>OY728166.1:286704554-288006220 GCA_963277665.1 Viscum album | reverse complement strand
AACTAATATCTTCTCAAATAACATAAAATAATCCATATCCATGATATATAATTTATGGTGACACCAAAATATAATCCAAATATTCTATAATGAGATATCTAAATAATGATGCTTTAGTAAGGATAAGTTAGAGTGCAATAAACTAAGAAAAATACCAAGGTAATAGTTACACTATTTATTGGGATTTATTATGTTCCAATTTTAATTTTGAGAAATTTTATTATATTTATTTAAATACGTCAAACAATTTTATTCTATTTTCATTATTAGTGTTGTTTTAAATATTCCTTCCGTTGACTCCTCTTTGATTCTCAAATGATCAAAATAATTTATTAAACGTGATACTATTATTTTTATTATTTTTTTTATAGGGAATAGTTAATTCATTGTTTATGTCATTCATTATAATAAAATTTTCAGTTATAATGATTTTTACAAAAATCCCTTTTTAAATTTAATGTTTAAAAGTAGTAGTTTGATTTTTTTAGTATGGGTCAATTTTGAAGAAATTTATAATGGTGAGAAATGAATGGTTTATTAATGTTTACCACTTGGATTCCATTTCCCACCATCATTAAATTTATTTAGTATTTATATTAATTTAGTATATTACATTGAATTTCAAATAAAATTTAAATCCTTTTATGTAAAGACCCAGATATTCAATGTAATTTTTTTAATTATATAAATTATTATGACTGAAAAATTGACAGCGCATAATTTCAAGGACAAGTTTTCGAATTATAAATTTCTGAACTTTTTTACGGTACGTTCAGTAAACGTGTGAGTAGAGTTTTCTACCTTTTTAACTGGTGATCAGATTAAAAATTGAGGGCACCGTTGAAACTGTAACACAAAGATTCTCTTATTAGAGGATTCAATTTGACCATAGTAGGCCTGGAGAAAATTTTATGTTTTGGAACTATTAAAATATTAATTAAAATATCAAAGTTAATTATTATTTTTCTTTCTTCTCCTCTAATGGACAACCGGCAATGTGGGACCAACGATGTCTCAAGCCAGTAAATTGGTTGACTAATCATTTATATGTAATAGCACCGTTGGAAAATTATAAAGGTTCCTAATTAATAGGCCTCTATTAATTCCACGAACATTGCACACCCTCCCCCTCTACTATTTATATTGATCTTGGGGACAAGTGTTGGCACTACTTCCCCAAGTAACGAAGTGATGACAAAGTTACGAGATTCAAAAACCCTTGGAGAATAGAGTCAGTTCCGGCGAGCGATGAAGAGCAACAATTAAATCACGAACTGAAGATCGAGCATCGAGTGTTGACGTTGGAGGCGAGTTGTGGGGATAGTGAACACCGGCCAACATCTTCAACCGTGTGCGTTTCTCAATCTATTTTGAGGTAGGGGTTTGATTATTGTTTAATTAAAGTGAATTATCGAACCCTTTAATCTTCCCTCATGATTATGAGATGACGTAGAGAGAGAGGGGATGAAAAACCTGGCACAATCCCTCCACTAATTTTCCACCCTTGCGCCATCTGTAGAAGATTGACGGTGAGGCAGCACAGACCAGCTACGAAGGAGGCGGCATGCCGAAGCACACCTCAAGAGGAGGCCACTGAACTAAACCACGATGGTCATCAGAGTATCTAGAACATGTAGTCCATAGATGAGGTGAGGCGCGCTGACTTGCGGTGCCAATGAGCATGGGGCCGTATCTTGTCAGTCGCGTCTGTCGTAGGAGGTGGTTGGCACATCAGCTGATCGAGGAAGGGGCGGTGGCGCGACCAGCATGCTGCCGGCGAGCAGACGGTCATGGCCAAAGCCTCGGTGGAGGCAGAACCCACACCTACCTGGCGGGTTCCGTGGTGACTGGGTGACACCCATGTGGCGGTGTTGTTTCACAAAGACTAACTGCCTCTGGGTCATTTGGGATACCAGGGGGAAACGCCCGCCTTGCCAGCTCGGGAGGATCGCGTGCCGCGCCCCCTGTGGGTTGTGCCTCACATGACCGTACCATCCCCTTTTGGGATGCGCCTCATGCGAACAGGCCACATAGCCAGTGGGCCACCCCTTCCATGGCCATGTCTCGCCGGTTTGGTTTTAGATCGGGTCTGCCAAGATTGGGTCAAGTCGGGTGCTCAGACCGGGTTGGACCAGACCTGGGGCCAACCAGTCCCATAAACACTAAAAGGGCCCTATGTTGAGAACTAGACATCCATTTGACAAACCTTCTATGGAGTTTGGATCCTTGGATTGATATTTTTTTTTGGTATACTCCACATTAGGATTAAATAAAGTTGGAGTATAGCTGTGTTGATTCGAACCCGAATCCTACCAGGCCCTCGAAACTAGAACGCTTATAACTCACAGATCGAGCATCCTATTGAAGCACCTTCTATCATTTAGGAACCCTTACGACATGAAGGTCCTTTGGGTTACTCATTTGTGGTTCTTAGTGGTAGTTGTGGTATGAACTATATCTCGAGGGGCAGATTATACAGGATTCTAGTGCACGAGGTGCATGGAATCATGTGGAATGTTGTAACGTGAAGAAAGAACATCAATACTTTGTGGATAAGCATCTATTGATCCTATGTGGGTCACGTTATATCAAATCCTACTTGGGTCAGTACTCAACGATCTTATGTGGGTCAGTGTATACGGATCCTGTGTGGGTCATATCCTGTGCGGGTCAGCGGGGGTTAGTACCTATTGATCCTGTGTGGGTCAGTAGCAGTGCTACAAAACAAAATAAGATGATCTATCCTACAACTATTCATATGTACTTACATTATACCTAAATGTGATATGATCCTTTTCAACATCATGGAATTATCTTCTTGGTGTTACATATGTGGTACATCTATATTCGTGGTGTTACAACTGTTGTACTTATACCTTCATGGTGTTGTCTTCATGGTGTTACCTGTGTTGTACTTCTATCATTTTGTTGTTACCTATGTGGTAATTCTACCTTCATGGTGTTACCATTGTGGTATTCTTCACTCATATATGTGATAAGTATATCATGATAACTTAGATATATTCATGAGCATATTCCTATATAGAGTTGATGTTGTGCATTGTGGTTTTTCCTTTGTGGAAGTCTAGGAGACCTACGGTCTCACGGTCCCTACATAGTATTGTTTTCCTTACCACTGTATAAGATATGTCAAAACCTTGTTGTGTCTTGTGCAGACGACATAAAAAGTTGATCAAGGTTGAGGGATCAAAGACTGTATGGTGCTCATAGGTGGACAATTTGGTGTGACATTTGGTAGGGACAACTGTTCATGGGATGTAACTACCATTCAGGTAGGATCCTCGGAGGATGATCTAGGATTTGTTTTTTAATTTGTAGTTGTACTTTTACTTTTTAGTTGGGCTTGAATTCTTTCCACTTTTACTTTCAGCACTCTTTTACTTTTTTCTCTATTTTATTATAGTATTTTACTTCTTGGTTTCTTATTTTTGTGTTCCTTGACTATGTGTCTGTATAGGTTAAAAAGAAAATGCCTTTCTATATTAGAGAAAAACATTTTCAGTGAAAGTCATTGGCTCAAGACATATGGAAGGCAGGCTTGGGGTAGTCACCACATGGCCCCGGATGGACTAGTTGTGACAAAGTGGTATTAGAGGATTCAGTTCTACCAAAGGACTATGACACTGATTTTTTCTATGTGGAAAAGTGTTATGTGTTATTAGTGTGGTTTTCATTTTGAAAGATACAGTGTTAGTGTGGTAGTTTATGTATCAATACACCAAGACCTTGAATTTTGAATTCAGATTCAGTGCATGGAAACACTCATTGCATGAGTTTTTGAATAGGTTTACTCATGATATCTTTGAGTCAGCTCACCAGATATAGGTTATTGATCGTGGAACACCTATTTCCTCTCAGGATGATACCATTTAGATAGCCTTTTACGATTCACGAGAGAGTACACGATGACGACCCACTAAGCGATGAGGCCTCTGTGCAGGGCCCTCTTATAGCATTAGCACCTTCAGGTGGTGTACCCACTACACCACTAATGTTAGACTATTTTTTACACTAGACCCACCAGTAGAGGATGCATGCCGACTAAACTAATTGAATTAGTTTCAGTGATAGAGGCCTCCGAGGTTCCGAGGTGAGACATACCTGTAGGCGGCTGAAAACTGGCTAGAGGCTGTAGTCAGTGTTTTCTGCTAGGTTGGGACACCAGCTGCCCTTATGGTGATCCAAGAATCTAGTCTTTGTTAGGAAGCGGTAGGGATATGGTGGAGCTTGATGCTCCAGATACACAATTCAGTGACCATCATTTGGGCAGAAGTCAAGAGCCTTTTGGGATCGAGTTCGTCGCAACGACTCAATGCTCAGTGCGAATACAAGAGTTTCTATACTTACAGTACGACAACATAACTGGGGCCCAATTCTCGGAGAGGTTCACTAATCTCTCCTGCTTCTCCACCGACATGGTACAATACCCTTTCATCAGGGCCTAGTCCTTTGAGTAGGGTCTCTGACATGAGATCAGAGTGTCGATGATATCACTCAGTATTCCAACACACGATTTGGTGCTAGAGTGAGATATTTTGGAGGAGATCTTCCTAGTTGAGCAAGCACCGATAGGGAGAGCCACCACTAGACATCACGTAGCAGAGTCATCTGCAGAAGACTGAAGGAAAATTTGGTAGAGTCCCTTGAAGGCCAGTCCATCTGGTGGATGACCTCAGGATACATGGTCAGTGGTGCGGGGATCACTGGATAGAATAGGAAATCTGACAAGCAAGCAGTGCTACTCGTGCAGTGGGCAGGGTCACATGGCTTGCGACTGTCCAACCCACTGTATGGATGACCAGCAGATGGTCAAGGGACCCCCAAGGTAGAGGCAAATATTTGATCAAGGAGGTATGTATTCAGCAGGAGGATGTGGCAGAGGAGCTGTTGGTGCAACAGGTTGTGGGTGGCGATTAAAGGTTCTACTGCCACCACCTCAAGGTGGTCCACCCCAACTAGAGGGAGCTTCTGGATAGGTATGAGCTCAGCTCTAGGTAGTTGAGGCCTACGACCAAAGTTCTCCAGAGATGATTAGAGATACAATCTATGTCTACTCCACCTTAGCTGTAGTTCCTATAGTCACAGTTTCTAGTCTCACATTCACTTTCACTTCCTTTTTTGGAGCTCAGAGATTCTGGTGGAGCCGTTGGATCGATCCTTGCGGCTAGAGACTCCTACGGGAGCGGATTCAATGATTACACACTAGTACTGGTAGTGTGATTTTACTCTCAGAGGCTAGAGCTTCAGCTGGGATCTTCTAGTAGGGACTTTGAGGCCTTATAACTTCATCTTAGGTATGGAGAGGTTATCAGAATTCAATGCTTATATTGACTTTATTAGGCACAATGGGTGGTGTGTCCAAGAGTATGGGACCAGGTTTTCTGTCACCCTTTATAAGGAAACATTGTAAGCATTAGATGGAATTACCAGGAAGAGGGGGCAGCCGATCATTCATCATTTGGAAAGCCATACCCCCTGGGTCGTTGATGTTGAGAGTCCAAGCTATCCTATAGCGGTGGACCAGTTTTCTGATGTCATTCTAAATGATGTTTCAGAACTACCTCTATGCAGAGAGGTAGACTTTTATATTGACTTATACCCTCGTATGAAACCAATATCTACACTAGCATAACGAAAGTCTTGTGTGGAGCATTGTGACTTATGGGTACAGCTGTAGGACTTGTAGAGGATGGCTTTAATAAGGCCCAGAATTTCTCCATGGGCAGCCCCAATTTGGTTTGACAGGAAGGAATATGGTATTTTGAGACTCTGTGTGGATTATCAGTGCCTGAACCAAGTGAATGTGAAGAATAGGTATACACATCAGAGGATTGATGATCTTTTCAATCAGTTGAAAGGATATCATTGGTTTTTTAATATAGAACTCAAGTCAGGCTATCATCATCTCAGATTATGTGGTGAGGATGTGAAAAAAACGGCCTTCAAATGTCGGTATGGAAACTATGAGTTCTTAGTTATGTTGTTTGGTGTGACCAATGCCCTAGCAGTTTTCATGGGACTCATGGAAATGATCATTTAGCCATAAATAAATAACTTTGTGGTGGTATTCATTGATGACATATTGATATACTCAACGACGGAAGTGGATGATTTCTATCATCGACAGATAGTTCTGGATACACTCTGAGAGAACCAACATTATGGTAAGCTCTCAAAGTGCATGTTCTGGATAAGATAGGTCCACTTTCTGGGAAAAATTATCTCAGAGGGTGGATTTTCAGTGGGTCAAACAAAGATAGTGGTTGTACTAGAATTGGAGCCACATGGGATTGTGAACGAGGTGCGGTGTTTCTTGGTGTTGGAAAGATACTTCCAAAGATTCGTTCCTGACTTCTCCACAGTTGCGGAACCCTTGTCAGCATTGAAAAATAAGGGTCAAACCTTTTTCTGGATAGAGAGATGCCAATAATGTTTTATGGTGCTGAGAAAAATAATGAAGAGTGCCCCCATCATGAGGCTACCAGAAGAGGGTGTTGGGTATGTAGTCTTCTTCGATGCATCCATGTCCGGATGTGGATGTGTCCTGATTCAGGGGAGATCAGCGATCCCTTATGATTCATGACATCTGATACCACATGAGACTAAATTTTCTACCCATGACCTAGAGTTAGTAGAAGTGGTATTTTCCTTTATTATTTGGATACATTATTTGATGGGTGAACGTTTTACGGTCTACTCTGATCACAAAATTCTGAAGTATATATTTTCTCAAAAAGGTCCCAAACATAAGGAAGCGATGATGGATAGAGTTCCTCCAGGACTATGAATTTTAGATAGTCTATAATTTTGGGAAGGGTAATGTGGTAGCAGATGCACTCAGCACGAGGTCTGATCTGTAGTTACTAAGTGAGGAGACAAATAAGCTAGTCATGTTGTAGATACCCTTCATGGATAGAGATGTAGAAACATACCTCTAGTCTGTGATAGTAACTCTCCCACTACTTCAGCGAGTTAGGGAGGTGCATGTTGGGGACATTGACTCTGAGGATATTTGCTCTTAGGTATCCTCAGCACATGCATCTAATGGATTTTCATATGTCAAGAGCATGTCATCAATTTAAGAGTACGTACCATGGTACCAGTGGTGCTAGGGGAGGAGATATTGATGGAGTTCCATAAGTCTTCTCTGGTGGTACATCCTGGTGTAGTGAAGATGTACAAGGACCTCTGGCATCAGATTTGGTGGCCAGGGATAAAGAAATCAGTGTCATAGATTGTTTCTCAATGACTCAATTGTCAGTAAGTGATGGTCGAGCATCAGGTTCTAGAAAGCCTATCGAAATAACTAGTGGTTACATAGTTGAAATGAGATGGAATATCTATGGAATTTGTGACATGGAATCCAAGTACATCTTAGGGACATGATTTCATCTGGGTGATCGTTGAACGACTCACCATGTCGACCCACTTCATACTTCTTCGAGAGTGGGGATCAGTAGAGGGCTTGGGATGACGCTACGTAATGAAGATTATGAGCCATCAGAGGGTGCCATCGATGATGGTCTCTAATCATGTTGTACATTTCATATTTCGGTTGTGTAAGGGATTACATGAGGCTTTCAGGACTCGACGAAATTTGAGCACTGCCTTTCACCCCTATATGGATGCTCAGACAGAGTGGAAAATAGAGACACTGAAGGACATGATTCATGTTTGAGTCTAAAATTTTGGCCGTAGTTGGGAGGATCACATTCCCTTGGTGGATTTGACATACAACAACAATTATCACTCCCCCATCGGTATGGCACCATTCGAGGTCTTTATGACCGACCATTCAGATCATCTCTATGCTAGACAGACCTAGGGGTGTCAGCACATATGGGTCCAGACTTAGTATGATCTACCACTGAGAAGGTGTAGATTATCTAGGAGCCAATGAAGACTGTGCAAAGCAGACATATGTCTTATGCTGAAATTAGGCATAAACCTTTGGAGTTTGATGAGGGATTCCATGTCTTCCCATGGGTCTCACATCGATGAGGTTTACAGAGATTTGGTCGTGGTGGAATGTTATCACCAAGGTTTATCAGACCTTTTCTAATAATTTGAAGGATTCAGGAGGTAGAATACCACTTGGCTATTACACCGCAGTTGGGGAGGGTTCATGGCGTCTTCCACATATCCAATATGAGGAGATACGTGCATGAAAAATCTCAAATCATAGACCATGGAAATATGGACTTTGTTGATGGGGTGAAGTTTATAGAGGTTTCAATAGAAATTGGGGATCAACAGCAGAATGTCCTTCACCGGTGGTCGATACCTCTGGAGCATGTTTGATGGTAGCACAAGAACCTCTAGGAGAGCACAATGTATCGGGAGGCGCAGATTCATGCTCAATACCCCCATTTGTTTTCATAGTCTATTTTTTGGATTTTGGGGATGAAAAGAAATAATTTTGGTGGAATGTAAAGACCAGGATTTTTTATATCATTTTTTTATTTATATGGAATTATTACATGTCTGCAAAAATTCACAGTGCATGATTCCAAGGACCGATGTGCCTAGAATGAATTTTGTAACTTTTTTAAGGGACGTTCAGTAAATGAGCGAGCATCATTTTCTAACTTTTGAACTGGTGAGTGAATTAAAAATATGATGGCACCTTTGATTCTACAACACTAGGATTCACCTAAGGGAGGATTCACTTTGACAATAGTAGGTTTGGAGAAAATTTTATTTTTTGGATCATTTAAAAGAATAATAAAAATAACTTAGTTAATTTTTATTTTTCTTTCTTCTCCTCCAACGGGCATGCAGCAACATGGGACTAGTGACGTGCCAAGCCAATAAAGGGAATGACCATTCATTTCTAAGTAACTGCACCATTGTATAATTAGGAAGGTTCCTAATTAATGGTCCTCCATTAATTACACAAACGTTTCACACCCTCCCTCTCTCTTATTTATATGGGTCTTGGGGAGAGGATTAAATATTTATTCACCATGTAATTAAGTGCTATAGAAGTGCTGAGATGCCAAAACCGTGGAGGATAGAGTCTCTTCTGGCGAGTGGTGATGAGAAACACTAAAACCCCGATCTGATGATCGACGATCGAGCGACGACATTGGAGGCTAGTTGCACGGACGCCGAACACTAACCTTCTTCCTTAACAGTTTGCATTTCACCATCGTTTTTGATTTTGGGTTTTGATTGTTAATTAATTTTAGTGAATTTATTGAACCCTTTAACCCTCCCTCAATATTACAAGCTAACGCGGAGGGAGCGTGCCTAACTAACCCGACCTGAACCCTCTGCTACTTTTCCACCCTTGCACTCTCCTTGGAAGACTGCTGGCGTGGTGGAACAGACCAGATATGAAGGAGGTGGAGTGATGACCCATGCTGGAAGAGGTGGCTATGACACTAAGTCCTAGTAGTCATTGGAGAAACTAGCACTGATCGTCCGCGAAGGAGGTGTGGTGCGTCAGCGTGCACTTCTGGTGAGCAAGGGGCCGCAGAAGTCAGAGGAGGTGGCCAACACATCTGTAAACCATAGAAGGGGAGGCGACATGACTACTGCGCCACCATTGAGTCATGAGGCAGTGTGACCAGCGCGTCATCGATGAGTGGAGGGCCACACCCGAAGCCACGACAGAGTTAGATTTCATGCCTACCCGGCCGGTTCCATGACGACCGGGTGGTGCCCATGTGGTGTCACCATTTCTCAAAGCTAAAAATCCTCTAAACCATTTGTCATACTGGGGGAAACACCTACACCCCTTTCATACTCGAGTAGACCGTGGATTTTCCCCCTTACAGGATGTGCCTAACGCGGCTGGGCGGCCCCATTGCGGGCAGCAACATAGGTGGCCGGGCCGCCCCCTTGCGGGCCATGCCTCACGCGATCGAGTAATGCATCATGTGACCAGGAAGGCAGTCCAATAGGCCAGGCCTCCCCCTTATGCAGGTCAGGCTGGACCTCGGCTTAGAGTGGTGAGGCCGCCGTGGCCCCGTCCAGCAAAGTCAGACCTGGGCCCAACCGGACCTAAAAACACATAAAGGGCCTTATCAAGAGAACCGAGAATCTGTTTGATAAACCATATTCTATGTTGGAATCCTTGGATCATGACAGTCCTTTTTGTTTACTCCACCTGAGTTTTAGAGAAAGCTGGATTATGGCGAGGTTGGATCAAACCAGAATCCAATCGGGACCTCATAACTAAAATGCTTATAACTCATAGACCGGACATCTGATTGATGTACCATATATCACATTGGAACCCATACAACATGGATACCTTTTCAGTTACTCGTTTGGGAAGATTAGTGGTTGTGGAGGTACACCCAATATCTTGAGGGGAAGATTCTACAGAACTCAATCACACTAGGTGCGAGGAATCCTGTGGAAGGTTGTAATGTGTTGAATGATAATAAATCTTGTATGGGTCAGCATTTATTGATCATATGTGTGTCAAATTCAATAAAATCTTGTGAGTTTCAGTTCTCAGCTATCTTGTGTGGTTCAGTGCATACTGATCCTGTGTGGGTCAAATCCTATGCACATCAGTGGGAGTCAGTATCTATCAATCATGTGTGGGTCAGAAGAAGTGCTCCTTTATAGAATAAGAGGATCTAGCATATTACTAATCAAATGTAAATTTTTAAAAATGTTATAACTAATTGTGATTTGAGTCTTTTCACATTCGTTTTGTTATCTTTATGGTGTTACCAGTGTGATACTTCTAACATCGGTCCTTTACCTGTGTGGTACATCTACCTTTATGGTGTTGTCTTCGTTGTGTTAGTTGTGCGGTACTTCTATCATTGTGGTGTTACCTGTTTGGTAGTTCTACATTCGTGGTGTTACCATTGTGGTATTCATCTCTCATGTATGAGATTCGTATATCCTGATAACTTAGGTATATGTATGGTCATATACTAATGTAGAGTTGATGTCCTGCTTTGTGGATTTTCCTTTGAGGAACTCTGGGAGACCTACGTGGATCTCAGGGTCCCTACTGAGTAATTTTATACTCACCCCTGCACAGGTTATGCCCAAACCTTGTTGTGTGTTGTGTAGACTATGTACAATTTTGATCAAGTCTGATGGAGCCAGGACTTGACGAGGCTCAAGGGAGGGCAATTTGGATGACGTGATGCCGAGACAACTATTCTTGGGATGTACCTACCTTTTAGGTAAGATCCTCGAAGGACAATATAAGAGTTGTTTTTTACAGTTTAGTTGTACTTGTACTTTTCAGTTGGGCTTGTATTCCGGACACTTTTGTTTTCACCAATCTTTTACTTTCATCACACTTTTACTACAACAGTTTATTTCGTGTTTTCTTCTTGTTGTGTTTCTAGATGGTGTGCCTATATAGCTTAAAAAGGAAATGCATTCTCATATTAGGGATACACCTTTCCAATTCAAGTCACCACCCCCTGGACAATGGATGGATGGATTAGGTTAGTAACGACATGGTCCCCGAGGGACTGGTCTTGACAAATTATTCTTGTAATTTTTAGTTTTAAAAATGTATAAAAAAGGGTAATTATATTTTAATTAATATTTATAATTATTTTATAAATGTACATTTCATCTATGTAATTTAATTTTAATTTTTATAATTATTCATTATGGAAATTAATTAACTATTCCATACAATTCATTTCGATGAATGGCTTATAATGATGATGTTTTAATTACATCTTCATGAATACAATTTCATTCCCATAGGTTAATTAATGTATGATTAATTGTGGAATTTTTAAATGATAATTTGAAACATGTATGTATTTATTTCATTACATGATGAGTGAAAAATGAATTATATGTCCATAAAATGAATTGGGTAGATATTTAAATCTCATAAGATAATATGTAATGGAATGGAAAGTGAAACCAATTTACTATGGGACTCTGTCTACCATATTTTAAGATGGATTGTGGGTTGAACTAAATTCAATATTAGTATCTATCAACTATATGATGATGTTTTTGGATGTGATCTAGTTTAATGGAAGTTGTTCTCTGTAATTTTCTGTAATCTATAATTTTTTTCAAATATTAGTTAGTATAGAATTATCTCATGGATTAAAATTTAATAATGTCGTTTTTAAACACTATTGACTCTGGTATTTTGTTATGAAAAGATTTTTTCATTGAATCATTATTTGTGAAATATGAATTATTAGTTTTGATTTTATAAGTGGTGATCATGATATCACAATATTAAGATAAAATTTTATTAACTTATGATATTTTATTGTCATCTCTAATGTTTACCTTTACAGAGTATTTGATCACAATCATTCATAGATTTCTATTTCACCACATTAGGATGAAATATATTTTGTATAAAAATACTTGAATAATACTATATGTGAAAACGTATAATGTAATATGTTCATTATTTTACAAATATAAGTTTATTATGTATCTCGTCTCTAAAGACACTAAACCATTATAGTCTTTGGACATGAAATACTATGAAAAATATCGTGTTTTCAACTAAAATAATAGAATATTTATGATTTTTTTATTATTTCACTTTGTTAGAACTAAAAAAGGGTTTAATTATTTTTTGTTAATATGTTATGAATTAGAAGAGAGTATAACCTAAAAATAAACTATGGTAAAAGTGATATAGGATAAACCTATAGTTTCATGGATTGAAAAAATGTTAAAAGTTTAATTACATCTTAGATATGATTTTAATTATCATTTTAATTAATAACATAAATAATGTTTAATATTACTCACACTAATGATTTTGGTTTTATTTAATTTATGGAACATGGGGGAATCATGGGAATAAATTGCGTGGAAACGAATACAATTACTTTCTTCATGAGAAACATAATTTAATTGGATATGGGATGGAAAATATTATTGATACACCCCCCAACACTATTATGATATGATCTTTAAAAGTAATTAGGATGAAGTTCAAAATGACATAAGGAAGGGATGAACTATCATTGAGGCTTTCATATTAAAACACCCACCTTTTTTTAGTTGGTGTTTTGATCCATAAATTAGTATGAAATGGATGAACACAATAAAACTCATAAGGAGAAGATTATTTTATATATGTATAATTTTTATGGTGATGCTAATAAATTAATAAAATCATCCATAATATCAGGCAATATAAATAAATTATCTCTATAAAAAGGAAAAACTATAAGAATGATTAATTTAATAAGTATTTTCCTTAAACTATTTCACTAAAAGAGAGTGCCAATTCCTACAACTGATGTATAAGGATGATCAATCCACTATTACCTGTGGGGAAAATTTCCCATGATTTTAATATTATTCTAGGCTTATCATTAACCCTAAAATAATAATTGATTGATTCTTTATCAGCATGAAATTTGGTCTCCAAACAGGATTTTTTATAATACACATTGATATCTATGAATAAATCCTTCGTTTTGATCTCAATAAAGAAATTGATATTGAAGAATCTCATTTCACTCATTGTTTTTTGGGAAAGATGGAAAAGATAGAAGTTCAATGAAAATATAAAAATAAATCCCATGTTGAAGAGAATTATTCTTTATTTATACAAAAATTATGGTAATAATTAAGGAGAAATTTCATTAATGGGACATGTAAATGATTCAATCATAGAAAATAATCAAACATATAAGTCTATTAATTATGAGACATGATGTGGCTGATCAAATAAATAGGTGAAAAATATATAAACCTATTCCACCACCCATACTATAATGCATAAACTTATACCATTATAGGGATTTTTCTAATAATTTCATAAATATATTGGTTAATAATGAAATTTGGGATCAAAAAAATTCTTATTCAAAGGTTAAATGTATATCAAATGAAATAAAAAGAACAATAATGAGCCAATAGAACTACATGATGAATGATACACTCAATGTACAATATATAAT
The DNA here is from genome assembly GCA_963277665.1 of Viscum album. NCBI lineage: Eukaryota > Viridiplantae > Streptophyta > Magnoliopsida > Santalales > Viscaceae > Viscum > Viscum album. Next base: position 287,992,310 of record OY728166.1, on the reverse strand, counting down.
GAATTTATTTTGTTTGATTAATGTTATACCAACTCTTTTATATGTAGAGAATATTATAATGGTATCAAATTTTCATATCATGGATTTTATGTTGAACTATTGGTGAATAAACTAAATTATATGATAATTTAATAAAAAAGTTTACAACTCTAGTCTGATATAAATCCGTGGGAATTTTATTCCTAAATTCCATTTTTTCCCATATATTTATATTTTATGTGATTTTGAGAATGTGTTACCTCTCCCTATGTAGAAACCCTTTTAATTACTGAATAAGGTAGGTAAAATTTGATATATTTAATCAATAACTGGTCATCTATCAGTGAGAGGATAAATATGAGAATATAATAGAAGATAAATAAATTATATGGATCTTTATATATAATAACGTGGGGATATCTATCACGAATGGATTGGGAGAAACTCAACATTTATGATAAACCTATCTCACTAGAATAGGTATATATATTTCAAGATGAGTTACCTATTATTACACAGAATAATGAATTTGAGTGTTTTTAAAATAATAATACATGGTGATATTCTTATATCAAATACTCCTTATTAAATTAACCCAAATGGGTTACTTGAATTTAAGAACAAACATAAAGATAATATAGAAAATAAATTCATATGTTTTAATGCATCATAATGGGGTCCACCAGTTGTTTTAAGAAAAAATATGTCTAATATGTCTTTTTATTAATTATACAAAATTGTAAAAGTTTAATATAATGAACACGTATATTTTATCTCATATTGTTGACATGTTTTATTAATTAATATAAGGAAAATACTCTTTAATGATTTTTATTTTATATGGGAATCATACATTATGTGTTAATTTTTTGGATATATCGAAGACAACTTTTCTTACATCGTAACGACTCTATGAATTTATAGTAATTCTATTCAAATATACTAATTCCCCCAATATCACAATAAATCTAAAAAATAGAATAATTCAAGATTACCTGGATTAATATTTTATTGAAAATATTGATGATATTCATATATATCTCATGATCTAGTAAGAGTAAGAAGATTATTTATGGACTGTGTTGAAGGCCTTGCGAAAGGATTAGAAGAATGAAATTTTTTTGAAATGTAAAATTTTATATGAAAACTATCATTATCCATCAATTAGATAAGAATATAGGGTGTATATATGGATTGTCCAAATATAAACGTTATTGAACAATGGTGTTGACCAACCACTATGAATGAGAGAGAAAAATTTCCTAGATTGGATGGATATGATCGACTTATTGAGAAACATTTCTCATGGATATCAAATCTACTAACTTTGTTGACATGAATTGGTTTAAAGTCCCATAGGATAATTGACTATGACAAAACTATAAATGATTAAAATAAGATGTTGGGTAGTGAACCTATGGGTACACAACCCTTCAATTGATATGCGTGCATTTTAAATATAGTGATTAGTCAAATATAGTAATGGTACATTTTCTCATGAAAAACAAAAAGGATGTAACATAAGCCTCATTTTCATATAATAGTAATGGGAATAATTACATAACTAGTTACTTAGTTCTAGAAATGGTATTTTTTAATATAATTTTGGAGGAATTTATTGTTTTTCTGATAGGTGTAAGGTATTTACTAATAATAAATCCATCAAGTATATAATCATATAGAGAAAGTTTAATATTCCTCAAATGATATATCTGGAGTTGATTAATGATTATGACATATCGAAATGTTAACAACCTAACTTGTCAAGTAGGGTTTATAATTCTATAGTTTAGAAGGATCATGAAATCTTGTCCATGATAGGGATTAAAATATATCAAATCATTATGGATTTGAAAATAGTGGACAATGAAATAATAAGGTAATTAGAGAAATCCAATATTTCATTAAAACAATTCCCTTATCCATCCTAATGAATATTAAAGTGTCGTACAATGGTGTTTTAGAATTGGGATGTAAGATAATTATTGTTATGGAGTTCCACCATGACAATGATTGATTGATGAGATTTATGAATTGTATATGTCCTTTTAATTATATAATTGATCTTGGAATTGTTGGATGAAGAATATTTATAATCATTTTTTTACATTCTTAAAGGACAAATATTTATAGGGATGTCAAGGATAATTTTTGTTTGCTAAAATGAGGAGTAATATTTTAGTTTATATATCATGATTCATAGTCTCGATGCATGTTAATCTTGAAAATAAAAATTATAATGGGATGTTATAACAATTACACAATAAATATATTAGAATATAAAAACACATTATATATATTGTAATAAAACTCCCCAAAACAGATAAATTTTATTAAACCATCCGGGTTATATCCAATAACAATCATAATTAATCATATCTCATATCTATCAAAGAATATTTCACTATTGAAAATTTAATATGGATGGATATTAATAATTTGGTCTAGTTTCAATATGTACCACTCTCAAGTGTATCTAATCTATATCCATGGTTAAATTAAAATTTATGGATAATTCATGTGGAAGAGCTAAATAAATATTTACAATTTTGAATTATATATAATCATTATAAATATGGTAAGTATGAGGTAAATATGTGTTCCCTAGAATATATGTCAAGAAATTTTTCAATGTATCATAGAGGAGATTGGGTCAACACTTTATTATAGTCAATTATTCTTTCAAAAATATATTTTACTTTATAATTCATATGGAAACTTACTAATCCCTCCATGGAAATAAGTGCAGGACTCCAACATAAATGGTTGAAGGTAGCTAATTTAAGAAATTGGGTCATGTGTTATATAGAAAAATGGATGAAAAATATATTGTAATTCAGTATCACATTTGGGTATTAATGAGTTGAAAAACATATTTATGACCAAAATAATATTTCAAATATTTTTTATAGATTCAACGATAATGTATTACATCAAATATATCATTGGAATAAGGTTATTATATTTTTGAAACATTTTGTAGGTGAGTCATTGATATATTTTATTATTTTATATTATTTATTGTATCAAAATTGAATCTTATCACAAGGAACTTCCAAAAAAACATATATCAGGTTCATGATGTTTTCATGAATATGATCTAAGGAAGTACAAAATGTATTCTTAATTAGTAAAAAATCTCATATGTTTTATCACTAGATTTTGGTATTCATTTTGAGGAACAACTACAAGATATTTTTTATCGAAGTGATAAAGTGTTGAATAGGAAGACAACCCACATCCTTAATGTTTTGTGGAAAAAACAAAATATTGAAAAATAGTTATTTAAAAAAAGAGGATTATTTTATTATTAAATATAATAAATTTTTATCAATATTAATGGAATTTCTTAGTCAAATTTATTATATAGGGGGCGGGGGTTAAATGTAATATCCCATGATTTTAGAATATACATTCCTTAATAATAAATGTTATGAAATTTATATCTTATAATCCATTAAAAACTAATTTTTTGTGAAATATTATTTACTACTACAAATAATGTAATAAATTATAACATAGTTTAATTATATCATTACATTGTAAAATAAAATGGGTAAAATTAATATAAGAAAATACAATTGATTCTAAAGAGACTATCTATAATTTTGATATTAAATTATTTTTTATTAAATTTAAAAATTATTTTCAATGATATAAAAACTTTATCTATAAAATTAAAGTAATAATTAAAAAAATAAACCGAGGATATATATAAAATTTTTATGTATAGTAAGATATTTTGAGTATAAAATTCTTTCTGTGAAAATAACTATTTTTATACAAACACTGTTTTTATTAAATATGTTTCTTTTTTAAAATTTATTCTCTCATATTTAGAGTATTAAAATAATGAAAATATATTTATAAATATATTTTCATAGGATTTTATATGAATAAGATATCATTTCAAGAAAATGTGTTAAATGTTTCATAATTTTTTTAATATGTGCAATGTATTTTGAATTTTAAATTTTTAAGTAGTCACAATTAATGATTTATTTCAATTATGTGTTTTTATTTTTTTTCAAATAAATATATGTCAAATAATTTAAGATTTATTGTTTGCAAACTAGTCAGGGTAAGTTTATATTATAATTTTAATTTTTTTAAAAATATTCTTTTTCAAACATTATGTGTGGAGATATCAAAATTCATTTCTAACACCTTTTGAAATTGAATATGATGTAATGGACTCTATATTTGTAAAAAATGTAAAAAATTGGATATAGATAGATATTTTTTTACAAAGAAATAATAATTATAATAGTAAATTTTATGTTATCATGATAAGGGTTATGATGGGTCAAAAAGGATTAAATTATGGGTTAAGGCATAAAATATCATAAAAACAATTTTCTTTATTTGATTGGATGAGTTTATTTTGACCTACCCTTATTTAATCATATAAATTTAGCCAAAGAAATTCCATGTTACATGAGTGTATAATTTATAAAATTATAATGTTATTAATAATTACAAGGATTCCAATAATCTTATTTATAATGTGATGCCTAATCCCCTCAATTCTCAAAAAAGTTAAAGAACGTTAGCAGGATCATTCTATACCTAAATCACTTCCCAATATCATTATTAATGAACTACATGTTATTTTCAAACCAAAATATCATAATACTAATTCTTAAAGAGATATCCAAAGACGGATACCCAAGTAGATGACTTTAGAGAATGTTTAATTAAGTGTAATACTGGGTAAAGTATTCATGTTGCAGTCTCACAATTCATTGGAATTGTTTTTGTTTCAATTTATATTAAGGTAAATTATATGTTATTTCTCTCATAAAACACATATATTTTATTTAACTAGTATTTTTAGTTTTTCATGTATTCTTTCCATTTCTTTATCATTGATACTCAAATGACCTAAATGATTTTTTTATATAATGTAAAATTATATATACTTTTTATTAGGAATATTTTCATTTATTTTCCATGTTAATTATTCTGTTTCAAAACTATTCATATATATAATAAAATTAATTTTATAGTAAATTTCATGTACCATTGAATACATTATAAAGGTTTTAAATGTAATCATTTTAATGGTAATCTATATGGGGAATGTTTAAACATCTCTATAACGGTGTGAGAAAATATTTTTTTTATCAATTACTAGTTTAATGATTTTTCACACCAATATGATTTATATTTATTATGAATCTTTATATTAAATTTTAAAAGGAAATTAATATAAAATATTAAACCCATTGTTTTTAGAATTTTTAGTTATATGTTTATATAAAAAAAGGTATTTCTATTTTTTAAAAGATATTTATAATGATTTAATAAATGATTTTTTTATTTTTTTAACATACCTTATTGATTGTAATTATTAAATAGAATATTAATTAATTATTTAATAAAATTACTTTCAATGTATATCTTATGATGATTGTGTTTTTAGGATTTTTTCATTAAAAACTATTTCATTCCCACTGTTTAATTCATATATGATGAAATGATAAATGTTTTTTTTAATATTTTGGAACACATTTTTGAGTTATTATATATTTATTGAGTGGGAATATAATTACATATCCATATAATTCATTAAGTAATGATTTATATATCCTTAAATAATATTAATCGGATGGATGACTAAACCCAATTCAACATGGGAATGCTATCCTTCGAGGATTAAGAATGATTATAAAGTGAACCCAATATAGTATATAAAATTTTAAACCTCTGAGATGATGATCATGGCCGTGAAACTTGATAAATGAATTTATTTTCTATGCTTATGTGTGTGAAAAAAAATCTTATATTGAATTCACATTAAAATTATATGTTTTCATATCTCCTAATTTATTAATGAAGATTCGACAATCATTCAATTCACGTATATTGTTTTGAAAAATATTTTTTCTAAAAATATTTTTTCTGTAATATATATTATTAGGTATGATTTTAAAAGGTATGATCATGTTATCATATTAATATCATTATCTTATGATAAATTAAGATCATTTTTTTATCTTTTATATTTACCCTTCTCGAACCTCAAAAATAACTTTTATTTACACTTATATTTACTTGATTTTGATGAAATTTATTAAGTATGATATGTCTATATAGGGATACTGTGCAATGAATCATTTTTTTGGGATTTGTAATAATTTTCATAAATAATATGATTATGTATGTAGTCTCCAAATATTATAAATAATTAATTTTATTGGGTATGAATTATTATGTGATGTTTTATCATTACATCCAAAAAGATGGAATATATATATATATATTGAACTATATTCAACATATAATTTTTATCTTTATAGTAAAGGCTATTGAATAATTTATTTTTTAATTATTTTTAGAAATTAATGGAAAATAAATAAGTTCAATTTTTATTGTTTAGTTTTTTTGGGTTATGTTCATTTTGACTCAAAAGAGGAAAATGTGTAGAATGAAGAAGATTCATAAAAGTAAATCATCCCCAATTTAAAAGAAATAAAATAAAAAATTTAGAATATATAAGATATATATTTACTATATATATGAGAGTAATTATAATATTAACTAAGACACTCTAATATGTAAATTTTTTCCACTGGCCTGTATGTATATATAATATAAATCCCTTTGGTGATGGTGGAGAATATTTGAGATTCATTTGGATTAATACTTTTTTTGTACCAAAATGTTTCTAACATCTTATTCATTTTGTTATTATATAAGGTTACTGAATCATCCATAATGTTTTATTGATAGAATTTTCATGGATGAAATGTATGAAATTGTTTGATATATAAAACATTCTCGACATGGATGAAGGGTTTAAAAATAATTTATACTTATAGATTTTGTTTTTGAATTTCTCTAAAATTATTTATTTTACTTATCTATGTATAAGAAGAAATGATATATGATGTGAATGAGAGAGTTCAACATTGAATGATTCTCAAGAAATTTTTATGAAATCATACATAAAATAGTTCAATTTGGTGAATGTCACCCAATGACGTGAAGTGGTTTATTTATGTTTCAATGCTTCTACCAATTTTACTGTACACACACCATGAATAATGAATCAGTAAAATTAATTTTGAAAGGATATAAGGAATGAATATTATTTATAACCATACCATAAATAATTCTCTTTCATGGAATTTCACAATATAAATATTTTCATCCATAATTTTGGATAATAAGTAGTTATCCAACTATACAAATTATAATTAAAAAAGAATAAGTTGAAAGTAACAAATTGTATAAATAATCTCAAAGGAAAAAATATTCAACAAGTGTGTCCCTCAAATATTCCAAAAAACCACCAATTATATATTAATTGTTTTCATCCACAATATTTATTGGGATATTTTCAGAGATTAAAATTATGTTATTGTGCATTAAAAAATATATTTTTAAAATTAGTGGATTTATCCTTTCTTATGCTCTCTTTACTATTGGGATAATAATTTGGTGGATGGGTATGCTATTGAACATGTTGATGGTTTTATTTAAACATGTTATTTTTTAATTATGTATAATGAACATTCCATTTCTGTCTGTGATTGTGTAAGACCAAGGAGGTGTATGAATATATCTCAATTTGTTACCTATGATGTGATCATTTATAAAATAAATGAAAAATTATAAATTATATATGGAATCGATATATTCCATCCCTCGATATTATATTTTATATTTAGGTTAATGGATTTATATTATTATTCATGTTTTTAGAGATATATTTATTGAATTCATGAATATATATACATGTATTTTATAGATATAAAATAATAAAAATTTATAGAATGAGTGGAAATAATGACTTATTAATGACGTTAAATGGTATATGATTTTAACAGTATACTATTATAATTGTATAGAAATAGTTTAAATGATTTTTTAAATTGAAAATTATTCATTTACAGTGGAAATGATTTAATTTAATTCCATTTATTTACCAAAATATTTAAAATCTTCTAAAATTATATTAGATTATCCACAAAATTTGAGGTTGTTATTTATATTGTATTTTTATTTTTATAAGTCATGAAAACCCATTATCATGACCCTATGTCTGAACACATTTTTGATTAAATATTAAGGATTATACAAGATATGCCTCTCTTCAATTACATTACTCTTTATAAAACAGAATAAGAATAAAATAATGAACATTTATAATGCTGCATCAATGTTTCTCAATTTTATCATGGGATTCTATTTATATGAGTACACTAGTACTTCATGAATGTCCCACTCTTTCACATACTAGGTGTTGTATAATTATTCAATCAAACATATATGTTTTTTCATGGATATTAATCATTTTAAATATCTATTATTTTCCATATTTTATATTTATTCTTATTTTGTTGATCACCATATATTTTTCAATTTAGTCATACAACATGCTTAATACTATAATAAGTTTCCCATTAAATGTATTTCTAGGTAGATTTAAGTATTCTATTTAAATCCATTGAAGAAACTATTTATACTCTATTAAATTATAATAATAATTATACCAGGAAATTCTGAACCAGGCATAAGCCTGGTCCTGCAAATTTATTAAAAGAAAAGTGCAAGTAAAGTCAGAAGAAAATAAAACGCTACATAACATCAAAACCATACGCATCCTTCTCCCCATCATCAGATAACTTATCACCAGGATCAGCTGACTCCCATTCAGAAGATTCGTATTTGCGAATCATCTCAAGGTACATATTTTTCTTCCGCAACATTTCCTCAGACAACTTCTCTTTGACTGGCCGTTTTCCACTGAATCCTTTGTCCCTCTTTGGGGACCCTCCTCTTCGTTTCCCACTGTACCCATTTGCAATGACATTTTCTTGTGACACCTTGTGTGCAGACCTTGTTGCCATTGGTTTGGGTAGATCCGTGTAGTCTCTCCTTGGCCTCCTCTTTGGTGGCGCAGTCATGACACCCTCACTTTCAGATATCTTCATTCGACCACCTTGAACAATATCACTATAGGAGGGCTGGACCATACCACCATAGGAGGGCTGGACCATACCACCATCATTTTCTTTCTCACTATCAGAGCAGTCCCCCCATTTACCAGAAATGTGCACCACCCTATACCCATCACCACCACCATGCATGCCTTTTTTCACATTACAATATCCAGCTATGCGGTCCAACAGTGGACCATTGTCTGTATTTTCTTCAGAACCCTTCTCAGCACTATATGTTCTCTCATTCCCCAGATCCTGATCACAAGTGCCAACACTAGCAACCCTTGTCTCAACATTAGCACCTAAGGAAACAGAATTTTGAACCTCATGAGTCCTTTTGGCATCCTGCTCATGGTCCAGGACCAAATAAATATCCACCAGGCATGCAAACTGATTGTCGAGCTCAATGTTGTTCGCCTCCCTCCCAGGTGTTTCCCGCATCTCATCCACTGTCATCACAACACTAATGGCATTAGCACTTTTCTTGATAGGAGTTTCTTAATTCCCAGCCAGCTTCACAGCCCCAAGATCCATGAGTTGATATTGCCTCCCAATCTCCACTTGAGCTGGGGAATTAGGACCTACAGCAACAACTTACACATCATGGATAGCGACAACCGGCCTTTCTGGAGTGAAAACCTCCAAAGCCTGCAAAACATGGGCATTCGGTCCCAAATTATAGCCAAACACCAACTCTGGCTGTACTGAGTTGCAAGCCACCTCCTGCAACTGGGTCCCCTGCACAGCACCTGGTTCCTGCTGCTCCTCCACCACAACAAGACCACTATTCCCCACCTGAAAATCCAGAGAATCCACAGAAGTGCATTTATTTACCTCGGAAGCACCCTTCTCCAAAACCTCCTCAACACCTGCAGAACAACGCAAAGCCCACTCCTGTAGATGACAAGAACTCCCCTACGTAGAAGGTCGAGTCTCCACTGAAAGAGAATGTTTCAACCTGTCAAACAATTGCAACACCGTTGGGTTCAAGGTTGTCTGAAGTTCCTTCACACCACATGCCAGTTTTGGTGCAGCGTCACCCATGAATTTCTCCCTGCAAGGGGCATCCCTCTGGCCACCCTGTCCAGAACCACCTTCGGCCCTAAAGCACAACTCAGGTGCAACATCGGCATTCATGGCAACATCGGCACATTCATGCCTCACTGCCTCTTGAGCCTGCCGCAACACACTACGGACATCACATCCTTCTTCACCTCGCCCTTTCATCACCTGCGGTCCACCACTCCTCCCTCCATTACGGCAAACAAATTCCGTATACCCAAACCTCTGGCAGTGTACACAAAACTTCATCCATGACTCAAAAACAACCTCCTGCCTCCAGCGAAACTCTTGCTCATCAGTAATCCACACACAGCGCACTGGAGGCCTCGCAACATCATCTTCGACACAAATCCTCGGGCAAATTGGATGAGACACAGATTCAGTTCGTTGATCAGAACAAAGAAATCGGCCGACCATGTTAACAATTGCACATATAATTGAGGGATTTTGAAAAGAAAGTGGAAGGCCAGGGAGGCTTACCCATGTCGCGATCAAGGAAGGGTCGCGTTGCATATGAAAATCAAAGCTCCAACGGAAGAAATAAAGGAAAGAAGCACCACACCTTCTTAAAGAACTTGACCAGGAAACTATCATGTCCTCCTCCGAGCTAAATCGGACCATGAGATGCCACTTATCAAGCAACCCGATGACCACATTCTCATGAAACACCCAAGATTTGGAGACGAACTGCTCAAACTCCTCCACCGAGGGCCATTGGGGACGAAAGAGGGCCACCAAAGTAAACTTACAAAGATCTGAAGCGCTATTAACCTTCGATGTAAGAAGAGATAACTGAGGCGCCTCCCGGAAAAGACTTGGAACATTCGGGGCAATTGAAATCATAGGGAAAGATGTTGAGGGGATAACCTCCTCCCTTGCAGGCAGCAATCGGTGCGAAACTCCCCCCTCCAATAGGGAGGGGAGAGCAGATCTCGGCGGCATGAAGCTAGGGCATCATGGAGGCGGAGCTCTCAACGACGGCAGCACTCCGATCTCATAATAATAATTATACTAAACATATTCCTTAGTTGAGAATATTATTTCTTCTATGATAGTGATATAATAACCAATTGTTTCTCTAAAAATATCACATTTAATTTGAAAAATATCTTAAGAACATTACATGACTACATATTTTCACCTGAGGTATATTATTTCAGTTAAATACTAATCTTTTTTTTGTTAAAGATTATGTGATTTATGACATAACGGAATTTGGGAACAAATAATTTGACTTCATGTTATTTCACACCCATATATAATTCATCATTAACATTAAATGTATGGGTAAAATACTTATATATTTCCAATGAAATTTTAAATTACTATTTCTACCATTTTTTCCTAGCACATTATTTCTATTATACTCAATAAACTTTTATTAATTCAAAATGTTATTCAATTTTTGTACAACACTTAGAAGGTATAATTTAGTATTTATGAATACAATGTTAGACACTTACTTCAAACATAATTATTCCCTATAGTAATTGTTCATTATTATAGATTTTGTCTCCAATATTGTGTAATAATATTGTTTCAAATCTATAAAACTCTATCTATTCTTAACATCATCTTAATATTGATCTTCTTGTAGCCATTTTTTATTTTATATATTTTAGTAAAAATATTATCATGAAATGGGATAACTAAAAGTATATTTACTAATATTATATTTATAACACTTTTCCCATCATATAATTCAAAAATATCTTCCCTAATTCCACTTATGAGATATTAAATTTATAATGAATTCCATGATAATTATAATGTTGTTTTTATATCAAAATATTATTTCTACATCCACTTTAATCACCATATATTAGACATTCTTCACCAAAATAATAATAATTTTTAACTATACATCACTATATTCAGTATTCTTTAATTAATTTTCAAGAGTCAATTTTAAATTATCATTACATTTCAAAATTGGTTGATTCATTCTCTACATGAGTTGACACACTTCATGGGTTTCCACATTATCTTCATGGGATAATGAAAAACCCCACAATCAAGAAATGAATTAGGACCAATATTAATATTTATATATAAATATTCATTTAAATTCCATGATGACATAATTTACGTAGAAAAAAAATTCAATAAGGATTTAAATATCTATTAAATTTTATTCTACCGTTATAATAGTCAATAGTAAATGATATGATACAAATTTTGTTAGCTAAAATCATAACTCCATTTTATATTCTAAATCATATTTATAATATGAATATGTTTTAAATTTCACAATCCAAACCATTTAAATTATATTATAATTAATTCCATCATAATATATATGAACTTTCAATAGATCATGTGTCTTTCTATCCCCAATTAACATAGTGAATCATTAAGAACATTTCTCTTAAGAATACCATAATGGTTACATTATATAAATCACCATATGATATTGCAAATTGACATAATGATATTCCAGAAACTAAATGATTTTATTGAATTGTACATGATTTCATCATCATTTAATTTTTAGTGATAAAATTCTATTCATCAATACCCATATTTAAACATATTATATTTTGATATATTCCATATCAATTACTATGTTTGACCTAATTAGATATATTTCAACAATATGACTTATAACTATTTCGAAAGTAGTGATATCTATGTATCATTGTTTGTGATATACATGTTATTCGTATATTTATATATTTTTCTAAAATACTCCTAATTCTATAAGAATTTTCTACATTTGGATAGAAATCCACTAATAGTCTATATAGACATATATCATTTTGAAATTTCGTGTAAATATCCTCCAACCAAATTTAATTTAGAAGTTCTATAAGGGAAAATAAATAATAATAAATATATATAGCAATATGTGCCTTTATATTAACTGATCTAAGATATCCTTTTTACATATCTAACAAGCATTATTAAACCATATATCATTAAATAATAAAACCAAGTTCCTAACCTTGAGTGAATTGAGACATGTGGAGATACAAATTTACTAATGATCAGATATTGGGCATGGGTAGAAGGAAGTTTATGGAATCAACTGGAAACCTAATGTAAAAATTAGCATCCACCTCCATTTGAATCATCACCAAAACCAACAGCCCACTAACACCAGAGGAGTCTCTAATCCCACTAGATCAATTGAATGCATCATAGGAATCAGTATAAATCAACAAATATGATTTTGTATAGATAAAAACAAGTAAAAATGTTAAATTATACAAACATTTATTGAAGAATAATACGTATGTTGAATTTTCATGCCCAAAAATAGGAATTATTAAAAATATATAACAAAATTAATGTAGTAGAATAATAAAATTAAACACTTAAATGAAAATATAAACAATCTACCAAGAATTAATACACTCCAATGTATTCTTATCAAAGACCATCACAATAAAAGTACACCTCCAACTATATATTGTACTAAAAGTATGATAAGAAATATAGAAGATAAAATATTAAAATAAACCCTAACATACCTGATAAGTGATTTCTTTTTACTGAATTACATTCTCTATCCCACACTTGAAACCCATTTGAGAATCTAGGCCAGAACCTATAAATTTCCACTATATATATAAAAACCAAGTAGTCTATATAGGGTGAGAGCTCAGAAACCTAGTAGGATGGCACTATAAATTCAATGCATTAAATTTTAAAAAATAATCTAGAATTATATATTGAAGTGTATTTAAAACATATCATTCATTCCTTTACGAAAACCAAATATCACTATCAACCATTTTGTAAAATGGATATTCCATTTTATTTAAATGAGAATAATCATATCAAAATAAATTTTATTTAATTATACCACTTTTTAAAAAAAAAACAATCAAATAAAAACACATAGAAATTATTTTAAATTAAACACGTCCAATGATAAATATAAATTGAAAATTCCTCTTTTCATTACCTCAAAAATGATACATAAAGAACAACCCATAATAATAGAGTGTAGTTCATATAAAAAACACAAGGCTAAATAAAGTGTAAATTGATGCCTAGTAAAATAGTAAATTTATACCAAAGAGATAAACCAAAATAACCACATCATCAATAATATTAAGTGTGGGCCCCAATAATATCACATTCGAAGACACATAAGATTACCACTGACCTATAATTTCCTAATATAACTAACTCATTTATGGAATAGTTTTATATTTTGTGAGATAAAAACAAACATAATCCATGATTCTAAGTTAAAATGATGCCTAAATATAGTAGCACACATACACAAACCCACATAATTGTGGTTTGTCAGTTAGATTTTTATAAAATAGAAAGGATGGTGGGTGAATATATGTTAACTAAAGGAAGAATAAAAATATTAAAAACTTATTTACAATACATTGATGAAAATATATCATATTAAATATTCAAGAATCAATTTTAAAAATCAAAACAATAATTAAATATAATAATAATAGTATGAGAATAAAACAATGAGATATTTGAGATTAAATCAACAAAGTGAGTATGATGTTTAGAACAATTCAAAACAATTAACTATTAAAAGAGATAAAAAAATATTTTTGAATGTAAACCAAACAAAATATATAATAATGCATATTTATAATATATTTAAAATATAAACTTTATCATCAACCCATATCTCTTATGGATTTAATATATTATACTCCTATAACAAAAATTTGGCAAGATAAAAATCAATAACTCATTTTATAGGTTACGATAAGATACCTAAAATATACTAGAATTTTTTTCTTTAATTTGTGTACTGGAATTATAATTATGAATAGTCCCTTTTTTTAATGGAATTAGAAGAAAGAAATGGTCTATCAATTTAATGGATGTGAGCACCAAATTTAGAAGAATGTAGATGAATATGGAGATTAGATTATAGAAATAATTTATTAATGTAGTATTTATTCATTCAAATAATATTAATAAATAGTAAGAGTGAATGAGAAACATATGAGCGTGAATGAATACAATTTTTTAAACCCATAATTGAAATGATGAAGTTGATTTAAAAGAGGTATCGCTCTGAGAGATAGTGATGATTGTAATGAATTGGATTTCAAGAATGGGTGGTCTTCTAAGTTATAGGGATATGAATGGATCTATTTACAGTCCCCAAATACAATAGTAATGTTCTAGAATTTATTTTGGGTCTTTATGTTATTAAATTAATTATCCAATATATTTTTTCCAGGGTAAATGTAGGGATTGAATTTTTTTAAAATCAACTAGATAATTAGTATCCTCCACTAGGTAGTCATTTAGATACATGGAAACTATCGCACTCTATTTGATTTCATTTGTTGGATAGTTCAAAATATAAAAAAATACCTTAACATCATACTATTCTATACACCATGGAGAGGCTTATCCATATATGTACATGAGTATCCATGCTTTGTCAAGACTATTTCAAAGCATTCAAAACATATATTCATAAATGTTCACGGATCCCTCTGGAGTTCACATAAAAAAAATCAGAATGGTTTAAGAGTGTTTGTGACCATTAAACTCAATGAACATAGAGAAGAACCATAAGGTCTCTCATGTGCTGACCAGGCAACACTAATCATAGTGATATATAAAATAATCAACAAAAACCAAAAACTAAAATACACTAAATATTGTACAATATTTTAAAAACAATATTTTTTGTTTCTAATTACAGATAATTTCTTTTCATGAAATATTTTTCAAAAACTGTGGAAGATCAAGTAGTTTATAAGTCAAAACAATGTCATTGAAAAACACCAATTTTATTACAATATTAAAAACTAAATTCAAATATCAGTTTTTATTTTAAAACATATCTTTATAAACATTATACAAACATTAAATTTCATATATATGTATATATATATATATATATTTGTATAAATACCTTTCAATGCACATATTTACATATTCTTATGTTAATATGTGAACATGTATATATATATATATATATATTTTTTTTTTTACTATAGAGTGTAATATAAAATATATCCAATAGGAATAATGGAGAAATAACTAAGTGAGGGAAACATAAGCATGCTAAAACTATTCATATAGATAAAACACATATCACAAGGATACATTAACTAAAATTCAATTTAATAAAGTCTCATAAATGATATAATTATTTTTGAAACTATATATTTTAAATGTAAATTAAAAAAAATTTAATTTTGAAAAATATTCAATTTATTACATCATGGAATATAAAATGAAGGGAAAATACCTATAACCACATTTTGAAATTTATATAAACCATTTGAAAACAATAAGTAATATAAATAATTTAATTCAATTCATCCAACAATAAATTATAAATCAAAACATGATAATTTAAAAAACCCAATCATTTTATATAAATTAGGTGAAAAAACAACCACAGAATCAAATAACTAAAAAGTCTGTAGATGACACAAGACCTATAACAATTGAAAAAAAGATATTACAATTCCCATAAAACACCCTTGTAACATTGGACAATCAATTTTAAAACAAAAATAACCACATAGGCTTTGGCCTATCTTGATTAAAATTAAGGGAGAAGTGAATCAACATGAAAGAGAATAAGTTGATGGTTCCAGATGGAATAAAAATGTTACTAGTGATGAAAAAACATGATATCATAAGAAAAAGAGGAGATTAAATGGAGTGGAAATGATGAAGGTGTGACTAGGGGGATCCTCATTGGGGAATGTTGTGTGATGCAACCTAGGTGGGGGATAAGTGAGGTTGAGTGTTTTAATTTATTTACATTAACAAAATTTTGGGAGGATTTTGGAATTTAAAACTAGGAACTACACATAGTATGCACATTGTTTTACAACGACACGCTCTAATATTGAATCATTTAATGGGCGCATCCAGTAACTTGCATGGTTGGATAACATGTTTTGGAAAAGCATTCTATAACCATGAAAAATAGTTTAGTGACATGAAGGAACCCTACTGAAAAATATCCATATGGTTATCTATAACCATGAGGAGAAAATAAATGTTTTAAAATTATCAAAATAAAAAAATACAGGGCCCGAAACCTAATAGGGAAGATAAATAAAAATTAGTCAATAAATTAATTATGGAAATAATAATTGGGGTGTTAGGATTTTAATTAGAATAACAATTTATTCCCCCAAAAGCCATCAAATCAAGGAGGCACATTCAAGAAACTCAATGGGTAATGAAGAATAACCTACTAAATGATCTTTAAGCTTCCCTAAATAAAATTTAACCATATACACTAGAAACATTTATAAAATGCACAAAAATTCTCTATGTTATTAGTGATGATTTCATATCTATTTAGTAAATGGGAAATCAAGACATAGATACTGTTATTTGGTCTTTATCCATTTAATAACCTATGAAAATGATTTATCCTTAGTGATATGAAACATTCCAAATATATATATTTTATAATTCCCAAACACTAATTGGATGTTTAAACCCATCTATCTGGAAGACAAGCCACAAATATCACACAAGAAGACATTTACACACCAATATTAATGGAATTATATAAACAAATGACGTCATTCAGATACGAACAAGGCATCAGCGATAATAAAATAGATGTAGAAATGTATTAGTAAAAAATAAAACTACACTACTCCCAAATAAAATCATATTCCTTAATAAAACCCAAAAATTAGATGGAATCATCTCATTTCCCAATAAAAAACCCTTCCTCAGGGGAAAAATGATAAAGGAGTAAAGAAAAAACAAGCCACATAAAACATTAGGGGATCAAACCCAAGGTAGAACATAAATAAGTGCCAAAATAGGACCTCAAACATGGGATATTAACCTAAGTGATCCAATAAAATTAAAATATACCCTAGTCATTGGGTAATATCAATTAGTTCAACATATTTACCAATTGCTCAAAGAACACTCAACGTATTTCAACTATATAAAGGGACTAGAACAAGGCCTCACCACCCAGAGCCTCACTCAAACTCCATAAGACTCAATCATCCACACAATAAGTGGGAAACCCATGTAACTACATTAAACACCAACAATGAACCCAAGGATACCCAACTAGAAATGAAATACCATAATGAATTGATTTTTATACCCTTAAAAGAGATGATTAACAAAACCCATGAATAATGAGGAAATTTTAGGGGTTCATTGTTCAAATATTAGGGATGTACACAAGCTATAATTAAATTGTATCCAAAAATCCATCAACCCCCGTATTAAAATCCTTTAATATCTTAGAATAAAAACTTCAAGAAAGTCAACCAATAACACTACAAAATGTTCAGCACATCAACAAATCCATAGTTATACATAATTTTTTTAATTTATTTATATAATATCATTAATTTATTCCAAAACAACTTTTATTATTCCAAAAAAAAATTCATTATTTAATAACCAAATATTTGAACTAAAATGGTAAAAAAATTTCATCTCATAAAACATATTTTACAAAAAATTAAATTTGACAAATTTAAAATGAACTCCCACATTTATTAAATTTAAAAATTACTTTCAACATTTTATTATTTTTTTAAAATCTCTATCTAGAAAAATTATAAAATACATTCTTCATTATTAAATATTTTAGTACTTCATAGATAACCATTTTAAACTCCTACTCCATTTTTGAAATATATAAACTTTAGCTGAACACAAATTTGTTATTATATTTATAATCTTTATCAATAACCAACCAATAATAATTCATTAAATCAACATCAAAAATCATTATAACTAGAATTATGAGACAAGTTACTATATATAGTTGTCTAGATTGATTGGTGGACAATGTCCCAATCTCACAATCATCACCAAGTGTAACCGAAATCATTGAACAATAGATCCACAAGAGATACCAAGTTGTGTGATCTCCCCATGCACCAATATCATCACTCAAGATTCATAAATAAATGCTTAAATAACATTATCATATAACAAAAAATAACAAAATAAATTAAGAAAGAATTGAATCTGAATTTCTTTTGGTTACTCTAGGGTTAACATCTGCTATTTATGGATAGAATCATCCCATAAAACCATCTCAATACCTGATGGTTTTACCTCTATACACAAGATATAGAAAATAATAAAATGAATAATGAATCCTATGTCATATTAATAACCAAAATCTGATACATTTTTTAATGAATCATCTGATCCTTACATAATAAATAGAACCCACAGTAATCTGGTACCAGCCATTGGGGAATCCTTGATGCCCCTATTTTGGTGAAAAGAATCATAAATATCAATAGAAATCA
Organism: Viscum album; assembly: GCA_963277665.1. NCBI lineage: Eukaryota > Viridiplantae > Streptophyta > Magnoliopsida > Santalales > Viscaceae > Viscum > Viscum album. Next base: position 287,973,094 of record OY728166.1, on the reverse strand, counting down.
TTGGGGATGATTCCAGAAAGATAATAATAATTAACAACAATGTATTTATACTTGAATTACAACATGAACCATCAATAAGTAATACTTCCATGAAAAAAACATATAAGCTGAAATAAAATAAATAGTAAATAATGTATAGATTTATTAGAATAAAATTAAATTCTCAACTCACACAATAAACATCCTACTCTACTGAAATAACATCCAACATATGATGATCCTTGAAAACTTATGTAACACTGCACCACCATCCATTGAAATAAAATTAAATTATTATATGGATGATGGTAGAAAAAATATGAAATTAAAAATTGGAAGACATGATCAAACCATCCAATATGACCTAATGTCACAGTTCATCCAACCATCAGAACCCATTCTAATAGTCTAATTTCGATCTAGAAAAAAGGACACTCAGTATACAATCCTTGAGTTATGAAATTAGGGTGTGGGATCAACAACTTAATATGTAATATCCACAGTGTCCATGGATAATGTTTTCTAAAATAAACCATAAATTACAGTTTAAAATAAATTTAGAAAATATTATTCCTTACATTATGAAAACCTAACATCATGATCAACCATTTCTGAAAACATCCAATTAATTTTATTTAAATTATAATAATTATTATAAATTAAAATTTCCCACCTAGTCTTGTTTTATTAAGATACTAAAATACATACAAACACATAGAAATTAGTTTTAATGAAAATAAGCCCCATGGGAATTCTCACATGAAAATTTCCACTTTGTTTAAAAAAATGAAATTAAGAGAATAACATAAGATAATAGAGAAAATATTATTAGAATAATAAAAAAATTAATGTGGAAAAGAATTAATCAATAATGGTAATAAAAGGAAACAAACCAAATTCACAACATCATTAATAATAATTAATTTGTGCACAAACAAATAACAATCCAAGACACATATTATGATCACTAAATTGTAGTTTTCAATGGTAACTAACTATATTGTGAAATACAAGTTGGATAAGTTTCCTAATAATCAATATAATTAGGGCCTCATGGGGAAACATGAACTATATAATAACTTGTGACTCAAACCTAAAAAAAGAATCATGCAATCAGTAACCTACATAACGATGGTTTCCAATATGATGTCTAGAAAAATTAAATCATATCGGTCCTTCAAATGATAATAAAAATCCCAAATCAAAATAGAAATGAAAATATGCATTCTTTAAAATTTTGATTTGATTGTGTTTTAAAAATTAAATGTTATTCCTAAATGAAATTTAAACACTTGGTATGTTAAAATTGTTTTTAAAGGAAAAAATTATTATTTTAAAAACATTTTTTTGAGAAAATTTAAAAAGAAAATAAATTTAAACATCAGTGTATATATGAAAACATCTCTTTTTATATAATAGACTCATAAGAAATTTCATATATGTAAATAAAATCATTCAGAAAAATAATAACATATTCAAATAATAATATGTGGTTACATATATAAGTAATTATATATTTGTATGTAATCACAAAATATAATATAAAATTTCTCCAATGTCAATCATAGATATATAATTAAATGGTGAAATAACCCAACCGATTAAAATTCTCCATTAAGTGAAAACCCATAACACATCACCACTTTAATTGAATTATATATATATAATATAATTAATAATCCCAATAATTTTTTTTAAATAAATATATTACTTTTTTATCAACAAAAAATTTTCATTGGGTAAAATTACAATTTACTCTTTAAAATTAGATAGAAACCTCATAAACTATTATTTAAATTAGGAAAATGGATAATCATGAAAATAAATATATAAAAATGGGCCTATGATTAAAAACCTCAAACAATAGACAGAGGTGGGATTGTAAAACCATTCACACACACTAGAAACACAATTCATTGGATTGTAAAACAAAAACAACCACATAAGTATTATCCTAGGATGATCTATGGAGATTTAGGAGATAAATAACATATTATATGAATATGATGGTGATGGATAATGGAATTAAATCATTACCAATGAATATATAACACTAAATTGTAATAAGTAGAGGATATCAGAGGGAGAAGTGAGGAGGAAGGGGATTAAAGAGGGGATCCTCCATAGAGGTTATTGTGAGACCTAAGAAAGGAGGATTCGAGGTGAGATTGAGTGTGGTAAATTTTTTTCAATAAGGTAATTTTTAGAATTTTGAAAAACATTAATCATGGGAGCCTTTCATGTTCTTCACACGTTTCACCAAAACATTATCCCTTCACAGGAAATAATAAGGAACATTTATTTTTGGATTTCATAGCTTGGAAAACCATAAACCATCCCGGTAAATGGCCTATATCATGATAAGTCATAATTTCATAGTATTTTTATGTCTAATGACAAAAATTTGCTAACCATATAGCTAAAAATTACATAAAAATTTAATAAGTAAAAAACTAACATCATTATAACTCAATGGTAATTTTAAATTACATTAAATAATAAAATAATAAGTATGGAAATAAAAAATGGATGACACAACTCAATTGAATCATGTATGTAATCATGTGTATGCATCTAAAAATGATCATAGATTTTTCATCTACATTAATTTTTTATTTGATAAAATAAGTAAGAATATAATGTCCTAGATTACCACAAGGATAAACCAAAATATTCCAAATATTTCTTCATGTATCAGCGGGTTGATAACACCAAAAAAATAATTAATCAAGATAAACCACAAGGAGGGAACTGAAATTCATTAAGAAAATTATTAGAATCAAGTATGAACAAAATATATTAACATTATATATATCAATAAGGGAATGTTAATTTTATTCATCCTCCATGTGTGGAATTTTTCTACATGAACACCCTCTATTTAGAGGGAAAATATTACATATATATATATATATATTCTTTTATACGAGGTAAAATATTCAACTTATTTTTACATCTACTACAAGTTTAAAATAATAATTTATATAGTAGTACTGAATCTCCTCCATGGATAATGAATGTTATAAAATCCATCAACAATAATAACTATAAAAATACAATCCTTTTGGTGGGATACTTTTTATATATAGATAAAAACAATGATAGTTTATATTATAATTCATCCAATAGAAACATAAAGAAGAAAAATAAAATAAAATTCTTTTTTATTTATGTACCATAAAATTTTTAAATAAAATATTAATAGTATATATACATTTGAAAAAACATTAAGGTAAAAAATAATCTATTTTTAGACATAACAAATACTACATTTAAGAAAATTATTATCCCTATAGAGAATTTAAAAATCAGTTTCAATATATAAAATTAGAACATGATCCCTACTCCTAATTTATTAAAACCCTATAATGAGACAAGACTCATTCAAATGAAAAAATGCACTCAAAGAGTTACACATACATCCCTAGTCTTCTTCATACCAATAAAATTATATTTCTACCTCAATATCCTTTTAATAAACCACAATTTTTATAATCCAATTTCTAATACATTAAACACCCAATCCATAAATAAAAACATTCAACTCATACGATGTATGACCTATCCATGTAAGAATACATCTTTAATAAAAGAATAAAAAGGCTAAAAGTCAATGTGAATAAAAGATAGAGTCTAAAATGCTTTAAAGAAATAATTAAAAGAATCATAAAATGGAATTAAAGGATCTGAATCATATTAGATACATAAACTGAAATAAGTAAAAGGAATAGAATATGAATGGAATTACCACATCAAAAAACTATTCACTCTCATAAAAATTCATCAAAATAAAAAAATAATCGAATTATCAAATTTTAAACTCCTTTAATTAAGATAAACATCATTATTCATCATGGGTTATCCAAATTGATAATATTATTTTATATTCATTCACTAATGTTCCCAAATTACATAGTGATAAATACAATATGTTTTACATGAAAATTTTTACCATTTTAAAAATCATATAATAATGAAAGATTATATTCTTTTGAGAAGAATATATATCACCTTCTAAATCCACTAAAACAAACCATTATGTTTCAACTGATTCATCCTCTTAATAAATAGTTAATTGTTGTTGGTTGACTTATAATTAATTCATGATTTCTATAGAGATGAATTTTTTTCAATTCTAAAAAATGTAATAAATATTTTTGGACAATATCGTAAATTTAAAAAATCTAAAAATATAATGGAATATGGTTAAAAATCCAATCATAGATTATATAAAGAATAAGATAATTTAAGATCAATACAAATGATAACATTAAATTAAACACAATAGATCAATGATCCATTAAAATTAAAATTATAAATTATAAATTTACTATCAAATTAAATACATGAATTAAAAAAAACCAAAAATGAATTATTTTTTCATTTTTTAAAACATAAATTATAAAAAAAACTATAAAATAAAAATTATTCCAATAAACATGCATTACTATAATTTCTAGATATATTAATTTATATGCGATATAAATTCCAATTTTAAAATATCAAATTTAAAATTATAAAATAATTATTTGAATTTTTATATTGTTGTAGATATTTAGTGGTAGACACATCAGAAAAATAACCAAATTATAAATAAATGGGTAGAGAAAATTTACTATAATATCCCACTGGAAAGACCATCATTATGAAAAAACTATTAATGTGACCAATGAAAATAAAAAATTATTATTTATAATTAATTAAATTGAATTATTAAACTAAAATATCTATAAACAAGTATTGGTATCCACCTGACACTCTTTTACACAAAATCTCTAAAATGTATAAAGCGTAAATTCATTAATTTAACCCACTAATATTGAAATTCATAAATATAATCCAAAATCAAAATATATTATAAAATAATGATTAATGGCATAAAATCATCATTCCCTATACTTCTAATCATATTATATATTAGATATCTCTTGATTAGTATTGTTTTTTATGTTTTGGTTGAATCATGTTATAAAATACCTAGTCTATCATACCCACATAAAAAGTGGAATATTTAAAAGAGAAGAGGAAGAAGATATAAAAAATCAATTCCATAATCCAAAACACCATTATAATTCAAAAACTATCGAATAAATATGTAGGGGAAATAGAAGGATTAAGGGAGATATTCAGTTTATAGGTTGGTTCTTTCCCGACATACCTAATAAAGGGGTTGTAGTTTAAGAGTATTGTTTTTAAATTATAATGTCTAAAAAAATGTTTTTATCCACCAAACTGTCTTTATTTTTCAACCCAATGGTTTATTAGAATCCTATTGGATGCCCAATTGACGTAAAAATATAATATAGTGGGTGAAAACCAATTATTTATAGAATTATATACCAAATGGAACATTATGGGGTACCTTGTTATTCATTATAGCCACATTACCTTCAATTCATTCACCAAACTCCTAAAAAACTCCCTAATAAATTTTTATAGTTCTTATCATATTCAGGAGTATATTTGAAACTATATAAAACACCAATAATAATAACTCTCTCATCTAACATAAATAAATTAAAATATCATCACATGATTTACTTTATCATATGAAAATAAAATGGAATAATTAATAATAATTACAACGTTATTTAAATATTTTATTTAAAACTCAAAAATATAATATTTTGGTCTTAAAAAATCAAATATGGTATTTTAATTTAAAAGCATAACCCATTATAATACCTAATTCAAAAGAAAAACCACAAATTTTATCTATAGACTACTTACAGGATTACATTATAGAAAACCTATAATCATGACAAATCATTTTATAGGCGATGTTATATTACCATAAAATGGAAAAAAATATCTAATGATCTAAAAATAGTAGAGACTAAAATAATCCTAACCATGTGGTTCACCCCACCATAACAATAACCAATTATTTCACATTGTATACCCTATATATTGAATTCCCTAATCTATATTTATGTATAGAAAATATTACCTATTCCATATAATCATTCAAAAATTATGCATAAAACCAATAATTTATTTACAACCTATGAATAATAATATGTTTTAAATTGATTTTCTAAATAGAATTTTGAAACTATCTATTTTACAATACCAATAATATTTTATACATTACAATTGTATCTTCCCTTTTTTATATTACTGTACAATATATTGCATGTTTTTAAAATTTATTCTCCATTTTTTCATTCTATTTTACAGGTTATCAATAAGACATATTTATATTGCTTTTTTCTAGACAATGATGGTGAGAATTTAAAGGAATGGATCAGATGTGGGGTGATAGAAAAAAATAAAAAATAGTTGGTGGCACCCTGTAACCAATCAGAGGGATTCTAATGAACATGTTGGTAATAGAATACCCCACCATCTAACTAGTGTGGTTTCATATGCTTGAGGTTGAGGCCCACCAGGTATCTGGTGTGCCCATTATATGGGTGAAATTAATTAACTATTCAACTTTTTAATTATACATTTTTAATATCCCATTAAAAACCAATTTCAAACCAAGGCACCTGATTTAGAATTGATGTCCCCATCTCTATCCATTTTAATCTCCCATTCTTCTCAACATTCGCCTTCATCATTTTCCCAGTCTAATAATCCCATGAATGATTATTTCCTTTAGATCTAAGTCATATAATAATTTTTTACTTATACTACGTGATTAGATATATGTCAGATACGTGATTTATTTGAATATATAATGTCATTTCCTCTATCTATACATAGTTATATGGTAGATATAGAGATTATATGTCATTATTTGATAATATAATGTTATACCATGGTTGAAGAATGTTCTATTAATAATTATTAATTAACCATCTTATTAAACCTCCTCTTTGTGGATTATTGATAATGGAACCTTAATCCATTTATGATTAAGTTTTAGATTTGTGTAGGATTCAACATGTTAAAGAGAAATCCCTCTTGAACAGAACTAGACATCTTAATATTAGTTCAATTTTTCAGATAAATAAATATAGAATGGTTATAATGGGATAATATTCATATGGTTTCTTATATAGAATCCATTTTCCTTTGATTGATTGACAATAGATTTATGATGCATATCAATACACTAGTCCAATATATATAACTGAAAATGAATTCATTATTTTTTCCCTTATCAATAATGGATTCAGTACATTGGAATTACATTCATGGAAATACTGTGGATATAATTATATTGATGGAAAACATAATCTATGTTATTATAGAATGAAATTAATGACATGAAAGTATCAATATTCTCTATTATAAACCTCCTCTTGATAAACCATAATATGGTTATGGTATCCTCGATTCACATGAATTTTATCCATTGGTGTAAGATGCGGTTTAGTCTTCAATTCCGTGATGAACCTTGGATTTCATCATCTCCAACGTTAAGGTAGGATGTTCCATACCATCTAGGGCTCATGTGTACAATATATTAATTATAATAATTCTTGTGGTCGAATACCTTGATGAACATGCATGATTTTGACTACAAGAGGTGTGTGTACCTATGAGACACATTTATGATGCTCGGTGACAAGATTAATAATTGTATATTTGTTAAAAATATTTGATTCTGATCACTTGTATTATATCATGGTACTTGTTCTCATGATGATAATTTATGTGTTCCTTGTATTCTCAGCCCTATTTATCTGCTACCAACCCTTTAATGTATTTTTATTGGTTTTCAAAAAAGATGGACCATCCTGAAATGTTTATCTCATTGAGGGGAGCGCTCATGACTTTTTATAATCAAGACAATGGAACATATCCTAGAGTATGGGAATGATGGTGAATTGAATTCCATATAGAAGGATGCATTCCAAGTGGATTACAAGTACAATGATTAATCGAGTCAAATTGTATGATGATTAGTGTGAGATAATTTATGTGTCATAAAAAATTAGAATTTTTTTCATATGATTCATTTAGGATTTAGAGTTATAAATTCAAAAACCTTGTAGATATTTTTGATTACTTTAAACATCTTATTATAGTTACTCTGTAATAAGTCCAAAATTGGTATCACAAATGAATTTTGGTACCTTGGTAAAATATTGGCTGCTCAGTATGAGGTTTTAGGTAGTTATACTGGTGACCCAATTATTATTATCATGGAATAAACCAATTAAACATTCAAACAATATAATAATAAATTGGTGGTGTTAAAAGATGTTTTATAACTCACACCCTATATGATATTATCAATTTCAATGAAGGATTTATGTATAGGAATCTTGGAAAGGGAAAGGGGCCTAGGTTATATGGTTATGTTGAGGATCATGGATTTTTGAGTTTTATCGAGATGTATATAAATGTTTACCACTAGTTACTTATTCATTTCCTTGTATATTTGTATATTTTTTGTTTATTAATTCCACACATGAATATTTTTTAATTACTATATTATATGAGTTAAATTGGGTATTATATATTTCCAAAAGTATCTATGTGTTTTTATATATATTTATCAATCATGAAAGGAAATTATTTTGATGGAATAGTTTCCCACAGAGGGAATTTGACCCTCATTACTAGTCTGTATCATCCTGCATACATGGTGGTGCACATGAGGTCATGTGATACTCAAGTTAAATCATGTGGTTTTGGATATTATGTTACAACATTTTATAATTTTCCCTAATATACATGAAAAAAATAACAAATTAAAAAAAATTCACAGCACCTACTTTTTTGGAACATTTTGATTTTATTTAAATAAGAAATTATTCCACATTCAAATAAATTTTTTTAGAAGATGTATCCAAGAGTATATGGTATGAAAAAATAAAAATAACCCATATAAATTGAATGATCTAAGGCCTAATGGATTTAGTGGGTGAGTGGGTGGTTTTAGTTTAATGTTTATTTCAAATGATTATCCATATAATGTGATGGAAACAACCCAATAATCTCTTAGATAAGATAATTTACCTTCAAGTTTTAATTAATTATGAATATAAACTAACTAAAATAGAGATTTCATTTCAATAAATTTTTATTGTCACTCTTATAGTGTTGTAAATGATATTGAGAATCCATGTGAGGACTCCACTAATTGTATAGAATCGTGTACCATGAATCTCTAGAAATTATTTTTGGTTGTTAGAGTTCCACTGCAAATAAAACTAGAGATTTATGACATTAATCAATTTTCCCAAAGTGATACTATTTTTTTCAATGTTCAAGATATAGAGTGTGGAATTTTTTCACTCAAGGGAACTAGATAATTCTTTAGATTCTATCAATCGTGAAAAGTACTCTCTTTTTGAAAAATAATAGAAGTTGTAGTTTATAAGTAGTGTCATAAAATTAATAATTTCAAAATTACACTTATTTTTTTTAATTCAACGTAATCACCATGTTAATTAATAACAGCAATGATAATAACAGTAAAATTTTATCCCATGACATGTTCTTATTTAAATATTATTTCGTAAAAAAAATTCATATATATTTACTTAAATGACATAAAAATAAATATAATTTTAATTGGGATATTAACTAATCCCTTAAATACTCAATGTAATTTATTGACCCTTTCATTAATAAAAAATATAATCATATTAAATTTTATTTTAAAAAAAATCAATAAATAATTTACTCATTAATATAGTGAATAAATATTTTTTTTATTCTTCATGTAATTACAAAATAGTTATTTAAATCAATTAATTTAACATGTTAATAATTAAATTTATGTTTATATACTTTGTAATATTATAAAAGATATAAAATTCAACTCACATATTCAAAAGAAGATTTTTTTAATTGAATTTATATGATATATAAAAATGAATAATAATTATTCCACAATTTGAGAATAAATTTTCACCATAATATGACAGTAAATAAAATTTAATGAGATTATGGATACACCTTTTTCGTGACTATGTAGTCATATTTTTAGAGGAATTATGTGAACATACATAAATTCCTAGATCAAGATCTTGAAACATTTATTGAATCCTATAAATAACGACATTACTTTTTAATGGAAGAAAACCTTAATATGAATTATAATGTATAATATAATTACTTTTTCACGATTTCTCATCATGATGGATTTATTCTTATACCCTTAATCAATATTATTGATTTATTTATCTCTACCATTAACAAATGAACTTATTAATGAACTATACTAGGGATGGATTTGATGAGCTTGTTCCATTTTAATCAAATAAAAATATACATCGTCAATCATCTTGATAGTAAAAATTCAATTCCATACGTATTTAATTAATGACCAATCACTTATGATTCAACTAATTTATATTATATATTAACAAGATTATGTATTTATATATTCCATTCACACATAAATGGAAATGATTGATGATATAAATTAATAATAATCTCATGTTCAAGGACTAATACACATGCCCATAATTTGGAATATCTAATGACACAAAAAACATGTGGAATTACTATAGAAATTAATAGTGGTATAAAAACAAATATTAGATATTACCATGTTTTACGTTTATTATAAGAATTATAAATGTCTTATAAGACCCCACAACTAGTTAGTTTGATATCATTTTTATCTCATTATACATATGTTATTTGGAATATATTTTATAAGTGTAAAATATTCATATTGAATTTATATGTTCAAATTATTCCATAGAACTTCTATAAACATTTAACAAGAAAAATAATCTATAAAAATTGTTAACGTTTCTTTATAAAAAGATAAATTCATTTTATATGTTAATTGTAGGTAATATAGTAATACAAAATAAAATTTCAGTTTTTTCATTGGAACCAACTATAATAGGCTCCGACTTGCACTAAATCTTACTAAAAACAATTATATAGTTATATAGCACATGAAAAAAGGAATTTTATTTATTATTTAGTACTATTTTGGGGTTATTATTATATTCAAAAAAAAATACTTTCATAAAAATATTTGAATATATCATCATAAGCTGTAACAAACCAAGTCCATGTAGTTATGGATACCATATTGTTTGGTAAGATTATATTACCTATTTTATTTTCCTATTAGTGATAAAATATAAATATAATATGATGCAGTAAGAGTTTTTGTAACCTATTGAAAATTTTTATTCCAATTTTTCCAATTATCAAAAACACAACTATTATATTTTCTCATGTATTGTAAGACTGTTCTAATTACTACCATATACAGTTATACTAGTAATATATGATATTTTTGAACTATGATTTAAAAATACACAATATATTATCATAGTGTGTAGTATTTTATTTGTTATAGAGTCTAAGACTTAATAATATCAAATTATACTCATCATAATAATATTCATGTGTGCCTTTACAAATTATCATAGAGGGACATTCTACCCTAACATAAAGGTAAGGACATGATTTAAAAGTATTCCATCATGTATTTTTTGAATTCATTTTTAAACTATATACTATTAATTGATCTAAGAAAGAATATAGATTTTTCTCATTATATTATGTTAAATTATTGTTGGTTTTCTATATATAGTCATTATTGGATAAATAATTTTATCTGCGTCTTAACTAATTGTAATACTAAACATCTTATTTACATATTTTTTCAATATATTTGTCTTAAAAAAATCTTACACCCCCAATATCATTTTTATAGACATGGATTTATTTTTTTCATAAAAAAATATAATTCCTTTATAGACAATTGAAAATGAATATTCAAATGTTAATTATGGCCTCATTCCAAAATTTTATTTTATAACATACATTCAAATTCATTATTATCATTGGTCATACCACCCCTTCTAGATGTGGAATATATACATATTACCCATTGTTTCAATTATTTATGGTGGTTTAAAAAACATTCAATAAATTTCATGATTTTATGTGGTTTTAATGAAACATAAAATTCAAATCAATTAATTAATGAAACATTTTAGAAAATAGTTTTATCGTAGCCAATTTCTAGAAGACTTCTAAAACCTTCAATAAATAATCGTGTCTTAGAGTTATTAATTTTACCATCATTTTCTAGTGGCATATTTTGTAATATGAAAACTATTTAGATAAACTAGAGAACCCATAAAAATTATGAACTATATTTTGGTACATTGAATGTATTTATTAATTCATAAAATAATTCCAATAAAATATTTGTTTCTAGATACATATTCCTTATAATATTCATTATTTTCATTAAATGATATAACACTAAAAATGGTGAATATAAATCCACCTTTTGGTTTTATCTTTTCTAGGAAATATGTGTCTCTGTAATATTTACACCCACTAAGTATTGTTGATTTAGTATTCAAATAATCTATAATAGAATTATAGAATTCCCACACTATAAAAAATGTATGTACAACCTTTTTAAATAAGTTTAGTTAATATATTTTTCAATATATTTGAATCTTACACATTACTATAACTAATGTACTATTTACGATAATAAGAAGATACTTACATACTATTTACTTGAAATATATTGGGTGCTGAAATATGATTTAAAAAATATTTCTCATTAAATCACATAAATCTATAACATAACGTATTTATTTAAAATTACAACTGATAAGATATCGATTAATCAATATAATTAGAACGTGGTAGTGTGTGAATGCTGCTATTTAAGAATCAGCTCTTAAAAAAACATGAATCTCATGAAATAAATATAAGACACGTAATCATTCAACCTTATAATGTCATCACACATTTATGTTTTTATGGTAATGTGAGTTTAGGAATACATACCCACTTACTTTAAATTAGTAATAAAGTATTGGTTAAAATATTCATCGACTAGCCCACCTGGAGAATCTTATATGATCATTGAAGTATAATAATTATATTACTTTATGTTATTAAAATAACAAAAATAAATCTAATGAATCATGTGAATTTACCTCTATAGTTTTCCCAAAATAATTCATAAGTGTATTTTAATACAAATTCAAGAATATTGGTATCCTTATGAAGTTTATTCTATTACTATATTTTATTTAAATATAACCTAAATATATATAAAAATAATGAAAATTTATTTGTAAATAGTTTAAACACCTTTTAGGGAATTCCAATTAAAATTACTTTTATTTTTATGTGAACTATAACTGTCATTCCAAAAATTTGTATAAATTATATATAATTTTTTATATTAATCATAACCGATAATATTGGATATATATGATTCTAATTTTAATAAACTATTAATTATTTATGATATTTGTCAAAAACATTCATTCCAAGCATGAAGTAATTTTTTATTATTATTTGAGCTAGATAATGAGATAAATTCATTGAAAAAACTGAAAACAAATTCTTCAATGAGAATCCATCAAATTATCAATTTAAGGCTGTAACGTTATCTTAGTTGATTTAAGATTAACTATCCAAAGTTATAATTTTTTCATTAATTGTTTTATTCTTATGGAAGATACATGGTTTCTATATTATAATAAAGATATGCATGTTATATATTATATTTAATAAACAGGATGTAAAAAATATAGACTCTCTATTAAATTATGAATAAAACTGATATAGAATGTTATTCTTTCATTCATTGTTATTTCATTAAATTTCCCCTTCTAATGACCCTTATTTTCTCATGTGAAAAAATATATTCGTATTCATTAATCTCCCTTTGAATAAATTATAAATTTTTTGGATGCTGTGAAAGAACCATTGACTTTGAACCTTTTAATGGGGGTATATACCTTTTCAATCACTTTATCAACTTTTTGGTGTGTTGAAAGTTTTTATTTCAAATCCATATCTTCAATTTAGAGCATTTGTAAATACACCTAAGAAACTGTTACATACCACATATTGGGAAATTCTTAATTAATATGAGGAATTTTAGTGATATAGATTAAAACTTGGGATCAATGTAAAATTTAGTAACCTTATAGAAGACCAATATTTCCAAAAAACATAAAATATTTAATATATTTAATGTAAGATCACTAGTCATGAACTTATTTTATAATTTAAAATTGTATAATATTAATTACTCATTCTTAATTAACCAAAATTTATCTTATTCATGTTCATATAGATTAATTAACATGGCATATGGATCCATGTTTGTATGATTTACTATTATCTCTCTAGAAATAAATGTAAACATAATTAAAAAGTAATATAAAGCATCCATCATGTGCCTCTTATAATATTCCATACCGTCTATAGTTATCTTTGGTGAATTATAATTTATAAGTGATTACTAAACATTACATTAATGTTCTTATAGTATGGTAGGGCACAAGTTCCTATACCATAATTGGAAATTTCTATTGGTGAGAGTATTTCCAATGTATTAGAATGATCACAGTGTTTCCATGGGTTTTCTTTCCATTTTTACAAAAATAATAGTATATTATAGTATATTACCTTTATTAATAGGTGTGTAATTATAATTTAGTAGTTTTACTCTCCCACAATTTTTGAAAATCCCAAATCCCTAACCATTACCCTTAATTAAATTTTTATAAATTATCCCATCATATTTCTTATGAATTGATGATATTTGAAAATTTCTACCACCTAAGTATTGAACAAAATTTTAACTCTGATTAAATCATAATCTAAAATATGGAAGGTTTTTTTCTAACATAATATTTAATTTGGGTGATTTATATCCTATATATAAATACTCTAAATTATATTGTTCACATGCATGTTAATAGTATGCATGGTTCCTCTAATTAATTAAACATTTCTAAAAACACAATTTATGCATAAAGATTATATTTCATATTAACAATATCTTTATTTTATTTATTTTATATGATCACTATTAATCATTCCATAAACATTTCATCAAAAAAATTCATAAAAAACCATGGACTAAACATATAAAATTAACATGATATATGATCATGTTATTTTAGATTTTTGATGGTTTATCGAGAAGGTATAAACCATAATTTAAACCATGGGAAATGAAAGTTAAAGACCATACTATGAATGCATTGATTTATTTATCTATTCTTTTATGCATCTCATTGGATAGATTTACATTTTATTAGGTCCTGAAGCATCTCCACCTAATGTGAGCTCCATCATTTTCAAATATTTTCTCACTAATAGTTGAGTGGAACCATGGGTCCATTTTTATATTATAAAAACCAAAAATATTATAAATGAAATTATCTTTTGGTTTGATAAATGATTTATTATGGAATATAGTTATGGAGAAAGAATACATGAAATTGGTTTTTTGGCCAATAAATCCAATTATATTATAAATTACATTTGTTATCATAACTATTGATGATATATAAATTTTAATATAACAAAAGATATTAGTATATCTTAAGGTTTATGATAAATTATACTTTTCCAAGATATATGCAGAGATTTTCATGACAAAAAGGATCCTTCTGAATCATGCTAATTTATCTGAGATTCCATGAAAGGTGGAATCATTAGAATTTCCCCATGAACAAGGGAAAAACGAACTTTAGTAAATATTGAAAAAATTAAACCATTTATAGGAAATGATCAAGATCATCGAGATCATGACCCAATCCATGTTCTTAAAATTACGTTATGAAATTCAGAACATCATTCACAATATCCTTAGGGTGTAATCTAGAGTAATTAGGGGTAATGTATTTTGGCCCCGGTTGTATGAATTTTTATATATTAATTATTAATTAAACAATGTTTATATTTACAAGATTTCATTATTAAAATTTTCTGTTAGGTTATGAATATTTAATTTAGATATGAAAAAATAAAAATAATATTTTTATAAAATATAAAATTTTAATTGAAACAGATTTTTTTTTGTAAATTCGTGAATACATTCAAAAAATTAAATTTTAATAAAATAATATTACGAGTTAATAATTATTTGAATATAAAATAATATAATTTAATGATCTTTAATAATGTTTTTAGAATGGTTTGAAAACTTTTATTTTCAATATTAGAAATATTTCTCAATAAGTAATATTTTTTATTTAGTATAAAACATTTTCATATTTGGTGATATATTTTGATAAAGTCAATAATATTTTTATAAACATCACATCAAAAAAATCATATGGTATATTTTTATTAATTTGATAAGATAGTTATTTTTTTGTAAAAAATTAAATATGATATAAATAATTTTTTTATATTATGACAACATAATTTCCTATTGCTGATATAATTAAAAGAATTAATTTAATAAAATACCATAAATAAGATTTAAATTTTAATTGATTTGTTTATGTAATATAATTAATTTTATAAACCCTAAATGGATCCTCCAAAACCAGTATTACATATTTTGTTTTTGAAATCAATTTTATAAAATCATGAATCATGAAACACCAGTAAGAGTACTATATTAAGTATTTTTGTTATTATACTTATAAAATAAGGAAAATCCTACCTTTTTAGTAAAAAATAAAGAAGAATACATGATATTATTTTGGTTTGGATTATTTTTTCATCTACTGCACAAAACATCAGCTGAGAAATAATTAAATAATTTCCCATCTTTTTCAATAATTACCCACCCATTTCCCCCTAATTATCACTCAAAACCGTTTTTACAATATTTACTTCCCCTTTCACTATCTAATTATCTCACAATTTGTTCCCATGAAGGAAATAATCACATAAAAATATTTTATAGGTTCCATAGAAATGTAAGGTGCTCTATCATCCATATGATTCCAATGTAATTGGGAAAATTTATCACTACCATTGAACCATTCCATAATCACTTATGTATACTGATAATGATGTCGAAATTATCCTACCATTTTCTATGACAATAATTTTTGTTAGAATATAGATCCCCATTTCAACTAAAGGGTATTCACAATGATATTATCATCCTTAATTTATGTGTAATTATATATATATATTTAATCCACACTCCTTAAACATGGCGTTAAAAATGATGAAAGTCGTTCAGATGTTTTATATTCTATGTGGTAAACAAATGAATGTGTTTATTAGAAGTAAAAGGATGGACACATAATTATATAGCTCTATAATGCATTGGGTACTATTTTTATTTCATGAGATTCTATGTATAATGGATTATAGGTTATCCTAAAAACTCTGTGTTATGGTTTATTTTAGCATAGCCTTGAATTTTTTGTATGATTCCATTATTTATGTTAATATGATTTCATATATTTCATTAAGGTAATTATTTTATATAATATATCAATGATCATGTTTATTATTATCAAACTGTTTATGCCACCTTGATATACCTATTGACAAACTTGTATTACATTAATTATGATATGCATCGACTATTACCTTACAAGGAATTATTACTCACCCATTTATTTTGTACTTTCTAGAGTTATACTATACAATATTATAAGAATAATAGAATATAATATAATGTTCTTGAGTATTTATAATTTTTATTGTACCTAGGATTCATTTCAATGTGCTTTATAACTAAATTCCAAGCTAAACTAGGACACCATATTTTGTGATTTTATTATGTGTGTATAAATATAATAAATAATTAATTAAGGGGGATTAGAGATATGTGTTATCATAGTTTGTTTTATTATAATATGTAGTAATTTTTTTGGATTAGGGATAATTTGTTTTTTTGAATGTATAAAGGATAAAAACCATTGGAACAATACAATAATTTATGTTCATTTATTGATAATGTATTCTCTAGGGAAAAAATACCTATAAGGGCACATGTAGTGAATGAGGCTATAGAAAAATTATACCAATGTGGAAAAGTAATGAATATGTAATATTGCACATTGAATCGATTTTCACCTAGAGCATGAAAAGGTTTCTTTGAAACCAAAATAGTTTGAAAATATAAAGGGACATGCTTATTCGAATTCAATTTCCATCTATGAGCGATTATGAGGGGACAAATAAAAATATATATTATTTTTAGAAGTATACCATACATAACATATATTTAATACTGGAAGATCATAGGATATATAATGATATTTATTTATGATTAATTGATCCAATGTTAATTTTTTCAATTTTTTATGTTTTTATTGTTTAAAAATTATTAATTATATGTCTTTATTGGAATAAGAAAATGATTATAAGCATAAAAATAGTGAAATTTAGGGTTATCATCTATTCATGGAAATAAAATGTACTATGTGACTATAGTTCTATGCGTTATTTCATTTCACATAAATATTATATAACTATTTTAATACAAACAAAAAACATGTTAGTGAGGAAATAAGTAAAAATGTAAAATGGGAAAATTATTACATCCAAATAATAAATCATAAACCATATCCAGATGTATATTCGGAACATCCCAATGAACCTTGTGAAACAACATTGGGTATAATTCAATGATATTATGTGTACAGATTATCTATCCACATATAGAGAAAACATATATTTTATAGAGGAAGGAATCAACCTCTATATTGTGAATCAACCACTACTTCTATAAAAGTGGAATGTGGATTGTGGATATCCTTTTGAGTCATTATGTAAATAAATTATAATATTGATTTGTGAAATAATTCATATAACATAAATTATTGAGACTATGCAAAATATCATCATTTAAGATATTCCCATTATGAGGGAATATGTTACACAAGTAATGGCATAGTATTATTTATGTACAAGAGGTTGGGTTATAAATTTAACTTATACCACGATAATGAAACATTCCTAGGTAATTTTATCTCCCAAAGTTGATATATTTTTATTATCCAAAAATTGAGGAAATTGATGGGTAAACCATAATAATATAATTGATGTCAATCTGATGTTCCCTCAATGTAGCTAGAAATTATTTTTGATTTGTGAGAAACATCAAATTAATTTCATACACACTAAGAATTATTACTCATAAGAGAGTGATGTATTTCTTGACTAATGAATACAAATATGGATTTAAAGAGTTAATGAATAGGATGCTCACTATACACATTTCTATATTAACCAATAGCTGGAATGTAATTTTGATGTACAATGAGCCAACCAAAAAGGTATTGAGTTATTTATTGATTAAAGATAAAAAACTGATAGCATATTCCTCCCTCAAATTATATATCCCTGAGAATATCCACCAAACAAATGATAATGAATTACATTAAGAGATATTCGTAGTAAAACTTTCATGGCATGATCTCCATGGGGGGAAGTGAGGCATATATACCCATAAAAAATCGGAAAGTATAAATTAAAAAAAATGACCTCAATATTATTTAATAAAATTGGTTAGAGTTGATTGTATATTATGATTATTAAATGCATTATTATCCCCAGAGGGTGAAAAAGTGGAATTTTCTATATATAGAAGAAATCTAGAAACCCAATCCATGATGAGTTCTAAAATGGACCAATATTCATGGATATCAAAACAAGTGAAATTGGAATAATAATGTGATACTCGTCCTACCATTATCATGTAGATTTTCAACCATCATTTCCTAAGACTATCAAGTATACGCAAAAAAAAGTGGAGATACCAAAATATTTATTGAATAATGTAGTTTTAAATTTTTCTAATGATGGAGATATAAGGTTTTGAATGAAAATATATTTCTTATAAAAATAATAACTGATGAAGTGGTTTCTATATGATACACATAGTGTACTGTTTTATAATTATATTGGAATAACTAATATGTATAGTTATTTTATGTAAATATTTGGTGGGATAACATGAAAATGGGGATTATAAATTTTTTTTCTAAATACATAGAATTCCAATAAGTTTATTCTAAATTAATAACATATAAGTGTTTGATGAAACCATTTCCCATACTATTATGGAAATGGTAAAACACAAAAATTGATTTTTGAATAAAACTACCTATAAAATATAAAGAAAATAACACCATCTTTGTGGTAGGTGGATACCTTAAATATAAATTTCATTTCATTTCACTCAAGGAAGATTTATCAATTAACCAACTAGCTATGATTCATATAAGGTAGGTGGTAGCTATACATAGAGAATCACTCCCTATTATATATAATCAAGATCTAAGGGTTAAATAGAGGTTTTAGGGAATCCCTCATCAAGAGATGTATATAGGAATTATTTTTAATACTTATTTTAACCCATATATGAATGGTTAGTTTGACATAACCATTTAAACTATAGAGTATATGCTGAGATAATTTTTAATTATATTCCCAGCATTTATGGATCAACACCATTCCCATATTGGAGTTATTATATATCAAAATATTACAATCTATAATTGAAATGTAATCTTATGAGGATTTTATGGGAAAATGTGTCTTACTCCTACATGTTGGGATTATTTTGGATAGTATAAGCTTATGTGACATGATCTTATCCAAGATATCATCGGTAATGATCAAACCATGAAACTACATAGGAAATCTATATAAATTTGTTAGAAACGATTTGATGATAATCATAAAAGAGACTTAGATTTTGAGTTCAATTTTAATATATTCATACATATATTATTATAGAATAATTTCATGATGTTTGAGAAGAAGGGAAGTTTTTTTCCAGGATACATCATCCCATTTGTGATTATTTATCACATAGTGGTTGTGGTGAATCTATTTTCACTCCCACCTATCCTACCTCAAGTTAAAAATGTGTTCCATGTATCTCAATTGAGGAATTAATTACAGAACACTTACATGTACTAAAACTATAGGTGATAACTTGGGAGAATATTCATTCATATGAGAAGATTCTAATGAAGACCCTAGATATAAAATGAAATTTAATATGAAACAAGAAAACATCGTTGGTCAAAGTTATATGGTGGAACCAAAAATTAGAGGAAAAAACATTAGAACTATATTAGGAAATGAAATAGAAGTGCCATGATCCATTATAGGGTACAAAATTAAATGTTATGGGTGAAATATTTTAATTGATAAGTATGTAATGACATAATATTTTATATGTGAATTTCTTTTATGAATCAATAATTTCTTTATTAATTTTTATAGTTAAATAAACCACATATACTAATTTTGTTATTTTGGAATCATACAAACTATTAGATTTAATATATAATTATGTATTTTAACAATGTATATATATAACTATATTAATATGAATTGTCATATAAATATATATTGATTGGATCGATAATTGTTTTTTAAAATAGAATGAGAGATGAATTTTACCAATATGATGATTCCCTTTGACTCCCATTTATGGGTTCATTCATTGAATATAGGATCATTGTGATTTTCCCGTGACCAATACAAATTTTAAATTAAAAAACTAAATCCTGAAAGAAATCATTTATTTGAATTTTTCATGATTATTGTGATCTTTTACCAAACCATGTTTGTAGAACCACCATAATAAATCCTAGCCATCATACACATAACACTGATAGTGTATTCTAGTCTACTAAAGGGTTCTGTATCTAAACCATATTTTTATGAATTTTTATATTTTTTTTATTTATGTAATGATCATTTTTTCCAAATTTCATTATTATAGTATTATATGGATTGATTAGAATTATATTTTGATATGAAGAATCCAAACTTTTATATTTTTTGGAAAATTTAAAATTCAATAAAAACAAACTCTATCTTAAATTCATAATTTTTTGTAAATAAAAAATATATTTCCAAAATATTAATATTATATTATTGTTATTTTAATATAAATTATAAAATAATTTTAGGATGTCGATTGAAATTATTATAAGGGTTAAAATATTGTTATTATTGAAAATACCATTATTTATCAATAAATATTATTTTTTAAATTTTTTTTGTATGATTAGATATTTATATTGATTAAATAAATTTTAATTTTGAAATAATCATATAAATATTATCCAAAAGTGTTTTTTTCATTATTTTCGGAGATAGTAAAAATTAATGTTAAAAATATGGTAGGATAAAAATGTATATTGTGTGTTATAACATCATAATAGCATATAGTAATGTAACAAATATTATAAAAGGAATTTATAAAAAAATGTTTCGCCTATAAATAATGTGTTCATGAATTTATTTTATTAATTTTATAGCCCCTTAATGAATCCTCCGAATCATATTCTTTATTTTCTGGTATTGAAATTAAATATTTATTAAAATGGATTACTTACACATCACCAAGGGGATTATATTAAGCATATCATTTCAGGGACTTATAATATATTTAAATTAAATTATCTTTAGAAAAAGTATTGAAATGTTTGTGTTTTTGATTATTTTTTCCTATGGTATCCAAAATCTATGATTACGAGTCAATAAATAAATTCCTTATATTTTGATATTAATCCCAACCCATATTCGAACTCCTTTTATCTCATTACTCACCAGGTATAACTTTACACTCACTATACCTCATTAAATTTGTCCCAAGGTTTTCCCATGCTTTTAATAATATCCTCCCCATATTTTAAATATACCCCCTCAAGGAAATTCACTTTTTACTATTCGTTTTATTTAAGGAATTTTCTTTTTTTCTAAGCCCTTTTGATTTTCAATTTTCTATATTTTATATTTATTTAAAAAATATGTTTACTTTCCATATGATACCCATGTATTAATATGACACATTTCGCTATCATTCAAACCTTCAATAAAATCTTATGTACAACTATTATAGTTTCAAAATTGTCATATTATTTTCAATATTAAACAATTTTATAGTGAGTACCCATTAAATATTCTTATCAAGGGTATTCAACTAGCTGTACATATCCTTTACTGTTTGAGGATTACATGTATGTAACTTGTAATCATTAATCATTGCTCTAAAAGTAATGGAATTCATTATTATTTTGTTTTATCTTTGTAAAACATAAATACCTTAACTTGATATGAATTTTATGTGTGAGATAATAATTATATTACACTCAAATTCAATACGTATTGTTTTTATATCATGATATTCTATGTTTTTTCCATGGGTGGTTTTCTTAATTTCACTATGTTATGATGTCCTAGCGGTTATCATTGAATTATACATATTTGTTTAGGTTTTAGATTTTTGTTTCCTTATTCATATATTCTATGATGTTATCATAATATATCATGGTTCAGTGATTTCATTTTGCATTACCATCCATTTTATGTCACATTGATATACCTCATGGAAAACATGTATTGCCTTTATTGTGATATTATTTTATTATACCAGTGTTATGTATTTTATAAATCGCATTTAATATATATATATCAAATTTTAATCCTATATAATATTAAACAGTCAATGAAATATAAAGGCATGTTTTGGAATTTTTAAATAATATTTTAATTCCAATATTTCATGTTAATATTAAACATACCTAATTTCCCACTGACTCTTGTGCTAAAAAATTTCACAGACACTATTACATATATATTTATATAATAAATCATGAATTAAGGTTTAGTTGAGATAAATGTGGTCATATATATTAAACAAACCATGGAAACATAAGACTATACATAATAAAATAGGGAGAAATTATCTACAGATAATCATATCTAGTTTAATAAAAATTGTCACCTGAAATAAATGAAATATTTAAATAAATTAAATAAATAAATATATCATATATATATGATGAGCATGAAATTGTTCAATAAAAACATAAAACCACTAGAAATTTATAATTTTTAGTATTCATTTTAATTCATCCCAATAATTATGTATTTATAGAAATAAAATAATTAGTCAAACAAGAAACTTCTTATTTATTGTATTATTGTTCTATAAAAAATTACTTGAGTTATTACATACTTCTATCATTTTATTTTAAATTAATAAATTAAATACAATAAATAATGTATTTTTAAATTTTAATTTAATGTACTACATGACTTTAACATTATAGGTGGATCAAAATGTACCTTTCCTGTCAAAAAATAAATAGATTTCTAATATTTAATACATTAATCATGTATAATTTCACTCAACATGTTGTTTGAATCAAAAAAATTTCATTCCATAATATATAATTTTTAATTTAAGTGACTGCATACCCACAAATCATGTTACAAAAAATATCTTCTTGACTACTTACTTTTGTAGTTCCAGGTTATTGAGGTGCTTTGGAGAAATCTTGAATATATTTAAGTGATTTGAGGTGGTTGGTGCTGAATATGATTTTTAATTGGAGAAAACATTTGTAAAAAAAGGATTTACAATATAATATAATGGGTTGCAGCTTGTACTGCTAATCAATATATTACTTTTATATAGCTATGTTGAAGAACAATAAAAGGTTTACAATCTAATATATGGATTTATTTTGTATGTTAATTCTAGACGATGGTGTTGTGATTTTCTATAAAAATGAATTTAATGCCCAATGGTTAGTTTTATTTCTATTTTTTTAAATGTTAATGGAATTTATAGAACAAAATTTTAATTTACACTGTAGAAGGGGTGGATCCTAGGTTGTTTATATCTTATGTACAACTTATCATTTTCCAATTATACCACTCATACCTCAATCTGTTACTTGGGAACCACGAATGGTTTTGGATTTATTTCAAAACACTCTAATATTAAATTTATCCATATCTCAAATGATTTCTTATTTTTATCAATGGCGAGTTCTTTCCCCTGTATAAAAGTGATTACTTTTCTTCTTCAACCCATACAATGTGGTGTTTTTTATTTTATTTCCTATTTTTGGATAGGTTTTGATGATACCTTATTTTAGATTATATTGATTCATCAATCACTTTTCTGTTTTTTATTGATGTTATTTTTTTCCATGGGGTGGACAATGTGATATTAAATTTTATTTAATGTAGGGGATCATCATTATTTTAGGATTATTCACTATGTGTAGTGATTACATGATATTTATTTACAATGGGTGGATAGTAAGGGTTAGTATAATTATACCATTAATTGATTATTATAATTGTGTAATCTCATGATATTTTCACTTTGATGTTATTATTGATAAATTAATTCCATGCTATCGCCTTAGTTGAAATTATAGAATTTGGAAGCATTATTTTTACAATGTAGGATATAATATGGTGGACCTTATTATGGTTTTTATGATCATACACTGAATAAATGGCTTGGAACGTATGGTTTAATAAAAAACTTATTTTCCATGGAAATATGGGTTCTGTGATAAAACACATTCCAAAAAGAAAAGTACAGAAATTAAATCCCTTATATAAATTATATATTATTTGAGGTAATGTTATTGTGTGCAATTTATTTGTGTTATTTCCCAACATGGATCAAGCTATTGTGAGGCGGTGTTGGTCCATAGATGGTCTATGTCATGTTTGGAGTTTTAATGTTCAGTTTTGATAGCATGGATGTGATGTGGGGTTTTTAGAGATATGGTGAATAGTGGTTGTCGTTCATAGTGGTAATTTTGTGTTGGTGCGGGAAGAAGTGATGATGTGTAGTGGTGACATGTGGTGGTGATGGGTGGTTTCTTTGTGTGCTGGTTGTGTGGTGAAATGTAACTGGGATATAATATGTGTGGTTATAGTTGTGAGTTTTTTTGGATGTTGTGGAAGGATGACAATGGTGGAAGTGAGGTGTTGTGGAGATGGTTGTGTGATATGGTCTTGTTTTGGTGTGTTAAGGTTACGTTAGTTACATAGAGACCCATGGAACAAATTATGATGAAAATTTTCAATAAAATAGATTTCTAAAAATGAGATAGGATATAATGTTACGTGTGGTAAAATGGTTTAAATTAATTAAACCATGGATTAATAGTAAGTGTAAATGTGAATGAAATACCTTAGAAAATGAATGTAATATTCGGTGACTTATGATGCTGTTGTTTGTTGTGTTTCATATAGTGGTGGGAGCAGTTTTGATCATTAGTGTTTGTAATAGTGGTGGTGATGTGGTGTGTTCTAATTTTGTTGTTGTTAACAAATTTGTTTGGTATTTTTTGCTATATATTTATTATATAATTTATATTACTTCTATTAGAACCCAACTTGATTTGGATAACCATAAAAATGCTTAGAGGTTTTGTATTCTAGGGGTTTTCTCCAACATTGATGTTACTGGTGACATAGATAGTTGGATACCGACTCTTCCCTGCACTTCATTCAGATATAGTGATGATATGGGTTAGTGTTGAAGATTACTTTATAGTGCTGGATTATGTGATTTTGAGAGAGATGTGATTTGATGAGGCACTATTTTGATGTGATATATTGTCCGGGTTATGAAAGGTTAGAAGATAATATGAGGTGGACCTCCACCATATAAATGATAACCTACTTCATGGGTTTTGTGATGACCTAGGTGTATTCGGTAGAGATTATTAGTAATGCCCTAGAATCTTCCGGGTGAGACAAGGTGTGGTGATGGTCGATGTTGTCAAAATATTTCATTCCTCATGCGGGTGAGGTGGGAAGGGAGACATCCTGAACCTCATAACATATAGAATATATTTATTTTGTTGAGATGGGATGTGATGTATTATTTATTTCACATGTTATTAAGGGATGTGAGCATATGATGTTCACCATTTGGGATTGAGAGATTTAAATCCGTTAGGAATCCACAATAGGGAACCATTATTTTTTATTATCCAAATATCGTATTATTATGTTGGGTGAGTTTTTTGGGGATTTTTCCATGGTGTGGATCAGATGGTTAGTTGACTTGTCATGTGCTTGTTTTTTCATATATATGTTTAGAAGTTCATTAACATGTTTTTTTTTCATATTTTCACATGGGGACAAAGTTATGTTTATACTGAGAATGCTTGTTTTCTCACCCTACATATAAATTCTATTTTTTATTTTTCTTAGAAGAATTTTGGTAATTAGATGGACATTAATAGATTGGGATTTATATGTTTTAGAGTCACCACTATAGACATGTATTTTGGTATATTATAGATTTTTATTTCTATTTGTTTACATTATACATACATTGTGGGAGAGTTTTAGTTTTATTTTATATAATATTTTAATGTTACATAGAATTTTTTAATACCATATCCCAAATGAAGTTTTATTTATGGAGGTTAATTCCTTCCATATCTGATAATTTTTACCCATGATGCGAGTCTCCAACATGAGGCCTACTTTTGGTCGGACTCCTAGTCAATATCTCTCTTCATTAATTATTAGTATCCATGGAGGGATGGGTTCATGAGAGAGTGGTTTCATATTGTTTGATGGGGATATATGATGGTGTTTGGTATTATAAATACAGATAATTTCATGGTTTGGTAAAGAAACAATGACAATTGATGTTGTTGCATGTCATATGGAAGGTCTAACATAAGGAATATGTGCTAATTGAATGGTCATGTGTGGGAAACCAATTTTCATGGAACATTACTAATTTGTGTACATGTATCATGAATGATTGTTTTTATGCATAGAATTTTTTTTATTGTAAACATAAAAAAATAAATACGTTTGTTTTTTTAATTATATGATATCTGGATGTAGATGTTCCCCTTGATTATCAAGAATGTATTTTATTCATCATTATTGATTGTCATAAGAAGTTATGTTTTTATATGATAATATGGTTTATCATATTATAGTTGATATGATATAGGATGATGAGTATTAGTAGAACATATTTCATGCCTTCCAACAACAGATCTTGGGAATGTATGAGTGGGGAGTCTTAGATTTGGAGACAAAATTATGGTTGGAGGAGATCATGATAGCTTCTAGAATGATCAGGGAATTTTTAATTTTTTGGGTTCCAATGGAAGTTAGTTAGTTACGGGGAGTTACACATCAGTGGAGGACACTATTTCATTGTAACCATAAGTAGGTGGATATGTTTTGGCTATGATTTCAGAGAGAGTTTCATTCATAGTTCTTTTAATAATAAATGAGTGAAGTTAAGACATTATAACTTATATAAATTTAGTAGGGGTAAGAGTGTGCGTGATCTTGGGATGATGTTCGTTGATCTCATGTACATTTCCACTACTGTTTTTCAGAATGAGATATCTGGACTATGATTTATATAGGAGATTTTTACCTAGATATCAGGTATATAGTGACATTTTTTATGGTATATATTTTAATAGATGTTTATAAAAGGGTAAGGGTCTGATTGGATTATTCCTTTTGTTTTAATCCCTCATATAGTGGTTTTCATGGTGTATTGAAGAGAATAGAATTAGGCAGATTGTTGTTGGTGTTCAGGCAGTTATGGTTATGGTCAGTGGGGAACCGACAGCATTAGATCCCTTTCTATTCATTAGGGGAATGTACCTCTTAATATAATTACTATGTATTTTTTTGATGTTACATTTGTGGAGTACATGTTCACTATTAGAATCAGTTTCCATCCACTCAGTGAGGTTTGTTTTAGAAGGGTCTTTAGACCCCTTTTGGATTCAGTAGTGGCCACCTCCATGGAATTTTTAGAAAAATGTATCACCAATTCATGTTTAAAATATAATGTAAGATAATATACGATGATGTAAACCCAATGATGGGATTATCCATGTGTATATAGTCAATAGTTTGTTCATGGTGGCCAATAGTAGAGTTGAATAGGTGAGGGGCATGTTCATATGCATCCATTAGAAAAATCATCACATGGGTTTGTTTGAGGAATGATAAGAATATTATTTACCCATTGTTTGTGATTTTTTATATGACGACCTAATAGTATTTTGTTTATATGGATTTTTTCCATTATTTTGGAATATAATTTGAGAGACTTCCAGCTCCCCTAGATTTATCCATACAATTTAGATGTTAGGCTTCTTTGTTTTTCTGTGGAGTGTATGTAGATAAGCGATGGCGATTTTCTATCCAATGGAGAAAAACATCATTATATATATATATATAGACATATGATGAAATTATTTGAATAAATGGTCTATATTTAGTGTGGGTATTCATTGAAATAATCCAATATATTGTTTTATTATCCAACATGGAAGGCCAATGAGTGATTTTCATTAGATTAAAAGGTTATCAAATTGGTGATAAGAAATTGAATCATCTTTTATTGTAGTTAGAATATTTTTATGGGATGATTAGGTTGTGTATTTCCATTAGGATGTGGTGTTTAATACTTTTTTCCAAGATGAATTTATGACACATCCCCTCAATGTGACCTCTAGATTGTTAAATATTTGTAGCCCAACATGACTCTTATTTGAGAGTGTCTCTACAAGGTGGTGCCAATAGAGATTCTATAGTTGAGGTTTTTTGTGAAAAACATGATATATAGTGATTTCATCCAATCCAATGTGTCATCATGTGGTTCATCAATGTTATAATTAAAGGAGGAAAATAGGGTGGGGTTGTGTATAGACTACCGAATGTTGAATTAGGTGATGGTAAAGAACTGTTACAATCTTAATTGTTCATGTCAACTAGATGAGGTGAGCAATATAGTTTATAAAGATTGATTTGAAGTATGTATATGACAAGTTCAATATTATGTATGATTGTATACTGAATACATTATTTAAGTGCAGGAATGTTCACGTAGGGTTTTTAGTCCTCTCATCTGGTGTCATGAATGAACTAGATATTTTAATGGGGATTATGATATCTATGTTACATGACTTCCTGGGTTTGTTAACAATCGTATTAATCAATGATATGATGATCTAACTAAAGACAAATGAGTAACATTTTGTATATATCATATCCATTTTGTAAGTCACATGACACACCCAATTCTAGGGGATGTTGATAAAGTGTACAGTCTAGACATGATTTAGAATTTTTCCTCAAACATGTGGTGTCCTGGAGATGTGTTGTGGTAGACCCATTGAATATAATGAATATTGTTTCATGGTAATCACCCATGAACAAGGTATATGTTAACTATTTTATTGGTATTGTAGGCAATTTAATGAGGTTTGTAGCTAATTTCTCTCATGTTGAAACCCAACTAAAAACACTTAATTTAAAATAAAATCATTTTGTGTAGAATGATTAGTTTTAGGAAGTGTTTTGTTCACTGAATGTGAGGTTTGTCAGCTCTTTATATCTTTTGTTTCCTATGGTGCATGTTTTTTTGTGGTATTCTATGAGTAATTCCACCTAAAAATGAGATGTTTATTATTAGAATAGAGAGTGTTGATATCTCATGGGTATAGGTAGTTATGAACCGAGGATTATAATTATTCATCCAATCATATGGATTATGTGGATGTTCTTTTTGTGCTAAATTTTTGGCTGCATTACCACATCGAAGAGAACAATGTGGTTTTCACAGACCATAAGATCTCAAAATATATATTCAATATATGGGATCTAAATCATCTGTAGTGGAGGTGGATGATGATTGTTTAGGAATGTGTTTTATAAATCTCATACACCTTTATAAAAGGTAATATGTTGGATGAATCATTAAGTAAGAAGTCTGTATGAGGTGTGGTTCGAGAGTATGATGATATTTGGAACATGATGAAAGAGCCATCAGTGATTCCCCATGTCATGGGAGAGATTATTTTCCATGTTTGTATTGATAAGAACATTGTTAAGCTATAATTAATGTTGTTGTTGGATGATTTATCAGTGGTGAAAATAATAGGGAGTGGTGAAACATGACCATGTTGTTAATAGTGATTTATCGTAGGGATGTTCGAAGGATAGAAAAAACTAGTAATTATACCATGGTGTTTTTTGTGTTTCTGATGTTGTTTGATGTATTCCATTATGATTTACATAGATCACCATTAGTGGTTCATCCTAATTTTTTATTTATCACTATGGCTTCAGAGAAAATTTATTATCTCATTTGGGATGAAATTGTAAGTAGAAGAGTTCATAGAAAAGTTTTTAGATTGAAAATATGTGAAAGAAGTACACTATATTCTGGGTGATTATTTGTAGCCTTTGGATGCTTCCAAGTGATATGGGATGAAATATTTATAAATTAAATAACTTGGTCACCATATAATGAAGTAATTTTTGATATGGTTTGGGTTATTATGGATAGAATAAGAATGAAATTTTATTTTATAGTGATCCCTCAGTTGAGTTCCATGGATGGTTTAGCAAAGAGATATGAATTTGAAGTGATCATGATTCATAGAGTATCAATGAGTATCATCTTTGATAATTATTTTCATTATAACTCATGATTATGGAGGAGATATGATTATCATTTTTATCCTAGTTATGACTTTTCATTTCATTCAACCCTCTTAATTATGTAAATAAAGAGTTGTCTATCATGAAACTATAGGATATATTATGATCTTGCATCCTAGACCATTGTGGATCATGGATATGTTACCAAACTAAGTTAATTTTTTGATAAAAGAATATATATAACTCATTAATTGGAATGATCCTATTTGAGGCATTATTTAGGTGGTTGTGTCATTATACATTACTCTAGATAGAGGTTGGCGAGTCACTAATTATTAGTCTGAAGGGGATTCATAGAATTAATTACAATATTAAATTGGTCATAGAGATAATGGGGGATAGAAATGACCAATATAAGTCCATTTCAGATCTTAGTTGAAGGCCCCCATAGTTTTGTGTATGAGACAATATAATCTTGTGAGTATCCCCTCGATGATGGAAATAGTGGTTTCATAGGGGGTAATATTTTCCAGGATTTGTTGGACCCTTTGAGGTGATGGTTCATTATTGAATGGTACTATAATAGTTTAAATTTACACCATTTATGGATAGGATCCATGAAATCTTTCATAGATCATAGTTTAATCTAAAGATTCATGATAATTCCCATACTATGCACTGGGTATAGTTGGACATCAATGATTAATTTATGTTTATAACCCATACGGTATAGATCTTAGATTATTGAGTGAAGGTGTTACATGGGAAAATTATCGTTTGTTTATATTTTATGGAGGAATAATATCATTGGGGAGAGTAATTGGGAGTGATAAATGCAGATTCATGTCTAGAGAAAATTGTTATTTTCATTTGTTCATTGTTTTATATTTTTTAAAATACTTATTTTTGGACGTTATTAATTATGAGATGTGATATTTTTTAATGGGTAATATGTGGTAATGGTTATGAAATTTAAAAATTGGGGAATCATAATTCATAATCATGATTTTTTTTACATTGGAATGACTGAAACCCTAAAGGTAAGTAAGTACCATTAAAACATATCCTCACATAGTCATGTAAAATGGAAATCATTGATTTTTATACTTTGGGGGGGGGGGTTATTTATTTATTTTTACCATTTTTTTGAATTGTGGAGTTTATGATATTGATATGGATGGCTATGTGGAATAAAATTTATTAATTATTATAATATATTTGTAGTTTTATTCTTGATGGGAAGTGATGATGTTGTAGTATAGGATGATTTGTGGAATCTAGTTTTGGTTTTTTTGGCTAGTGGTATAGTTGAAGAGTAATTCAGTCATTGAGAGGTATCTCATGGGGTGGTTATTAATAAAATAATTCTCTTTACAACATATATTTTTTGATTTTTTACCAAATAATACACATAAAAACACAAATGATTGAGAATTCTATTGTATTTAATATCTAGCTACATAGCATAAAATCATGAACATGGGATAAAGAAAAATTATTTAAAATATCATTAGAATTATGTTTGATATTATCAATCCTCTAGAACCTCATGGGATAAACTAGGGTGATACAAATGAAAGGTGTGCGCAATAAAAAAAAGTAGGAGAATATAATGAATCAAAACTATAAAAAGTTACTATATGTTAGGGAATGGGGATATAAATTCAACATAAAATGGGTGATAAAAATAATTATGAATAGTGAGTCCGGATATGTTATTTTAACATAATGGAAACATGGTAACCGTGGAAACATATTTAAACATAGTATCATTAACATTATTCAAGGAATACCTCCAAGAAATAAAAACATGGTTGAAAATGTCTGATTATTGATTATAATTACACTTTAATACCTTAAATGATGTATCATGAGACAAAAACAATATCGAAATAATTATATTATTATATAATTCATGCCACTACATTTACAATAAAATCATGTACATTCATAACTCATCCACAAATATCCTTAAATATAAGACATATTTCATGTCATTTAATTACATTAATAATAAATATTAAATATAAAAATTGATGTCCCTACTCAATTTTGTATTGATATTTCTATTAGAATATGCTTGAGTTGGAATCATGAAGGTATTCAATATATAATGTTTTGGATTGGAAAATAATTGTAAAATTTCATAAGCATAAGGAAATTATGTAAAGATTTATAAAATGGTTTCATGTGTGAGATCGGTGTCTCTCATCCTTTAAAAAAATGGATAGTAATAGAGATGTGGAAAAAAAATCCAAACCATATAAATTGGAAATTATAAACATAATATTTTGAAGTATCATGAATAAAGAATGGAAGGAAATGATCCCTCGCTAAATTTTAGTACAGTAACAACATAGATAGATTCTATAATGATAGGTGATATTTGATATATCATTATTAAGAAATAACTTTGATAGTAAGGGGATCATTGTAAGGTCATTAAATCATTATAAAATGACATTTAAATTTTATATAGAAATAAGGTTATTGAATTGAAAATAAAAGAGATAGGTCCCTTACTTTTGGTATGCAAAATCACATGGAAATTTTGATAGCATAACATTTTTTGATAATGTTTAATGGGGGGATGGAAATGAGTGAAAATGGGTTTAATGTCACATGTAATTCAAAATGGTATTAATTGGGATTGTAGAAACATATTCAAACAAAAATTGGATATTAAAATACATAACATAAAAATAGTTCTTGAATAAAAATAAGAGGGGGAGATCCCTTACATTGATAGGGTGACTCAAAAATCATAGGTGGAGTTTATTGAGATATTGGGGAACCATGGGACGACTCTAGAGAGGGAAGGAAATATTAAGGAAGTTATACATAGTTTTTTAGTGAAGGGTAGTTTGTTATTTAGTGGGTGTATATGGAGAAATATAGGAGAGTTCTATATTGATTCTGAAACATTTTTTTGGACTATGTATTATAAAGTAATTAAAAAACACAAAACATCATCATTTTTCCCTTAATTTTTCCAAAATCTTAGAATTTTTAATTATGTTATAATTCTAATGGATGTAATAATAAATATATTACCCTTATTGATGTGTAAGTGAGTCATGCTCATAAAGATATGATTTTAAAACAATAAAATATAATATATGATTTGGATGTCTCATAATAGAGATATAGAATAAATAATATTACCCCAATATAACATTATATTAAATAAGAAATATATAAATGGTCATGGATAAATTTTATGTTATTTATTACATCACTTTTTGGTTCTTATGATGTCATAACACACACTATAAATTTATACCGTATTTAATTTTTACCCTAAAATTTGACTATCTCATAAAATTATGAAATAAACTCTATAGGATAATGATGATATGGTGATTCCAAAAATCATAACAATTTCATCATAAAACTATTTTATATATGGGTATTTTAGCATTCAAGAAAAAAGAACTTCCATTTATTGAAAAATGTTATGTTTTTTGACAGTAACAATTCTTTCACCCTTATAGAGGCTATTTTTTACATCAAAAATATATATTATTATATATATTTGAAAAGAAATATTTGAAAATAATATTATAATGGAATTATTTTCGATGATAAATTAATTAATCAAAATAAATGTTATTTTTGAAATTTAATTTTTCATAAAAATAAAATTTTTGTTTTAACATATCAATCTTTAAATCATTTATAGTGTGAAAAAAATAATTAGTAAATATAACCATTATTTTACTGAAAATAAAATATGAATATTCATATTACTAGGGTATCAATAAATATCTATTTATTATAGAAACAAACAACCTAAGGGTAAGGTACATGATAGTGAAATTTTAACAGGTCCGTTCGACACACATGGCTATGGCCGTGAACTCCATGCGATGGAAGTTCTACCATAAAGGGGTTCACTCATTTTTTAGGTAATGAAACTAATATGGAGATTAGTAATGGGAAATATGAGGTATACTGTCTCCATTTTAATCTTTTAGAATCTTTCTTGATAAGGCACAATCCAACTTGTATTGTCCTTTAATAACACTGGTCTTGTCAAATGGATTTATCCAAACCCTATATTTATACTAAAGACAAGATCACTATTAAATTAATACATCATAAATATTTATGATTCATAATATTATTTTTAATCACATATATATATTAAATAAAAATAATTTCGTGTTTTTTCTATAAAAAAAATATATAATATGTAATCGAATTCAATTATAATAGTATTTTTATATGTAAACGATTGTGTTGTCACAATCTTCCCATCTTCATAAATTTCACTCAAAATTTCCATTTCACAGAGTAAAAAAGATGAGTGTAATTATATTCTATCCCCTATTTTAGTTACGATATCACTATATAAATGATTTTGTTTCGGTAAATATCTTCGACATAGTGAAATGGCCTATTTCAAGGAAAATTTCCTATATGGTCTAATATCTTCACCAGATGATCCTCATATGAAAATTCATTATCCAACTAAACCACCATTGGATTCATCACTTGTAAGGGGTATATAATGTATACATAAAGACGGATACATGAAAAACTTCATTTACAGGATATAGGATAAGATATAGTGATAGTCAACAGTCCACTTATAAATTGTGATCGTGTATCTCGATAGGACTGACGATTCTTGGACTTTGATTTCCCTTGTTCCCAAATATCATGAATTTAATAAATAGATATATGTGGTTGAATATATAAATGTAAAACATAAACTATAGATGTTTTTTATGATTATTTACATAGATCATTTTTGGAATCTGATCAGCTATGATGTCCAACTGAATGGTATTAACCATTTCCACCCTTTCATTGACCATTTCAAGAACCGCCCATTTTTTGTCACCAACGTCATACTACAATTCATATGTTATGTATATCATTTCATTAATTTTTTAATATGGTTATATTTGTGTTATTTAATGAAAATTATTATTGAAATAGAACTCTAACAGAGGATGATGTTGAACGTATCCTTCTTTAATTTCAATTGAGCACGCTCTCAACATTTCCTAATGTGTCGGTATATTCCGCCTTGATTGGCCATCCGTTTTTATTAGACAAGTCTTGACGAAGTTCAATGTAGTATTTAGGGAATGTTTCCGTCTCTTCAAAAATATGGAGGTAAATATTCGATCCTAATCATATAAAATTGAAATTGGTGTTTTAATAATACTCACCACTTCATAAATTTATATCTTTGAATGTTGATTAAGTGATTTTTCCTATTGAATTTCAATGAAGTGACCTGTATTTGTAATATGATCCCCCAAAACCCATATATAATTTTTACTTCGTTATGTCTTCTGATGACTTGTGATAGTGTTCAGAGTATGGTCTCCAATTTCCATCTAGGTATGGGTTGTGTTTTCATCACCCCATTGGATTTTTTCCTCTCAGCCTTAACTTTCATCCATACGAGACCCCTCGATGTAAATTATCTAATCTCCTTATTTATATAATTCCAATAATTGTTATATTATTTATTTATGTAATTCTATATTATACTTGTTTGGAGGTATATTTTCATGTTACATGCATTATCTAAAACCACCTTATTTAACTCCGTAATTGATGGTACACATGGTTATTTCCCAATATTACATCTCCTTCTACATTAATTTTGAATATTGTTGATTTTCCTTTTTAAATAGCTTCGAAAACCATATGAATTTACAAATAATCTCATTGATCTCAATTTCCCATCTCTTGATGGTATGGTTGAGAAATAATGTTTGGGATGATTGATGATGTTACTTATTTTATGATTCATATGTCCATTCTTCTCATTTTTAAGAGGATCAGATCCTTAAAAATTCTAATCAATGACTATGTCTACAGATCATTTCAACATAGGGGATCACCTTATTAATTTTATTTATAGGGATTGTAGTGGATTTTGAATTAATTGATCATAATTAAATGAAACCTTCTTCATTGGAACATATTAATCTATTTCTTTATGAATATATAATTGTGGATCTTATAGTCTGTATGTATTTCAAACTTCTCCCCAAATAAGTAATGCTACTAGATTCTAAATGTGAATATCATTGTATCCAACTCAAGATCATTTTTTGTACAGATTTATTTAAAAAAATGATTTTCTTGGGGAATAGGCCATCACTATATCTGTCTTTATTAAAACATACCCCATGTCCCACTTCAAATCGTCACTATATACCAAGAATTGTTCCCCACATATGGGTTAAAGAAGTATATGTTTAGTGATAAGACTATTTTGATCACCATGAATATATTCTGACATACAGTAATCCAAGAAAACATGACTCCCTTCTTAGTTAGCATGGGTAGATGTTTTTACAATCATGATAAATTTCCAAAAAATCAACTATAATTCCCATCTAACCCAAGGAAACAATGTATTTCATTCATAAATATTAGCCTCTGACAATATTCAATTGCATTTATCTTCGAATAGTCTATTGATATACCATTACATGTAAATAAAACTCAAGAATTAGATATAATTCAATGAGAACTAAAATTATTTTAAATTTCATAAATACGATCATTTAATAAGGTCTATATGACATGGCTTAGATGCTTTTCACATTATACCATTATTTTAAATTATATTAGAATATCATTTTTATAAACTACCAATTTTATTGATGTAATATAAAAGGACTTTATTCATCATTTTTATAATTTTTTTAGGAGAATTAGTGACTCTGAATTCCATTACATGGAACATACAGTGCTCATACCTTGTTTAGAAAGTATTCATGGGGATGCCCCTTCTACAACGTACTTAATAATACCACGACCAATGATCCACCATTTAAAATCATTAGGCTCCACATAGTTGATCGAACATGTAATAAATACAATTCAAAGGAAACTTTTTCTCTATCAATATCTGGTTGAACTCATAATATTCAATGGAAGGTCACATTTACAGATCCATCGTCTTGGTGAAGTCGAATGGGGCACCCCAAGGTGAGGGACATAGGAAAATAAAAACGTTATACAGATTCTCTATTTTTTGTTTTTTAGTTATTCACAGTAAAAACCCACATTTCTATATGGATACAATGATAATTTAAATTCATCAGTTATAAACATGATTAAAAATTCCACCACTCAACCATAAGGAAGACAAGAAAATAATTCAGGAAAGAAATTAGTGAATTACCTCACAATGGGAGTGTATTAAAATATTATATTTTCCATAGAATCAATAATTTGAGCTAAATAAGCTTTTTTATTGGGAAAATATTTGTTCTTTATATGTAGGTTCTAAATATGATTTATTCATATTTCACTTTTATAAAATTGGGTGATGATTTTTAATATAGATTGTGATTTTCTTCAGACAAAAATTTCTTTTGGATCTAGAGATATAAATCCAATGAATACCTAGAATTTCATAAAAATTCATGAAATGTACTATCAAAATGGTCACTAGATATTTCTACCCTCATATAATGATATGGGTGGAGTTATATGTTTGGGATTATAAAATTTAACCATTTACCTTTGTCAATTATATATTTACTTTTATAATTTGTGTTGTTGTTTGAATAATTCTTCAAAAAGTGTGAGATACAAAGGAATTAATAGAACCAGAATCAAAAATAACATTCACCATTCTTGATTGAATTTATATCATGAATATCATCACTTTGACGTCATGATCCACGTCAGCGGTTGTAATGGAATAAGCTCCACAGGTGTACCATGGTGGTTGTTGGCACTGATTGTCTCCAACAAACCATATATTAATGTGCTGGTTTCAAAAATTTACTTTAATCTATGTAGTATTAAAATTTTATTATAGGATTTAATTTTATAAGTGATTACGTCGCTTTCATTACATTTTTGGGTTATCCTATCATAAATCACTATCTTGGTTCCCTTCCTTCAGGCATATAATAAATTTTTTAATCCCCTTCCGGAAAATTTTGAGTTTCTTCATTCATATATTTTAATAAGTATGATATTAAAATTTACTTCCATTATTACATTCATCCATGACACCACCAGAATTAATCTTCACATTATACTCATAACCCAATGAGACCCTTAAGATTCTCTGATCTCTTTTTGGAATTGGAGGTAACATTGGACAATTTCTTCATAGATATCAAAATCAAGGACCACCATGTCATTTCATATGATTGGTTTAATCACACCATATAATTTGGAAACATTGAATTTTGGGGAAATTATAAATCTGAAGGTTTATTTTTAATGTCTTTTGATGTTTTACTTGTGATTCCTAATGTATTGATTATAGATTTTCATAAGTGAAAGGAAATCCCATTCCATTTAATGTTCAAGAGTGTGAAGAAAATATGTTTTCAAACATATTTTCTAAAATTTGGTCCATCCCATAATTTTGATCTCTTCCAAAGGATTCATATTCATCATCAATGACCACCAATAATACGATTCTCCCCCCATACAGTAAAAAAATGTATAAACTTTTATTTCTAAGAAATTTGACGTATAGATATGATACTCTCAACCGAGTTGATCCACTGTTCCATGATAAATGGATAATATGATCCATTTAAATTTGGAGTTCATTGTCTCATAAATTTATTAAGATTATCTTGTTCTTTGGTAGAGGTATTGTAGTGTTATTTATTATTAAGGTCTCTATTGAGAACCTATGTCAACTAGAAGAGTATCATTGCTGTTTTTGTGATTCCAAATCACATAGAGTTGGGAATCTAATTGGGGGGCAATCATTACATTAATATTCACATAGAATGTTTAGTTAATTCCACCTATTTAAATCCACTTTTAAAAATAAAGGGGAAATTAGATATGAGTACCTAAAATTATTAAATATAAAAATAGGAATCCAATAACATTACATTGACAACTTATATGTTAAATATATTTGCCAAAAATATGAATTTTTATGAATCAATCTATGTTTTCCAGTATCTATTTACTAAAATATAATATTATGTGAAATATTATTCAATTAATAATTATTTATAATGAGCTTGTTAATTTACCAATGAATGTCCAGTAGTAGTGTCAAATATTGTGTTCAACAAGGCCCAGTTTTAGGCACTAATTCTGAAATGAGTGTGGCTCATTATGGTGTTATCATGTGTTACCCACTATAAAATCTGTTCAAGAGCCTCATCTACCCGTAGTTTTAAGAAAGGTATGTATTTTACTGGAAACAAATTAATGTATAAATCACTAAAATTTAGTTACTTGATATTATGTTAATTATAATACTCATGTTTTTTTCTTTATATTTCTAAACCAAATCCCAAATATGACTAAACATTTATTTGATACCAACCATGACAACCATGGTCTCCATTACACATTAGTTCATTATGTATTAAAAAAATACACATAATACAACCTATAAGGTAATGACGTAGTGTGTCTTTTAGAACTAGGTACACTACAAAACATTATGAACCTGGGATACAACAATATTTTTGAAAACATCCTTAACATGCTCTTTAAAATCGTTTGTCAAGTAAAACTCTATGGGATAACCATGGGATGTACAAAAAAATATGGGGGATATAAAGTCCATTAATTTAATAGAAAATATGAATAACAAGATGAATATATTACAAGTTAAAAAATTTAAATTTAAATTGATAATAAAATTGGTGAGAATCATTTTTATGAATAATGGGGAATTATATTTCCCGGTAATATATAGGAAACTAGTGAAATGTGGAAACAACATTTATGATGACATCATAAATATATTCCCATTTTTACCAAAAAGAAATTATTACATTGTTTATAATGTCTCGTAAAAATTTAGGTTTATGCCTTAACCACATTCATGATGTCTCTTGTTACTCAGGCATTACTAAATGAATTGGATCACTATATAACTATAGGCACCCATATCACTTTCATATCATGTAGATGTATAAGTGTTCCATACATATTAT
The DNA here is from genome assembly GCA_963277665.1 of Viscum album. NCBI lineage: Eukaryota > Viridiplantae > Streptophyta > Magnoliopsida > Santalales > Viscaceae > Viscum > Viscum album. The sequence continues at coordinate 287,932,331 of OY728166.1, read as the reverse complement.
TTAAGATAGGATAACATCTCATCCCCCTTAATACCATGAACTAGAATTTTTTAATAAATACATGGAATTCCATAATAAATTAAATATTGTCATGTCTAGGGAAATACCCTTTAGTAGGAATAGTGATGGTATTCAAAATATAAAGGTTTAACTTTGAAAAACCAGAGTGATGTTTTATCAACATAACAAGAGTATTAAAGGATTAATAAAATGTTTTTATGAGAGAAAAATGGGTCTATCATAATTTTGAAATAAATTGGATAGTGGTAGGGGTATGATAAATGTATCTGAAAAATTGTTCTTAGAAATAAAAGACATGAAATGAAGAATATAGTTGAATATTGAGAAAGAAATGATCCCTCACTAAATATCAACATAGTAACGACTTAGGTAGATTCTATGATGGGAGGGGATAAATTATATACCATTTTCAAGTGATATATTTGATAATAGTTGGATCTTTATTTGATTATGAAAACATAAAAATGATATTAAAAAGGGTACATAAAAATAGGGTTCCTGAAAAAAAAAGAGGGAGTTCCCTTAATTGTTTTTAAAGAAAATCATCAGAGAATTTCTGGAACATAAGAAGATTACATAAAGGGTAATGTGAGGGATTAATGGGAGTGAAATGGTATCTCATACCATTTAAATAAAATGGACAGTAATAGCGATGTATAAAACAATACAGGAAATATGAAAAAAAAATTAAATATGAAAACATAAAAGAGGAACTTGAAAAAAAGGATATCCCTTACATTAAGAGGGGTATTTGAAAATACCGATAGTATCTTATTATGAGCATAGGGAACTCTCTTTGGACTCTATACAGGAGAGATAAGAGTGATGTCATGATACACGGTTTTTTGTGAAGAGGAATTGGTGCTTGGGTGGGATTATATAGAGAAAGAGAGGGGAGTTCAATTTTATTTAAAAAACATAGGATTTGGACTGTATATAATAAATAGAACCAAACCAAAAACCATATCATTATTTTAAATGGTATCTACCAAAGTGGAATGGTTTTAATTATTTTCTAATTCCATGTTCTGAACTCTTTAAATTATCTTGTTCCGTTAGAAGTGAATCATGTCTATAAATAAATGATGTTATAAAATTAAAATATAATCTAGGTATTGTAGGATTCATAAAAAAACTATAAAATTAAAAAAATAACATCAAAAAAATATTTTAAATGAAACACATGTATTTTGTTATGGTAATTTTTTTTGGAATTTATTACATATCTTTTAGGTCATTATGATGTCAAAATACACAACACATATTTATACTGTATAAAATTTTTAATAGAACATTTAACTATCGTAAAAAATTAATAAAAAATAACCATTGGGTAATATCAAAATAATGTTTACCAAAAATATTATTTACTTTATCAATGAAAATTTCAAATTATTTGAATTTTACAATTTTTAGAAATGTTTTGTTTTTTATAGTAATAGTTTTTAAACACTTATAAATGTATTTTTGACTTTGTAAAAATTTATATTGTCTTTTAAATGTAATTTATATAATTTTATAGTAAAATTAAAATATCACTGATTTCAAAAAACCATTAATTAATCATATGGAATGTATTATTTGAATTTTCACTTTACCCAAAAAATATTTTATTATCATATCAAATTCAAAATCATTTATAATTTAACAAGAATAAGAATTTAAGGTTTCCATTTTTCTATTGAATATATAATATATTTATCCATATTATTAGGGTATTGATATCTATATATATATATACCTTATTTACACAAATAGCCACCCTAACTATAAAGTGGATGATGTTGATATTTTCATTGGGTAAATCAACGAACATAGTTTGGCCCATGATACTTGATGGGCTTGACCTTCTCCCATAAACTGATTATCTCATGAATTTTTATTATGATTATTATAGTTATTACTCAAGGATAAATCTTAGTGATTATATCTACCTTGAAGGATATGACAGAAGCACTTTTCAAGGAATGATTTTATAGGTTGAGGAAATCCTTTCTATTGCCTGGGACAATTGGTTTGATCAAAACCCTATATTTATAGTAATCATATGATGACTGTTCAACAACTCTATTATCAATGATTATGATGATTAATTGAATTTTAAATATAATACGATATAATAAAACAAAATAATTGAAATTGTTTTATAAAACCATAATACATTGTATGGAATTATATTCAACCACAAAAAGAATTTTATATTTTAAAGTTTAGGTCGTTATAGTTATTCAGTACCCTTTTCATTATTTAGGATTGGGTTTTTTTCTTAAGGGAGAGAATAAATTGATAGGTTTCTATTGTTATGGTGAATTCCATCAGGGAACATTAGTTTGGTGTTTTAAGGTGATGGAGGTGCATCAATGGAGGATTAGAAGGTTTTGAAAAAGATAGAGATGAATTTTAAAAAACAATATGAATTTTACACTATAGATGTGTGAATTACTGTGTATGGTGGAAGATTTATGTTTTTAATCCAGCTAATTTATGGATTTTATATTGTTGAGTTTCAGATTATTATACTAGTTTAAACCATATGATATGGGTTTATGAGAAAAGATAATTCCATTCTAAGGTACCATGTTTCAGAGGAAAAATATTTTATTACCCAAATGTGTGTTTTAATGTTTTTTTGTGGGGAAATTAAATTTTCTATGTAAACATGTATTTCACATACTAATATGGGTAAACATTCAGTTGGTTTATGTATTTTTTTAGGCGAACATTTTTCCTTTAAATTGTTCATCCCTCCCTCGATTTTGGGTATACCATATATGGTTTTATGAATACATTCTAGACTATCTCCTATATTTTTTATACTTGGGATTCTATTTATATTTATTATTTATAAGTTGTGAGTTCCTTCCCCTATTAATAATGTTTTTTATGTTCTTACTTTTGGGATATGTGGTAGGGGTGCTATTTTCAACTGAGTGTGTTTTTTGGGTGGTTTTTTGATAATTCCTAATTTTGATTCAGGTTGATATGTCACTTCTATATGAGGTTGTGGTTTGTGCTGTGTTTATTCATCACCATTTAGAACACTATAAGATTGGAAAACATATTTTAGCTAGGTAATCCTCAATCCCCAATATTTTTATTCTATGTGTGGGGATTTCATGATTTTTATATCAATTGTATGGAACAAAAGGTATGGCATAATAACATAACTAATTTTCACTATTTAATTCGATAGGTATTTAGATAAATTACAAGATCTACTTATTTGTTGTTATTTTTCATTATTCTTTCCATGTTGGTTCCTTTATGAAAAATAATGATATTTGGAATCCTTTTATGCATTTTTTATGATATTTTGTGATGAATCATGTTTATTTTAGTGAAATAAAACCATGAATAAAACAATATGAAGTTTTATTTTGATAATAAATTATTTTCCCACGGAAATATAGTTTGTGTGATAACAAAAATTATAAATAAATAAATGATGAAATGAAATCCCTTGAATAAATTAAGGAATCATGGATGTTTTATTAGAGTGTGTATTTTTTTTTGTTTCCATGCATGGTTTAGGAAGTCATGAGGAGGTAGAGGTTACTAGTTAGAATGTATGATGCTTGGCATTAGTGATGTGGTGGTTGGGTATCATTTATAAAATGTGGGAAGTTGTGTGATGTGGTGTGTAATGGTAATATACTGAAGTGGTGATGATGTGGGGTATTGTGTAATGGTGATGATGTTTGGTGGGGTTGTTTTGTTGTTTTGTGTAGTAGATAAATTGTGAGATGTGGTTAGTATGTGCAATGTGTGGAAGTTATGGTGATTTAGTTTTGATATTGTTGAATAATGATGGTGGTGGATGTGAGGTATTGTGGAAATGGTATTGTGAGAAGGGCCAGTTGTGGTGTGGCATAGTCTTGTTATTTTCCCTGTTAACTATGGTATGAATTGGGACCTTTAAATTAAATGAAATAGGTTGGTAAAAAATGAAAAAAGATGAAAATATTTTTTTTGTAAAATGGATTTTATAAATTAAATGAAAAATTAATATGATGTGTAAATGTCAATAGTGAATGAGTAAATGAATTTTGAATCAGGTGGATTTTGATGGAGTTGTGTGATTTGTTCTGTATATTGGTGGATGTGGTTGTGAGGATTGCTGTGTGGTATGGTGGTGGAGATACAGTGTGTAATACAACAATACTTGTGAACCCATATAATGGTTATTTTGTGATATATATATATATATATATTATATGTTATTTATATAGACACCCCACCCAGATTAGACAACCATACCAATACATGAGATTCTAGGATATGTATGCTTTCCACAACAACTAGGTTGATAGTGACATGGATGGATGACTACCCCCTCTTCTATTCTCTTCCTTTGGCATTAGTGATTATACACGATTTTGTTGAAGATTACCTTGTAGTGTTTAACATGGTTTTGGTAGGAAGGATGTGATGTTATGAGAGGGTGATATGATTTGATATGTCTTCTACACCATGAATGGTTTTAAGAGGTAACTAGGTTGATGTTTTCACAATATTGATTCCCTAATGCTAGAGATATGAGATGAGATGTTGTTTGATGAACTAGTAACTTCAGGAAAGATGAGATGTGATGGCCCATGTTTGTTTGGGTGAAATGTGGTAGGAGATTGTTGAGAACATAAAAGGATGATAAAATTGTCATGGGTGGTGTGGTAGGCATGATAAATGACCCACATCAAATATTGACTAGGTTTTCATAGGTGATACATTATGTTATGTAGTTGTGATGTCATATGTATGAAAAGGATGGGAGAACATGAAATTCAACACTGGGAAATTAGAGAAAAAAGTAGCGAGGATTTTTAAGAAGAAATCCTTTGTTTGTTGTCTTTTTTATTTCATATTATTAAATTGTATACAAGATTTTGGTTAGTGAGATATGGTGATGGTGGTCTAGTTAGTTAACATATTTAGGTTGTTCTTGGTGCAATTATTTTATTACTAGTACATTAGCATGTCATTTTCACATATTCACATTAGTAATTGGTTAGGTACCTATAATGTATTCATCTATTTGTACGCTCTGTATATATACTATGTTGTAGGATTACATTAGGAATTTGAGGATTGAGATGGACACTACTAGCTTAGGTTGGAGCCATTGTTGAGTCGGCATTATAGACAAGTGTTTTGGAGTATTGGAGACTTTTATTTGTATTGTTTTATATTATATATGTATTTTGGTATTGTGTTGGGTTTGTATTATCTTATATTATAAATATTCATAGTGGTATTTAACCTCTGTCCTATAAATATTATATATAAAAAAGGTAATGGCTCTCATATGTTGTAATTTTAAACACTCATTTATAATCACATACCTAGGGACAACTTGAGGAATGATCTAGGATAATGATTTAATCTATTCCATTATTAATTTATCTTGGGATGGAAGAGGTATGACACAACATGTATTGATATATGAAGGTTTTTATTTTGTTTGACGTGTGAAATATTCAAATCATGTTTAACCACATGATACACCATAAGTATACATGGAGTGTGATGTCGAGGTTTTATGTGAAATACATGGTATATATGATGACATTTAAAAATGGTGTAGTTTTAGATATTTTTCTGAAATTATTAATTATAATGTATATCAATAAGACACGTCTAAAATAACCTTGATCATTCATGGGGTGGAACAACTCCTATCAAGTGACTAGTATAACCAGATACACACCATGTAGTTTGTGTCTCAATTAATTTATCTTGTATGAGGATAAATATGGAATGCCTAAAATATCAATGTTTATCTTGTGTATTATTTATAATATTAAATTATATGAATGTCCATATACATTCTAGGAAATTCATATTTGTGTGTTTCACTCGGATAGATGTGAATTCTTGAATTTTAAGGATTGTTTAGTTTTTTACCACATAAAATTTAATGATTGACATGCGGTAATAACTATATGGGTTTATAGAGATTATAAATAACAATATTTCTTATGTAATGCCTGATAAATATCAGTTCATGTTGTTTATCAATAAATGATGTTTAGTGAAGATTAATATAGATACATATGATGTTATTAGATTCTCATGATTCTTTTTTGGTTTGGATGACCGTGGGTAACAAATGTAAAATTTAATGTTACAAAATATGTAACCCCTAGATATTTTATGGTTGTTTTTTTCAAATAAATTAAATTTTCATTTATGTACTGTAATTTACTAAGTCAAACATTCATTTCACATGACATTGACTCGATATATGTTAAACATAACATCAACATTCCATATGTTACATGGAACATCAACAAGTTTTCCATTAAATGGAACGTCAACATGGAATATGTTACCTGAAACATCAACATGGAACATGTCACTCACAACACTGACTTCACATATGATACACACAACACAGATGTTTCTATTAAAATTTATTCTTCTGTTATAACTATATAAATGAGTTAAATATAAAAAATGCGTTAAAAATAGTCATATGAATAGTAATAACTACTTAGAAAATATTTTTTATTATTTTATTTTATAAGTAAAATATATGGATAATTAATGATATAATTTTTTTGGAAAACTCCACATATTGTTAAAAATACTATTCACTAAAATAAATTGCTCTTAATGTGTTTATGTGGCAAAATAATAAAATGAATTCAAGACACATTTAGTAATTTAATTTGAATTTTCTTTTCAATTTTTGTACATATAATTTCCAAATTATCTTAGTGAATATTTTTCGATCTTTCTGAAAAGCATCATTTTTCGATGAATACTAAAAAATATGGGATTTCAATTGAAAACTTATTTTTTATCTAATTTATATATAACAATAGATTATATTATAAATTAGTTTCAATTTAAATTATATAACATTTTTATCAATTAATTCAATTAAGATCATTGAGGTCAATTTCACTTTGATCATGGTTATAAAATCTTAGAAAAAATTTGAATGTTAATACTTTAAAAACCCATATCATCGACCTGACTGTGATATTAATTATAAATAAAATTCTGAAACTTGTTTGATTATCCTTAATAAAAATTTATTCAATATTTGTAATAAGGATAATTTGTAATTTCTAAAAAGATAAAAATAGTTTTTGACAAAAAAATGTTAGTGAAAGTGATTAAAATTAATTACAATGATTAAGTTTAAATGAAGAATAATGAGGGACTAAATAATAACCCTAAGGCCCAAAAAGATCTATAAAATTTTCAAAAATCAATTTTATGGAAATATATATACCTTATACAATATTGGACCATACTGGGATCCTTATTGGATCCAATTTCAAAAACAAAACATGGGTGGGATTTCAATTTCCCAAAAATTTACAAGAGTCCCACTCCTCCCTCATTATAAATGGTCACCAACTCTTCCTCTCCTTTAAACCTATAAAAAGACATAGGTTTTGAAAATTTCTTCCAACTAAAATATATACATACCACAGTTTATATTTTATGCCTCCCATTGGGAATAAAGGTATTAGAGGAAGCTTTTCACCACAAACCAAAAGGAGATACCCAGATTCATTGGTGCCATCCCCTCTCAAACTCATTTATTTTGTTTTCTTTCTCCACCCCTAAACTATCCATATTCACTAACTGTATAATAACACCCGTAAATTCAAAAGAATATTTTTTTTGATATGGTTTAAAAATACAATTACCCAAACTTTTATCTAATGGTTGGTGAATAGATTGTTTACGTGTACAACAAACTACCTTCTCACGAAATGATGATTATTTATTTTTATTTTACTGCCTCTTATGTTGGAAAAAGACCATGTAAAATAATTTTATATATGTCATTTTATATATGTTTTTTATTTAATCTTCTATCATCTTTTTAAAACACATATCTTTATACTTTTCATTAGGTGTAAATATGATAAATTTGTTTGAGGAAGTGTGGACTATCACCCCTCAAAGCTATGTGATTCATTCACCCAGTACATGGAATTTATTTAATATTTTCTTAGTGAAATTATATTATATATATTATATAATAATTATATTTTAATAATCATATATATACATATATATACATATGTCATTTACCTTTTTTATTTAAATAATATAATAAAAATAGAATCAATTTTCATGATTACGTACGAATTACCATCTCCATGAATGGTGTATTCCATTTCATACGTTTATATTCCATATATTATTATAATTCAAATATAATGAGTAAAAATGTTTTTTATATCATGTTTCAAATTTGTAATATAATGATGTACTTGTAAGGACCAAATATATTACAAATTAAGTCAAATGTGAAGATCAATATAGATATTACCCGAAGTGAAATCTTAAAATATGATTATTAACAAGATGGTTATATGAAGTCATAATCAAAACAAATATGTTATTATATAAATTAGTATGGTTCTGTAAATGATGGATAATAAATTAATATTTATTATAAAGGTTTTTCGAATGAGTATGACGAGAGTCAGGAAACAAACTAAGAGAAATTGTTCTCACTTTTATTTCTATGGGATACATACCTTATTTACCACTCATTTATTTTTTGTTGTGTTTTTAGTTTCCATTTATTTGTTAAATTTCTCTAATACCTAAATTTTGGGTCATTCACATAGCAATTTTATGACCTAACATTTTTGAAATACTTAAAACATTATACAAATAGACACCCAAAGATGATACATGTCTAGTGACTATGGAAACATGGAATCATAAATAATGATATATAAGTGAGATAAATTATATACTGCTAGGTTCTTCTTGACTAAAACCCATATTAGACACATCAATATTAATAGATAACTTTATTTCCTGGGTATGGAAACCAAAAAATTGGTGAGCTCAGATTATCAATAAGGGTAAACAACGGAGATATATAAACATAATCATGGGAACAAGGGTATGAGAACATGAGAATGAAAATAAGTGATCATACCCTATATAACAAAGATCAAAAAAACTAATCACATAATAAATCATGGATTCTCATATAAATTTAATTATAAATAAATAAATAATGATTTGAAAGCATAACATAAGAATAAAATGTGGAATTGTGGAAAACACATAAGTGTATAATGTGATATTAATAGTAAAAGAATAATTACATACATGACCATCTTAGAAGTATGGGATCACTCCCAAAATAATCTTGGTTGTCATGGTTCACTCCCATAGAGATCTTAGTATATTTATTTCACTCCTCATTCTATTTTGGTAGTCATGGATCACTTTCATGGCCATCTGAAAAGTCAAGGATCATTACCAATACCGCCATATCCTATCTAATGACATATAAATCCCTAAAAAATATATTGGAGAGAGATATAGGTCCCACACATATCATAATTAAATAATACATACATATTCCTCAAGATCAAAAGTAATCATATCATAACCCATAAAATGTAATGGTTATTATAAACTTGTAATAATATCATCACATATAGAGAAAGATATGTTTCATAATAATTTCATTATAAACATTTCCCTTAAAAAGAAGATGTTTCCAAATGTATATAACCTGTAGAAGTGAAAAAAGTCTCATAAGAATAATTCCATCAAAAAAATAAACAATTTAAGAATGAATATGAATGGATACTTTAGATAACATCCTGTAAGGGCAAGAGTAACATCAATAGATGAAATATTTAATGTAAAACAAAATTGAAATATATTTTGAAACCAATATATGTAAAAAATATCCATTATTGAAAAAATGATCATTAAAACAAAATTTTTTAAAAACCATTTTCCTGAAAATAAACATGAAATATTTTATATAAATAATTGAAAAACATTAGGAAAAATTATTATTTGAAAACATATAATGCTAGATTTAAATTTTTTTCAAAAAAAAATTTCATGAAAATTTATTAAATAATATTTCAAAAAAAATATACAATATTCCATGGGAACATATAAACTAATCATGAAATCATTTTGTAAACCATTTTCCTTGAATACTCATAAAATAAGATGCAAACCATTTTGAAAATGAATTTCCTTGAAAACAAAAAAATTAATATTGAAATTTTTCAGGAAAAAAAGATAATATGAATATATATAAAATATTCTTGAAAACATTTTGAAAAAATGTTCCTAGAAAATATATATAATATTATAATGATCCATTAGAAAAACACATTCATCAAAAATTATATAGAAAGTTTATAAATAAATCATGAATAAAATTTGATTTCCATTTATTTGAAATTTATTTTTAAATTTCAATTACCTAAAATAAAACATCTAATAATTTAAAGGAGGATTCAGAGAAATTTATATGGTTAAATCTGTACATGTCATATGAGGATATAAAAACAATCCTTTTACATGGTAAAAGGCTAGAAAAAACTATTCTAGAAACAAAAAAGAAGATTTATTTGAAAAGATTTATAAATGAAAAAAGGTAAAATTTTATTTTAATGATTATAGGTTAATAGTAAAATATTCTTGAAACACTTCAAAAACATGGTTTTGAAGGAATTCAAATGTTTTACTGAATAAAGGGTAAAGTCATGATTTCATAAAAACAATTTATTAACAATGTTATCTACCATAGTGTAGAAAAATGGTTCTGAAATATTAATATGTCGTGAATGAATAGAGTATAGTAAAATTCAATAATTCTCATTACATATGTATTATAATATTTCAACAATAAATTTATAATCATAAATAATCCTGAATTGTGATGAGATTTTTTTAATAAAATATTATCACTTAGTAACTTTAAACGATACTCCAAATGTAATAAATTGAAATTATATTAATCTATAAATATCATAAATGGAAAAATACTCATTATATAACATGTTAAGGATTGTCTTCACACCTCAAATAAACATATTGATGCATAATAAGGCATGTGTCTCAAATGAGGTAAATTAAGACAAAACTATTTTATTGATTTGAAATTTTCTTAAAAATATACCCCACAAAAAAAAGATAAAAGAATATATAATTAATTTAACATTAAATTTAAGAATAATAATTATATAATACATTCATATGTATTATATACACGTAAAAATATCTAAGAGTGGAGAATATGGAATGTACCTCACACAAATAAAATGTTCCATGAAATCCCCTTACCATGGGTCTTGAATATCATCATAATCATTCAAAAAAATATATAATAAATATAAATTAATTATATATATTTTAAATAACCATATTATTATATCTAATACCATATTTGGTTTGATTATGTCCTTATAATACCCTCTTTTAAACAATTATATGTTATGGTTTCACTTTAGGTAATATCTTCTTTGTTTCTTCACTTGTGTCTTAATTTGTAATATATTTGGTCCTTATAATTATATCATGATTTCTATAATTTAAAACATGACTGAAATAACATATATATTCAATATATGGGTATTATAAAAATATATAATATATAGTTACGAAATGGAATACACTATTCATTGAGATGGTAAGTCATACGTACGCATGAATGATGTTTCGGTTTTTATTGTCTTATAGAAATAAAGAAGGTAAATTACAGATGTGTATATATATATATGTATATATATAATTTTTAAAGTATAAATATTATAAAATGTATATCATATAACCTCACTAAAACTATCCTTAATACATTCCATGTAGTGTTTTACTGAATCACATCGCTTTAAGGGTGTTGTAGTCCACACATCCTCAAACACAATTATCTTATTTACGCTAATTGGAAACTATAATGATAAATTATTTTCGAGGATTAAATAAGATAAATTTCATACTAAATATAATATATAATATATATAAATAGGTTTTCTATCATAATATACCCCATGATAAGCGGTAAAGGAAAAAACAATCATTGTTTAGTGGGGCGATAGATCTCTATAAATATAAACAATATCATCATTTCATTAGATGGATGTGTGTGTAAGTGTAGGTATATAACATATCATTAAAATATAATAATATATTAGTGATAGTGTTGTGTTAATGCATGCATGGAATATTGTGTGGAGTGGGTGGAGATGGTAAATAAAACAGTATGTTGAGAGCAGGTGTTACCACTTAATCGGGTAACTTCTTTTGGCTTGCACCCAAAGGATTACTTTGATTTCATTCCGACCAAATGAATTATTAAATCAAAAGTAAGGTAGTTTTTAGTGTTTTTTGGGGAGAAATATTCTGAACCAATGTGGTTTTATAGGAGTGATGAAGATGGAGAGGGGGTGGCATTTGTTAATGAAGGAGTGGAACTATTGTAATATTTTGGAAAAGGGAAACCCCGCCAATTTTTTTAAATTGGATCCAATAATTATTAAAAGTATATAAAAATTAGTTTATACTTTAAATATGGCCAAAAACATAATTTTTAAAAGTTTAATAGGTCATTTTGGGCCTTAATTATATGGTTGAGTCCTTTATTAAGCTCAATTTAACCTTAATCATTGTAATTAATTCTAATCAATTTCACAATTTTTATTGGTATTCATTTAACTTATTATAAAATAGAAAATTTTCTTATCCCAAATATTTAATCCATTTTTCTAAATTATAATCTTATTATTTTATGAGATTGATTTAAAATTAATCATGCAGGTGGGTCAATAATGAAGGTTTTTATGATAAAAAATTCAAAAGTTTTCTTTATTTTTATATCAAATTTAAAATTAAAATAGATCCAAATGAACTAAATTGTATTAATTTTTAATTATATATTATAATTAATATTTAAAAAAATTTAAATATAATATTTTCTTATAAATAAATTAGAGGAAAAAAGAAGTTCTGAAATAAAATTTAGAATGTTTAACTATACATACAAAAATGAAACCCTATCAAAAACTTTAAAAGAATTATCCTATCATAATTATAATGTTTCTATTTATAAAATTATAATTATTTGGATATATTAAATATATTTAAGTGACAAAATTTTGATTTAAAATTGGGTTTATATTAAAAGGCATTAAAACAAATTTTATAAAAATATAGGGTTTTTAGAAAAAATATGGGTTTGTATGTATATTAGGTCTATCAAACCAATTGTATGAATTTAAATATATTTTACTTAATATATGAAATATATATTATATTAATATCACATACGTATTATTATTAATTAATTCAATTAGGTTAAAACATCATTGTAACCATAATTATATTTTCCATTTTATTCACCCGCTTTTCATATTCATAAAAAATTAATTTGCAACCTAATAATTCATCATCAATTTTTTAAACCGTATATTTTAATAAATTATTTAATAAAATTCATAATCGAAAAATTTAACAAGTGGGATATGTTTTTTATATTATGTAATAACATTTAAGGATATACTATTGTTCAGTAAAAATTGATCATGCGTGTAATATACAATAGTAAAGAAAATTTATTGTTGTTTATAATGAAAGATAACCTCAGTGTTCAATAGAGATCAAGATATTATTTATATTGGTTGTAGTGCATGATAATCTTAGTTATTTGTATAACTCCAACCAAACATATAGATTTAAAATTAAATATTTTATCTTTAGTGTTTCTTGAAATAAAAAATACCAAAAAGGATGAATAAATTCGAAAAAAATAAATAAAAAATCTCTAGGTGCTACACATTATGTTATGGGTATTACATTTCAAAAATTAAAAAAATCAGTAAAACAGTTTTTTCTCAATCTTCATTATTTTATAATCTTGTTTTTTTTCACCTAAATTATTTTTTTATTTGTATTATACCTTGAATATCCTTAGTTTGATGATTTTTTGAGCTTCATGTAATTCACATTCCTTAGATAGAGAGTCTGATCCCATGTCACTATGTGATAAGTTTTTATTAAAATAATGAAATCACATTTTGAGATTGTTTATGATTATTCTCCAATTAAAGAATTCAGATGATCCAAATCTCAGAAAAACTCATGATTTCACTTATACTCTCTTCACTGAAGATAAGTCCATGTATTAGTACCATTTTACCACTTTTGGTAATTAAGATAATTATTATTTTTTTTAATAAAATATGATCATATTTCCCCCTCTAGTCAGCAATTTTTTTATATTAAAAACTCTGTTTTCAGAAATTTTTTCAAATGATCCTTGGAGATCATTTTCTAATAATATTGATTTTAAAAATATCTTATTATTTTCAAAGATTCCACAATATGTTTTCAAATATACATTCAATGGAAATGGGTTCTAAGAGGTTTTATGTTTTGAAAAACATTTTTTAATGATAAAATATTTTTCCCCAAGAAATGTTTTTAAAAGATCATTGAAAATAATTTTCCATCTAAGATAACATCTGTTTGTTTTACTCATGTCTATCTAGGGAAATTATTTAATATTTCCATTTATATTATTTCTCTGATTGGATTGTATTTTTATTGAATTATGTTTATGAAAACCTTTTATATTTCACGAGTAATATGATTTTTAATTATATTTATTTTCATGGGAAATGGTTATAATGAAATGTTTATGAAAATAGTCATTTTCCATATTTTATGATATTGTTACATAATTATATTGACCATTTCATTTCATGGGTTATGATATAATTATTTATAATCTTGTGCAACATGAATTCATGATAATGTTATGATATGGATGGGACCTATAAATAGCTATAATTATTTGGGTAAATATTAATATCTCATAATATAGACTAAGATGGTATTGGGAATGAAAATTGACTACTAAGACGGCCATGGGAGTGAATCATCGTTACCAATATGGTATGAAGAGTGAACACATGAAAATAATATAGAAATGGGAGTGAACAAGGACTACCAATATGGAATGGGGGAGTGAACTAGTACTAATATGATGGTATAGGAAAGGATACCCTGGATACAATGGAAATCACATTATATTCTTATGTGTCCGCCACAATTCCATGTTATATTCATAATTTATTATTTCATGTATTATGCTCTTTATTTTCATATGATTCATGACATATGAAATGCTGTGTTTTTTGGACAGTTTCATATATATTATATTTGATATGTAGGGTATTATATTATATTTTTAGGATCATATTCTCATACCCTTATGCTCATGAGTAGGCTTACATATATCCATTGTTTAACTTTAATGAGCATATCATCCCACCCATTTTTTTGTTCCCCTGCCAATTTTATGATGATATATATTATGATTGATGTTTCTATGAATGTCTTATTCAATAAGAACATATGGGGATTTATTTTATCTCACCTATGTACCAGTTTTTATGTTTCCATGTTTCCAAAGACACTAGACTAGTACAATATTTGGGCATTTATTTGAAAAATGTATTATGTATTCCCCAACAGATATGTACTATTATTGTATGTAAAGTGACGGTTGCAATATTTGTCCTCATATAAATGATTAGTTAACCTTTAGAAGGTAGGATGATAAAACTGTATTCAGAACCCTAACGACATATCAAACTATATTTATTTGAATAAGGAATAGTATATGAATTTTTTTGGAATTTTGGTAAAGGATAATGTGATTGGATTCCAAGAAATACATCATTTCCTAGATACTATAAGTCGATGTGGATCTGGTATAGATTTTTCTAAGTGAAACAACTCAAACAAGATGTTTTGATCCTGACTTTGGGTAATCTAGTACACAAAAATGGGACTTCCTTCACAATTGGTTCGAAAATAATGAGGGATATTCTTTGGGAATTAACAAACTCTACATGAACTATCCAGATGGATTTAAATAAATATTGTCAATTAATAAACTTGGATAAACCTAAGGTGTCATATATTTAAGAATATGTCTTAATTTAAAAAACATATAAGTGAATATTAATGATTATTTCATTCCTCAATATGATAAATATTTCTTATTCAATGATTTTGGTTTTATTCAATGGTTGGAACCTGAATAATGTTCATTAATAGATATTGAGATGGAAAATCCAACAATAGTGCTCTTGAGAAAACAAATTCTATTGGAGAAGTAATGAAAAATATCATTTCTATGCTCACCAAAATTTCTGAAGCTATGAATCATGATAGACTCCTAAATTATAAAAGATGATAAAACATTTTTTTTAGTCCTTCATGAGGAAACATAATCCATCTTTAACAAGGTATTCTAATTCAAAAGTTGTTTAACAATGGATTTGTACCAATGAAAAGATATTTTATAGATATAAGTTTTTGGAAAATTAGAAAGTAAATATGGTATTTTATCACTTATAAGCTGAAGAAGACCATTGGTGGGCTCTAATTAAGAATAATGTGAATCAATTCGAAATGTAATCCATGGAATTAGATGAGTTTAAGAACATATTTTTCGGTACGTACATTCCGCATATTATTTTTACTAATATGGAGAAAGAGTTTCTTGAGTTGAAGTAGAGGTATAATGAAACTTTTGGGACATATGAAGCTAATTTCAAAAGGCTTTCATGGTAAAATTAAAGAATTTTCATCCAATTTTTTTTAATTTTGATAGTTCCTTTAGTGGGTTCAAGGAAATAATCTGAGGGGATCTTGAAATAAGGGAAACTAGATGCTACAATGGGATTGTACATTTTGAAATATAGGTTGAAATAAAGGTTGGATTCATGTATAAACCTAATGGTTTTGACAATAATAGGAATATAGAGTTTAAAAGGAAAATTTAAACACAATGAAGAGAAGATGATGATATTTACATTATTCTTTGTGTGTGGGAATAAGCTTGGTGGAAATTTTGTTTAGGTGTCTATTTAATGTATTATGTGTGGACCATAAACTCATTCGGAATTTGATTGCTGATGTGATACAGAGAATTTACTTAACATTGATATTGTGGAAAAAGAATCACATAATGAACCTCCAAAATTCAATGTTACATGTTTACGGTGAATATACATTATGGTAACCACTTCCCAAACCAAAGGGATGGAGATGATGATCGATGTTTTGAACGTCTTAATTAGAAGGGAAAAGTTAAATATCATGAAATTGTTATTTATGATGAGTTTTGTGATAACAATGTGATGAAGGGTACACATACCATCCAATATAGAACATATAATGTCATATTTAATTCTCGATCTACCCACTCTTTCATATCTAATGAAATTTATAAGGGTGTTAAGATTAAAAAAATTATTATATGTTGAATTAGTAGTCAAAAGACATAATGGAATGATGATTTCATCTAAATTTATCAATTACTATGTGGTTGAAGTTTGTGGGAATGAGATTCTTAAAAATATATTCATTCTTCTTTTGGGTGAATTTGATGACATATTAGGCACATATTAGATTTCTCTATATTAATCCCTCATTAATTTTCAAGGAATGGAAGATATGTTTTATATTAAAAAAATTAATACAATCCTCCATTACTATAATGAAAAGTGTGAAATTATTGTGGAGATTATATCCAGTGTCTGGGTATTAATTCCCATTTAAAAGGAATATTCATCTTAAATGGTTTGGAGAAAATAACCACCCATGATATTAGTATTGGTCAATATTATTTGAATGTTTTTACTAAATAGTTGTCGAACCTTCCACAGAAACATGATTTTAAGTTATCAATTGAACTCATACCTTGTTCCCAACAAATTTAAAAGACACCATTTTGAATTGACCTGATTGAGTTGTGGTAATTGAAGTAAAAAATCCAAGAAAACCATGATATGTGATTCATTCGGCCATGTGTGTCTCCTTAGGGTTCACCCAATCAGTTTGGAAAAAAAAGATGATCCATTAAGGATCTGTATTGATATTAGGGTTCTTAACAAGATCAAAATCTAGAGCAATTATCCTCCTCTTCCTCAAATTACTGACTTTTTTTATCAACCTCATAGAGCTCAATAATTTTCCCAAGTTGAACTTCATTCAAGATATCATCAATTGGGGTTCAGGAAAGAGTATATACCCAAGAATACATAATATTAATGTTATGGAGACTAGGAATATATAGTTATTTATTTTGGTCTTATTAATACCCTTTATAAGTTCATGGATTGAAAGAATAGATTCATTAGAGATTACCTCGATCAGATTGTGGTAGTATTTATAGATTATATTTTGATATATTTAAAGATCATGTAAGAGCACAAATATCACATTATAATTTTACTAATGAATCTAATGAATGAAAATATTTATGTAAAATATAAAAATTATGGATTTTTAGTGAAAAAGGGTTCATTTTTGGCACATAATCACATGATATGGTATAACATTACATCCATCAAAGCTAAAGGTTTATTGATTGCTAGCATAGACCGACCATGGTGACTGTGAATTTAGATTTCTTATTCTATCTGGATACTATCGATGGTTTTTGGAGAATTTATCATTACTATATCACCCTTTTTTTTGTTACCTCATTATGGTTTCAATATCTTCTAGAGAAATTAGTGTGCAGAAAAATTTAATGAAATGATGCACATTTTCAAAAATTACCCTTTAAAGGAGAAGGGTTTGTAAACTATAAAAATGAATCCATGAAGGTATTCAGACATGTTCATATATAGAATAACATTTTTTTCACTTATTCCTCATAGATGTTGATGATCTAGGAGAAACATTACACATCTAGGGATTTAGTATTAGCAAAGGATTTTTTTTCATTAATGATATGAAGGTGTTATCTTTATAGAGAAATGTGTGATATGTATACTGATAATAAGTGTCTAAAATATGTATTCACACATAAGGAGTATAACATGCTCTAAAAATGACGGTTAGATTTGATAAATGATTAGGACTTCTCAATACATTACCACCTTGGGAAAGGAAACAAGATGGATGATGCTAGGAGTCAGAAGGATCATGCTAGATTATCCTAGATAAGAATTAAAAAGATCCAGTATTTTTGGATTTTCAAAGGATGGATCTATAAGTCCTGAAAGAATTGGAAAATATTAACTTTATTAAATGAATGTTCTTCCCTTTATTTGAGTAAATATTAAGGAGGAGAAAATGATGATGTAGAGATGAAAAAGAACGATAAAAATGTTCTAAAATTTATCCTTAATTAACATCGAATAATGAGATTTTGGAACTGTGATTGTGTTACTTTAATAAAAAAACTATAATAATGATATTTAAGAGGAAGATCATATTTTTCCTTTTCCCTTCACACTAAAAGTATAAAGATGTATATGGATTTTAATAAATAAATGTGGTGGGATTTCATCAAGAGAGATATCACAGAGTTTATATCTCAGTACAGTGTATTCCAACAAGTTAATGCTGAAAGAAAATATTCAAAGGGGATGTTGAAACCATTAATCATACTAGAATTGAAATGGGAAAACAATATTATATTTTTTTTTTTGGACTACCCAAAACATCAAAAGAGTTTAATGTTATATGGGTGGTAGTTGATCTTATTACTTTGTCAATAAAACATCATCATTATCACCAAAAACATCTCTCTATACTATCTTGAGAGGATATACAATATGAATGTTGTAAGGTTTTATGGTGTACAACATTATATTGTATCAGATCGGGATCTGTGGTTCACCTCAATGTTTTGATGTAGTATTTAGGAATAACTTCATATAGATTTCAGTTTCATCACTTTTTATCATTATTATACATACGGTCAGTCTGAATAAACAATTAAGACCCTATAATATAAGTTCATATCTGATTCACTAGATATCAAAGGTTATTGGGATCAACACTGTCCTTTAGTTGAGTTTTATTACAACAATACCTTTCACTCCAGAATCTATAAGGCCCTATATGAAGCGCTTTGTGTGATGTAATATGGAGATCTAATGTGTTGGGATCTGGTTGTAGAAATAAATCTGTTGGGAAATGATATCACTGATGAAATGATCAAGAAGGTTAGAACCATTATGTAGAATATCATGGCAGATAAATGTCAACAGAAAAGTTATGTTGATAATAATTGGCGTGATCTATAATATGGAGTTCTTGAAAATTTGTTTCGATGAATATATCCAGGGAAGAATGTTATGACAGTCTAGAAAAAAATAAAACTAATCCCTAGGTGTATTATACCTTTCTAAATTATTGAACGCATCGAGATGGTAGCATATCTCTTGTAACTTTACCAAAACCTCTCTCATGTCCAAGATGTTTTCCACACATCTCTCCTTAAGAATTAAATACCTAACCCTTCACAAGAACTGAACTCAAACTTCATACGATTGGAGAAAAATATTTCTTATAAAAATGAGCAATTAAAATTATGGATCATACAATGAAAGGTCTATAATACAAGGCCACTCACCTAGATAATATTTTTATATAAATCATCAGTTACAAGAATCCACATAGGAATAGGATGATATAATAAATAAGAATTATCCAAATTTATTTTTATTTGGGTGATAAATTTTTAGGGTGAAACTTTTTTAAATAGGGGTAGAATGTGACACCTCAATTTTTTATGGATCTATTTTTTATCCAATAAATTAAATTTTCATTTACTTCATATAATTAACAAAGTAAAACATTCATTTCATAAGACTATGACTCCGAGTATGTTACATGGAACATCAACTTGGTGTACATTACATAGAACATTGACTAGGTGTATGTTGAATGGATCATTGACTCATAATAAGTTACATAGAACATAATAACAGAATATGTTACATAGACCAACGAGTTGATTTATTTTACATGAAACACAAGATAAGAGTATGTCACACACTACATATATGATTTTACGAAACACCATTTTACTATAATAATTATTTAATATATATACTTATAAAGAAAACATTAAACATAGTTATATGAATAGTAATAAATTATTTGGAATTATTTTTTATAATTTTATATTTAAATAATTCATATTTATAATTAAATATATAATTTATTGTAAATTCACTATATGTTTAAAAATCACATTATATCAAATTCAATGCTATTAATGTACT
Organism: Viscum album; assembly: GCA_963277665.1. NCBI lineage: Eukaryota > Viridiplantae > Streptophyta > Magnoliopsida > Santalales > Viscaceae > Viscum > Viscum album. The sequence goes on along the minus strand of OY728166.1, from coordinate 287,911,473 downwards.
TCTATGAAAAATTAAAAAATTATTTTTAGATGATTTTAGATATATAAATACATAAAATAAAAATTATTTTTTAATTTATTATGTATAAATTATATTATGTCTATTTTTTGGGATTCATTAGAGAAACATCATTTATGGATGAATAGTGGAAAATACCAAATTTTATTTCAAAATATATTTTCCATCTAATTTATTCATAATTTTAAATTATATTTTATATTGTTTTAATAATTAATTTATATAATATTTTTATCAATTAATACATTTAAAGTAATTTGGATCAATTTCACATTGAACATGGTTATAAAAACACAACAATATTTTGAATGTTTTTACTTTAAAAGCTAACATTGTCAACCTAACTCTAGGAATAAATTTAAATTAATTTCTACCACTTATGTGATTATAATTTCCAAAATATAGATTCTATATTTTTAATAATCCTAATATATATATTATCTAATCTGTTCAACTTCATTTTTACCATAATTATTTGTGAATGTGAGTAAAATTAATTACAATGATTAAGGATAAATTAATTTTAATAAGTGACTAATCCATAATTTAAGGCCTAAAAGGCATATAAACTTGTCTGAAAACCATTTTATACACATATTTATACGAATTCCTAACATTTATTGAATTTGGATCATTATGGTATCCACTTTCAATAACTAAATGTGGGCGTGGTTTCCCTTCTCTAAAATATTACAAGAGTGCTAGTCATCCTCCATTATAGAAGGCCACCTCATCTCCATCTTCATTACGCAACTATACTAATATCAATTTAGAAAATATCTTATCAATAAACTTCCATACATACCTACATTAATAATTTAATCCATCCTTTTGGGATAATTAAATCCAAGGAAGACTTTTGGTACAACCCAAAAGCAGTTACTCGAATTGAGAGGTAACATCTTCTCTCAAGATACTTTATTTTATTTTATTTCATCACCCTTACACTATACTTATAAAATGATTGTATAAAAAAAATATCTTAAATATATAGTATATTATTATTATTTTATTGGATCAACTTACACTCACACACTTCGAACTAATTGTGAACGAGCATATTGTTAAGGTATAAAAATAACTACCATCTCTTGAAATGATGATAAATAATTTTCAATTACCACCTATCATGGTGAAAAGTATGATATAAAATATTATTATACAGGTTATATACAATACCTATAATTTATTTAGTCTAATTTTATAATTTTACAAATCATTTTCTTATACATTCCATTCATTGTAATTAAAATAATTTTGTTTGTGGAGGTGTGACAACCGCCCCTTCGATGCGATCTGATTCATATACACACTACATGGAATGTATTATGGATGGTTTTATGGAGATTATATGATATATATTATTTAATAATGATAATTTAATCATGATATATATACATATATATACAAATAATAAATTTCTTTATTTCATTCAATTCAACAATAAATATGGAAAAAATATTTATGCGTACATATGACTTACAGTATCCATGAATGATCTATTATATTTCATTCATATATAATTAAAAACCTATTATAAGGATAATATAATAAATATAAATGATATTTATATCATGTTTTAATTTCTATAAAACATGATTTATGTATAAGGATGAAATATATTACAAATTAAGGCATATGGGAAGAACAACGAGGACATTACACAAAGTGAAACCCTAACATGGGATTTTATTCAAGAGGATTATATAAGGTCATAATAAGACCATATATTTTATTATATATATTAATATGTTTTTATAATTATTATAATAAATTTATATTTTTTATTCATGTTGATTTAATGAGTACGAAGAGTGCCAATACTCAAGGTAAATAATTTTCATCTGAATTTTAATTTTGATGAGATACAAGTCTTAATCACCTCCCTCATATTTAGTGTTGTGTATGTAATTAATATAAATGTATTATAAGTATCATACACAATTTTTATGGGTATCTACATCTATATTTCATTGATATTATTTTCGGTGAGTTTCAGTTTCAAAAGATACCAAATTTGTAAAATTGTTCTGTCTTAATTTTCCTTATTTGAGACTAATGTTTTTTTACACCAAAGTTATTTTTAGAGGTGTGTTATACCATAATTCTCTTTATGTTGTGGTTATTTAAATCTTCATGTAATTCAATTTTCATAAATTTATTGCATGATACCATGTTACCCTATGATAAGAGCTTATAGAAATAATATCATCACTTAATGATATTGTTTATGATTATGGTTATTTAATTGAATATTGTGATACATATGCCAAGAAAACTCATGAGTTTACTTATAATAATTTTTCTAAATATATATGCATGTATAAGTCCCCTTTTCCAATATTTTCTACTTAATATATCCAGTAAATCATTTATATAAAAATATCAATGTATTCTTTCATATAGTCAAAAAATTGTTTTATTTCAAAAACCATGTTTTAAAAATGTTAATAAAAAAGTTTTCAAATGATTCATGAATTCTAGTTTAATGTAAAAAGGATTTAAATGTGTTTTTTTTTCAAATCATATATTATATTTTTATAATTATATTTTCAAATATAATGGTTTTCAAAAAAATTTGTTTTTTAAAAACAATTTTCAACAAAGAAGGATAATTTATACAAAAAATGTTTTCAAATGATCTTTAAAAATTATTTTCCATCTAAGATAACATCCTTTGGTGTTACTTATGCCTTTATAGGGAAATAATTAAATGTTTCAATTCTTATTGATTCCTTGAATGGATTATGTTTTATGGTATAATGTTTATGAAACATGTTTCTCTTTCAAGGGTTATATGATTTTGATGTCCGTTTATTTTAACTGGTTGTGTTTATGATTATACGATTGTGGAACCTGTATTTTTTCATCTTTTATAATATGATAACATGATTATAATGAAAATTTTGTTTCATTGGTAATGATATGATTATTTATGATCTTAGGGAATCTGTATGTATTATTTCATTATGAGATTGGTGGGAAATGTATATCCCTCTAATGAATTTGGTAAAGATTTATATCTATTGAGATAGACGAAAATGGTCTTGGGAATGAACATTAACTTCTTAGATATCCATGGGAGTGAACAATGACAACCATGATGCTATGAGTAGTGAATTGATGTTAGTAATACGATCATGGGAGAGAACAATGACAATGACGATGGTATAGGGAGTGAACCCATACTACCAAGATGGTCTTGCGAACAATGCCTTGGCTATTGCAGAAAACATGCTATATGCTTATGTGTCCACCACAATTCTATGTTTTATTGATAATTTATTCTTTCATGGATTATGAGATTTTTTTCCTTATGAATATTGTCTTATGAACATCCAAGAATTATTCCATGTTTCAAGAATATGATCTTTGATACTCATGGTATGATCTTCTATTTTGATGATCATGTTTTCATACCCTCATGTTCAGGATTATACTTACATTTCATCCTTTTTATAATTATAGAGAACCTGAGTTCAACACTTTTTATTTTTCATTCCTTGGGATATGAAGATATGTATTTATATTAGTTGTCCGTGAATAGTTATAGTAACTAAGAACCTTGTGGGAGGTAATGTAACTCACTTATGTATCAGTATTTATGTTTCCACACTTCTGAAGACACTAGAATACCACAATCTATATGAATCTGTATGTATAATGTTTTACGTTTTCCATGAATGATATGAAATGTTAGTTTATAAAAAAGAGGGTCTTTATGATATATATATCCATTTCATTTATACAATTACCATTATACCCGTACATGGGATCTCCCTACATTCATTAATTTTATTGAAATATTCTTAGACATATCAATTAAGTTGAATATGTTATCAAAATATTGGATAAGAAAAAAATTGTAGAATTTAGAAACTAAAAGATATACATAAGAAAAAATTAAATAAATTATAAATAATTATAAATTGGAATAATAGAACAATTGGTGTAAAAATATGTTCCACAAGATTGGACATGGAAACAATAGTCGTTCGAAATATAATCAAATCTCAATGGCCCAAAAACACTCTTAAGGACCTGCTTTTGAAAGAACTACCACGAATACCACTCACCCCCACGAGTGAAAGAAGATATGACGATACTCCTCATGATTATGATGCTACCCCATGAACTCACTAAGGGTTAATGCTACACTTCACAGGATTGTTGCTTCCATGACCATTCAAAACGCACACATATACTATGTGAACGATATCCCTAATTTTTATACAAATATTTCTTATTTATACCTTTCTCATCCCAACCAATGGAAAATATAACTGAAACTTCAAATATATAATTGATTTTAATTCATAAAGAACCATATTATCATGATCCAGAAAAAAATGGATTACCCATGTTACCTAATGTTAACAAAAACCATACCATATGTTGGTGAATAACTTCACAAAATATGGGAATTCCAATTGTGATGTATTTTACCATTAGTGGAGGAAGAGTAGCCCTAGGGTTCATGAGGCTTTGTGAATCCCTAATACTTTATGAAGATACGTTTTTCATAAACAAGGCATCATTTGAAGCACAGGCACTATGTTTCATGAATCACCCAGCTTGACATAGTCCCTGACCTCTGAAAAGAACACGAGATCCAAAATTATTCCCTCTATAGGTACCTATTCTATGTGAAACCCATCTTCAATACCTATCCATATTTCCTCCCATATATTGACCCGTATTCATGATGGATTATTTTTACAGGACTCCTTATCCATCCATGATTGTTTCATATGTACTTTGATTTCATATGTGACATGTACTACCCATTCCTAGTTCCCATTACATTCTAAGTTTATCTTGAGATAGATCTATAAAATTTTATACTTATCATAGTTATGATAATAGATTTTTATTATCAACATGGGTATTCTAACATCGACCTTGTGACTGAACACTCCTGAAAAACATTACATCATGGCATTGCTGAAGCCATATCACATCCAGAGGTGCATGAGTTGTAGTTATGTAAACCCAAGTCGTATGTAGTGTGTCCCCCATGTCCATGCTGCATGAAATAAACCATCCTAGCACTAAAATCCCCATCACATGATATTATCCTCTTGTCATACCTTATGAAATCCACACGAGATGCCCCATGTTGGTGTATCAGGGGATGCCACCTTCTCCCTCCACAAGGTATATAACCAATCTCATGGGAATATTACACATGTAATCCTCATATACCTTTTATTGGATGATCCATTTGTGACACACAATTAATGAGATATCCCTCAAGTGAAATGTTATCCTCCACACATTTAATGATATAATCCTAGGTTCGATTCCTCATGTTATCCCCACATTATCTATCAGTGGCTCATCTTTCATGAAATGTTTAACAGTTATGCTTCTTCCTATTTTTTCTCACACCTAGAATGAATATCATGTAATTTGAGGTTATTAAACACCATGACATACTCCCCTCCTATGGAAATCACGTATGGAGTAAGCCTAAATGTCCACCATCCAACGAATGTCTTTCATATGTATTACCCACACCATACATTATCCACAATCATCCTTTTTATGTGTAAACCCTATAATGTCCACATAAATGGGTATCTTCTAGTCATATTCCCTAACTTGATGGACCTCCCCCTTATTTTTAATCCCCAACACACCCTTTTAAAACATCATGGGCTTTGATTACCAACTAACTACGATATTTAGGTAAAATCTATTATGCTATAACTCAATAGTCCATCCATTCTATCCCCCCAATTTACAACCATCATGATTTTTCTAGCGCCTCCATATCCCTTTGAGATCACGCCACCCACATAGGAAACATATATGACTATTAACCATCTACTTCATCACAGCTACTATTAGCACTAACTCATCATCAATGAATAAAACCCACACATAATCAAACCAAGAGAAATAATTTTGTGAAGGGAATCTTTAATTTTTACGCCCCACATAATCCCTCTCCCATTCTACTTTTATGATGTGGGTGTCCTCAATGCATGATGTTGAACTACATGGATCTTTCTAATCACATGACATTAAATTATTACATTGAACTACATGGGAATCAATCCTTTACTTTTAAGCTGGCTATATATGTTACCATTATGAGTTTCAATATCGACCAATGGTAAACCTTGGTTCCCCCTCCATGGTGGTTAATCTCCCTAATCCAAATTATAGGGTAATAAAATGAACCATCAGTTCCTCACATAATCCCTTTTATGGGACACAACTTATGGAACCACCACTATAGGGAGTTCTGATCCATCAATCAGTAATCAATTAAGGTGTTCCCACCTAGGGATACACCACCATGATTTGACTCTAAAGGGAGTTATAGACAGCTTCATTATGCCTCTATAACATGTAACATATGAAACTCATCTCACACAACTACCTTATAAAAACAATAGGATTATCGTGGTCAATTAATTGAATGATATGAACCTGAAAATTACCTATGTCATTCCAAACATGGGATACATGAGGTAAATTCTTGGAAGGTATTATATTGTAATCGTATGGCTCATAACTGAAATGAAATGGCTTGGGTTCCACACCAAATTATGCCTCCATGAGATTCCCTGCAATGAGGTAGAATACTGTGGACCATTGTTCATAGCGTCTAGAAATGTTAACAATGGACAAAGTGATGACCGCCATAGGAAAAGGTTTCTTCCATATCAATACCCCTTGGAATGTCCAGATAGAATAAATTTAATTAACAGATTTACACAAAGAGATGGAACTAATAATGAGTTTCATGAACATGACATAATCTACTAGTGTGACCCTGAATAGGAGAGAAGTTCTAGGGAGGAATCAATGTAATGATGAACTGAAATACCATTTTCCTATTTTGATGAAGGATTAGACCTCACGTTTTAATGTGATGAATTCCACCAACCTCTGGATAGAAGTTACGAAGGGTAACAATTAATGAAATTGCAAAATAACATGCAAGGAGTGGTGACACATCCATTGTTTCATAAAAGGAAACTCTAATGCCATTTTATGGTTTTGATGTGCATTAAAAGCATTGGGTGAGTACTTGATTTAGGATTTTTGTTATATTGAATGGATAATTAAAAGAATACGATGTGGATAATCCATTTATCTCATTGATATGATATTTAAAATTTAACATGTAATTAATATAAAATAAAAATGAACTCAAAATGGGAATTTATTTTGATTAGTTTGAATTTTATATCATTTTTCGTTATCATATATATTGATAATAAAAGTTTATAACCCTCTAATTAAATCCAAATGTGCTCCCAAAAACAAAACAAAAACTTAGGATTATCAACTATATCTCAGAGGAACCTAATGCTTCACATTATTCACTATTGATGACAGGAATGAATTTACCTATTCTTCTTATGTTCCTAGGAGAGAGAGAGTGGAGTATTTTAGAACATGGTATTGATGTAATTATTGTGAGTAGTTTTTTTCATAATAATACACTACATGAAAATGGATAAAACAATGATTTTTTACATAGGGTGAAAAAATTAAAAAATTTAATATGGAGTTTGATCATATTATTTATTCTATGTATTCCACGTTTCAACTAATAAAAAATAATATTATTTTCATGTCACATTATATGTTTTTATTTAAAATACCATTTTTAAATAATTAAATTTTAATTTATTTAATTTATATAAAATGTAATATATCTTTTCCATCAGTCTATTTACTCAACCCTTAAATCCTCTATGGAAATTATTGAAAATTTGAAACAAAAAAATATTTTTTTAAATAAAATAATAATAATTCCAAAAATCAGTGAATATGATATTCATTAATATTATAAATAAAATTAATTCTTAATAATAAAATAACCATTTATATAAAATTTGTCATTAAACTATGTAAAAATTAGAAATATATTAATTTATTTGTGAATATTAAATAATACATAAAATTCCGCTCATATATTTTTAACAAGAATATATTTGGAATAATTTTTTATTATAAAAACATGAATAATTATTATTTCATATAAAGTGTAAATTTTTATTAAAAATAAATTCAATATTACCTAATCATATTTTTAATAGTCTTAGTGTGTAATCCTATACGAATCATTAATATATGAATTAGGTAAACATGCCTATAGATAATGTTCCATGTCTTGAAATATGTAATGGAACACACAGAAAATGATCTTATATTTAAAATGACAAGAACCATTTTTTGAAATCTACTATGTCATATAGTCCATTTATCTCATTAAATCATAAAAAATGATTCATTCATTTTTCATTTTCTAATGTGTTTTATTTATATTTTTTTATATTCCAAAATAAATGAGTTCATGAACTATAATGAATATGGATTAAACCAACATTTCCATTTCAGTAAAATGGATATTGATATACTTTTTTATTAAATAAATTTGATAAAAATCCCCCCTTAATAGTTCAATAAATGTGAGATTAATTAAGAAACACCCCAATTATACCACACTACAATGATTATATATCACAAAAGTTTTTATCTAAGAAAAAAAATATACTTTATGATATACATTAATAATAATCTCATTTATATATAATAATACACTCAATATTATTAGGGAATATCCAACGAATCATAAAAAATATTTAGTATCTATATGTAGAAATGTACTTGTAATACTAATTCATAAGGATTAACAATAGTGAGATTTATGTGAAAAAGTATATAGTTATTACTAAAACCTAACACCCAATAGTAAATCATCATTTATGTTCCTTAAAACATTATTTTATCCAGACCAAATTTCATCTATGTTAGGATATTAAAATAAAATTTATTGATTAAATTATTGAATGGAATTTCAATAAATTTTGATGTGATGAATACTCCAAATAAACCTTCACATTAGCATTACAAAGATGAATAACCCTCTTGTGATATGATATTTATTAATATTATTGTAATGAAATGTAACAATTAAATTTTTTTAGGGAACCAAATCCAAAGAATAATTCAAAAATACATAGGATACATTAATTAAATATTTAATTTCTAATATGGTTCTCACAAAAGAAAACTAATTTCTTTATAAGTTACCATAAATTTTGGAAAGTCATTCATATTTGAGAATCATCATACTATATTTTTAGATTCCTTATGTATCTCAATCCATATGATGAAAGACCAATAAAGTAACTATATCATGATTGAGTCCTATTACTCCTCCTGAGTCCCACCATTAAATACATGAGATACCCAAACCCAATGTCCCCTCATAGGCAAATTTACAAAATTAAACACCCAAATATCCTTGATAAATTGATATTCCATGACACATAGTTTGAAAAATTCTATATGGATTATTTCCAATGTCAAAAACCATTCTATATCATATATATATATATATATATATATATATGGACCTAAAAAATCAAAATACTACTATGAAACAAAATTTTAATGACGTAACAGATATATTCCATCAATTCAAATAAAACTATCATATTACCTATCCTTGATCCCTAATCACTGGGTGGTAGAAACAATTATTGATAGTGTATTGGATTAATTACATAATAACTTCCATTATCATTTTAATAATATTTTCAGTATTAGAAATTTTTTAAAATTTAGTATAACAAGTATATATAATATACACCCAAAATTTTTGAGACAAAAAATCATAGGACACTCTACAATTGTATAATAATAATAATAATAACTATGTGTATATAAAAAATATAATAATTTTAAAATTGAAAGTAATAATAATTATAAACAGGAAATTCTATTAACATATCCATCTTGATCACTCTTTGGATATATCAAAATGGAGTTCCACATCACTTATTTAAACCTCTCTATATGTCATAGGATATGAAGTATCAGTCAGGATATGATGTTATCAAGAGGGAATAATATAAAATTTGTATCATAGAATAAAATTTGATATCAATAATAATAACTTACAATAAAAGTAACAAAATTAGAGTACAACATGGATATACAATAAAATTAATACTATGGTATTATAGAAATCACTATAAAAATATTATGGACCTACAATTTCTTACTATCATCAACTAGAAATAATATTTTCTAATTAGTCATGTAATATTGGGTATATAATAAATTAATAAAATAATAGATGAGACATGTTTACTAAGGCCCCTACTATGATCTTGATATAATATATTAACCCCCCATGAGATACTAAACTTCCTCTATTATCATAGATATTATATGATAACTGTTATATCTGGTATAGAGTTTACACATCCACCAAGATGCACATTTATGTTGAGAGTAAATAACTCAGCTAGCCCAAAAAATATATATTTCTAATAAAATCTTTTATATATTTGAGTTCCTACATTATATTATATATAAAATTAGCATAAGAGTTTTATAAATATAGTGATATATAATGATTTATTTATATGAAATAGATATGTACTAAAAATTAAAAATACCATTAGAAAATAGATTGTATTGTTGCTGGACAGTCATTCTGTGAACCAAATATTCAAACTCATAACTATTCAATGAACCCATTCTTATATAAGTAATACCTATCTGATACCAGAAACATTATTTAAACTGGAGAACAAACTACTAGTAAAAATTTGTCTTTCATTGTTAATGATTCCTCCAATATAATTTTATATTCTATTAGAATCATCACTTATAATAGAATATTTTACTCTAGGGTAAATTAACAAAAACTAATTGAGTTTCATATCAACCCCGTATTGGCAAAGAGACTAAAATATATTTTTAATATATGAAAAACCGGGAATTCCCTAAACATGAACTCATAAATCAGGTTTTAAAAATTTATATCTTATAAACTGGGGAGGAGAATTATTGAAGTGAATAAAAACTACTAATCTATAATGAAAATATTGAAAAAAAATTATCTATCACTTTTAGACATAATAACTTCTATATTTAGATTTTTATAAAATTATAAAAACACATTTTAACTAACTAATCATATATCCCTCTCATCAAAAGGAATTCTATTTCATTATACCAAGGATTCGATGATTTAAAATAACCCTAAATAATATCATAAAAATTATAAACTCATGGTACAGTTGTAGAAACATCATGATTAACAGTATTATTCACATACTAGATCAAATAGAACATAATAGGTGTGACAAAAAATTCTCAATAACTGGTAGTGTATGATAGATTGTATCAGGAAATTGATATTGTAGAAATAAATTGAGGGAAATAAATAATAATAGAATAATTCTATATAACTAAAAACATACGAAATGTATATATCCATGGATAACATAAAAATTTGTATAGTCATATGGAGATTAATAATTCATCACATGATTATTGAAATAATAATGTCTGATATCATAAATATTATCGTAAGACCTCCTGAAAAAACATCATACAAAAAAAACTAAGGATGGAACTGAATGCCTTATCTAGTTTGTCTCGTGAGCCATTTCTATGCTTTGAGAGTATATATAATTATAGGATGTATATTACACTAATTAATTCTGATGAATTCACCATATAAAGGAAGGAAAAAAAATATAAAACATAACCAACATACGATGATAATTAACTTAAATTTGAATTGATAAACAAGTTTACAGAATGAAAATATTTTTTTAATTCAATGAATGTCATGACATTATTGGTAAGAACCATTCATAAATCTACCATATTTAGTTACATTTATATGGTTAATTCAATTTTAAAAAACCCAACATTTAAATACATATGTTATATAGATATCCATGAAATTGAAAAAATATAGACATGAATGTGAAAATAAATTCAAGATATTGGGAATGTGTGATATAGAACTTATAGCTTTTTTAAAATATAGAAACTGTAGTGGAAATTTTTTCATCGATGTTAATATAAGTATCTAAAAATATATGTGGTATGCGATATATAGGGTTTTCTCCCTACAAATTATATTGTGTATTGGAAAGAATAATTTATTAATGGAATAACTCGGGGTTATTATTTCTCTAAGAAGGATTAATATTGACCATTTCAAGAATAATTTGGACAAGTTGATATACCATATGAAGAACTAAAATACATTTCCTTATACATTGTTGGTTGAATAAAAATTGTAAACTATGTATCCATTTTGATCCCCTTACATATTTTATTTGTTTTCAAAAAGCCTATAGAAGTCACCAGTGGCATTGATATCACCCAATCCACCTTTATTATGTATTATAACATAGATTAAAAGAATCAGTGGGTGTCTTGGTCTACGATGGTGAGGTCAATTTAGGAGGGTGAAATCAAATAAAGAACAATTTTGGTTTAGATTCATGCATCACATCCAATGTAGGAATAAGATGTATGGAAAAAATGTACATTATGTAGAGGGATTATAGGTAAAAAATATGTTCATGACTCAAATACTTACTGAATAAACTCTTCCCCCCATTGTATGGTGGTTTACCCACACATTTAGGCTCATCATCTTCACTCAATGTGGATCTTCAAGAAGGGTAAAATCAAATTTTGGTACTAGAATGAGTCTTGTTCTTTCCTAGTTTATCCAGGATATCCCATTCAAAACCTCCATTTTATAAGATAAAAATATTCCTGAGCCTTGCTCATGCTATTTTAAATAAGGGTCTTATCAAGATCTTCAACCTCATTGGGATCTACTCATGCCCAGATAATTTCATTCTCATAGGTTCTGCAATAGGTTTTTTTAAGGAAATAGTGTCATCGGTTGCGCATGTCTCTACAAGACATGAATAGATAGGGTGAAGTGATTTGGAATAATAAGATCCCAGATAAACACAACAACTTTCTTCGGTGTATTTGAAAAAATTTGTAATCCAATAAAGAGAAGATCAAGAAATATGTCATCCATATGGCTTCATGGTCCAATTTCAATGGTAATTCTCTAGAGGAATCCTCAATGAACATTTCATGCGAATGTTATTGGGAACACATGATAGGAAATAATTTTGGAGAGTTTACCAACATATCTACACATGCTGCTTCAAGAAATTAATTTTTGGGATTCTGGTTTCTAATTTTGGAGAGTAACAATTTTGAGTAGAAGGTGAGATGAATCATTCTTTTCTAATATGTGTTGGTGTATCTAGAATGCCTATAATAATGACCAATATAAGGAGATATCATACTCAAGGATGGTTCTATTTTTTAGAATCATAATTTTATTGAATGACACATATCAATTTTAAATAAAAATATAGATTCCCCTTCTCTCAGGTTCTTTATGAGCTCCACCACCTCACCCCTCTTCCCCCTCTAGAATTTTATAGAATTGATTTTGTTAGAATCTCTATAGGAATGAGATAAAACATAATATGTATGGCTCTTGTATCTTGATAATTTTTGAGTAGTGGTGGTCTTTCCCATGTTCCCAATGGCTCTATTATTTGGGATTTCACTGATTTATTCAGATGTAGAGACTCCTTTCAAGAGGAAGCTCACCTGCTACTCACTAGACTTTAAAGTTTTCGATTGCATAATATTATCCTAGAAGGAGTTGAAAGAGACTATAAAATTATTTATAACTCATAGAATGTCTTTTTTGGTACCCCCTAGATGGTATTATACCATATATGTAAGTGAAAAATATTCATTAATATGTACATGTAAGTCATCCATACTTTTCACAAGAGTATTGAAGTGGTTGATTTTTTATATGTTAAGGATTATCAAGGATATTTGGAAATTATTTCCCAATATTGGATTATATTATACTAGATGGTGTCTCCTTTTTCATATCTGTCTCTTTTAGACTTAATTTTTATAATCCCCCATAGTTTACAATATTTTCTGTGTACTTTGACCCATTTCCATGTTTTATATCACAATAAATCGATGATGAAAATGAAAATATATATTGATGAAAATTATGTTGATCGATAGAGGAGAGAAAACATAAAAACATATAATAAATTGTTCGGTAATATTGTGAACCAAAGGTTGGTTAAATTACAATTCTAAATTAGAACCCAAGAAAATAAATATGTTGTACAGTATAATACAATCATATGGAGTAATAAACAAAACATATCAGGATGAAGTAAATGAATATTAGATATAACTCCATGATTGTAAATTATATTAAGATCAACTCTTAGATCTTGGGTAATGCTTGAATAAATGGAATATTATTACATATACCTTAGATGAATGTTAAATTACAAATAATTAAATTTTCTTTAACATAAATTTAGTCGTTATATAATAATATAAACTATATAAAATTAAATTGGTCATAATAAAAAAAACATATCTAAAGGATGTTAAATTCAGACCAAGAACACATAAAACTTTGGAATAGTTTGAATAAAATTAACATGAAAAGGACTTCATGATATATAATTTAAAATATCACGAAATAATATTATTTTATTATTATAAAATCAAAAATTAAATTAATTACATTATATAAAACAGTACATGGTGAATAATCTAAAACGTGTTTTAGAAATTTGAAATTGAGCTAAATAACTCTTAACTTTGGTCCAATTTTATTTTTCCATGTTTTCACCTCAAATATAATAAAATTATATCTATTAAAACAGAATGTTATATTTTAATTTTTTCTCTTTTTATTATTTATATATGCTAACAATTACAAATTATTGTTACTATTTCATTTAAATAGAGAGTTTCTTGAAGATGTGTTTTCATTTTAATTATGTTAGTTTTTTTTGTTTTCATAAAAATAAATATTTTTAATTTAAATTAGTTTAATATAATATATATAATTTGAAAATAAATTAAAATAAATTTATAATACAAAATATAAACTAACCACGCATAAATGTGTTTATAAATAAAATACTTACAACATTTATTTATGCGTATAAAACCAACCATTGTTTGGGAATATCAAATGAGAAGAGAAGGAGAGTATATTCTCTAAATAGATTGATATATTTATAATAGTTTTGTAATAGAATTTATCTATTATATACATATATATGTCATATTCTCAAATAATTGAAATAGGTATATTTCTTGATGGAGAAGAAAAGAGAATAAATAAAAAATAAGATAATTTGGTTAAACTGTTCATTAAAATTTTACTTTTTTTCTAAATATTGAAGTCATGGGGTTGTGTAACTCGAAAAAATCCCTAATGTTACTAGAATTTTTGAAAAGGAAAATGGGTATATCTTGTTTTTTGAGAAGCACATGGGTTGTTATCTGTCAAGATAAATGACGGGGGCTGTTTATACATAAGGAGAGGTAGTTTTTGTTTAAAATATTAATTATTTTATAATATAAGAAAATAATTTTAATAAAATATATATTCCAATAAAATTTATTTCATAATAATTAAAATTGTATTTTATTGTATTTTATAACCAAACCGACTGTGATTGGAATTATGGATTTGATTATTTACTCGTAAAGAATCAGTAATAAAATATTATTTGAAATAAAATATAAAATTGTTTACAACATGTCAATGATAGGGTTAAAAATTCAATATTTTTTTAATAATTTATTTGATTTATAATATATATGTGGTTGTTAAAATGGTTGCGTTAATTTTGATTCATGATTACATCATAATTAATTCATAAATGTTAGACAATTTGTAAAAAGACCATATTTTTTTATTATTCACCATGAAATCAACATCCCTATAAAATTACAATATTTATCATAAGATAGTTATGATTTATTAATTATAAAATATGAGTAAAATTTTTCAATTTAATATTTTAATTTTTCTGAATTTAGAAGTTACAAGAAAACAGATGATATAATAGAAAATATTTTTTATTGTGAAGAATGAAAATTTAAATTTTAAGGGTTCTTAATAATTTTTATATAAATAGATAATTTAATTAGTGTTAAAATTTTAGTTTTTATATAGAAACATTTAATTATAATAATCAAAAAATAGTGTTTAGTTTAGTTAATTATTATAATGGTACATATTATACATAAAAATTGAAATTCCCTGAATAATAGGTATTTTTTAAAACTAAATGATTTTAATATCATCACATTAAATTAAATTATTTATTTTATAAATATTAAATTTTTGAAAGTCATTAGTATCCGAATAAATAAAATGAATAATTAAAAAAATATTTAAGGAATTAAAATAAACCATTTTAACAAAAAAAATTATTTTCATGGGTTTATATTCTTCTAGTAATTTCATTATTGATATTATATTTATTTATAATAATGTATTAGTATATATATATCATTAAAAAATACATAATTGTTAGCTTTAGTCGGATGTTGTGTAAAACAAAATATATTTAATAAATTAATTATTTACGTTAAAAATCATTCAAAAATGATGAGTTGTTACAACCCATATGAAATATGCATAAAAATTCATGTTATATAAACCACACTGATATGGGGTAGGGGATACATTATTTTTTTATATTTGGAAACCATTTAGATCCCTTTATAGGAAACTTTAATAAAATATTGTTCTTCTATGACCTTCCTAAACAATTTGTAAAAATATCAATCTGTTCAATATTTTTATAATATTATGACAACACTGACATATTATAAAATTAACAGTGCGAAAAAATTATATTCTTCTATACATCACAACTAATGACATATAATACCTACATAACAAATATTTAATGATAAAAACATTGAAAATGACTTCTAAAAATATTAGAATAAAATATGTATAATATTAAAAATATCTTATTTACATAGCAAAACAATAGTAAACAATATAAATAACTCATGTGAACACATCAAAATATGATACCAAAAACTGATAAAGGTTGAAAATATGATTTTATTAATCTTAATGGAATATATATTTTATAAAATGTATTAAGAATAAAGATATTTTATAAAAATAATTCACATAATATTACTTCTTTTTATCACTATATACACTACAATGTATAAAATATTAAACGGCTTTCCATCCATTGGCAGGCCATCCTTTAGGAACCCTAAGGAATATAACTGACATAAAAAAAAATAATACATTTTTCAACATCCCTATTTTTTATATAATGTACATACATCTAATTTTCAGTTTGAAACTATTTTTTATCCTTAAAAATGTTTAAATTTTCGTAATTACATTATCAATGGAATCCATGACTTGTATGGCCTAGATAACTGTCACTTATAGGGGGAAATTCTATGTGAATGGTTTTCCTAAACCGTTCCCCTGAGGATGCAAGGTTTTTAAAAGAATGAGGTGTACTAAAGAGGGGTACAAATAGTGTGAATGAATTATACATGATTTTTCTGAACCTATGCCTAGCTCATCTGAGGATGGTGTCACCCAGCAAGATAATAACACATGGTGTGTAGATAGTTTGGAAATTTGTTAACATGATTCATATGAGGTTCTACCATGTGATAGTGATAGTGGCATGGCTAACGCATAGATTGGAAAACAATATAGAAAAAAAATGCACATCATAAAAAGATAGAAGAATGAAATTTTACCTCATTTATTTTAAACGGGATAATATTTCGTCTTCTCTCTTTTATTCTTGTGTATCACACTCCAAGGAATTATATCATCTCTTATTGATATGATTTGATGCCTATTCTTCAATAAACCTTTAATTTGATTATCATCTATTGTAACACCCGGAGATTTTATGAAAAATATTCTTTTTAATTTCATTAATGTATTGTGTTGTACGCTACACCAAATGGATCTTGTAAAACACGCATCCTTGACTTGCCTTTCATTACACGCAATCGCGACCTTCTTCGATAGCGTGTGTAGTACGCAATAACAAGTTTCACTAAACAACGATATGATATTTAAATATTATTAAAACTAGTCGTTATGAATAGTAATAACCAATTTTTAAAATTTTGTAAATTTATTTTTCAAAATGGACTTTATTTTTGGATTTGGAATATCGAAATTAGCTTAGGGTGAAATTTTGGTACTTTTTGGATAACATTCATTTTCTGATGAATAGTGAAAATTACTAGATTTTAATTACAAACAACCTTTTTAATCGAAATAATTAATAGTGATAATTTATTAATTTGAGTGGTTTTAAAGTATATTTAGAATATATTTTTACAATTTAATACAATATTGGTCATTGGATGTAATCTCACATTTAAACCAGACATAAACAAGTGTCAATCTTTTGATAGTTATTATCTCTTAAGAACATGCTATTTGTTTACACGACGGGAATTAATTTTTAAATTAATTAATGCAACTGATATGTTTTGAATTTGGTAAAATAGACATCATTTTTGAGTTCATAATATCAAATATAGCTTAGGCCTAATTTTTGTTATTTTTCTGGAAACTTTCATTTTTTGATGAATAGTGAAACCACTAAGTGGTAGTTAAAAAAAATGAATTTTTCATAAAAATGAATTTTACCGCTTCTGTGAGTGGAATTTCAAAAATCAGAGAGACACGGTTGATGTCAGCATGTAAAATGCGGTTCAATGAAATGAAAATAATTTTTGGTGAATAATAACTTTTTACTTTTTTTTACCACAGTTAAAAGTAAATAGTATAATTAAGGGTAAAAATGATATTATTATTACCCTAACACATGTCATAATTGTATTGGATAAGTTTTATTCGACCAAAAACAACCTTAGGAATAAAATATGACCATTTAGGCCCACTTGGATTAGATTAAGACATTTATTATTAATTTATTTAAAGAAGGGTTAAAATAGTTAAAATCAATGTTTAATAAGTAAATCATTTTTAATATAGCGTTATACAAAAGATAAATTCGACTATTAATATTAATTATAACTATAAAAAGATTTCCTACATAATGGTATTTTATTTGTAATTTTTAGACATTAAATAATTTAATTTATTTATGACACAAAGATGATGGAGTAATTATCTTATTAATGAAATATTGACATAATTGATGTTATAAATACCCAAATAAATGTAATTTGAGACTTTTTATGAAATAAACGAATTTTCTAGGTTAATATGACATGTTATTATTTACTTAATTAACTTTTTTCGAACTAATCATTCTGTTATGATTTTCACAAAAATCAATTACAAAATAGTGTCAAAATTGACATAAATAGTTTTTAAAGAAAATATTATATTATTAATTTTTATTTTATTCCTAAAAATATAAGGGTCGGCCAAATGACTTAAATAAGGTTATATATATTAATAATAAACAACTTGGGGTTCGTTTGGCTTCTTATAGTATATTTATTAACCTTATAGTGTAAGAACACAAAAAGACACGGTAAAAGTAAAAATATCTAACTTAATGTTAAATCTAAATGATAAGGTTCAAATAGGAACCTAAACTTGTCTAAATTCTACTGTATGAGAGTATTTCAACACATCCCCACCTTAGCTTCTAAATAACTCAATTTGAAGCTATTTAAAACAGAATTTGGCTTTATAATAAAATAATATTTTTAGTTTTTCCAAAGAAGCCCCTCTCCTACCTTATAAAAGGGAACCTCCTCCCTCTCTTCCTCACACCACCATGAGCCTTCAAGATCAGTCAACCCCTGAAAACTTCTCTTATGAACATCCATAGAAACATCCTAGAGGTTTTTTTCTTCTTCAAAGACCAATTTTAGTGCCCTAAAATGAGATCTCAAAGAGGCGCTTCAAAGAAGAGGTAATGTTCGTTACCAATTCTTTCAACTTTATTTATTCTTCCACTTCTTCTTCTTAGGTTGTTTAATTATGAATAAATAACATCAGTATCACTAATATACTGATATGTTATTATTAGTATTAAACAACCCTATTTCACCATCTATCCATCCTACGGAAAATGAAATCACCGCGCGTGCGTACGTACGGAATACCGTCTCCATGTCGTGGTGTAATCTGTTTTTCCGATATCACTTTACTTGGATGGGTATAATGGTGTAAATAATAACTATACATATTTATTATAAAATTATACTGATTCTTATATATTGTATCATCCAATCCAATTCAATTCAATGATTATGGAATGATATCATCGCTCGTGCTTACGTACGGACTACCGTCTCCACGACGCGATGAGATTCATTCTCCATGTTAACCATATATGAATGATCAAAAAGTTTATTTAATGAATAATAATGAAATATATTAAATAATAATTATACTGGATTTATGTATATATATATATATATGTCATCTATTTAGTTTCATTCAATTCAATATGGAAACGAAAACAGCGTTCATGCGTACGTACGTCCTACCATCTCCATGAACGGTGTCTTTCATTCCTTTTATCGACCTATAATATATATATATGTATATGATGAATATATGTAAATCATGTTTTACATTATGAAATTATGTAAATCAGGATATAACTAATAATATCAAGAATGACAAGTCGAAACACATACGATAAATGAAACGATTTCACCCAAAACGCCCTTTAACTTGGAATTTACAAAAAAACGGGTAACATAAAGTCATAAGTGAACCATATATGATATCATAAAAATAATTATGATTCTGGAATAAGTCAATAACAATATTTAAATCATTATACAGGAGGTTAGGACACTTACTATGCAAATTGGATCTAAGGTAAGGGATAAATTTTCAATCTCATTTTTATCAGAGATTGCTTATACGTAAGTATTTACTGGGGTTACGTTTATCATCCATGACCATGTTTTATAAAAATGATTTCCTAAAACGTTTACCATTATTCCATGGATGTTTAAAGTCATTTTTACCCTTTATTGACTTTTTACTACATTGTATGAAAGGAATCTTTCCTTTGGTTACCATATAAGGTACTTTTTGACTTTTCCGACAAAAGTACGAGGAGAATGTTATTTTTAACTTATACGGCATGAATGGATTTTTACGATTTCATAACGCCTCATTTTCAAGAATCTTCATCTACAATATTGCATGATTATTTTCAACAAAACCCTTATATTTTAAAATTGCATGGAATTTTTTGAAAAGAAAATGATTTTAAAGAAGAAAGGATATTTTCCTCAAGAATTCATTTCAAGTGTTTTGTCAAAACTTTTTTCCATCTAAGATGACATTATTTCATATGTGTATCTTTCACGTAAAATGTCTCTATGATTTAAATGGTTTCATTTTTCTTATGATGAAATGCTATCAATTGTTTATGGATTATGTTATGATGGCATGATGTTTAAGAATACCATTTTATTTCATGGGTTATGATATGATGTATGATTTATGATTTTGTGGCACACGAAAGAATGATTTCATTATGAGATGGGTGGGACCTATATCTTCCTCCGATGCATTGGGTAAAGATTTATATCTCATGAGATAGACATGGCTGGAACGGAAAGTTAAACCGGTTCAGTAATACAGGACTGGAACAAGGAGTGAACTCGATTCAGAAAGGGACTTTGTCCACTAAGATGGTCTTGGCAGCAATCCCTTGGCTACTATGGAAATCATATCATGTGCTTAATGGTTGCCAAAATTAAATGTTTTATCCCCATTCTATTTTATCATTCTTAATGTTTCTTTATGATCTATGCCTTACGTACTTCCATGTTTTATGTCATTGCTAAATCTTTTGATGTTTAAACATTATGTTCATGTTTTTAAGTTCAAATATATATGGTATGTTTTATTTTGACCATGCTTACCCTTACTAAGCATTTGAGATCACCCTTTTTATGTTTTCTTTTCCCCAGGATATAAATAATGATTTTAGGTAAAAAAGGGAAGATCATTATGGGAGATGTTGAAGATCTTTCACCACGATTAGAAGATTATATTCTGAGTTTCCAATGACACTAAACTATTACGGTCCTTATGTGTGTGTTTTTGTTATGTATTAATTATTCTGAAAAAGTAATGTAATTTCCATGTACGTTAAGCTTTGGTTCTCTATAGTTGGTATCAGAGGAAAGGTTTAGTCAACCTTTGGAATCTAGGATGCAAGAACTTTAGTGAGATCTCTATAGATATTTCTAAGGTATGTATAGGGATGTACGTACGGTTAAGTATAAGTATAGGTTATATTACTAGAATTACGGTAACCTAAGATGTCAGATATTGAAGGTACTCCCCCTTTATTATGTTGTTTTCCCTAGCATGATTTTTGACTCTCACACTATTTTTTTTTGGTTTTATAAAATGGCTGGAAACAGGAATATTCATGATAATGGAGGATATGATGGAGAATGGAATGATATTCTTCATGAGAAACCAAATGAAACGGGATTTGTAAGTCCAAACATCGTTATTATGCCTAATCATAAATCTCATAATATGATCAATAATCTCAACTTTGGTAAGTTTCCCGAATCAGATAATAAGAGAAAGATGGAGGTTCATGATGATCATAGAGGAAAGAAATTTCAATTTCCCACATGTAAATCATGTGGGAAGAGGAATCAGGGAGATTGTTTCAAGGGAACTAGAAGATGCTTTGGGTGTGGAAAAACAAGGACACAAAGCCAGTAAGTGCAAAGGAAAAGGTTCAGTTAACACCATGGATGAGGATAATGGTATTGATACAACATCAACAATGGTTAAATGTTTTAAATGTGGAATGTATGGGCATTATGCAAACCATTGCCCTAAGGTAAAGTCTCATGAAGAGAATCAGTACGATCGTATGGGTAGTATTTATGTTGATGATGATGAAGAGACTACCAATGATATGTGAGATGAATGAATTGTTGAAGATTAGTCAATGGTTTAAGAAGGTAGTGGAATGATTACATGTTTATCAAGTGTAATGTTGTATAAGTAATCTCATGGTACTATGGAATAAAGATACATATAAGGATTGTTACACTGTTTTCATTCCTAAGTTCTGAAAGTGTATGATTAATTGTATTAGTAACCATGGAAGGTTATTCAGTTATTTTTGGTAAGAAGATGATAGGCGCATAATGAAGGGATAAGAAGATAATGAGATGTTTGATTGTATTCAAGAGCTCATGATTGATATAATGACTAAGTGATATCATGGTTTGAGTATAAAGAATTTTGAGGATTTTGGTTTGTGGAAAGTGTTAACTTTTAACTGAATTCATGTTTTCACTAAGGTTTAATGGGTATTCATTTTTCAAGATAATACATGATTAAGGTATTCACATGACTGGAATGTGACCAACAAGATATATGGGGGATAAATGATGGTATTCACATGCTTGGTTGATGACATTTCAAGTAATCTTTTTCTCTATACTATGAGCTTGGACCGAAGTATTTTAGTTAAGACAAAAGATTGGAATAGATTATTTTGGAAATAAGTTAGTATTGTTTAAGGATAGACCTTTTTTTTGATATTATTTATGTGATGTTATAGTAATTTAGTTTTAGAAAAAGGACAACCTGCATGACGGGCGACATCCCATCGCGTCTTACAAGGCTGTGGCAATCGAACCCACAACGGAAGTACGACTGGCCTTTATCGCCTACCACTGGCCTAGAGGAAGTCCCTGGTTAGTAGAAACAAGTTTTATTTTATTAAGAGGTATGATATATGAAGTATAAGTTCATTTTTAGAACCATACAAGATTAATCTAACCATATGATAGACTTATAACTTTTGCAAACCTTTTGATTGTAATAGATGGAATGACCCATCATTCTATCACATAATCTGTTAACACATCACGAATAACAAATTCAACTTCATTTCTTTAAGGGACGAAGTGGAAATTGTTCAATTCACGAACAACAGTGAGATTGTACCAAAATCATTTAAGTATTTCTTTTAATTCATCAACTTTAGGGAAATGATCTTGAAAATCAAAAATGTTTTCCTAGTGCTCTTATATCTGATGAACCAGATGTTACCTTATATCGTCACAAATTTATGGCTTTGTGATTTCTGACTTTTCCATAGCCATGTTCTCTACCACTCTCCATCAGAACATGATGGTTAGATTTCTCTTCCATATCCATATTTTCACCTTTGTGGAAACCCAGTGATTAGTTTATTTGGGTATCCGTTACGTTTCATACTTTTGTTTTTAAATATTGGTTTTTGTATTCCTTCTTATGATATGGGTTTCTATTAAAGAAACATTCGAATAGTGAACTATTTATAACCCCGACGAATTTCGATGGCGAAATTCATTTTAAGGGGGGTAGAATGTAACACCCCGACATTTTATGAAAAATATTTTTTTAATTTCATTAATTTATCATGTTGTACGCTACACAAAAGGATCTTGTGCAATACGCAACCCTGACTTGGCTTGCATTACACGCAATAGTGACCTTCCTTGATAGCGTGTGTAGTACGCAATACCGAGTTTCACTAAACGAGATATTATTATAATATTATTATGAACTAGCCTTTATGAATAGTAATACCCAATTTTGAAATTTTATAAATTTTATCTTTCAAAATTGACTTCATTTTTGGATTCGGAATATCAAAATTAGCTTAGGGTGAAATTTTGGTACTTTTCGGATAACTTTCATTTTCTGATGAATAGTGAAAATTACTAAATTTTAATTAAAAACAACCTTTTTAATCGAAATAATTAATAGTGATAAATTATTAATTTGAGTGGTTTAAAAGTATATTTAGAATATATTTTTACAATTTAATACAATGTTGGTCATTGGATGTAATCTCACATTTAAACCAGACAAAAACAAGTGTCAATCTTTTGATGGTTATTATCTCTTAAGAACACGCTATTTGTTTAGACGACGGGAATTAATTTTTAAATTAATTAATGAAACCGATATGTTTTGAATTTGGTAAAATTGAAATCATTTTTTGAGTTCATAATATCAAATATACCTTAGGCCTAATTTTTTGTATTTTTCTGGAAACTTTCATTTTTTGATGAATAGTGAAACCACTAATTGGTAGTTAAAAAAAATGAATTTTTCATAAAACATAATTTTACCGTTTCCGTGAGTGGAATTTCAAAATTCAGAGAGACACGGTTGATGTCAGTAAGTAAAATTTTGTTCAATGAGATGAAAATTATTTTTTGGTGAATAGTAACTTTTTACTTTTTTTTACCACGGTTAACAGTAAATAGTGTAATTAAGGTTAAAAATGATATTATTATTACCCTAACACATGTCCTAATTCTATTGTATAAGTGTAAGTCGACCAAAAAAACCTTAGGAATAAAATATGACCATTTAGGCCCACTTGGATTAGATTAGGACATTTATTATTAATTTATTTAAAGAAGGGTTAAAATAGTTAAAATCAAAGTTTAATAAGTAAATCATTTTTAATATAGGGTTATACATAAGATAAATTAGACTATAAATATTCATTAGAAGTCTAAAAATATTTCCTACATAATGGTATTTTATTTGCAATTTTTAGACATTAAATAATTTAATTTATTTATGACACAAAGATGATGCAGTAATTATCTTATTAATGAAATATTGACATAAATGATGTTATAAATACTCAAATATATGTAATTTGGTACTTTTTATGAAATAAAATTATTTTCTAGGATAATATGACATGTTATTATTTATTTAATTAACTTTCTTCGAACTAATAATTCTGTTACGATTTTCATAAAAATCAATTACAAAATAGTGTCAAAATTGACATAAAATAATTTTTAAAAAAATATTATATAATTAATTGTTATTTTTTTCCTAAAAATATAAAGTTTGGAAAAATTACTTATATAAGGTTATATATATTAATAATAAACAACTTGGGGTTCGTTTTTCTTCTAATAGTATGTTTATTAAACTTATAGTGTAAGAACAAAAAAAGACCTGGTAAAAGTAAAAATATCTAACTTAATGTTAAATCTAAATGATAAGGTTAAAATAGGAACCTAAACTTGCCTAAATTCTATTGGATGAGAGTATTTCGACCAATCCCCACCTTAGCTTCTAAATAACTCAATTTGGAGCTATTTAAAACCCAATTTGGCTTTATAATAAAATAATATTTTTAGTTTTTCCAAAGGAGCCCATCTCCTCCCTTATAAAAAGGCACCTCCTTTCTCTCTTTCTGACACCACATTGAGCCTTCAATCTTGGCCAAAACCTGCCAAATTCTATTCTCCAATTCCCTAGAAACATCCTAGAGGTTATGGTCTTCTTCAGAGACCAATTTTAGTGCCTTAAAAAGATATCTCAAAGAGGCGCTTCAAAGAAGAGGTAATGTCCATTACCAATTCTTTCAAATTTATTTCTTCTTCCACTTCTTCTTATTAGGTTGTTTAATTATGAAGTAAGAACATCAGTATCACTCATATAATGATATTTTATTATAAGTATGAAAAAACCCTATTTCACCATCTATCCACCCTAAGGAAAATGAAATCAACGCGTGTGCGTACGTACAGAATACCGTCTCCACGCCGTGAGGTAATATGTTTTTCCAACAACACATTACTTGGATGGGTATAATGGTGTAAATAATAACTATACATAGTTATTATAACATTATAATGATTCTGATATGTTTTTTCATCCACACCAATTCAATTCAATGATTATGGAAATAATATCATCGCTCGTGCGTACGTACGGACTACCGTCTCCACGAAGAGATGAGATTCCTTCTCCATGTTAACCATACATGAATGATCATAAAGTTTATTTAATGAATAATAATGAAATATATGAAATAATAATGCTACTGGATTTATATATATATATATATGTATTTGGTCTATTTAGTTTCATTCAATTCAATAAGGAAATGAAAACAGCGTTCATGCGTACGTACGGCCTACCATCTCCATGAACGGTGTATTTCATTCCTTTTATCGACCTATAATATATATATGTACATGATGAATATATGTAAATCATTTTTTACATTCTGAAATTATGTAAATCAGGATTTATGTAATAATATCAAGATCGGCAAGTCGAAACAGATACTATAAATGAAACGATTTCACCCAAAATGCTCTTTAACATGGAATTTACAAAAGAATGGGTAAAATAAAGTCATAATTTAACCATATATGATATCATAAAAATAATTATGATTCTGAAATATGTCAATAACATTATTTAAATCATTATACAGAAGGTTCGGACACTTATGAAGAAAACGGACCTAAGGTAAGGGATAAATTTTCAATCTCATTTTTATCAGAGATTGCTTATATATAAGTATTTACTGTGGTTACATTTATCATCCATGACCATGTTTTCTAAAAATGCTTTCATAAAATGTTTACCATTCTTCCATGGATTTTTAATGTCATTTTTACCCTTTATTTACTTTTTACCACATTGTATGAATGGAATCTTTCCTTTGGTTACCATATAAGGTACTTTTCGACTTTTCCGACAAAAGTACGAAGAGAATGTTATTTTTAAATTATACGGAGTGAACGGATTTTTACGGTTTCATAACGCCTCTTTTTCAAGAAGCTTCCTCTACAAGATTGCATGATTATTTTCAACAAAACCCATATCTTTTAAAATTGCATGGAATTTTGTGAAAAGAAAATGATTTTAAATAAGAAAGGATATTTTCCTCAAGAATTCATTTCAAGTGTTTTGTAAAAACTTTTTTCCATCTAAGATGACATTATTTTATATGTGTATGTTTCAAGTAAAATGTCTCTATGATTTAAATGGTTTTAATTTTCTTATGATGAAATGATATCAATTGTTTATGGATTATGTTATGATGGCATGATGTTTAAGAATCCCATTTTATTTCATGGGATATGCTATGATGTATGATTTATGATTTTGTGGCACACGAAAAAATTATTTCATTATGAGATGGGTGGGACCTATATATACCTCTAATGCATTGGGTAAAGATTTATATCTCATGAGATAGACATGGCTGTAATGGTAAGTTAAACCGGTTCAGTAATACGGGACTGGAACGAGGAGTGAACTCGATTCAGAAAGGGACTTTGTCCACTACGATGGTCTTGGCAGCAGTGCCCTGGCTACTATGGAAATCATATCATGTGCTTAATGGTTGCCACAATTACATTTTTTATCCCCATGCTGTTTTATCATTCTTAATGTTTCTTTATGATCTATGCCTTATGTACTTCCATGTTTTATGTCATTGCTCAAGCTTTTTATGTTTAAACATTACGTTCATGTTTTTAAGTTCAAATATATTTGATATGTTTTATTTTGTCCATGATTACCCTTACTGAGAATTTGAGGTCACCCTTTTTATCTTTTCTTTTCCCCAGGATATAAAGAAATATTTTAGTTTAAAAAAAGGGAATATATTTATGGGAGATGTTGAAGGTCTTTCACCACGATTAGAAGATTATATTTCGAGTTTCCAAAGACTCTAAACTATTACGGTCCTTGTGTGTGTGTTTTTGTTATGTATTAAGTATTTCACAAAAGTAATGTAATGTCCACGTACATTATGCTTCGGGTCTCTACATCTATCATGTTCGAACCCCATTGGTAAGACTATTAATCTATTTCGTTCCTTTATTTATCTCACTATGTTATGTTATATTTTGGTGTGGGCTCATATTCCCTATGCTATTTGATTTTTTCAATTTTTCTAATATCATTTGATCTTGTCGAAAAAAGGATGACACTAGATGAGTGTTCTAATACCGGAATATGGTAGGTGTTCTATGAATTTTCCCTCAAATTCATGATATTTATATTTATTCTCATTTTATGTATGGTGGTTTAACTATGATTTTCTTCTAAAATTAATCATCCCTGAATTTGTTTCCCTATTTTCGAACCTAATGAATCTTTTAGAAACCTAAAAAAATTGGTGGTCATCAAACCAAACATGAGAAACCCATTTTGGTGTTCCAATTATATTCATATATTACCTACACGGTATTGTAAAACTACTCATTGGTGTTTTTTTAAAATATAAAATAATATATCATTATATATGTTGGATAAATATATTTTATGAAAATTGAATAAGACACATACATGGATCATAAAATTAATAATAAAATTTAAAATGGAATCACTGAATTGGAATGGATTTCATATGGCTAGTTTTATACTCTCACTCTGAAACCATATAATCAAAAAATGAAAGGTAATTATTTGAATTAAATGGAAGTTGTAATTTTAGATGATTATTACTTTACCAATGTTACAACTCATAATCACATAATTGGTACATTTAATGGAAATTTTTTATATTATAATTGTGTTTATACATGATACCACCATTGATTCCCTAGGGAATTCCCTGATCACAAAGAGGACACCACCTCGATTCATGTAGTAGATTTATGTAGATGATAAACAAAATAGTTTCATTTACATTCATGATTATGACAATTAAATTCCATTTTATCGATGATTCAATAAATTAGAATCTGGATATTAGAATGACTTGCATACACTCTGTGGATTCAACTTGACATCTACAGACAAGGGGTTCTATGGATTCACTGCATTATACCAAAAAATTGTTATCCAAGGATTTACGACTGATGTGCTCTATGGAATTGTTTGGAATCATTTATTTTGAAATTCCTTTTGCACACCTAATGGATTACATTGAAAACTTTATAGCGATACTCAATGAGTTATTACTATGTGTTAGCTCAACCCCTATGGTCAGAGATTCCAATTGTCTCCCCTCAGATCCCTTTATTTATATTTTAATTATTATGATCCTCTTTTTGAGATTTGAGACTTTTGAAATGTTGATATAATATATGGAGACTTTGGTACTAATCCACGATTCCAAACAAAATCATGTATATTTATGAATATTTTTGCCTTGCATATTCTCATTTATCAATGATGGAAGGGGTGAAGATATATTTTAATATTATAATAATGCTTGTATGGTTATCATGGAATCCTATGAGTAGTCTGGTCTGACATGGTTGTTACTTCACACTGAATATTATTATACCTATACATTACTAAATTTATTTTTACATGATGTTTTTGTGTAGAAATATTTTATGGTGGCCAACATATTAATCTCACAGCCTTTTTGGGATGATAATTGGCACCCAAAAATACTTCATGTATATAGGTAGGGATATAGGAATTCACCAGATTGTCAAAGCTTTATTGATTGCACGAAGCAAGTTGGTACGTCCATGATCATTTTGTGGAAAATTATTCTATCTAGAGATAGAATATTCAAATTTTTGGTTCTTTTGATATAACTCTATATATCTGTTCCTACATACCAAATTTCATATTACATTTTTACTTATTGACATGAAATTTCATCATTCTGTGTATGGTACATGATATTTAAATCAAATATTTTTTTATTGATGATTAATATTACTCATTGAGATTGTATTATGATTCTAGCAATCATTCATTTATTATATCGAAGTGTTACTTTGATCATGAGGGAACAGTTTCCCAGTCATACAACCTTGGACCCTCGCAGCTGGTCGATAGCCTTTGGCATACATTGGGGTGGACAAAAGGATTTTTGGCCAATTAGGTTTAGTTACATATGAATGAACTAGGTATCAGATATTAGTAATTTGTATCAGTGGATTATTTTCTTATGGAATTATTTTTTGGGTTATTATAAGTGAGATTTCGAAGTCACAGAAATTGGGAACAATCCAATGTATTGCAGTTGTTAACGCACATAATGTAGAAGGACATGATTTCTTAGAATTTTTTTGATGTTCTGGATTATGCCTGTTACGATTTTATGGATTTAAAAATTGGGTGAAACAGATGGATTATGTTTTACTTAATTCTTGTGAGATTTATTTTTAATATTAAGACATTATGAAAAGGATGTAGTGTCTTATAAATCATTACTGGAATGTGAGGATTTTTATGTCATGCATTATCCCATTCTACATTTACTTATTATCTGCATTATTATTGTACACATAATGTACCACGGTAGATATATTTTCAATTTTACTAAAATTTCTTACATGGGTAAATAATTAAAAATATAAAATTTCATACACCAACAAAAATTGAATTTTCCCATCAACAGTGATGGTGGAACTCTAATAAGACAATTATTTTGATTCTAATCCATGAAACATAGGTTACATGAGTTAAAAATTTATTTGGAAACCATTCTATATATTCCAACATAAATTTAATGAGTTTTTGTGGCTCTATAAATTTTTAATGATGATGAGTTTAATTGAACCATCCTAAAACCTTGGTTCTAGTTACATATACTAATATTCTCAATATACAGAGAGTTTTATTTTATAACATTAGAATTATAGAATAATATTTTTGAAAAATTGTACATATACATATGAATATGCATATTTTCATATATAACTAATGTTGAGTCATATGTTAAAATAAAAAGTGTAATATTTAGATAGTTAATCCAGTTTCAACTTAAGGTGTTTTTCCCTCAATACTATGGAATTGACACACTGTATACCAAAATCATAATTGGAAATTGAAATATTTAACTGGACTTAAACATATTAGTGAGAAGTATAAAGTATATCTATTGATTCTTCTCATTCTCATATTACACTCTTGCATAGATCTTTAAGAAATCAGATGCTTGTGAGTCTTAAATAGAGAGGATTATACCTATAAAATTATTATATCCATGATTTCGTTTTTTTGATATTATTTTATGTGGGTTTTTTTAAATTTAGAAGAGATTCTGCCTAGATTAATTTAATCGGAGCCCAAGGAATGTGGAAACAACCATGCTCTTAAGGTGTTGGGACTAAACTCACAAGATAAAGAAACTATGAAACCAACTGATATAACTATAATAGGTGTCATTGAAATTTTTCCGGAATGATACCTTTGACATATTAATAAATTTAAAGGATCTTCGTGGAATTCCCTAATAATAGCAGTGCTGACACGAGAATTTCAAAAGTCAAATTAAGTCACATTTTTTTGGGATTGTTGTGAATAAGCCATAGGGGCATTTATAAAGGACATTATGTCTATTATTGAGAATCAATTGATGCATCTATATAATAAGGTCAGGATCACTCATTTTATATTTGGGTGTTTCTCTATTTTTTGGGGAATTTATTAATCAAGCATATTTCTATTGAGACATGGTCTAGAATTCTTTTTCAGGCTACTTTATATGAATATTTAATAATCAAAACACTGAGAGCTGACATAGGTATTGTGTTGTCATATTTTTAGTAAGGTACTCTATTATTTATGGATTAATAATATATATATATATATATATACCACGATGCATTATATTTCATCTCACTTAACCACTGTGGATCTTTCAATAATGATACATTTTGAAGATGGGATAAGGTATGTTATCCTATCTTAGGTAAATTTTATCGGTTTCACTATTCCCCCTACTATTTTTAAACCCCCTGTAATAAATTAGCATAATTTGAGGGAGTATCGACTTACTTGACATAGTGGTTCAATTCCATGTTAGTCTTGTTCATTGCCTAGAGGAAGAAAACATCATGTGGATGATTCCCCATAACGAAATTGTAGCCAATGTACCCTTTCATATAGATCAACTATTTCCAATCAGTGTATTAGTTAAGGTTCGGTAAAAATTTGTGTGATCAAGACATATCTGAGGGTTCATATCTCAATAAGATGGAAGAAATTCAGATATTACATTAGACCTTCTTATTAGTTCTTATGGGAAGTGGAGAGAAACTAGATTCAACATGAATAATATGATCCGTAGCTCTGCGTTAGGAAAGAATATGGACTACCACAAGTCATACATTCCGTGGAGGATGATGATTTAAAAGAGGAAATACACAAGATATAAATCTCAAGCTAAGGGTACCCACAATATGTCATTAGGTTGTAGATCAAATCCATGTATAATTCGATATATAGGCAACACCTTCTTTAACTATGCAGCTGGGTGCTATGCCTTATATAGTAGAATGCATTGTTTTGTTAACATTTACATTAGTATCATATATTTTTCAAACAACGGGTTGATTTTCCTTCATGTACGTTAATATTATAAAAAATCATTGGATTATATTTTTAGTATTTATATGGTATGATGATTTCCTTAAACTTTGTTAGAATTTTATTAGAGAGTGCGTACCCGTGAAAATAATATATCATTGGGATGGAAAATTATTATTTATTTTGGGATGTATTCATCATCGAGATGATGGTATTTGATGTCATTCTCAATATGGAAAGGTTAATCCCCTATTGTTGTTATGTGGACTCTTATCACCATAGGTTATTGTTTACATCCCCATAGGGTGCTGGTTATATTCACAAGGGTTAATGGTATATAGAATCACGTAGAGCCAATCTAGATCATCATTGAATTGATGGAGTTAGAACAAAAATAAATATCCTTTATATAGATTTTTATTGAATACATAAAGGTGATTTTATTCCTATTGTAGAATGTTTTAGGGACTAATTAGCTGATTTTTTTTCTATATTTCCTCCTTATAGAGAATTTTATTTTACAATCTTACTTGTTCTAGGATTAGCACAGGTATCCATTCCACCGTATAGGATGGATACTAATTATTTTGATGATATTAGTAGGAAGATAGTGGATTTAGTAGTTAAGGGTTTTTTATAGAACAACATATCACCTTAGGGTTCACCTACTAATTTATCTAAGAAGGAGGAAGGTAAAATCGGCCTTTTCAATGATTACAATCAGCTGAACCATCTTACGACCATGAACCGGCATCTACTACCCTATATTTCAACCCTCTTTAACTAGCTATATTGAGAGAGGGTTTTTTACAATTTTGATATGAGTTTATTTTATCCTCACTTATGAGTTAGATAAATATGCATACCATACATCAGGTTTTATATGAGGTATAGTCTTTATATGTATCTTGTCATTTCCTTCAGCCTGATGAAATTTACGGCTTTGATGAATTGGGTTTTCCACTTGTATAATGATTAATTTGAGTTCATGTTCATAAATGATGTATTATTGTATTTTCATACTCAATATGACCATTCTAATCATCTCTAGATAATAATGGAATAATTAATAGATCACTAGATATATTATCAATATAATTAATGGTGGTTTTTTATTGATAAGTTTCACTTTCTTCATCATAGTATCTCAGGGGTAGGAGTGTAAGTTGACTTAGTGAAGGGGTTCATTATATTTACATAGGAAAATTCAATCAATATTTATGAAATATGGAGTTTCAAGGGATTGGAAATATATCACAAAAACATTATTCATGAATTTTCAATCCAAGAAGTTCCCCATACATGTTTTACTATGATGGTGTGAAATTTATATGTTCAAAATCATATGATAGAAATATTTAAGAGTATTAGGGGATACTGTCAAAAGTGAAAATTCAAATTATTCTAGATACAGTTATAAGATATACACGTTTTTTTGATGCATCAAGAATTAGTATTATAATATTTTTAATGTAGAAATATTGATTCAGGGAATAAACGTCTCTTCATTTTAGTCCCCATGAGAGGAATTACATGACACATGATCTCATGATGGATTCTTTGGTTGATTCCTTGAGTTGATGAATGAATTATTTTCAAAGAGAAATTTTTTTTGTTGAATAAGGAAAAAATACTCAACTATATATTTACATAGCGTGATTTAAATCTCATACATATGTTGATGGTTGAATAACGATAGTCATTTGACATTGATCATTGCTATATTCTTGGTAAAGAAAATACTATAGAGGGTTCTTTGAGTTATAGGAATTAGACACATGAAGTACATGATGATGTTAGAGATTAGAATCATATAGATATATTCTCTAAGATGCATTTAATGATGTGGGTCCATCATGTAAAAACAATCCATACATAATATTGGATAAAATATCACTACTAGAGAGGGTGAATATGAGTAAACTATTGAATCATGGGTGTCTCACCCCAATCTAGAGTAATTCATGGAAGGGACCACTATTAGGATTGATCACTGATGTGGGTGAGATATTACACATCCATGGAAATATATGGGTTCCTAAAACTTTATTGTAGAATTTATGTGAGGGAATAATGCATCTACATGGGCAGTATACCCTGATCCAACAATGATATACCAAGGAAAACATCACCAACACTAGTGGCCTAGTAGAAAAGGGTAACAAATGACATTTTTATTAAGTGTTCCACCTATGAATAGGTAAAAGGAGAATAACAGGGTGTATGTTGGATTCTACAGTTTTTTTCTGTTATTCAGTATAAATTATATTATTCCACAATGGAATTTATGATGGGATTATTAAGAACCATTTATAGAATTGATGTTCTATTGGTGATTTTCAATAGGCTCATGAAGGTACATAACTTTTTATGTATTAAAGAAAACATTTCAATGGATGATATTGGAAGGGTATATGATCAGTAGATTATCTAATTCATGGAGTTCCATAGACTATTATACCTGACAAGGATTCTTGTTTTATGTCTCAAATTTTCCAAGGGTAACAAAGGGATTTAGGTACCCATCTACATTTGAGTACAATATACGTCCCTAAACCAATGGGTAGTTTGATTGGAGGATACAATATTTATTGTATATTCTTGGAGCATGTTCCCTTGATTCTAGTGGTTCATGGGAGAAACATATAACTATTACAGTGTTTTCAAAATATAACAGGTTTCTAGTGTCTATACGGATGGACCCTTATAAGTACACATGTTATAGGTCATTCTAATCAAATAAATTATAGTTAAAAGAAGAGGAGGAAACACTACTTAAAGATCATTATTTTCAAGAGACATCAATGAAGGTTCACCAGACCATAGAGTAAATGGATACATGTCAGTCATAGAAGAATTCATATACTGATCACCATCAATGACATCTATACTTCATGATTTGGGGAAGGGTATTCTAATGTGTACCAATTATACTAGAGAATCAACATTTTAGATGTCAATATAATCCTTCACCCCAGTTTTTCATACCATTTGATCATACAATGTGAGTCCGGCCATAAGCCTATTAGTTGTAGTTTCCAGATTGGGAATGGTCTATACATGACGTATTTTAAATTAAATAGCATAAATGGTACAATTTAGACCCATTTCATGTATTTCATACTAAAAATATTGAGTTGGAGGTATATGCATCCTTTGATGAGAATTTTATCTATATTGTTTATCAATGAATGAAGAATCTCCAATATAGGTTATTCACTCTTTTATTAGTTCAATGGAAGCATGAGAGGGTTCATGATGAGTCTTTGGAGGGAGTGCATGATATGAATGCAGTGTTTTTATTATATTATTCTTTGTAACAGTTTAATACAAAAACAAGAATTAATTTTTTAATGTAATATAGGCTGTAACAACCTAGTTTTTTATATGATGTACCATCTTTATAATTTCCATTTTAAATAATATTTATCCTTATAAATATCTACTATGACCAAAGGAAGGTCTTACAATCATATATGAATTATTGAGAGGTGAGAAATCTGAATTATGGAGGAAAAGGTGTGGAAGAGGGTTTTCCCAAACTATTAACATTAAGTTTTAGAGTTTGAAAAAATTGTAGGTTTGAAGTAGAGGGTTGTTAAAGGTTTTCATTACCAACACATGGTTTATCTAACTGTGTACCTAATATTTGTTAGGATGTATGACCTGGATAGTTTTTTTAAGTTGGTGTTGAAATAGTCTTAAAAATATTGGGCACAAAAAATGTGAATGGTATGTCATTGGGATGTTTGATCCACACAAATGGTTCATTTTTCGGAAAACAATGTGGTGAAATCATGAACATAGTAAAAAGTATTCAGAATTATATTTTTCCCTCGATTATTCTTAATGTGCTTACCCTTTCCTTCTCTATATTTTTTTAAATAGGAACACATTCAACAGAGTGATCACTTATCATATTTCTAGGATTTTAAGCCTCATTATTATCCAGCCTTTCATTCGAGTTTGTTCAATCATATTCGATCTCCACCTATCTGACCATCAATACATTTCCTTCTTTCCTCCTCTTATATCAGCTTCTTTAGTGCTAATTTTTTGTGAAATCAATTTCTTTATTTGTTGAGAGTTATTAAAATTTTCAATTTTCAGACAATCTCGACCAAACCAATAGTCTATAATGGAAGATCACTCATCTACTAGAATAATTTAGGTGGTATATGACTTTACCATCAAATGATGGTTTTATATATTTGAATCTATTTTTTATATAGGCTAGTTTGAATCAAATATTCCAATAAAATCAATACCCATGATTTTTTCCCAATTTTGAAACCCAATGACTATTCCAGATCACTATTGACACTAGAGGTCATCATGATCAACATGATCCACCCCTTTATGTTTTCTCCAAATATTACTATTTGAACACCATGGTTTTATAACCCAGAAACCAATTAGTGTGTTTAGTTAATCTTCCCTAATTTGAAATCATTAATAATGATTTATAATTTGTTTTGGTGTATCATGGATAACACACATACCTAGATTATCAAATTAACTATTAAATTTATAATTATTGTCAGTGAATTGGAATGAATTATAGTATAGATATGTTACCCTTCTAACCATAAACATTTTCATTACTAAATCAGTGGTAATGATATGATATAAAAGGAAGTATTATGTCTAAATTCTTACTACAAGACCAATATTGCACTTTATATTCAATAAATCAGTGATTTTATTATGTACATTTTTTATATTTTTAGAGTGGTAGGACTGGTGATCACCATGGATTACCAAGGGAATGAATTGACCACCTAAATAATTCCACCGAAATCCATTGATATTATATATGTGGGAGATGACCAACAGAAAAATGGTCCTTTTATAATTACATTAATTCTTATTTTGTTTTACTAATGATTCACTCATTTATCATACAAATATTTGAATTACATTGATACGCTACTTCGATTTAGCTAAACATCTATGGATACATGGTTCCATTGATTCACCACATTGGTCCTAGTCATGATTAGCCTATTATTTATTGTTCATGAGATCCATGGACTCAATTATAATCCTCATAGTATAATTTCTAAGGTGAAACCCATGGATTATAGTAAAACCCTTATAGAAAGACTGCATGAGTTGTTACAATGAGTTGGATATACCATTAATATCATGGATTCCCTGGTCTCACTTCAAATAATTTTATTTAATTTTTCCTTCTTATGATGCTCTGTATAGATATAAGAGACTTATGACCAATCTGTATAGTAGTTTGAAACCGGGGCACTAATACACCTTTCATCAGTGGACAATGTATATCTATGAATATTATTTCCTTATATATATATATATATGACAGAAATAATGTAGATACATGTCCATCTTAGACCTTAGAATTTATGTTCAAATTGAAATCCCTTTAAGATTAATATACAACATGGTTATTATATCACAAATTTTAAATAACTATTGATTATTATACATTCACACTATAACATTTTTTTCATAAGAAGGCCTTATGGTGACATCATTGGTGTTGGCCTACTGATATAATATCACACACTATCCATGTTGTCAATTGGTACTCGGATTGACATCATAGATGTAAGAAGTGATATGGGAAGGCATTAAGTTATTGATACATTATTCATTGAATAATGGGAGGGGGGAGCACAGTACCATGATGTTGATCGTGATTATATATAGAGACCATATTTTGGTATTTTTTTCCATTTTATATACCAATATTTATGGTTTCGTACTTCCATGTTTTCATGTTTTTTTTATTTATATACATGACATTTCATCTTTTTGTGTATGATACACTATATTACAATTAAGGAATATTTAATTTTTATAGATTATTTATCTTCTACAATTTGTTGTAATTATTATTCCTCGATTAATTAATTAATTATAATTTTGTTCTAATCTGATCATGATGGTATAGTCCCCCCGGAATTCCACCTTAATCACATGCTGTTATTCAGTATCTTATGGCATATTGGGTGGGGGTGGGGGATTGAGGTCTTGTGACTAACCAGTTTTGGTTACATATTAGTGAACCATGCCCATTATGTTATTCCATTATTCACAAGAAAATTTATATTGAATGTAGTTCTAATTTTACCATATATGTATTCAAGGATAATCCTTTCACTGATCAACCACTAACAGAGTATTCCCTTGTTAAGTTCACACTCTTAAGATATATAATCCATATATATAATTCCAGATGATTATATCACTAACTGATTTATTATTCCTCATCAATGGTGATCCTTAAACCAAATAAACTCGTTCATTAATAACTCATGACTCCTTAATAAATCACCATTTTATGATGGAATATTGATCTTTATTAGACGAAACAAATGAAATCATTATAATAGTCAACAATGAGTAAATTTCCATTAATATGTTACACTTTCATTTATAGAGGGAGAATAAATATTGATATAAAAAAGGATTTAGTAAATTTAAGATATAATATATGCGTCACATACATCATGGTATATGGAGTCTCAGTCACTCACACTCAAACACTCATGCAATATTAGCATATTTCGAGGCCACAGAAACCAAATAACACACTTTTTAAATTATACATCCATGATAACATAAATAAATCAGATAAATAGTCAAAGGATAACCTTAAATATGCATGAATCACCCTTCATCATTTATAATTAGAATGTCTATTGAATACCCATAAAATGAGGTATTAGTTTTGATTAAATAACGAGTTATGGGAGAAATATTTATTATAGGGTTGCATAAGATTTTAAATCAAGGATAATTATCTACTACCACAAATGGATTATAGATTATAAAATATTTTTAGTTGTATGAGAAAAATGATGTTATTAGATGAATAATGAAGGGTATATTCTAGGATACTAATCCAATGATGTAAAATGGGGATATTGGGTTATGATATAAATAAATGTATTCCTATTAATAAGTTATTTAGGAAAACATATCAAAAATATAATCATTTGTCTAGTAAACCCATTTAGTACTATATGTGAATTATAATACCACCCAACTCCCTAAATTAACTTATAAATAATTGTCACATCACCATAGGAAAGCTAGTGGTATATAGAATAAATTTTAGAACACACCTTCCCTAAATAATACACAGCACAACTCTAAGAGATACCCATTGGAACATCTTGAATTTAGAAAAATGACTACCAATTAGTAAACTTTAACTAAATCCTTGAATTACATTGAAACATATAAAACAATAAAAACTCACCCTTTAGTCCCATAACATCAAAATAAAGGTCAAATTACTAATTGAAATCTCCCATGAATCATTGTCAATTTGATATTGATTACATCCAATTATAAATAAATACCAATTTTGGATTAATTGTTAACTCCCAACTATTCTCCTTCTCATCCCTGATAAGTTTCCCTTAGTATTTATATAAAGTAATCACTCTCACATGATTCAAATATTCTATCTCGTTATTAATGTTAAGATCACATAGGAATGTTACACACATGGTTTCAAGAGTAGATTTTTCTAAAAATAATTTCCCTATAATCCTAAATTCATCACCTATCCCCCAATAATAGTATTTTATTAAAAATTTACTATATAATGGACAAACACATGCAATAATATCAATTCAATACTTCTTCCCAACTAATTTCCCTTCAATATATTGATGAACGAAATACCATAAATCAAACCACTATTATTCAAAAGTGGAAATGATTACCTAAAATAAATATAATAATAAAAAACAAAATCACTGACATCATAATCATACCCACTAAAATCATTTGTCCAAAGTGGAAAAAAATTCATTAATATTAAACATGAAAAACACTATACAATCCATATATAATTGTAACCATTGGTTTAAAATAAAAAATATTAGATATAACCTCAATTTGATTAGTTAATCATCATAATTATTTTGGATTCATTGATATTCTCTTTTAGAAATATAAACTAGTCAAATTATATAAATATAAACCAATAAGATATCAAAAATTGTGAAATTATTTTCAGAATCATATACCTACAAATAAATTCTAATGTTATTAATGAATGTGGTACCTCTGTAATTATTTTAATATATAATATTATATCACTAATATAATAATCATATGAATATAATATTATTTAATTGACCTAAATTATATAATGAAGCAAAAACTATCATAAAAATGGGTTCATCTAACACATAGTCCAGGATATTTTCTATAATTCACTATTAATAATGATATGTTTCCTAAAAAGTCAATGGTATGAGCCTCTATGATTTGATTTTTAATGGTCATCAATTTCAATATTCTAAAGGATCTAATCTCTAAAATAACATAAACCAATTTGGACACAAATAGTACTTGTAATACGCACATTATGAGCCTTTCTCAATGCTAAGGGTTTCTTGTTTTTTTAAAGTACCTCTACCATAATAAGAAATATTAGACTATATGATTTCAAAATCCCAAATTCTTTAAAAAAGTAGATATTTATGCATCTGAGATTTGAGGAACCTCTATATGCTTCTTTTAAAAACCACTTACAAGTGATCCATATTCCTTCATCTGCCACAACTCTTCGTTAATTATTTATAAACTATGGTTTAAACAAATCCCATCCTTAAACATTAAAATTATTTTTAATGATACATAATCTATGCAGAAGAGGTTCATATCTAACTCATCGACATGTACTATGTCTAGCATCTGGAATATATTTATCAAACTTCCATTTTTACCAACACTATAAATGTACTCTTAATTAC
This sequence comes from Viscum album, assembly GCA_963277665.1. Classification (NCBI taxonomy): domain Eukaryota; kingdom Viridiplantae; phylum Streptophyta; class Magnoliopsida; order Santalales; family Viscaceae; genus Viscum; species Viscum album. Next base: position 287,869,980 of record OY728166.1, on the reverse strand, counting down.
CATGATGTTTTTATCAAGGAAAAAGATCAATATATTCACTAATAATGAATAGTAATAGAATTTTCTAGTATATAAAAATTCATGAATCTAATTTATTATGATAATGATATTAATTAATACAACATTAAAAACAAAATAACTTATTTTATTACTAACGTGACACAATAATTACATACATAAATATCACATTATTTAGGGTGAATAATATATAGATCTCATAATAATAAATTCTATAGAACTATAAAGGTTTAGTTTATTTTTTTAATACTCATAATCATTATATTTAATAAAATAAATTGAAAATATTCTTAAAATTTAATCTCACATAGAAATTTTTCCAGACATACCCTACTATTATGTTTTATTAAAATTCAGAAGAGAAAAAAATAATTAATAGTGAGCTCAAATGTTTAGTAATAGAAACTGGAAGATATCAATTGGGTATAATAATTGAGAATATGATTACAATATGTGTATTAATAAATGAACATAAATTATGAAAATAATACACATTTAGCCAATAAAAAAATATCATGAGTCATAGAAAAACAATTATAAAAAACAAATAATTCATAAGTTTGTTGAATCCAAAATAATCAATCATGAGACCAGAGAACATATCATGAGAATAAGATATATGTTTGTGTCGAATACATACACAAACAAAATAATTTATTTTTTCATTGATCACTACCAATAAAAACATATTGGATATAGTCCCATTGTATATTATCTTCACACCATATTCCATCATTTCTATATTCATGGATCATTACCAAAACAGTCATAGTGGACAAAATCAACCCACTGTATTTGGTTCACTCACCATTACAACCCATATTATCTCAAGAGATATAAATATTTTAATAATGAATTGAAGGGATTTATAATTATGGTCCAACCCATAACAAAATAAACATCATACATAGTTAATCTTAATGATCATAAATTCATTTATCATTTTATCAAATCTTTTCCAATGAAAAAGAATCAGGATTAATAAATATTTCATCATTGCAAAATCGTAAAATATATTGATAATGGAAATATATGTTATCATAATAACATATACCCAGATAATTATAACAACCCATAAAGGATGATTAAGTAGATAAAAATATCATAAGATATAATTTGAACACTTAATTGGAAACAAAGAAATTATCCTTTTTCATTCGGTTCCATTAACATGTAAAAACTACCAAAATATTGATAAATTTATTTTATTTAAAAATAACCCTAGGTAAATTTAATTAAATATTTTTTTAATATAATATTAATTATTATGTGAAATTATATTCATGTCATATACCATAAAAGTGAAATTTCTATTTACTTTTTTTAAGAAGTCAAAAATAATTCCTATGTAATTTTTATGAAAAGAATCAATTTGATGATTTTTACATAAAATAAATTGTATAAAAACTATTTTTCTATAAAATTTAAATATTTTAAAAATATATATGAAAAATTTAGAATAATATGCACTTGGAGGAAAAATATTATTTACACAAACAGAAGCAAGAAAGTTATATTTTCATGATTTGTTAATATGTTTTAGTTATAAATAGAAAAAAGTGGTGATAGTAAATAAAATTACATAAATATAAATAGTATAATAAATTATATTTCATTTTGGGTATATTGATAAAATAATTACCATCAATAGAAATTGATCATAAAAAAATCAACAAAATAAATGAGACTGTAATAAAAAATCTTACCTCAAGTCTCCATATTCTTTATATGCATTAATAAATCAAGTATAAGAAATATAATATTTTTATAAATATATTATATAGGGAAATTTTAACATAATTTATTCTATATCATTAAATTATAATTTCAAATTACACTTATAATAATAATTAATCATTAAAATTAAGAGTATAGTGAAAAATGGTCTTTTTCAAGAATGTTTTTGTTCAACGGTTCTGATACAAGAACATTGATATCGGTTAAATAAAAAATAAATCATAATAGTGTCATAATTATGATAAATATACATTATATACCCTTTTCTAACCATTCATATAATTTTTTTGAATAAAAAGGACATACATCCTTTTTCTGAGACAATAGTAGAAACCAACGCACATCTAAAATTCCCTATATTCATTAGATGGAATGATAGAAATGAATATCTAAATTCACTATTATAAAATTTTAATTTTATTATACATATCATAAATACTAATTAAATCTATATTTATTACCTTCTATGTAGAGTGTACATGAAAATTTATTTATATTTCTTTTAGTATGTTATAGTCTATATGTATGCCTGAGCTGTGTAATCACATTCCAATTAGTAAGTGGGGTAAAAAAATAGATATAAAAATAACATAATAATATATTAAATATATTGTCAAATAATTTTAATATGGTTATGTAACATTTTTATGACTTTTATGCATAATTATTCTTCAAAATGATCGATTAGATGAAATAAATATTCTTCAGGAATCTTTGATGGAAATCACCATAATGCTTCTTGGATGGATATTTTAGAAAAACATACCTATACTTCAGGGACAATGAAGTTTGAATAGTATTTTGGTAGGTCTTGGTTTTGAAATATTTCTCAATCATTTTGGATAATTTAGAAGATGACATTCCCTTTTATATGTGACATGGCTAGAGAAATTGTAAATACTTGAAACAATTGTAAAATAATATATGTTTTGATAAAGTGAAGCAGGTAAAATATATAAAAAAACTATAGTGAACAATGTAATTATAGAAATAACTTTAACTAATAAAATTAAATAAGGTGTTATATGATATTTTTAGCCTATTTTTTCTCTTAATAACTTTTTCAACCCTCTTTAATGCTTACTATAGTGATAAATTTTAACCATGTTTAAAATAAAATTGGACAAAAATTAAGATTAATTTTTAAAATAACATTAAATATTATGATTCAAATTATACAATCAAATTTAATAAAATAAATCAATTATATATATTTATAAAATAATTCAAAATTAAACATGAATAATATGATATAATGTTTTTCAAGAAAAAATAGTTTCCAATCAAAATGTGAATTTACATTCATTCTATTCATTATAATAATAATTATATGAATTTTAATTTATTTAATTGAATAAATGATATTCAAATTTTATTAAAATTATTTGTCAATAGTGATAAATAATATCCACTATTATAAAAATACAATGTTTATATAAAAATATTTTTTTGTGAACAATAAATCTTTTTATTTTCGAATTAATTTATCATCACATGTAATCCATTTTAAAACTATGTATGAATTAATTTTAATTTATTTAAATTAAATAAAATTTTGTTTCATCAATAAAAAATCATTATGGGTTAATTTAATAAAATATATAGAAATTTAAAATATTTTTAAAAATTATTATTTTAAAATAAAATTTGCATTTTTTAACATTTTATAATGAGTACTTATTTCTATTGAAATTAGTATAAAGTTGTATTGACTAATTGTTTTATAAAACATATAAATTAATTATGTTTATTTATTTAAACAGGAAAATAAATAAACTATACCATAATAGATTTATTTGATAATAATATTTCAATAGTATATGAAGGTTTTTTTAAGATTGGTGATGCATGTAAAGAAATATATAAAACAAGTCATATTTACTTTTATGTAAATATATCATAAAAGGTCATGGTTATAAATTATATCACCATTATAATAATTTGTTCCTTGAAATTTACTATATTCAAATAAGAAAATAATTAATCATCTGCCCCATAAAAATGATGGGTTCTCATATATCTTATCTATAGTTATGAGTTTCAAGATAATATTTTTATGAGGTGAGTGGTCTTGTTACACAACATTTCCAATACACATTAAAGAATCTAGGTGATCTATTCCTTATAATAAATTCCATACTCAAACTATAAAACCATTGAGTTTTGTACATGTGATGGACCAATTAAGTGCTTCTTCAAAATAAAATCATGGAACACGTAGTGAACTTTGGAGGGGTTCGGGGAAAATTCCATGGGATATGATACCTTCTTGATACAATAAAAATAAATTTGAATGATATATATATGGATCAACTAGAGTTTTTTTACAAATCTCATAATCTTATTCTATATGAATATTAAATGGAATACCTTATCACATTATTAGAAGTATATATCTAGAAGATTATTATCATTTTTACAGGTATATTAACTCTAAGTTGTCCTGAAATGATTGAGAATGGGCCTAAACTTCTCTTCCATTTACACATACAGATTAGGCCAGAAAAGTAATATCTTACTAAAACCAGCTCATCATTTTGGAGTTCATCACTTCCTACTATGTGTGATTCATAAATATCTATATGAATACTCTAGTGAAATTAATTATTGTATAAAAATTTGACTAGTACAAGGTGTTGATTCTGTCAAAAGGTGAAATAACAAGAAAAAAATTTGAACATGTCTATTAGGTTTTGAATGGTTATCTTATATTATCCATATACCTAAGGATTATAAGCATTGATAATATAAAACTATTTATTTAAGGTTACACTAAGACTTATCCGGAACATTGAGGTATACCTTAAATCCCAATCCTTCATAATAGAATATCATACCCCAAAAAATCTTACCTATTCATTAATGTATTACCAGAAAAGATAATAAAAGAGAAATATTATCTAAATACAATTAAATGTGCTAGATTCAAAAGTTTATAGACCATAACCCAAAAACCATTATGGCCTTTAGAGTTTTTGGGGAATCTGATAATTAAATACAGAATGATGTTTTCTGTTTTATAATCCAGTATAGGTAATATATTTTAGATTCTTTTTAGACTTCTATTAATTAATATAAATTATAGGGAATGAGATACAAACATCAAAGTTCCCATTTTTAGGTTTTTCCATTATAAATAATATTTCAGATCAATATACATCATCATACTTCCAAGAAAAATAGTGAATAGTGAACTATGAAGTTCCTCCAACAAATATATTTTTTGTTCTATTTTTATGGACATATAATATATTTTAAAACCATATTATTCTATTATAATCATTCCTTAACTCCGGAACAATTTTTACCATCATCATTAGTACATCATCTTCCTTTAACAACATTTTAATCCTCCAATGGATGGATGGTTGAATATTCATATTTGAATGGTATGATATATCTATTTTCCTCATGATATCAATAACCATACTATTTATTTATTGGTTATCATTGAGCTCATAACATGAAAAAACTAGAATAATCCTTTAATTTTAGAGAATCATACAATTTACATTCCTTATTAGTGTGGTAATATATTTACCAGCGATAACCGTTATTCAATAGACAACATCCCCTATTACACATATTAAACAATTTATTTGGGAATATATACCTCAATATGTATTCATATATATATATATATATCACCTTTTACTATATATAAAATTCCACTATATCATTAATGAAAAATTTACCACTTCTAGCACCAAATCATGAGTTAGAAATATTTTCTCCTTAATTTTGTGGAGGCATGAGTCATATCTATAAAAATTAAAATTATTGTCAAGGAATAGTAGTATTGACTTATTTTTTTGAATCTTTATGAATAAAAAACCCTTATCTAAATTATTTCAGTGTCAACATAGGTGCATTGACAAACCATTTTTTAAGCATTGAAAATTTATTCACATTCATCTATCTGAAGGATCTTCTCTCCTATCAATGTAAAATTGGTGATATTATTTTATAAATATGAAATGTTTCTCATAAATAATCTCCTGAATACATAAAAACTATGAAAAAATGGATATTAGACACCATTGGTTATTTGGGGTATTACTCAATAACTTCCTTCTTTTTAGGATCCACTAATATACCCTTACAAGAAATTATTTGATGCATAAACGAGGTATTATGTATCTCGAATTTAAACTTATTATACATGGAATACACCTTCACATTCTATTAGTTCTTTATCAAGATCCCCAATTGTTCGTTATTTTATTACTTTATATTTGTATATATATCAATATTATCTTTAAATATTTTCACAAACTGAACAAGGTAATATGTAAAGGATCTATTCATTTAAAACATTATGATAATCAAGAAATTTCCATGTCCAAATTTCATCATAATAAAATGATAATTTATATAAATTAAATGAAAGGATATATTGTTTATATCATATTTATGAACCCTTAATATATGATAATTAAAACTATATTCAATTATGGAATATTATCTAACACTTTAATATTGATTAAACAAATCATCAAATATGGGGTAGCAGATACACGTTCTTTAATGTGAACTTGTTAGTCACATGATAATAAATTAAAATATTCAGTGACAAAAAATTATTTTAAACAATTAACCTGGTGTATCCCATGGTGATTCACTTCATAACATTAATAAATTTTCATGATTCTCTAGGTGTTTCATATTCAATTCCAAAAACACAATCAAATCCACTCTATATGTATTATTTAATATAGGTGTATCACAATATATGATTTCTATTGAAAACTAAACATCATGTTTTTTATAGACTATTGAATTATTAAATAATGATATCAACATATCCCAAAATAATAATCAGGTATTCAATGATTTGTTTCTTCCTAACCATTTTTTATCAATCTTCATAATTAATATTTATTACGACCCATATAAGTTATTTAATTTCCGTTATATATTAATATTCCTCATTACACAGTCAAATGATAATTTTTTGACTCATATAATCAAATTTTCCATACCTTACTTATAAATTGATGTGGGATCTAAATAAATAAAGGAAATCCTTCTCATAAGTAATATCAAATTCCACTACATGAGAGTTAAAAAATATTAAGGAAAAACATTCCAGAAATTTTCAGTCAGAATGGAGATATATACATGAGACGATATACTCATATGAATAGAAGTATTTTTACAAAAAAAAATCCTCTTTTAGTCATCTAGGTAAAAAAAAATTTGTTCTTATAAAACATTATAAGTATATATGGGTGGTTTTACCATGATTCAAATACAATGATCGTAGTTCTTGTGTGGATTGTAAGTGCATCTTACCTCAATTAATTTTATAGACTATATTCAATAGTTATGACTACATAGGATTTCATTTTTCATTGGTCTTGGGATTTATTGATGACTACAATAAATAGTTTCCCTTTTATTCGGTAATTGACTTGGATACTTCCCATGTTTCCATTTTTTATTTCAATGTACTACTTATGGTGCATTACAATGAACACTATTTAACATAAGTGTGTCAGGTAGAGTCTTTATTTTTATTTAAATATTTTCTAATTTATATCCTCCACTTCAACATGTAAAATATATTCTTGGTCATTTCATAAATTTTCCAAATAATTTCTTTTTCCATTCTTGAAGCATAGTAAATTATATAATAATTCCTTTATATTATTTCCAACCTCAGTTTCTTGAAATCATATTATAATTTATATTTTCAACCATAATCATGTTTTCAATTATGTCTTCAACAATTTTATTAGTGATAACAATTAGTTTTTTTATCCAATCCCCAATTTCATTTGGTTAGTAATGAGGATGTTCATTCAATTAGAAATCAAATTCCTGGATTGGAATATTCATCTTTGTTCCATTCATTAACCAAAACTATAATGGTATATATGAGTATTAATCAATATTAATCAGATTAATAATTCACATTATAATTAAAATCATTTAATTCATATTATAAATTATTATAAATTCTTATCAACCTACGAAAATTTATTTTAATCTTATATCCCCTTTACCTGATCAATTATTTTAGTATATCTTATCCTCTCTTTTTTCATAATAGTTCACATTGTGAATGTAAATTCAGCAATGTATATCCCCGGTATGGTCAAATTAGATGTGAAGTTATACTTCAATGTTATACATTTGAAAATGATTTATTCAAAAACCAACCATCATTTTTCCTAGTTACAACAACTATTTATATATATTCAAGTCCATGGATCCACATGATTGGATATACATAAGTGTTCAATTTACATGAAACAAACTAATATCTACTTTACCAAAATATTATGATTGTTTTATATAGGAAACATTATCATTTATTTTTTAGCAAATAATTTTTAATCTTAATATTTTTCAGTAACTAAACCCTACTCGAATACCAATTTATCTGACCCAAAACTTATATATAGAAATATTAACATATTTGATATGGACATTCAATATATATCATAATAATATACACCATAATAATATAAATTTTAAGTGTCACTAATTACTAGGTATATAATTAAACTATTTTATAAATGATCTCCATCATCTCATAGAAACATACTCTCATATAGAACATCTCTTAAAAATTCCACACTGATAAATTTATTCCTAACATGGTTAAACATAATCATAAGTTAGTGCATGATCAAATATTGAGTATTGGAAAATATGAGAGATATCAATTAATGATCCTAAGAGTGATTAACATAAACATAAGGGTATATGTAAAATCTCAAAACTTATGAAAATTATTCCCAAATATTCATTAATTATAATTCATGAGTATTATTATAAGGAAAATACATAACAAAATACCTAATTCAAAAGAGTGAATAATCATTAATAATCAGTCATAAACCCTGAAATAATTTCATACTAATAAGATATAACTTTTTGGGAGATTCATAGTCCTATAAAATAATTTACTTAGTTAGGGATCATTACTAGGCATATAATATCAGAAAGATTTCCATAGTTTTTAGGTTCACTCACCTTGAAAAATTTCATTAGTCAAGGATCGTTGAAAAGACTATCATAGTGAAAAAATTCCAATACAATGCTAGGTTCACTCTGTACTCCAATAAATTATAATGATACTAATATTTATAATATTTACTGAATTGAAATATAATTATATACCCAACCATCACATAATTAATACCATTCATAAGTGTTCAATAAGTTCATAAATATATTAATCATATAATTTTAGTACAACCTATAAAAGTACATGAAATTTTTAAATATTTAATAATCATAATATCATAACACATTGAAAGAATTTATGAAAATGATGTCATAAATTTTTATCCCCAGTTAAGCATAAAAATATTTAGAGGATGATGATATTGGTGAGAAAAACCCTTAAAATATAGTTTTTTAGTTTTTTTAAAACATAGAATATATTCTGTTGTTTTGGAATATTTAAAAATAAAAAATTGTATCATATTTATAAAAATAGTTTCCTTGAAAATAATCATTGAAATTTTTAAATAATTATTAAATGAAATTATCATTCAAGAAAACATGAAAATCTATTCATACAATTTATGGTATAAGTGAATAAGAATTTTAGGATATTGTAAAAAGTAAAAAAAATCTTTCTATGTAAATTTTTTGATATTTTTAATAATAATAATATTTAATGAATTTAAAAGATAAATAAAAAATAATTCCTTAATATTTAAATATATAAAATGAAATAAATTAAACATTTATAAGTACATGGTCTTTGAGGAGAAATACCCCATACCCAAAAAGTGAAAATAAGTTCAACATTTCTTAAAAATTATTTTGACCATTATTTATTACAAATAGAGAAAAATGATATTTATACAGAAAAATTATATTATTATATATTTTTATAAAAATATAATGTATTTTATGAATAATGATAACATATTTTCCCTTATTTTAAGCTGATCACAAAAAATCATAAAGGGAAATGCGATTATTGGATACGTCCTTACATTAAGTTACCCTTGATTTAAAAAAACATATTATAAATATATATTAATTATAAATGTATTAAGAACCCATATTCTTCCATAACATACTATATATCAATACATTATAACATAAAATTACCCTTTCAATAAAAATTCATCATTAAAATTAACACTCATGTGAAAATTGTTTTTTTTTTCAATCATTTTTTGGTTCCACTGTTTATATCCTTACTCCTTGGACATGGTTCCATCATATGTAGAGTAATTATCCTTTTTATTACAATATTTATTCCTCATATATCCTTTTATAACCACCAATAAAATTTGGTAATGAATAATTCCTCACATCACATCATGGTGATGGTAGTCAATACGTACAAATGAGTGGTTTTTCTATATTTCATAATATGAGAAAACGTATTATAAAATAATAAATATCCATTATAGAAGAATAATTTTATCATTAATATATAAAATGTACAGACCCTAATCTTGATGTACATGGACATTACATTACATTTGAGGAATACTTAATACATAAAAAACAGACACACAAGGACCGTACTAGTTTAGTGTCTTTGGAAACTTGGAATGTAATCTTCTAATCATGGTGAAATATCTTCAACATCTCCCATAAAGATCTTCCCATTTTTGTTTTCTTACCTAAAACCTTTCTATATATCCTGGGGAAAAGAAAACATATAAAGGGTGAGCTCAAATGCTCAGTAAGGGTATGCATGGATAAAATAAAACAAATCATATTCATTTTAACATAAAAACATGAACATAATGTTTAAACATCAAAAAAATGAGCAATGACATATAACATGGAAGTACGTAAGGAATAGATCCTAAATAAAATTAATATTGATAAAATTGCATGGGAATAAAACATGTAATTGTGGCATCCATTAAGAACATTTCATGATTTCCATAGTAGCCAAGGCATTGCTGCCAAGACCATCTTAGTGGACAAAGTCCCATTCTGAATCGAGTTCACTCCTCGTTTCAGTCCTGTAACACTGAACCAGATTAACTTACCGTTCCATACATGTCTATATCATGGGATATAAAATCTTTACCCAATTCATTTGAGGGAGATATAGATCCCACCCATCTCATAATGAAATCATTCTTACTTGTGCCACAAAATAAACATACGTCATTCATAATAACCCAATAAATAAAATGGGTTTCATAAAAATCATCCCATAATTACATAATCCATATAAAGAAATGGATATCATTTCATAATAAGGAAAGTGAAACCATGTAAATCATAGATACATTATACTTGAAACATAGACATTTGAAATAATTTCATCTTAGATGAAAAATGGTTTTGATAAAACACTTGAAATGAATTCTTGAGGAAAATATCCTCTCATCTTCAAAATAATTTTCATTTCACAAAATGTCATGCAATTTTAAAAGAAAAGGATTTTGTTGAAAATTTTCATGAAATATTTTGGCGGAAGCTTCATGAAAATAAGGCTTTATAAAACCGTAAAAATCCTTTCATTCCATATACGTTAAAAAACATTCTTCTCGTACTTTTGTCGGAAAAGTCAAAAAGTACCTTGTAGGGTAAATAAAAGAAAGCTTTCATCCATACCATGGCGTAATAGTCAAAATGGGTAAAAAGGACATTAAAAATACATGAATACACTTTTATAAAACATGGACATGGACGATAGCAATAACCCCCAGTAAATACTTACGAATAAGCAATCTCGGATAAAAATGAGATTTGCAAAATTATCCCTTACCGTAGGTCTGTTATGCTTCGTTTGTATCCAAACCTCCTGTGTAATGATTTAAATAATGTCATTGACTTATTACATAATCATATTCATTGTTATTATATCATATATGGTTCACTTATGACTTTATATTACCAGTTCTTTTGTAAATTTATGTTAAAGTAGTGTTTTGTGTAAAATCGTTTCATTTGTCGTCCGTGTTTTGACTTGTAATTATTAATATGATTACTTAGATCATGATTAATTAATTCCAGAATATATAACATGGTTTATATATAATATATATTAGGAATATAAATATATATAATAGATCGATAAATGGAAAGAAGTACACCGTTCATGGAGACTGTAGGCCGTACGTACGCATGAACGCTGTTTTCGTTTCCTCGTTGAATTGAATGGAAATAATTGGATGAAAAAAATATATATATACATAAATCAAGTAGCATTATTATGTCATATATTTCATTATTACTTACTATATATACTTTATAATCATTCTTGAATTGTTAACATGGAAAATGAATCTAATCGCGCCGTGGAGACGGTAATCCGTACATACGCACGAGCAATGATATCATTCCCATGGAATTGTATTGGAGAGTATATATACTATTTCAGAATCAAAATCACTTTACAATAATAATATATAGTCATTATTTACACCATTATACTCATCCATGTAAGGTGGTGGTGGAAAATAGATTACACCACGGTGTGGAGATGGTATTCTGTACGTACGCACGCGCGGTGATTTCGTTTTCCGTAGGATGGATAGATTGTGAAATAGGATTGTTTCATAATTATAATAGCATATCAGTATATGAGTGATAATTATGTTATTACTTCATAATGATACATCTAAATAGGAATAAGTATATGAAGAAATAAAGTTGAAATAATCGTTAACGGACATTACCTCTTCTTTGAAGCGCCTCTTTGAGACCTCCTCTTTGGGAAATAAAATTGTTCTTTGAAGAAGACCAGAACCTCTAGGATGTTTCTATGGAACTTGAGAAGAGACTTTGGCAGGTTTTGGCCGAGCATGAAGGCTCAAAGTGGTGTGAGGAAGAGAGGGAGGAGGTGCCCTTTTATAAGGGAGGAGAGGGGTACCTTTGAATAACTATACATATTTATTTTATTATAAAGTCAAATTCGGTTTTTAATTGCTCCAAATTGATATATTTATAAGCTAAGGTGGGTATGAGTCTAAATCCTCTCATCCAATAGAATTTAGACAAGTTTGAGTCATTATATTAACAATATATTTTAGTTTTAACTCTTAGTTAATTAGATTGACATTTACCATGTCACTTGGTATTTTTATATTATATAGTCAATAAACTTACCATATACATCCAAGAGACCCCCAAGTGGTCCATTAATGATACACCTATCATGATATAAGTATCTTTTCCGAACTTTAGATTTTTCGGAATATAATTAAAATTATTAATAAAATATTTATTTTAAAAACTATTTTATGTCAATTTTGACACTATTTGGTAATTGATTTTTGTGAAAATCATAACAGAATGATTAGTTCAAATAAAGTTAATTAAATAAATACTAACATGTCATAATAACATATAAAACTATTTTAATTCATAAAAAGTCTCAAATTACATTTATTTTGATATTTATAACATCAATTATGTCAATATTTCATTAATAATATAGTTACTGCATCATCATTGTGTCATAAATAAATTAAATTATTTTAAGTCTAAAAATTACAAATAAAAAACTATTATGTAGTAAATCTTTGTAGATTTATAATTAAAATTTATAGTCGAATTTATCTTATGTTTAACCCTATATTAAAAATGATTTAATTATTAAACTTTGATTTTAACAATTTTAACCCTTCTTTTAATAAATTAATAATAAATGTCCTAATCTAATCCAATTGGGCCTAAATGGTCATATATTATTCCTAAGGTTGTTTTTGGTTGAATTAAACTTATCCAATAGAATTAGGACATGTTTTAGGGTAATAATAATATCATTTTTTACCATCAATTACCCTATTTACTTTTAACCGTGGTAAAAAAAAGTAAAGAGTTACTATTCACCAAAAATTATTTTCATCTCACTGAACCACATTTTAGACCCTGATATTAACTGTGTCTCTCGGATTTTCGAAATTCCACTCACAGAAGCGGTTAAATTATGTTTTATGAAAAATTCTTTTTTTTAACTACAACTTTGTCGTTTAACTATTCATCAAAAAATGAAAGATTCCAGAAAAATACCAAAAATTAGGCCTAAGATATATTTGATATTATGAATTCAAAAATGATGTCTATTTTACCAAATTAAAAACATATCATTTGTATTAATTAATTTAAAAATTATTTCCCATCGTCAAAACAAATAGTGTGTTCTTAAGAGATAATAACTATCAAAAGATTGACACTTGTTTATGTCTGGTTTAAATGTAAAATTACATCCAATGACCAACAATGTATTAAATTGTATAAATATATTCTAAATATAATTTAAAACCACTCAAATTAATAATTTATCACTATTAATTATTTCGATTAAAAAAGTTCTTTTTAATTAAAATTTAGTAATTTTCACTATTCATCAAAATATGAAAGTTTTCGGAAAAGTACCAAAATTTCACCCTATGATAATTTCAATATTCCTAATCAAAAAATAAATTCCATTTTGAAAGATAAAATTTATAAAATTTCAAAAAGTGGGTATTATTATTCATAAAGGCTAGTTCATAATAATATTATAATAATATCTCGTTTAGTGAAACTCAGTATTGCATACTACACACGCTATCGAGGAAGGTCGTGATTGCGTGTAATGCAAGCCAAGTCAGGGTTTTGTGTTGTGCATGAATCCTTTATTATTTTGTATAACATAATCCAACCATATTTCATTTATACATTGAATATATATATATATATACACTCAATGTTGCGTAGAATGACTATTATAAAACGAACTTGAAATTGTGTGTAACATAGTCTAAGAATAGTGTTGTGTATACTTCAAGGTAATACGGTATTGCGTATAGCACATGATAATCTTGGTGTAGCGTACGACAGAAGATATGAAGGAAATTAAAAAAAATATATCTTATAAAATCTCGGGGTGTTACATTCTACCCCCCTTAAAATTAACTTCGCCCTCGAAATTCGTCAGGGTTATAAATGGTTTACTACTCGAAAGTTTATTTAATATATACCCACATCGTAAAAAGGAATACCAAAATATGGCTTTAAAAACTAAAGTATGAAACATAACGGTTACCCAAATTAACTCTTCATTGGGTTTCCACGTAAGAGAACATAGATGAAAATATGGATATGGAAGATAAATCTAACCATCAAGTTCTTGATGGAGAGTGGTAGAGAACATGGCTATGAAAAATCCATCAATCACAAATCCATATATTTGTGATGATCTAAGGTACCGTCTGATTCCTCCGATATAAGAGAACTAGGAAAACATTTTTGATTTTCAATATCATTTTCCTAAAGTTGAAAATTTTGAATTAGAAGAAATACTTGCTTGATTTTGGTACAATCTCACTGTTGTTCGTTCTTTGAACAATTTACACTTCATATCTTAAATAAATAAAGTTGAATTTGTTATTCGTGAAGAGTTAGCAGATCATGTGATAGAATGATGGGTCATTCCATCTGTCTCAAACAAAAGGATAGAAAAGTTATCAAAAAATACATAAGTGCATCTATGTTGACATTAATCATATATAGTTCCTAAAATGGACTTATACTTCATATATCATACTGCATAATATAATAAAACATGTTTCTACTAAATATGGACTTCCTGTAGGCCAGTGGTAGGCGATAATGTCCAGTCGCACATCGGTTGTGGGTTCGATTCCCACAGCCTTGTCCGACGCGATTGGCTGTCGCCCATCCTGCAGGTTGTCCTTTTTCTAAAACAACATTACTATAACATCCCATCAATAATATCGAAAAAACTACTATCCTTAAACAATACTAACTAATGTCCAACATAATCCATTTCAATATTTAGGATTATCCATAATACTGCAGTCCAATCTCATATTATAGTGAAAACGATTACCATAGATTTCAGATAACAAGCATGTTAATACCATCATTGATCCCCATATATCATGAGATATGCCTTGTTTGTCACATTCCAAACATTCGAAGGCCTTAATCATATATTTTCTTGAAAAATGAATACCCATTGAATCTTAGTGAAAACATGAGTGATGTCAGTTAACTCTTTTCACATACCAAAACCTCAAACCATGATATAACAATTTCCATATATTAGTCATGAGCTCTTGAATACTGTCAAACATTTAATTTTATCCTTATCCCTTCATTATGCGCATATCATATTTTTTCCAAAAATATCTCAATCACTTTCCATTGTTATCGGTACCATAAAATTATTGAAAACCACAATAGACTAATACAAAAATATTCTAATACACCATAAAAGTACCTCAAAAACATTATTCTTGAATACCAATACGTAAAAACTTTAATCCATCCTCTTCAATGATTGTCCTGGAATAAGTCCTTCCTTTATTTAGAAGTAACTTTTTAGTTCAGGGCATTGAGTTGGGTAATGCCCATGTTCTCCACAAATAAGACATTGAACTCCATAACAGTCGGTCACTCTATGCCCCTTTTCTCCACACAGATAACATCTTCTCCTCCATTTGAGATATTCCTCAAGGTTCTTCTTCCCTTCTTTAGAAATCTCAATCTTCCTTTCTTTATTCTTCTCAACATGTGAACATGAATAAAAGTCTACCTTCATTTTATTTGATGAATTAGGCATACCACTAAATTTCACCTTGTTAATCATATATCGCGACGACTGATTCAGCATAATCACAATATCTTTCTCTCTAGGCATTACGGAATTTTGATGCTCATAGTCACCAATTTGTCCATTAGATTCAATGTTAACCGAATTCCTTCTGGTTCCCTCCATTGACTAAAAAACAAAAATAATTCTGAGAGAGGCCAAAATCATTCTAGGGAAAACAACATAGTAAAGGGGGAGTACCCTCAATATCTAACATCTTAGGTTAAATTATAAGATCGTTACCCTAGTTCTAGGACTATATCCTATATGTATACTTATCCTTAGGCACATCCCTAGACATACCTTAGAAAAATCTCTAGGGATCTCACTAAAGTTCTCGCATCCTAGTTTCCAAAGGTTGACTAAACCTTTCCTATGATACCAACTATAGAGACCTGAAGCTTGACGTACATGGACATTACATTACTTTTGCAGAATACTTAATAAATAACAAAAACAGACACACAAGGACTGTAATATTTTAGTGTCTTTGGAAACATGGAAGGTAATCTTCTAATCGTGGTGAAAGATCTTCAATATCTCCCATAAAGATCTTCCCCTTTTTCTTTTCTTACCTAAAACCTTTCTTTATATCCTGGGGAAAAGAAAACATATAAAGGGTGAGGTCAAATGCTCAGTAAGGGTATGCATGGATAAAATAAAACAAATCATATACATTTGAACTTAAAAACATCTACATAATGATTAAACATAAAAAACATGAGCAATGACATAAAACATGTAAGTATATAAGGCATAGATCATAAAGAAACTATAAGCATGATAAAATAGCATGGGAATAAAACATGTAATTATGGCATCCATTAAGCACATGTCATGATTTCTATAGTAGCCAAGGCATTGCTGCCAAGACCATCTTAGTGGAAAAAGTCTCATTCTGAATCGAGTTCACTCCTCGTTTCAGTCTCGTAACAATGAACCGGATTAACATACCGTTCCAGCCATGTATATCTCATGATATATAAAATCTTTACCCAATTAATTGGAGGGAGATATAGGTCCCACCCATCTCATAATGAAATCATTCTTACTTGTGCCAAAAAATAAACATACGTCATTCATAATAACCCAATAAATAAAATGGGTTTCATAAACAACATCCCATCATTACATAATCCATATAAATAAATGGATATCAATTCATAATAAAGAAAGTGAAACCATATAAATCAGAGAGACATTATACTTGAAACATACACATATGAAATAATTTCATCTTGGATGAAAAATGGTTTTGATAAAACACTTGAAATAAATTCTTGAGGAAAATATCCTTTCTCCTTCAAAATAATTTTCTTTTCACAAAATGTCATGAAATTTTAAAATAAAAGGATTTTGTTGAAAATAGTCATGAAATATTTTTTAGGAAGCTTCATGAAAATAAGGATTTATAAAACCGTAAAAATCCTTTCATGCCGTATACGTTAAAAAAACATTCTTCTCGTAATTTTGTCAAAAAAGTCAAAAAGTACCTTGTAGGGTAAATAAAAGAAAGATTCCTTCCATAACATGAGGTAAAAGTCAAAATGGTTAAAAAGGACTTTAAAAATACATGAATACACTTCTATAAAACATGTACATGGATGATAGAAATAACCCCCAGTAAATAATTACGAATAAGCAATCTCGGATAAAAATGAGATTTGCAGAATAATCCCTTACTGTAGGTCGAATATGCTTCATTCGTATCCAAACCTCCTATATAATTATTTAAATAATGTCATTGAATTATTACAGAATCACATTCATTGTTATTATATCATATATGGT
Source organism: Viscum album (assembly GCA_963277665.1). Classification (NCBI taxonomy): domain Eukaryota; kingdom Viridiplantae; phylum Streptophyta; class Magnoliopsida; order Santalales; family Viscaceae; genus Viscum; species Viscum album. The sequence continues at coordinate 287,851,886 of OY728166.1, read as the reverse complement.
TAACTTATGACTTTATATTATCTGTTCTATTGTAAATTTATGTTAAAGTAGCATTTTGGGTAAAATCGTTTCATTTGTCGTCTGTGTTTTGACTTGTAATTATTCATATGATTACTTAAATCATGATTACTTAATTCCAGAATATAAAACATTATTTATATATAATATATATTTAGAATATACATATATATAATAGAGCGATAAATGGAAATAAATACACCGTTCATGGAGACGGTAGGTCATACGTACGCATGAACGCTGTTTTTGTTTCCTCGTTGAATTGAATGGAATTAATTGGATGACATACATATATATATATACATAAATCCAGTGTCATTATTAGGTCATATATTTCATTATTACTGACTATATATACTTTATAGTCATTCTTGAATTGTTAACATGGAAAATGAATCTCAATGCGTCGTGGAGACGGTAATCCATACATACGCACGAGCGATGATATCGTTCCCATGGAATTGTATTGGAGTGTATATATACTATTTCAGAATCAATATCACTTTACAATAATCATATATAGTCATTATTTACACCATTATACCCATCCAAGTAAGGTGGTGGTGGAAAATAGATTACACCACGGCGTGGAGATGGTATTTCGTACGTACGCACGCACGGTGATTTCGTTTTCCGTAGGATGGATAGATGTTGAAATAGGGTTGTTTCAAAATTATAATAACATATCAGTATATGAGTGGTACTGATGTTATTACGTCATAATGAAACATCTAAATAAGAAGAAGTAGACGAAGAAATAAATTTGAAAGAATCGGTAACAAACATTATCTCTTCTTTGAAGCGCCTCTTTGAGACCTCCTCTTAGGGCACTAAAATTGGTCTTTGAAGAATACCATAACCTCTAGGTTTTTTATATGGAAGTGGAGAAGATACTTTGGCATGGGTTGTCCAAGCATGAAGGCTCAATGTGGTGTGAGGAAGAGAGGGAGGAGGTGCCCTTTTATAAGGGAGGAGAGGGGAACCTTTGGAATAACTAAAAATATTATTTTATTATAAAGTCAAATTCGGTTTCTAATAGCTCCAAATTGATATATTTCAAATATAGAGGGGGTATGGGTCTAAATAATCTCATCCAATATAATTTAGACAAGTTTAGGTCATTATATTAACCTTATATTTTAGTTTTAACTCTTAGTTAATTAGATTGACATTTACCATGTCACTTTTTATTTTTATATTATATAGTTAATAAACATACCATATACACCCAAGAAACCACCAAGTGGTCCATTAATGATACACCTATCATGATATAAGTATCATGACCAAACCTTATATTTTTATGAATATAATAAAAATTAATAATAAACTATTTTTTTTAAAAAACTATTTTATGTCAATTTTGACACTATTTGGTAATTGATTTTTTTGAAAATCATAAAATAATTATTAGTTCTAACTAAGTAAATTAAATCAATACTAACAGGTCATAGTAACATATAAAATTATTTTAATGCATAAAAAGTCTCAAATTACATTTATTATTATATTTATAACATCAATTATGTCAATATTTCATTAATAAGATAGTTACTGCATCATCATTGTGTCATAAATAAATTAAATTATATTAAGTCTAGAAATTACAAATAAAATACTATTATGTAGGAAATATTTTTAGATTTCTAATGAATATTTATAGTTGAATTTATCTTATGTATAACCCTATAGTAAAAATGATTTAGTTATTAAACATTGATTTTAACTATTTTAACCCTTCTTTAAATAAATTAATAATAAATGTCCTAATCTAATCCAAGTGGGCCTAAATGGTCATATTTTATTCATAAGGTTGTTTTTGGTCGAATTAAACTTATCCAATAGAATTAGGACATGTGTTAGGATAATAATAATATCATTTTTACCCTTAATTACCCTATTTACTTTTAAGCGCGGTAAAAAAAAGTAAAAAATTACTATTCACCAAAAATTATTTTCATCTCATTGAACCAAATTTTAGTCCTTGATATTAACTGTGTCTCTCGGATTTTCGAAATTCCACTCACAGAAGTGGTTAAATTATGTTTTATGAAAAAAATTCAGTTTTTTAACTACCACTTAGTGGTTTCACTATTCATCAAAAAATGAAAGTTTCCAGAAAAATATCAAAAAATAGGCCTAAGCTATATTTGATATTATGAATTAAAAAATGATGTCTATTTTACCAAATTAAAAACATATCAGTTGCATTAATTAATTTAAAAATTAATTCCTGCCGTCAAAACAAATTGTGTGTTCATAAGAGATAATAACTATCAAAAGATTGACAATTGTTTATCTCTGGTTCAAATGTGAAATTACATCCAATGACCAACATTGTATTAAATTGTAAAAATATATTCTAAATATACATAAAAACCACTCAAATTAATAATTTACCACTACTAATTATTTTGATTAAAAAAGTTGTTTTTAATTAAAATTTAGTAATTTTCATTATTCGTCAGAATATGAAAGTTATCCGAAAAGTACCAAAATTTCACCCTAAGATAATTTTGATATTCCGAATCCAAAAATGAAGTCCATTTTGAAAGATAAAATTTATAAAATTTCAAAATTGGGTATTACTATTCATAAAGGCTAGTTCAAAATATTATTATAATAATATCTCGTTTAGTGAAACTCGGTATTTCGTACTACACACGCTATCAAGGAAGGTCATGATTGCGTGTAATGCAAGCCAAGTCAGGGTTGCATGTTATGCAATAATCCTTTATTATTTCGTATAATAGAATCCAACCGTATTTCATTTATACATTTAATATATATATATATACACTCAATGTTGTGTAGAATGACTATTAAAAAACGAACTTGAAATTGTGTGTAACACAATCTAAGAATAGTGTTGTGTATACTTCAAGCTAATACGGTATTGCGTATAGCGCAAGATAATCTTGGTGTAGCGTACGATAGAAGATATGAAAGAAATTCAAACGAATATATCTTTTAAAATCTCGGGGTGTTATATAAAATATCTACGAAATTTCACCTTATGACCATCCATGAATATAAGAAATGAAAAACCAATCCAATACCTTCATTGAGGATGTATTTCTAAAATACACACAAGCGATGTTATCCTTTTCCCAAAGTTATGAATGAGAATAAAATGGGTATACATTTAAAATAAATAAGAATATTTTTATTAAATATTATCATTGTATATTTTTAAAATGTTTTAAAAAATTATAGGAGTTTTATTAAGAATAAAACTAAAAAATGATTGATATGAACAAATTCCTCTTCTATAGGTATCATCTTTTGGAAAAAAACATAAGTATTATTTGATTGGCCTTTTAAAAATATTATAACCCCATGGTCTTGTATAATAATTCATCATGAGTATTTAAATAGTTATTAGATGAGATAAAGGGATCAATTTTCACTGATAAGTGAGAAGAACAAATTCACTTAAAGTGAGGTGGTGGGAGACAAGTAAATTATTTAAAAATTATTACATTATATAGTTATTAGTTAAAAGAGATTGATCCAAATTTCAAAATAATATTTCATAATAGTGGTGGGATAGAAATAAAAAAAATATAACAGAATAATTATTTTAGGATAATTTAATCATTAAATTGTATCATTAAACCTTGTTAATCTTTTTTTCCCGTATCATAGTGATAAATTTTACCAATATTTCCAATCATTATGAAAAAAATTAACATTACCATATATTATAATATTAATTATGTTTTTATTCAAAATATATAATGAATTCTAATATATTAAATTCTAAAAAAATTAAAACATTAATTCTAACACAAATAAACAAAACATGATGAATAATTTCTTTAGAATGCAATACATTTTTCAATAATAATGTGATTTTATTTTAATTGTATACCTACTGATAATAGTTAGATAAATAAAAATATATTTAATTAAATACATAATATTAATATTAAATTAAAATAATTATTCAATATTAATTTATTTTTTTACTATACTAAAACTAATTTTTTCACATTAAATTATTTGTTTTGTGAAAAATAACACATTTTTAAAACGGTTCATCACCACAGATATCAAAATGAAAATCAAAAAAATAATAATTAATCATATTTTACATTTCTTAAATGATGTGCCCAAAACATATTTTATTTTGAAATAAAATATATTTTCCTATATTTGTATAGGGTGGCCCATTATATAGCTCATAGGCCCAAAGAAAAGTGGCACACAATAATGGATTGAATGAATAGTATAATGTCATGTTTTTACCATCCTTCTAGAATCAAGCCTATGTCTCCACACACCTACATCATGTGTATGTCACCATCTTCTCGCATCATTCTGCATTAACTAATGATATATTAAATACCCTAATGGGCTTCCCAAATTTTGAAACCTAGACTTCTGGATACAGCTTTATGAGCTTTAACACATAGGTGCCACCACAACTGCCCAATTTTTTTATATTTTTTTCCAATAAAATACTTCAAAATATAGTCCATTTGTTATCCTAGTACATAGTATATTGAAAAAAAAAAATTAAAAAAATTATCTTTTGACATAAAATGATAATTTTATTATTAACATTTATTTTGATTATTTATTTCTTAGTCATTATTCAATATATTTACATTAAGGAAAACTTTTTAATGTTTTTCATAGTTATGTTATTTCTAATCATTGAATGAATATATAATATAAATACAATTTAATTTTCATATTTTAATTCAATATAATTTTTCATTTAGGATTTGAATTGCATATAAATAAATACATGAAAACAAGATATATATTTAATTATAAATGTTTTATATGATCTTTTGGTGTGATAGTTACTAGTAAATTAACCTGTAATAATTCAATAAATTCTATAAATATTTTGAGGTGTAGTATAAATTAATATAATATGTCATAGAATAACGTATATAAATTCATCTCATATATTCTCCATGAACTTCATTATAGAAATAGAGTTAACCTTTTAAGGGAAATCTATAACATCCTATGAGAATAAGTATATTCAAAAATGAAATAGATACACTCATTCTAATATTCCAGCATCGTGGAATTATTTATCTCTGTGGAAATTCAAATATAAATAACACTTAAAATCATTGATGACTATTTATTCTATTACTTATCATTAATTTTAATCTTTTCATGATTCAAATTAAATTCATATAAAGGATTCATTAAAAATAAAAAACCATTAAAATAAAATTTCTACAAAATCTATGGTCAGTCATTTGGAAATAAGATTTCCAACATTCACACATCCCCCAATAATAAAAATAATATTAATATGTTTTTCATAGGGTTTATAAATTTTAAAAACTATAAATAAGATTACGTGTTTTTACTGGATATATATCCACTAAGATTGTCCCATAATTAGCCATATAAAACCGGTCCTAGACTTATATACATAATCAACCTTTTAATAAATTCTACATTCTAACCTTCCTTACTTTGAACACTATCTATTAGAAGCATTATATTTGTGTTTTATATGGAAAAACTCACTAAAATACACAATCCTAGTCAAATAAAATTTGGTTTACATTCTATATATATCCAAATAAGAACACCAAAAAGGGGAATCATATTCTTATACTCAAATTTAAACACCCCAAGGGATGCATGATGGATTATAAATTTTATTTTAACCAAATAATTTAACCAGTAAATATATATCAAAAAAATATTATATTTTGTGATAAGATCACCACTCTCATTATTATCAGGGTAAACTAATTTATCTTAATTTAATAAATTATTTTGGGAAAAATTAATTTAATGTATTTGGAAATTTTAATTGGTATGTTAATTTTATTTTGTTCAAAAATTCTACTTTAAAACCATTACCAAAAAATTTACATGGTAAAAGTTTATTTTTCATTAAGCTATCACTAATAAATATTAATACAATATTAATTAAACATATATTGATTAATTATATTTTTAAAACCATAGTTAAATAGGTTTTTTTAAAAAAGATTCAAAAAAATTAATAAAAAAGGAAAAAATATAATTACTAATTGAATATATTTATGCATAAGTCATGTGATCCTATAAGGAAAATACAATTCTTGAATTGACACTTAAATCCTTCTCTGGCGAAGAGTAAAAATAATAAACTATAATTTTCTCATGTATAATGTTTTAATTACAAAAATATAAAATTAAAAATGATGAATCATGATTAAATTCCATATTAACTCAGTTATCAACCATACTGATGTTCAGAAATTGAATTTCCCAAATCATTCCAAGTCCCAATAAATCAAATAACCTTAAACCTCAATGAAAATATTTAAAATAAGTAGAAAAATGATGGAATAAATTATTTATTTTTTACTACATTATAAAATTCCCAAGATGGTAAAAATTAATACATTACATGTTCTCTATAATATAACAGTGGCTATCAACAACCAATGATGGACTCATATTTTCATTTAGATAGATTATAACATTCGTATCATAGAAAAAAATAAATGAAAAAAAATTAAATCACAATACATGTAGTGAAATTTTATTATAAAATTTATTTATAATATAAGAAATACCATTATATAAAAATTAAAACCTCTTAATACTGTAATGATTCCATAATTTCATATAGTCATATGCTAAAAATTGATTTATTAATGAACCAATTCAATACACGATATATAATAATGAAGGAAAAAAATAAATTGTAAATTACTAATAAAAAATTTGATATTTAATTTTCAACTCTCCCTTAATCCCCATTAAGATACTGTAAATTATACCTTGTCTTAGAGCTCATACTATAACATTCTTATTGGGCAATTTTTTCACACATTCTATGTAATGCCCCGGTTCCGGAAGCCACCCAGAGGTCCCCCGTACCCGGTTGGTCACATGGACTCAAGCGCATTTCCCCAAATGCCAGAGGCTGCCAACTAGCAGCGAGGGCCTTGGGTGTGATAGTGGGGAAACAATGCCCTCATTGGCAGAGTACACAGCGGAAGTAAACAAAATTTGAAATAGTGAAAGCTGTAAATATCCAAAAAAAATACACAATAAAATAGTGGAAGACTAAAAAAATAAACTACTGGAGTACATATGTATATATGAATGATGCATGATACATATCTACGAAAATAGAAAAACATGTCACAATGATGGAAATACAAAATGTACCAAAACAAGCACAAAAGAAAAGATAAATACCTCCTTAGCATCACAAGCCTATACTGGGTCCCACCATCTCATTCTCCAATGCAATCAAGTACTAAAAGTCGTAGAGAGCTTGCCCTTGTCTATACCTACAACAACATAGTCTCTTTGGGTCCAAAAGAATGGCCCAAAAAGGGGGTGAGACTAAATCCCAGTAGGAATCCACCTGAAGATCTGTTCCTAATAGTCAGTGAGTATATCGTAGGTAATATCATAGTAAGTAGTAGACAGTAACAGTAAACAACATGCAGTAATTTGCATGCATTAACAGGATAATACACAACAGTAATCAATCCACAGAACAACAAGCAGCAGTGAAGAAAACATCTAACCACCACAAGAACCACTCTAGAAAGTACTCAAAGCCAACCCCAATGGTCCTATCCAAGATGTACCAACAACCCTATGGGCAGTGCACTCAGCCTATCCCCTCTGGTATGGTCATACAAAATTATAACACTCTATGGGAAATCTCGCTCGGTCAATTCTTCTTCATAGTCTAGGGTAGTTATGGACTCTCTAAGTAAGATCACGTGGTCTAACCCAATTATAGCCCCAAGGTCTAGAAACTCTCTGAGGAACCTCACTCGTTAAATTCCTCCTATAGTCTCAGGTTTATCACAGATTCTCTAAGGATGCTCACTCAGTCAATTTCTTCTATATCCTGGAAAGGTTTTAAAGAAATTAAAACAAGGTAAAGACTCTCTGAGGAAGCTCACTCAATCTACCCTCTTGTAGTCTATAATATTCAAGACTCTCTGGGAAGCTCACTCGGTCTATACCCTATAGTATATAATAACAAAAACTCTCTGAGGAATCTCACTCGGTCTACCCTCCTGTAGTCTATAATATCTGAGACTCTCTGGGAAGCTCACTCGGTCTATCCCTTATAGTCTATAACACCAGGTTCTCATAGTATCATTCCAGAAAGTGCATAATAATGCTATAAAGACAAAGTACACATATAGAGCCACTGGGATAACAATTATATAGAACAACAAGCATGTCCAAAATATCATTCCATCCTACGGTCACAAGGAATGGAAAACAGGTATAACGACCAAAGGCTAACAAAACCTTATGGTTATAACAAGAACAAGGCATGGGGAAAACGTCCAAGCATAACAATTATCCTCAAACATGATCAAATTACCTCTACAGAAGCATATAATAAAAGCAGGAAGAAAACATGGGAAAACAGTAAACATGAAATACCCCATTCACGGATATTGGTGGAAATTTTCACATAAAACTCAAAGACTCCTAAAGGTATGGCACAAATCACCTACCTTGGTGCTAGAAGATCAATATACTTAAACCATGGGGATTGATTCTCTTTATAATGTCGTATATATATGAAAACTCATAGAACGTTCTACCCATAATATCTTGAGAAAGAAGGAAAATCAAGGAACGAAACTCAAGAAGAAGGAAGGGATCATCGATGTGGTTCCAACACAATTGAAGACGGTCAATTTGGAAAACAGACGGAGGCTCAAGGGCTCAGAGGATGTTTGTGGCCGTACGGATGCTCCCGATTAAAGAACCCTGGGAAGAAGACATTTTTGTCGATTAGGCGCGACCTCAGTCCATTTAATGAAAAAAACAAAGTACATGGTGTTTACTTGGCCTTTTCGTACTCCTCCTTAAGCGGTGTCCACATCGCCCCTACACAATGTGTGTCTGGCCCAGACAAGGCCAGCACACGCCCTCACGTGGCAACAAGGTACCCTACGTGTACTTTGGAAATTTCCATATTTTCCCCTTTTTCTCAAAAATGACCAGAAAAGGAAAAACATACTTGAAACGAAGATCTGGGTTCTTACAATCATCCCCTCGTAAAAGAATTCTTCCTAGAATTTCCCTAGTGAGGCGTAGAAGAAGAAACCCCGAACCGCACCGACCACTGCGATCGTACATCAGCCTCCCTCTCTCAGGTCTCTCCCTGTACTAGCCCGTGCTTCCATAGCACCCATACTGGATGAACAGACTAGCCATAGAGAGCCTCCGTACTATGATCGAAAATATGTATAGGATTCTCCTCAAATGACGCATCTGCTTCAAGCTCAACCTCCTATGGTTGAAAGACATGAGAAGGGTATGAAAAGTAATGTCATAGCTGAGAAATGTGGATGACATTATGCATGTCCCGGTACCTCTGAGGTAACTGCAACCGATAGGCAATCGGCCCAACTATCTAAAACACCTCAAACGGACCGACATTCCGCGGTAAAAACATACCCTGTCTCCGAATCCTCTTGTGTCCCAACCTCTTTACGACATGCAAGAAAAATAGATCCCCAACCTGAACTCCTGAGGTCATCTCCACTTATCAGCATAAGATTTCTGTCAAGACTGTGTTGTAGCCATCCCCTTCCAAATCAACTCTATCTTCTCTGAGGTCTCCTGAACAAGACGAGGTCCCAGAGAAGCTGCCTCTCCTACCTCCAGCCAGCACAAAGGTGATCGGTATGGCCTACCGTACAAAGCCTCGAAATATTCCATCTGAATAGTCACCTGAAAATTGTTTTTTAGGAGTACTCCAGAATAGGAATATGCTTCTCCCAAGTACTTAAAATATTTATAATGCATGATTAGAGCATATCCTCAATCACCTAGATCATACGCTCGGACTGGCCATCTGTCTGAGGATGGTATGCTGTACTCAAAAGTACCTGCGTAACCATAGCCTTCTGAAGCCCCAGCAAGAACCAAGAAGTAAAACGTGAATCCATATCTGAAACAATGGATTGTGGAACTACATGTAGACGTAAAATCTCTCGAATGTACAACCGCCCTAGCTCATCAACGCTGAAGGTCTCCTTGATTGGCATAAAGTGAAAAACCTTCGTAATCCTGTTGACGACAACCCAAATAGCATCACTCCCTCGAGGTGACCTTGGTAACCTGGTAATGAAGTCTATCGTGATATCGTTCCATTTACACTCAGGAATGGGTAACTATTGTAAAAGCCCCACTGGTCGCTGATGCTCCACTTTCTCCTACTGACCAGTAGAACATCTCATGACAAACCCAGCAACATCCCTCTTCAAACCTGGACACCAATACTATCAGTGTAGATCACGATACATCTTGGTGAAGACAGGATGAACTATCCAAACTGAGAAATGAAAATACCGCATTTTCTCTCCATGTATGTCTATTGGCACCCATAAAAATCCTTGGAAACACATGATCTCATCCTCTCCCACTGTCTATCCTGGAGGAGGGTCTTCTCCCGACACACCCTCCTGTAGGAATAGGCCTTTAGAGTCTGATAGCTGCCTCATTCGTACCAGATCAATAAGGTTAGAGGTAACCGCTACACAAGATAGAAATGTATATCCCTATCTATCATGCACCTCCAAATGCATCTCAGAGAACTGATTCATAAGCTGCTACTCGCTGCTGGCCTCCTGGACTGCTTGAATCTGATTTCTTCTTCTAAACACATCAGCCACTCTATTGCCCTTTCCCGGCGTATAGGCAAGCTCAATGTAAAAGGACTGAAGATACTCGACCCACCTGTGCTATCTTAGATTCATATCACACTGAGTGAAGATGTACTTGAGACTCTGGTCAGCGAAAACCACAAAGTTCTCTCCCAGAAGTTAATTTCTCCAATAGCGTAAGACATGAACAACAACTGCCAACTTCAGATCGTGCGTCGGGTACTTCCTCTCGTGTGGACTTAACTACTGAGACCCGTACATAACCACTCTGTCTCCCTTCATAAGCACATATCCCATCCCAACAGCTGAAGAATTGCAGTAAAAATTTTATCTCTTTCCAGGCTCTGGCAAGACTAGGATCGGTGCTGACGTTAACCTCCCTTTCACCTCCTGAAAGGTTGTCTCACAAGAATCTAACCATAAGAACATCACACCTTTATTTTTCAGACCTATCAGCAGTTCTTCAAGGCGTAAAATGTCCTATATAAAGAGTTTGTAGTATCCATACATCCCTAGAAAATGCCACACCTCAAATACGTTCATTTGCTACTCCTAGAAAACTAAAACTCTTACATTCTCTGGGTCTACTGAAACTCATGTCTATGAGATGAAGTGACCCAAGAATTGAATCTGATCCATCTAAAAGTGGAATTTCTATAGCTTATCATATAAGTGATTCTCTCTCAGTGCACTCAAAATGATTTCATGGTAGGTAGAATGGTCGTGTCGAGTGTGAGGGTACACCAAGATGTCGTACATGAAGACCACCCTGAAGGTATCCAAGTATGGATGGAATACTCGGTTCATTAGTGCCATATAAACTGATGGCACATTCGTGAGACTAAATGCCATGAACGTATACTTGTATAGACCATACTTGCTCCTGATGGATATAAGAGGTATATCTGATGGTCTAACACAAAACTGATGATAACTGAACCTCAAATCGGTCATTAAGAACACTCAGACTCCTTGAAGCTGATCAAAGAGTTCATCGATCCTCAGCAAGGGATATTGGTTCTTGACCATCAACTGGATCAGTTTTCGATAATCCACGCAATTCCTAAGGGTGTCGTCTACATTATTCGAAAACAGGACAGACAAACCCCAAGGAGAAGTACTGGGTCAGATGAAACACTTTGCCTACAACTCCACCAACTGCTTCTTGACCGCCTGCAACTCAGGTGTAGCCATCCTATAAGGAGGAATGGACATCAGGGTACCTCTCCTGGCACGAGATCATTAGAAATATCCACATCATGCTCCAGAGGAATACCTGAAAATTTATATGGGAAGACATCCCTGAAACGATCCACTACAAGAGGAAAGTCAAACTGTGAAGTCCCCCAGTCATCCAGATAAAGACTGGAAATCTGGGTTGTAACTCCTCCTAGCCCATGATGCTCTGGTCCAGCTCTACCCACCTGGACATCCCACTCTTCTCTATGGAGAAAAGATCTGCCCTCTGGTGATACGAAACTCACCCTGCAGTGATAGCAATCAACGACTGCCTCGAAGGGAACTAACCAGTCCTTACTGAGAATGAAATCATAGACTATCATCTCTACGACATAGAGCTTCCATAAGAAGTTACACCTTGAAACCTCCAGAGGGAACTCTCTGTAATGATGTGCACTTCATGTAATTGTTCCCAACGGTGTGTCAAGAGTCAACATGTCGGGAGACGAAAAGACAGAGAGCCCAAGGCCCTTCACAACAACAATAGAGATAAAACTATGCGAGGAACCAGTATCAAAAAGGGCTGAAGATAAACCTGAGGCTACTAAGATAGTACCTCGAACTGTAGAAGGTTCGAGATCCTTCTCTTGAAGTGTCTACTTCACACCGAATGTCTAGCCTGTACCGCGGCCCTGCACCCATGGCTGACCATCCTGAGCTGATCCACTCTGTTGTCACTGGTAACCTGGTGACTGACCACCATGATCGTGACCTCCACCTCGGCCCGAACGGCCAGAAGAACACGTGTTCCCAGACTTGTGAGAAACTGGAGATACATCTCCTATACTCTGGGTCATAGAAGAGCCCCTACCACCAATAGTAGGTGATAAGATCTGGAAACAATTCTGAAGATGGCCCATCTCACCACAAGAACGACACTCCCTCGGGTCTCTCTGACATTGAGGCGTAGCATGCCCGCTCCTACCACACTTGTAGAATACAAACTGGCTGCCCAAAGATATATTCTGCCTACCCTGATCTCCATGACCAGACTCCATGTAGCGCTTCCTGCTATCAGTAGTAGGAACACTGACTCTGGATGTCGAACCGCCCTGGCTCACTGCTCCAAAATCTCTCAGATTTCGCTCAGTGATCAGTGCCTAGTTGACGATAGATGATGTTGAATTTAACCTGAAGATATTCACCTGGGAACGGATCTCCTACCTGAGACCGTCATCAAACTTCCTAGCAAAGAACAACTCATCACCTATTGGAATCGGCGTGAAGCGCTATAGCTCGGTAAAATGAGATGAGTACTCCATAGCAAAAAGATTACCCTGCTTGAGACTCATAAACTCTTGGGCTTGGTCGGCCCTCAAGGTCTCTGGATAGAAGTAATCATAGAAGATGCACTGAAACTCATCCCAATTCATACTCTCCTGGCACCCTGACTGTGAGATCACCTCTCACCACCTCTTGGTGGCGTCTCGAAGCATATAAGTAGAAAGCTTCACCCAATTTTATAGAGGAATCTATAGATGCTCGAAGATCGTCAATGTGGCCTCTAACCATGAATCTTCTACCTGGGTTCCTCTATCCCTTGAGAATGTACGAGGATGCTGCTACTGGAAATCCCGCATCAACTTATCAATTGACGGGGTAGGAGGCGGGACTCCCTGAAAGGTCTGAATCATCCTCATTAAGTCCCCCTGAACTGTGCATCTGTGCCTGCAACGGGTATAACTGCTGGTGCCATGGCTGGCACAACATGAGGATTTGCAGGAGTTCCCTAATCGGCCATATCCGGTGTCTGATCACCATCTAGCTACTGACGTATGACCAGAGGACATCTTGGAGGCATAATTCTAAAAGATCAAAAGCACACCTTAGATCAGAATAATCAAGGACAGAGAACACAATAGTACAAAATAGGATCAAAATAATGAAACAGAAAAAGATTACTAAACACGAATACATGACGTGTACAAAACTACACGACGAGTTCTTTAAGGCCATTAACATGGGCATGTAATTCTACCACCTCTGGTCGAGTAACACCCTAGAATACACGGCGTGTTGTCCTCACACAAGGCGTGTGCTTCATCTCCATTCCCCTGCTCGAGTCTATTTAAAAGGCTAACTCACACGACCCTCATAACCCTATACTATACGGCATGTACTATACATGGTTTCGGTGACCCGTGTTGTTAGTTACATGGACAGCAACATGGATGACCCTTAAACAACTTGTTTTGAAAAAACAGTATTTATAGGAGAGATAACAGCATCCTGTGTTGTTCGATACAAGGCTGGGTACCTAGAACAAGACTACATGGCGTGTTCATACCCAACATGATGTGTACTACAAGAGCTTCCCTGACTTGTGTTGTTAGTGACATGGTTGGGTACACGGCTCACTACTACACGACGTGTAATGACTATACACGGTGTGTTTCTAAAAACCTTTTCACCACCCCATTTTTCTGCTCACACAGTTAGTGACATAGATTAAAATTACACGGCATGTAGTCAAGTACACACCGTGTATTTTGGGTTTTTACGGGAAGTAGCTCAGAAACTGAACTGAATCCAAAGAAATCACTAAAAAAATAATGGTTCCAAATTCCTATCCGTGAGGGCCCATACTCTCTACGAACCAATGCTTGGAATCTCATACATATCATATACATGGGAAACAGGTAAATGATCCACCATGTTTTGATTCATGAGGGCCCGTAACACCTCAAGAACCAAAAATTGGAATTCATTTAAGAAAGGCATAGTAAAAACAATTCCTCTATCAAACTGTTGGGATTCTATCAAAGCATCTATCTCAACAGCATGCATAATCTACACAACGTATATCACAACAACATGAAATTGCTAATGCACCCTACATGGCATAGCAAGAATTCATGCCATGTGATTTCTAACATGTTCCTATATGATTCATGAGATGGCATACCCTCATCTCATTGGGTTGCGACAGAAATAGAACCGCACTAGCACAACAATAAAAACACAAGGCATGTGAATCACTCTAGGTGAAATCATATCAACCCTAAAATCTCAATCCAGAAAACTGCAATAACGAGGTAGATTGGATTTTCCCTTTACATGGGTTAGCTACTCACAGGAACAACTTATTACCAAGTACCGAATCCGTCCTATGCTTGGATAAAGACTCCAAACAGTAAATCAAGAGAAAAAAATGCATTTGATACCACTTTGTGATATCCCGGTTCCAGAAGCCACCCAGAGGTGCCCCGTACTCAGTTGGTCACATGTCCTCAAGCGCATTTCCCCAAATGTCAGAGGCTGCAGTCTTGCAGCGAGGGCCTTGGTTGTGATAGTGGGGAAACTATGCCCTCATTGGCAGAGTACACAATTGATGAAGTCATAACATGCAATAGAAGAAGCGGTAAATATCCAACAACAATACAGAATAAAATAGTTGAAGAATAACACAATAAACCACTGGATCACATATCTATATATGAATGATGCATGATATATATCTAGGAAAACAGTAAAACAGGTCACAATGCTGGAAATAAAAACTGCACCAAAAAAAGAAAAAAAGTAATGTTAATCAAATCCTCAGCATTGCAAGCCTAAGCTTGGTACCATGCTCTCCTGCTCCAAAACAATCACGTACTATAAATCGAAGGGTGATTGCCCTTGTCTATAACTGCAACATCATAGTCAGTTTGGGCCCAAAAGCATGGCCCAAACAGGGTGTGAGACTAAATCCCCGTAGGAAACCACCCAAAGATCTGTGCCTAACAGTCAGTGAGTATATGGAAGGTAATAGAACATTAATGAGTAGACAGTAACAGTAAACAAAAGGCAGTAATCAGCAAGCAGTAACAGGATGAGACACAACAGTAATCAATCCACATAACAACAAGCAGCAGTGAAGAAAATATCAAACCACAACAGAAACCCCTCTGGGAAGTACGTGCAGCCAACCCCTCTGGTCCTATCCAAGTAGTTCCAACAACTATCTGGGTAGTGCACTCAGCCTAACCCCTCTGGTTTGGTCATAAGAAATTATAAGACTCTTTGAGAAAGCTCTCTCGATCAATTCCACTCATAGTATAGGGTAGTTATGGAATCTCTGAGGAAGATCACGCAGTCTAACCCTCTTATATCCCTAAGGTACAGAAACTCTCGAAGGAAGCTCACTCAGTCATTTAATCCTATAGTCTCAGGTCTATCACTAAATCACTAAGGAAGCTCACTCAGTCAATTCCTTATCTATCATGGAAAGGTTTTAATGAAATTCCAACAGTGTAAAGACTCTCTTAGGAAGCTCACTCAGTCTACCCTCCTATAGTATATAATATCCAATACTCTCTGGGATGCTCACTCTGTCTATCCCCTATAGCCTATAATAACCAAGACTCTCTTAGGAAGCTCACTCGGTCTACCCTTCTGTAGTCTATAATATCTAAGACTCTCTGGGAAGCTCACTCAGTCTATCCCTTATAGTCTATAGCTCTAGGTTCTTACAGTCTTGTGCCATTCAGTGCATAATAATGTTATAAGGCCAAATTAAACCTATAGAGCTACTTGGATAACCATTCTATAGAACAACAAGCATGTCAAGATTATCATTCCATCCTACAGTGACAAGGCATGGAAAACATGTATAACGACAAAAGGCTAACAAAACCCAAAGGTCATAACAAGAGAAAGTCATGGGAAAAACATCGAAGCATAGAAATTATCCCAAAAAATGATCAAATTACCTCTACACAAGCATACAATAAATGAAGGAAAACTACCGGGGCAAAACGATAAACACCCAATACCCCGTTCATGGATATTGGTGGAAATTTTCACATAAAACTAAAGGAATCCTAAAGGTAAGGCAAAAACCACCTACCTTGGTGCTAGGAGATCAATATCATTGAACCACGAGGATTGATTCTCCCTAGAATGGAGATGATCTAAAAAGACGCACAAAAATTGAACCCATGATAGCTCGAGATAGAGTGAAAATCAAGCAATGAAACACAAGAAGAAGGAAGAGATCACTGTTGCGGTTCCAATGCAATCGACAGTGGTCAATTCGGAAAACAGACAGAGGCTCGAGGGCTTAGAGGATGTTCGTGGTCATATGGATTCTCTCTGTCGAAGAACCTTGTGAAGAAGGCGTTTTTTTCGATTAGGTTTGACCCCGATCCGTTTAATGAAAAAAAGTACAATGCGTGTACTTCTTGGGTACTTGGTGTGTACTTGGCCTTTTCGTACTCCATTTTAACCAACCTCCACATCACCCCTACACGTCATGTGTGTGGCCCGGACATGACCAGCACATGGCCTTGTGTTGAAACAAGGTACACGGCGTGTACTGATAAAGAACACGACGTGTACTTTGAAAATGTCCAGATTTTCCTCTTTTTCACAAAAACGACCAGAAAATAAAAAACATACCTGAAACGAAGAATCGGGTTCTTACATTCTATAAGGTGTACCTGAGGATGTGATTATATAACATATTTGGCCACCATTGACAGTTTACCTCACAAATTGTAGTTTATATATTATTTTATGACTGTTATGAGATATAATATTACAAAAATGGGTCAATAAATAATGAAACATAAATATTTTATTATATTTAAAACATAATAATAGTAAAAATGTTATATAGTAATAGTATCCCTTATTTTTTCTCATTTATTATGTAAACTATACAGAACTTATTGTAGGCATTATTATTATTTTCGGTATTATAAATAGTATATATCCTATAGTGTAAATATATCTTCCATTCAGAACCTCTCTACTGATGGAAATATATATTCCTAAAGAAACTTATCAACCAGTGGAGACTACCATTATAATCTTACAACTTTTGTAAAGCTATTTAACAATAGAGTCTTGGAAAAAATAATTGAGTGACATATCACCCTAATATATTCAATGTGATAAACATTACACATACCTATATGAACATATATATGAGAAAAAGATACAATTATTATGTTCTAGCATGAAGAATAATATAATTAAGGGGGATAAACTACTCGACAACCTTTGGAACTCATGTATAGTCCAATAGTGTTTCTATATCATGGTTCTATTTATGATGGACCCATATAATAAATAATATTCAAATAATATCCATTTCATCTACAAATAACAATACAAAACATATACATAACATAAATAAAAAATAATTATAAGAATAATTACATTGGCTAGTATACAACGTTATCAATAAATTATCATAAATGAATTGGAAATATATAATAAAAACATGATTAAAATTTTAAAAAAAATTGTAATATCACATGTATACTTATATATATATATATAATATTATTTGTGTTAAGATACTAAAAATGGCTATCTCATATAATCACATCTTGGAAGTATTCAAATTAATTATTCAAAAGAAAAAACCTCATTATACAAATAATATATTTATAAATAATTTTTAAACGTTATTAAATCATAAAATTCATTTCAATATATTTTCACACCCTCTCAAGTCTCTATCGACATGAAAACATGACTGTATACTATAGATAAAGATTCAACTTTACAATAAATGGTATCTCCATATAACCCAATGTACATACTATAAACTAGGTAAATATAATCCTTTTATTCCAAATTCACGTTATCAATAGTGATAAGGCCTTTACAAATCACTTTTATACTATCCAAAATCATTTCCAAGAAAATACCCTCAATCATCAACAACTGTCCTATTTTAACATTAATTGGATTATAGTCAGGGGAAATGGGGCACATAACATATCACAATAACTCTAAATTAGAGATTATTTTTACATAATAAATAATAATCTTATATAAAATACAATTAATATATCATAACCCATGAATTATGTGTTACTCTTATATATTTATGAAAAATATTGCACTACACTAATAAATTTCCAATGCATTTGTAAAAATTCAAGAAAATTTAGTTACCCTTCGTGGGATTTTCATCCGTTTATAGGTGGTTGATATGAATATTAGTATTTTATAGAATTTTAAAAATAATTATGCATGTAATATGTTACATTAATTATTGCCCAAATGAGTATGGATGACTTTCAAATGCACACCCTAACCATAGAAATCCAATTCCATGTCATGGGAACCCGATAACCCAAAATCACCATCACATTGTCCTTGAATACACGTATAATCAAGGGATGATACAAAGGAAAAACTAAAATATATTATTTAAAGAAAATTAATTCATTATCAATGGTCCAATCATCCATGAATTTATAAAAACATAGAAGCTAATTAAAAAATATATAATTTTGTATTTTAGATATAGTAAAAAAATAAGGTAATAAGAATAGTAAAATGAGGGATTTGTAAAATTAACTTACTCATATCTGGATTTTTTTCAATCAATCATTTATATGAGAATACAAGGGGATGTTATATTACACAAATTCGGGGATGGGAAGGGAGGTGGGAATATTCCAACCTCGCTCACTAATTAATAAATGAATGTGGAAACTAAGTTATATTTTACATAAAATCATTTATGTAAATAAAAAAATTATAAATTAAATCAGCTGGACTCCATAGTATTAGAATAATATTGAAAATTTCTTAGATGTTATCTAAAGAACAATTCTCCTTGTATTTAAAGGAAGGTACCCAGTACATCAAAATTAGTTAAATTGATGTTTTTAATGAAAAACATATAATTAAAATAGCCAATCAAGGCATTTAAATACATTATATGATAACATAATAGTACTTTTCCAATTTAGAAATATGGAAATGATCAAATAAAAAAATTTAAACCCTCAATTTAATTAGATATAACTAAAAATTATTGATTCATAATCAAATGATTCTATAAATTTCATTATTAAAGATAAAATATTAAATGAAAATATTCCCCTTATTTAATCTTTTCCAAAGACATATTTTTTCTAAATAAATGGAAACACTCAAATATGGGTAATTAGAATGACAAAATATACATGAAAAATTATATTCAACACAGCTAATCCATCCAATAATATCTATCGACTCACCATATATTGATTGAGTTATTCTATGATACACAAACACTATATTAAACCATATATAATCCAAAAATTTCCCTATACACCTAATTATGAATAAAATTTCATATATGAACTAACATATTTTCTATGGTGAATATATATTATTTTATTGAAAAGAACCTATAAAAACTTCTAACAAACCACAACTACCATCGATTTGTTTTTAGTTTTATATATTTATTATGTTTTTTTTATTTTTACATATCATTTAATATGTTATTTAAAAAATGCTCCATCTATAACATTATAATTATATAGAGAAGGTTAAATATTAAAAAATAAAAATATTTCTCTTAAACAACTAGGATATTTATAATTAATCAATCAAAATAATAACTCATATACAACCATGAGGATCCATACATAATTCAACAAAAATTTTTATAATCAATGATGAATGCTCTATATCATCATCATATATATCATGTAGGAAATATATATTCTATTAATCACTTATATGATGAAAATAAACACACACACAAACACATTTTTCTCCACTATTAATATGGAAAATATTCAATATATTAATATCATCAGATAGAAATTTTAATAATAAATTTTATGTCTAGTACTAGAGGGAATATATCACAATATATAGTTCATTTCAAAATCCTCCCAGGAGAATGAATCATATAAAAGAAATTTATAGTAGTACCTATAAATGTAGTGACCTATTTGAGGAAAGAAATTCATATAATAGAAACGAAAATTATTTTTCAACAATAAAAATGATATCACATAATAATATATATTTATGAGAAAAAAAGATAGTTATTAAACCAAAAAATTTAGTTTGTAAAACCATAAATTAATCAAATTTAATTATGAGATAATAATTTGAAACAACTATATACTAAATTGGTATATTAAAGTTTAAATATATGATCATTATAGTTAAATAATGAAGAATTTATCCTTATAAATTATTTATAAATATCTATTGGTATATTAAAAACAACATAAACCCATATCTTAATTTATGACAAACCATTAATCCTATATAGTTCTTATAAATTAAATAACATATTTTTAGGGAATATAATCATCCCTAGTCACAATGTTATCCTAAAAGATATTTTTATACATCATTGTCACATATATATTACATTAATTAAAAAGAATTCTGGCTAATAATATAGAAACCTACGTATCAGTACATTTTCATTTTTCATAAATTTAAGATTTATCATTATAAATTCCATATAATAGAATAAGAATAATGCTATAAAGGAAGATAAATTAATATTAAAAAATAATTCTACCTACCAATCGATTAATATAGATGTTTTATTAGTGTTATTAGTGAATTGTTTTTCATTTTTTTCAATATGTTATTATTTATTTAGAGTCTTTAGACATTTCTACGGTTATATTTGAGCTTTTAATTTTTTTCAATTGTGTTTAGAATCATTGAATTTAAATGATGAGGATTTAGTAATATGTACCAAATTATAAAATTATAATAGTTTGGGATGTTTGGAGTATTTGATAAGGATTATCTTATTTCATAAAATATTTAGTGGATAGAAGTGAGACATCATAAATCAAATATGATATTGTTGTAAATATCATGAGAATTCAATGTCACTTTGTTTGGATTCATAATTTCAAAACGACATCTTATATTAACATATAATTTAATTTCCCATGACTCTTCCTATTTTCAGACTCTAAATTATTATGTAGTACATTTATTCCAATTATATGTATTCAACATGAGAAATCACTATCATATGAATTTAGAATGTTACATTGAAATTATATATAAATTCAGTAGAATGTAAAACATAATAATTACCTCAATGAAAAAAATCTAAAACTACTTAAATATTTTTTTGAATAAATTTAAATTTAATAACACATATTTGACCTTCTCTAAGCATATATAACTCACATATATTGAAGAAATTAATGTAGAAGATGTTTGAAACTATATTCAATTCATAAAATATCACATTCAAAATGAGATGCCTGAAATTTTATTGAATATTTAAAAATGGATAGTTTTTATTAATATCTATCTGATTTTTTAAATTGTTTAAAAGAAATATTATCTTTTAAATTTAATATGATATTTCTAATGATGTTACAATATGAAATCATTATTTTATTCTAATTGTAATGATAATTTGTTGTTTTTCAGTTAATATTATCACTAATATTTTATTTTTTAGTGATTAACATTGGGTTCACTGGTTTGAACAATCATGTTTATATGTTTTTAACTATTGTTTTTCAATGAATATGTTCATTCCATATAGATGATTTTTCTTGATGAGTTAATTTTTATTTATCGAGAATATAAAGATGTGCATTTTAGGAATCTCATAAATTATCTTATTTATTAATCAAATTTCTCTAGTTTTCAAATATAATAATGATATTCCAATGATTATTTATGAAAATGTATAAGAGAAGATCTTCAGGCTTGGAATTATATAGTAGTTATGTAGTTATTGAATGTAAATATTTTTCTATGAACATGGTGTTTGGTTTTGAGTAAAAATGAAAGTGGACATGGAGGAAGATCTTGGTGTACAATTATATTGAGTAATGTTTGAATATGATTAATCTAGAAATTGATTTTTTTTTCATTTCTTCATTGTAGGAGAATCATAAATGAAAACAATAAGGAATAATTAATGAGATATAGAACCTACCATCAATTCATCATGAAAAAAGTATCGAGAAGAGAACAAGTTTCATGATTTATAATGCTCACATGCCATTATCAATATTAGATTGAGAATAAGCTTCGAGTTAATCAAATATTAGTTTGAGTATTAACATAGAAATCGAAATATTTTGACCACAATTATCAATATTCATTTTAATATCATAGTTTCTTGTGGAAGAAGATCTTAATATTCTATTTTTTATTCCATTATACTCTTAACGAGATATTTATCATTCTTGTTTTATATCTTTAAGTTAGCTATGTGTTATTATTCAAACTAGCATGATAATAGAAAATCATATTTGTATGTAATAGTATTTTTATAATATTTTAAATGTTTTTCTTATAATGTGGAATCTATGTATGGGGGTGTAACACCCCACAATTTTAAAAAATATTTCATTTAAAATAAAGTTATTTTTTTATTTAATGTGATACATGAAACACTGAATTGTTACAACCTAAATAAATAAAATAAAGATGACTATATCACCCTATTAAAAAATTCACATCATGAATACTGATAGAAATATTTTAAAAAATAATAATGAATGTTTCATATAAATAAAAAATATTGATAAAAAAGTACATAATTCTTATTAAAGTATTTTAATGAATCTTCAATACTTTTATTATCTAAAAAATATATTATTCTTAATTGTGAGCATATAATTAAATAATTTTATTAAATTATATTGTTGTTTACATAAAAATATTAAATTATTTTTTCTACTTACAATATAAAAATTATCATATAGATAGTTTTTTTGAACTTTTGGGTAGAATAATTTTTCAATGAGTATTTAAAAATACTGATTTTTATTAAAAAATTATTTTTCATTTACAGAAATTAAAATTTTATATATTCTTCTAAAATGGTTTAAAAGTAAAATTATTTTAATTATATCATTATTAATTATATTTTGGTTATTATAATCAATTTCATGTCCAATTTGGATATAAAAGTATTTTATAATTTTCGAAACTTATTCTTTGGTATACCACTTTTTCATCGTGTTTACAGGTATATTTTTAAAATAGACTATGAAATATATGGGAATTTAATTTAATAACATATATATTATTTTTGGAATCATCATAATTTATACTATGTTAAAATAATGGCATAATATATGTTAAAAATTAATAAAAATAACAGATGAAATTTCTTACTAATTTTATGGTTAAATGTAGGATTAGCACAATCATGTCAAAATTAATATTCCACACACATAAGAAATTTATTTTAAAAATTATATTTAATATTTAGAACTATTTTAACTAAATCATATATTTTTAATATATTACTTTTTTATTTTACATGATAAATTAAATAGTTAGAAACAGAAACTAGTTAGCTTGGTGAATATTAAAATAGTAAAAGTGAGTAACGATAAAGGATAATGGAATACCATGTTTATAAAATGTATTATTTTATGTGGTGTATGTTTGGATATAACTTATCATATTTTAAACAAAATTATTTATTCATTTTTTTGGAACATGGGATGAGAGTGGCTACCCATTTTTGAGTATTTTTTTTATTTACAAAAACACAACTCATCCACAATAATATAAGGGAACCTTCTCCATCAAATTGTTTAAACCTATTAGGGATTTTTTCTCAAGAAAAAAATTAAAAAAATATCTTCCTATTATCTTTATAAAATCTAAATATATTCTTTTCCTTCCAAAATTCTACACCTAAGGTCCATAAAAAATATCCAAATGAGGTTTTTTATGGGATTATTATTATCTTCAATAAGTTATTTCTTTATTTATCCAACTCTTACTACCATAATTAATTTTTTAATGAATTAATATTTAAAATAAAAAATATTTTACATATAATGATAATATATTATAATAGTGGGAAAATTTATTTCTATGTACTATTCCATGAAATGGGAAACTAAACTATCAGTCTTTATTCATAGGAATACCGCCACATGAACTGATGTGATTAATTATACATCACTACCTCCCATGGATGGATATATAATAGATTTGATACATATATTTATTTATTTATTTATTAAATAATTATAAATCTATAGTTATAATATAATATTTTCCATTATTTTTTCCAATCCATTCGTAAATAACTAGTACCTCGCCCGTACATAAGCACGATGTTATAATTCAAATCCAATTTTTGATAGTGTTTTAAAAATTTGAGTAATTAATAATGAAAAGAACATAAAATATGATAAACATAAATCTTTGGTGACAGATAATAATGAAAATAAATGAAAAAAATAACTTGTATAAATACATATATGTGAAAATAAAAGAAAAAGAAATAACATGAAGTAAAAAGATACAGAAAAACATGACATATCATTAAGAAATTGATGTTGTGTCTTTAAAAGGTATTGTAGTAGGAAGTTCATATTCTTAATCTATCATCAACATACATAAAGGTCAATTTATGGTTGGATATGAGATTGAAATTTGAAGGAAAAAAAGATATGACTGAAAGATGTAAATGAAGTAATGAATAGTGTCCTCACAACTATGTCGAAGGAGCGGTGGAGGTAGAGGTAGAGATGTAAGCAGAGGAATAGGTGGAGGTAGAGGAAGAGTTAAAGGAAAATGCTAAGGATTTGGTGGAGGCTCATGAAGAGGATACACATGGGGAGGGGGTTATCGGTATAATATTAAATTTTGAAAGAGTTTACTGACCACTTAGAAAACTTCTAGTTCTGTACAGATGATATCTCAAGATAGAAATAAAATTTCATAAAGTAAATAGAATCTTCTAAAAAAATGAAAATAAATTAATCTACCTCTATTTCAAAGAAAAAAACTTTCTGACCACTTATTATGAATCAATATTCTAGGGAATAAACCACAACTGGACTAAAATACAACACTAAGACAAAAAAAATACTATAGTAAAGACTCTATTACAACAATAGTATTCATGTTGTTACATTTTAGTAAGATAAATCCACTATAATTAACTTATCAAATCCACTGTAATGAATACTTTAAAGCTCATCTATTGAGTTTTTCCCTCATAAAAACCATCAATAGAATCAATACTGATGAAATACATAGCATTAAATATTAACAGAAAGGCAGTATCAGTGTAATTGTCACTGCAATACACTTCGGACTCCTATTTGAACCACTGACTCTTTTATGAGACTTCAGACAAAGAAGAAATAAAATAAAAAAACATTTGTATTATAAAATAATAGAATTAAAGAGAAATTTTTATATTGATGGAAAATCAATTTTAACAAATCAATCCCAAAAATGATATTACATCCCTTAAGTAAAATAAAAAAAATGTTTTTTATATTAAAATAATATAAATTGAAAATCCTAAATTTGGATTTGAGTCATTAAATGAAGTTACAATGTATGAGAAAAGATAACACCAATTGTAGTTCCTTATATTTTAGTTAGTTAACATGCTATATTGTTCATATTTTTTGATTGAGGTATGAAATTGGATTTCTTTCATTGGTGTGATATTGAGGCTCTTATTTACTTGATATTCACTAGACTGGCTCAAGATGCGTGTGCATAATTGATACTTATTTTGGAGGTATCCCCTAATTTCCATACCCACTCTCTAAGGGGAAGCTGGTTCAGATTTTTGATATGCCTCTTCATCAGAAGCTACCTGCAACAAGAACACACCCATGTTTCCAGTGTATTCATAAACTCCTTCACAAAAAGAAGTGTAATTTCAAACGTAGTTAGCATTGGCGTCTTGTGTATCACAATTCTTTGAAAATTAAACATGGCTTGAATGCTGCATAAAATTATTTTAAGTAGTATATGTGAATAAGAACTGAATAATTGTAAATAGATATAACATTATAGAGATGTGAAAAAAGATTAATGTATTATGAACATGTTTTCATACCATTTGTTAAACCGATTGAAATTATATATTATTCAATCTTCTTAAGTTTAAATTCACATTTTAATAGACACATTTGATGGAATATGTAACAACCTGTCCCTCCTGGCCAGTATCGTGACAACCCCAAGCCCGCCTTCCACAGGGCAGGGGCTAGCGACTAGCACCAAAGGTTTAATTCCCTAAAACTGGAAAGGAATTTCTTTTAAAAATTGTAATCACACATAACCAGACTACAAGTGGATGCAAAAACTAATGTTGTGAGTTCAATGGTGCCATCAGATTTCAATTTCGAGTACCAATTCAAATGTTTCAAAACACCTCTATATCGGGTTTATGTCCTTCTGAGATAAGATATACCTGATACTCTTGTGATCGGAGTACATTGTAAAATTTTCACCTATAAGATAGTGCTTCCATATCTTCAAGGTGAAGACCACTGCTGCTAACTCTAGGTCATGAGTAGCGTAGTTCTGCTCGTGTTATCTCAGCTACTGAGAACCATTTGCGACTACTAGTTTCACATGTAGCAGGACACACACGAGTCCGGTCCTAGATGCGTCGTAGTAGACTATGTTCCCTACACCTTCCTATGAAGCCCCAAGATGGGGGCACTAGTCATCCTCTTCCTCAGCTCTAGAAAGACTTGCTGGAATCTCTCCAATCACACGAAGGGTTGTCCCTTCTTTTTCAATGTTGATAGTGTTGTTGCAACTCTTGTGGGGTCTATAATGAACCTCCAGAATTATCCAGCCAAAGCAGAAATCCCTCCCCCTTTATGGGAGGGGGGTAATCCTGGAATCATATTTTGAAAAGATGTCCCCAGAATTAACCCCTCCCCCAAAGGGACAGGAACATCCAATTTGGCTGGATACTTCTGGAGGTTCATTCTAGACTTTACCAGAGTTGCAACACCACTATCAACCTTGACAAATAAGGGGCAACCCTTCATGTGATCGGAGAGATGCTAGCAGAGATTTCAGGAGCTGAGGCAGAGGCTGACTAGTTCCCCCACCTAGTGTCTTCTAGAGGAAGGCGTAGGGTATTTAGTCTATTGCAACTCATCTAGGACTAGAACTGGGTGTGTCCTCATGCAGGGGCAAGCAGTGATCGCAAATTGTTCTCGGCAGTTGAGACATCATGAGAAGAACTATGCTACCCATGACCTGGAGTTGGCAATAGTGGTCTTCACCTTGATGTTGTTGTAGCACTATATTATGGTTGAACGTTTTACCATGTACTCGAGTCACAAGAGTCTTAGGTATATCTTATCTCAGAAGGACATGAACCCGAGACTACAGTTTGTTGTAACTTTTGAACCGGTGCTTTGAATTGAAATTTTAGGGCACCATTGAACTCAAAGCATTAGTGTTTACTTCGACTTGTAATCTAGTTGTGTTTGATTACGATTTTTAAAGGCAATTCCTTCCATGTTTTAGGGAATTACTCCATTGGTGTTAGTTGCTAGCCCCTGGCCTATGGAAGGCAGGCTTGGGGTAGTCACGATACTGGCCTCGGGGGACGGGTCGTGACAAATTGGTATCAGAGGACGTTGGTTCTACCATAGAACATAGGTCTCTGATAATTCTTTCTGTGAAGTAATAGTGTTAAGGTTACTGAGTGTGATTTTCAGTTCAGAGAGTCCAATGTTGGTGCGGCGGCCGACGTATCCATACACCAGGACCCTAACTTCTGATTTCCAACTCAGTGCACGAAAACAATAATTTCTTGTGTGTTTTCAAAGGTTTTCTTTAAGTTAGATTAACCAGGTCAGCTCACCAGGTATAAACAATTGACTATAGTGAACCTATTCTTTATCAGGATTCCTCCACAAAGAAAACCATTTTGGGTTCTTGAGATAGTACTCGATGACGGCTCAATGAGTGACGAGGCTCCGGTGTAGGGCCCTCTTAATATGTTGGAACCGTCGGGTGGTGTACCTAGAGCACCCCCACCCATTGGGCAGCCGATGCCACCAGTTTCATTGGAGGATATTGCACGCCGACTGAGCATGTTGCACGAGTTCCAACGGCAGAGGCCTTCAAGGTTTTGAGGCTGGGAAGATTCCCAGGCAGTAGATCACTGGATGGAGGTGATTAGTGGAGTTTTCCACCTAGTTGGGACACTAGTAGATAAGATGTTGATCTTATCTAATAGTCTTTTTTTCAGTGAGTGACCGTGAGGATGGTACGTATAATGATGAGGTTTTAGTAGTTGGACTGTTTTCTGAGATGGTACCTTCAGGCTGTGTGCCAACTATATCATTACTCGTTGGTCAACAGACAATATCGGTGGTACTGATAGATGACCCTTGTAGGCTTAGTGCCTTACATGTGTTTCAGCATTAGTGTTTTCTTAGTGATACCTTCACCTCAGTTGCGTTCTAATGAGAATTGATGTTAGATTTTGGAGGATTTTATTCCAAATGAATAAATATAAATTATTAACTTTATTCTTATTAAGGTGTTTAAAATAACCAAGTGGTGGTTGGAGGTGGGGGCCACCACACCCTAACCTCCCATGAGAGGTTATGGTGGTGGGGACCACCTGAGCATATCCTCCCATGGGAGGATGTTATTAGGTGGGACCCACACGGGCTTGAAACCCTTCGAACCCCCATTTATGTGGGCTAAACTCTCCACCTTCCCCCACTAATTAAATGTTCCAACCCACGTAGAATTAATTGAACCCCCTCAATTAATTAATTCAACTTTTGAATTATTTTATGTTCAAGACAATGATTAAATATTAGACAAAGATATTATATCATTTGGTTGGCCATTCATTTGGGTGTGACTTGAGAGAGAACTTCATCCTCTCAATGAAGAACGTGAAGAACGCTCCTTCCACTGAAGATAGACGAACACCATCTTATTCCTTCTTCGACCGGGGAAATAAAGGGAAGCGTCACTCATGAAGAACGTCGATTCCACCCTCATCTTATTCTTTCCTATTTTCAATAAAATGACGCCACCTCTTTTTCGCGCAACTTCTTCAACGAACAATCGTAAAGAAAGGTAGGGTGATTTGAGTTGTTTTGTTCCTATTCTACGTTATTAATATTTTGGTATTAATTATGTCAGATGTTATCAACATAACACGGGGGGTCGGACCTCACCAAGATGGAAGACCCATCCCACTTGGTTAATCTTTTTTGTTGATGAAGGAGGAACGGAACACGGCGAACAATGATGGCTGGTGACAGGCCGACTGTGAAAGAAACTGTTGGCGTAAAGTCCGCTGGGTCTCCATGAGGGTTTGGCACCGCATAACTATGTAGAGGAGAGTTGCGGCCACGATGGACCACAGAAGAGGAGCGCAGCGCCGTCATCCCGCACGAAGGGATGTAGGAGGACATGACCAAGGTGGGCCAATGCGGAGGGGCACGACACCGTCACGCCCCGCCGATGGTGCATGAACATGGCCAGGGCGGGCCACGGTGTGAGAGCAGGGTCACGACGTCGTCACGCCATGCCGGAGAGGACCTACGGCCTAAGGCCACAGTGGATAGGGGAGGGCGTCCACCTGATCTGGTCAACAGTGTGCGCTACACAGGTGGGACCCTTCGTGTCTCGCGGTTAAAGGGACCGGCGCCATGCACCGGCCATTACGAACAAAGGGGTGGCGTGGCACCCCCCCCCCCCCCCCCCCCACGGTGAGGCTCGCCGGGCCACGCTGCGTGACCAGCCGGGCCAAGCCACCCGACCGGCCGCCGGGCCACACAGCCAGAAAGGCCGGTCCGGGCCGCTTTCGGGTCTGGCCGCCATCATGTCAGTTCAGACCCATGGACCTGGTTGGACCCCAGTCCGGACCCTAGTTCGGACCCGAACCCGTCAGACCCAATTACACATAATCGCCCATAAATCAGGAAGCATGTGACCGACCGATGGACCATATACGGTGATGGAAATATTGGAATGAGACACTTCATTTGAAAATCCCACTTGAGTTTTGGCCATAGTTTGAGTATAGTTGGGCTGGATTGAACTTAAAAATCAATCGGGCCCCTGGGACGGAAATTCCAATAACTCACAGACTAGGCGTCTGATTGATGCTCCGTCTATTGCGTTGAGACACCTACGTCATGGATGTATGTTGAGATACTTCCACTTGAGACTTAGTGACATTTAATGTATCGACCAGTAGCTGGTGGAGCGGATCCTCCTAGAGATGATCATACAGAGTGCAGAGACCTAGTAGCTGACAGACCTGAAGACTGCTTGACCGATTCGACTCGGAGTGATTCGACTAGCCCAGTGGGGATTGCTTGGTAGTTGGAGGCAGTCCCATGGTGTAGGAGTGCCCGGTATTTGGTGGCAGACCCGCGGTAAATCGACAGGAGAAGTACCTCTGAAGGCTATTAAGGTGAGCGCCGGGTATTTGGTGTCAGACCCACCATGGATGGAGTGCCTGGTAGTTCGTAGTAGACCTGCAGTACTCGACATGAGGAGTACCTCAATAGTCCAAGGATATTGAGAAGCATCTTGCTATCATGAAAGCCCCACTATACTCGATCGAGGGGGGGTTCTCTAGCAGCCTTGGTTTCGATAATGAAAATCCTGGTTTGAGCTGAGTCAGTGACCTTTGTGTTTTCCTCATGATTGTGATGTGTTACTTGATAACGTAGGTATATGTCTGGGCATATACCTAAGTAACGGTTATCCATTGATTTCATACATTGTGGGTCATCCTTGTTGGATTTTGTGAGACCTTGAGTTTCTCGGGGTACCTATTGAGTATTGTTATACTCACCCCTGCACGGGCTATGCCCGTAACTCGTTGTGTTGGATGTAGACGACAGACATCACTGACGGAGGCCGAGAGCACCAGGACTGGATGGTACCGAGAGGAGGACCTTACGAAGTATTGATAAAAGGTTCATTCTGACATACATTGAGTGATTATGTGTCCATATATACCTACCCTTCAGGTAGGAACCCTAGAGGGCGATCCAGTAGCTGCTTTCACCTTTCAGTTATTTTCCCTTTTTTAGTTGTACTTGATTTCAGTTGTATTTTTACTTTATAGTGGGGCTTGTATTCTGGACCCCCTTTACTTTCAGTACACTTTTTATACAAATTTTACTTAGTGATTGATTCCTCTTGTACTCTGGTTGTGTGTGATTATGATTTTTAAAGGCAATGCCTTCCCAGTTTTAGAGAATTAAGCCTTTAGTGCTAGTCGCCAGCCCCTGTCCTATAGAAGGAGGGTTTGGGGTAGTCATGATACAGGACTCGAGGGACGGGTCATGAAAAATTGGTATCATAGGTGGTACCCGGCCTTAAGTGTCGTGAACTACCTAGGTTGAGATGTAGGGCCTACAATAGGATATTGTGCTCTAAAGGGGGTGGGGGGGTGGGGGTGATTGTAACACCCCCAAATGAAAGGGTTAAATTACTAAATGATATGACTCATGTCAACAAGGTTCACCTTTCTTTTATTTATCATGACCCGTCCCCTCAGGCTCGTATCATGATTACCCCAATCCTGCCTTCCATAGGTCATGGGTCTGGCTACTAGCACCAAAGGCGTAATTCCCAAAACATTGGATGGAATTTCCTTTAAAAATTGTAATCACACACAACCAGAGTACAAGGGTAAGCAAACATTGATGTTGCATGTTCAGCGGTGCCTTTATATTTCAATTCTAAGCACTGGTTCAAATGTTACAAAACGCTGATATCTCGTGTTCATGTCCTTCTGATAGAAGATATACCTGAGACTCTTTTGATTAGAGTACATGGTAAAATGTTCAACATTAAGATACTTCTACCACAACTTCAAGACGAAGACCACTACTGCTAACTCCACATCATGGGTAGCGTAGTTCTTCTCGTGATGTCTCAGCAGCCGAGAATCATTTGTGATCACTGCTTGCCCCGACATCAGGACACACCCGAGTCCGGTCCCAGATGCTTCACAGTAGACTACGTACCCTACGCCTTCCACTCAAAGCCTAAAGATGGGGGCACTACTCAGCCTCTACCGTAGCTCCGGAAAGCTCTCCTAATATCTCTCTGATCACATCAAGGGTTTCCCATTCTTTGTCAAGGGTGATAGTGGTGCTGCATCTCTAGTGAAGTCTGGAATGAACCTCTAGTAGTATCTAGCCAAAGCAGACATCCCTCCTCCTTGGGGGTGGGGGTAATCATGAAGTCGTATTTTGAATAGAGTTCCCCAGAATTACCCCCCCCCCCCAAAGGGGGAGGAACTTCTCCTTTGGCTGGATTCTACTGGATGTTCATTACAGACTTCACTAGAGTTGCATCACCACTATAAACCTTGAAAAAGAATGTGAAACCCATCGTGTCGTTGGAGAGATGCCAGCTGAGCTTTCAAGAGTTGAGTCAGATACTGACTAGTGCCCCATATTGAGGCTTTCAAAGGAAGGCATAGGCTACGTAGTCTACTGCAACACATCTGGGACCAGACTTAGGTGTGTCTTGATGCATGGGCAAGTAGGGATCGCAAATGGTTCTCGGCAGCTGAGACAGCTTGAGCAGAACTATGCTACCCATGACCTAAAGTTAGCAGTAGCCGTCTTCGCCTGGAAGATGTGGAGGCACTATCTTATGGGTGAATGTTTTACCATGTACTCTGATCACAAGAGTCTCCGGTATATCTTCTCTCAGAAGGACATGAACCCAAGACAGCGGTGTTTTGTAACGTTTGAACTAGTGCTTGGAATTGAAATCTGAGGGCACCGTTGAACTCGTAGCATAAGTGTTTGCTTCATCTTGTACTCTTGTTGTGTGTGATTAAGATTTTTAAAGGTAATGCCTCCCCAGTTTAAGGGAATTACGCCTTTGGTGCAAGTCGCCAGCCCCTGTCCTATAGAAGGCGGGCTTGCTGTTGTCACGATACATGCCCCGAGGGATGGGTCGTGAAAAATTGTTATTAGAGGACGTTGGTTCTAACGCATAACTTATAACTCTGATAATTCTTTTAGTGAAGAAATAGTGTTATGGGTACTGAGTGTGGTTTTCTGTTTAAGGAGTCTAGTGTTGGTTCGGCGGCCAACATATCCATACACCAGGACCCTGACATCTGATTTTCGTATCAGTGCATGAAAACAATGATTGTGTCTGTGTTTTCAAAAGTTTTCTATAAGTCATCTCAACCAGGCTAGTTGACCAGGTATAATCTTTTGACCATGTCGTACATGTTCCTTATCAGGATTCCTCGACGCAGACAGCTAGTTAGGGTTCCTGAGAGAGTACTCAATGACGACTCACTGAGGGAAGAGGCTCCGGTGTAGGGCCCTCTTACACGGTTGGCACCATTGGGTGGTTTACCAGTAGCACAACCACCCATTGGGAAGAAGATGCCACTAGTCGCATTGGAGGACGGTGCACGCCGACTGAGCGCATTGCATGAGTTCCAGTGGCAATGGACATCAAGGTTTCGAGGCGAGATAGATTCCCAGGCATCATAAGACAGGATGGAGGTGATTACTGGAGTTTTCTGCCTAGTTAGGAAACAAGTAGAGAAGATGTTGAACTTAGCTACTAGTATTTTTTTCAGTGAGTGACAATGAGGATGGTCCGCATAGTGTTGAGTTTTTCGTACTTGCACCATTTTCCGAGATGGTACCTTCAGGCACTGTGCCAACTATATCAATTCATGTTGGTTAGGAGACACTACCAGCGGTACATGTAGAGGACCCTTGTAGGCTTAGTGCGTTACATGGGTTTCAGCATCGATGTTTTCGTAGTGAGATCTTCACCGCAGTTGCGTTCTAATGAGAATGGTAGTTAGATTTAGGAGGTTTATTTAATGAATAAAAATAAAGTATTAAATTTATTTTTATTAAGGTGATTAAAACCACCGTGTGGTGGTTGGTGGTGGGGGCTAACACACCCGAACCTCCCATGGGAGGTTATGGTGGCGTGGCCCACCTGAGCGTACCCTCCATTGGGAGTATGTCATAGGTGGGACCCAAACATGCTTGAAACCCTTGGAACCCCCCATCTATTTGGGTTAAACTCTCCACCTTCCCCACTAATTAAATGTGCCAACCCACTTAGAATTAATTGAACCCCCTCGTTTAATTAATTCACCTCTTGAATTCTTTTGAATTCAAGCCAACGATTAAATAATAGACAAACCTATTATTTCATTTGGTTGGAAATTCATTTGGCTGGGACTTGAGAGAGAACATCATCCTCTCAATGAATAATGCGATGAACGCTCCTTCCACCGAAGATCGATGAACACCATCTTTTTCCTTCTTCGACTGTGGCAAGAAAGGGAAGTGTCACCCACGAAGAACGCTGACACCACCCTCCGCTTTTTCTTTCCCGATGTCAACAAAACGACGCTGCCTTTTTTTTGGGGACTTCGTCAACGAACAATCGTCAAGAAAGGTGGGGGGATTTGAGATGTTTTTTCCAATACTACGTCATTAAAATTTTGGTATTTGTTATGCCGAATGTTATCAACATAAAATGGGGGGGTTCGGACTGCACCAACATGGCCTAACCTTCCCCCTTTGGTTGATCTTGTTTGTTGACGGCGGAGGAATGGACTGCGGCGAACAACGGTGGCTGGTGACGGTCCGGCCACAAAAGCAATCGGCGACACAAAGGCCAGCGGGTCGCCAAGAGGGCACAACACTGCCTAGCTATGTGGAGGGGAGTCGTAGCCACGAAAAGTTGTGGCGGAGGTGATATGTGCCTTTGCATCGCTCGGAGGGCAGCAGGAGGCCGCGACCAAGGCGGGCTCCAGCGGAAGGGCACGACACCGTCGCCCCATGTCGGTGGTGCAGGATAGTGGATGGAGAGTAGGGGTGAGGCACCATTGTGCTGCGTCGGAGAAGACCCGTGGCGTAAAGCCACGGTGGACAGGGGAGGGCGGCCAGCTGAGCCAGCCGCGGATGCGCGTTGTAGAGCCGAGACCCTTCAGTTCCCGCTGTTACAGGGGTCAGTGCCATGCGTCGGCCGTTTCGAACAATGAAGAGGCGCGACACCCCCCACCCCCCACAGCGTGGCTAGTGGGGCCACACGGCCAGCCAACTGCGGCCAGCTGGGCCAGGCCACACGGCCCGCCGTTGGGCCAGGCCACATGGTCAGTCGGGCCGAGCCGCACGGCCCACCGGGTTGGGCCTCACGGCCAGCCGGTCCAGAACCCACGGCCAGCCGGGCCTGGACTGGCTGGTTTTGGGTCGGGCCGCCATCTGGACGGGAAACCCCTTCGAGTCGTTTCAGACCCACGGACCGAGTCAGTCCGAAAGTGTCAGACCGGAACTGAACCCGTCATACCCTATTACACCTAATCGCCCATAACTCGGGCTACGGGTGTCCGATCGACGAGCTGTCTGCGGTGACGGAAATCTTGGAATGAAAAGCTTCATTTGAAATATCCCACATGATTTTTTGACATGTTTCAAGTACGTTTGGGTAGGTTTGAACCTAAAAACCAATCAGGACCCTGGGACGAAAATGCCAATAACTCACGGATCGAGCGTCCGATTGACGCTTCGTCTGTTCCGTTGAGACCCCTATGTTGTTGAGGTACTTTTAGATACTTCCACGTGATAATTAGTGACATTTGGTGTATCGACGAGTACTTGGTAGAGCGGATCCTCCTGTAGATGATCGTACAGAGTGCGGAGATCTAGTAATTGACAGACCTGATGACTGCCTGAGCGATTCGACTCGGAGTGATTCGACTTGCCCAGTGGGAAGCACCACGTAGCTGGTAGAAAATCCATGGCAGTGGAGCGCCCTGTATTTGGTGGCAGACCCACAGTGGATAGAACGCCTAGCAGTTGACAGCAGACCGGCGGTACTTGACAAGATAAGTTCCTCAATAGTCCAAGGTTAGTGAGAAGCGCCTCGGTGTCGCGACAGGCCCACTGTACTTGATAGAGGAGGAGTTCTCCAGCAGTCGTGGTTTCAATAATAGAAATCATGGTTTGAGCTGATTCAATGACCTTTGGGTTTTCCTTATGATTGAGATGGGTTACTTGATAACTTTGGCATATGTAAGGGACTATACCTAAGTAATGGTTATCCATTTATTTCAAACTTTGTGGTTTATCCTTGTTGAATTTTTGGAGACCTTGAGGATCTCAGGGTCCCTACTGACTATCATTATACTCACCCCTACACAGGATATGCCCGCACCTCATTGTGTTGGATGCAGAATATGCACAGTGCTGACGGAGGTCGAGAGCGCCAGGACTGGACGGTACTCGGAGGAGGACCTTACAATGTATCGGTACACGGTGGAGTTTGATGGACATGGACTGTTGTGGAGGCCATCTGTACCTACCATTCAGGTAGGAACCCCAGAGGACGATCCAGGATCTGTTTTCCCCTTTTATCTATTTGTCCCTTTTTCAGTTGTACTTACTTTTAGTTGTATTTTACTTTATTGTTGGGATTGTATCCCCCCCCCTTTACATTCAGTACACTTGTTATACATCTTTTATGTAGTGTTTTCTTCCACTTGTACTCTGGTTTTGTGTGATTACGATTTTGAAAGCCATTTCCTTCCCAGTTTTAGGGAATTACGCATTTTGTTCTAGTCGTCGTCCCCTAGCCTATGGAAGGCGGGCTTTGGGTATTCAAGAAACGATCCCCAGGGGATGGGTTGTGAAAGAATAAATTGAATAACTAAGAAATTTCTACTTACTATAAATGTTCCAAATTTGTCCTAGTAAATTTCAAGTTAAATTGAAATGGGAATGTGGAAAATTGAAAACACCATATACAAACAACTACTTTTTGACTAGTAATAAAATGAATTTGATTAAATTGAATTACATCACACATGTATATAGGGGAAGAACATGTTTGTATACAACATACTAAATGTGCAAGTGTAACATATCAGGTAAATAAAGAATATGACATTTTCATATTTATTAATATTAGTAAATAAAATATTAATATTACTTTAAAGGGAATGCTATGTTCAATGGCGTACCCAATACGCAACAATGATTTTCTTCGAAATCTTAAGTTGCACACTAATAATATAATAATATTATTTTAAATGGTATTTAACGCCTATCCATTGTAATAGCGGATTGAACATAACTAACTAATAAATTATTATATATTCTTGTCAAATATATTTTAATTTATCCAAATAAATGTTATAGGCTTAAAATGAAAATGAATCAAATTTTAAGCATAAATATTCTAATATTCTTTAAAAGGTCGATTAACAGCCTTTATTGGCGAACCCTTTTAAAAAATACATATCAAAATTTTATATGTTATATTTGAAAAAATTAAATCCTTCTTTAGAATCTGGACATCAAAATTTACTTTGTGTAAATTTTTGATATTTTTCCGATAAAGATCATTTTTAGTGAAAATGTTGTATTTTAATTCAAACCCTCCTCTTAATCTAATTTATTTATATGGATAGATTAACTATTTAATTGGGTTTAAATTGTAGTTAAAATATTTTTTTTCATTTAATCCAATGTTGGTCATTGGAATAATTTTCACTTTGAAATTGGACATAAACAAGTGTCAATATTTTTATATATATTGTTTCTTAAAGACACGTTATTTGCTTTGACAGCGGGAATTAATTATAAAAATAATTAATGAAACCTTTATGTTTTTAATTAGTTAAAATGGAAATCATTTTTTAATTTGGAATATCAAATATAGCATAGGGTGAATTTTGGGTATTTTTCTGAAAAACATCAATTTTTTATTAATAGTGAATCCACTAAGTGGTAGTAAAAAACTGATTTTTCGTTTAAATGAAAATTTACCACCTCTATGATTTGAATTTCAAAAATATGACAAACATGGTTTTCATTAGGTTGTAAAATGTGGTTCAATGGAATTAAAACAATTTTTTTGGTGAATTGTAACTTTTAAGTTTTATTAATAATGATTAAAGGTAATTAGTGTAATTTAAGGTAATTATAATTATATAATAATAGGAAATTAACTTTACACTTATCTTACACATATTGGATAAGTCATTTCCAACCAAGACAATCCATGGGTCAACTTGGGGATCCCATGGAGCCACATGGGTAAGAAAATGACATTAATAACTTTCTATTTAAATTAAAAATAAAAGTGTCACAAACATGTATTATTTAACTAAAAAAATATTTACATGGGGTTATAAAATTTATACTTTTGACTATAAATATTCATTAGAAAGAGAAAAATATTTCATATATAATTATATTTTTCTTATAATTTTTGACATTAAATATATAAATTTATTTATGACACCATGATGATGCAGTGATTAACTCATTAATGAATGATTTAAATAAATCGTGAAGATAAGGAAAAATCTAAGTCTTACACTTTTCAAAAACGTATTGTATAGGTCGATTTCAAACCCTTATCACCTTATACTAATAATATATAATTGTTGGACCTTTAATATCTGAAAATTATTTTATTGTAAGGTAACTTTTCAAGACTTTCCAAGGGTGCCCCTCCTCCCTCTTAAAAAAGGCCTCATCTCTACCCTCTTACCCACACCTCTAAAGCCTTTGGCTCGACCAAACTCTGATAATTTTATCTCTCCACATCCCTCTATTCATCCTAGAATCCTCACCTTAGGCAGAAACCTCTTCATGAAACCTTTTTTGTTCAAACCAATGGGAGTTACCTGATTTAATGGTAATGTCCTCTCTTATGTTCGTTTGTATTATTTTTCATCCCCATCCCCATAAACTCATTATATTACATTATTTTGTAACAAAACATGTATCTTAAATATACTAGGATTTTGTTATGATAATTATTCTAGCTACACTTACACACACCTCCATCTAATGGTTAAAGAACATACTTTTTCAGTGGATGGAGAATTACTACCTCATGAAACGATGATTGTTCTATCTTCTCCTACCACCTCTCATGGAAGCCATTATGATGGAACTATATTTATTTATTATTTAAATTATATTTATTTCCTCTAAATTCTTCTATATTTTACATTTAAAACATACCTTTATGCTTTTCATGTTGTGAAAATGCAATTATTTCGTTTGAGGAAGTCTGGACTACCACGCCCTAAAGTGATGTGACTCGTTCATGCAATACATGGAATGTATAAAGAATGAAATTAATGAACTTATGTGACCTATATAACATATATATTATACTGGAATTATAATATATATATCTCTCTCTCATTTAGTATTAATTCCATTAAATACGAAATGGAAATGAAAGTAGCATTCATGCGTACGTACGACTTACAGTCTCCATGAACGGTGCATTTCATTTCATACCTCGAAATGTTATGTAATATTATAAATGAAAGTATATAATCGATATATATGATATCTACATCATGAATATAATTATGGATATAATGGATATTTTACCACATGAACAAATTGTAATTATAAGAAGTTTATTTTTGACTCAAGTACCAATGATCGACAAAACGACCGTTATTAACATAAATAATTACATAATGTTCATAACATGGTAATAAGTGATATAAAAGGAATAATGATTTTGAAAAAGGTTCTCAAGCATGTAGAAATTGAATCTAGTTTATTATTCAGTAATATAATGAAATGAATAAGACAAGTCGGACTTGAGGTAAGGGTTCCAACCTCTCTCTTTCTTTTTAAGTACTCTCTTTTATGTCACTTCTTTTGAGCTCCTATTTATTATGTTAGGGGATTTTCTTATATATTAATATTACTGTGATTTTTATTTTCATATGACGAGAGACCCTAATTGATATCTTCAATCCATTTTGGACGTTTTAGGTGGCACCGTTAGGATGATGAATTTTCATAAGGGGGTATCTTATCTCAGTTTTAATCTTGTGGGACTTCCATTGTTCGCCACTTATTTATTGACTGTGGTGTATTGTTTTCTTAAATTTGATATTTATTATCATGATTCTATTTATATTCATGGTACTATGTGCTTCATATTGTGTTTATTTTCTTTTGGTCATATGACTCGATTGATTACAATGAGGTATGGGGTTTTTATTTCACATTTTATTCCCGTGAGATTCATGCTATATTTGTCACTATCTATGTTGAGTGGTGTATATAATGACCGTGATTCTACTCTTCATGTAATATAATCCTATTAATGGGTATTTACATAAGCATTTTTTTGTCCTTCTTTCATGGGGTGTACGTTTCGAAAGTTACCCAAATCGGTAAGGGATTCTTTCACCCTCCTCTTTTTAAATGACTTCTTTTGTTAGGTCTTTTAATTTAAATCGTCTTATGTTGGTATATGTTCATATATATATTTATTGTTGTAAATGTTATGTCCATGTGATGAGATACCATTTTTATCTCTCATAATCTCATTTTTTTAATTTTAAAGTGACGTTGTTAGGCTATCGAATTTCTGTAAGGGAAATTCTAAACCCAATTTCAATTCTATGGGTTAAAGCTCTACTTCTTGATTATATCATTCTATGATTATTTTTGGATGACCTATTATTGTTTTACACTTAATATCTACTTATATTGGTTGTATTTATGTTTTTCACACATATTTATGTAATTGATTTATCCGTAATCTAAGGATACTGTCTTTATAAGGGACTTTGTCTCAATATCCTTTCATTAGGGAATATTTTGTTTTATACACAACATTATTTTATATGTTGTATAATCCACTTTTAGTTTTACTTATTTTCAAAAGGAATCTTTTCTCTACGAAGCGTTTTACTAAACGACAAAAATTACGTTTCTTTTTAACGTACGCGGTGACAAATAACATTCCACCACCACGAGTATTATATGATCTTTGGATTCCTTAACAAGGTGTAATGTTTTTAAAGGGAAAATAAATAGAATATTCTTTTTTATGTATTTTGGTATTGAATATGGTTTTGACAATGTTTTGATTATATCAATGTGTTGTATTGATATCCTATGATTAAAATGTGGAAATGTTATGTTTCCTTTGAGCATGTTTTATGTGATACAATTATGTTATGGTTCTTGG
The DNA here is from genome assembly GCA_963277665.1 of Viscum album. Lineage (NCBI taxonomy): Eukaryota > Viridiplantae > Streptophyta > Magnoliopsida > Santalales > Viscaceae > Viscum > Viscum album. Next base: position 287,810,493 of record OY728166.1, on the reverse strand, counting down.
GAATTTATTATGAAGATGGGTGGTTTCGTTATAAGCTATGGGCGGGTAAGCCCGTGATAGCTCTCCAATTCATTGGGTAATGTGAAAGACTTAAACGCTAAGGTTTCTCCGAAGAGATTTATGTAATATACTGTTATGGGTACTCCAAACGTAACCATGAGGGTTACTCCCTACGTAAGAATGTAATTAATGACTCAAGTTACCTTTACATATTTCGATTTCAATGAGTTATTTATAATTCTTATGATTTAATTAATTATGTTAAAGTGATTACGTTTTATGAGTAAAGTGTGTTTTCATTGATTCTTATGTATATGTGGACTAATGTTTCCTTTCTGTATTTTTATATCCCTTACTGAGATTTTTGTGCTCATCCCAAGTTTTTGAAATGTTTTCCATATGGCTTAAAGTGTAATACGGTCAAGGATGGGATGAAGGAATTGTCATGATGTCTAAAACATGGAACTAGACATGAATCTTTTGTTCAAGAGTTTAAATTTTGATAAAAAATAGAAACTGAGTAGATGTGTCTACCTTGTAAACTTTTAGATGTAATTGTTATGTACTAATTCTCTAAAACTCTAAACCTGAAAAGATCCTCAATGTGAATTATTCATTTAATTCAAGATTAGGAAATTTTTTAAGTCTGGGTCCTTACAGTTTGTATTAGAGGTCCGTTTAGATTGCTTTAGATGTTAAGGTATTCTTTAAGCATAAATGACATTACCATAATGGTTAGGATTTTAGAAAGAATCATAGTTTTTGATAAACTTAATGATTTTATGATAAAATCAATAATTATATCATAGTGTTATATGATGATTCTAATGATATTCTCATACTTTCATTTTTAGTTTTAGTAAATGGCTGGATCTAGCAGGCACCAAAGTGACAGTGGATGTGAAGAAATCAGTGATAGTTTTCTGAAAGAACAACTGAATGATATGGGAGCTATAATGGGAACTCTTTTGTTTTTTCTCAACAAAATATCAGGAGTAATGATTAAACACATGAACCATGTTGAGTTATCTAATGCATCATGTACGAGATAACAAATTCGATGTGGACGTTCATGTAAGAATTAGAAAGGTAACCATTGGGGTTTATATGATCCTTACTTTTGATGTAATTATGGGTTACTATATGTTATGATGGAAAATTAAAGGCATGAGATAAAATTGATGTTAAATTATGTTATGGTTATTTTTGATGATTTTATCTCTTTTGGGGAATGTTTTAAGAATTATATAGTTTTTGAAAAAGGACAACACACAGTTCATGTGACAACTCTTCACGTCGGACAAAGCTGTGGGAATCGAACCCACAACCAATGTGCGACTAGTATTCATTGCCTACCACTGGACTACGTGAAGTCCCTGGTTAATATGGAAAATTAATTTTAGTTAGATTATCTTATGAATCACGAATAAGTTGATTTTGTGTTATCTATGGAAATGATTAGCCTATCATGGAGGATATGTGATTAGGTTTGTTACTTTTCAGTATGAGACTTTACGAGTAACTGATGTTATTTGGAGATAAATGTTAAGATTCATCTTGGAAGACTATATGATTAAATCTTTCAGTGATTTTGGTTTAATTCTTAGTTTGGATTACATTGATGAATTTTATGGATAGCTGTTTATTGAATGGTCTTTCATCAACTTTGGGTTTTGTTAGAAAATTTTTTGAGATTAAGAGTAATATTTCTTTTTATAAAGGATTACCCTTTTTTGGTATTATCTGATCTTGTTCTAATTTTTTTTTGTTTTGGTTAAGGTTTAAAGACATGGGAAATATATAGTTCATCTATTGTGGGTTACGTGATTCTCTAGAAGTTAATTATAGAGATCTTAATATGAAAAAGTTATCCTGAAATACTCATTGTTTCGAGAATATATGAGTTTGTGTTTAAAATATAGTAAAAGATGAAAGTCTACATGATAAGTGAGTATGTTTCCTTATTATTTAGTTACTCTCATAAATAAATTCCTCTTTGAAAAGAAAATTTAAACCAAAATTTTGTCTGTTAACTTTTCCTATTAGGGTGTCACATACCGTTTAACCCATCATTAGTTTGTGATTTTCTTGGGGTTATCTTTCTCTTAATCAGGTTTTCTATCACTCTCCATCAGAACATGACCCTTTGTTTTCTCCTCCATATACATGTTTTCATGGAATCATAGTATGGGTTAACTTGGGTGACCTTTGTACTTCTCTTTCTTTATTTCAAAGTGATAGTTTATCTGACTCTTGGTCTTTTGTGGGACTTTCAATGAAGTTTTCGAGCCCAATTTTAAAATTGTGAGGAATCAATTACCAAAAGGGGGGAAGGATATAACATCCTAGGTAAATAAAGTGTATGAAATTTTCATATTTATTAATATTTGTGAATAAAATATTAATATTACTTTAAAGGCAATGCTATGTTTAGTGGAGTACCCAATACGCAACAATGAGTTTCTTTGAAATCTTACATTGCAGACTGATAATATATTAATATTATTTTTAATGGTAGTTAACACCTAAAAATTGTAATGGTAGGAATGAACATAAATAACTAAAAAATTATTATATATGCTTGTCAAATATTTTTTCATTTATCCAAATAAAGTTTAGAGGCTTAAAATGCAAATGAAAGCAATTTTAAGTATAAATCTTCTAATATTCTTTAAAAGGTCGATTAACCGCCATTAATGGTGAACCATTTTTAAATATACTTCTGAAAATTTTATATATTATGTTTGGAAAAATAAATTCCTTCTTTAGAATCTGGGCATCAAAATTTACTTTGTGTAATTCTTTGTTATCTTTCTGATAAAGATCATTTTTAGTGAAAATGTTGTATTTTAATTCAAAACCTCTTTTTAATCTAATTTATTTATATGGATATATTATCATTTTAATTGGGTTTATATATTATTTAAAATAAATTTTTAACATTTAATCCAATGTTCTTCATTGTAATAAATTACAATTTGAAATTGGACATAAACAAGTGTCAATCTTATGATAGATATTGTTTTTTAAAAACACGTTATTTGTTTTGACAGCGGGAATTAATTATAAAAATAATTAATTCAAATTTTAAGTTTTGAATTAGGTAAAATGGAAAACATTTTTTAATTCGGAATGTCAAATATACATTAGGGTTAATTTTTGGTATTTTTCTGAAAAACATCAATTTTTGATGAATAGTGATACCACTTCGTGGTAGTTAAAAAAATTGAATTTTCATTTAAATAAAATTATACCACCTCTGTGATTTTAATTTCAAAAATCCAACATAAATGGTTGTCATTAGGATTTAAAACGTGGTTCAATAAGATTAAAATAATATTTTGGCGAATAGTAACTTTTATGTTTTATTAATCACGATTAAAGGTAAATAGTGTAATTTAAGGTAAATATAATGATATAATAATATGAAATTACCATTAAACTTGTTCTACACTTATGGGATAATTCATGGCCGACCAATACAATCCATGGGTCAACTTTGGGACCCCATGGAGCTACATGGGTAAGAAAATGACATTAATAACTTTTTATTTAAAGTAAAAAATAAAATTGTCAGAAACATGTATTGTTTTACTAAAACAATTTTTACATGAGGTTATACAAGTCATATTTTTGACTATAAATATTAATTAGAAAGATAAAAAGATTTCCTAAATCATTATAATTTTTTTATAATTTTTAGACATTAAGTAAATAAATTTATTTATGACACCATGATGATCCAGTGAGTACCTCATTAATTAACGAATTAAATAAAATGAGAAGATAAGGTAAAATCTAAGGGATAAACTTGTCAAAAACCTATTGGATGGGTGTATTTATAACCCTTATCCCCTTATCCTAGAAATATATAATTTATGAAACTTTAATATTCGGACATCATTTTAAAATAATGTAACTTTCCATGACATTCCAAGGGTGCCCCTCCTCCCTCTTATAAAAGGCCCCCACCTCTACCCCCTTACCCACACCTCTCAAGCCTTTGGATCAACCCAAATATACTCATTTTATGTCTCCACATCCCATGTTTTTTCCTAGAAGCCTTACCTTAGGCAGAAATCTCTTCAATAAACCCTTTTGGTTCAAACTAATGGGAGTTACCCGATTTAAAGGCAATGTCCTCTCTTATGTTCTTTAGTTCTATTTTTCTTCCCCAACCCCCTAAACTCTTTTTATTACTTTATTTTGTAACAACACCAGTATCATAAATATACTAGGATGTTGTTATGATAAGGATTCTAGATACACTTACACACACCTCCATCTAATGGTTAATGAACATACTGTTTCTGTGGATGGTGAATTACTGCCTCACGAAACGATGATTGTTCTATATTCTCCTACCATCTCTCATGGTGGCCATTATGATGGTACTATATTTATTTATGATATTTATTATATATATTTTCTCTCAATGCTTCTGTATTCTACATTTAATACCTACATTTATTCTTTTCATGTTGTGCAAATGCGATAATTTCATTTGAGGAAGTGTGGACTACCGCACCGTCAAGTGATGTGACTCGTTCAAACAATACATGGACTGTATAAAGAATGCAATTAATTAATTTATGTGACCTATATAACATATATATTATACTAGAATTATAATATATATATATATATATATATATATCTCATTTGGTTTTAATTCCATTAAATACGATATAGAAATGAAAGTATCGTTCATGTGTACATACGGCTAACCGTCTCAATGAACGGTGAATTTCATTTATTACCTCTAAATGTAATGTAATATTTTAAATTAGAGAATATTATATATATATATATATATGATATATATGATATCTAAATCAATAATATAATTCTGGATATAATTTTTATTTTACCACATGATCAACTTGTAATTTTAAGAAGTTTATTTTTGACTCAAGTACCAATGATCGACAAAACAACCATTGTTAACTTAAATAATTACATAATGTTCATAATAAACGGAATAATGAACCTGAAAAAGTTTCTTAAGAAATTATAAATTAACTCTAGTTTATTATTCAGGAATATAAAGAAATGAACAAGACAAGTCGGACTTGAGGTAAGGGATCCAAACTCTCTCTTTCTTTGTTAGTACTCTCTTTTATGTAACTTATTTTAAGCTCATATTTCATTTTTTGGGGGATATTATTATATATTAATATTAATTTAATTTTTATTTTCATATGATGAGAGACCCTAATTGATATCTTCAATTCATTTTTTGATGTTTTAAGTTGCGCCATTAGGCAGCCGAATTTTTGTAAGGGGTCTCTTATCTCACATTTAATTCTATGAGACTTCAATTTTTCACCACTTATTTATTGAATGTGGTGTATTCTGTTCTTCCATATGATATATATTATCATGATTCTATTTATATTCATGGTATTCTGTGATCCATATTGTGATTATTATCTTTTGGTCATACGACTCGATTGATTACAATGAGGAATGGGGTTTTTAACTCACTTTTTATTCCCATGAGATTAATGCTATATTTGTCACTATCTCCGTTGAGTGGTGTATGTACTGACCATTGTTCTACTCTATGTGTAATATACTCTTATTTATGGTTATTTACATCACAATTGTTTTTTTCCTTCTTTCATATGGTGTACGTTTTGAAAGTTACCCAAATCAATAAGGGATTCTTTCACCATCCTCTTTTTAAAAGACTTCTTTTGTTAGGTATTTTAATTTACATATTATTATATTGGGATATGTTTTTATATATCATTATTGTTGTAAATGTTATGTCCATGTGATGATAGACCATTTTTATCTCTCATCATCTCATTTTTTTAATTTTAATGTGACGCAATTAGGCTGTCGAATTTATGTAAGGGAACTTCTTAACCCAATTTCAATTCTTTGGGTCAAAGCCCTACTTCTTGATTATGTCATTCTATGAATATGTGTGGAAGACCTATGATTGTTTTACACTTAATATCCACTTATATTGGGTGTTTTTATGTTTGTCACACATATTTGTGTAATTTATTTATCCTTAATCTAAGGATACTGTATTTGTAAGGGACATCATCTCAATCTCATTTTATTGAGAAATATTTTGTTTTATACACAACTTTCTATTATACAGTGTATAAACCTCTTTAAATTTTACTTTTATTCAAAATTAATCTTTTCTAAATGAAGAGTTTTACTAAATGACAAAAAGTATGTTTCTTTTTAATGTACGCGGTGACAAAGACCTTTCTGCCATCGCGAGTATTATTTGATCTTTGGCTTCCTTAACAAGCTGTAAGGTTTTTAAATGGAAAATAAAAACCATATAATATTTTATGTTTTTTTATTGAATATGGTTTTGATAATGTTTTGATTATATCAATTTTTTGTATTGATATCTTGTGATTAAAATGTAGAAAAGTTATGTTTCCTTTATGCATGTTTTATGTGATACGAGTATCTTATGGTTCTTGGGAATTGTTTATGATGACGGGTGGTTCCATGATAAACTAAGGGCGGGTGAGCCCATGATAGCTCTCCAAAGAATTTGGTAACATGAAAGAGTTAGATTCTAAGGTTTCTCCAATGAGATTTGGGGAATATACTGTGATGGGTATTCCAAACGTAACCTTAAGGGTTACTCCCTACGTAAGAATGTAATGAATGCCTCAGGATACCTTTACATCTTATGATTTCTATGAGGTATTCATAAATATTATGATTTCATGAAGTATGTTAATGTGCTTATGTTTTAGGAGTAAGGTGTGCTTTCATTGATTCTTATGTATACGTGGACTAATTTTTCCTTTCCGTGTTTTTATATCCCTTACTAAGCTTTTTGTGCTCATCCCATGTTTTTGAATTGTTTTCCACAGTACATAAAGTGGAATATGGTCAAAGATGGGATAAATGAAATGTCATGATGTATAAAACATGGAACTAAACATAACACTTTTGTTCATAAGTTTATATTTTGTGAAAAAAATGGAAACTGCGTAGATGTGTCTACCATGTAATCTTTGAGGTGTAATAGTTATTTCCTAATTCACTAAAACAATAAACCTAAAAAGAACCTCAATGTGAATTATTCATTTAATTCAACATTATGTAATGTTTTAAGGATGGGTACTTATAGTTGGTATCCGAGGTCTGTTTAGATAACATTAGATGTTAGGGTATTCTGTAAGCATAAGTGACATTACGATAATGGTTAGGATTTCAGAAAGAGTCATAGTTTTAGATAAAGTGAATTAGTTTATGCTATAATTAATAATTATATCAGAGTATTATATAATGATTCTATTGATATACTCACACTAACCCTTTTGGTTTTAGTAAATGGATGGTTCTAGCAGGCACCAAAGTGAAAGTGGATGTGAAGAAAACTGTGACGATTTTCTGAAAGAACAACTGAATGATATGGGAGATGAATTGAGAACTCTTGTGGTTTTTCTCAACCAAATATCACAAGTCATGATTAACCACTTAGACCTTGGTTAGTTATCTAATGCTTTATTTAAGAGATAACCAAATCGATGTGCATGTTCAGGTAATAATTATAAAGGAAACCGTTAGGGTTTATATGATCCTCACTTTTGAGGTAATTATGGGTTACTATATGTTATGATGAAGAATGAAAGGCATGAGATAAACGTGAGGTTAAATTATGTTATGGTTATTTTTGATGATTTTATCTCTTTTTGGGGAATGTTTTAGGAATTATATAGTTTTGAAAAAGGACAACGCACAGACCGTGTGACAACCCATCGCGTCGGACAAAGCTGTGGGAACCAAACCCACAACCAAAGTGTGACTGGTATTCGTCGCCTACCACTAGACTACGTGAAGTCCTTGGTTAGTATGGAAACTTTTTTTTAGTTAGACAGTCTTATGAATCAGGAATAAGTTGATTTTGGGTTATCTATGGAAATTATTAGCCTATCATGGAGGATATGTGATTCGGTTAGTTACTTTTCTGTATGAGACTTTAATTGTAACTAATGTTATTTGGAGATACATGTTAAGATTTATCTTGGAAGACTATGTGATTAAATCCATCATAGATTTGTGTTTAATTATTAGTTTGGATTACATTGATGAATTTTATGGATAGCTGTTTATTGAATGGTCTTGGATGAACTTTGGGTCTTGTTGGACAAATTTTGGAGATTAAGAGTAGTATTTCTTTTTATAAAGGATTATCCTTTTTAGGTATTATCTGATCTTGTAATTACAATTTTTTTTGGTTTTTTAATGTTTTAAATATATGTAAAATATATAGTTCATCTTTTGTGGGTTAGGTGATTCTCTAGAATTTGATTATAGCACTCTTAATATGAACAAGTCATCTTGAAATACTCATCGTTTGGAGAAAATATGAGTTTGTGATAGAAATATAGTAAAAGATGAAAGTATAAATGAAATGTTAGAATTTTTCCTTATGATTTAGTTATTCTAATAAATAAAATCCTCTTTGAAAAGTAACTTAAAATAAAAAAAATTGTTAACTTTTCCTATTTGGGAATCACATACCGTTTAACACATCATTACTTTGTGATTTTCTTTGGGTTAACTTTGTTCTAATCAAGTTCTCTATCACTCTCCATCAGAACATGACCCTTTTTTTATCCTCCATATCCATGTTTTCATGGAATCCTAGTATGGGTTAACTCGGGTGTCCTTTTTTACTTCTCTTTCTTTATTTTAAAGTGATTGTTTTACTGACTCTTGTTCCGAGGTGGGACATTCAGTGATGTTTCTAAGCCCAATTTTAAAATTATGAGGACACAATTTCCAAAAGGTGGGAAGGATGTAACATCCCAGCTAAATAAAGAATATGAAATTTTTATATTTATTAATATTTGTGAATAAAATATTAATATTACTTTAAAGGGAATGTTATGTTCAATGGCGTACCCAATACTCAACAATGAGTTTCTTTGAAATCATACGTTGCACACTAATAATATAATAATTTTATTTTAAATGGTATTTAATTCATAGACATTATAATGGCAGTAATGAACATAACTAACTACAAAATTATTATATATTCTTTCCAAATATTTTTCATTTATCCAAAAAAATGTTATAGGCTTAAAATGAAAATTAATCCAATTTTAAGCATAAATCTTCTAATATTCTTTAAAAGGTCGATTATCTGCCATTAATGGAGAACCCTTTTTAATATACCTTTGAAAAATTTATATGTTATATTTTACAAAATAAAATCTTTCTTTAGAATCTGGACATCAAAATTTACTTTGTGTAAATTTTTGTTATTTTTCCAATAAAGATCATTTTTAGTGAAAATGTTGTATTTTAATTCAAAATGTACTTTTAATCTAATTTATTTATATGGATATATTATCTTTTTAATTGGTATTAAAGAGTATTTAAAATATATTTTTACCAATTAATCTAATGTTGGTCATTGGAATTAATTTCAAATTGAAATTGGACATAAACAAGTGCAAATATTTTGATAGATATTATTTTTTAATAACACGTTATTTGTTTTAATAGTGGGAATTAATTATAAAAATAATTAATGAAACTTTTATATTTTGAATTTGGTAAAATGGAAATCATTTTTAGATTTTTAATATCAAATATAACATCGGGTGAATTCTTGGTATTTTTCTGAAAAACATCAATTTTTGATTAATAGTGAAACCACTAAGTGGTAGTTAAAAAAACTGGTTTTTCGTTTAAATGAAATTTTACCACCGTTGTGATTTGAGTTACAAAAATCCTACATACATGGTTTTCATTAGGATGTAAAATGTGGTTCAATGGGATTAAAATAATTTTTTGGTTAATAATAACTTTTATGTTTTATTAATCACGATTAAAGGTAATTAGTGTATTTTAAGGTAAATATAATGATATAATAATACGAAATTACCTTTACACTTGTCTTAAACATATTGGATAAGTCATGGAAGACCAACAAAATCCATGGGTCATCTTGGGTATCCCATGGAGCCACTTGGGTATGAAAATTACATTAATAACTATTTATTTAAATTAAAAATAAAAGTGTCAAAAACATGTATTGTTTTACTATAACAATTTTTACATGGGAATATACAAGTTAACTTTTTTACTATAAAAATTAATTAGAAATATAAAATGATATCCTAAATCATGATATTTTTTTTATAATTTGTTGACATTAAATATATACATTTATTTATGACACCATGATGATGTAGTGATTACCACATTAATGAACGATTTAAATAAAATGAGAAGATAATGTAAAATCTAAGACTTACAGTTGTCACAAACATATTGTATGGGTGTATTTAGAACCCTTATCACCTTATACTCGAAATACATAATTGTGGGATCATTAATATCCGAAAATCTTTTTATAAAAATTTAAGTTTTCTAGACTTTCCAAGGGTGCCACTCCTCCCTCTTATAAAAGGCCCCCACCTCTACCCCTTACCCACACCTCTCAAGCCTTTGGATCGACCAAACGCTGCTAAATATATCTATCCACATCCCTCTATTAATCCTAGAATCCTTACCTTAGTCATAATGATCTTCAAGAAACCATTTTGGTTCAAACCAATGGGAGTTACCCGATTTAATGGTAATGTCCTCTCTTATGTTCTTTTGTTTTATTTTGCTTCTCCAACCCCCTAAACTGTTTTTATTCCATTATTTTGTAACAAAAATAGTATATTAAATATACTTGGATGTCGTTATGAGAAGTATTAGATCTACACTTACACACACCTCTGTCTAATGGTTAAAGAACATACTGTTTCCGTGGATGGCGAATTACCGCCTCACGAAACGATGATTGTTCTATCTTCTTCTACCACATCTCATAGTGGCCATTATGATGGATCTATATTTATTTATTATATTTGTTATATTTATTTCTTCTCTATGCTTCTTTATTTTTCATATAAAACATACCTTTATTCTTTTCATGTTGTGCAAATGCAATAATTTCATTTGAGGAAATGTGGACTACTACGCCCTCAAGTGATGAGACTCGTTATTGCAATACATGGAATGTATAAAGAATGAAATTAATGAAATTATGTGACTTATATAAAATAATTATTATACTGGAATTTTAATATGTATATATATATCTCATTTATTTTTAATTTCATTAAATACGAAATAGAAATGAAAGTAGCGTTCCTGCATACGTACAGCTTACCGTCTCCATGAACGGTGTATTTCATTTCATAAATCTAAATGTTATGTATTATAATAAATGAAATTATATCCTAGATATATATGATATATATGATATCTACATCATGATTATAATTCTGGATATAATGGAAATTTTACCACATGAACAACTTGTAATTATAAGAAGTTTATTTTTGTCTCAAGTACCAATGATCGACAAAACGACCGTTATTAACTTAAATAATTACATAATGTTCATAACCTGGTAATAAGTGATATAAAAGGAATGATGAACTTGAAAAATGTTCTTAAGAAAGTAGAAATTAACTCTAGTTTATTATTCAGGAATATAAAGAAATGAATAAGACAAGTCAGTCTTGAGGTAAGGGATCCAACCTCTTTTTTTAAGTACTCTCTTTTATGTCACTTCTTTGAAGGTACTATTTCTTATTTTGGGAGATGTTCTTATATATTACTCATACTGTAATTTTTATGTTCATATTATGAGAGACCCTAATTGATATCTTCATTCCATTTTTGTATGTTTTCAGTTGTGCCGTTAGGCTGCCGAATTTTCGTAAGGGGATATCTTATCTCACTTTTAATTCCGTGAGACTTCCATTGATCACCACTAATTTATTGAATTTGGTGTATTTTGTTCTTCCATTTGATTTATATTATAATTATTCTATTTATATTCAGGGTATTCTGTTATTCATATTGTGTTTATTATCTTTTGGTCATACAACTCGATTGATTACAATGAGGTATGGGGTTTTTATCTCACCTTTTATTCCCGTGAGATTCATTCTATATTTTTCACTATCTCCATTGATAAGTGTATGTCCTGACCATGATTATAATCTTTGTGTAATATAATCTCATTTATGGGTATTTACATAATCAGTGTTTGGTCCTTATTTCATGGGGTGTACATTTCGAAAGATACCCAAATCGGTAAGGGATTCTTTCACACTCCACTTTTTAAAAGACTTCATGTGTTGGGTCTTTTAATTTACATTTTATTATGTTGGAATATGTTATTATATATCTTTAATGTTGTAAATTTTATGTCCAAGTGATGGGATACCATTTTATCTCTTATCATCTCATTTTTTTTAATTTTACTGTGATGTCGTTAGGCTGTCAAATTTATGTTAGGGAAATTCTTAACCAAATTTATATTATTTGGGTTGAAGCTCTACTTCTTGATTATGTCGTCCTAAAAATATGTGTGGATGACCTCTGATTTCTATACCCTTAATATCCACATATATTGGGTGTATTTATGTTTGTCACACATATTTATGTAATTGATTTATCCTTAATCTAAGGATACCATCTTCATAAGGGACTTCATCTCAATATCCTTTCATTGAGACATATTCTGTTTTCTACCCAACATTATTTTATACGGTGTATAAACCCCTTTGAATTTTAATTTTATTCAAACGGAATCTTTTCTCTACAAAGCATTTTACTAAACGATTAAAAATTATGTTTCTTTTTAACGTACGCAGTGAAAAAGACCTTTCCACCACCACGAGTATTATTTGATCATTGGCTTCCTTTACAAGTTGTAATGTTTTTAAAGGGATAATAAATACCATTTACTCTTTTATGTATTTTGGTATTGAATATGGTTTTGATAATGTTTTGATTATATCAATGTGTTTTTTTTATATCTTGTTATTAAAATGTGAAAATATTATGTTTCCTTTATGCATGTTTTATGTGATATGATTATGTTATAGTTCTTGGGAATCGTTTATGAAGACGGGTGGTTCAAAGATACACTAAGGGAATGTGATCCCGTGATAGGTCTCCAATGCATTGTGTAGCGTGATGGAGGTAAACGCTAAGGTTTCTCTGAATAGATTTAGGGAATATACTGTGATGGGTATTCCAAACGTAACCATGAGGGTTACTCCCTACGTAAGAATGTAATGAATGCCTCATGTTACCTTTACATATTATGATTTATATGAGTTATTCGTAAATCATATGATTTCATGAAGTATGTTAAAGTGATTATGTTTTGTGAGTAAAGTGTGTTTTCATTAATTCTTATGTATACGTGGGCTAATGTTTCCTTTCCGTATTTTTATATCCCTTACTGAGCTTTTTGTGCTCATCCCATGTTTTTGAAATGTTTTCTATATGACTTAAAGTGGAATATGGTCAAGGATGCGATCAAGGAAATGTCATGATGTCTAAAACATTGAACTAGACCTTAATATTTTGTTCAAGAGTTTATATTTTGTGAAAAAAATGGAAACTGAGTAGATGCCTCTACCTTGTAATCATTGAGATGTAATAGTTATATCATAATTCTCTAAAACTCTAAACCAGAAAAGATCCTCAATGTGAATTATTCATTTAATTGAAGATTATGTAATGTTTTATGGCTGGGTCCTTATAGTTGGTATCAGAGGTTAGTTGAGATAATTTTAGAGGTTAGGGTATTCTTTAAGCATAAGTGACATTGCCATAATGGTTAGGATTTCTGAAAGAGTCATAGTTTTAGATAAAGTGAATGTGTTTATGGTAAAATGAATAATTATATCATGGTATTATATGATTATTCTAATGATATACTCACACTGACCTTTTTGGTTTTAGTAAATGGCTGGATCTAGCAGTCACCCAAGTGATAGTGGATGTGAAGAAAACTCTGACGGTTTTCTGAAAGTACAACTGAATGATATGATAGCTGTAATGAGAACTCTTGTGGTTTTTCTCAACCAAATATTAGGAGTCGTGATTAACCACTTGAACCTTGGTGAGTTATATAATATATCATGTATGATATAACTAAATCGATGTGGATGTTCAGTTAATAAATAGAAATGTAACCCTTAGGGTTTATATGATCCTTACTTTTGAGGTAATTATGGGTTACTATATGTTACGATGGAAAATGAAATACATGAGACAAACTTGAGGGTAAATTATTTTATGGTTATTTTTGATGATTTTATCTCTTTTTGGGGAATGTTTTAAGAGTTATATAGTTTTTGAAAAAGGACAACACACAGACCATGTGACAACCCGTCGCGTCGGACAAAGCTATGGGAATCGAACCCACAACCAAAGTGCGACAGGTATTCATCACCTACCACTGGACTACGTGAAGTCCATAGTTAGTATGGAAAATTCATTTTAGTTAGACGATCTTATGAACCAAGAATAAGTTGAATTTGGGTTATCTATCGAAATGATTTTCCGATCATGGAGGATATGTGATTAGGTTAATTACTTTTCAGTATGATACTTTATGAGTAACTGATGTTATTTGGAGATAAATGTTAATATTTATCTTGGAAGACTATGTGATTAAATCTTTCTGAGATTTGGGTTTAATTTTTAGTTTGGATTACATTGATGAATTTTATGGATTGCTATTTATTGAATGGTATTTGATGAACTTTGGGTTTTGTTGGACATATTTTGGAGATTAAGAGTAGTATTTCTTTTTATAAAGGATTATCTTTTTTGGGTATTATATGATCTTGTACAAACAATTTTTTTTGGTTTTGGTTAAGTTTTAAAGACATGAGAAAAATATAGTTCATCTTTTGTGGGTGAGGTGATTCTCTAGAAGTTGATTATATCACTCTTAATATGATAAAGTCATCCTGAAATACTCATCATTTGGAGAAAATATTAGTTTATGTTAGAAATATAGTAATAGATGAAAGTCTATATGACAAGTGAGTACGTTTTTTTATGATTTAGTTAATCTCATAAATAAATTCCTCTATGAAATGTACCGTAAAACAAAAAAATTTCTGTTAACTTTTCCTATTAGAAAATCACATACCGTTTAACCCATCATTAGTTTGTGATTTTCATGGGGTTAACTTTCTCCTAATAATGTTTTCTATCACTCTCCATCAGAACATGAACCTTTTTTTCTCCTCCATATCCATGTTATCTTGGAATCCTAGAATTGGTTAAACTGAGTGACCTTTGTACTTCTCTTTCTTTACTTTAAACTGATAGTTTACCTAACTCTTGTTACGATGTGAGACTTTCAATGAAGTTTCCGAGCCCAATTTTAAAATTGTGAGGACACAATTCCCAAAATGGTGGAAGGTTGTAACATCCCAGATAAATAAAGAATATGAAATTTTCATATTTATTAATATTTGTGAATAAAATATTAATATTACTTTAAAGGGAATTCTATGTTCAAGGGGGTATCCAATACGCAACAATGAGTTACTTTGAAATATTACGTTGCACACTAATAATATAATAATAATATTTTATATGGTAGTTAACGCCCAGCCATTGTAATGGCAGGAATGAACCGAACTAACTACCAAATTATTAAATATGCTTCTCAAATATTTTTTCATTTATCCAAATAAAATTTAGAGGCTTAAAATGAAAATGAATCCAATTTTAAGCATAAATCTTCTCGTGTTCTTTAAAAATTTGATTAACCGCCTTTAATGGAGATCCCGTTTTAAATATAAATTTGAAAATTTTATATTTTATATTTGAAAAATTAAAATCATTCTTTAGAATCTGGACATCAAAATTTACTTTTTGTAAATTTTTTTATTTTTCCGATAAAGATCATTTTTATTGAAAATGTTGTATTTTAATTCAAAACCTCCTCTTAATCTAATTTATTAATATGGATACATTATCTTTTTAATTGGGTTTAATGTGTAGTTAAAATATATTTTTACCATTTAATCCAATGTTGGTCATTGGAATTAATTTTACTTTGAATTTGGACATAAACAACTGTCAATCTTTTGATAGATATTGTTTCTTAAAAACACGTTATTTAATTTAACGGCAGAATTAATTATAAAAATGATTAATTCAAATTTTATGATTTTAATTTGGTAAAATGGATATCACTTTTGAATTTGGAATATCAAATTTAGCGTAGGGTGAATTTTTGGTATTTTTCAGGAAAACATCAATTTTTGATGAATAGTGAAACCACTAAGTGCTAGTTAGAAAAACTGATTTTTCATTTAAATGAAATTTTACCACATATGTTATTTGAATTTCAAAAATCCGATATACATGGTATTCATTAGGATGTAAAATGTTGTTCAATGTGATTAAAATAATTTTTTGGTGAATAGTAAATTTTAAATTTTATTAATCGTGATTAAAGGTAATTAGTGTAATTTAAGGAAAATATAATGATATAATACTATGAAATTGCATTTAAACATGTCCTAAAATTATTTAATAAGTCATGACCGACCATGAAAATATATGGGTCAACTTGGGGACCCCATGGATCCACTTGGGTAAGAAAATGACATTAATAACTTTTTATTTAAAGTAAAAATAAAAGTGTCACCAACATGTATTGTTTTACTAAAACAATTTTTACATGGGGTTATATAAGTAATATTTTTGACTATAAAAATTTAGTATAAATATAAAACTATTAACTACATCATGATATTTTTTTTATAATTTTTAGACATTAAATAAATTTATTTATTTATGACACCATGATGATGCAGTGATTACCTCATTAATGAACGATTTAAATAAAATGAGAAGATATGGTAAAATATAAAACATACACTTGTCAAAAACTTATGTTATGTGTGTATTTGAAACCCTTATCACCTTATACTCGAAATATATAATTTTGGGACCTTTAATATCCAAAAATTATTTTATAATAAAGTAACATTTCAAGACTTTCCATGTGTGCCTCTCCTCCCACTTATAAAAGGCCCCCAACTCTACCCCCTTACCCACACCTCTCAAGCCTTTGGCTCAACAAAAATCTTCTCATTTTATCTCTCCACATCCCTCTATTCATCCTAGAATCCTTACCTTAGGCAGAACACTCTTCAAGAAACCCTTTTGATTGAAACCAATGAGAGTTACCCAATTTAAAGGTAATGTTTCTCTTATGTTCTTTTGTTTTATTTTTCTTACACAACCCTCTAAACTATTTTTATTCATTTATTTTGTAAAACAACCAGTATATTAAATATACTAGGATGTTTTTATGAGAATTATTCGGGATAGACTTACACACACCTCCGTCTAATGGTTAAAGAACATACTATTTCCGTTGATGGCGAATTACTGCCTCACGAAACGATGATTATTCTATCTTCTCTTACCACCTCTCATGGTGGCCATTATGATGGAAATATATTAATTTATTATATATATTATATTTATTTCCTCTATATTCTTATGTATTTAACATTTAAAACATACCTTTATGCTTTTCATGTTGTGCAAATTTGATAATTTCATTTGAGGAAGTGTGGACTACTGTGCCCTCAAGTGATGTGACTCGTTCATGCAATACATGAAATGTATAAATAATGAAATTAATGAAATTATGTGACCTATATAACATATATACTATATGTGAATTATAATATATTTATATCTCATTTAGTTTTATTTCCATTAAATACGAAATAGAAATGAATGTAGTTTCATGCGTACGTACGACTTACCATGTCCATGAATGGTGCATTTCATTTCTTACCTCTAAAAGTTATTTAATAATAAAAATGAAAGTATATATTGGATATATATTATATATATGATATCAACTTCATGAATATAATTATGGATGTAATGGTTATTTTACCACAAGAACAACTTGTAATTATAAGAAGTTTATTTTTGACTCAATTACCAATGATCGACAAAATGACCGTTATTAACTTAAATAATTTCATAATGTTCATAACATGGTAATAAGTGATATAAAAGGAATAATTAACTTGAAAAGGTTTTTTAATAAAGTATAACTTAACTGTAGTTTATTATTCAGGAATATAAATAAATGAACAAGACAAGTCGGACTTGAGGTAAGGGATCCAACCTCTCTCTTTCTTTTTAAGTACTCTATTTTATGTCACTTCTTTTGAGCTCCTATTTATTATCTTGGGGGATGTTCTTCTACATTACTCTTACTGTAATTTTAATTTTCATATTATGAGAGACCCTAATTGATATCTTCAAACCATTTTTGTATGTTTTAAGTGGCGACATCAGGCTATCGAATTTTTGTGAGGGGATATCTTATCTCACTTTTAATTCCATGAGACTTCCATTGTTCGCCACTTATTTATTAAATTTGGTGTATTGTGTTCTTCCATTTGATATATATTATCATTATTATATTTATATTCATGATATTCTATGATTCATATTGTGTTTGTTATCTTTTGGTCATACGACTCGCTTGATTACAATGAGGTATGAGGTTTTTTATCTAACCTTTTATTCCCGTGAGATTCATGCTATATTTGTCACTATCTCTGTTGAGTGGTGTATGTACTAACAATGATTATAATATTTGTGTAATATACTCTCATTTATGGGTATTTACATCAGCATTGTTTTGTCTTTCTTTCATGGGATGTACGTTTCGAAAGTTACACAAATCCTTAAGGAATTCTTTCACCCTCCTCTTTTTATAAGACTTATTTTGTTAGGTCATTTAATTTACATCTTCTTATGTTGGGATGTGGTATTATATATATATATTGTTGTAAATGTAATGTACAATTGATGAGATACCATTTTTATCTCTCATCATCATTTTTTTTAATTTTAATGTGACGCCGTTAGGCTGTCAAATTTCTGTAAGGGAACTTCTTAACCCTATTTTAATTATTTGGGTTAAAGAGATAATTCTTGATTATGTCATGATATGAATATGTGTGGATGACCACTGATTGTTTTACACTTAATATCCACTTATATTTGGTGTATTTATGTTTCTCACACATATTTATGTAATTTATTTATCCTTAATCTAAGGATATCGTCTTTGTATGAGACCTTGTCACAATATCCTTTCATTGAGACATATTTTGTTTTATACACAACTTCTTTTATACATTGTGTAAACACCTTTGAATTTTTGTTTTATTCAAAAGGAATCTTTTCGCTATGAATCTTTTTACTAAAAGACAAAAATAATGTGTATTTTTAACGTACGCGGTGACAAAGCCCTTTCCACCACCGCAAGTATTATTTGATCTTTGGCTTCCTTAACAAGCTGTAATGTTTATAAAGGGAAAATAAATACCATATTCTCTTTTATGTATTATGGTATTGAATATGGTTTTGATAATGTTTTGATTATATCAATGTGTTGTACTGATATCTTGTGATTAAAATTTGTAAATGTTATGTTTCTTTTATGCATGTTTTATGTGATAAAATTATGTTATGGTTATTGGGAATTTTTTATGAATATGGGTGGTTCCGTGATAAAATAAGGGCAGGTGAGTCCATGATAGCTCTCCAATGCATTGGGTAACGTGAAGGAGTTAAACAGTATGTTTTTTCCGAAGAGATTTAGGGAATATACTTTGATGGGTATTCTAAACGTAACAATGAGGGTTACTCCCTATCTAAGAATGTAATGAATGCCTCAAGTTAACTTTACATATTATGATTTCTATGAGTTATTAATAAATTTTATGATTTCATGAAGTATGTTAATGTGCTTATGTTTTATGAGTAATGTGTTTTTTCGTTGATTCTTTTGTATACGTGGACTAATGTTTCCTTTCCGTATTTTTATATCCCTTACTGAGATTTTGGTGCTCATCCCAAGTTTTTGAAATGTTTTCCACAGGACTAAAAGTGGAATACAGTCAAGGATGCGGTAAAGGAAACTTCATGATGTCTAAAACACGGAACTAGACATGACTATTTTGTTCAAAAGTATATATTTTGTGAAAAAATGTAAACTGAGTAGATGTGTCTACCTTGTAATCTTTGAGATGTAATAGTTATGTACTGATTCTCTAAAACTCTAAACCTAAAAAGATCCTCTATGTGAATTATTCATTTAATTCATGATTATGTAATGTTTTAAGTCTGGGTCCTTATGGATGGTATCAGAGTTCGGTTTAGATAACTTTAGAGGTTAGGGTATTCTTTAAGCATAAGTGACATTACCATAATGGTTAGGATTTCAGAAAGAGTCATAGTTTTTGTTAATGTGAATTAGTTAATGATAAAATTAATAATTATATCATAGTATTATATGATTATTATAATGATATAATCATACTGACCTTTTTGGTTTTAGTAAATGGCTGGATCTAGCATGCACCAAAGTGACTGTGGATGTGAAGAAAACAGTGACGGTTTTCTGAAAGAACAACTGAATTATATGGGAGCTGCAATGAGAACTATTGTGGTTTTTCTCAACCAAATATCAGGAGTCATGATTAACCACTTGAACCTTGGTGAGTTATCAAATGCATCATGTAAGCGATAACTAACTCGATGTGGATGATCATGTAATAATTATAAAGGTAACCATTGGGGTTTATATGATCATTACTTTTGAGGTAATTTTGGGTTACTATATGTTATGATGGAAAATGAAAGGTATGAGAGAAACATGAGGTTAAATTACGTTATTTTTATTTGTGATGATTTTATCTCTTTTTCGGGAATGTTTTAAGAATTATATATTTTTGGAAAAAGGACAACACACAGACCGTGTGACAACCCGTCGCGTCCGACAAAGCTGTGGGAATTGAACCCACAACTAAAGTGCGACTGGTATTCATCGCCTACCACTGGACTACATTAATTCCATGGTTATTATGGAAAATTTGGTTTTGTTAGATGATCTTATGAATCAAGAATAAGTTGATTTTTGGTTATCTATGGAAATGATTTTCCAATCATGGAGGATATGTTATTTGGTTAGTTACTTTTTTGTATGATACTTTAAGAGTAACTGATGTTATTTGGAGATAAATGGTAAGATTTATCTTTGAAGACAATGTGATTAAATCCTTTGGAGATTTGGGTTTAATTATTAGTTTGGATTACTTTAAAGAATTTTATGGATAGCTATTTATTAAATGGTATTTGATGAACTTTAGGTTTTGTTGGACAATTTTTTGAGATTAAGAGTAGTATTTATTTTTATAAAGGATAATCCTTTTTGGGTTTTATCTGATCTTGTACAAAAAAAAATTTGGTTTGGATTATGGTTTAAAGAGATGGTAAATATATAGTTCATCTTTTGTGGGATAGGTGATTCTCTAGAAGTTGATTATAGCACTCTTAATATGAACAAATCATCCTGAAATACTCATTGTTTGGAGAAATATGAGTTTGTGTTAGAAATATAGTAAAAGATGAAAGTCTACACGACAAGTGAGTATGTTTACTTATGATTTAGTTAAGATCATAAATAAATTCCTCTTTTAAATGTAACTTAAAAAAAATATTTTGTCTGTTAACTTTTCTTATTGGGGAATCACATAATGTTTAACCCATCATTAGTTTGTTATTTCTTTGGGGTTAACTTTATCCTAATCATGTTTTCTATCACTCTCCATCAGAACATGACCCTTTTTTTCTCCTCCATATACATGTTTTCATGAAATCCCAGAATGGGTTAATTTAGGTGACCTTTGTACTTCTCTTTATTTATTTTAATGTGATAGTTTTACTAACACTTGTTCTGATGTGGGACATTCAATGATGTTTCCAAGCCCAATTTGAAAATTGCAAGGACACAATTCCTAAAAGGGGGGAAGGATGTAACATCCCAGGTAAATAAATAATATGACATTTTCATATTTATTAATATTTGTGAATAAAAAATTAATATTAATTTAATGGGAATGTTATGTTCAATGGCGTACCCAATACGCAACAATGAGTTTTTTGGAAATCTTACGTTGCACGCAAATAATATAATAATATTATTTTAAATGATAGTTAACACCTAGCCATTGTAATGGAAGGAATTAACAGAACTAACTACCAAAATATTATATATTCTTGTCAAATATTTTTTCATTTATCCAAATAAATGTATGAGGATTAAAATGAAAATGAATCTAATTTAATGCATAAATTATCTCATATTCTTTTAAAGAACGATTAACCGCCTTTAATGGCGAACCCTTTATAAATATACATTTGAGAATTTTATATGTTATATTTGATAAAATAATTTTTTTTTTAGAATCTGGACATCAAAATTTACACTGTGTAATTTTTTGTTATTTTTCCGATAAAGATCATTTGTAGTGAACATGTTTTATTTTAATTCAAAACCTCCATTTAATCTAATTTATTTGTATGGATAGATTATATTTTTAATTGGTTTTAAAGTGTAGTTAAAATATATTTTTACCATTTAATACAATGTTGGTCATTGGAATTAATTTCACTTTGAAATTTGACATAAACAAGTGTCAATCTTTTGATAGATATTGTTTCTTAATAACACGTTATTTGTTTTGACAACGGGAATTAATTATAAAATTAATTAATGCAACTTTTACGTTTTGAATTTGGTAAAATGGAAATTATTTTTGAATTTAAAATATCAAATAGAGGTTAGGGTGAATTTTTGGTATTTTTCTGAAAAACAACAATTTTTTATGAATAGTGATACTACTAAGTGGTAGTTAAAAAATGATTTATCTTTTAAATGAAATTTTTCCACCTCTGTGATTTTAATTTCAAAAATCTGACATACATAGTTGTCATTAGTATGTAAAATGTGGTTCAAATATATGAAAATAATTTTTCTGGTGAATAGTAACTTTTAAGTTTTATTAATTGAGATTAAAGGTAATTAGTGTAATTTAAGGTAAATATAATGATATAATAATATGAAATTACCTTTACACTTGTCCTAAATGTATTGGATAAGTCATGGCCAACCCATACAATCCATGGGTCAACTTGGGGACCCCATGTAGCTACTTGGGTAAGAAAATGACATTAATAACTTTTTATTTAAAGTAAAAATAAAAGTGTCACAAACATGTATTGTTTTACTAAATATTTTTTACATGGGGATATACAAGTCATATGTTTTACTATAAATATTCATTAGAAAGATAA
Source organism: Viscum album (assembly GCA_963277665.1). Lineage (NCBI taxonomy): Eukaryota > Viridiplantae > Streptophyta > Magnoliopsida > Santalales > Viscaceae > Viscum > Viscum album. Next base: position 287,787,468 of record OY728166.1, on the reverse strand, counting down.
AAAGTATTCCTAAATCCTGATATTTTTTTATAATTTTTAGGCATTAAATAAATAATTTTATTTATGACACCATGATGATGTAGTGATTACCTCATTAATGAACGATTTAAATAAAATGAGAAGATAAGTAAAATTCTAAGACATAAACTTTTCAAAAACTTATTGGATGGGTGGATTTAGAACCCTTATCACCTTATACTAGAAATATATAATTTTGGGACCTTTAATATCCAAAAAGCATTTTATAATAAAGTAACTTTTCAAGACATTCCAAGGGTGCAACTCCTCCCTCTTATCAAAGGCCCCCACCTCTACCCACTTACCCAAGCCTCTAAAGCCTATGGCTCGACCAAACTCTGCTCATTTTATCTCTCCAAATCCCTTTATTCACCCTAGAATCCTCACCATTTTTAAAATGCTCTTCAAGAAACCCATTTGGTTCAAACCAATGGGAGTCACCCGATTTAATGGTAATGTCCTCTCTTATGTTCTTTTGTTTTATTTTTCTTCCCCCACCCCCTAAACTCTTTTTAATCCTTTATTTTGTAACAAAAACAGTATCTTAAATATTCTAGGATGTCGTTATGAGAAGTATTTGAGCTACACTTACACACACCTCCATCTAATGGTTAAAGAACGTTTTGTTTCCGTTGATGGCGAATTTTTGCCTCATGAAAAGATGATTGTTCTATCTTATCCTACCACCTATCATGGTGGCCATTATGATGGAACTATTTTTATTTATTATATATATTACATTTATTTCCTCTCTATGATTCTTTATTTTACATTTTATACATACCTTTATGATTTTCATGTTGTGCAAATGTGATAATTTCATTTGAGGAAGTGTGGACTACCGCACCTTCAAGTGATGTGACTCGTTCATGAAATACATTAAATGTATAAAGAATGAAATTAATGACCTTATGTGACCTATATAACATATATATTATACTATACTTATAATATTTATATATATATATATATCTCATTTAGTTTTAATTCAATTAATTATGAAATAGAAATGAAAGTAGCGTTCATTCGTACTTACGGCTTACCGTCTCCATTAACGGTGCATTTCATTTCTTACCAATAAATATTATGTAATATTATAAATGAAATTATATACTGTATATATATGATATATATGATATCTACATCATGAATATAATTCTGGATATAATGGTTATTTTACCACATGAAAAACATGTAATTATAAGAATTTTATTTTTGACTCAAGAACAAATGACCGACAAAACGACCGTTATTAACTTAAATAATTACATAATGTTCATAAAATTGTAATAAGTGATATAAAAGGAATAATGAACTTGAAAAAGATTCTTAAGAAAGTAGAAATTAACTCATGTTTATTATTCAGTAATATAATGAAACGAACCAGACAAGTCGGACTTGAGGTAAGGGATCCAACCTCTCTCTTTCTTTTTATGTACTCTCTTTTATGTCACTTCTTTTAAGCTCATATTTCTTATGTTTGGGGATGTTCTTATATATTACTATTACTATAATTTTTATGTTCATATTATGAGAGACACTAATTGATATCATCAGCCATTTTTGGATGTTTTAAGTGGCGCCATTAGGCTGCCGAATTTTGGTAAGGGGATATCTTATCTCACTTTTAATTTTGCGAGACTTCCATTGTTTGCCACTTATTTATTGAATGTGGTGTATGGTGTTCTTCCATTTGATATATATTATCATTATTCTATTTATATTGATGGTATTCTGTGATTCATATTGTGTTTATTATCTTTTGGTCATACGACTCGATTGATTACAATGAGGTATGGGGTTTTTATCTCACTTTTTATTCCCGTGAGATTCATGCTATATTTGTCACTATCTCTGTTGAGTGGTGTATGTACTGACCATGATTATACTATTTGTGTAATATACTATCATTTATGGGTATTTACATGAGCATTTTTTGGTCCTTCATTCATGGGGTGTATGTTCTGAATGTTACCCAAATCGGTAAAGGATTTTTTCACCCTCCTCTTTTTAAAAGAATTATTTTGTTAGGTATTTTAATTTACATCTTCTTATGTTGGGATATGTTCTTATATATCTTTGTTGTTGTAAATGTTATGTACAAGTGATGACATACCATTTTTATCTCTCATTATCTCATTTTTTGAATTTTAAAGTGACGTCGTTAGGCTGTTGAATTTCTATAAGGGAACTTCTTAACCCAATTTCAATTATTTGGGTTAAACCTCTAATTCATGATTATGCCAGGATAAGAATATGTGTGGATGACCTATTATTTTTTTACACATAATATCCACTTATATCCGGTGTATTTATGTTGGTCACACATATTTATGTAATTTATTTATACTTAATCTAAGGATATCATCTTTGCAAGGGACTTCATCTCAATATCCTTTCATTGAGGCATATTTTATTTTATACACAACATTATTTTATATAGTTTATAAACCCCTTTGAATTTTACTTTTATTCAAATGGAATATTTTCTAAATGAATCATTTTACTAAACGACAAAAAGTATGTTTCTTTTTAACGTATGCAGTGAGAAAGACCTTTCCACCACCGAGAGTATTATTTGATCTTTCGCTTCCTTAATAAGCTGTAATGTTTTTAAAGGGAAAATAAATACCATATAATCATTTATGTATTTTGTTATTGAATATGGTTTTGATAATGTTTTGATTTTATCGTTATGTTGTATTGATATATTGTGATTAAAATGTGGAAATGTTATGTTTCTGTTATGCATGTTTTATGTGATACGATTATGTTATGGTTCTTGGGAATTTTTTATGAAGATGAGTGGTTACATGATAAAATAAGGGTGGGTGTGCCCGTGATATCTCTCCAATGCATTGGGTAACATGAAGAAGTTAAACGCTAAGGTTTCTCCAAAAAGATTTAGGGTATATACTATGATTGGTATTCCAAACGTAACCGTGAGGGTTACTTCCTATGTAAAAATGAAATGAATGCCTTAAGTTACCTTTAAATATTATGATTTCTATGATTTATTCATAAATATTATGATTTCATGAAGTATGTTAAGGTGCTTATGTTTTATGAGTAAATTGTGTTTTTATTGATTCTTATGTATATGTGGACTAATGTTTCCTTTCCGTATTTTTATATCCCTTACTGAGCTTTTTGTGCTCATCCCAAGTTTTTGAAATGTTTTCCACATGACTTAGAGTGGAATACGGTCAAGGATGGGATCAAGGAAATGACATGATGTCTAAAACATTAAACTATACTTGACTCTTTTGTTCAAGAGTTTATATTTTGTGAAAAAAATGGAAACTTAGTAAAGGTGTCTACCTTTTAATCTTTGAGATGTAATAGTTATGTCCTAATTATCTAAAAATATAAACCTAAAAAGATCCTCAATGTGAATTATTCATTTAATTCAAGATTATGTAATGTTTTATGGCTAGGTCCTTACAGCAAGTGCACAATTGATCACATTATTATACATCATACTTAAATATTTTAGTATGTTGTATTCTAATTTGTTTTGAATGACATCAAACATTCCATCATGATGAATGTAATTTAAAGAATGTGAAATACCATTGATCATAATCCAAATTTTTCCATATTATGTTCGCCTACTTCATCAAAATGATATCACCACAAGTCAGCTCTATAAATGACTCCATGGAATCACATTCCAACATAATATTTGGAATCAAATCGCTATATGGATTAAACTATTTACTCATAAAAAAACACCCCATAAAACATTAGTGAAAAAATAGATTTTCATGTACTGTTTCATGCAACTAATTATTCAAATTTCTTCATCCACTTCTTCCCCTTCCTTCATAGTTTCTCGAATCTTCCAAATTAATGAAAAATCATCTATAAAAACCACTTTTAACTTGAAACTAAAGCTTACCTATAAGCTGGAAAACGATAACAAACACACCCATAAAACCAATAACAAACATAAAAACATGATGTTTTAACTACTAGTTTACTAATATTTTGAACTCATTTTCTTTTCTAATAATGGGGTGCATTTGTTAGAACAAGGTTATTTTTGTTTTCATGCACCATTCTTTCACATAAATACCTATAAGAAATAAATAAATTAAGTGAAATAGTGTCGGGAAATCTGTCTAAAGGCTGGAAACTGATAACAAAAACACCCATGAGGGTAATCTACAACAAAAAAACTATATTTTAACAGCTACTTTACCTATATTTTTCATTGATTGGACTTTATAACATTGGGGTGAGATTGTAAATATAGGGTTCTATATGGTTTCATGTCCTAGGTTTACACAGAAGTACCTATAAATAATAACAAAAAATAAGTGAAATGATGTTGAAAAGTCTTATTATATGCTGAAAATTGATAACAAACACACTTATACATGTAATCAGCAACATAAAATAGTTTATGTTAAAATCCAGTTTACCTATATTTATCATTCATTGGAGTTTAAAACATTGGGTGTGATTATTAAGATATGTATGTGTTTGGATTCATGTACCATGTTTTCAAAGAAGTACATCTACTTAATAAAACAAAATTAAGTGAAATGGTGTGGGAAGTTATGCCGATATGATATAAAATGATGACAAACACACCCATATAGGTAAACAGGTCATTCCAGATCTGTTCGTTGGTAATATTTTTATTCATATAGGTTATATTTGACATCCAATTAATGCATCAAGATCATATAATAAAAAATAAGCCATTGTCAGTGCTGCAAATAATTTTTAAATATCCATAGCTCCAAAATGTGTCGCTACTCCCCTTTCTGTGATGGGGTATTTCACAAAATTTTAGTCTAACCCCACCATGTGACCGAGTATGTAGTACCAAGACCATCCCAACACTGGTAATGTTTACTAAATATTTATCACCCAATCTCATTATAAAACAATTGTAATGCTCATATCATATGTTCAAATTCTAAAATTGAATCTGAACAATTAACTTATAAATGAAGTAACACACTATTCAAATTATAACTAATAGTTGTAGTAGCTTTAAGACATCATCATAATTGTAGTAAATAGAAGTTTTATATGAAACTGAATAAAAATTTATTTGTACCATTGAGATATAATATATATGAAGTAATAAAGAATTAAAATAAGAATTAATATTAATGAACTTTGATGCAGGAACAATGAACATGTGAATTTGAACATATTGGAGATAGTCTTGAATCCAAAAAAATGTTATAAAATGTATTCACACAAGCATTTAATTTTAAAAAGTGTGTGTGAGGTAAGAATATCTATAGTTTTTTAAATGATATTCACATTGTATCTTCCATGATGGTGTATTCCTTCATATTCTTGTGTTACTTCAACCTGTCCCCTTATATGTAGTCTCAAAACCTGGAATTAAAATTGATTATATTGAATATATTTAATACATAAATTAGTGGTAAAAAATATTTAAATAAAATAAGATTAAATATAGAGATTGTAAAAATATTATAAAATAAAATGGATAATCACTTTGTACATTTTTACTAAATCTTCACCTTCAAGATCAATCGACAGAGTCATCAATATCTGTAAAAAAACGGAAGGGCTACATACAGACCATACTCTTTAAGGATATCACATCTTGTTTAGAACATGCCAGTATTCACGTAACAATTTTATCAATACACATGGCTATATCAATAGATAATTTTGTAAATAAATGTCACACGATATAATGTAGTAGTTCACTAATTACGGAATCAGGAATGATGTATTTTAAATGGACTGTAAAACATTATGGAAAATTCATAGGAATATAGTCAAATTAAAAGATGAAAAGTGGAATACATTTTTTATAGTATATAGGAAGACCGTATTACTGTATGAGTTATGCCTTTGGTAATGGGTTGAAGCTGCATAATAGGGAAATCCCGAACTAATTTGGGAGATGTGAATGAATAGAAATTTCTAGTTTCGAATAATATAAAAGGTCCCAACTACCTCAACCCATAAGTAAATACTTCTTGAATCTACATCAACATGTATCTGATCCCAACTCAAAAGTAATTAAATAACAATACATACTAAACTCCCTACTCTTGTAGTCTCAAAATATAATCAATGTTCAAAATCTACCTCATCTCCTCCAAAGAACACTGAAATTTTTTTCACCTATTTTAAGCCAATCCGTAAAGTGATCCTTTGGATTTCTAGACATAATAGAAGACATAATTTAAGCACTTGAGAATAATTTGATATATAAAAAAAATCAAGAGATAAAGAATACACAGTAGCTTCAAAATTATTTAATGGTAGTAAAAAATAGTGGTTAATGAATCTAATAACATGAACAATAGTTAGAAGGAATATGATGTTTACCAATTTGAACAGAGATAAAGAAATAAAATCTTTTTTAATTATATTCAATGAAAATGAAACTCCAAAAAAATAGTAATGTCTACTCAAATATTGTAATGAAAATAAATGACAATGAAGATAGAAATATTAATACTTAAGTGTATGAAAAAAAAATTATGGTTGTAACAAATCATCCATCAAAGATGTTGTTGACTCATAAAACTCTTGCGCTTTCATGTCCCTTTAACATAGTAGTAAATCATTTTTTACAAAATTATGGATTATGTTATTTCATAAAATGAAATAGAAATAGTCTAAGAAATTATAACTGCTCCTATTACTGTCAAAAGAAAATGTTCTTGCAATAATTTCTGAGCTTTAAAACCTTCCATCAGCAACATTTTGTAGATAAAATAAGAATTAAAATGTTGAATATATAGTAATTATATCAATTAAAATGTTGAAATAATAGTTACCGGTAATCATAATTTGTTTATGCAATAAATCGTGAGGTTGAATGATATCAATTTCAAATAGAGTTCCATAATACGAATAATTAATCAGTATCATTTAACTCGATTTCAGCCATTCCCAACTAAACCCAAAAAAAGAAATTAATAATTTTCTGAATACCAGAGTAATGAAATTCATACATTTTATCATACCTAAACTGAAAAACCCATCACAGTGGAGCCATGTACACATAAAATGACCATTTTATAGTCACCAAACCGTAACATCCATCTTTACCATTATCATTTTCATTAAAAACTGTTTTTTCCACCAATTTTCTACATTGTGTATTGTTTAATTAAGAATAAGTATGGAATAAAGGTTTTTTCTTGGCATAAAAAATTGGCGTTGGCATACAAGATGGTAGAATGAAACCAACTCTATTGGCCTCTAGCTATTTTATTATATAATATTTTAAGATGAATGAGTATAGGAAAATCTCAGTAATCGGAATAGAAATTGAGAATCTTGAAATTTTATTTCTTGAATTCAGGTAAGTAATGAATGTTTTAGCTTGAGATGAAAGAGAATTTCATGTGTCTATTCCAATTTTCAACTTTAGAACAATGATGGAGGCACCATAAAAAAAACCCAGAAAAATAATACAGAATGATAAAATTTCATGGTTTTGATCCAGAAAGTTGAATTCTTCTATCTACAAATCAGGACATGGAATCATTATTGGTATTTTTTTGAATCATTTGTTTGAACCCATCAAATGAACTCTGCATGGATCAATCAAACTGGTATCACTTCATAGAGTCAAATTTGCAACCACATAATGTTGTATGGTTAGAAATTCTAGGTATATGTACTTATATTAAAATGATACCTAAAAAAGGAAACATATTTCATAATATAAAAAATACATATTGATACAAAATATTAGTGTTATGTTAGAAGAATATAATAATATGTATGACATTTCAATTTTTACATTAATTTATAGTAAAAAATAACATTCTATGAATGGTAAAAAATACAAGAAAAAGTGAACTTCATAATAACAGTGAACACAACATTCCATCCATTAAAAAATAGTGAACATAACATACTAATCGGAAACATGTATATAGTGTATTGGAAATGTTAAATGTTCACAAAGTGACAATATTGAATGGAAACATATAATAAAAGAAAAAAACTGGGATAACAACCGGAGTTCACTGAGGCATTTTATAAAGGATGTCCAGTGCAATCAAATCCAAGCCTGATACAAAGAAGTGGAAAACTATGGTGCCTCGCTATCATCTTCAATCTATGCAGTAGGAACCATGTAGTCAGAAAGAACAATTTCCTATTCTCTATCACTACATACCTTGTTATATGCTCTATAGTCAAAAACAGTATGGTTACAACAACTTAGCAGGCAAGAGTACTATGTCCTCAATAATAATAGAGACACCTATGGCCACTAATGGCATATACGACATCATAATAATAGTAAAGATAAAAATTTAGGTCTCAAAAAATTGTAGGTTTGACCTCATCATTTTTGGCTCTAATTGGTGTAGGATTTTCCTCAATCACACCTCTTTTCAGTGTAGTTTGATGGAAATAATTGAGCACTTCCATCATTCTTCACCAATCACACAAATTATTTGAGATGACTAAAACTGAATCTCAACAATATTATATCATTATATATTTTAAATCAAGCATTAATACTTTTCATTCCACAGAATAGACTAAAGCATGAAGAAAATTAGAGTGAATATAATGAAAAAACTAACCGCGAATACAACATATCAACTTTGAAAAAACAAAAAGTGAATAAAACATATTATAATTGAAGAAAATAACAATGAATACAATATTCTGGATTGGTACAAAGAAACATATTTTGTGGAATCTATTTTCCGCGAATGTAACATATTTATAGTGAACACAACATACTAATAATGGACAAAACATTCCAACTATGATTAAATAATGAACATAACATACTAACCGTAAAAAATTATATAGAGAATTGGAAATATTAAAAGTTCAAAACATGAAAATACTAATTGGAAACATATATACAGTGACCAAAATTGCGATCCCAACCTAATTTCATGTATTTAGTGTATTGAAAATATTAAAAGTGCAAAAAATGAAAATAGTTAATGGATACATATATACTATGACCAAAACTGGGTTTCAAACCTGAGTTCACTGAGGCATTTTATAACTCATGTCCACTATAATCAACTCCAAGCTTGATCCAAAGCATGGGATAACCTTGAGACCCCTTCTTCATCTTCAATCAGTGTATTAGGAAGCATGTAGTCAGAAAAAAAAATTTCCTCTTGACCAGAACTACGTACCTCAGCAGTTGTTCTACAGTATGCAACAACCAGGATACTACAACATAGAAGGCAGGAGTACTATCTCCTCTATAATAATAGAGGATATTACGACCACCAAGGGAATATACAACATCATAATAACAGTACGAATAAATATTATGGTTTGTGGCAAATGCATGGTTTACCTCATCATTCAGGGCTATGATTTTTGAGGTACAAAGCTGATGTAGGAGGAGATAGGGTTTTTAGAGGCAGCGAGCCATAGAACTAAACATAATAGAATATATGGGATGGAAATTGGGTTGAGATGATAATTTGGAGGTGGAAAAATAAAAATATATAATCACATACTTGAACTGCAAAGCATATGTGGCATGGTAGAGGGGTTTCGATGTAGAGTCTGAGGCAGAGCTAATATTCTTTATAGGAGGTTATGCTGATGGTGAGATGATGGTATAATAGGATTGTGTTTTATATGAGATTTCATCGATGATGCTAATACCCCAGTGGAAGGAGATGTTAGTGAGGAGGTTGAAGATAGAGATGTGGAGTTGGAGGAGCCAAAGGCAGAGCATGCAGAGGCGGAGGTGCGGCTGGAGGATGTGGTCTTCAGGAATCTTAGGTCATCTTAAGGGGTATTGTGGGTAAGAAGAGATATAGGACGGAAATCCTGTTACAGTGTGAGAGAGAGTGGATCACGTAGAGACGATGGATCCCAAGGTGGTCGGAGGTGGAGGTGATGCATAGGTAGGTGGATTAGCTGATGGTGGAGAATGCAGAGCTGAAGGTAGAGCACGCAGAGGAGAAGGCAGAGCCCACAAAGGTGAAGGTGGAGAACCTAAAGGTGGAGGAGTAGACAACAGAGCTTGCTGAGGCAGAGTCACGGCTTGAGGATGCGGTATGTGGGAACCCTAAGAGGGTGGCAGAGGAGAGTAGATTTCTGCGGGGGAGTGGAATCCCTAGAGCTGGCATGAGGGATTCAGGTAGGGAGTTGTGAAAGGGGTAGACGTGGACGATAGGGCACTATGTAGTGAGGAGGATTGTAGGACCGGATCATGGCAGGAAGAAATACCTAATATTAGTATATATATCGATAATGTCTCGTATTCATATGTGTTTACTAACACCTCAAAAATGAACTAAAGTGTGTCATTTTCTATTTATAGGGATTTTAATATGGATATATTTTAAGAATAAATATTATTAATATGATATAAGAATGATTATATATATGTTAACTATTATATACCTTACTTTTATTACATATTTAAAAAAATTAATACAATATTCAGGCATATATATGTACAAACGTGTCTAACAATAACTTAATTCATTTTCATATATCTAAATTTTATTGATGATTATAAATATGTATATAAGAAATGAATATTTATATTAATATCATTATATACATTATTGAGATAATGGAACCCTAGTCAATTTAAAATGAGAAAATACACTTAACCAAAACATTCTTGAAAAATGTTGTGGTTATCACCAGAAATAATGATTTTAGTTATGAATTTTCAGTAAATTGGTGGTAGAAGAATATAATAAAATAATAAATTTTATTTATATATTATAATGGTTTGATGATATATTTATAATAAATTATCATTTATTATATAGGAGTTTTTAACATATACTATGGAATTCAGATATATGGTAAGGGACTTTCATCTATCTTTTTTTAAGTGAGGCAGATGAAATATTTTTTACATTTTTATTTTGTGTGTTTCATATAATTCCCATGATTATATTTTATTATAATTAAGAGTGTTACTGGGATCTATATATCCTCTAATTATCCTTTCATTTATGGTTATTACGATTCAAATGTTACCAAAGTTGTAAGTGTATTATATTACAATCTCATTATTTATTGTGATTGTTTATGATTATGTATTTGATGATAAATATTATGATATATATATATATAAATAGATTCATCAATTTTCATTTACTCTTATTTTCTATTTTAAATAAATTTTATCCATTAATTTCCCCATATATGTAATCATGATTCCAAAATAACATTTGTATGGGAAACCCACCGTTATTGATTTATTTAGTAAAAAAACATGCGTTCCATATCCATGATTAATAAAAAAAATTATATCCTAAAAATATGGTTTAATGTTATTTTTCCCCAATTTTATATTTTAAAAAATGTATTTTAAAATGATTCTTCATACCAAGTTCTAATTAAGGTTATTTTTTTTGTTTTTTAAAAAGGGTTTCAGAACATTTTCATTTATCTAATATAAAATTTAAGGTATTTAATAACATCAAGAATGATTATTATTTTTTGAATCTTCTTATTCATGTTCGCAAGGTAATTTTCAATTAAAATGTTTTCTTTAATATTTTGTAATTTTTTATATTTTAAATATGTGATTTCAAAATAGAAGGTAAATTCTCCTCAAGAATTTATTAATTATATTTTATGGAATTTTTTTCATTAATAAAATAAAAATCAGAAATTTATTATGATTTAGTAGATATATTATATAATTCTTCCACCATGATCCTTTATATAGATATATTATGGATATTATAAATTTTTTTATTGAACTAGTTTCTTTCCCATGGGTTATTCTATGATAGAATGTTTATAATACTCATTTCCATTTCATGTGTTATGATATGATTAATAGTTCAATGGATCAAATATATTTTTTTTCATTATTTTATTCATCTAATTGGAATTATATATCTCTATAATTTATTTTGAAATTATTATTGTTATATGATCTCTTATGGTACACATGAGGTAATCACTAGCCCAAAACATGGGTACACTGGCGGTTATCCAAATCATAATACAGGGTACATAAGAGGATATCCCAATACTAAAATAGGATACATAGTTGGTTATTATAAGCCCAAAATAGGTCACACATGTGGCTAACCCATAAAATAAATAAGATACATGTAACGTTATCCTAATCCAAATATAGGAAAATATTTCTTTATCCAAATTTAAACATGGTATGATTACCAAGTTGGATATCATTGGCATAATATATTCCATGATTATGTGTATAGAAAAAATCATTGTCATATTCCAATGTTATACTCTCCTTTATTATGTTAACTAGTTTCTATTTGATCTATTCCCTTTCAACTTCCATGATTTTTACCATGACTCTGGTTTGTTATCGATGATATCATGGGTAGAGTTTTCAAATGTTATTTTGTTGATGTCATAGCCTTATGATCAAATTATTTTGATATCTCCCTTTTTAACCATACTTAAAATATTATATCACACTATATTATATTTCCTTTCTGTTAGTTATGAGTAAAGGAATTATGTATAATATATCTTATAAGGGTGCTTATTATGATGAACCACTTATTTATGAATATTTTTTATAGAGACATTGGAGCTTTATGATTATGGAATGGATCATTATGTTATGAAAATAATGTCCATTTATTAATATGTGATATTTATGTGTAAATTGTTTATGGTCATTATAGAGGGGGACTATCCAGCCAAAATAAGGTTTATTTTTTTTCCAAAAGAGGCTGAATATTATAAAAATCATATTATTCAATATTCTTTAATTATATTCTTAAATGAGTGAGGATGAAATCTACATCATTATGGATTACAATCCACCAGGTTTAATGTTTGAATTAATATAGAATTAATTATAAAATCTAGTCTCCATTGATTCATCCCCTCTCTATTAGTTATGTATTCCTCTCCCAATAACTCTATCTATTATCAGTTCAGGGTTACCTATATATAATTTGTTCAATATATTATTAAGGAAAACATGAATACAATTTATAGTATGAGTGTTTTCATATTATATGGAATGAATTATAAAATTTGGAAGAACATTAAGTTATCAAATCATCAATACCATGTATTATATGATTGTAAAGATGTTATGTTTTGTGTTACACCTATTTATAATAATACACCATTGAAATTTTCAAGTTAAATAAATTTAGAGATTGATGAAAAATATAAAATCTAATTCTAATGTAATTATTAAAAATTGTGCAGAACCAATTAATGGGACATTGATTATCCAATGTAATATTTGAAAATATGGAAGGTAATGATGAGGGGGATGTTATAGATATGTAAAATAAAATATATATTTTGAGATACCGATATGAACACATGATGTTGACTAAGGAAGAATAAATTATTATTACTTTCATGGGTCAGTGAAATTTCAATAAATATATTAGGAAGAGGTGAAAAAGGTAAATATTTTACAATTTAAAAATATCTTATGAGAAACACTATGAAGAGGTTTGACAATTTGATATCATATCATAATGATATAGAATGCATCCCAATAGAATAATTACATCATATTCTCATATATAATTAGATTATAATTCTATTATCATTTAGAATGAATGTTTAATGTAAAATGGAAATCTGGACTATGATAAATTGAAATTTAGAAGAAAACGACGATGATGTATATTATTTTGAATTTAAATTTTTTGAGTATTATATATAAAATTAATGAATAATTTATATTTTTCAAATATTCTCATTGAAGTATGTATGAAGAGATAATGAAAATTTACAATTATGTGTTATAAATATAATGGAATTAGAAAATTTTCTGATAATTATCTTAATATGAGGGGTTAAAATTTTCAATCTGTAAAAGATGAGAAAAATTATCAAAATAAATAGGGTGAATAGTTTTAAATAATCATCACCCGTTGGATGAAAAAATGATCTATGTTATAGTAGTAATAAAAGAAATATGAAATCTAAAGAGGATGATGTTTTGGATTCATCGTTTATTTAATGATAATGTAAACTTGGTGATAAATTTAACAATTTAATGGATCATCTTATAATGGTATTTGATACTTCAAGTAGTAAAGAATATGATTTATAACCAACTAAGTTAGAACATTAGGTGATAGATTAATTAAATTATATTTGTTATAAAAATACTCTCATGAAATAAATGAATCTACTAGTAAAATAATAATGATAATTGACATATGACTAGAATGAATGTTATATGAAAGAAGTAGTTATTATACAATTTTATAAAAAAAATTAATGGAAAAGACATTTTATAGATACACTCAAGGTGTATTGGAGATGAGACTGATCTGAAGAAGTTAAAATTTTATTTTATATACTCTATTATAGTAGAGGACGAATCTTATAAATAATTATAGAAAACATTAATAATTAATTATCATAAATTTACACATATTAAATCATCAAGTAATTTTATTTTCAATATAATTGTATGTTAAAACTTGATATTTGGAAAACTATGGACTATTAAAAATTGTTTGAAACATTACATTAATTAACTAGATAAAAGGAATACGTCACGAATATTTGTAAATAAAAAATAAAATAAACTATAAACACAATGTATTTATTAACAAATAAACATATCCAAAATTTTAGGCAGAATTTTTATTCTCCTAGATGATTTAGATTCTATGGACACTATTGATTTTATAGAGTATTAAAAAAATACATGCTTGTGATAGTAAAATATTTCACAATTATTAATGAGGAATGAAAACATAAGAATTAATTCATATGGGTGGAACTCTATTTCTCAAAGAGGACAAACCATAAAGTAATATACCTCAAATTTTCCAACATAGAACAACTTTGAAATTCATAATTAAGTCTATACTAGGTTTGAGAAACTAGGTTATAATGTCATAAATACTATGAAATTTTTTATAAGAGTGTATTCTTATTCTATCATAGGAAATTAAATTTATAATCCAAATGTAAAATAAACATATCTTGAATAATATATTTTTACTAGTAGAGAAAACAATTTTCACTGTTCTTTATAATGAGTACTCATCCAAAATGATAGGTGGTCAGAAAATTATAAAAAATATTGATAATAATGAAAGAGTAACAATCAACATTGGTAATGATTATTAATTACAAATCAATATGATCGACTCATCGAAAAATGAAGATCAAAATGTAAAATTAATTTTTTTCTTCAATATAGAAGGGAGTAAAAAAATGCTTCTACTGTTATTATGCTATGTTTTGAAGGCAATGAGGTTATTTAAAAAATGAGTCATGTATCAATAAAATATTAAAGGATTGGAGGATTAAGAAAAATGGAAATGGAAATAATGGATAGACTATTGAATACATTGCACGTAGTCCAATGGGATGAGAATGAGGTTATAGACGACCTGGCCTGTTGTCCCCTTGGATGAACTCGGCCTATACTTTTGATAGTACACAAACATAATATCAATTAAATGGGCTTCTTACATGATGTGTACTCCCCCATACAGCATGTTATGGAGCATATACACAAGATAACATTTTTACTTGTACAAAATAATGGATACACGGGTGGATGACGTGTATGGGAAAATGGTTTGAGTACACAAGTGGACCCATCATATAGGGACATGGCATGTAACCCATTCACACACCATGTACTCTTTTCATGGAAATTGTGGATGACACCATCCATTTAAATGAGTATAAACTAGGGTCATGTGACACTTCATGTACGCATACAACACAATGTGTACCCCCTTTAACATGCCTTGATTCTCTTGTCCTCTGTATCATGGACATGTTTCTTTAGGGTTTGTCCCAATTATTGTTTCCTTGAAAGTTGTTATGAATCATTCCATACTCCTTGGACTATGATCCCATTATAATAAATTACTAGTTAAATATTTTGTAATACTTTCCAAGTGGATCAAAGCTGGATTATTCATTTCTTATCATTTCCTAGGTGGAGTTCATGGTATTGATGCGACAAAAACTACATAGGAAAAGATTCTATACATACCTGGTTAAACCGGATTGGGTTGTTGGTATTACCCATGTTTCTAGCTATGATCCTCATCTATCTATTTTATTCTCTTTGGAATATCAAAAAAAATTATCATAGGGATACATGACAATTACCACTTCTTAGACAGACATCACTAGTGCTATTGGATTTAGGAGTGTGTTCCCCCAGATAAGTGTTATGTTTAATCACTAAACTAAATTCCAAATGATAGTAAGCTATGGTTGTATCTTACCTATTGATTGTGTGTCTGGGAATCAGTATATCTGTATATTATTGTTATACGTGTTATAGACATATACCTTTGAAGAGATGACAGGTTTTTATTTTAATGTATTTATTTTTTGTTCTAGGGTGTCCTAATAGGAATTGTTATACTCTCCCATGAATAGGTTTTTCCCACAATTGTCATTAAATGAATATATGATTGAACTTTTTATGGAGGTCTAGGTGGAAAAGTAGCAGACATTCTTAGTGAGACAAGAAAAAATGTGGTGTGTTCCTATAGTATTCAGACATCAGTCCTCGTACCTTTTACATAAAAGTTCGACTTGGGTTACATACTTATTTGTGGTGGGAATGTATTTTTCCTTGTTTTACAATACAATAAATCATTTCATACACTGGTTAAGGGATATATTTTTATGAATTTATTGGTTATATAAATATTTTTAAATTTATTTTTGTATTGTAGATAAATGTGTGTTTATTGAAGAACAAAATAAATCCCTCCCATGTTGGTGATATGCCTACACAATGCTAATCAGCCACCCCTAGCTTATTGAAGATAAGAATGGGGAGCCATGACATGGGAACCACTTGGATGGGTCATGACAGAGTGGTGTCAGAGTCATATTTGGTTCTACATTTTGACCCGGAGACATTGTGACTTTTTTTGAAATAGTGTTAAGTGTTTCAACTTTGTATTTTTGGCTAGTTTAATGGAAAACATCCCTCAAGTACACATTCATTTTTTTTGTTAGGGATGTAATGATTGAAATGGTGGAATTTCATGGTGAGTTTTTGTGTTATGAATATATTTTTGACAAGAAATGTTTACAAAGAACCATGAAAAAGGAATGGAAGATCTGGAGGTGTTAGAAAAAAAGAGATATAATGTGGATCCATTTTCTTGTTTTTTCCTAATTTCAAGGGTCCAACATTTGATGTTTTGTTGTGAATTGTGAAAAGTTTTCTTAAATGAATATCTAATCAAATAATGAAAATTATTTTGTTTTTTGATAATATGGTATTATGGGAGTGGATTTCACCAAGACATGAATAATTAAGATGGCAATCTCTACGATTACAACATGCATTACGAACATCGGAGGAGAAAAGCACTGCAAGTGGAGCATTATAGTGGAACAAAGTATTGAGGGAACACTATATTATTATTATGAGTATTTTTAAATGGTAAAATTTTGTTGTAGCATCGTGAAAAATTGAGCATTGTGGTGGAAAAAAATGGGATCTTTGCAAAATGGTGATGACATGGAACTGATGTGGCCAGAAGTTTCTGGAGTTGGAGTGAAATGCACATAAATAGGCCTTTATCCACTTTACAAGAGTATATTGCCTCAATGAAAATAATAGGTTTCTTTATTTACTACGGAGGTTCAAAAAGTAAGTCTTCATTGTTAATGTAAGTGAATTCTCAAAGGCTATTTGATGTTTTTAAAAAGAAGGATCTTCGTGGAGGATAGATTATCTTTACGAAAGAAGTCTGATTCACGAAGGCCATGTGATCATCTCCAAAAAAACATTGTGGTGAAGGAAAGTTTGAGAATTTAAAAATAGTGAGCTTTTTGAAGGGAGGTGTACTTTGTGAAATATTTTTTCAGCTTTTAAAAATAGGGAGCTTCATAATGGTAGTGTTCTTTTTGAAAGGGTTTTAAAAGGGACTTCACAGTGTTTTTTTGTAAAGTGGTATTTATCTGTGGATAAAGGCGTGACATCAATTTGGAATCTACACATAGTAGAGATGCATTAATTATTGATAATGAAGACACCTACAAGACTATAAACTTTGAGTGGGTCTTATAATGAAGTAGTGAGCACACATCTGTTGAGAGAGTTGTGATCATTCAAATTCTGATTGATTTTATACTAGGAGAGACAATGAGTCTACTCCAAACATTTTAAATAGTTTTGCGATTATAGTGGATTTTGTACATCGGAATATTGTTAGTTTATGATCCTTGGATGTAGCTCGGTTGGGGTGAACCAAGTAAAATTGATGCGTCTCGTATATGTTTTCATACTTTTTCAAACTTTTCTATGTGAATGAGAGTGAAGATAATTTTTTTAACCATGGAACAAGAGGAAAAGGGGATGTTGTTTTAATCTAACATTCCATAATTAACCCCCCCTCTTTGGGTGTCTGACATTGTGGTCCTAACACAAGGGACTCCAATTTTGGTTTAGTGGATGATGTATCCATAATCCTGAACTCTGATAACCTACGTATTGATTAGGCACATGTGAAAACTATTTTTTGGGAATACAATGGTACATGCACCATATAATATGTGGTTGAGATTCCATATCCCTCATAAGTAATCTCTAAAGATATAATCATTGTCCATGGTACATCATATTTGTTTCAGGATTCCTCCATGATGTATAAAATTTAGGATTCAATATATTTATCAAGGGGATGACCCCGTTAATGATGATGCATTGATACAGGGACAAGTTTCCCATATGCTACCTCTAGGTGGTGCACAGGCCATACCACCACCTATTTTGAAGCATGTGATACCCATAGTACCAGAGGATGAGAAGTACATGTAGGGATAACATCAAAAGTTTCACCAGCAGAAAAAATCAAATTCTAAGGAGAGCCTAACCTAAAAACATCAATTGTATGGATTGATACAGTGTCCTGAGTTTTCTATCTTGACATGACACAAGAAGATCATATGGAGGTTTTGGCAGAGATACTTCTTCATGGATCTGGAGGATGATGGTTGAGTTTTGTTACCTAGACTCATAATGAGAAGACTATTTTTTGGGAAGAGTTAGAGAACCACTTTAAAGAGGTGTTCTCACCAATTATGTTGAGATATTTTTCTATTCAGAAGCTTCTTCTTCTATAGCATGGTAGCTTGTTAGTATCTGATTATTCATCAAAGTTAACCAACCATTCAAGGTACACTTTAGATATGGTACATGAACATTAATTCAGTACATGTACCATTAATAAAGGTTTAAAAAGATACATTAGAGCTATTGTTATCCCTCTATGAATTTCCAGTCACGCTGGGGTTCCTGAGCGGGAGTTGGTTATTGAAAGCTTCTTGGATGAGAAGATTCGATTTCTAATGGACATCAGTGTGAAATAAATAGTAGAGACCTAAACAATAGGGAGATGATGTCAGTCTCCAGGACCTAGATGTCAAATATGAGTTAAGAGGGGTTTCCAATATATAGGTTCTATAGTTCAGGGCTCACATGGTGGGTCCAATCATCATATAGGTAGGAAGTACAATTCATGTGATAAAAGTGGATATCTTGCTTGGGATTTTTTGACCCTTTATACTATAAATAAATGGACTATGGATAGACCATAGGGGATAAAACAATGATTGGAGTAAGAAGATATGATAGGATTCTAAAATGGTTGATGAGATGGGAGATCATAAATAGTTTTTTGAAATTTTGACTTGTTACCACCAACTCCCCCAGGTGGTCCACGCAAGACTATGAGAGCTAGGGGATTGGGCCAAGGACAACTGGATGCAGTCGAGGCTTATTACCCATGTGTTATAAGAAGTATTTGAGGTATAATCTATGAATTTTCTACTTAAACAATAGTAATGGTAGAAAGCAGTTCAAGACATTACATTAATGATACATACCATATATGACACAAAGAGATTCCAGTAGAATAGTTGAATCGACCATTATGATTGGAGACTCTTACTGGAGAAGACTAATAGATCATGCACTTTTCCCATCAATGTAACCTGACTATTAGACTTAAGAGTTTCTATTGGAATATCTTTGTATCAGCATCAGGGGAATACAAAGTCATTATTTCAAAGGATTAGTTATCTAGGGTTCATACCAAGATTGAATATTAGAGGTGAAGGGTTTAGTGTGTCCACAATAAAGGAACTAGGTTATCCATTGTTAGATAAAAGGAATCTTAATAAAGAAAGGATGAAATAATTTGTAGGAGGGTGAAACTGATTTCTCATCAGTTTTCTAGACTAACCATTGTTTTAGTAAAAAATACGAGATTGCAGTTTCTTAATGTGGTTGGGGAGTATGATGATGTTCATCTTAATGATTTACTATATTTATCTCCATATTGAGAGATAGACATATGCGTTGATCTACACCTCATGATGATACTGATTTCCTCACCAGAATATTATATAGATCCAATAGAGTTTTCCAAACTGAGGGTGTAGATGGATAACTATCATTGGAAGGGATTCGTGAGAACCAGTGTTCACCCTATGCAACCCAAGTTTCGTTTACCAAAATTGCATACGGGAGCTTAAGGTTGTGTGTGGAAATCCCGTTCCTAAACCAGGTGACCATGCAAAAAATGTTTCCACTACCGAGGTTCAATGTCCTCTTTGATAAGCTTGAAGGGGAAAATGGTTCTCGAAGGTTTACCTCGGTTTGGGCTATCATCATTTGCGAGTACAGAATGGTGATATACCAAAGAAGGAATTCCAATGTCTCTACGGTCCCTATGAGTACATAGTGATTCCCTTGTCCATGAAGAATATTCTAGTAGTGTTTATGGGACTTGTGAACTAGATATTTATCCTTAATTATAATGGTTCTTTTATTCATCACTAAGGACATCCTTGTGTACTCGGTGGGTGAGGAGGAACACACAAGATACTTAAGGATAGTTTTGGACATAATCATAGAGCACCAACTTTATAGAAAACATTTGATGTGTCAGTTATTGACATGGGCTGTCAACATTACAGGAAACGTTATCATAGAGGATATAGTGGCATTTACCAGACCAAGGTCAAGTGGGAATTAGTATGGGACCCACATAAGAGTGTGATATAGTTGTAGAGATTCATGAGGTTGGTAGGACATTACATATGATTCGTACCCGATTTCTATATTATATCAGCACCCATGATAGCATTGACATGATAGGGGAAACCATTCATGTTGGAAAAAGGTTATAGTAGTTTTTTCAGTAGTTGAGGTAGACTTTGACGTGTATTCCCATATTAATATTCCTGGAGAATAGTGTCGAGTACTTATTGTTCTGTGATGCATCAGTAACTGGTCTTGGTTTTGTTCTGATATAGTGGTGAGTGGTCATTTCCTATGGTTCATGATAGTTGATACCACATGATAAGAACTATGAAAATCATGAACCTAATCTTGAAGTTGAATTATTATACTGAAAATGTGGAAACACTACATGATACTAGAGTAGATTATTGTTTATTATGACCACATGACCTACAAGTATATCGTCTCTCAGAAAGATCGTTACTTGAGATAGATTCAATGATTAGAGTTCCAATAGGACTATGAATTCATAATTTTATATAATTTAGGGAAGGGTAATGTTTTATAATATGGTATCGGTATAAGATCTTGTTTAGAATCATGAAATGAGGGGTCCGAGCAGTTATCCACATTGTAGTAATACGTTGTGGATGAATATGGAGAAGCTTTTCTCTAGTCGATTGTTGCACCAGTAAATAAATAAAATGATTCCAGGAGGAATAGGTTTTGGATACCAATGATCAAACCTATGTGTACAAATATCCACATGGAATTCTCCTGCTGAATTTTTAAATGGTGTGTAGCGCGTCATTCTTTTCAGAGGATGCACGATGGAACCAGTGATGTTGTGGGAGGATGTTCTGTGAGAGTTTCAAATATACCATTTAGAGGTATATATAGGTATGTAAAATATGTACAAATATTTTTTATATCAATTTTTATATCCATGTATGAATAAAGGAGTTTCATAGATTGTCACTCGATTACTTACCTGTAAGCAAGTGAAGGCTGAGCACCAAGTTATAATGGGATTAGCTCAACCCCTTTAGGTGGAAGAATAAAAGTGGGATTGGATATTTGTTGAAATCATGATGGTATTACCACATTTTTTTGGGTAAATAATTTCATCTGTATGATATCTGACTGGATAACCATGTCAGACCACTTAATAGCTATTCGAGAGCAGAGTTTAGTAGATATCTTTGGATGCCTCATCATGTAAATGATAGTTTGACTCCATGGAGTCCTACAAAATGTTGTTTCGGATCATCATTATTTATTTACATCCCATCTTTGGAAGTAACGACATGAGGAACTAGGGACATATTTATTCTTGAGAACAATGTTTCACCCGCAGACTGACTTCCAGACCGAGAAGTCCACTCATGACCTAGAGGACATCTTGTGGCTTTCATGTGAGACATTGGCCGTAGTTGGGATGATAACCAATATCTGGTGGAGTTTTCAGTCAAAATAACCTTCCATTACAACATCATTATGGAACCATTAGAGGCAATGTATGGGAAACCATACCAGTCACCACTTTGGTGGAATGGCCCCAGGGAGTCATTGCTCAATGGCCCTGAGTAGGTATGAGCTACTATAAAGAATGTGAAAATCATTCAAGAGTGGATGAGGACTGCACATAGCTTTCATAAGTATTATGATAATAGGCATTGAGATCATTTAGAGTTTGGGGAAGGATAATAGATGTTCTTAAGGGTTTCAACTTGATGGGGATTAGAGAGATTGGATGTGGTTTCATATTATCTCTGAGGTTTATCAGCCCTTTCCAGATACCTTATAGAGTTTGAAATGTGAAGTATTTCATTGATTTATGCCAATAGGTATATTAGGTAGACGATTTCTTCCACGTTTCGCAATTGATGATGTGCATTCATGACCCATCACACATCATCGATTAGGATGAGCTGAAAAAAAAAGATGGATATCCATTTACTGAGTACAAATTAAAGATTGAGGTTTGATATGGGATGATCTTTCCTATGTGATCGATTCATTTGGTTGGTGTCTCATGGTTTCAAAGAGAATCCCCGTGATATAACATGGGAGGTGGAGGCTTAGATTATTTCTTAGTTCCCACATATTTTTTATTATCCTTTTCTTTAGGTTTTTGTGGTTCCTGATCCCCATGGTTGAGAGAATGTAAAATATTTGATTTTTTGGTGTATTATTTTCCAATATTATATTGATTAATTTTGAGACCATGTACTGAGACAGTGTGTTATTTTGAGGCCTGGTGTTCTCGTAAAAAATGTTTGAAATATCTTAAAATTCTAAAAATCATGCATAGATTGTTTTCCTATAAAATTTCAACAACCACTTAAAAGGTCTATGGATTTCAAATATGAGGGAACCATTGATTTCAAAATGGATATTTTACCCTAGGAATGACTTACCAATGGTCTAAATGGGTTATTTGTGAAACATTTGTTGTAGGCATAAAATTGGTAAAATATATTAACAAAAAAATTTATATTGTTATGTTGACGTAGAGTCCTGATATTTCATTAAATACATCTTTATATAAGAATTATAGGTTCTCCTCCTGACCCTATAATCTCTAGAGGATCATTGGATGTAACACCGGGAAAATTATCTCTAATAAATAAGGACAAAGTTGTAGATTGATCGATTGTTCCAAACATGGATTTTATAGATCACCAATGGATGTGAAAAAGTGATCATAATTCATCACTAATCAAACATAATTATGGTAGGTAATGTGATTTTGATTTTCCATTCACTGTTATTCCATTGTATTATGAATGAAGACAAATCAACAAGAATATTGGACCCCAGATCGATTGTTAGGTGGGATGTGTTATTTTTGAGGGATTTATCGAGTGATTTATATGTGTTTTGTGATTTATTCATTTGAATTTCTTTAAAAAATTAACCCATATCTACACGAACATTGATTGTGGTGCATTCCTCTTATACAATTTTTTTCTCCTCTCCCCTAATTCACCGTTCTTCATGATGTTCTTCATTTCTCCATTGTTTGATATTTCTTTGAAAAATCGATCATTGTGTATTCAATTGATTGTGTAACAATCCGAAATTTTAGATCTAGCATCAGTATGACTTGATGGATGCATGATGGTGGTTTTTTCAATGGATCGAGAAATGGTTAGTTCTGATTTTGTGTTCTTATGGGTATAGCTAAGAAAGAAAATGATATTGTGTTTTGAGAGTTTTGATGTCACAGATATCACTGATTCATTGATAGAATGGAAAAAATCCAAGATCATGAGTTTTGTGGTGAAACAATAATTGGAATGTAGGTTGGTGGATCTATTTGTAAGATTGGGAGGAATAAGATGGGTTCTGAAAAAACCAGACATGCACGACATGTAGTCCATGACTACACGTCTTGTAGTCCCCTTGGATGAACCCGACATGTATATTGGAGAGTACTTAGACACAGGGTGGAGTAAACGGGTTTCTTACACTGCTTGTAGACACCCATACAATATGGTATGGACCATATACATGAGGTAGCCCGGGTACTGGTACACATGCACAGAAAGATGGGTCAACATCGTGTATAGTAACACGACTGGAGTTGATGGGCTGACCCCAGATATAGGGACACAATGTGTAACCCATTAAGGAAATGTGTACTCTTATACACGACACAAGATGATGACACATGTAGTACATGGGGTCATGGAACATGACATTTACCCTTACTACATGCAGTGTAACCCAATCTATGTCACTTGATTCTCCTTTCCTTGATATCAAGTAAATGTTTTGTTAGTGTTTTCCCCCTTTATTATTCATATGATGGCGGATATGAATTGTTTACTTCTCTTAGGGCTATGATCCCATTTGCAGGGATTCCTATATAGAGTTATTGAAATCCCTCCCGGGAGGCCTCCAGTGTGATACTCCTTTCATCTTCATCCTGTTGCCTAAGTTCATGGTGTCGATGTGACCAACTCTACTCAGGAGATGATCCTATACATTGCGGGTTAACATTAACTATTTTTTTGGGGTCACCCATATACTAGGATATGATCCTCATTTTTGTATTTTATTTTTTTCTAACAATCAGTATATATTTTTCATGGCATGATCCAACGAGTAGCACATCTCGTACAGATGTCACAAGTGCTATTAGACTCAAGAGTGTATTCTCCTAGATTAGATCTATGTGGAATATTCAACTGAAATCTTAAGGATAGTATACTATGGTGGTATCTTACCTCTAGATTGTGTGTTTTTGATTGAGTTTATCTAATTATTCTTGTTTATAGGTAGATCTGGCTGTTCTTTCATTTGTTTTATTACTTTTTTGTCTCATTTTTTCCTAATAAGTATTGTTATACCTATCCCTATACATGAATATTTCTAGATGTATTTTTTCTTGTGCTTAAGATTGACATTTTGACGGAGTCATAGGATAAACATGAATATATAGTGCTTCTTTATACTAGACATACCATGGTCTGTTACTCCAAATTTCAAACAACAGTATTATTTGCTTTTACTTATATAATAGACTAATGTTATATTCGTCTTTGTGGTGGGATTTTATTTGTCCACGTAATACTTTAATTTACTTCTTTTCATACTATGGATGTAGTAAATAGTTGTATGCATCCATTGATTTCATAGTTGTTTTTATAATTCATCATTTTGTGGTCTTAGATATCTGTGCATGCATACAGGTACATAGAAAATTACATCCATGTTAGGGATTTTCTTACTCACTACTAGCCACCAGCCCTTGGCCTAATAGAGGTAGGCTTGGGGAGTCATCACACATTCCCTACTGGGAAACATTTTGAATATGGGGTATACCACTTATTATATGAGATAGGCAGTTATTTAATGATTTTCCTTAATTTTTTTTTGAATTTTTAATATATATGAATTTTTTTATATTTTTTGAGTTTTGTATCCAATAAATATTATAGGCAAATATTTTGGAGTTATTGATGATATTTTTGTTGGATATTATTTTTTATAAAAATGTTATAATGAATGAGTTAATAGATGTCGTTGAGGCATTTTTCACTTAATTGGAATAATATTGAGAAGATTTGAGAAAAAATTAATTTAAATGAAGAGGTTCTATGAACAAGTGTTAAATGTTGAAATTATGATATATATATATATATATATATTTTTTAAGTCTTTTATTATTTCAAAATATAATTTTGTGTAGTGTAATCATGTGAGAGGTGGTGAGTGTTGGAGAATTTTCCACTAAATGAAAAGTAAAAATAATCAGTCTAAATGGCTAAAATTCTTTTTTTAGAAGATGGATAATATTTATAACACTGTGAAGAAAAAATATACAAGAAAATTAAAAGTGTAATCATAATGGAAAAATTATAAATGATAATAAATTTTAAATTATATAACAAATAAAATATTCGAAAAATTTATGATTAATAATATTTATTTAAAGAAACATGGGACTAAGTTTATTAAAAAAATGTACTAAATTAAAAAATAATTAACAAATTTTGATAAAGGTTATGAAATAATGTTTTTATGAGACCCAATGATTCTTTCCACAATTTCATGAGAGATGTTTTTATTAATTATTTAGATTTAATACTTTATAAATTTCTAAAACACCCATGGATTTTTATGTTTCAATGATAAAATTGAATATAGACCCAATATTTTTAATGGATATATCTAGAAACCTGAAAGAGTTTTAATCCATATCCTTTTAATAGTTTTCAAATAATCATGCTTCCAACATATAAAAAGCTATCGAGAATAAAAATATAATTAATATAACATTCCATATAACATTTATACATGCATTATAATATAAGAAAATCATAGATTTTATCATATAGAAAACTATTATCTCTACGAGAGAATGAGAATGATATTTGAGTAAAACTAATTTTGAAAAAGAAATAAGTATTTAGTAATTGTGATAATATTGTATAAAGGGAACCATTTGGAGATTAAAGATATTTTTCATTATCAATTGGATGAGAAATTATTCTTCTCGTCCACCCAAAGAGTATATTTTGTTAATTATTTAGTGTAAGAGAATACTGTGATTGATTGTACACATTAATGAGATAA
This sequence comes from Viscum album, assembly GCA_963277665.1. Lineage (NCBI taxonomy): Eukaryota > Viridiplantae > Streptophyta > Magnoliopsida > Santalales > Viscaceae > Viscum > Viscum album. Next base: position 287,760,431 of record OY728166.1, on the reverse strand, counting down.
GTTTATATATTTTGACCAACATTTTATACTACAGATAACATTCTAGATTAAATCCACATGTTATCTAGATAATACCACCAGATTGTTTGTGTGAAATCTGGAACACTCATAGTACTACATGCTAACACCAACCAACAAGTGTACATATAGAAAAAGTGGAGATGTTATCTTCACCAATGGTATGTTATGGGATCTACAATGTTGAGCCAGTGTATCATTTTATCGTGAGAATCTATAAGTGTATTATACACTTCCTTTAATGGGCCTTTATCATTCTGATAACATCATTACATGGGTTTAACAATCCTACCTAGAATTAAATATGTATTATTCAATTACCTTCTAATATACATAGATTATTTCATTATAATTTTCTAATAAAAAATATTAGGTAAATAAAAATAAAACATAAATCCTCTTAAATATATTTAATAGATAATTTAAATAGATTATATGATCACTAATACATAAAAAGTTGGGATTCTAAAAAATATTCCTTATTTTGAAGAGAAAACGAATATAAATAAAATAACAAAAAAGTATACTATAAAAGGATATTTGTTTTTAAATATTGCGTCTAAATAAAAATAACAACATTTGACATAATTTTCCCTATAAAAAACATGTAATTTAGTTATATAGGATGAAATAATAATAATGATTTTCATAATTACATGGGATCATGAAACTTCTCCCAATATTGTATTAAAAAAATAATTAATAAATCTCAATAGATAAAATAAGTGTTTTACCTATTTAAATAATCATTAAAAATCATTCAAAAAAGAAAAATAAATTTTAATATTTGGAAATCATAAATTAAGAAAGATATATATTCATTAATTAATTATATAAATGAAAAAAAGTTTCAAAGTTATACTAAGAGTGAAAATGTAATTATTTTATAACATTTATAAATATTTATGAAACAATTATGTTTTTTAAATATAGTGTCTATTATATAATTATTATTGTATTAACAGTATATGATCCACCTACCATGATGATTCTGAAATACAAATATCCATTAATCAAACAAACATTTCAAATAAAATAGTAAAAATAAAATATATCATAAATATAGTAAGGAACATAAAAATTGAATCTTAACTTATAAATCCATTTCATCATTGAGGTTTACCAATGATATTGTTAATAAAATATAAAACACCAAATGAGTTTCAATCCAGGTTTGTATTTAGGTCACGAATATCATGGGGCATGGGAAACTCTAAATTATTTCCTTTTGGGATGTAGTTGTTATAGTAAATTATTCCATCTCAATGGATTATTGAACTAATAAATTTATCATGGGTACAATAGAAAAATATTATATTTTGATTATAACAATAGTTATTAATGGTAAAAGAATATAAAAATCTACATTGGGAAACCAATTAATAGGTTTTTCTAGGCATATGACTTGTGATTCTATTAGGGATTTCAAAAAAAAAATAACTTCTCATTGTTAATTGATAAATTAACAGTTCCATAAACACTTCTCATATACAACCTTTATTGAATGATTATAGGGATAATACCATATGTAATTATTTATTTCATTATTCCCACCTTCAAATAAACATATGAAAGATTTTATAAATCATCCCCATTTTCCAAAGGAAATTAAAAATAAGGTATTTTGACTCCCATGTAAACCAATAATAACCATTATCAGTTCTTCTCAAGTCTGTAATTACTTATCACATAACTACTCATCCTTATATCATTGAAACAATATTATCTATTGTGAAATAGATATTGATTATAGATCCTCAAAAAATGAAACACAAGATATCAAATGATTAACATAAACATACTCATTTTCCTGAAAAATCTAAAATAAAATACTAAAACCAATTAATAGTGAAATGGAGAAAATGATTTATTTATACAATTAGAGACTCATGAATCTAAATATTTCTCCATAAATTATCCCATGTCACCCAATAGTTATAGCCATATGTTAAATTTGGTATAATATATTGACTAGTATATAACATACTAATACAATGTATATTAGAAAGGAAACTATAGAAATCTTGGGAATCGGGATGAGTCTTCTATGATCCTTCCCTGTTAATTTATCTCTTTATATCTCCCATATAAACTACAACTTGTCATGATATTTTTTTGGAAATATAATTACCAAGGAGAAGATTTCATATCCTAGTGTTCTATATAAAATTCATAGAAATTTTCTTTTTTAGATTTGGTCAATGTTTATATAATATGATTATAAAGACTTCGAGATATATTCAAATCCCCATGGTTCAAATTAGTCATGAAACATTATGGAATAATTTTTAATCTTATATAAAAAATATGGTAGGTTTATTTAGTGAATGTGACTTACCTATGTGAAGGTTCTAAATTATTATTGTTCTATGAATTCAATTTTTGAAAATCACATCATGAATCATTTGGGATTCAGCCACATAAACGGATACATTTATATTATTTAGGTAACATTATGAATTAGATTTTTTTGAAATTGAACATGACTTATAATAATATTTAAAGTCTCATTGTTCTTCTTCTAGGTGATCATGAGTTCATGATAAGTCAGAAATGCATGAATCTGGTGTCTACATATGGTAATCAAGTTGTGTTTATCATAGAATTAGTGAGGTGTAAATGTTCTATTTAATGAGACGTATAGATGATGAAGTATGAATTCATCTGTATATGTATGAATAGTTCCATAAAATAAAGTGACCCCATATTGTTAATGTTATTGGTTGGGATCTCATTAATAAGTTATACTCTGTGTTTATCCTACTAAACTATCATTGTATAGATTTATTCATTCATATATATATAAAATATAACATTCACTTTATCATGTGGACATACATGAGCATTGAAGGCCTTGGCCCAACACATCAGTGTGCCCTCTATGTGGCCTTCTCCAACAATGAACTGATTTATGATTGTGTAAAATCATTATATCTCACTCTGTTGGGAAGAACCTCTCACCTCATTTACTAATTTTGTAAAGGCCTGGTCTTATAGTAATAAGAAAATATTATGTGAAATTATTTATAAATATAATGTCTATTTTACATGATATACATTATTATAAAAAATATGTTTCTTTCATTTTTAAAAAAATGTTTCTCAAAATTTGAGAAAATATAAAATAATATATCAATTTATTATCTTGGTATACTACATTAGACATCAACATATTTTAGTAAGAAAATCATATAAAAAATGAGCATCAAATACCCCCTCATATGAACTATGATTGTCCCTAATAATTACATCTCATCAAAATATAAATAGGAACATAATGCATTGAAATATTCAATTTTGACTTTAGACAATTAAAATTATTTTCAATGTAGAGATTGAATAGTTGGGATCCAAAAAAATTTATTCCAACATCACACTTTTTAAAAAACTAGGTCAATAATATATTTAAATTTCTCTGGAATCATTTTAAGTGTTGTACCCTCATTTGTTGATATATCATACATTATTATTATTAATATTTATGCATGATAAGTTGTTATTTACCTCGTATGGAGCTATTTAACTGATCAACCATTGTTCAATTTCTGTAGTGGTATTCTCATTCCATAATTACATTTTTTTATCCATAAATTAAAAGAACACATTATTATCAACTATGTAATTAAAAACATCACTATAAATCATAGGGACTTTGTGATTAATCTTCTAATTAATCCAAGTCTTCTGGTTTGTGGTAATTGATAAAAAAATTTATGATAAAAAGGAGGTTAATGATTTAAAATAGGATTAATGTTACTATATGAATGTGTAATGTAAATCAACCCTCATTTAAGTGATAACCCCCTCTTTCTAATATCAATATAATGGTCATGAACAATGAAATCTCAAATAATGTTGTATAACCCCTTGAATTTTCACTACATTTTCATTTTTATATTTTTCAATTTATTTTTTCCTATATTATATTAAAATTATTCATCAAAACCTATTATTATAATTCATATCACATCTAAAACCTAACCACATATTATTAAATAATTGACATGGTAATAGTGAATTTTAATTCTATGGATGCACACCAATTTTTATCCTTTTTTGAATTTTTAAATTAAAATTTTCATTTCATGTGAGATAATAGTTAAATATAGAGAATGAGAATGAAGAAATTAAAATACCTAATTTACCACCCCCTCACTTTTTCCTTACAATGTAGTACATAACTTCTACCAAGAATTCTATAATCCACAATCCTCGATATCAAAATTTCATTAAAATTTATAGAGAATTGTAAGAATTTGAAATATTCATTGTTAATGTGACTCATTAATAGAAATCCCATTCATTGATAAAACAACAAAAAAATAGGAATGTAAAATGTTTTTTCATGGATTTATAAAAAATTAACAAAATTTCTTTAATCATAATGAAGGTAACTTTATACAATCATATATTTGACAAGTTCCAATGTGTGATTTAGTACATGTAATGTCGTAATATTTCTCAATAAATAAATTTATTATGGAATTGAAATTTATTAGTTATACCAATCGGTAAATGGATATACAATTTTTTGACAATCAGACATGGAATTGATAATAATGAAAAATCATTTCACATGAATTAAAGATATAAAAAAATGAAAAATGGTAGTAAAATATCATTTATATGTGTCAGTGGATCCCATCCATTTATGAATCACAAGATTGAATCCTCTAATCTTATATAATCATCTAATCCCCCCCCCCCCATTACTAATTCTACTTCATTAGAACGAATATAGAAATCATGGAATCATTGTATTTCTAATAATTTTATATATCTCAGACAAGTCATGTAATGAAAAAATCATAACTATGGGAATAAAATATTAATTTGGATATATAAAATATATTTTCAATCAATAAATTATCCTGTAAGATCATATGATAATATTAATAATGAAATCCCATTTCCACATAAATCCATTTCTATCTTTTCATCCTCTTCTTTTTACAATCGGACTACCTTGTGTTTTACTTTATTTGTTGTCCCAAAAAATAGAACAAATCACAGAAGTGTTAGTATTATTCTATTAAATATAAATGTATATAAATGAATGATTAAAATATCATTAATTCCTAAATCCTATGAAATAATTTAATAATGGGTTTCCTCTTATAAATTTTCTAGTTTTCTATCTTTTCCTTGATCGAACCCCATGAGTTGTATTAGTAGAACCATTTGGGATGTTTGCGTACTTCCACTAGTTATAGGGGGTATGTTTCTATGTATGTTTTTCATATATTCCCATTGAAAGTAAATGGGATCCCTTCACCGTCTTTAATAATTTTTAAAACCCCAAATACAATGAAATGAGTAACTATAAATGGAACATTCCACCTAGAATGTGTTTTTTCTGGAATTATATTTTTATTAAATTTTTTAGCATCACTTGGTATTCAAGATGGAAGTTTTTTTGTTAGATCATATTGTGATTAGAAAATTGAGTTCTCTATTTAGAAATTATTGAGTTTTAATCAACATATCATCTTATTTCTTATAACTCTTTTAAGTATTGTTTCTTGTATTTTCTAGAACTCATAAAATGAAAATTCATATTTTTGATAGCCTAAAAATTATCATTATGTAACTCCACATGTATGTGATTTTTTTAATAAATCATAATGTGTTGAAAATAACTATTTGTCTCATATAGGATGTATTCTATTATAGTAATTAGGGTTTATAAAATTTTTTACTATCCTTCTTGTTTGGATTAAATATTTTCTCCAAAATACATATATTCTCCATGTTGGACACCTCATCATGGAATATGTTTGGTTAATTTAGGGTGTATATTTCATGTGATCCAACCCATATTTTATTACCATAAACTAAATTATTATTTTTTAAATATGTATATCTTGTTCACTAATAATAACTCATTGTAATATTAACCTACAATCATTGTTGGATATAAAATAGTTAAAACAATTGTTGAATCATAAGTTTTTTTCTTTATTTCAACCCATTTCGAAAGATAATTTACAATACAAATATTTTAGAAATTACAAAGTGACATGGGAATGGTTCCCATAAAATCAATACCCAAAAAATAAAACATTCCATATAAGAAAATGTTATTTTATGTACTTTTTTTATTTATTGTATATTGACTTTTTTTTACACATTATATTAAATTAATGGACATCATTGTATAAATTGTTCTAAGAAATACATGATTCCAAAACCATTTCAATAGTTCATTTAGGTACAAATTTTCTTCCATTGTATAGCGTGGGGATAAAATTCAATATTAGATTCATATTCACATGAGGGACAATATCATTTTACTAATTGATCATTGAAACTTTTTTAAAGGAATAGTCACTACCATATTAAATATTATGATTGTGATTTTAGTATGTGTTTTTATGGTAGTTAAAAAGATATTGTACGTGATATGTTACCAAATAATTAATTAGATATTCATAACATAGTATCTCCTTTAATAATATAATTTTTTTCTTTAGGTATGTGATCATTTAGTCGATACCATTATTTACATTATACTTCAAAGGTTTTAGAAATTATACTGAGAAAACCTACCACCTATTTTCATACCACTTATTTTTACTGAACTCCATTTCAAAATATTGTAATAATATATTCCATATAACCAATAGTGTCTTAGCATTTGATTTATTACTCATGTGCCTAAGGGATATATGATTTGAAAATACAACTACATCACATCCAATAAATCAATGTCTAAATTTTTCAAATGAAAAAACAATAACATAGATCTCATTTTTGGTGGGTTTTTAGTCGATCTTATAATGTATTAATATCCTTGAGGCATAATATATCACTTATAATTTTCCATAAATTCATAGAGTGAGGGATTATTCCACAACATATTTCAATATATAAAAAATAATTTCAAATGGGTATCCTAATTATGGTTATTGGGTTATTTGTGGGTTAATCTACAGCAACAAAAATATTTCATGCATGAATTTGACAACAGTTTTAATGTTATGAACTATTGTTACAAAAACACAATCTAATGGTATAGTGAATTATAAAGGGTAGAATAATGTGATTATTTTACAAACCAATTTAAAAATATTTATTTAAAAATTTATTCTTTCTCCATCAGAAATATAATGTTCTTCTTTGCACATATAATGACCAAGTATATTCATAAATAAAACATATGAGAAATAATCTTGTCAAGAGGATGATTGAGGGATATTAATCAATATAAAAAAAGTGAGAAAATGAATCCTCATCATAACCAAATTTGAGTTTCATGATCATAATGATTATGGAATCATTTTTTAAAGGAATATAAAGTGTCTAATTCAAAAAAATTAAACATCATGTCATATTGGTTAAATAACACTAATAGTTGTGAACAAATAAAGAATTTTTTCCATTCATAATGGAAATTATAACATGATTTACATCACAATAAAAAAATTATTTTATGGAAATATAATCATGATACCACCAATCCAATCAAAAGATCTCATATTCATGAATCCACATAAATATTTTGACAATCGTATTGATAAAATATCCAAAGGAAATTTATGGGTTTCATAATTATTTACTAAAAAACTCATTTATGAATAATCATTGGGGTAAAAAAATGAATTAAGGAAAACAAATATATTATTAAATTAATAATTCTTTAGTAAATAAAAAAAACTCAAGATGAGTAATGTATGTGTTTTGGAATAAAAATTATTTTAAATGAATCATTTAATTTAGATTAAAAATCATTTTTCATGGGGAAATCATGTAAATACTATAAAATAAAATTGTACATAATTTAAAGGATACTAATGGAATATTAAGAGAATATATAAATGAAAAATTAATATAAGGATGAAAAATCTAATGAAAATTATATGGGGTCATGAATCACCCTTACTATAAATCCCAATATATCTCGTCGGGTTTCCTCCTCCTAAATATTAAGAAAATTCTTATTAAAAATGTTATCTATAAGTTAATTTATTTCATCTTACCACTATTTATGTAATAGTAAATTTATTTTATTTATTAAATTTATTAATTAATGGAAATAAAAATTGATATCATGTTTTCATAAAAAAATAATGTATTTCTTCAATTTCACATTATTGTTAAATATAATTTATAAATTATTAGATTTAAAAACTTATTACAGAAATAAGTATATTTATAACTTTATATACTATATATAATTTAGTATAACATTCTATAATGGATATGGTATGAAATATTTTGGAAACAACCTCATTGGTAATTAACCGGACTTTATTGGAATCATTGACCAAAGGAGGAGAATGAGGGGTATAATATATATAGATATATATTATAAATATAATTTTTATATAAGGTTAGCATAAATATTATAATTTAATCATACTGGTTGATTAAAATATAAATATTTTCTTTTGTAATGGGACAGATAAAGAGAGGAAGATCATATGAAATAACAAATAATTTTTTATGAAAACAAATACTCTTATATGTGTTATATCCCCTGAACGATAGTTGAATCCCTTTATGATTGATGTTTTATTCTATATAAGGTCCTTTTGAAATATAAAATGATTAATATAGGGTATTTTTTTATATTTTTTCTTATAATGTGTTGGATTAGTGGTTTTCCAAGGGAGGGGTATGGGTAATTTATAATTGATGAGAGGGGTATTTATAAAAAATATTGAATAAAATACAATATCCATTGTAAACCTTTTAATGTTTATATTTTTGACATAAAAAATCATATATCAATAAACTATAATTTTTTAGTAATTTATTACTCTTTATAATTTATATTAACATGTTTATTAAAAATTAAATTGGTAAAATGATATTTTTTAATGAAATAATATTGAATTTAGACTATCTAAAGTAATTTTCAGGTTTTCAAAACATTTGTTTTTATATTTTTATGTACCGTTAATGAATATATATAAGATTTTGGTAAATATTTGACATATATAAATGACTATGAAATTATTACATCAAAAATGATGTAATTCAAGATAGATATGTTTGTTAGAAACTATATTTTTAATATTCATGTGAGAGATGAAATATTTCCTAAAACTACCAAAAAAATAATCCTTTAAAAATTTAGATGATTTGAATTCAAAAATTATAATTTTTAAAATGAAAATTATTTTCTATTATATGTGTATTTAGTTTTTAATAAGAAAATTATTTTTTTTACAAAATAAATTAAAATAAAGGGTTTCAAAAATTTACTTATATATTCTTTGAGTTTTTAAAGAGAGAAATTTGTTTTCAAGAATTATAAAAAAAATTAAATAAATTATTCATGAAAAAATTAAATTATGTCCCTTTTTTGAGTTTGAATTAAAATTTCAACGGTCATGTTACTATTATCAATGGTTAGGTTACTATTACTAAAAGGTAGGTTATTATTCTAGTTGTCACACTACTAATCGATCATCCATATTAATATTTAAATAACCATTGTACCACATATAAATAGGTATTCATTATTTTATTAATTAATCATCTTAATTCTTATTAAGGCTCTACATTTACAATTTCTATTATGTCAATTATTTTACTAATGTTTTTTTCATTCATACATTGTTGTTCATGGGAGGGTTGATTCTTGGATATTTTGGAAGGTCCATTTTTCCTATTATAGATTTTTTTGTTTTATTTTTTGTCCCCTTTTACTATTATTAATTATAAGGGTTTTAATTAATGCTAGTGCAATAGTTTTCAATAGCGAAATAATGTTTAGAAGGTTTATTATTGTGTAGTTTTTGTGTAATATTGCATAATGTAATATAATTGAGATTTATTTCAAGAAAAAAATCATCAATAAAATCTTCATTGGTACATTATTACACCCTTTTCAAATTTCAACCCTGAAACAACAACTCATATTCATGGTTGAGAATAGGTGAGGGTAGTTCTATTTTAATGATTCCTCTAGTTACCATGTTGCCTCTTCATACTTAAGGTTTATATATAAAAATTTTACCATGTTATTTATCCTACAATATATAATCATACCTATATTGTCCTTGATTTCTCTTGGTTATCCTCATATGATAGGTAATTTTATAGTAATATCATCTCTGAATCGAGTATATTTGTGGAGTTAAAAATGTAATTCTTCATCAGATATACATCTAAAAAAATCAGGTAGTTGTGCATTATTTGGTTGATGTTCAAGATGAAATGCCACTAATTCTATTAAATCAGGGATTCCAAAGGATAAAATGCAGCTTAAGAAAATCGTACCATTCATACAAAGAAACATTTCTCTATTCCATACTTATAGTCAAAGGAATTTTTTTTCTCATACCTCAAACTCCATTTTCCATCAATTGTAGATAACATAATTCTTATTCAAACTCCAAGAATCATTTTTCTACATGATCCATTGAATATTCTCATTAATATCTTTGACAAGATCATTCCCAACTATAATTAACTCACCAAATTCTTCTCAACAATCAATATTTTTTCATATATTCCCAAATAGTGATTCATATGGATCCATTTGAATACTTGAGTGGTCATTATTATCATATGATAAATCTAATAATGGGATAAATTAATACCATCAACATTTAAATTACCTTGAGTTCTCTCTTTTAATTTTGTTGATTGTTTTAATGGTCCTTTTATATTGCCCATCCATTTGGGTGTTATAGGGCACACTGAAATTGAATTCCATATTCAATGTTTGTTGAAGACATATGTAGAATTTAAATGTGAACCTTGGGACACTATTAGAGATAATTGATATTGGAACACCATACATCCTCACACAATCAATTAAATATATATTAGAATGTTTTTCATGGGATAAATATTTATAAATAACAATGACGTGTATAGTCTTTGTTATTATATCCACAAGAACCCATATCACATTATGTGCATTAGATTTATTCAAAAAACTAATGACAAATTCCATGGTGATGGTATACAATTTAGACATGGATATATGAAATTGTTTCATCAGCACCCTATAAAAATATAACTTTTCATTAACTTGCTTATATACAACGAATCATGTCAGATACTAATCAATCCCTTTCCCCATGTTTCCCCACTAGATGGTTCCATTAATATCACATGACATCACGGAATTTATAGGATGCAAAGAGAAGGATATGCTATGTGCATTATCCAAAAACACATTCCTTATATTTGGTTATGAATGAATATAAATCCTAGTTCCGAGAAAAAACACGTTATCATAAATGATGTGAAATTCATGAGGATTCCCTTCCCTAATGTATTTCAACTTCCATTAAATATCCAAATCACAAATATGTTCCTCCTACATCTTCTTATTGGATAAATGATTGAGAAATAATTCATTTACTTTGTATGTTTTCTCATATGTTATGCCTTCCAAATCCATCAGTTTCATACACATGACCGTATTTTCTTTCTGAATACTCATAATGGATAGAGTATTAGGTTGTTTTCAACTAATAGAATCAAGAACTTTGTTTTCATTTCCAAAGTGAATAGTAATTAAGAAATCATTGTATGTGATTAGATCTAACATATATATTTAGTTAATATTTATCTCTTTTTTTTAATATATACTTTATACTTTTGAGATTTGTATATATGTCACACTTCTCACTATATAGGTATTCCCACCAACTCTTATTTTTGAATATCATAGTTTTTTAACTCTTTATCACATGTTAGGAGCATATGCTCATTGATCATCTGTTTTCATGATGTGTTTTTTTATAACATTCTCATTTTTCATGTGTACTCAATTCAAAGCACTCTTTTTAGATTCACGATATATCACAAAACCTTATCCAAATTCTAGTGCTATGTTTAAATGTGTTGTGATTAGCCATATTTTGATACCCTTAATGATTTCCTTACATTCTCATATTGATATTTATATTAACCATTTCTATGATAACATAGTTAGTAGGAGATACAATAATGTGAAAAAATTTCAATTTTTTATTTCCCAGCTAATCAATAGAAAATATGGATTTCTATAACACATGAGGGTCTAGGATGATCTTCAATTTAGTTTGTATTTCAAAGCTCCATCAAGTTCCATCACATTTTATCATGTGACCCAATAATGTGATGTGTTGTATTATAAAGTAACAATTTTTAATATCAGAGTAAATTTTATCCTTTAATTGAATCATCATGACTATCCAAATATTATATTCATTTTCCTTCTTTCTCTTCTATTAAATGATAGAATCATCAATTATGACTACAATTTTGATTCCCAAAAAGTATTTAAAGACTCCATTCCTCAAATACATGATTAATTTTGGGGAATTAGTATACCTTAATTGCATCAATATGATATCTTAGTTTCTATTCGTTTAATAGAAATAAATATTCTTAATATATTCCTTATTATTATTTATCGAATGATATCCAAAATGAAGATCATCTTTTGGGATGTACTGATCTCTTTCTAGTTGATAGAACTAGTCATTAACCCTAAGCATGGGGAACATTTTATTTATGGGGATATGGTTGAGCTCTTAGTAATCAATACACAGTATCATTGACCAATACTATCACATTAAAAATAGCGCTTGTGAACCCCATGGTTATGAACTATGCCATATGAACCCTTCCTAAAAAATCTCTTGTAGTTGCTTATTTCAATCCACTGGTTAAATTTTGGGCACCCTATATGGGAATATGGAGATAAGAGTGGATTTAAATGTAATCTATATTGATAACTCTACATAAAAATATAGGGAAATTCAGGGTAAATCATTGGGAAATCATTACTAAATTTCATACTAGTGGGAAGTATCTCCAGGTTGATGCTTTCTTTTAATGAAATTTTTTGGGTCAGACAAGCTAAATTATATAGTATCATCACACACACACCATATAAGAACACTCTAAAAGACATTCATTAGATCAAATTAATTTTTACTAGAATATGGTATGATTGTGAATATGAAAGTATGTTACATTTTTCAGAATTTTAATGTCTACCTTATTGAAAGAGAGATAGTATATAACTCATATATCATCAAATCCCACCAATAGATGTATTACAAGATTCACTGTAAGAAAATTTCTATGCATCGTAATATGATAAGAGTATAATTTTTTTTGTAATTATATCACCCTATGGTGTGTTTATACATATATATACATTAAAGTATCAGGGATCTATAGTTCTACAATAATTACATGATATAATGAAATACAAAAAACAAGAATCAGAAAGAACATTTTCCATTCTTGAGTGAATATGAGGTGTACCTTGTAAAAAATAATTTTCAAGAACCACATAAATAATAGTGATGTCAAATTATTTTCCTTATTCATTTTAATTTAGTGGTTTCTAACACCGATTACCCTTTATGGCTAGTGGTTTAGTTCACTGGCTTGAATATTTCCCGTTCCCCCTACAATTGAAGAATTGAAACATGGGAAGTGATTTAAGAGGTTCATTTCATTCCTCCATAATTTTTTACAATGTTTTTCATTTATCATTGAAATTCATGTTTATAGTGCACTTTTATACCACGCATGATATATTTCTTTATCCCAATGAGGTAATACCAATGATTCTTCTCCCCACATTATTGATGCATTGGTTGTTAGATCCTCTATCATCTATTATTTTACACAAAATCACGAAACATAATTCTTCTCCTTTTATATCCATCACTATGAGACCAATAACAAGACTATAATTTTACACTGATGACCAAAAAAACTTCTCTGTATGTTTTAAACTCTTTGAATTATAAATCCTTTTGATGGGGTGATTATAAAACAACAACGAATATATCTATTTTAGTTTATTAAAAACGTTTGGTGTATCTTTAAATCCATGTGAATTTTGTCTCATTATTAATTATCAATTCACTCTATTTTTTATTTATCTCTATCAATTATTTAACTATAATTGTTTGAAGTGTAATATGGAGATACATATAGCAGTGAAACTATAGCAGCGTCAACACTATTGGGGAGGAGGAAATGTAGCAGTACTATAGTGGTGGTACTGTAGCAGTGCAGATACTGTAGCTATAATATTAACCATGGGGTCATTTGGGCCAAAAAATGGGCTTTGAAGCCTTGTATTAAGACCACATGGCCTTGGGCCTTCGGTCTTTGTAATGGGGCAACCTCTACCCATGCTAAAGAGGTCATTTCTTTGAATAATAAATTGTGTATTTGGACCAACCATTAAAAAAAATATTCCATTACGTCCTATGGATGAATGTTCCTTATTAATTTTCCTCATTAATTATCCTCCCTATAAAAATTATAGATATCCAGTGTCACATTATCCTTCAAAAAACTATGGAGAATAGAAACGAAATTATCTATGGAGTTAACCGAAAGATATGTGACAAGTGGAATGGGAGAACCAATTAATGGTAGTGGTCATTTCCTCATAAAATACATGATGGATAGTTTATCCTCATTGGGGGAAGGATGAAATTTTACATGGTTCATGTATCTATTCATAGCATGAGACAAATAAGAAATCACCTTCATGATATTTTGAACTCCACATCCCATGGAATTGTAGATTTTTGGGAAAATCATTACATTGTCCCTTAGATAGGTTTTCAGCTTGGTTTCTTCTATTTCCCACTATTTTATAAAATATAATAGCATTGGAAAAATTATATTTCCACAAATCATGAATAAATAGTGTATTTTTCTTATAATAAAATATAATAGAATATATTATGGGATCCATATATTTATCTTTTTGTGAAATTATTTTTATATGTTGTTTTAAAAATACATTTAATAATAAATCTAATTTTTAATAACATTTTATATTCTTAATTCCGAAATAAATTAATTTTACATTTTATAACCACTATAGTGACCCAAATTTATCAAACATGGCTATGAAATCATTTTTATGAAAAACAATATAATATTTTTACAAATCTAGGATATAATATTCTAGTGTCTATGGAAAATTTCACTTATTAAAAAAGTCTACATAATAGAGAATAAAAATGTATTTATATCTTTGATCATTATCCTCCTAATATATCACATTCACTATAGTACATATAGTCCACCGAGGATATTTATCAATGATATGTGTGAGCCAAAAGACATGTAAGAAGGGGAATAAAGGGAATGAAGAAAATAACATGGATGAGTATAATCATCATAATCCAAGAATAAGCATATGATCATTATCAAAAACGTTATAGAAATAATGGATAAAGGATTGGAATCTGTCATATACATAAAAATGAAACAACATGTCACAACGGTCAAATAAAACTCATAGTTGTGAAAAAATACAGAATGAAATCTAGAAATCAAACACATTATCTCATGAGATACGTCATATTATAAAATTCATTAGAGGAATATATAATATTTGTCTCACCATTCACATCAAAAAATTTCATAATCACGCATTCCATATATAACATAGAACAATGGTAATCCTAAAATAATCTATAGAAAGGAATGGGTTTCACTAGAGTTTCATAAATCATTAATTATTAAATAACTATTTGGGTTCCCAAATGAATAATGGAATATAGATTTATCAAAAGCATAACTATTATTGGGGGTAAATAAATAAATCAATATGAATCAAATATTATTTGTCGAAAGAAAATTATTATGAAAAAAGAAACATAGTATTTGTATTAGAGATAAATTTTCCATTGTGGAAAACATGGGAATCCCAAAAAAGAAATGATAAGAACAATGATGTAATATTTATATAATATTAAGGAAATATCAATTCTTAAAATTATGAGAAAGTTGGAAAACAAAAATAATAGGAGTTTGGTTTCAGAATCTATTATCCTTAAATATC
The DNA here is from genome assembly GCA_963277665.1 of Viscum album. Classification (NCBI taxonomy): domain Eukaryota; kingdom Viridiplantae; phylum Streptophyta; class Magnoliopsida; order Santalales; family Viscaceae; genus Viscum; species Viscum album. Next base: position 287,744,629 of record OY728166.1, on the reverse strand, counting down.
ACTTACATTCATCTCATTTATACCTCATGAATAATAAACAAGGGTTTAATAAAAAGTTGATATAGAAGTGAATTATTTATAAATTATCCATTATTTATCAATAATATTTATTTTATTATATTTTTATTTACATTGATTAATGTGAATACATTTTGATATCATGTTTTCTTGAAAATTTCAATGTTTTCTTTAATTTCTCTATTTTTTAATATATTTTATAATTTAGAAGGATTATTTCTAGAATCCTGAAATAAAAATATTTATACATATGCATATTATAAAAATATTTCAAAAAACTTTAATAGGGGTGGTGATATGAATTATTTTTTAAACTTCCCCAATAAATTTTAACTGAATGATATATAGAACGTTGTCCAATGGAAGAGAAATATTGGTATAATATATATAATTCAAAAATTATTATTTTTATAGTAGGTTAAAATAATTAATATAATGTAAATATAATATCTTATTAATCATAGAGGATTTTGTTTGTAATTTTATATAGAAAGAGATGAAGAGAATAGTGGAACACATAAAAGAGTTGATGAAACTTTACACTCGTATCATTGTTTCTTCACTTGTACAACACTAGAATAATTTGAATTTTGTAGATGCACTACTAGAATTATATGTATTTGCAATGGTTTATTTGTGATGGGATCCGGTCACAAATAAACTTTAAAGACAGGGTCCCGTTGCAAATAGACTGTTGAAGAAAACGTCGTCACCAAAAATAATATTTGTGACGGGCCCGTCGTAAATAATATTTTCTGCGAAGGGTAACTTCACCATCAGAAATAGGTCTCTGATTATATACTTTAAATATAAAAACATTTTTGCAGCGAGCCCATCACAAATACTTTTTTTGCGACAGGTCCGTAATCCAGTCACAAATACATTTTTGAAAATATTTATTTAGACTATTTGCGATGGGCCCGTCGCAAATAATTTTTTTGACGAGTCTGTAATCCCGTCGCAAATATTATTTAAAAAAAAAATTACTTAGGCTATTTGCGATGGGAACTCATCTCAACAGAGCCCATCGCAAATAATAATAAAAAAATAAATCTAATAAGATTATGATTATTGAAAAATTAATTTTAATATAATTAAAATATTAAAAAAATTAAAAACATTAGAATTTTCAATATTCACGAAAAAAAATATAAATTATTATTAGTATTATAATTATTATTATTAAATTAAAAAAACATTAAAAATATATTTAATAAAATTATGATTAATGATACAATAATATTAATATTATTAAAAATATAAAAAAAATAAAAAATATTAATATTATTAATATTTACAAAAAAAGTTCATCAAATATTGAAAATTAAATTATCTAATATTTTCACCGATATAAAAGACAGAAACTGTAAAAAGTTCATATTACAAGAAATATTAAATTCAAAACTTTTTAACATCAAAAATATCTTTGGGAGGTCATCTTCTAGAGGAGGTGGAGGAGCTAAAAGAGATGGTGGAGAAAACTTCATCCCTAAACTAAGAGTCAGATGGTGCATGGACTTCATATGCTCATGATGCTTCTGCAGCTATCGATTCATCTCTTACTTGTGCTGGTTCTTTTACTGTTGTTGCTACTGACGCATCTCTTCTTGCTACTTCTCCAAAATCTCTATAAGGTCATTCTGAGCTCGGAACTGCTCTTGATGTTGGGAGGTAGAAGATGATGCCTCTCGATGATCTCCTATCAATATTTATGTTGTCATCGTAGTAGTACCATAATAACTACCATGAGTCACATGAGAGTCAATACCAACTACTTGGCCCTTATCAAATCCAAACTGAGACGCCCGCATTCATGCCGCCTCGTCGATATGGTGGGAACTGGTCTCATCAGTCACCCCGTCCTGACCCTCAGCCTATGTCTGAGAGGACACAGCATCATATGACTCCTTCAATTCTAGTTTGAAATTAATATTGTGAAAATACTATTTGTTGTTAATTGTCAAACTGAAAAAAATAAGACTAACCACAATCTGGCACTAGCTTTCACCTCTAATCTCTCCGGTGGCTGGACCACTGTACATCCTCTAATAATCATTGTACTCTGTAACATCGGGATGCTCAACTGCCTATATGAATATAAAATAAAATATTTATATTTGAAGCTATATAAATATTAAAAAAAAATTACTTACGAGATGCTCTCTATGCGTACTAAATGTACGGCTACCAGCTCGATGTGTCTCCTCCTACCTTCCCCGGTTCTGCCAACCCAATGAAGACCTCCTCTGAAATCCACCACCCAACCAGTGTGCATATAATCGATCCCTAACCTGAGATGAAATGTACTATGTTCAGTGAGCTCTATAAGACTCATCAAATACTGTCGCTCCTACTTTTTAATGGTCGTCTATCTCAAATTGTGCAAAAACTGACGCAAATGCTCATGCATAGCCACCTCCCATGATGCATGGATATCGTCACGCATGTTATCATAGACGGGATAACATAAACACTAAAATTAATTTATAATATCATGTTATTAATAAAATAAATTTCAAAATAAATATTATTTATTTACGTACCAGCCAATGACTGTACATGCCGAGCTGCACATCAATAGGAATCTGTTCCCATATGGTCCATGGTTGAAAAAATAATTACGCAATATAACACTCCCCTGCCAAACAACTACATGCGCAAACTACTAAAAAATACTAAATAATCTATCAATTAGTATATATATAAATTAATTAATGAAATATAACTAAAATATACAGGTTTCCATACCTCCGGGTGCGTGGATCGAAGCCATGATGTGGACGTCACTCGGGGATAGGGTCAGGAATCATTAGTCATGAAAGACCTGACCCCCTTCGCGTACCTCCTTAACCACCAGTAGGATGAGGGTCATATGATACAACACACTCATCATACAAAGTTAGATCTGTCTCCTCTAACTCACAGAGTAGATCAGAGTCCATCTGAAACTCAAAATGATTGTTGTTAGCATATAGTTAAAAATAATTATTATATATAGATATATATTAGTTATGATCATAACCAACATTTAACTGTGTCAATGTTCACCTTCATCATCATATTAATATCTAACAATGTCAAGGTCTTCAAATTCCTCCTCAACATCATCAATATAAATATGAGTTTCACTTTCATCATCCATTTCAATTTCTAATTCAATTGTAACATCATTAACACCTTTGTCACTATCAACCCTTAATTATGGGTTTTTATCATCGATATTCACGTTTCATTGTAGAAAAGATGTATTCTGAGTAGTCTCTTGAAAAATGTCAATTCTTTACACTTTAGAAAAACCACATTCAATTTGAGTAAATTGATTTTCCAGATATTTCATTTTTATTATGCTCCACCAATCACTCAGGTCTCTTGAAGTAGCACATTATTTTGTGTAATAAATTTTTTGTTCTTATTGAGCTAGTAAAAATGGTTCATTTACAATAAGAAGACTTTTATATTTAATATCTACAATTCCATGAGTTGGATGAACATGAAAGCCTCTATCAGTATCCAACCACCTACATTTAAACAATGTTATGTAATAATGTTCAAGTTAACATAGCTCAATAATTTCATCCAGAATACCGAAAAATTCAACTTCAGTTTCTCTATAATGCGATCCTCTCAAACAAAATCCACTTTTCATTGTTTTTTTAATTCCCCATATGCACGTGTATGAAATTGAAAACCATTAACCACATATGTATTATAAGATTTAACCATTTTTTATGATGGTTACTCAATATACAGAGTCACTTATAAATTTTATTATCATGTTGATACTCCTGAAAATTTGTAAAAATATTATAAATATTATAAATAGTGAACTGAATTGATAATAAACCATCATTAATTTATGTTACCAGTTTTTGTAACCATTGAGAATTTTTTTTCTGCGTTCTTCAAGAGGAGCAGCTGTAATTTGTGGAAGTTGTTTCTTGATGTGATTATCATATAACCTACAAATAAAATAAGTTTACATACTATAAGAGAAATTATAAAATAAGTGATTGAAACACTCAAAGTAAAAATGTTTTCACTCCATCACAGTTGAGAAGAATATATATATGAGCTTTGTAATGTTCATCATCTGAAATCCATCGTTCTTGAACTGCACCGAAGCCACAATTTGGCTGTTTAAAAACTGATAATTAATTTTCCATTTCACCTTTAACATTTCCCTTATTCCATCCCATGAGGTTTTGTTTTGAGAGATATTCATATTCAAAATAGTGAAAGAAGAAAAAATCATTTTTCTCTTGGAAATATGCTTTAGCAATTGAGCCTTCAACAGATGCTTTGTTACATACTTTTTTCTTCAATTTCTGCATGAATCTCTCGAATGGGTACATCCATCGAAATTGTACTAGACATCTGAATTTAGTTTCATCTAGAAAATGTAATATCAGATGTTCAATTGAGTCAAAGAAAGAAGGTGGAAATATTTTCTACAGTTTACATATTGTTACAGCAACATCTTCTTCCAGTTTTCTTAGCGCATCGTAGTCTGTTGTCACTGCAGAAATGTCTCAAAAAAAATACGATATGTCTATTATCGAATCCCAAATCATATAATTCAACAAACATCTGAATGCAATCGGTATAAGTTTTTTCATTATAACCTGAAAATCACGACATTCTAATATGGTAATATTAAAATTCTTAACACATCTGCCCAAATTGGAATCATAGCCATCTGAAAGTCTTAAATCTGCAATCAACTGAAAAAATTAATAAGATACTCTTTTTGGATAGTGTATAAGATGATTATGGCTTCATTAACCTCTATGATCTGACATTTTCAAATAGTTCATGTTCTGGTCGCCTATAAATTTGGTCAAGATCTAATCGTGATTTTACAGTATCTTTGGTCTTACCTGGTGTATCCAAAACTGTATGAAATAAATTATCAAAATAGTTATTCTCAATATGCATGACATCCAACATGTGGCGAACCAACAAATCAGACCAATATGGGAGATCCCAAAAAATGCTTCATTTTATCCAATTATGTTATTTCCCAAAGACATGAATTTTCTATTGGTTTACTGTTGGCCCAAATGAGATGGGAGGTAATGAAAATACAAATGATTTTAAATATGTACGTGAGACCATTTTTGGAGATTCATCCATTTCAATTGTGCCTTTTTTTGAAATGAGAGTTGTTCCTTTGAAAAGGATGATCGGTAGGATGAAATTTTTGTTGACAGTCAAAATAGAATGTTTTTTTCATTTACAAGTATAAATGATTTGTTGTCTTCAATACAATAAGGACATGATTTTGGACCATGTGTACTCCATCCAGATAACATTCCATATGCCGTAAAGTCATTAATCGTCCACATCAATGCAGCTTTTAATGTGAATTTTTTTTTTCGCAGCAACATCATATGTACAAACACCATTACACGCCAAAGCATTTAAATCATCAATCAATGGTTTCAAATAATCATCAATATTCTTTTTCAGATGTCCTGATATTAATAAGTTCCAAAAGATATAGGGCTCCTTCATCAACATACATGTAGATATATTTTACAGAGTAATAAAGTCATGCCTACATGAATACTGACTATCATAAGATCCAAATGGACAGAAACCATCAGTAGGAAGACACAATTGCACGTTTCACGCTTCTAAAGTAAAAAAAGGATGTAGACGATCAAAATATATCCATGAATCACCATCAGATGGATGATTTAATCTCTTACTGGTTGAAATATTGGTTTTGGGCCACGACATCATTGACACTGTGTTATGAGACATATATAAACATTGCAGCCTAGGTGTAAGGGGGAAACATCTCAACTATTTTACAGGAATCGATCCAGTCTTCCCTTGTTGTGCTTCTTTATACATAAATTGTCCAAATATGGGACAACTATCCAACGACTCATTTTCACCAGAATATAAGATGCAGTCATTTTCACATGCATGAATCTTTTGATAACTAAGGCGTAGATTATGAACCAACCTCTTGCTCTAATAGTAACTTGAAGGCAATACATTTCCTTCAGGTAACGATGTTTTAACCAAAGAAAATATCTGATCAAAATAGTTTTTTGACATTGCATTATCTGATTTAATAGGAATAGATTTCTCAACCACTTCTTATTTTCTTATCTTAAAACCAGGATATAATGAATCCTTAGCAGACCTCAAAAACTCATAAAATTCAGATGGTGCCAACTTAGGAGTTAAATCAATATCATCGAGAGTTTCAGTTTGTTGAACAGATTGACCTGCAATATCAGGTACTAATTTTCGGAACCGTGATGGATCTAGAATTAAGTTATTAGTATCGTATATGGAACTAAGTTCACCGTGTTGATACCAAAAAACATAATTTGGTTGAAAACCAAACCTCATGTGATGTCCCCCAACCATGTCAAATGTGTCAAATGTTCCCAGAGCACATTTTTTACAAGGACACTTAATTGTTCCTTCTGAAACATATTCTTGTTTTGATGATGCAAATTCTAACAAAGCTTCAACACCATCAATATATAGATGATTTAAACTATAACCATTTGGATTTCTACGCTGATTTATCAAAGTGTGGTCATCTAATAATGAATGATGTTGACTTCCTTATTCTATATTTTTCTACAAAATATAAAAATCATCATTGTTTTTGAATAATTTGAAATTATAAAAACACTATTTGAAAAAAAAATATAAATAATTACAACTACTTATTAATTATTACCATTAATTAAGGGCGACACTGTTGGTCGGAGTGGATACTCAAGAGGGGGGTGAATTGAGTTCCAATTAAAATTTTCTGTTAAAAACAATGTTTATTAAAATCCCCCTATTTTAAAATTAGATTAAACTGTAGTGAATTTATACAGATTATAAAGGTTCAATTAGTTTCTCAAAGATTGATTAGTTATCAGTTAACTTAATCATATAATTAATTTAACCTTTGAAACTAACTTACTGGTTTATAATAAATATAAACACTTGCGAGATTAACTATCAAAGTATCTTTGAAGACAAATTATATTTCAAAGTAATAGCAACGGAATATGAAATAAATATGTAGTATGGATATAGTATGTATCTAAAAACACAGAGAATTAACCAAGAGGTTTAGTCTCAAGCCGAGACTTAGTCCTCTCAAAAGTTTATATAAAAATGATCCACACCCTGGATCGGGGTTAACAACAGTGAACACACTGTCCAGGTCACAAGACCTCCACCACAGTTCTGCGTGGGGAAACAAACAACAGCTTAGAGCTGTCCAGGTCTCACACGACCTCTACCACTATACACAGTGGGAAATGAAGTGTAAAAAGGTTTGCTGATGATTTGCAGATCCTCCAGTGAAAGTACAGGAGTCAGTGTGTGTGTTTAATACAGTAGATAACACACACTGCTCAAAATGTAAATCAAATATATCACAGAGCAGAGATGTAGAGTTTAGAAATGGCTCTAGTGATTTCAGTGTAGCTCTGGACTCTTTTGTATTTGGTCAGAATTTATTCTGAGTCCTCTTCTCGTTTTTATTTGAGAAGAAGAGTGTCGTATGCTTCAGGTTCAAAGGCAGTGAGATGTAGTCGATGAAGTTCTTCAATGTTCTTTTTTATGCACAGAACTCTTCTTGAGTAGGATTGATTGTGTATGAGGTTCTGTTCTTCTTGGTTCTTCCTCCTCTTTCTTTCCTCTATATTCTTCTTGTGTTATTCTGTTAACTCTTTTCTTCAGCAGAGTCTTCTTGTATTTATGTCACGTGCTTCATAAGACAGAAAAAGATTCCTTTCCGCAGGTACGAGGTACGGTTTCCTGAGATCTGACAACCTTTATTAATTAATTGATAGAGCATTAAAATATACCTAATATGACCGTTGGTTAGATTAAATAAAGATAAAGATAAACAAATTCAAATAGTTGTTTATGACTGTTGAAGAATCAAGTGATCGGTAGGTCATCAGCATTAGTGAGTAATGATCAGTGACTCAGATAGATCAGCATTGGTGGATCAAACTGATCAGCATCGGTCTGTCATCTGATCGGTGAGTCAGTTTGATCAGCATCAGTGAGTCATTTGATCGGTGGCTCATTTTGATCAGCATTGGTGAGTCATTTGCATCGGTGAGTCATTTGCATCGGTGAGTCATTTGCATCGGTGAGTCATTTTCATTGGTGAGTCATTTGCATCGGTGAGTCATTTGCATCAGTGAGTCATTTGCATCGGTGAGTCATTTGCATCGGTGAGTCATTTTCATATCGGATCGGTGCGACCGTTGTCCTTTGATATGGGATCGGTGGTTCTGATGTCTGTTGATATTGAATCGGTGCTTCTGATGTTTGGATCGGTGCTTTCGATGTTTGTTGATATTGAATCGGTGCTTCCGATGTCTGTTGAATCCAGAAGACTTCCAAAATACTTTATAAGTCAATAAGCATAGACAAAAACATGATAACAGATTCATTCATAGATTGTAATTAAGTTGATGAGAAATCGAACCAGATGAAGCATTAATGGTATGTGATGATTTGTGATTATTAAAACATCAATCATAGACATGAAATCAACAGTCATCCAGAGGGCTCAACAATCTCCCCCTTTTTGTTAATCACAAATCTTTATCATAAAATATAAATAATATGATATATCATTAATAAAAACATAATGAGAATTAAACTATAAGGAGAATAAATATAAAGAGATATATAAATCTCCCCCTTAATTTAAATTTCCCATATATATTTTACAGATTTCTCCCCATGAGATATATACATCTTTTCTCCCCCATATACCCCATATATCTCTCCCATACATCTTTCTTCTCCCATATATCATTCTTTTTCTTCTCCCCATTTGGGATAATCAAAAAGGAAGGAAAACATAGAAGTGAAAGTGAAAGTGAAGGTAAAAGCAGTCAGCATAGAGTATAGAGAGAAATTTTTTTATAAAGTACAGACTATTACAAGAATCACATTGTTCACCCTATCAAAAACAATACACAACTATTTGTCAGGATACAAAGGGGCTTTGCCTTTGTATTTGGGATCAATAGTGGGTAATTTTGAAGGCTTGGAGGCAGGCTGTACTTGGCGAATCTGAAGTGGTGGTAGAACAACTCGGGCAGGTGTAGGAGCAGGTGCCATAGAGAGTTGTTGTTGAGAAACAAGAGCTGGTTGAGAATCTTGCTGAGGGACTGGTCTTAACTGAGATAGAGCTTGAGCAACAGATAGCTGATTTGGAGCTACATCTGAGTCACTGAGAGGTTCAGAAGTGGGATGTACTATTGCAGTGGCCTGTGCATTCAAATAGGGCTTTAAAAGATGAATGAAGTCCTGAATGACTTCTGCTCCATACTTCATAGATTTTTCAAAATCTTCTTTATTCTCCATGAACTGTGCCATGGAAGGGATAAAATCATGCAACTGATGAACTTGAGTTTTGAAGGCCTGAGTGACTGGAGGAAATTTCAGATTCTCTTCCAACACCTTGAAGTTTGCAGCCATTTCATGCTTTGTATAAATCTTGGAAAAGTAATTATCAACATTCTCTTTGATCTCTTGCAGAGCTTTCTTAGCATCTGCTGAATACACCAATGCCATCTTATGACTGTTATCATAGAGATCTTTCATCTTCCTCAAAGATTCTAAATCAAGAATTTGTCTAACAGCAGGTAACTCATCATGCACAACTTCTCTTAGAGCTTCTAGCTCACAGGTAGTGATCTTGGTTACCTTTTCTGTACTGGCTTGGCCAACTATGTGAGATAACTCAGCTTTCAACTTCCTCAGGTCAGACTTGTTGAGATGTTCAATCAAATTTCTCAAAACTTCCATCATACCAGAGATGGTCGATCGGAATTCACTTGATAGAGATACCAAGCCAGTGTTAAGATCCTTCATAGTCTGATTCAAAAAGGCTATGTGCCTGCTAATAAGTTCACCAGTATTGGCCAGGTCTGGCTTCACAGCATTAGATACTCTTTGTGAGAAGGCTTCCAATGAATATTCAGAAACCTGTAGAGACACTTGAGTAAGAGTATTAGAAATTTCTTCTCTAACTGTGGCTCTCACAGCGGTTAGCAATTAAATCTTAAACTTATCAAGATCAGCTTGAGAGATTCCAGAACCAGGTAAATTAACATTTGTAGGATCAACAGCACAAACAGACCTTGCTTCTCGTGGGACGTTCCTCTACACAGCTGCAGCAGATTCTGTCATTTTTTCTTCTTCTTCAGAATATTCTAAGACCAACACAGCATAACCAGGGTAGTCATCCCAAACAGCAGAACACAGGGTGTATTTTGGTTTCTCATAGCTTGTTGTTCCACAGATTTTCGGTGAATCAACCTTGCCACTGATATATATTTCTTCTATTGACTGAGGTGATTCTATTTGATCTTCAGAAAGACCATCCACTGGTCTGTTATCACCATCAACAGCAGCCTCAGCATCATCATCACGTCCATCATTACTCTTCTCATAAGCTTCACTGTGATATTCTTCAGTATCAGAATCTTCTTCATCACCAAGAATAGGTTCTGATTCTGGTAGGGCTAAGGGTAGACTAGCAGGTCCAAATTCTATTCTTCTTTTGGAAATAGCAGTGTCAGGATCACTCCTATCATCAGGAGATGACATACTTCCTTCCTCAGTCGCAGCTTCTTCTTATTCTTGGGCTTTGGTGGCCTCATCCTTTCCTTCTTCTTGCTCATCATCATCAGAATAAACTGGTTCCTCATCTAGTTTCAAGCCAGGGTCTCTCAAATCCTTTGGCCTCTTGCCATGATCTATGGGATTGTAGGCTTCATACAATTTATCTTCATCTGCAACCCAGGACTTCTTCCATGGATTCCAATTGATTTTCATCCTCTTGCAGATCTCTTTGTTGAGACAGAAGGTATGATCTGTTTCATCAACTTCATCATCTTCATCAACACATTCTAGATTCTTGAGAATGGTAGATATCATCTTTGAATAAAACAAGGTAGTGGCTTTCTTGGATGGTTTTACCATTCCAGCTATGTGAACCATCACATATCTACAGAAATTGATCTTCTCATGTGTTTTCAGAAGAAACAACAGGAAATCATCCTGGTAATTTACAGCAGCGAAATATCCTCTCCTAGAGAAAAGTTGGTGCTGAATAAACTTGAAAAGAAGTCTACATTCACCATATAATTCTGAAGCTGTGATTCTCCGTGACTCTCTGTTTCCAGTCAGAATATCTAGAGGTAATTCATAAGAGAAGTAATCAGATGTTGGAGGAATATTCCTAGCATAATCCTCATACCGACCTTCATGAGGTACATTCAAGCACTCAGCCCACTACTTAGATGAGAAGGATATTTTCTTTCCTTTTACCACAGACGACATCCTGGCAGCCTCCACACCATCTAGAGTGATTTTCAGATTCATGTAGATCTCATGTACCAGCTTCGGGTAGTCTATTCGAGAGTTGTCTGAAAACCAGTCTATCCATCCTTGCGATTCATGAACTTGCAGCAATAGTGACTTACTTGACAAAATCCACGTAGAGCTGACTTCTCTTTCTAAAGCAACAATCCGAGTTTCCAGGTTCGGATTTACTGATCGTTGAGAGGTACTACTCGACTCGCCTCGAGCATGCTTTGAAGGTATAGGGCTATCCGGTCCTTTGCTCGGTCTCTTTTGCTTAGCCATTCGAGGATTTTGCGAAAGCAGGAGTTCGAAGGTTCGAAGTAGAGGGGAAGAGAGGTTGAAAGGTTCGGGGGGAAATGAAAGGTCAAAGGTTTAGGGAAGATAAATAGACATGTATCATTTATTTTATCATTTAGGGTTCCCATAAAAAGTATAAAATAAATTTACTAATTATTTACAATATATATATAAAAAGATCGGTATGACAGATCAGTTGCACAGATCAGTTTCACAGATCGGTTGCACAGATCAGTTTCACAGATCGGTTTCACAGATCAGTTTCACAGATCAGTTTCACAGATTAGTTTCACATATCAGTCTCACAGATCAGTCTCACAGATCAGTTTCAGAGATCGGTTTCACAGATCAGTTTCACAGATCAGTTTCACAGATCAGTTTCACAAATCGGTTTCACAGATCAGTTTCACAGATCAGTTTCACAAATGAGTTTCACAGATCAGTTTCACAGATCGGTTTCACAGATCAGTTTCACAGATCAGTTTCACATATCAATCATACACAACTCTTGTTTAATAAATTTCATTCTTTTAGAGCATAAAGTCTTTGTGAAGATATCAGCTAATTGATGTTCAGAACTAATAAATTTTAAAGAAATATCACCTTTTTGATAATGATCTCTTAGAAAGTGATGTCTGACATCAATGTTCTTAGTTCTAGAGTGAGACACATGGTTCTTAGATATATTGATTGCACTAGTATTGTCACAGTTAATTCAAACACGTTTAAGATCAAATCCATAATCCAATAAAGTGTGTTTCATCCACAGAATTTGTGCACAGCAGCTACCAGCAGCTATGTATTCTGCCTCGGCAGTAGACAATGCAACTGAGTTCTGTTTCTTACTACACCATGATACTAGGGATTTTCCAAGCAAATGACATGTTCCAGATGTGCTCTTCCTATCTAACTTACATCCAGCAAAGTCAGTATCTGAATAGCTAGTTAGGTTAAACGATTTTTCTTTTGGATAAAACAAACCTAAATTTACAGTATACTTAAGATACTTAAAAATCCTTTTAACAGCAAGTAAGTGTGATTCTTTAGGATTAGCTTGAAATCTAGCACACAAACATACACTGAACATAATGTCTGGTCGACTAGCAGTATGATAAAGTATGCTCCGAATCATACCTCTATAATTGGTTTGATCCACTGGTTTCCCAGCTTCATCTGTATCCAATTTACAGGTAGTACTCATAGGTGTATCACTTTCCTTAATATTTTACAATCCAAAACGTTTTAAAATATCCTTTGTATATTTACTTTGATTTAAAATAATTCCATCTTTAGTTTGAAAAATTTGAAAACCAAAAAAATACTTATGCTCTCCCATTAAGCTCATTTCAAATTCATTTTGCATAACCTTTGAAAAATCAGTACATAAAGAATTTGTAGAAGATCCAAAAATAATATCATCAACATAGATTTGTACTATTAATACATCTTTTGAAATCCTTTTAATAAAAAGTGTGGGATCGGCTACTCCTTTTGTAAATCCTTTTGAGATAAGAAATTTTGAGAGCCTTTCATACCAAGCTCTTGGAGCTTGTTTTAAACCATATAAAGCTTTAGAAAGTTCAGAAACATGATTTCGAAAATGAGGATTTAAAAAACCAGGTGGTTGTTCTACAAAAACATCTTCAACAATAAAACCATTTAGAAAAGAACTTTTGACATCCATTTGATATAGCTTGAAATTCAGATGTGATGCATAGGAAAGTAAGATCCTAATAGCCTATAATCTAGCTACAGGTGAAAAGGTTTCTTCATAGTCAATTCCTTCTTCTTGATTGTAACCTTGTGCAACTAGCCTAGCTTTATTTCTAATGATGTTTCCAGATTCATCAACTTTGTTTCTAAACACCCATTTTGTGCCTATGGTCAAAATGTCCTTAGATCTTTCTACTAATTTCCAGACTTTGTTTCTTTCAAATTGATTTAGTTCTTCTTGCATAACCATTACCCAAATTTCATCATTGATAGCATCATTGATATTTTTAGGTTCTAACTGTGAAAGAAAAGATTGATGTTCAACCTGATTTCTTAGAGAAGCTCTAGTTTGTGTTCCTCTATCTAGATTTCCTACAATAGCATCTACAGGATGGTTCTTTAGAGTCCTAGATGGTCTTGAAAAGATAGGACTAGAGATTTCAGATTCATCTACAGATTGAGGTTCAACAGAAGCAGGTTCTGGAGAATTTCCAGAGCTGGATGTTTTAACTATAGGTCCATTTTCTTTATCATTGAGATTCAAACCAGAGAGATCATCTTCAAGAGAGATTTTAGGTTCATGTGGATCAGTTTCATCAAATTTGATGTGAACAGATTCTTCGACACATTTGGTTCTTTTATTGAAAACTCTATAGGATTTACTAGAGATAGAGTAACCTAGGAAAATTCTTTCATCACTCTTGGATGCAAATTTGTCAAGATTGTTTTTAGTATTGAGAATGAAGACTTTGCAGCCAAAAAATTTGAAGTAGTTAACCTTAGGTTTCCTATGGTTCCACAACTCATAAGGGTTCCTCTTAAGAACTGGTCTGATCAAGACTCTCTTAATGACATAACAAGATGTATTTACATCTTCAGCCCAAAAGTAAATAGGCATATCATATTCATTGAGCATAGTTCTAGCTATTTCATGCAGGGTTCTAGTCCTTCTCTCTACTACACCATTTTGTTTGGGTGTCCTAGGGGCAGAGAAATTGTGACTATAGCCATTGTGTGATCAGTAAGAATCAAACTCATGATTCTCAAACTCAAGACCATGATCACTTCTCAGGGTATTAATCTTGAGTCCACTAAGATTTTCTACAGACTTGGAGTATTTAACAAAGTAAGAACAAGCTTCACTTTTGTGAGCTAGAAAATATACCCAAGTATATCTAGAAAAGTCATCTACAAGAACATAGACATAGTGCTTCCCATTTAAACTAGAAACTCTAGAAGGTCCAAATAAATCCATGTGAACCAACTCGAGAGGTTGAGAAGTTGACACTTCTTTCTTTGATTTAAAAGAAACTTTATGTTGCTTTCCTTTTTCATAGGGATTACAAACTCTGTCTGCTGGAAATTAAAGTTTGGGTAGGTCTCTAACTATGTTCTTCCTAGAAAGTTTTCTAAGTTAGTGTACATTGCAGTGTCCTAATCTTCTGTTCCAAAGCCAAGACTCTTTATGAAAAGCATTTAAACAAGGAATATTCTGCTTAGCTAAAGAATCTAAATCAACAGCATAAACATTTTCATTTCTTAATGCAGAAAATACTAAAACATTTTTTGAGTTAAAAACATTGCAAGAATCATTTTTAAATTTCACATAAAAACCATCATCACACAATTGAGAAATTCTTAACAAGTTATATTTAAGTCCATCGACAAATAAAACTTCAGAAACCAAGATTGAATCAGTGTTACCAATCTCGCCTAAGCCGATGATTTTTCCTTTTGAATTATCACCAAAAGTGACAAAGCCTCCATCAACTTTTACTAAGCTCTTGAAACATGAAAATTCTCCTGACATATGTCTTGAACTTCCACTGTCTAAGTACCATATCTTCTTGTGACAGCTCTTCAAGCAGGTCTCCTACAAAATAGATTTAGATGGAAGATGATTTTGGTACCCAGATCTTCTTGGGTCCAGACATGTTAGCCAATGATACTTTAGGTATCCATATTTGTCTAATGGGTATCATATAATTTGTAGAATTAACATTCATTGAAAGATAAACCTTACTAGATCCATAACTATGAATATAACTGGTTGAGGCATATGAAGTTCTAGAATTAACTATCTTCTGTCCAGATTTAGGAATGAATCTAGTTTTGGCAACTTTTCTTTTTCCAGGTTAGTATCCTATACCAGTAGTATATCTAGGTGCAACATGATTTCCTAGAATTTGTGTTAGAGTATTCTTGCCATTTTTGAACTTCTCTAAGTCTTTTCTGAGTTGCTCATTAGAAAATTTTAGTTCAGTATTCTCTTTAAGCAACTGAGAATTCTTTTCAACTTCTATATCCAGATCAGATTTATGCTTAACACTTAAAAGCATACTGTTTCTTTAACCCTTTATTTTTATCTTTAAGCTCATTATAGGTTTCTTCAAGCATATCACAATATTCAAACAGTTCAGATTTAGACATGTTATCACATTCAGAATCATCTCCAGAATAATATGAATTTAAAGCAGGAGTTTCTGATGTTACCTCAGAAGTGTTTGTCATGAAACACATGTTGGCTCGATTCCTTTAAGAGTCTGAAGATTCAGCTTCACTTGTGCTGTCTTCTGAAGCACTCCAAGTAGCCTTCATGGCTTTCTTGTACTTGTTATCCTTGTATTCATACTTCTTTCTGTATTTCATCCTTGGACAGTCAGCTTTTATGTGTCCTTTTCTTTTACATTCATAACAGACAACTTCATCTGATTTATCAGACTTCTTCCAATCCTTTTTCCAGTGTCCTTTGTTATCATACTTGCCTTTGTAGTTTGACTTTCTGAAAAACATCTTCTTCCTATATAATTTCTTAAATCTTCTAGCAATGTGATCCATCTCAGCATCACTGTCAGAACCATTCTCACTTTCCTCACTGCTTGAACTTTCATTGATAGCTTGAGGATTTTCCATATCCTTATTCTTTGAGGTTGTAGTCTTGAAGGCAATAGACTTCCTTTTAGGTTCATCATCTTCTTCTTTGTTTACCTTGAGTTCTTCTTCATATATCATCAACTTACCAATTAGTTCCTTGACAGGCAGTTCTTCAATGTCACACGATTCTCTAATGGAGATAGAGGTTCCTCTCCATCTTTCAGGTAGACATCTCAAAATTCTCATGATTTGTTCCTTTGCTGGAACATCCTTTACCAGAGAAGTCATTGTGTTGACAATTTCATTGAACCTGAGATACATATCAAAAATGGGTTCATCAGGCTTCATCTTAAAATTATCATACTTAATAGTATAGGTATTCAATCTCATCTCCTTAACATTAGTTGTTCCTTCATGAGAAACAGCTAAGGTATCCCAAATTTCATATGTAGTTTTAAATGCAGAAATTCTATTAAATTCCTCATCACCTAGAGCACAGTACAAGGAATTCATAGCTTTACAATTATTATTGTAAGCAGTATTTGTAGGTTCATCCCAAGTAGATCTATCAGTACTGGGAATTTTGTATTCAGCTTCAATGGTATTCCAAATATCAAAGCTCATACTTTCTAAGTGAATTTTCATTTTTAGCTTCCATTGAGCATAGTTGTTTCCATTAAAGAAAGGTGGCCGGTTAGTAGCAGCACCCTCAAGTCTATTATCCATGATATCACAAAAAGAATTTTAAATAGATAAAAATTTAGAAATAACAGAAATTTTAAGAACATTAAAATACAACTAAAATCACAGTTGAAAAACACAGTACTTTAGAAAAATATTTTCCAACCTGTAATAGAAAATGTTGGTCGGAGTGGATACTCAAGAGGGGGGTGAATTGAGTTCCAATTAGAATTTTCTGTTAAAAACAATGTTTATTAAAATCCCCCTATTTTAATATTAGATTAAACTATAGTGAATTTATACAGATTATAAAGGTTCAATTAGTTTCTCAAAGATTGATTAGTTCTCAGTTAACATAATCATATGATTAAATTAACTTTTGAAACTAACTTACTGGTTTATAATAAATATAAACACTTGCGAGTTTAACTATCAAAGTAGCTTTGAAGACAAATTATATTTCAAAGTAATAGCAGCAGAATATGAAATAAATATTTTGTATGGATATAGTATGTAGCTACAAACACAGAGAATTAACCAAGAGGTTCAGTCTCAAGCCGAGACTTAGTCCTCACAAAAGTTTATATAAAAATGATCCACACCCTGGATCGGGGTTAACAATAGTGAACACACTGTCTAGGTCACAAGACCTCTACCACAGTTATGCGTGGGGAAACAAACAACAGCTTAGAGCTGTCCGGGTCTCACGCGACCTCTACCACAATCCACAGTGGGAAATGAAGTGTAAAAAGGTTTGCTGAGGATTTACAGATCCTCCAGTGAAAGTACAGGAGTCAGTGTGTGTGTTTAATACAACAGATAACACACACTGCTCAAAATGTAAAACAAATTTATCACAGAGCAGAGATGTAGAGTTTAGAAATCAATCTAGTGATTTCAGTGTAGCTCTGGACTCTTTTGTATTTGGTCAGAATTTATTCTGAGTCCTCTTCTAGTTTTTGTTTGAGAAGAAGAGTGTCGTATGCTTCAGGTTCAAAGGCAGTGAGATGTAGTCGATGAAGTTCTTCAATGTTCTTTTGTATGCACAGAACTCTTCTTGAGTAGGCTTGATTGTGTATGAGGTTCTGTTCTGCTTGGTTCTTCCTCCTCTTTCATTCCTCTATATTCTTCTTGTGTTCTTCTGTTAACTCTTTTCTTTAGCAGAGTCTTCTTGTATTTATGTCACGTGCTTCGGAAGATAGGAAAAGTTTCCTTTCTGCAGGTACGAGGTACGATTTCCTGACATCCGACAACCTTTATTAATTAATTGACAGAGCATTAAAATATACCTAATATGACCGTTGGTTAGATTAAATAAAGATAAAGATAATGAAATTCAAACAGTTTTTTATGACTATTGAAGAATCAAGTGATCGGTAGGTCATCAGCATTAGTGAGTAATGATTGGTGACTCAGATAGATCAGCATCGGTGGATCAGACTGATCAGCATCGGTCTGTCATCTGATCGGTGAGTCACTTTGATCAGCATCAGTGAGTCATTTGATCGGTGGCTCATTTTGATCAGCATCGGTGAGTCATTTGCATCGGTGAGTCATTTGCATCGGTGAGTCATTTGCATCAGTGAGTAATTTGCATCGGTGAGTCATTTGCATCGGTGAGTCATTTGCATCGGTGAGTCATTTTGATATCGGATCGGTGCGACCGTTGTACTTTGATATTGGATTGGTGCTTCCGATGTCTGTTGATATTGAATCGGTGCTTCCGATGTTTGGATCGGTGCTTCCGATTTTGGTTGATATTGAATCGGTGCTTCCGATGTTTGTTGAATCCAGAAGACTTCCAAAATACTTTGTAAGTCAATAAGCATAGACAAAAACATGATAACCAATTCATTCACAGATTGTAATTAAGTTTATGAGAAATCAACCCAGATGAAGCATTAATGGTATGTGATGATTTGTGATTATTAAAACATCAATCATAGACATGAAATCAACAATCTTCCAAAGGGCTCAACAGACACAATTTACAAGGGATTGACGGATCCTCTTTTGTCCGATGGCTCATTTACATGCATCTTTCTCACTCTAAAATTAGAATGAAGAATCTCATCTGATGTACGCATATTCATTCCCGTATGGATGAGAATGAATATGCTTAACTCGGAGCAGATTCTTCATTGTGATTTTAGTGTGAGAAAGATGAAAGTAAATGAGCCCTTAGACAAAAGAGCCCCCTTTTCATCGATGAATCGTCCTCTTCCAACAGTCCTCACCTGAAAACATTATAAAAAATATGAACTTATGAATGCAAATCCAATATCATTATTACGAGATTGAATATGCCTATTTAGCAGCACATCTTTTACAATGTTTTTAGTCTATGAGAGTTGAAAGGAGAAAATTCATTGAGCAAAAGGAGTGTCATCAATCCCCTGGAAATTATGCCAAGTCCTTCAAATTTATTAAAATTTATTGAAATTCCTTTGTAACTGTTCCTAACTATTTCAAACTAATTATTACTATTTATTACAAATTATTACTATTTATTACTATTTATTACTATATATTACTAACTATTCCTATTTATTACTAAATATTCTTATTTATTACAAACTATTCCAATTTATTACAAACTATTCCTATTTATTTCTATTTATTACTAACTATTCTTATTTATTACTAACTATTCCGATTTATTACTAATTATTACTACTTATTACTAATTATTACTATTTATTACTAATTATTACTAATTATTACTAATTATTGTTATTTATTACCAACTATTCCTATTTTTACTGTAACGCCCTGACCCCAATTACCCAGAGTCGGTGCATTATTACATAACATTGGAACGATCACAAGAAATATCAAGTCTCGAAAGACCGATTAGTTTAGTAGCCTTGGAATAACTAGATACATTCATAAAGTTTACATTACATCATAAAATGAAATGTGCAACAATATGGTCTTTATAGTCCACACTCTTATCCCCTCATACTATCCGTGCAGGTCATTCATAATTTACTTCTTCACATCCTGGGAAAATTAAAACATAGAAAAGGGGTGAGCTCAAATTCCCAGTAAGGATAACAATGTAGTGGAAACATTCATAAATAAGAATAAACATTTATGGCTATGTATAACTAAAACAAAATCCTTTTAAACATTAACTTCAACATATTATGGAAAAAATAAAATGAAATAATTCCATTTACATATTCACATGGATATTCTACTATTCTAATAATCACATGCAATAACAATAACCACTTTCATAATGATGGAATGCATAATCTAGACTATCATAACCACATAGCCAAGGCCTCGTGCCAAGACTACAAATAAGATTTTGTCAATGCCTTGTGCCAAAACACTAGTTTGACTCATGAAACCTGTCGATGCATCGAGGAGCTATAACGCGCTCCATCGGTCACTTATTAGGTCCAATGCATTCCTCATATGAACAGGTTTGAACATAACATAAACATTCTTATTAAAACTAGCATACGAAATGTCAATACGTTATCCACAAACCATGAATGATATAAAAATAACATATCCACAGTCAACCATATCACAAAACCTTCAATACAATATGGAAGTTTTGTATCATAATAAATAAACTTCAAATAAGCTTAAAATCCATCAAAGGATGTTGATATAGATGAAATCAAAACTATTTGAGAGAAATATCTCTTTTTTTAATTATTTAAAAGTCACATAATTATAAAATAAAACATTTAACTTTAAAATATTCTTATAAGCTTGTAAAGGAAGCTTTAAAGACTTTATAATTATAGAAAATAGCTGCACCTGCCGTATAAGTTAAAAAACATTCTTACCTTAATTTTGTCGAAATGGTTAAAAAGCACCTTGTTTGAAAATCGACAGAAAGATTCCTTTATAAACTTCTTATAAAATGTCAAACAAGGGTATAAATGACTTTAACTCTTATTCTGTAAAATAGTAAGAATTTTTTGAAATACATTTTTAATAAACATGAATGTGGATGATAAAGAGATCCCAATAGATTATTACATATAAACAACATCAGATAATGAAGAGATTGCGAAATAACACTTACCTTGTAATTTTCCTCAGTTGAGGGTAGTTTAATCTTCTATATAATGGTGAAATAATTGTTATTAAATTATAAAATAATCATATATATTAATATGATATCATATATGATCTTTTAACATTTCTTTGTAAATAATATTTTTGAATTATCATCGTTTCGGGTGTAAACTTACTCATTTTCTTTTATATGATTTTTTATTTAAGCCATATTTGTTATGTATAGGTTGTATCTTATTCATATCCAGAATGATATTAAGTCATTAAACATTATTATAAATCTTCAAATGAGAATTATACTTGAATGGATACGATGTAGATTGAATCTCATCGCGTTCGTGGAGACGGTAGTCCGTACGTATGCATGAGTGACAATATCATTCTTTTTATTTTAAAATAATATATAATTGGATTTGAAATCATATATAAAGAATCATTATCATGTTTTATTTATTATTTACATGAATTACACATCATTATTATACCCATCCAAATAATAATTTATTAAATAACAATTACACCACGATGTGGAGACGGTAAGCCGTACGTAAGCACGTATGGTGACATGTCATTCAAAAGATGGATAGAATACTGAATATGGTTGTAACATATTTACAATAACATAAATGTATATATAATATAATGGAGTTATTTTTTTATAATTGGAATAACAAATATAGAAGAAGTGGAGGAAGAAAGGAACTTGAAAAGGGGTGGTGAAACCATTACCTCTTCTTCGAGTTCATCCTTTTGATTTGATCAAAAGGGCTCCTTAGGATGGCTTTCTGATCCAACTAAGGCATCTAGGTTGTAGTGAGAGAATTTTAAGGAGTATTTGGGCAGGGTTTGGCCAAACCAAAAGGATTTGAAGGTGTGAATTAAGGAGAAGGGGGAGTGCCCTTTTATAAGAGGGGTGAGGGGCACCTTTGGAAAATCTAGAAATATTTTTTTATAATAAATTCATATTCGATTTATATTGAATACAAAGTGGATTATTTAAATTTTAAGGTGGTGATGGGTAGAAAACCACTCAACCAATATAATTTAGATAGGTTTGGGTTATTATATTAACCTTATCTTTAAGTATTAACTCTTAGTTAATTAGTTTGACTTTTACAATGTCTCTTTGTATTATTATATTATATGGTTAATAAACCTACTATATAAACCCAAGAGACCCCCAAGTGGTCCATTAATGATACACCTATCATGATATATGTCTCTTGGCAGAACCATGGATTTTTAGGAATTTAATATCAATTAATAAAATAATATTTGTTTTAAAAAATCTTTTATGTCAATTTTGAAACTATCCAATAATTGATTTTTGTAAAAATCATAACAGACTAATTACTTCTATAAAAGTTAGTTAAATCAATCCTAACATGTCATATTAACCTATAAAATTATTTTTATTAATAAAAAGTCTCAAATTACATTTATTTGGGTATTTGTAATGTCAATTATTCTAATTTTTCATTAATTAGGCAATTACTCCATCACCATTGTATCATAAATAAATTCAATTATTTAAATTCTAAAAATTACAAATAAAATCCCATTATGTAGGAAATTTCTTTAGCTTTCTAATTAATATTTACAATTGAATTTATCTTATGTATAACCCTATATTAAAAATGTTTTAGTAAATAAACATTGATTTTAACTCTTTTAACTCTTCTTTGAATTAAATAATAATAAATGTCCTAATCTAATACAAGTGGAACTAAATGATAATAGTTTACTCCTAAGTTTGTTTCTGGTCGAGATACACTTGTACAATAGAATTAGGACATGTTTTAGGATAATAATAATATCATTTTTACCCTTAATTACCCTATTTAATTTTAACCGAGGTAAATAAAAGTAAAAAGTTACTATTCACAAAAAAATTATTTTTATATCATTGAACCACATTTTACTACTTGATATTAACTGTGTCTCTCGGATTTTTTAAATTCCACTCAAATAATTAGTAAAATTAATTTTAATGAAAAATTCAGTTATTTAACTACCACTTAGTAGTTTCACTATTCATCAAAAAATGAAAGTTTTCAGAAAAATACCAAAAAATAGGCATACGATATACTTGATATTATGAATTCAAAAATGATTTCAATTTTACCAAATTCAAAACATATCAGTTGCATTAATTAATTTAAAAATTAATTCCCGTCATCAAAACAAATAGTGTGTTTTTAGAGATAATAACTATCAAAAGATTGACACTTGTTTATGTCCGGTTGAATTATGAAATAATGTACAATGTCAAACATTGTAAAAAATGGTAAAAATATATTCATAATATACTTTAAAAACACTAAAATTCATAATTTATCAATATAAATTATTTCGATTAAAAAAGTTATTTGTAATTAAAATTTAGTAATTTTCACTATTCATCAAAATATAAATGTTATCCGAAAAGTTCCAAAATTTCACCTTAGGCTAAATTCGATACTTCGAATATAAAAATGAATTCCATTTTGAGAGATAAAATTTATAAAATTTCAAAAATTAGGTATTACTCTTCATAACAGCTAGTTTAATTGGTTGTGGTGTGTGTTAGAACACGAAGTTGCATACAACACACGCTACTGTATTATTAAAAGGAAAGCGTACCGTGGAATCTTGGGATGTATCATTGTAAAATTTTGATGTCCCCATTCTAAAAAGTAAATTTATTTAGCCAAATTGAATAAAGGCTTAAAATATTGGATTTAAACAGGGTTCACTATTAAAAGTTGGTAAAAGTGTAATACTGAAAATGAATCTGTTCTTACATTTTGTCTAAGAAACTCATAATATGGATTCAAAAATTATAAGGATTATATAAAGTATAAAATTTATTTAATACTATTCATAATCTCTTTTGAACGGCTTGTTTGGTAAGTCATGGTGGGCTTGAACTCGGTGTTTCCTGTAGTGCATGTTATTGAATTATTTTGTAGAAATAACACACTATGAAATTTTGGGGTGTTACATTGTCCCCTCATTCAATAAATTGTGTCCTCGCAATTTGAAATTGTTCTTTGAAAATAAAAGGCTGAGTATAGAAAATATCGTAGTGGGAAAACCCATATCCGAAATTGGGTTAATAATATTTAGTCTTAATAAGAGGAAAAGAGAAATGAAAGGGGTCACAATCGAATTATGATCTCTATTTGGAGAACATTGGGGGAAATTAGAGACATATAATTGGAGGAAAAACATAAATATTTATAGGTAGTGATTGAGTTCATCAATCACAAACAAGTGTAAAATTAAGGGCCTTAAATTCATCAATCTATGATGATTTAAAATACCATCGGTTCAGAAAAACATATGGTATTAGGATAACACATTTTTTTGATTTATGATCCCTTCACTAAAGTATATGAATTAATTTCTTCATTGAATAAGAGATGAAGAAATATATATACTTGACAAGTAGAGTCTCATCCTTTAACTAAGTTCTACCACAAACTCATCTTTCACTCTAAAAGATAATAGAACATAAAAATAATATTCTATTTATCCTATTCATATAGGGTTAAAAAAATAATTTATAATTAATCTAGAAGAACCATTAAAAAAATGACATTATTCAATCCATGACATCACGTGAGTCAGTGGTAGGTTATACACCCTTGTCACCCTTCGGTTGTGGGTTCAAGTCTCGCGGCCTTTCCAGACGCGACGGGTTGCTGCCCGACCTCCGGGTTGTCCTTTTTTGGCAATCCAAAATAATCCAAACTAGAACTATCCAAAATACTTCAGTCCAAAATTTATAAGGAACGTAAACACAATGAATATCCTTTTTTCTGTGTAATAACATGTGAACACCTTCATCATGTATTCTTTTAAAACACTACAACATCCTGAATTACCATAAAACCTTATTGATTACATTCATGATCTCTTATTCCTTAAAGAATAATAGATATACTCCTTCAATCCAAAAATGTTGTAAACCCCAACAATGATGGAATATATAGATCATTAATCATTTTTTTAGGTAGTCAAGAATATTTAATATAATTTCTCCAAATCAATCATGTATTATTATAAAATCACTACCTCAGTATTAGAACCATATTATGGTTTATCTTTCTCTAAGCCATATATCTTCCTAAAATTTAACCTGCTATTGAGTCACATTTCTTTGTTCCACACAATCTCAAGTCCTTAATGAAATATTATTGTAGTACAATCCTTATATACTCCATAATTATTATAACATGTGCATTGTTGATACAACACTCAAATGACATAATCAACATAAGAACTCTAATCATTCCTCTTCATCTATGGTAGTATCATAACTAGATTATTATCCAATAGCTTCATTTGCAGCATAGTCTGATGACTGGGAAATAGGTTTTCATAGTGTCCAATATCCTTGCAAATGAAACATTGTACATTTGAAACCATTTTCTTACCCTAGTAGTCACATACTTTGTGCCCTTTTCTTCCACACTTATAACAAACTCCCATTCCTTTCAGGAAAGTTCCTGGGTGTTTTTTCCCACAGTTATCACATATGGGAAAATTATTCTTTTCCATTTCCCTTTATCTATCTTTCTATCTTCCATCCTTTTCTTATCTTGCTTCCCTTCAAAGCCATAGGACTCAGTAAACTCTTTACTTATCTTATCAACACATGATATTATTTCTTCAGATGATGATAATACATGGGAGGATATTTCTCTTATAAATTCTGGAATAAGACCATGAAAGATATGATCCTTCTTTCTCTTTGGATCATGTGCATTGTTGGAGTTCTCATTCCTTCTACTAGGCACCATTTCTAAACAATGCCATACACTAGCATAGTTTATGAATAACAATAGCTAATCACAAACTTTTATAACACATACCATAAATTAAATAGTTTATGGATATAATCCATAATCATTAAAATGTATCCTTTGAGAAAGTATATACTCATAAACCCTTCATAATTGTTAGTACAAAAAATGAGAATTATCCTAAGCATATCCTCCAGGAGTGTCGTAACCAAGAGTGAAACAAGGCCCGTTTTTGTGCACCAGTTCCCGTTCGAGTCCAGCTCAAATTGGTGTTTTCGTGTTTTACCCCTTGGTACATATGTGCCAGAACTACCTCTACCTGCTCGTATCCAGACAGGGATGTATTGCTCGGAAAACACACAAAATATCTACAATTCCAAAATTCTAGGAAGTTCTTCTATACTAATCCAAAAAGTTCAACTTAGGTCTATGTGCTCTAATAAGAGTTTATCTAAATCTAGATTCCAAGTTTTGTACTAAACTTCCTCTGATACCAACTGTAACACCCCAACCCCAATTAGCCAGAGTCGGTGCATTATTACATAACATTAACATGATCACAAGAAATATCAAGTCTCGAAAGACGGATTATTTTAGTAGCCTTGGAATAACTTGATACATTCTTAAAGTTTACATTACACCATAAAATGAAAACTGCAACAATATAGTCTCTATAGTCCACACTCTTATCCCCTCATACTATCCCTACAGGTTATTCATAATTTACTTCTTCACATCCTGGGAAAATTAAAAAATAGAAAAGGGGTGAGCTCAAATTCCCAGTAAGGATAACAATATAGCGTAAACTTTCATAAATAAGAATAAAAATTTAAGGCAATGTATAACTAAAACAAAAGCCTTTTAAACTTGAACATCAGCATAGTGTGGAAAAAATAAAATGAAATAATGCCATTTACTTATTCACATGGATATTCTACTAATCGAATAATCACATGCAATAACAATAACCACTTTCATAATGATGGAATGCATAATTCCAAACTATCCTAACCACATAGCCAAGGCCTCGTGCCACGACTACAAATAAGATTTTGTCAAGGCCTTGTGCCAAGACACTAGTTTGTCTCATTAGACCTACCGATGCATCAAGGAGCTATATCGGGCTCTACCTGTCACTTATTAAGTCCAATGCATTCCTCATATGAATAGGTTTAAACATAACAAAAACATTTGTATTAAAACTAGCATATGAAATGTCAATACTTTCTCCAAAAACCATGAATGATATAAAAATAACAAATCCACAGTCAAACATATCACAAAACTTTCAATACAATATGGAAGTTTTTTATCATAATAAATAAACTTCAAATAATCTTAATATCCATCAAAGGATGTTGACATAGATGAAATCAAAACTATTTGAGAGAAATATCTCTTTTTATTAAATTATTTAAAAGTAACATAATTATAAAATAAAACATTTACTTTGAAAATATTCATATAAGCTTGTAATGGAAGCTTTGATGATTTTATAACGGCGGAAAATAGCCGCACCCTCCGTATAAGTTAAAATAATGTTCTTACCTTAATTTTGTCGAAAAGGTTAAAAAGCACCTTGTTTGGAAAACAATAGAAAGATTCCTTTATAAACTTCTTATAAAAAGTCAAACATGGTTATAAATGACTTTAAACCATATTCTGTAAAACAGTAAGAATTTTTTGAAATACATTTTTAAGATACATGGATGTGAATGATAAAGAGATCCCAGTAGATTATTACGTATAAACAACCTCGGATAATGAAGAGATTGTGAAATAACCCTTACCTTGTACTTTTACTTGGTTGAGGGTAGGTTAACCTCTTGTATAATAGTGAAATAATAATTATTAAATTATACAAGAATCATATATATTAATATGATATCATATATAATCTTTTAACATTGCTTTGTTAATAATATTTTAGAATTATTGTCATTCCGGGTGTTAACTTACTCAATTTCTTTTATATGTTTTGTTATGTAAGTGACGTTTATTATGGATAGGTTGTATCTTATTCATATCTAGAATGATATTAAGTACATAAACAATATTATTAATCGTCAAATTATAATTAGACTTGAATGGATACAATGGAGAATGAATCTCATCGCATTCGTGGAGACGGTAGTCCGTACGTACGCACGAGCGACAATATCATTCTATTGATATTAAAATAATATATAATTGGATTTTATATCATATATACAGAATCATTATCATGTTATATTTATTATTTACATGAATTACACATCATTATTATACCCATCCAAATAATAATTTATTTAATAACAATTACACCACGACGTGGAGACGGTAAGCTGTACGTATGCACGTATGGTGACATGTCATTCAAAGGATGGATAGAATACTGAATATGGTTGTACCATATTTATAATAACATCACAGTATAAATAAGATACTGGAGTTATTATTTTATAATGGTAATAACAAATATAGAAGAAGTGGAAGAAGAATGGAACTTGAAAAGGGGTGGTGAAATCATTACTTCTTCTTCGAGTTCTTCCTTTTGATTTGATCAAAATGGCTCCTTTGGTTGGCTTTCTGATAGAACTAAGGCCTCTAGGTTGTAGTGAGAGAAGTTGAGAGAGTATTTGGTCTGGTTTTGGCTGAACCAAAAGGCTTTGAATGTGTGAATTAATGAGAAGGGGGAGTTCCCTTTTATAAGAGGGGTGAGGGGTAACTTTGGAAAAGATAGAAATATTCTTTTATAATAAATTCATATTCAGTTTCTGATGAATCCAAAGGGGCTTATTTAAATTTTAAGGTGGGTATGTCTCGAAAACCACTCAACCAATAGAATTTATACAGGTTTCGGTTATTATATTAAACTTATCTTTAAGTATTAACTCTTAGTTAATTAGTTTCACTTTTACAATGTCTGTTTGTATTTTTATATTATATGGTTAATAAACTTAATTTATACATCCAAGAGACCCCCAAGTGGTCCATTAATGATACACATATCATGATATAAGTCTCTTGTCCGACCATTAGATTTTTAGGAATTTAATATCAATTAATAATATAATATTTGTTTTAAAAACTCTTTTATGTCAATTTTGACACTATTCAATAATTGATTTTTCTAAAAAGCATAACAGAATAATTACTTCTAGAAAAGTTAATTAAATCAATCCTAACATGTCATATTAACCTATAAAATTATTTTTATTCATAATAAGTCTCAAATTACATTTATTTTCGTATTTATAATATCAATTATTCTAATTTTTCATTAATTAGTTAATTACTGCATCACCATTGTGTCAAAAATAAATTAAATTATTTAATTTCTAAAAATTATAAATAAAATACCATTTTGTAGGAAATCGTTTTAGCTTTCTATGGAATATTTAAAATCTAATTTATCTTATGTATAACCCTATATTAAAAAAAGTTTAGTAAATAAACTTTGATTTTAACTCTTTTAACTCTTCTTTGAATTAAATAATAATAAACGTCCTAATCTAATACAAGTGGACCTAAATAAAAATATTTTACTCCTAAGGTTGTTTTTGGTCGAGATACACTTTTCCAATAGAACTAGGACATGTGTTAGGATAATATTAATATCATTTTTACACTTAATTACCCTTTGGACTTTTAACCGTGGTAAATAAAAGTAAAAAGTTACTATTCACGAAAAATTATTTTCATCTCATTGAACCACATTTTACACCTTGATATTAACTGTGTCTCTCGGATTTTCGAAATTCTACTCACAGAAGCGGTAAAATTAAAATTTATGAAAAATTCTGTTTTTTAACTACCACTTAGTGGTTTCACTATTCATCAAAAAATGAATGTTTCCAGAAAAATACCAAAAAATAATCCTAAGATATATTTGAAATTATGAATTCAAAAATGATTTCTATTTTACCAATTTCAAACCATATCAGTTGCATTAACTAATTTATAAATTAATTCTCGTCGTCAAAACAAATAGCGTGTTTTTTAGAGATAATAACTATCAAAAAATTGACACTTGTTTATGTCCGGTTTAATTGTGGAATTATGTACAATGAACAACATTGTATTAAATGTTAAAAATATATTCTAAATATACTTTAAAACCACTAAAATTCATAAATTATCAATATAAATTATTTCGATTAAATAAGTTGTTTTTAATTAAAATTTAGTAATTTTCACTATTCATCAAAATATAAATGTCATCTGAAAAGTTCTAAAATTTTACCTTAGGCTAAATTCGATACTCTGAATACAAAAATGAAGTCCATTTTGAGAGATAAAATTTATAAAATTTCAAAAAGTAGGTATTACTATTCATAACGGCTAGTTTGATTGGTTGTGGTGTGTGTTAGAACTCAAAGTTGCGTACAACACACACTACTTTATTATTCAAAGGAAAGCGTATCGTGGAAGCTTGGAATGTTTCATAGTAAATTTTTGATGTCCTCATTCTAAAAAGTAAATTTATTTAGTCAAATTGAATAAAAGTTTAAAATAATGGATTTAAAAAGGGTTCACTATTAAAAATTGGTAAAAGTGTAATACTGAAAATGAATCTACTCTTACATTATGTCTATGAAACTGAAAATATATATTCTAAATTTATAAGGATTATATAAAAAATAAAATTTACTTAATAATATTCATAACCTCTTTTGAACGGCTTGTTTGGTAAGTCATGGTGCGCTTGAACTCAGTGTTACGTGTAGTGCAAGTTATTGAATTATTTTGAAGAAATAACACACTATGAAATCTTGGGGTGTTACAATTACTAACTATTACAATTTATTACGAACTATTCCTATTTATTACTAATTATTCCTATTTATTACTAACTATTACTATTTATTACTAATTATTACTAATTATTACGAATTATTACTATTTATTACTATTTATTACTAATTATTTTTTTTATTACTAATTATTCATATTTATTAATATGTATTCAAATTTATTACTAACTATTCTTGTTTATTACTAACTATTACTATTTATTCCTAATTATTACTATTTATTCCTAAATATTACTATTTATTCTTACTAATTACTATTTATTTCTAATTATTCATATTTATTAATCTTCATTACAATTTATTCCAATTTATTCCTATTTATTACTATTAATTACTAATTATTACTAATTATTACTAATTATTACTAATTATTAATAATATTTACTAATTATTGATAATTATTACTAATTATTTCTAATTATTACTAATTTTTCCTAATTATTACTAACTATTCCTAATTTTATTTAATTATCCCTAATTATTTCTTATTATTCCTAATTATTCCTAATTATTACAATTTTTTCTTAATTATTCCAAATTATTCCAAATTATTAATAATTATTCCTAATTATTACTATTTATTGTTATTTATTACTAATTATTGTTATTTATTACTAATTATTCCTATTTATTACTAATTATTTCTATTTATTACTAATTATTACTAATTATTTCTAATTATTACTAATTATTGCTAATTTATACTAATTATTGCTAATTATTACTAATTATTTTAAATTATTAATAATTATTGCTACTTATTTCTAATTATTCCTAATTACTCCTAATTATTTCAAATTATTGCAAATTATTGCTAATTATTACTATTTATTAGTAATTATTCCTAATTATTAGTATTTATTCATAATTATTAGTATTTATTACTAATTATTAGTATTTATTACTAATTATAAGTATTTTTTAATAATTATTAGTATTTATTTTATAATTATTACAATTTATTACTAACTATTACAATTTATTAGTAATTATTACAATTTATTACTAATTATTACTAACTGTTACAGTATATTACTAATTATTATAACTTTTTAATAATTATTACAATTTATTACTAATTATTACAATTTATTACTAATTATTACAATTAATTATTAATTATTACAATTAATCCTAATTATTACAATTTATTACAAATTATTTCTAATTATTACTAATTATTACCAATTATTACCAATTATTACAAATTATTAATAATTATCTGTATTTATTATTAATTACTTGTATTTATTACTAATTATCTGTATTTATTCCTAATTATACCTAATTATTCCAAATTATTCCTATTTATTATCAATTATCCCTAATTGTTACTAATTATTCCTAATTGTTACGAATTTTTCCTAATTATTACTATTTATTGATAATTATTCCTATTTATTGATATTAATTACAAATTATTGTTATTTATTACTAATTATTAATTGTTATTACTAATTATTGCTAATTATTGCTAATTATTACTAATGATTGCTAATTATTACTAATCTTTGCTAATTATTCTTAATTATTGCTAATTATTACTATTTATTTCTAAATATTGCTAATTATTCCTAATTATTGCTAATTATGGCTAATTATTTCTAATTATTGCAAATTATTAGTATTTATTAGTAATTATTAGTAATTATTAGTATTTATTACTAATTATTAAGATTTATTACAATTTCTTACAATTTATTACTAATTATTATTAATTATTCAAATTTATTACCAATTATTCACAATTATTCCTAATTATTACTAATTATTTATAATTATTCTTATTTATTACTGATTATTCCTATTTATTACTATTTGTTGCTATTTATTATTATTTATTACTATTTATTACTAATTATTGCTAATTATTGCTAATTATTGCCATTTATTGATAATTATTACTAATTATTGGTAATAGTTCTTAATTATTACTAATTATTAGAATTTATTATTATTTATTAGTATTTATTTCTAATTATTAGTATTTATTACAAATTATTACTAATTATTACTAATTATTACAAATTATTACTAATTATTACAATTTATTAGTGATTATTTATTTCTAATTATTACTAATAATTTCCATTATTACAATTTATTACTAATTATTTCAATTTATTACTAATTATTACAATTTAATACCAATTATTAAATTTTATTACTGATTATTACTAGTTATTACTAATTATTCCTAATTATTACTAATTATTACTAATTATTACTAATTATTACTAATTATAAGTATTTATTACTAATTATTTGTATTTATTAATAATTATTACAAATTATTACTAATTATTGGTATTTAATAAGAAATATTACTAATTATTAGTAATTATTACAATTTATTTGTAATTTTTACAGATTATTACTAATTATTAAATTTATTACTAATTATTACAATTTATTACTAATTATTACAATTTATTACTAATTATTACATTTTATTACTAATTATTAGAAATTATTAAAATTTATTAATAATTATTACAATTTATAACAAAATATTACATTTTATTAAAATCTATTACAATTTATTACAATTTATTAGTAATTATTACAATTTATTACTAATTGTTACAATTTATTACTAATTATAACAATTTATTTCTAATTGTTACAATTTATTACTAATTAATAAAATTTATTATTATTTATTTCTCATTATTACTATTTACTACTCATTATTACTATTTACGACTCATTATTACAATTTATTTCTAATTATTACAATTTATTACTAATTATTACAATTTATTACTAATTATAACAATTTATTACAATTTATTATAATTTATTGCTAATTATTACAATTTATTACTATTTATTACAATTTATTAATAATTATAACAATTTATTTCTATTTATGACAATTTATTACTATTTATCACTCATTATTACTATTTATTACTCATTATTTATATTTATTACTATTTATTAATAATTATAAATATTTATTACTAATTATCAGTATTTGTTATCATTTATTACCAATTATTATTTGTTACTACGAAATAATTATATACATTACTAATTATCGTTAATAATTATTAATTACTAATAAATTTAAAAAATTAGAACTAAAAATTTTTATTTATTATTCAAAATAAATACTAATGACAAAACAATTTAAATTTAATTTAATTACAACTAATCAACAATAAAAAAATTAACATAAAAAATGAAATAAATAATAAATTAAATAAAACCTAAATACCTTTAAGCATGACTTTCTATTGATGTAGACGGCTTCACATCTTCTTCGTGAACAAAAAAAATAACATGGAAAAATTTTCCCTCTAAAATCAGAGTTCAGAGAGAATCATGATCTATGAACTGAGAGGAATGAGAGGAAAACAGATGGGGGGTATAATTGGGTTAGATTATTTGCGACGGGACGCATCGCAAATACCTACTCCCGTATTAATTACTGTCGGTGGTTAAAAAGTTATTTTCGATGGGTCCTGTCGCAAATAGTCATTGCCGACACACCTTTTGTGATGAGACGACATCTCGTCACAAAAACCTATTAACCGCTGCATGCTAGTTGTGACGGGGCAGGTCGCAAATACTTTACTATTTGCGACGGTGGGATCCCACCGTCGCAAATAACATTCGCGCGGTTTGGTGTGCTAGCCACGCCAAAATTTTTGCGGCAGGAGAAGAAATCTCGTCGCCAATAATTGGTTATTTGCGACGGGTCATTACCCCCGTCACAAATAACCTCTATGAAGGACATTTTGTAGCGTGATTTATTCCCGTCGCAAAATGTCTGTCACAAAAAAATCCTTTTTCCCTTAGTGATAGATTAAAAATGTCTATTTGGATTCTAATATTATAAATAGATATTATATTGGCATATCATTGGATTTGGAAAGTGTGGTATGAGTTGCATTCTAAGGGGATAGAGAGGGGTTATTTATAATTTTTGAGGGGTATACCTAGAATAAAATAATTAACAAAATATAACATACAAGGTAAACCTTTCAATAGTTAAATAATTGACATAGTGAATCATATAAAAAAAATCTATTTTATTATCACTTCAAACCCCATTATAATTCAATATGATTGGTTTATTAAAAATAAAATCCGAAAAATTGAGAAAAAGTTATTCTAAATGAATACTTATGAATTTTGAATTTGGAAAGTAATTTATAGGTTTATAAACAAATTATTTCATATTAATGAGTAATTTCTGAAATTAAATATGTTTTGTACTAGTATCAATTTCTAGAAATTATAATGTCATTATTTCCTCATGAATTCAATAAATGAAGATACACCACTTATAGGAAATGAATATTTTTACTATCCACATGAAAATTTATATATTGAAAAAACTTAATAAAAATATCCTTTGGAAAATTTCATTGTGCTTATATTATAAAATATATTCATTTTCTAAAAATTATTTAATAAAATACATATTTTTACTTTTTTATATAAATTTTTAGATTCATACGAAATACACTAAAATATAGTATATTAAAAACGTTTTTTAATTTCATTGAGCTTTTTACAATGAAAATTTTGGAATTATAATATATATTTTATGATATTACACATTCTAAATTATACTTGTAGAAAAATTAATTATTATTTTGGTATAGTATTATTCCAATGGTCAGGTTTCAACTCCCAATGGATAGGTAACTATTCTACATAGTTAGGTTACTATTCCAATATTCAAATTACTAGTCTAATGGATACAATACTATTTAAATTTTCAAATTACTATTTAAATGGTCACATTACATCTAGGAAATAACACTTCATTCCTTCATTCAATGTTTATATTATTTTTATTGAGGTTATATATTTCCAATTTCAATTTTGTTTATTAGTTTATTAATTGTTTTATTATTTTATATAGTATTTTTCAAGGGGGAGATTATTCTAGCAGAATGGTGTGGTCCATATTTCCCATTTTTTGTTTTTATATTTTATATTTTTTTCCCTTTAAAAATGTTTAACATTAATGGGTTTAATTGCTTACTAATGTAACAATTTTAATTAATTAATTAAAGTGTTATTGGTTTCTTTATGAGTTTTATGTATATAATACAATATTATATAGCATAATAGAAAATTTTTTCAAGGGAATATTATCATTTATAAAATAATCGATGTGACATAAATTTCAAATATATCATATCATCAAATGATTTCTTAAAATAATCACAAAAATTAAATTCAACATTGATTTAAAATATGAATGAAATAAAAAGTTAAATTTTACTAAAATCATTGATAAATCATCTATGAAATCTAACATATCCCACAAAGAATATAATATAGTTTAAAAAATATGGATAGGTTAAATATTTTATTACATCAAAATATGATTTATATACCTCATTGTTTTTTATAGAAATGATGTGTACTAATAATAACCCTTCCGCAACCCTAAAGTGATACTTTTAAAAAATCAAGAGAATATGGTTTTAAATAAATTTTTTATGGATTTATCTATATTTCATAATAAAATGTCATTTTAATTTCCAAATGAAATAAATTAATCTACAAACACTTCTAATAAGTCTTCAATATGATTTGAAAATATTTATATCATGCAGATTTATAATATATGTAGGGAATTTCATAACCTAAAGAAATCGTTTTATAAGAATATTTTCCTTAAGGACGTTTTAATGCCATCATATCATCATCTTATAATGAAATAGGTAAATGATAATATCTTGAAACTCCATCCTAGAAATTTTTTTTGTTCTTCCTAATAACCTCTCTTGTATTTGTTACATGAATAAATGGGAATTTTGACTTTTCATGTGAATTGGTTTAGTATCATATTATAAATACACACTCATAATGTATTTTGATCTCACATGTTAATCAAATAAAAATTATAATATTTCACAATGGTCTTGCCAGATTTCACGGGAGAAACATGGATTGGGATGTCCCATTGTGATTCATAAATTATATAAATGATATATGTTTCAAAAAAACAATTCTATAACCATATCTTGAATAACATTATTATATTGGGGTTTATCCTCCATTGGGTATATCTTATATGTAATTATTCCACATATAACCAGAATTGATGGAAATAAATATTGCGATTATTTCTAGGTATATCTCTTAAAATCCAACTTAATGATAATTTTTTTTATATGTCCATTCATGTTTTGTTCGTAGGTTTTATAATGGATATTTTCTATGAATACTTGAAATTTTTATACTTATCAAGTGAATATAAATATAAATCACATGGGTGGGGTCATAATTTTATATTAAGAGATTTTTTAAGAGATGATGTTGAATTTAGGTTGTATACTTCCAGAGAATGAATCTCCTTAATATAAGGAATATATCAGCTTCTTCAACATCTACTAATTTCTCAATTAGATCAATTGTTTTCTATACATACAACAAGAAAAATAAGCATTCCAGGTTTTTAGTAACTCACATGATCCATGGTATTTTCGATGGAAATTTTCTATTCTAATATTAGAAATTTATGGACCATATATGAAACATAAATAGGATCTATATAATCAATAGGGTAAAGTGATAAATGATATTATTTCTTAATGGGATCTTTATGAAGAAAAGAATGTATAATTGTTTAGTGTTATCTCAAAGCTCGATGGTAAAAGTCCTATTGCATACTCTTATTATTTAATTTCTCATCTTCTATAATGGTTACCTAAAAATAATTTTTCAATATAAACATGATTTTTTTCTAGTATGTTATCCACATAGAAGTCTACTAAAAATTTTAACCCCTTAACTCCAACCAGATCATATCCAAAATCTACTAAAAGATAAATAGTGAATCTATTTTCTAATTAGACCACCAGTAACATGGGCTTCAAATATCCAAATTGAAAATTTGAAAACAAAGATTATGGCATCCCATTTATGGAACAACCAATATCACCTAAGGAATCAAGAAATTAAGGACCTGACAGTCTTTGGAAAGATATTTTTTTTGGGTAATGACACATTTTATAGAATGGTAGTCTGACCAATGATGAGACACTGCTCCCTATTCTTATTCTCTCATTCCCTCTATGTATATTAAATTTAGCACAATGACCCTTGAGATATTTGGAATATATCGAAATTTTTATGATGTAGTCCAATCGGGTTTTTTAATTTAAACTTTTTGAATGATTTCAAGAATATTCCTATAGATATTATCTTCTTGTATCTTCATTGATTGAGTAAACTTAGAGTGAACAATTTTGGGAATGTCCTTATTCTACCATTTTCACCATCACATGTTCAATAACGTAGAATAATAAATTATTTTACGACATAACGATATGACTCGTGATAAGAAGGTGGAACTTTATTTTCATGAGAATACCATATTGTAAATCATTAATTAAGCATTCTTTGATAAGAGTAGTGATGAAAATGGGTATCCTTTAGGGAAGGCTCACATGGTGTGGGTTATTGTAGATAAATCATACTAGAATGAACATGTGATGGACTATGGTGACATTCATTAGTCTGGTTGTCATTCATGCATATTGATGGGACTATGGAGGGGACCGTCTCTCCACTAGACAAGAGGTGGTACCTACCAGGGCAGGTCATGGTGGAAATGTTACGGAAGGTTAACTATGTTGTTAGCGATTCCCAGTTGTTACAATGGTATTAGAGGAGGAACCTAGCCTTATTAGTGGTGGAACATCTAAGGTTGAGATGTAGTGGAAACAATGAGTTAGTTGTGCTATGGGTGGAGGAGTTGTGGTTATTTCAACACCCTAGAATGATATATTATTTACTGAATAAATGATAGGAATATTTTCAAAATGATAAACAATTTTTTGGTAGAGTTTATTATTATAACTCCATAGTTAATCATTCATTGATTGATAAAGCAATCAGGGTGGGTCACCATCACGTAATATTTCCATAATATATATGGTTGACATGAAAATAACACTAAAAAGAACATGTCATAGCCTATGGGTAAATTCATTAATCTGATTAACCATTTAGGCACATAGGTGGGACGTAGAGAGGGGACTATTTTTCAATGGGGAAATTGTTGGAACCTATACAGACAACACCTGATGACCATGTTGAGGAGGATTTTTTTTACTCTATGTGTGGCCTAGTTGTTACAATAAGGGATATTTTGATATTTCCTTCATAAACAATATCGTCAATTGTTATTTGATCTTTTATTCATATCATGGATGGTTAGGGTGGTCTTAATGAATCTATTCTAGACTTCCAATCATTATTTATTCAGTCCTAGTTTGATCATCATTGGAGTTATGTGGTTGAATATCAATTGTTTTAATCATTTTTTCACTCTCCATTGGATTAAATAATGTTTTTGGAAGACAATTACCCTAATTTTTTTTATATAATTTCAATGAGAATTTCAAACATACATGAAATATTATTCTATATGTTTTTTATCACTTCAATCTATGGTGCATGTTATTG
The DNA here is from genome assembly GCA_963277665.1 of Viscum album. Classification (NCBI taxonomy): domain Eukaryota; kingdom Viridiplantae; phylum Streptophyta; class Magnoliopsida; order Santalales; family Viscaceae; genus Viscum; species Viscum album. Next base: position 287,705,601 of record OY728166.1, on the reverse strand, counting down.
TTTTTAGAACGCTAAAAATTTGGTCAAGGAAATTTATAAGGATATATTTATAATTGATGTGGTTTTTTTCCTATTATCATGGAATATTATATGGTTTTTATTAAATGGTATGGGTTCTAGAAATGTTTTTGGCATTGTGATTAAGATAGATATTGTGTTGGATAAAATGATCTAATTTGATTTTGGAATCCAGATCCTTGTGGTTTATGAGGATTATCCATTGATGACTAATTATTTAAATATTTCCTTAGTTGGAACACTAGTAGAAAAATATCAATATATTTTAATTCACAACATTGATCAGAAACTATATGGTTGACGAATATAATTTACATATATGATGTGGTACCTCTTGATATCTTATATTTATCATAGTTATTTCTGGTAATAAATATGTTAGTTCATCAGGATTAATTTCATGAATAGAATATTAATTATAAGTTCATAACTTGACAATAAATTTTATATGTTTTTATCTTAATCCAAATTGATATGAATTTTGGAATATCTTCTCAATCAGTCTCTTAGATTTGGTTTATGTTTTTTCACTCATAGTAACTGAGAATGATTTATCTAATTGGTTCCAATCATTACCCATTAGTACATGGTTTTAAGAATAAAAAAAATATGTTGTTATTTCACATATTGATAAATAAATATTTCAAAAATACTTTTAAATCATTCTCATCACCCACAAAGGGTTTATTTTAATTACGATAGGATAACATAAATTTCTTTTATTATCACAGTGATCATGTATTTTTGGAAGAATCAATACACTAAGAATAATTGTATGTCTTCTCAATCATGGATCGATATAGGATGTAGGATATCCCATAATTCCATGTATGGTCTTTCACATTAGATGGGGTAATTCCCTCCCCATGAATTATCCTTCCACCAACCATCTTAAGTTAATAAATTAATAAAAATTGGTGAAACAATTCATACTCCAGTTTCGATGTTTGCCTACAAGAATATAAAATTTTAGTAGTAGTGGAATCATATTAAAGATAAATTTAATGAAATTTATAAAAGTATGAATGTCTAATTTATTTTTTATTAATGAATAGGGTGTCATTAAGGTCTCTTAAAGTAAATGTTTTGTTATTTTTCATATCCATTGGATTTTAGTGAATAATAAATATATCAATTTAGTCCACTTTGTGAATTAATTCAATAATTCATTCTACCTTATGATTACGTCATCTAGTAATGAAGTTTCATTATATTTTAGGATCTAAAGGGTATGTTTCTTCATTATATGTTGTACTCATGACCATTTTAAGTAAAATGGGAAGCCACTCCATAGTTCTGACACCATGTTATCTCATTCAACTATATTGAGGTGTATCAAAAATATTCCATAATGAATATATTAGTAATATCCAATTTAGTCTCAAATGATTATTATTGTAATACAGTTGTTGTGAGGGAAAATGAAAATAAATATAATTTCATTTGTAGTACTAGAAAAAAATGATAAAAAACAGAATAATAAAAATTGAGTGTCATGTCATTATTTTTTGTATGGATTCCTAATTTATATACTATCATGGTCCTCAGAAATTGGTTTTTCTTATTATTAGGCAAATGACATGTTTTAGAATTTGTTATACTATTTAACCATGATTTAATGATTATGGTGAGATTTTCCTATCAAATTCATTTCTTCAGTGCACCATTCATCAAATGTGTAAAATATATAGGTAATCATCATAAATTTAATTATTTAATATCTAATTGGTCAATTTGATTCAATGTAATCCATGAATAACCTATGTAACATCCTCACTGGTTAGAAATTACAAAACACTTGACTAAATACCTTCATATCATTAAATCAAGATGATAAAAGACCATATAGAGTGAGATAATGGATCATCATATATGAAAAAACATAATATGGAAATATTAACATAAACACAAGAATATGGAAGAAATATTCTACAATTATATATTAATATCAATTAATATTGAAATTGAATCAATTATTTCATTAAAATATTGGAAATATAACCACCAAAAGAGGTTTTCCATGTCTTCAGGAATCATTGAAGAGTTAATACCCACAAAATATATTTGAAACAATGTTTGGAGGAGTAGATTAAATATTAAAAAAAAATTAGAATTGAAATTATATTATCCTAGGGTAGTAGAATGAGTCTTCCATGATGATATCCTATGTTTTTCATTATTTATACCCTCAAGTACAAATGAAATAGATTGTATTTATTGGAAACATAAACATAGAATGTAATACCCATAGATCCAAAATTTATATTTAAATCCATGAAATTTTATCTCATTGTTGAAATCCTTTATATTATAATTATGAATTATTTATGATATCATCAAAGCATCATGACTAAAAAAACTATTCCAAAATTTTGTAATCATGTGTTATCATCTCCAATAATTTATATTAAAATGTGAATGATGTGTATATGACTCTCCATGTAATTTGTATTAAGTATTATTCATATAAAAATATATTTTTTTGAATATAAAATCATGAAACATTTTCAGTGGCCACTCGTGCATAGATTCATCAAAATATATTCGATAAATTAATGCATGGAATATATCAAAATTCGAATTTCCACATTGATGTATTAATTATTTTTAAAATTACTCACGCAATTTTTCATGGAAATTCCTTATCACCTTTTATATGAAAATGGCACTCAACCACGATGTCTATAGAATATCACTACTTATTATGTATTCAATCATTTTCATTCAAGGATCATGGATGTGGGGTTCATACATTCTAATGTGGATGAACCATAGTTAAAGGAGGAATTATCATAAAAGGGGGATCATAGTGTTTGGTTGGTGAATCCCTTTTTGTTCACTTATCATATAGGCTGGATAAAAAATATAATTGTAGAGAGAGTGTGGATGAATGAATCAGGTGATGGATACAGTGGCATGGATTTTTGGTGGTATAAGACTCATAAAAAAGAATAAATATTATGATGGTAGCATGGAATTTATGTTGTATCATCTTGAATGGTAGTATTAAATGGTAGTATGATAGCGATAACACTAATTGACTCGCAGCTGCGTGTGGTGGAAGACTGTGGTGGTAAAAGGTTGACGATGAATGTAGATTTTTTGGAAGTATATAGATGTATGATTTATATAGGAGAACCTAAATTTCATAAATATCTATTTTTAACAAAATTTTCTTTTTTGAATTAATAGGGACATATCCCTAGCATCATAAGGTCATATATAGAGTTTTCCGAACATGGGATGGTACTTGAGGAGAGATCGAGGTCAAACTATATCAACAATTGAGAAAACCAATTTCTTGTTTTCATGATATGGTGGTTTCAAGTGCATAGGTAGGAGAGGGGGATGATTTATAAGTATTCAAGGTATTGATATATAGGGATTAGGTGGGGTTGTATTGTTTGGGGACACAAAAGATGTAATACTACATCATTATTTCCCTTAGTCAAGCACTCCATTATAATTAATATCATATATTCAATAGAACATAATCCTATTAGAGGAGGGATCTCATATAAACTTGTCACACCTTATAGTCACTGGTATCCGTATATGGGTGAAATACTAAGATTCCATGACCTAGCCCATGTCTATACTCCATAGGTGGCCTACTCTAATTGTGTATCGACCCAATATTATGTAAATTCATTTTTATTTGTTCTCTAAATAACTCAATACCATTCTACTTTTTGGTTAAATTCCCCTTTTGGAAATAATTTTAAAAAAACTATGTCAAATTCATTATAAAATAAACATTTATTTTCCTCAATAAAATTTCCTTTAAAAACATTTATTCTATTTTATTTCATCAAAATGTTATTTAAAATATTTTTAGACATAAAATTTTGTATCTGTGGATTATTTGAGAATAGTACATTAAAATAGAATATTTTATTAAAATGAATCTTTTTAAAAATATGAGCATATGAAATAAATTCCAACTAAATGTTCCCTATTTGGAGATAAATTTAAAAATCCAAAAACATATTTTCAAAGAAATAACCTGGAGTTTCATATAATCATGGAATAAATCCATGATTTTATATTGAGACACAAATATGTTTTCTTAGATATCAAACTTATTGGAATTTTGAAAATTTTTGAAAATTTTTATATTCGTCTTTGAATTTTATTAAACAGTTTTAAATTTCTAAAACTAAATGGAAAAAATGTTCTAAGATGTTATAATGTTATATTATATGAATCAAATGTTAATAATACCCAAAAAATCTTGAATAATCTAAATATGTTAAATAGAAATATAATTAATGATGATATCATTAAGGTGAAGGATGGTGAAAAAAAGTCAATGAAAATGTCCCTTTTTTTAGTGTTCTGTCAGAAAACATCTTTTCGCAAATTAAATTGATTAGTTTGATATTTTTAGAGAATGTATTTATAGAAATGAATAGACTATTAAATTTAATAGTAGAGAGGGATGTGATGAAATGTAATCCCAAAGTGCAAGATAGTTTGTATCATCCATAAGACTTGGGATGAACATATAATAGCTCAGACATCATGAGGTATGTTCTGGGATACAAATATTTTTTAAATAATTTTATGATGGTTAATTAAATTTTATTCATGACTATATAAAAGATAATATGTTTTATGGGGTACATTACACAATCAAGTGGAGAAATGGTCCCTCTAGTGCATATTCCTTAGTTGGTGCGCCGTTAGTAGTAACAGTGCACGCTAACCGTTCTTAGATGGAGGAAGGGTTCTTAGTTTGAAAATATGAAATCGGGAAAAAAATTATATGATAATGAAGATATCCTACCAAAAGGATAATTTCACTGTTTTCAAACCATGTAGGATCCCTAAGTAATCATGATTCATGTCCCCCTCCTAGGGTGTGGGTGGTGGTCAGTTAGAGCACGGGTTGGCCAATAGTGCATCTAAACCGTGCATCCCATTAAAATTTGTATTTTACCATTTTCACATCACTGTAATTAAGTGTTTAAACCCTTTATTTACTCTATTATTCATCCTCCTACCGTAGGTATCAACCAAATTTACCCCATGCTTCCCAAGGGTTGATCTCCCTCATTTCTAGGTCATTTAGAGAACCATTTATTGAAAATTGAAGCTCATAGTTAATCTAAAAGTACACACACAACTATTTTTTGGATTTGGGAAATCACATCAATAATTCTTCTTCTTCTCCACAAAAATTATTTTTCCTGGTGATACTAGTTTTTAGATTTTATGTGTGTTCAAATATGTTGAAAAATCTATTGTTAAGTGAGTGTTTATCATTATAGTTGAGGTTGGTGGTATACAAGTGATATCCAATAGTCTTGATGGTTATTTATGTTCATGTGGTAGTTCACTGATGATATTTTGTTTCCCATTTTGTATTATATTATTTGAATGAAATAAATTTGGTAACTATTTAATCTAACCCCTCTTTATCCTTCTGGGATGCGTTGAGGTTGACTTAACTGTGTTAGAGGCCACTCATAGGGTTTGATTCTTAATGAACATTATAATTTAAATTATAAGTTTATAGTTGAATTATTATTAAATATAACCCATAATAAATATGTAGACAGGTTATATTGTGTTGAGAAATTAATTTAATGGTAAATGTGTTGTTTTTTACATTGTATAAGCAGTTTATTGGGGTTATATTAGTTGGGATAAATTAGTTTTGGTTTTTAAAGGGTAATTGTGTCGATAGGATAAGTCATGTCCATGCTAAAAGTTAAATTTGGGTAATCATGTTAATGGGGATATATGAATGGCAGGCATTATCATGGCTTGTGTGTTGAATGAATTTTTTGTTTAAATGTCAACTGTGTTAGATGGTTGTGGTTTATCGTTGGTAAATGTGGTTTGAATAAAGAATCATATTCCAAATTAATGATGGTATTATGGGTATTTACATTATGTTAAATTCCATGCGGTCAGTTTTTAGTAAGGCACAAAACCCCACCATTAGAATTTTTTGGTCAGGGAGTCATAATGATGCTATATGCCTCAAATGGTTGCATTGGATGATACAACATTTAAAGAGGCTACAAGGTAAGTGTGATGTGATTTTTTTTGAAATGTTATCCCTAGTAATATATGAAACATGATTGGTCCCATTATTCAATTTATTCAACTAACAGAAGTTGTACTGAAATTTGTGAAAATTCCTAACCCATGGTAAAGTTATGAAGATGGTTTATGTAAGAATTTTTAACAAATGGAACCCATATTACTTTTTTATTTATCTTTAAATTAATCTAGAGAAATTTTATACTAACTATTTAGTCTAAATAATTTATAGACATTGAATTGGTTGTCCTACTAATTCATTCCAACACCCTACACAGGTCACCATTTGGTAACCTAGAAGACTCAATGTTAGTAGTTCAGGAGAAGGGAAATGTCACTTTCATAGACAGTTGAATTGGTAATGGTTTGTGCACGGATGAAGGATTCTAACATGAAGTAAGGACCTATTTTTGATTTATTTTATTTTATTAATTTTGGGTTTCCTTACACATTTCAACATATGACATGCCATATCATATTAACTATTTAGTTGTGGGATTATTCTCATATTTTGGAATTGGTGTGTTATGCATGGTTATTTTTAGTAAATTATTCCTTTATATCATGATTTATATAATTATTCTTAATTTTATAAAGAGGGAATGTCCTACCAATGATAATTACTAGATCCTCCCTGTATATTGGAAGCCTCTGGAATACAAGGAGGGGAACCTAATGTCATGTGGCGACCCGAATCGGGGCACCATTTTAGTGAAACCTAGTATTGGGATGTCACAAAGTGTTATCTGAGTTGGTTAGTTTCTATTTTATTATTATTTGGGTATGGTATATGGAAGAATATGAAATTTTGGGTATTGAAATTGAGCTCATGCATGGGAGTCGCCAACCCTTGTATATGGGGAAAACATAGTTCCCACATTGGGATTATAGTTCTCTATGTGTGTATTTACAATTTAATTTTATTTCACCATTAGGATGGCCACATGATGTGTGATGTTACTATTCGATGATAATTTATCATATCTATAAGGTAATGAGGTTGCTAATTCCATAAACAATTTAGAACATAGGGATATTTTTGGAATTCATCATCATATGAACACAATAGGAAAATGTATGAGAGATGAGGGACAAAATTCATTTGATCTTAATTGAATAATTAAAAAAAATTGTTCTTAATAAGGATAATGAAAATTAGTAAATGGGGATTATATGAATTAGAGGGAAAATAATATTTCTTAATGAAAGGATAAACTGGGTTAAAAATTTATTTGGGATAAGTTATAAAGATAGAAAGATGCATTGAAGAGAATGATTGATGTTGTGGAAGTGAAGATAATAATGTGGGTGTTTAATGTGAATATTTGATGTTCTTTTTGTTTATTTTTCCCATGTTGACCACTGAATATTTTAGGGATGGATAAAGGTTGTGATAGAGAGGAAATTTCTTCCATCGAGTTAGTGTATACAAAACTGTTTGTTTAAGGCAAATGAAGATCCCCCAATCATGAAAAAAATGAGTTTTTTATATTATGTGTTTTGAGATTTGTGTTTTTAATTGTAGAGAGACACCACCACAATGGCGTGTGTCGATCAAAAAATAAGTAGATATTACAAAAAAAGTATCACATATAAGAATATCAAGAAACCTCAAAGACATTGGGTAATGGATAAGAGGAGTGGTTCCAAGATAACCTTTCAAATTTAATGAAAATTTTGTAACAACACATAGTACAGGTTGTACCAATAATTTAGAGATTACTCTGGGGGTTTCAGCTACAACAACCACAAAATGATTCTGGATATGGTGTACAAGGGGAATCTGAGTTATGGATTGTGTACATCCATACACTTCTAGATCTATTAGGTATTCCTCCTGAGAAGAGATTCATGTTTGTGACATTCTTTTTGTGAGGACAGGTGAAGTGCTAGTGGCACATCTTGGTTCAGACTGAGTAGAGAGAGGTTATGTTGTTGAATTCTTCCTAGGAAATGTTTATGGAACATTTATATATGGATAAGTTGAGACAGTATAAGAATATATAGTTTATGCGATTTACTTAGGGGATTGTGATAGAGTCCAATTATATTAGACACTTTATTGAATTGAATTACTTTGGTCATGTGTTGGCAGGATATGAGGTATCTATGATGAATAAATTCTAGGATGGAATTAAACATGTGATCATGTACAACTTGTATATCATCCTCTTAGTGAGTTTTGTTGAAGTGGTGGATCACGCCCATATTTCAGTAGGAAATCTCAAGGATGATTCTTCAGGAGCACATGAACATCAAAAATGGCAATCAATGGTATGGATTCTAATGATAGGAAGATATTCATCGATAGTTTTGACCATGGTAGTGGTGGAGATAGTATTATAAATAGATAACAATCCTACCCTGGCAGTGATCATGATATCTACTATTAGTGCGGTTGGTTGGTACACATGAAAGGATAATGTCCATGAAAAGTAGTTGAGTACCGAGCATGGAGAATAATGTATCATGTGTAGATGATCTATAAGAAAACTCTATAGTTTCATTATTATGGGGTCCCAAGGTTAGTTTTGGGTGTAATAAGGGGGAAGGTTACCCCATATCAGGAATTAAGCTATAGCTCTATCAGTTGTACCATTTGGGGTACCTTATAGGGTACTCTTGCATGTGAGTATCCTTATCAACATGGGATTTTATAACCATGAACTCAATATAAATACCATGTCATATAGTTATGTCATCTCTATGTTGTTTAGGCTATATTTGGAGGTGGCGAGGCCATGCCATCAAAAATTTTGGGGTATGATTTGTGTGTCCTCCATGCTTTCTAGTGCTTCAATTGATACATGTCCATATAATTATTTTATATCTATCTAATTTGCAAGTGTTTTGGTCCTAGAATATGAGAATAAGTGTGGAGTTATATATATTGATTCAACGTTAGGAATAGGAACAAAGAAATATACAATTCAGGGAGTGTGCTCTTTAGGTTGGTGGGTGTCGTTTCCTATGATATTTTTTTCCTCAAATTGTAAGGTTTTGATATGGTAATGGGGATGGATTAGATATAGTTTTCCCAAGAACATATTGAATTTTACCACCTTAGGGTAACATTAATGTCCCTATAGGGGAATAATTATGTTCAACATAGAGAATGTGATATCTAAGCATGCAATGTAGGGCCAGTCAGTCAGCATTTGGGTAAACTCACTACCCATCTATGTTGTATTTTTATTCATGTCGGGGTAGTTGATCCTCTAGTATTTTCCCATGTGATGGATCAGTTTTAGGATGTGTTTCAAAATTAAATCTAATGTATTCCACTCATGATAGATATTGATTTTATGATAGAATGACTATTGGATGAAAAAGTAGTTCCAATTCTAACTTATATAATTTGACCAGAATAACTCAAAAAACATAAAACCCTATAGAAGGTACTTGGTAAAAAGGGGATTAATTATCTGAGTACATCACGTATGAGATCACCATTTCTACAATAAGGCTAACTAATTTTTTTTATATGTTCATTGATTACATGATGTTGAATCAGATAATAGTGAAGAAAATATACCCTCTTCCATGAATCAATGATCTTGTGAACCCATTGATATGTTCTTCAATGTTATCCATCTTTTATTCGATATCAGGGTATCATCATAAGAGGTTTAGACCCTTTGAAATAATCTGAACTCATTTTTTACAGGTATGGGTTGTATGAGATTGATATGATGTCATTATGGTTGACCAATTCTCTAATACATTTCATCTCTATAATGAACTGAATCCTTTACCTATTCCTAGGCTATATTGAAGATGTATTTGTGTATTAAACCATAAAATACTAAAAATCCCATTATGATCATGAAAAATATATTTATATCATCTTTATCAAAATATGACAGCATAGGATATACACCAATCAATCCAAATACAATTTATTTATTAGAAATGTACTTTTCCTAGGTAACATAATCTTTGAGGAAGGTGTGTCAGTAGATCTGGAGAAAGTTCAGAAAATTGTATATAGGTAATATTAAATAATTTATTTGATATTTTTAGTTTCATAGTGTTATTGGGAAACTATGAAAGGTTCATCAAATATTTCTCTTTTTTGGAAGCACATTGTTCTGGTTTAACCATGAATGGAATCTTGTTTGAATGGTATCAGGCATGTGAGAATACATTCGAGGTGTTACATAAGTGACTTCAAAATAATATTATTTTGATATTAACTATGGTAGGTAAGGATTATACTTAATATTTTTATGTATCTGGTAATAGTATTGGGTTGGTGTTGATGCAGAATGATCTTGTCGTGGAGTATATTTCATGACAATTGAGGCCTCATGATTGGAACATTCATACACAATATCTTGAGTTTGATATAGTAGTTTATTCTTTAATGTTTTGGATACATTACTTTATGTGATATGAATCATAAATAGCATGAATGGGTTGAGTTCATGTAGTCCATTTATTTTGAAATATTGTATATTCCAGGAAGGGGAATAATTATTGCAGATGATTTATTCTAGAATAGCCAAAAACAAGAAGTTATAGAATCTAATTCTCCATGGAGGATAATGGAATTGATTTATAAGAATCATCTAGAGGCTCATGATGTAAAAGGAAATATTTTTCTTGTATCCTTTGTAGTTGAGTTTCCCATTTGAGATGAAATAAGGAGAGGCAATATTATCATCTAGAGTGTTTTGATTTTATGTAAAGTCTTCAAGGAGGTGATTCAACATACGATTGTATTGCTAGTGAAAATAAAATTATTTATTTTCATGGTCATGATGTTGTTGATAATTTTTTATGGAATGTGTTTATGTGCGAGTTCCATTCCTAGAAGTGTTTATTGAATCCTTGTTTAAACCAAATGTATTGTGACCAATGTAGATAATATTTGTTTCTATGGTTGAAGAAAGAGGTTTTTAGTTTCATCATGTAATGATACACTTTTCAGAAGGTGAAGGATGAAAATCGATGAACATGGTAGTTTGTTAAATGTATGGCTCAATATGGAATGGTAATAGAATTATTTGATGACGAATTTTTTTTGGTGGTTATTTTGAGGATTCCACAGAAGAATGATTCAATTTGGGTAGTAGGGGACCTTTTGTCCAAAGTGGGACACTTCTTACTGATTTTCGAGACCTTAACCATTGACCATTTATGATATTTTTATAATCATGAAATAGTTTGGCTTAATGGGGTGAAACAACATATAGCTTCCAATCATGGTCTAGGTTTTACTACATTGTTTTGGTTAGGATTACAGAAGGAACATGGTACCCATGGGTTTTTGAGTACGTATAAAAAAAAATTATCAATGAAAATATCCCTCATATAATAAGGTTACATGGTATTAATGACATGAAGTCCTATATTTATTTTTATAATAAAATTATAAATTATGTATTAATAAATAACAAGTAAATATAGAAATTAAGGTACCTAAACAAATTGAATAGTAACATGACCTTTTGAATAGTAATATAACCCTTAGAAATAGTAACCTGTCCAATAATATAGTAACATCACCTTTTAATGTGAAAAGAAAATTTATCCATCTTAAATTTTAAAATACAAAATAATTATATCAATGTATAAGTAAATAATTTTTTTGGAAATGACAAATTAAGTGTTGGTATTTTAGTAAAACATTACTGATTATTTAAAATTTTATGAATAAAATATTGATTTAAAATAAAATTTATTATCATAAAATAGATTCATAAATTGATATATTTTTTTAATGATTTCAACATATTTTCATGATACCTTAATTAAATTTTCAATTTGTTATAAAATCAGTTATATTTTTCAAAATCTGTATTTTTTGTGTAAATGATAATTTTAATTAAAAAATAAATTCCTCAACTTTGTAAATTAATTTTCCTAAAATGGAGTCCATTTTTTAATTCTACACATCACAAAATGGGTACGGTGAGTGTTTGGTATTTTTATAAAATAGATGAATTTTTGGTTAATAGTGAAATACAGTAATTTACTATATATAGTAAATAAAGGCATTTTTTCCATGAAATTTTCATGGATGATTCTTGTGTCCCTTGGTTCGATCATAGATTAATTATTTACTATATATAGTCATTGGAAATAACACTATTCATATTCATGATACAAAATAATAATCTAATTAATAATATAATAAAACAAATCCCTCTCATCAACTCTAAATACCACCCCTCACCACCATTTTTACTCACACATTTCATGATTTAATCACTATAAAATTTCTTCTAGAAGCACTTCCCATGTCTCTCTAACATGTTTAGGATACTTTTTTATCGATGAAATACCAAACAAATGTTCCTCATGGAGGATCGCAAGGAGAAGAATTCAAGAGGTAAAAATATCATTCTATTTTTTTAAATTTATTCCAATTAATTTTTATTTATTATTATATTCTCAAATACCACTATAAAAGTGGAATATTAACTCTATTATCTCACCTATACAGTAGTTTTATTGTGTTTATGGAATAATCCATCATTATTTATTTCCCTCCCCTTTTTGTTCAAAAATAGAAACATTACCCGTTATGTGTTAGTCTATCAGATTCAAGGATGTTGTGTTTTCAACATCGTTTACCTCATTCAAGGAAGGAAATAAAACCCTTTTCATGATAAAAAATTATTATATATGTATTACAACTTTTTTATGTTCTATAACTAAAATATATACAAAATATTAATCAATAAAACAAAACAAGTTCTTGGTGATTAAGAAAATACCAAATTAATCTAAATGAATATCATTTACATTTTATCTAATGATTCATCAGATTAAGATATAAAAAATGGAATATAGGATGTAAAAATATATTATAAGTTCATTAATAAAATTTAATTTATATTCTGGGAAACTATTCCCATTTTACCTGACCATTCATACATGTATACAAATGAACTGAACAAGAAAACAAAGGAAACAAACACTCCTGAATGGTGAAATTATTTCTTATAACTCATCATAAAGGAAGGGACATTAATTAATGAAATAAAAATATTATAAATAAACAAAATGTATAGTTGGTAAATTAATGGATATAATTTTATTAAACGGGGTATTATGTTTGGTGTAGAAAAATTTTAGACTTAAGGTAAGGGATTCATTCTGAACATCTAATTTTAAATCGGGGTGCACTATCTCTCTATTTATGCCAATTAAAATTTTAATTTTTAGTATTTAATACTCCTTAACTGTATTTATATGTTACAAAAACATCTTCCAATCTCAAGCATTCTTATTTTATTGTAAATACATGTTTTATAAGTTCACATTCCCAATTATTTCCCATAATACAGTTGAATAAATAGAAATTCTCGATTTTTTACCCATTTTCATGTTCCCCAATAAAAAAAATTAATCTATAAATTTTTAAATAATAAAATAAAATGATAACTATCTTGGTTAATTTATGGTTCTATATATACAATTAACCCTTTTTCCATTTCAATGAGTTTTGAAAATTGTCCCTTAAACTACACAAAAATGTTTTCATTCTAATGTTTCATAAACCCAATTTTATGTGATTTTATTTTAGTTCAAAATATCATATCATGATCTTTGAATATTTTCCCATATTAACGCCCAATTAGGATTTAAATCCATTATTTTATTGAAAAAATTACAATATTATGTATTGATATTCCCTTTTACATGATTATGATACCCAATTCTTTCAATGAGTAACCCTTATTGTTATGTGTTTTTCCATTTGTATGATTATTTATGTGAAACATGTTTTCGTTAACTTGTTATGATGGGTGTATATAGACATTCATCCAATACATTGGGTAATGTTTAGTATCATGATATATCAAATGAAATAGTCTTGGTGGTTTTCTATACTCGTGCCCCATTGCAATAGTCTTGGTGGTTTGCCTTAACTTATGATCCTCCAAATATGATGATCCTTTACTGATGATTATGCAATACTTTATTTTTTCTACACCATTACTATGATTCCATCATTACATGATCCCATATTATATTTTTTAGGATTCTATATTTTTTATGTCATCCAATTATGCCTTTTTGAGCATAGGACTAAATTACTATTGTAAACACCCTGTGGAAACCTCAATCAAAATGCATAGCCTAGATTGAATTATAGGGTTTCAAAATATTGGGAAATGCATTTCATTTACATGTTTGTAATTACATGTTCAAAATTTTCTTTTTATATTCTTATTATCCAATTCTTTGACCATCCTAATGGTACGTTATTTTTCATAGTTAATTACTAGAAATATTAAAAATTCTGCCAACAATAAATGTTGTAGGAAATGTGTAGATTTCCAGAATTAAATTACATACATGATAGGAATGGGAAATGGAAACAAGAATAATTTATGTTCTCAACTAGCTCATGTTATTAATAATATCATCAATAGTGTGGAACACCCACCCTATCATATTAATAGTATTGTTACAGTCTAACCATTTATGTGACAATGTCCTCCCATGTTTAGTGATTCATATAATTCCCTCCTCATGGAATAGTGTAGTAAATCCATTTAAATGTTAATCTCTATCATATAATGACCAAAATAAGGAAAATATTAGCTGTTGTTCTATCCTTTTGATGAGGAATCTGATCGGTGGAGTATGATGATAAAGAACCTGATGTTAATGAATAAAATTAATACCATCAAATGAGAAGATATAAGGAAAATAGTTTATAATAAATAATTTACGAAAGTCCTCTATTTTATGATATAGAGAGAATTACTCAATTATAAGAAAAAATAATACGAGTCTAGCAAGGAATATAAAGTAAATATCACATAGTAATTTCATGATACACCACCATCATTTTCATGAATATTGAAAGCACGGTGGATAGAATCTTTAGAAAATTATAGACAATAATACAGAAAATCATTGGTGATTTGAGACCATGAAAATCATGAAGAGTTTGATTTCTTTTACCTCTAGGCTAACATGGATATCATATACTCTTGGTGGTGTGGTGGACTATGAGATTGTAATATTGAAAATAAGTTTAAAATGGGTGGTTTGAGTGAAAAAACCCATGATATAATAAAAATACAATATCCTACATGTCAAAATTGTGAGAAGAAGTTTCTTGGAACTATCTAAAGGGAACTAAGAAATGCCTAAAATGTTAGAGAATGTTGAATTTGGATAATAACTTCAAAAAGGATATGAATAATCTGACTAATGTGGAATAATAAGGGAAGGTTCGTATCAACACTCAACATGTTGATCAATTTTTTAACTTACAAGAACATCAGAATTAGGAAAAATATTTCCCTACGCCAAGCGTTGTTAGAGGAAATCAGCAACAACAACTTACAATGCATCATGTAAGGGAATATCATATCACTATTTCTAATATTGGGCGCAAAAATGATGTTGTGTAGGTACACTGGTTATTCATTCAATAATAGAAAAAATATTTGTTGGAATAGGAAAATGCATCCAAAAAATATTCCAATTGATCCAATCATTATTCATGAGCATATCCCACTTCACAATATATTATTTTACTAGTCGTAGAGCTCTAATGGAGATATGGATTAGGAGTAGTATACATTATAAGTTGGGTTGGAAAATAGGTCTGTGAAGCCTATTTGTGAAGACCCATCCAAAATCCTAGAGTATAAGAACATGATAGAAGACTTTGTGATCACCATGGTGTGAATAATAAAAAGACTCTATTCCATGGATGGGTTAACGGTAGACTCCGTGGTTATGAAGAATGTGATGGAACATCCTTCAATTGCAGATTATGATTCCCTTCATGACGTCATTTTCTCTTAGAAGTATTCATTTGTTCCTCATGGTGAGATCCATCGACCTCCATGGCCTACAAATAACTAGATCACTCCCTTCGTATAAACGGTTACACCGCCCCATCGGTGGCTGATCTCCCATTTCGCGGTTCCCCTGAGCACCGCAAAGTTATGCCCCTTTCAAAGGGCCCTTTGCGAAAGAGAGATCTCATTGGGATTACACAAGTCTCCATGAAGATGCTTTGTTCCGTGAGACCCTAATATTCCTGAGGCCCTTTTCTCCACATGACCCTAAGATCCACAAATCCAATTTTCCCCACAAGAACCTATACTCTATGGCGCCCCATGATCCAAGAAACTGATAGCTCTGTGAATCCCCATGCTTTGTGAGACCCTGATATCCAGGAAGAAATGCCCCAACTACCAATCGTTGGTAATTCTCCTACACTCGCACCCATTGTTCCATATGATGTTTCATGAACCCCCGAACCCCCTATCAAGATCAGTTTCTAGCTATGGTCCCAACCCTCTGAGCTGGTCCCTTCCCTACTGTCACTGACCCCCTTGAAAAAAGGAAACTCCAATCGTGAACCTCTTGGGTCTGGACATTGACATTTTCCACTGTGCCCCTAAACGTGTCCACTATCCACCTATGGGATACAATGATTCATTATACATCTCTAAACACCATGAAATATATTGAGTTAACATGTTCCTCTTGGCCCCTTTCACATGTCGTGGTTTGAGATTCTCATCATCAATTCTCCAAGTACCTTGAGTTGAACCATTCATGAAGTAAATCATACTATACCTATCACTTGAAATCTATGCCATGTTCCACTAGAATGGGATTATCATGTTTATGTCCCAACAAAAGAAATTTTTTGGCACCTAAATCCTAACAGTCCAATCTATATGACTTTAAATTATAGTACACCCAATATGAAAAACATAGGATTCCTCTTTCTCTAAACAAGAGATGCCTTATATGCTACACATAAGATTCAAATATTTCATTCTATACAACTATAACCAATATTAAACCCTATATAAATAAAATAGAATGAATCTTTCTATAAAAAAGAGATTCCTTATGTTCTAAGCATAAGATACCAATAGTCTCATCTACATGACTATAAAATTTAGTACTCTCTATGTGACACATATAAGATGCCTCTTCATCTGAATAATATATGCCTTATGCGCCAATCATAAGATTAAAAAGTCCTCAATACATGACAATAAAATGTAGCATGCCATATCATTAAATAATAATATTCCTCTTTTTCAAAATAAGAGATTCCTTATGTGACAAGCACAAGAAGCCTCATGCCATGAATACAATGGCACAATCTCAAGAACATTGGAATCAGTTCAAGAATTCCATCACTCCACATCATGATTTCTGTGGCCTTAATTCAAATATTTATCCCATTACATGTCTGAAGGTACCCCCTAATAGCCTGGGCCCATGCCGCACCGGCTCACATACCGTCCTGGCCAATTCCCCAGAAGACATTGGATGACACATATATTTTCCGCCGTGTTTCAAACATGCTCATCGGTTGGCCATTGTTTGTTTACTTCCATATCAGGGTAACGAGATGTGTATTCTATGATTCAAATGTGGTAATAAGTTATCTCCCTTCATCATGCCACCCCCATTGCATTCTGAATGTTCTTATTGTGATTCACACTATTTATCTCGCTTTTTTAGACTGATTATAATTCCCTCTGTGTTATCAAACGTGTGAACTAGTGCATAGGTGTAGGTTCCAATTATATATCACAACCAACCTGTGAGTTAGGATGTCCTCATGGCTATACATGAAGAATACATTATGGGAAGCTTCCCTATGTAAACCCATTTCACCATTTCCTCTTCGTAGTGGCACCCAGACAGATTCCATGTGTAAGCCCCTTTCACCATTTCTGCACTATAGCAGCACCTCGGGGGCTTCCATGTATAAGCCTCGTTCACTATTGATGCTCCTTAGTGGAAACCAAGCAGCTTCAATGTGTAATCCCCTTCCACCATTGACACTCCTTACCAACACCTAAGTAGATTCCATTCGTAATCCCCATCGATAATTTCCACGTCTTAGTAGAACCTGAGATTCTTCCATTTGTAATCCCCAATTCACCATTGTTCGTGGCTGCACCTTTGCTCTATGATTGTTATGACTGGTGATGCATCTTGTTTCACAAACTGAGATTGACTCAAGTGATCGTAGAATAAAATTGATACCATGATATCCTATTTGGTCTGCATTAGCGTGTATGCCCCAATCCCCTTATTTTGATATACGTTGAATTTATTCATCTCCTTACCAAGTAAGGTACATAGGAAGCCTTCTTATGTTCAATCCCATCACCCATTGGTCCTGACCACTTCATGTCTATTCACCTACATCCTGTATGAAATTAGAGTGTATGTCCCCCTTTTGTCCCGTATGACGATCAATAGAATATATAAGAACTATGTAGGTATTGAACAATGTCTCCTAGTTAGGGTTTTCAGGAATCACCCCAAGGTTCAATCCAAATATATGGAAATCCATTGTATACCCCGTTGCTGGGACCCTACCCATTTTTCCACCCCATCAGGAATTAGATCAATTTTGAGCCTCTAATCATATGGAATACCCAGCATCATCTTTGAGTGGTTGTCCTCAGTGAACACTCTGGTTTATGCCTATCTCTAACTACATGGGTTTTGATCCCTGTCTCTTAGGCAGGGTATGTAGGAAGCCTCCCTATGGTTCATCCCCAAACCCAGGTAAACCAATTCGAACTACGTGGATTTTTATCCATGTCTCATACAAAGGGTACATAATAAAGCCTCCTTGAGGTTCAACCCCAAACAATTGTAATCTTATTCAAAATATGGGGGTTTTGATCCATGTCTCCTAAGTACGGTACGTGGGAAGGCTATCTGTGGTTCAACCCCAATCAATTGTATACATTGTTATCCCCTTTTCTAGGACCCACATACTTGGTCCATCCCTTAGGGATATTATACCATAACATAGATAGAAATCCATGTGTAATACCCACATTTAATTCACACCCCTCCTACAAATAGTGTACAAATTTTCAAGGGATTCTAACCATGTTTTAGACCCAAAATTTTTCTGGGTTTCTGTCCTTTATGTACACCCAAGTTTTAGGCCCCATCCTGAACTACATGGACAATGATTCCCCACTACGGGGAAACGTAGTAATCCACCATGAGGTTCAAGCCCATCACCCTTGTCCCATCATAGTCTCTCACATGAGCCTTTGTGTTCTGGGAATATCATGCCCCATACTAGTGGTTCTACTTTATCTAGGTACTATCCATGTGTCAATTCTCATGGGCCACCTCCTTAAGTATCCCATATTCCCACATAACTACGTAGAAATTGATTCTCTTCCATGGGGATACATTGGCATCCTGTCTTAGTGTCATGCCCAACATCACCACCATCATCACATAGATTCCATCCCTTTTATCTCATCCTATTGATTCAACTATCCACCATCCATCCTGATTGTTACCCAGGCCACCACATACCAGTAAAATCGGGCCATCTTCCCAGACAGCTGACCATGCATAATCCCCACACAACCCATAACCATCCATCCTAGGCGGTTCCTCTTGTGTTTGGCCACTAACCTCACATAATCCTCAGTATTTCTCTTGGTAGTTATCATTTTTTTGCAGCCCAGTTCTATGTATCTACCATCCAAGTATATGGGTTTTGATCACATTATTCTACACATGGTACATAAGAAACCTCCACAAGGTTCAATCCTAGCCAATGGTAAACCTTAGTGTTCCCCATTATGGGGTTAACTCTCCATGAACCACCCTTAGGGGTGTCCAGATCATCATACCTTTTGTGACATCTTCCCATTATGGGAAACACCACTAGGAATCTGCTCTCATTGAGCATTATAACATATCCATCCAAGGTTCCGCATTCTGGGGTGCACTCATTCTAATCCTCCATTTGTGGTGTCCTGACCATCATTCACAGTGTGATATCTTCCCTCCAAGGGACACAGAACATCAAATCCATCCTTATTTGGCATTCTAATCCGTCCATCTGGTACACCATCCAGGTACTCCCTCTTATGGATGTACCAATCTGATCCATATCTATGGGTTATTCTGATCACTCTAATTCCATCTCTTCAAGACATTAAAATCACGGCCTACCTCGTGCTAAACCTAAGATTATAGTGGAATACCTCAAATGACACTCTTTTGGTGTAACCATCTCTAGAACACATTAAAATCACGACATACCCCATGTTAAATATAATAAGATGATGAAAACATTAGAGACATGCCTCTGGCATAAGACACCATGCTATCAGTGTGGGATGCCTTAGGATATTTACCCTTTTATGCTTTCCTTTGAGGAAGAATACATGTCTTCCAATTTTCATGCGTCCATAGATTCCTTGACATGCCTGATGTTACCATCTACTTCAACTGAAGGTTGCTTCACTTTCAAGTTCCCTGGGAATGTTCAGATAGAAGTAGCATAACTAATTGGAATCCACAAGGATATGGACCTAGGAATGAGATTCACGAACAACAACACAAATCTATGGGGGAGACCGAGACTAGGTGACTTTTCCAAGAATGAATCCATTGAAGGTGGAACCGACATCTCATCATCTAATTTCAATAAAGGATCAAATGACCCAGAATAAGAGATGGATGCCGCCTGCATTTGGAAAGTGGTAATGTGGGGAAACAAACATGTGCATACCCATGGACAGGTGTGTTTTCTAGTGAAATGGTCAGAAAAAATGGTGAACCTGATGTGAATCTCTTCTCCATTGATTGTGAATAGATGAAAAATGTTAAGCATGACAAAATTGAGGCATCACCCATTTGAATCACCAATTATTTATGGGTGGGAGGATGATTTAAAATTTTTCCATGAAGAATATGATCCATCAACTCTTCACTAACCCTACCTCCTTCATTGGCCATGATAGGTGAATCATCCCTCCGACTATATTGGATCCTCTCCAATACTTCCATCTTTACAGGATGTGCAAAGGGTATCAGCCCTCTAACTCCATCGACTCCTTGCTGACCCAGCCGCCATCACAGGACTTGCTGAGGGAATCATCCCCCTGAAAACATAATCTCCTCACCAACCATGACTCCATCACATGCCTCATCTGGGGCCTTAGCCCCCCCCCACGACTCAATAAACTCCTCGCCAACCCTGCCACCTTCACTATCCATGTTGGGGGACTAATCCCCCTGACTCAATCAGTTCCTCGCCACCCCCACCGCCTTCGCCGGCCTCATCGGGGGAACCATCCCCCAACCTAATCGGCTCCTCACCGACTCTTCTACATTCACAGGGTGTGATGGGGGTTTTATCCCCCCGACCCGATCAAATTCTCACCACCCCTACCGCCTTCACATGGTGCGTAGGGGGAAAACCTCCCCCTGACTATATGGGATCTTCACTAACTATACCACCATTACGTGACAACCAGGGGGAATTCTCCCCCAACTCTATGAACTACTTGAGAATTCCTCTGCCTTCATAGGACACGTAGGGGGTATCCCCTCCTGACTCCATCAGCTCCTCTCTAACTCTTCAACCTTTAAAGGTTGTGTTGGGGGCATCCTCCCCCCATCTCCATAGACTCCTCACTGACTCTGTCACCTTTACAGACCGCACAGGGGGTATCTTCCCCCAACTCCATGGGGTCCTCGTCAACTCCACTTTCATGACCCATCCTCAGAGTCCCATGCCGTGACTACCGCAATCCCAACTTCCATAGGCCAGGGGCTGGAAGCAAGCATCGAAAGGTGTGTTCCCTAAAACTGGGAAGGTATTGCCTTTATAATCTATACAGAAACCCAACTAATCACATAGTAATATATGAACCCAAGTGAACTATATAGAAAACAGAGTGAATACAGTAAAAAAAAGGGGCTATAATACAATCCCAACAAGATTGTATATGAAAACTAAAAAGAAAAGGTAATCTTAAATAGCTCATGTGAACACCCGCCAAGGATACTACGTGAAGGGTAGGTATAGCTCTCGAACGGTCATCTCTACAGTACGCCTCATCTAATGTCCATCTCCGAGCTAACTCCAGTCCTTGTACTCTCTTATTTAGCCATCACTGTCTGTCATCTACACCAGACACAACAAAATTCGGGCGTAGCCCATACAAGGGTGAGTATAATGATACTCAGTAGGGACCATGAGACCGCTGATGGTCTCTCAAAATCCTCCAATGATAAGACAAAAAGCGTGAAAACAACTGAAAACCTTACATAGGTATTTACCCATACATATACCTATGTTATAATGTATAATAATCTAATTCATGAGGAAACACCAGGTCAAAATCATTAGCCCAAAGCTCAATTGTTCCATGAAGGAAAGAATACCACCAAGGTAATACCACAAAGGTAAGTTGTAAAATGGTATCCCCACACAAATGTATCCCACAATGGTATCACCACGATGGTAAGTACCATAAAGGTATCACCACATAGAAGAATAAAAAAAATGTATCACAACGAAGGTAAGTAATCTTATCACACCTGGTATAACTTATGTAAGCTAGCAAAGATGGTTAGATGTATCTACTGATTCATCTTACTCTATTAAGATGCAGTCCCATGTAGGATCTTAAATTATTAGACCCACATAGGATCCTAGTATAGAAGACCAAAATAGGATCCCAGAGTAGTCCCACATTGATTTCCTAGAGCAGATCCAAGTGGGACTCTTGAGCACAGACCCACATAGGATCCCAAGGCACATACACACATAAGATCCCTTTCTCATGTTACAGCCAGCCACAGGGTAACTGGACTAAGATCACTTTATTATAGGAGGTTAATCTCCTCATGATACAGGTTCATACTCCAACAACCATTAAGTCCCATGAAGAAGTATTCGAAAGGACTGCCACATAATAGGGGTCTCAATGCAACAGACGGTGCGCCAATCGGATGCTCGGTCTGTATGTTATTGGGATTTTAGTCCTGAGGGACCAGTTGGATTCATCTTCTATCTAACATGGCTATATTGAAAAATTATCCAAAACTCATGTGGAGTATCCCAAAAGTACCATCTCGAGCCAAGGTTTATGGCACCACAGACGGTTCTTCAAACAGAATCTCGCAGCTCATGTTATGGTCGAATGAGTGGAAAGGGTTCGAAGCTAGTCCAGGTCCGGTCTAACCCAGCCTGGGCAGATCAGACATGGTTCAGGTCGATCCGGCACGACCCGGGTCCATCCATGGTTTTGACCCCAACTTTTGGGTCCGTCCTGGTTTGTTGGGTCCGGTCCGGCCCGCTGGCGTGACCCGGCCACCAGCGCCACCCATCATGCTGTTCTGAGGCTTTCTGGATGGCCAGCCGTCTTCTGCAGGGCGGTCGCACGCCACGCCACTGCCGGAAGCCACCAGCAATCTGGCCGCCCTCCTTCGTTTCAGCGACCTTTTTTCAAAGCCCCTGTTCGCCGACAGTGAGAACGCACGCCACCACCCCCTTTATGCGGCCGACCATGCACCGACCGCTGCTCTTGCTCGTTATGGCTCTTCTCCAATGGCATGGTCATGACGTCGGCATCTTCGCGGCTAGCCGGAGAGCCGACCTCCACTCTTGAGCCCATCCGGCAATATTCCTCGGGTCACGGGGTGCGCCCCTGTGGCCCGTTCTCCATTCCGTACACTCCCACACTCTCCTCAGGATGTCTCCCTCGATTCATGACAATCAAGATCCCACAATGATTGATGAGGGGTCGGGCCATGTTCATTTGGCTCACACCCTCTATGTTAGTATGATAGAAAGTGGAATATTTGTTCATAAATCAAGATGAACATCAAAAATGTGGTAAGGGGTATACAAAAAACAATCCCTACCTCGATTTCTCGTTGGATGTGACGCGAAATGAAGTCGGTGAAGGCGATGAGGGTTCCAACGATTGTCGCTTCAGCAACATGCTTCTGAAGTCATGCTCATGCATCCTTCTCATTTTTGATTCCAAAGTAAGTTCTTCATTGGTGATGGTGTTCTTAGTTTATAGGATATTTTTATCAAAAGATATCCCAACTCTCACATTTTCCAACACTTCCCCAATTCTACAACAAATCAATATCTAACTTATTAAATTATGTTTTATTAATTTAACTATAGTTGGAAATTAATGAAGTTGATGTTGGAATAATTAATTTAGACAATTCCAAGAGTCACCTCTCTCATTAAAGAGGGATTTCAAGGGTCAGGTGGTCCCCACCATTAATTTCAAATAGGGTGGTTTTAATCTTGTGTGGTTCCCACCACTGCACATTCAAATGAGAGGTTTAAAAAAAATACAATAAAAAATTTTCTTCATTTTATTTTTATTTCCACAAAAACAAAAGATAACCAAATTTTCCCCTCATCCAACTACGGTCGTGGTAAAAATCTCTTTATGTGAATATCGAGACTACAAGTTCAACGGTGCCCGCAGATTTAAATTTCAAGCACTAGTTCAAAAGATAAAAAAACCTGCCTGCACGTTTACTGAATGTACACAAAAAATGTTCATAAATTCATTCTGGGCACACCGAGCCTCTGAATCATGATCCGTCAAATTTTTTGGACATGTAAAATTCCATATAATAAATAAAATTACATGTAAAAATCTGGGTCATTACATCTACATCCTTCATAGTCTACATAGGGGAAATCCTCCCCCTGACTCCAACTTCCTCACACCAACTCCAGCCCTTCATAGGCTGCGTACGGGGAATCCTCCCCCCAACTCCATTAGGTCCTTGGTGAATTCTCCACCTTCAAAGACCTTGTAGGGGGAAACCACCCCTGACTCCATTAGCACATCACTGACTACTTCGACTTCACAGACTGCGTAGGGGGATTTCACCCCCAACTCCATCGTCTCTTTTCCAACTTCACCACCTTGAAAGGACACAATAGGTGCATCCACCCCAAACTTCATCTCCTCCTCGCCGACTCTACCGCCTTCCTCAAGATAGGATGGGGGAAACATCCCCCTGACACCATCTGATCCTCACCTCCCCCTCCTCATTCACAGGATGCACTAGGGGAATCTTCCCCAAGACTCCATCATCTCATATCATACTCCACTGCCTTCAAAGGCCCCACCAGTGGAATCCGCCTCCTGACTCCGTCAGTTCCTCACTAACTTTTCCTCCTTCATTGGCTGTGCAAGGAGAATACCACCTCTAAATCCATCGTCTCCTTGCGGACTTTGCCACCTTTATAGGGTGCACAAGGGGAAACTACCCGCAACCCAATGAAACATCTACAACAGAACCCGATTCCAATATGAAGATTGTACCAACATTGCTATCATTAGGAATGGGAGTCCTCCATGTCACCATTAGCAGCCACTGTAGAGGTCATACCTAAAACACTATTATTAGGAATGTGAGTCCTCCTAGTATCCATCACCATCTACTGTAGCGGTCCTCCTCGCACAACTATCATCAAGAATTTGAGTCCTCTCCATCACCATCAACAACTACTATGGAGGTACTCACCACACCACTATCAACAGGAATGGGAATTATCCCCATTGCAATCATCTGCCACTACAGAAGTGCTCCCCACACCTCTATTTTTAGAAACATGAGTCCTCCCCATCCCTGACATCAACACCATGGAGGTCCTCCTCATGCATTTTCAAAATCCATCACAGAGACCCCCCCATTTCAAATCCATGACTTTCTATGAAGAACCAATATTTGGAGTAGTTCGATCACATTCATTCCTCTATTGATCAATATTTTGAGATGCATTTCTAGGCTTCTATCCCTTCTCGAATCCATCACACTCATCGTACCAACACTCCAGGATTATGTGCCATCAAGGATCCATCAACCCTATCATTCAAAAGCTTCAGTATGGCACACCTTCTAGTCTCTATCACCTCATCATACCTACTCTCCAGGATTCCACACCTTCCAACATCCATCTCCCCCATAATATCGATTCTCTATGATTCCACGCCATCCTGGATCCTTTTCCCTATCATACTGATGCTCCAGGATTCAACTTCTTTCTAGATCCTTTCCCTTGTCATAAAAATTATCCATGCTTCCATTCATTTTGGGCTCCTTCACCCCATCTTATTGATGTTCCATGATTCAACACCTTGCAGGCTCCATCACCCCTTCATACCGATGTTCCAGGCTTCCACACATTCTAAGATCCATCACCTCGTCGTACTGATGTTCTAGGATTCCATGCCTTCTTGTCTCTGTTGCACCATTTTACTAATTTTATATGCTTCCACACCTTTTGGGATCCTTCTCCCATTCACACCAACTATCTAGGCTTCCAGGCCTTCTGGGCTCTTTCTCCCCTTCATACCGACAATCTAGGCTTCCACGCATTCCGAGTTCCTTCACCCCATCATATCGATGCTCTAGGCTTCCACCCCTTATGGTCTCCTTCGATCGTTTGTACCAATCTTTCAGTCTTCCACACCCTCTTAGCTCTTTCACACAGTCATGTCGACATTCTAGGATTCACCTATTTTTGGGCTCCATCACCCCGTCATACAAACATTCCAAGCTTCCAAGCCTCTCAGGATCCATAGCCCCACTATACCGACATTATTCCATTCGACACCTTTCGGGCACCTTTGAACTATCATATGAAATCCTATTATTCCACGCCATCTAAGATCCATCGTCTCATCATACCGACATTCCAACCTTGCATGCCCTATGGGATCCTTCTCCCATGGTACTGACGTTCCAAGCTTCGCTGTCTTTCGAGCTCCTTCATCCCGTCTTACCTATGTACCAGGCTTCGACGCCTTCCAGGATCCTTTGCCCAATTATAACGATGCTACAAGATTATAAAACTTCTAAGATCAATATCCCCATTGTACTAACATTCCAGGCTTCCATGACTTCCATGCTCCATCGCACCATCATACCAACGTTCTAGGATTCCATGCCATCTGGGCTCTTTCACCCCATCAGACCGATGCACCAAACTTTTAGGCCTTCTAGGATCCATTTCCCCGGTCAAACAAATGCACCAGGATACCCCACCTTTTAGGCTTCCTCACCCTATCATACCGATTCTCTAGAATTTCACACTTTCCGGGTTCCTTCACCTCGTCATACCGACACTCTAGTAATCCATGCCTTCAAGGTTTCTTCACCCCATCGTATGAACGTTCCAGGATTCAGCACCTTCTGGGGTCCTTCTCCATGTCGTAACGATGTTCCTAGATTACACTCCTTCTAAGACCCGTCTCCCCATCATACCAAAGATCCAGTAATCCATGACTTCCAGGAATATTTTCCACTTCATACCGATTTTCTAGGCTTCCATGATTTTTTGGGCTCCTTCACCCCTTTATATCGACTTTCCAATATTTCATGCCTTCCGGGATCCTGTTACAGATCATAGCAATGTTCCATGCTTGAACACATTTTTGTTCCATCACCATCTTATACCAACATTCTAGGATTCCATGATTTATGTGGTCTATTTCCTAGTTATACTGACATTCTATAAATTCATGCCTTTCGGGCTCCATCACCCTATTGTACCGACTTTCTAGGATTATGCACCATCTGGGCTCCATTGTCCCCTCGTTCTAATTTTCCTAGATTCTGTGACTTCTAGGATCATTCTCCTCATCATTCCAATGCTCCAGGATTTCATTCCTTATATGCTCTTTCCCCCCATCATATCAATGCTCCGTGATTCCATGCTTTCTGGGATCCTTCACCCCATCGTACCGACGTTCCTAGTTTCGATGCCTCCCAGGATCCTTCACCCAATCATATCGATGTTCTAGGCTTCCAAACCATACAAGATCCATTGTCGATTGATATCTTCATTCAAGGCTTCAACACCTTCTGGGATCTATCACCCCATCGTATTGACATTTCGGACTTCCATGCCTTTCGGTCTCCTTCACCCCAATATATTGAAATTTCAAGCTTTCATGACTTTTAAGCTCCATCGTCCTGTCATACTGACGTTCCATGCATCCATTCCTTCTGGGATCCTTCGCACCATCGTACAGATATTCTAGGCTTCCACGCCTTTAGAGATCTATTGCCCCATCATACAGATGTTGCAGGATTCCTCACCTTTTGGGCTCCTTCATCCCGTCGTATCCAACCCCAATGCTTCTATTCTATATGGGATCCATCGCAATGTTGTACTGACATTCTAGGATTACCCGCTATCCATGATCCATCACCCCATCGTACTAATGATCTAGTATTCCACACCATCATGGTTCCTTATTCCCGTCATACCGATGATCTAGGTATCTATGCCTTTCATGCTCTTTCGTCCCATCATACTGATGCTCTTGGCTTCCACAACATTTAAGATATATCACCCCATTGTACAGAAGCTCTAGGATTTCACACCTTCTAGGCTATTTTTCCCCATTTTACAGATGATCCAATATTCGGTGCCTTATAGGCTCCATCTCCCCAACGAAATGAGGGAATACTAGCATGCCTCCCACAGTCTGTGTCTTTTCAACTCATATATCCACTATCACCCTTTTGGCATGCTATGGCATCCCATCTTCTGCATTTCATTAACCAAAAAGGTCCTCCCTATATCCTCTACATGAGAACATGGATTGTTCATTGTGAGATAGCCCATATCACGAATAGATAACATCCATGGACACGTTGGGGGAATTTTAGGGTAATCCCATCATATGGGTTCCCCCACTCGTCTTCAAGGATCTTAAACAATCAAAATGGGTTATAGATTTCCATCCCTATACCAGCATGGTCCTTGTGGAAACATATCCCAATTTTTTGATGGTAAGCTACATAATAACCACATCCTAGTTGTATGGTGTTAAATAGAAAATCAACCATCATCTTAGTAAAATGAAATTAAAAGGTAGGAAAACATCTTGGTCACATGATGTTAAACTATAAAACAATTTTGTCAATCCTACGCAACCTAAAAATATGACAACCATGGTCAATGCTATGTGACCTTAAACATTACATATCATGATTTCTAGCTACACAATGTTAAAATATGCACTAGGTCCGAACACTATGACCATAAATAGAATCATTAGGTTTATAAAAAATTACCTTAAACTATTTGCAACACCAGGGTCTATTACTCTCAGTCCATCCACATCATTCCACTAGCATAATATGATGCGATGTGTTGCAGACCCAAGAGTGTTGGTCTCCAAATAGATATAATCCCAATCCATACCACGCTTTGTAGAATCCATTTATATGAATCCTCACATTAATTCACATCTAAAGGGACCCCCTAATGGTCCGATCTCTTGCCACATTACCTTAATTACTATATTCGTCCAATGCCTCGAAAGACTCCAGATGTTCTTTTTCGATAGTTCCGGTGTTTTGAACATGGCTAGAAGTCGACCCCCATTTGACTATACTCATTTCATGAAACACTATATGGATGCTATGTTTCGAATATGGTCATCATTTATACTACATCATTACACCACAATCATTGTGATCCAGATATTTTATTCCATGATTCATCCTATTCTTCACCTCTCTATGCTTAGGTGGAACTCCAACAACCTTGGTGATACCCTTCCATGCATATTTACATG
Source organism: Viscum album (assembly GCA_963277665.1). Lineage (NCBI taxonomy): Eukaryota > Viridiplantae > Streptophyta > Magnoliopsida > Santalales > Viscaceae > Viscum > Viscum album. Next base: position 287,676,148 of record OY728166.1, on the reverse strand, counting down.
TTGATTGAGTGGGCCAGTACCACAATAATATACCTGTTTTGACATCTCCATTCAGATTTTTTATGTTCTTCCATATCTTAGGAGAATCCCATCATTTCACCTTGTTTACCAAAATTATCATGACTCATGTGGGATTAGTAGTTTTTATAGGATTTGTATTGATATGGTTGAGTGACACAGACATATTTTGTCTGGCATGATGTTATATTTTATTATCTTCCTACATGACATTATACTTCTCATCTTTGTCTCGTGTGAGGTTAAAATTCATTATCATCCTTCATGACATTAAACTACTCATATTCGTCCATCGTGACATTAAAATAATAATTATAATCATATTGGACATTAAACTACTGATCTTCATCCATCATGATGTTAAACTGTACATTATTATCAAGCATGACATTAAACTACTCATCTTTGTCTCGTACGATGTTAAACTATATTATCTTCTTCCATGAATTTAAACATCTCATCTTCATCACAGATGACATTAAACTGCATTATCAACTTACATGACATTAAACTTCTCATCTTTTCTTTCATGATGTTAAACTGTGAGCTATTATCCTGCATGATATTAAACTAATCATCTCAGTCCCACATGACATTAAATAGTACTGACTTCACTGAACAATGTTGAACTGCATTATACATCAAGGCTGAAGAACATAAAACTACCTATCACCCATCCCACATGATGTTAAACTTCTTTATCATCCAACATGATGTCAATTTGTGAGTGGTAGATATACTGTTATAGTTCAATATCTAAGACCATAAACTATGATCTACCAGCGTCTTTGTTGCATGATGTTAAAATGAATGACATCTCAAGAACAACATGTGTCTGGATTCCTGCCCCGCAAAATGTCAAGGAATTCTCAAGAATTTGGTCCATGGGACCAACCCCAAATGTTAGGATCCCCCCTTGGGTTCTTCCCCTTTTCCTGAATTCTTCTCAACACACATGGTGTGGTATGTATGCTTCTTTCCTCATTCACGACAGGTTTATGAAGACCACACCATGTATCCACCTTCATTGAAATATCCACCTCCTTCATACTAATCTCATGACATTAAACTACCTGATCATATTCACACATTACACGTCACTATTATTTGGATCTCCATCAACATTCTCATTGATAAAAACCCCCGAATGCTTTAGATGCTCTCCTATGTGCTCTCCCACCGTCTTAGGCCAATGTCCCAGAGAATTTTGAAAGACCATTAGACAGAAGTCCCATGTTGAGAATATGGTCAGCACGAAACTGTCAATTATTGTTCCATTTCTGGTCACACGATATGAGTGTTTTGGTTTGAACATAGTCATCAACCATCCTCCATCAATATCACCACCCCTATATGTCAAAAATTATGGGTGCAGTATTTCATTTTTCCATTCTATCTCTTAAAACATTAGTTATCCTTGGGAAGGAATGTTGGTCATGTTGGGATCAACCTCAACTGATCTCTTTCCCTCATTATCATACCCTTATATGTTTGGGAGAACCTAATCTCATTCCTTGTTTCCCACACCATGCCTTTATCATGTTTGATTAGGAGTTTTGGTAAACAAATAAATGCATAAGGGGTAATGTAATCATGATATGAGACCTCTGACCATAAATTAAGATCACCACCATCCTCACTAGATGACATTATGTTGTGTGATCAATCCAAACTGAAGGATGTAAAACCACTCATCACTCGTCCCATATGACGATAAATGGAAAACTGGATAAGACTTTTCATTTTTACCCTAGCCTCAGTTCAAACATCCTTTTAGGCCCGATGGCCAGTTTATCACTTAGGAGTGTGTGGTGTGGTATGACCTCTATGTCATCATTTGTGTTAGTTTATTTTCGATTCCTCACACATCACCTTGAGACACCCCTCCATCATCCTTCATCCTTTTCGCAAGATGTTAAACTATATGGGTACTAGCATTCTTTACATGTTCTATCATTTGGGTTTCTATTATCTTTGACATCTGAAAGGACCCTCAAATGACATGGATTATAGTCCTCATTTCTCTCCAACCACTTTCATCCAATGTCCCTGAAGATTTTTTATAATAATTTGATAGAAGTCTCTCTTTGCGAATATGTTCAGTGGTCAACATTCATTTGTTGTTCCCATTATTGTTCACATAGCATAGATATTCTGTTTCAACCATGGTAATCAATTATCCAAAATCTTTGTTATCATTCCGTGATCTCCCAAATGGAAGGAACAATGATTCACCCTTTCCACCCATCTATCCCACACACATGACATTAAACTGGGCATCTACAGCCCAATATCTATGCCAATAAAATAGGTTTTATCATATCTTTGTAGAATGGTGTTAAACTGCATGACATCTTTAGAACATCATATGGGTTGATTCACAACCATATAGGATACACAGGAAAACAAAAACATTTCATTTTCGGGTCTAGCCTGGGTTCACCTTTAATTTCCCTTAGCCACTTGTCCTGATATATCTCCAGGAATTATGAATGGTGTGACATATGCGGGATAACGACCTCATTCTTGTTGGGTTATACTCCATGGAATAAACATTTCTTTTTTCAGATCCCCTCTTATCTTTTTCATTATAACATGACGTTAAATTGGAAATAACATTCAAAACTACATTTGGCTTGATTCCAATCCTTATGGGATACATAGTAATGTCTAGAAATTTTGTCTTTGGATCAATCCCAATTTTGAGGAATCTATCTCTTCATTCCAACCACATGCCCTGTGAACTCCGAGGTTGTATGTGGTGTGGTGTAGGATTATATCCTAATTTAGTTCAGGTTTGCAATAGCCCCACCACCTACCTCTCTCTCTTGAGAGCTTTCCACCGCCCATTCAACCACTCTCCATCTGGAGTTTTCTACTCTCAAATTGGTCACCTCGACCCTATTTGTTAATTCACCAACTTACCTAGTAGCACTTTGGTTCAGGACATATAGTGTTGGATTATACATAGCCATGATCTTATCCAATTCCATGCTTCGTGTTTCCCTTTATTTGGTATTTCATCATATTTGACATTCGAAAGGACCCCTGAGTGGCATGGATTCTTGGCCCCAGTTCTCTCCAACCGTCTTGTTCCAATGACCCCAAGAATTTCAAATGACTATTTGAAATAAGTACTATGTTGTGAATATGGTCAGTAGCCGACGCTCATTTATTTGTTCCCATTTTAGGTCACATGTTACAGATAATGTGTTTCAAACACGTTCAATAGTTATCCTCCATCATTACACAAACCCCATTAAGACATAAATATTAGTCGAGTGATTCAAATATTTTTCCAATCCATCATGTTCATGTGTAATTTAAACACTCTTAGTGTTATCCCTCAGTGTTCTTCCATGCGTTAAGAGGATGAATCAATGGTGCGATGACATTTTAAGCTCCAAACCATTTCCCATTTCTCTATGTTCCACATGTTTCAACTATATTGTCCACCATTATTTCCATCATCGAGCGCAGCTCACAAGGGCTTAGGGATTTGGTCAAGGATTATGACCACTTGGAAGAGTATCACTTCTTATGGTCTAATATCATTGACTTTAATATATGATCTTACCATATCCTTATTGTATGAAATTAAATTACCCACGATTTTTAGAACTACATGTGGATTGATTCCCACCATCATGGGATACATAGAAACACACAAACATTTTAAATCTAGGTGTACATCAGGCTCCACTAACTATATATTATGTTCGGCCTTTTGGCCTTAACTCAAATATTATTTCATGGTGTCTCATATTGGCGTATATCCTCATTCAAGTTGGGTTTCCAATATATGCACCACGTACTACCCCTTTAAGAGATTTTCCTTCTTACATGTCTTATCGTATGACGTTAAACTACATGGGTCTTCTAGAACTACGTAGGTCATGATTCTCATCCTAATGGGATACCTAGAAATTTCCAAGCACTTTCCCACGAGTCTAGCCCCATGTTAGGTCACCTCTATTCTATGGCCTAAAGAATCCCTTTGGGACACGTTGTGTGGAATCGTACAGTCCTCATTAATATTGGGATATATACAACACCACACATTAACATTGAGGTACCAATTTCATCAATGCATGACTTTAGACTACATCCCTACCCTCAATAAGTTCATGATACTCCATGATAGTTATGGGATGCATCATCTTCTTCACCAGAGATAATTTCCCCCACTAGTATTGGTCTATAACCACACCATGCATATTACCTACATTGGCTTGATTCTCATCTCTATGGGATACATAGCAATTCCTGGGAATTTTTCCTAAATCCTAGTGTCATGACCATTAATATTCCTTGTTATTTTCCCCTAATCAATGTCCAATATCTATGACCTAAAACTTGTAGCCTACAATCCATGAAACATGTCTTTAAACTGATAGCCACATTCAAGGAAGTATGATCTTAAAAAAAATGCAACATCATGGTAATATGATGGTGGAAAAATCCATGCACTATCCCCATATCACGACATTAATCAATGCATATATCATCCACATTTCCCTGACATAAAACTACAGAACACTCTAGGTTCTTGAAAAAGTTATTCTTTTAGAAAATGAGTGCGATCCTTGATCAAATCAATGCGCTCACCAAGTCTTTTTTCATCATAGTGGTGTAATTTCAATTTTTTTGGACTCCATTAGAACAACCCATTACACAACCCTCTACTCTTTCTGTTCCATTTATTTGTATCCTTGTCCACTTTCATGTCTAATGTAACCCCTAATACTATATATGCTCCGCCTATGGATCACCTACTGTCCTAGGCCAAAATTCCAGAAGACTATGGATGCCCTTTCGAGTAAGGCATTGTGTTTCGAACATCGTTAGCAGTCGACCGTCATTTTTAGTCATCGTTTCAAGGTAATGAAATTGGGATACAATGTTTTGATCATTTTCAACAGTTATCCTTCATTGTCATGATATCCCTACAATGTTCCAAATTTTGGGTATTGTGATTCACACATTCCACTCCCCTCTATTTGAATTGATCCCAACTCCCCTTGAGATACATGACTCATGAACCAAAGCATGTTTGGAGAAGAAGGTATACTATTCATAGTGCCCTGTACATCAACTGTGACCCCTCTTATTCCATAAAATACCTATGGTGATAAATGTCCTGTCTGATCCCATCGCAACTTCTATTTTTATCTCTCTCTTATAGGTGAATGGCCTTCGGTTATCTCATGTTTCCTGAACTAATCATGGATCACATGGTCTTAGATCTCTAGTTGATCATATATTCAGTTCAATCTAGGTATTGTGTACATTAAGTCAAGAGTTATCCTTATTCGTTTCCTCTGAATGTGGTATGCCTCTCCCTCCTCATTCTCGATGAATACCCTACTTCGGGGTGAATTTGTAGAAACTGGAAAAAGTGTCCATAAAATATTAAAAATTCTTCCATAAATGATCCATGAGAATATCCCATTTATCACTCTATGATTTTACTAGTCATTGACCCAAAAAATGCTATGGATCAAGAGTTTTGGACATTCAATGTTGGGATGAAAAAGTAGTTCATCGGGCCCATTAGTGAAGCTCTCTATGTGATAGCCGAGTTGAAGAACTTGAAGGATGCCTCTATGAATTCCATTGAGGTAATAAACGATGTCTATATTCCATATAGGAGATGACGGTAGACTCTATAGTTACGAGGAAATTGAATTAACACCCTTCAGTTGCAGAGAATAATCTCCTTCACGACATCATTTTCTCTTCGCGGCGTACATTTGTTCTTTGTGGCGAGTTCCGCATACCACCATCACCAATAAATATATGGCTAAACCCCTTCAAACAGATGGCTTAGCTGCCCTTCGGTGGATTATCTCACATTTCTTTGTGCTCACGGGCACCGCAATGTGATTCCCTTTGCAAATGCCCCTTTGCAAAGGAGGGAGCTCCATCGGGATGCCCGGGGCTCCGTGAAGCCCTATTGCTCTATGAGACCTTGAGATCTATGATGCCCTTTTCTCCATGAGACCCTGACCTCTGAAAAGACCCTTTTAATTATGAGATCTTGTTCTCCACGTGTCCCCATGCTCCACGAGATGAATAGGTCCAAAAATTCCCAAGCACTATGCGACCCTGATCTCTGTGAAGCTACTTCACCAAGACCTATCCTTCGTGAAGCTCATACCATCGTGCCCACCAGTCCATACTACACGGGGCCTGCGCCCCCATGCCCCTGCTCAGGATTGGTGTCAAGCTATGGTCCTGTCCCTCCAGGCTGATACATTCTCCACTGTCACTATCACCCATGAAAAATGGAGAGTCACACAATAGCCTTTTCAGGTCGGGATGTTGACATTTTTTATTTCACCCATATGTGAATCCACCTTCCACCTATGGAATAAAATGATTCAAGATATTCCTGCAAACACCCTAAAATACATTTAGTCGACATATTCCTCTTATTCCCTTCCACATGTCGTGAGTTGATATTCCTATCATCAATTCCTCAAGTAGCCTTTGTGGAACCATTCCTCAAGTAACTCATCGAAACCATATCACCTGACTCTTATGCCAGGATCTACTAGAATGGGCCTCTCATACGTATGTACCATAACTATCCATACTTGGTGCCTTATACCTAATATTAATGTCTATATGACCTTAAACAAAAGTACACCATATATGAAAAACATTGGATGCCTCTTTATCTAAACAAGAGAAGCCTTATGTGCTAACCATAAGATGCCAATAGTCCTATCTATACAAAATTAATCTATAGTACACCCTATATGACCAACATTGAATGGATGATTCCTTAAAAGAGATATGCCTTATGTGTTAAGCATAAGATTCCAAAAATCCTATCCACAGGAATAAAAACTGTAGTACTCTCTAGGTAACAAATATATAATGCCTCTTGTTCTAAATAAGAGATGCCTTACGCGCCAAACATAAGATGAAAAATTCACCACTACAATACTATAAATCGTGGAATTCAATATAATTAGAAAATAGGATTCCCCTTGTTCAAAATAAGAGATTCCTTATGCGACAAGCGTAAGATTACTCATGCCATGATTATAGTGGTATAATTTCTATAATGTTGGAATCCATTTGATCATTCCATCACTTCAACACATGCTTCGTGTGTCCTTTATATTAACCTTCAACCTCTTTCATGTCTAAAGGGACACCTTAATGGCTTGGGCCCAGCCACCTACCATCCTGGGCCAATGACCCAAAAAATATTGGACAACACTTCATTTTCGGCCCCACGTTTTGAATACGGTCAACGATTGGCCCTGCTTTTTTTTTATTTCCATCCTAGGATAAAGCAATGTGGATTCTATGATATGAATGTGGTCATATGTTATCTCCCTTATTCATGTCTCCCCCATTGTGTTCTGAATGTTGGGAATGTGATTCATACGTCTCATATCCATTTTTTCAGACTGATTCCAACACCCTTCGTGTTATCACTCCTGTGAACTAGCACATAGGTGTAGGCCCCAATTATATGCCTCAACCCATAGGTGTGTTGGGATTCCCTCCTGGCCAGACATGAGGATGAAATTATAGGATGAATCCCTAGTCAATCATCTTTCACCTTTTCCACTCCATAGTGGCACCTGGGAAACATCCTTCCGTAATCCCCTTTCACCATTGCTGCTCCATAGTCGCACTTAGGCATCATCCATGTATAAGACCCATTCACCATTACCACTTAATAGAGGAACTCAGGAAGTTGACAAGCGTAATCCTTATCCACCATTCATCCTACTTAGTGGAACCTGGTTAGCTTCCATGTATAAACTCCATCCATCACTGCAACTTCTTATGGCTCCAGGGATACTTCCAAGTATAATCCATTATTCACCACCGATAATGGCCACACCTTTGCACCTCAATCATTTTTTCTATTATTAAATCTTGTTTCTCATAATGAGATTGACTCATGTGAACTTAGTGTAAAACTGTGACCATGATATCCCAGTTGGTTTTCCTTACCATGTAAGCCCCAAGATATTCATTTCGAACTACATGGACTTTTAACCTTCCCCTTTATAATAAATGTATGTAGGAAGCCTCCGTGAGGATCATTCCCAAAACCCATCGGCCCTGACCACTTCACGTAGGTTCACCACCCACCCGACATGATATTAAATTGTATGACACATTTTGTCTCATATGACGCTAAACAGTATGTATATGAACTATGTGAGTTTTTATCCATGTCTTCTAGATAGGGTACGTAGGAAGAATCACCTTTTTTAATCCCAATATATGGTATGATATTGTATTCCCTTTTATGGGGAACCAACTCTCATGTCTGCCCCTATACAATAGATCAATCTCAACACACTAACCAGGCGTAAGCCCCAACATCGCCTTAGTTTTACTATCCTCCACACACACCCCAATAATTTTCCTCACTAAAACTATATGGGATTTGATCCCTATCACTTTTCCAGGGTATGCATGAAGCCTCCCTGAGGTTCAACCCCAAAAACATGTAAACCAATTAGAACTATAAATGTTTTGATACATGTCTCCTAGGAATGGTACTTAGGAAGAATTCATGATGTTCAACCCCAATCCCTAGTAATCATATTCGAAGTATGTGGGTTTTGATCCCTGTCTCCAAGGCATGGTATATAGGAAGCCTCCCTAAGGTTCAACCCCAAACATGGGTAAAATTTATTGTCCCCTTTGTTGGGACCCACATATTTGGTCTGTCCCTTAGTGATGTTTTCCCATCTCCTAGGACAATATCAACACATAAGCCCCACAATTAATTCACACCCCCTTAACCAAGAGTGTCATCTTTTAATTAGCTTCTAACCATGCATAATCCATAGCATGTCTTCAGGTTGCTGTCTTTTGTGTACACCCAAATTTTATACCACATCCTAAATTACGTGGAGTTTCATTCCCTTATATGGGGATCAATACGAAGACTCAATGATGTTAAATCCCATCACCCATGTCTCATCTTGGTCTCTCCCTTGGGAAGATCATTACCTTACCCAAGGGTTTTACTTCCTCTGGTTACTATCCATGCGTCGATTCGCATGGGCTGCCTCCTCAGGTGTCCCATAACCTAATAGAACTATGTGGACATTGGCTCCCTTCTATGGAGATATATAGGAAGCCTCTCTTATGTTGAAGCCCAACATCACCGCCATTTTCACGTCGGTTCGATCCCATTCATCTCATCCACTCAGTTCAATTATCCATCATTAATCCTGATTCTTACTTGGTCAGCCACATACTTGCTAAATTATGTCATCCACCCTAGCATCTAACCACACATAAGCCCCACACTACCCATAAACATCCCCCCAAGTGCATCCCTCTTGCGATGGACCACTAACCATATGCATTCCCCAACATTTATCCTGTTTTTTTCCTCTGTGTACACCCTAATTCCCTCTATCACCCTTAGAACAATGTGGGTTTTGATCCCTGTCATCTACATTGGGTACATAGGAAACCTCCATCAATTCCAATCCCAGCCAATGGTAAACCATGGTGTTCCCCACTATGGGGTAAACTATCCCTAATCTTCCCTCAGTGGTGTCCAGATTTTCCTTCATGGTGTGATTTTTCCCTTTATGCAACACACCACCCTGAGTTTACTCACACTAGGAGTTCTGACCTATCCATCATGTGTTCCCCATTCAAGGGTGCACTCATTCTGAACAACCCACAATGGTGTCCAGTTCATCCTTCTCGATGTGATATCATAACTCTATGGGATACACCACCTTGGATCTATCATCATTGGGAATTATGATCCAACCATACGGTAATCATTCAAGGTTCTCCCTCATAGGGAAGAACCAATATCATAAGTCTCTATGGGATGTTCTATTCACTCTCATCTAGTCTCTAAAAGATGTTAAACTAGCGGCCCACCACTTATTAGACATGATATGTCTGAGGGAAACCTCAGAAGACATACATTTGGAGCAACCATATCTCAATGATATTAAAATCCTAGCATACCATTTGTTAAACATTGGAAGATGAGGAAAACATCAACGACATGCCTCTGGCATAAGACACCCCATCTTCGACGTGGGATTCTTCATGTTCTGCACCCTTGAGATACCCACTTTTGAGGAAGAATACATATCTTCCAATTCCCATGAATCCAGAGATTCGTCGATATGCCTAATGTTACCACCTACTCCAACCGAATGTTTCTTCCCTTTAAAGACCCCTTGGAATGTACATAGATAAAAGTTATAACTTACTAGTGTGCACAGTGTTATGGAATCTGGTGTGAGATTCACAAATAAAAACTCAAATATATGAGTGATACCTGGACTATGTGACGAGTTCTGATGAGGAATCAACAGAAGGAGGAATCAAAATCCCATAATCCTATTTCGATCTAGGAGTTAATGTCCCTGATTAAGTGCTAGATGCCAAACCCGTTTAGAAAGTGGGAATTCGGGAAAAAATCCAGTGCGTCCCCACAGAGGGGTGCAGACCATGGAAAAAATGTTAGAAATTATAATATTTTATGTTGGTAATATGAATTCATTTATATCTTTCATGGTTAGTATAACTATTCAAACAAAACCTCAATAATATGGAGGTTGTGTTAATCTTGATAATGAAAAATGGTGAAATTATTGCATCTGATGTATATAACTCCTCCCATGTTAATGTTAGTAGACTGAACCACATATAAAATCTTGATTTACAACCTTTGGTGGGGTTTGATGCTATATTAGATATTTATTTCCTATCATTATATGAATCCATCATTGACTGTTGGGAAAGGGAGGCCGCTATACACATACCAATGCATCCTCTAATTCTATACATGTGTATGGGAGAAGAACAATCTCTATCAGAATAATCATCTCAATTGTGGATAATATTGAATTAATAAAAAAATATCATTTAAAAAATGACTACGGAAATAGAGATAAATATTCATAATGACATTTCCATTGTAGGGGTCTATAATGAGGTGTTCCTTGAATATTTACCCAGCCATACTATTGATCAAGAGGTGGATTTATCAATTAATAATATCCCTAGTTTTTTTACTATATTAAATACACCATAAATATTAGCCACCATTAAGATGGTAGAATTGAAGATGTATTTTCAAGAGAATCTGGACAAGGATTTAATAGTTGCAAGTGCCACACTAAGTGAAAGAACAATCTTCTTCAAAAATAATGAGGATGGGTCAATGTAGCTATGTATTGATTATCATGATATTAATAAAATTAAGATAAATAAAAAGCATATCCTTCAATGGGTAGAGGAATTGTTTGATAAAAAACATGGGGAAAATTATTTATATAATGTGGGCCTTTATTCATGACATCATCAACAAAATGTGAAGAAAAAAGATATTCCCAAGACTGCATTTTGAATGTGATGTAGACAATATGAGTTCATAGTGATTTCCATCAAACACACTTATATTGCAACAATTTTGATGGACATAATCAATTGAGTCTTTATAAATTAAAATTAAAAATCAACGGTAGTATTTATTGAAAATATTTTGATATACTCCAAGATTATGGAGGAACATGAGTAGAATTGGAATACTTTTCTTAAGAATTTTTGAAGGGACAAATTATATGAAATGTGTAGAATATTTGAGTTTTAAATGGAAAATGTATTAATCTTGGGGAATGTAATCACCAGAAAAGTGATATCTGTGGAACCTTCCAAGAAAATAGAAATTGAATAGTGGATCATGCCCATATCTATAACAATGAACCGTAGTTTCAGTGGTTTATCTGGGAATTGAGAGTGATTTTTTAAGATCTTATCATAATTTTCAAACCCACTACGATGTTGACTCAGAAGGTAAAAACGTTTTTTTTGGACCAAGGAATGTCGAGACTAATTTAAAGAGTTAAAAAATTTGGTTGTCACCACACCATTTATCACACTATAAAAAATTGGGGACTAATTTTATGTTTAAAAATATGATTCAAATCAGTTATTAAGATATTTAATATTGATAAGTGAAAAATTGATACCCTACGTGTCAAGAAATATAATAATTCCTGATAAAAAATATCCTACATGAGATCTGGAATTGGATGTTTTGATCTTTCCATTGAAAATATGAAGGCATTATCTCTATATTATGAAGATTGAGATATATACAGATTATAAGATCCTCACATATATACTCACAAATAAGGAGATTAATATGATCCATCAAGGATAGTAATATCTAATGATCGATTAAAACTTCTCAATTCACTATATTCATGGTAAATCGAATATGGTAGGATATAATTTCAATAAAAATGATCATGAAACATTATAAATAATGAGATTTGAGGAGGATCCAGTCTTCATAGACCATCAAAAAAAGTACATGAGAATCATTAAGTAATGATCATTAGAAATATATTATCAAACTATTTTTCAACCATCCAACGTAGAGAAACAATGAATTCTAAAAAATGATTTGGAAATGTATAAAAAGATAGAAGCTACTAGAAATGGGAAATCCTCAGAGTTACAAATAGATGTGGAAGGATTCCTGATATTTGGGTAATGACTACATCTGCCATCCAATATAGGGAAAACTGGTGAGCATCTAAATTATTAACATATCTGAACCTTATCTATTCAACCAGAGGGAGAAATATGTATCAATTTCTTCAAGAAAACAATTGGTGGGGAATTCAATATGAGTTGTTATGAATTGTATTACAAAGATATACCACTTTATTGAAATTTTTGAGGAATTATACCTTGATCAAATTTCACTAATATACATTAGAGATTTTGTAATGTTTTATGTAGTACCACAATTGATTGTGTCTGATAATGTTCCAAGATTCATCTCGTTGTTCAAGAAAATTCTACCACATTCTCTAAACATTGAGCTGATCTTTAGTATGGCTGATCATCATTAAACTAATTTGAAATCTATTTGGAGTGTTCATGTACATGAAGACATGTTAAGAGTGTATTTTCTGGAATTAAATGGGGGATAGGGCCAACATATTTCTACCGAAAAGTTCACCTACAATAATAGTTACCACTCCAGAATCCAAATGGCTCTATATAGACCCATTTATGGGAAAATATGAAAAATAAATGAATCTTGGGATGACATCATTGAACTTATGATTCTAGGACATTAAATAGTCTATGAAATGGTATAAAAAGTAAAATCCATTTGGAAACAAATATGGGAATAAAAAAGCTGGTAGAAGAGTTATTTAGGTAATTTTCAACAAGATCAGGATTTTATGGTTGGAGACATGGAATTCTACTACATATATCTGTGGAAGAGAATCCTGATATTTGGGAATTAGGGAAAGCTATGTCCCATTAACATAATTCCCTTTGAGATCCTTGGTCATGTTAGAGATGTTTCCAATTGTCTATAACTTCCACATACCATGTCTCATGTACATGATGTATTCCATGTATCCCTCTTGAGGAATTACATATCGAATCCCTCACATGTACTAAATCCAAAGGTGATAGAGTTTTCTAAGGATCTCCCTTATGAGTATTAGAGAGTGAACATCCTCAATCATAAGGATAATGTTCTATTTGACATGGCCTCTCACCTAGTCAATGTACTATGGTTCAACCATAAGTTTAAAGAGGTAACAAGAGAACTGGAGGAATCAATGAAGTATAAATTCTCTCACATATTTTCCCCATAGTACCTATAATAAAACTTTGAGGGTGATATTTCATAACGAGGAATGAATATAGTAACAAAAAATTTTATAAATGAAAATTTCACTCTTATAATTATGTAATATTGTTTAATCACATAAAATTACACATATGGCACAATAAAAAAATTATAATTAAATAATGAATAGAAGAAGAAGTATTTATATAAATTATGTAACTTAATCCAAATGAATAGTAAAATGACATATGGAATGTTAATGTAACCCTTAATAATAGTAACTCAACTAGTAAAATAGTAACATCACCAATTAATTTATAAATAAAACTAATCCATCTTATAAATAAAATTGTGAAATAATTATATAATTGTATAAGAAAATATAAGTTTTGAAAATGGTAAATTACATATTTGTATTTTTATAAAACATACATCATTATTTATAATTATATATTTAATATAAGTACAGAAAAGAAAATTTATTTTCATTAATTTGTTTCATATATGTATATTTGGTTTTCTTATGATCCTAACATAATTTTATTAGTCCTTACTTATTTTTTCAAAGTGTTATAAAAATAGTTATAATTTTAAAATCAGTATTTTTTGAGCGGTTAATGATATTGAAAATCTAAATTTCTAATTATAAATTTTCTTTCCATATAATGGTGTCTTATTTTGAATTATACTATTAAAAAAATGTTTAGGGTTATATTTTTCGGATTTTTCTAAAATAGATGACTTTCTTATGAATATAGAAATACAGTAATTTATGTTATAGGGTATATAAATTAATTTTTCCTTCATGATTGAGTCATTGATGAAGTGTGTTGGAATTAGTTCAAACTCACATGAATTAGATTCTTTTTTAGTCACAACAATCCATAATATTGATTTTTTAGCTAAAATAATAATCTAATGAATAAAATAATAAGAATACACCCATCTTCTCCACTATAAATACGACCCATAACCACCTATTTCCCACATTCCATTCAAACATTTATCATTCTACACATTCATCCCCAAACAATTCCAATGTATCTTCTCCACTTCTATGAGCCATTGACCTCAATAAAAGACAAATCTCAAGTGTATCGAAGAGGTTCTCAAGGATAATAATGGAAGAGGTAAAAGCCTCATTCATTTTGTTTTAATTTCTTCAAATTTAATATATATTTTTATTCTCTCTTGGACCCCCATTATCTATGTGGAATGGTAACACCAGTATTTCACATATAAAAAAAAATTAATGGGACAATCCATAATCAATTCATTTACCTCATTTTTTTTTCTAAAAATACAATCTTCAACTGGGATCTATTAATTTATCTCACTCGTGGATAGAGACTTTTAAATTTCTTATACCACCTTCACAGATGGTCATAAAACCATTTTTATGGTTAAAAATAATTATAATGTTGCATTAAATCTTATTTACTATGATGTACCTTGTATATATGAATAATAATAAATTATAGAAAAAAACTAGTTCGTGATGATTGAGAAACCACAAAATTAATTTAATCAATTTTCATTAACATTTTTTGTTACGATTAATCATCAATCCATAAAACCTAATTATATATAAGAAAAACTAAGATTTTTGATGTTAATAAATAACATAAAATTACAATTTTGTACAACTATTTCATTTCTAAATGACATTTTATACATGTATAAAAATAGAAAGATCATGCAAACCATGGAAATAATCACTACTCAATGATAAAATTTTATATTTTAACTCATACAATATGAAAAAATGGAACATAATACAATTTTAACAAATAAAATACATATAAAAATGGTTCTGAATTAATAAATTAATTGATTTAATTTGAATATTCTGGACATTATGTTTAAGTGAAGAACACTTTCACTAATATCAATTCTTCTTAATTTGATGGGGCAATACATGTTTTGTTAGTTTCTTTTCAAAATTATTCATATAAAGAAAGACTAATTGAAGGGATATACCCAATTTCATACCCATTTTTATATGAACTTCATAATCTCATTTAAGAAATCATGATATTTCTAAAATAAAGAATTATGACACGAAAAACTATCTTCGATCATTTCGTGGTTTATATAATACAATTTTTTTTTTGTTTTAAAGAGGCCTGAAAAGTTTCCTTTAAACCACAATATTTTTTTCAAAGACACTCGTTATAAATGTTTTCACATAAATTTGAAATGAAAAATAATTATTTATTCGTATTTTACCTTTGTAATTTTTATTTATATTTTTAATCTATTATTTCGTGGAAACCGTTTAGATATTCCTTTCTAAGATGATATTTAATGTGATTATGATACCTAAAACATTCCATTGGTAATAGTTATGATTATGTTTGATTCCCTATGTACAATTCATTATGTGGAACACATATTCATGGACATGTTATGATTGGTTCAACTAGAATGCACTCTAATGCACTGGGTAATGTTTAGTCTCTTGAGAAGTCATGTGAAATGGTCTAGGAGGTTAACCTTTACTCATGCTCCTTTTTAAATGGTCTTAGTGGTTAGACATGAATTGTGATGCTCCATGTGACATGGTCATAGACTCATTATTATGTAATGTTTTATGTTTCATCAATATTACTCTAACTCCATGATTACATGATACCATTTTCTATATATTATTATTCAATGTGTTTATGCCTTTTTATGTCATCATGTTATTCCTTATTACCCATGTGCTTTGATTTATTATTATTATTATTATATTACTATGATTTTATTTCATCCCTTTTTTCATTTATTTCTCAGGTATTATTATTAAAATGTAAGGGCCAGAAGGGTGTTAGGATCTGATTATAATGATTAAATAAATGATGGTTTTATTCTAGTATCATTATTTCTAATTATGTATCTAATCATCCAATTACACTTGAATTTTTGTGACTTAGTTTGAATTTTAAGGATAATTATGCATTAAATTCTATAATAATATGTATATATGGTTAAAGACGTTGTTTTATGGATTTCAATGAACATAAAAATGGTAATATAGATTTTATTATTATGTTTATAGAGGAAATGTTGATGGATTGTTTCCATGATTTTGGTGGATCTCAAGAAATGAATATGGATCTTGTTGAGTTTTCCTATAACAACAGTTATAGAGAAAAAAATCAGAATGCACCATGAGAGGTTCCCAATATGAGTCCATGGAGATAAAAATTGTTTTGGATGGAGGATGGGGGTTAGATATGTTAGGGACAAGTATCACGGAGAAGGCATCATAACCAGTTCTATTAATTTAGAATCATGTGGTTAAAGATCAAATAATTAAGATTTCATATTCGCATCGACATTATCGACCCCTATATTCTATGGTGTTGGATTTTTTGTTTCGTTATGTGTCTCTTAGGTTGGGTCACCATTAGATTTCAAAATAGGTTATGTTGTGGCCTTGATACATGGGGTTGTATGAGATTGTTGAAATGATCTGAATGGTGGAATACCGATTGGATCTTTCATTGATGTAATGTGGAATTCATGATGATATTAATGATTCACATATTCAATAGTAACACCCCTACCCATCTCATGTGATATATGTTGATCATTTTGGTCTTCGAGGATGATTCATTCTTTGAGGAGCATCATATTTTCCTTTTAATCTTATTGAGAATGTATTTTTAGGAAATAATGGTCCTTTGGATTGATTTTTAGGGAATCATGGTAACATTTATAATTAATCCATGTAAAGGTATATAGTAATGTTATCCTAGTGGACCAATATTTTACCTTCGAGGCTTAGTGAACCTTTGGAATGTAGCTCATTGACAATCCATTATAAATTTGTAATGTTATAATATTAGATAAGTCATAAGGTACTATCTGGTTTAAAATATTATTTAAATACCCTTATGATGGTTAGTGAAATATTTTTTGAGTTTATATGGAGGATTGGGGGTGTTCTATGGGTCTAGGAAAAAGGAAAAGGGAGAATAGGGCAATCTAAATCATCTTCCATGTTTTAAAAAAGGTAATTAGTAATTGTAAACCCTAACCATCCTTCACTAGTGGATAGGTGAATAGTTAAAAGAAAAAATTAAAGGTGAGAAGAAAAAAAATAGATTCTTGTAAGGATATATCTCGAATGGGCATTAAAAATACATTCTAATCATTTGGGATCCCTAGGTAACGTTGTGGCCTGATCTGCTCTATCACTGAAGGTGGCATACGGTTGGGGCACTATTTGGCCAACAATGTGTCTAAAACATATACCCATTTAAAATTTTGATTTTTCCATTTTCCCTCTAAGGAATTAAGTGTTTAAACAAAATATATTTCTCCAAATTTCCGCCAGAAACCCTCTAAAAGAAAAAAAACACCCCAATAATCTCAATGATCGATCTCCCCCATTTCTATGCCATTTGGAGTGGGATTGGATTTTAATTGAATCATATGTTAAGTATTACACTCCTCATACTTACCTTTTTTAGATTATGGCTTCTCTAGACATTCTTCTTCTTCTGAATCCCAAAACACTACTTTTTCTAGCATATATTATGTTGTTCATTCAATGAGATTTTGAAGCTAAAGAAAAGTCCAGGGTTTAGATAGAGTTCATCTTCATAATTGAGGTTGGTAGTATACAAGTTATATCCCATCATTTTCTAGGTTATTTATGTTCATGTGGGTTTTGTTATCTGTTGTTTTGTTTCACATATTTTTATATGGTAGAAATGATAACTTTTTTTTGTTAAATGATTAATTTAACCCCTCATGATACTCGTGGCATGTGTTGTGATTGATTTTAATGGGTTAAGGGACACACATGGGGTGTTCTACTTATTGAACATGGGAATTGAAATGTAACATTTAAAATTTATTTTTTACCAGTATCATTAAATTTATTTGTTAACATGTTAGTGTTTTTTGTGAAATGAATCTAATGGAAATTTTTAAAGGTTTTTAACATGGTAAAAAGGGTTGTTTGGTGTTATATTAAATGGATAAAATGAGTTATGGTTTGTAAAGGGTACGCTTTTTTTATTTTTTAAGTAATGTAAATAATTAATGTTTTTTAGTTTATTTTATGTAAATTATAATGTATAAACTCGATATGTTATAATATTTACATATGTATTGAATTAATTTTTTTATAAATGATGAATCTGTTAAACAATTATAGTTTATGGTTGGTAAAGGTGATATTATTAAATAATAATTTGAACAAGTATGGGTAGTATCTGGGGTATTGGCTTGAGGTTCTTTACCCAAGCGTAAGGTCGGACCGAGGCTCTAAACCCCACCCCTAGAATACATGTGTTTTGGAGATGTAAAAAGGATATATGCCCTTTATAGTTGCATTAGATTTGACTACCTAGACTGATGCTCCAAGTTATGTGTGATATTATTATTTGTCCAATGTTTTAACTAGTGAGATAATGAAATTAACTTATCCACTTACCCATTTAAGGTGAATGTCATAGGTCATAGTGTAAGTGAAGAAAACACCAAACCAATGGAATAAATTATGAAAATGGTCTATGTGAATGTTTTCAACTAATTGTACATAGTTTATCATTTTACATATATTATTAGTCATTTGGTGTATTCATAAACTATCTATTTAGACTGGATATTTTGTGGACACCATTGGTGGTGTCCTATTGAGTTATAATCATACCCTTCTCGAGCATCCATTGGGTCCCCAAAAATACATCATGATTACAGGTTGGTACAAGGTAAAAATCACTAGTCTAGATTGTGGAATTGGGAATGGGATGTCCATCGATGTGTGATTCGAACATAGATCTAGGAACTGTTTTGAGGATTTATTTTTTTTGTCTTATTTTGGAGTTCCAAAGACATGGAATAACACAAAATGACATAAAATTTTACTATATTTGTTGTGGGATAGTACCCCATTTTGGTAATGTTTAGTAAATTCATGTTTATTATTTGTTCTTGGTTCATTTATTTTATAAATTATATACTATGTATTGCTATGATAAACAATGTATTGTCTCCTAATGTGATCTATTACAAGCTCATTACTAGACTAAATCATCTGGAATATGGGGAGGATCACATGAGCTCATGTGGCTACCCAACTCGAGCCACCTGGTTAGTGTCACTCAAGATGGGGATGTTACACAAAACATATACTCAGTTATTAATTTAAATTAATAAGTAAAAACTATAAAAATTATTTTTATTATTCTATAAGATTATTGATTTTACAAGTTAGTGTTATATATCCCAAGTAATTTTATGATCCAGTTAAAATACAAAAAAAAATTATCAATGGAGGAACATGTTTTAAAGAAGTTTTCTTCAGATAAAACAATAAAATGTTTTTAGTTTCATTAAAATATATTAAAAAATATTTTTTCAGATAATAAACTAATATACACTGGATTTGATGGGAAATAACACAAATTCATATAGTAATCATGATAACTGATCAGGTTAGTGCTTTGTAACGTAGCTTTCTAATCCTAATTCTATAACTCATATTGTATAACATTTTACCAACATCATCTAAAATTTTTATACATGTTTTACATATTTGTGATTTTATTTCCTTAACAAGATCTATTCCAAGATTCATTAAAATTTAATAAGTGTTTTTAATTCAGTTTAGAAGGTTTCATTAGAATTGTGGAAATTTTGAAAAAAAATTAAGAATTTTAGTTTTCCCATTATAATAATTTCAAACAATTTATTAAATAAATTAAAAAATATTATGAAAATATTACATGGTTTATATTAAAATAACATGATAAAAATATAATCAATTAATTGATAACAAATTTTTGAAATCATTATTAAAAAGAGGTTAAATAAATTTGTAACATTTAACAATAATTTAATAAAAAATTAGTTATCCATTATTCCAAAGTTGAGGTTCTTTTCTACCCCTAAATATCATTAAATAACGTGAAAACATGATAGGGAAAATAATCGTTTTCAAAATTGGGTTGTTTATCAATGAAAATTTTAGGAAAAAAAACAATTATAAAATAAATTTTGATATCAACATTTAAATGTTTAAAATTTAAATGAGAATAAAGTGAGAACAATATTATAATGGATTCTACATTTTAAATGCATTTAAAGGATTCAACATAAAAATTAAATTCTTATTTTTTATAAACAATAACATCAATTAGATAATTTTTATGAGGGGACATGTCTTTGTTCATTATGATTATTTAATAAAACCCTACATAGTTTCAATAAGTGGATAATTATAAAATTTTGTTTCGAGATTACAAATTTTGTTCCATTAAAATTATCTCAAACCCCCATGCATAGAAATTAACAAATACTCATTATTAATAGAATCTTCAGGTTATCACAGTTTAAGATGAGAAAGAAAATCATGATTTTCAACCACATTTTGACCAAATAACTAGTTTGAGTTATATAATGTATTTAGATGATAAATTTTATTCGGATAATGGTATGTAGATAAAACACATTATTTGGGTGAATTAGTGGAGGGATTTTTAAGTATACAATCAATTCGTTTCTAAGTTATATTTTTAGGTATGGTCAAGCTATCTTCGTTAACAACATATCAATTAAAGGATGATGTTTAGTACGATTGTCATCTAATTTTATATGGATCGAATATTTGACGATCATTGTGTACTTATTAAGGACTCATATATAATTACTTAATATTGTGTACCCTTTAAATAAACCTTCATTGAATTTTCTGTTAGATATTTTAATATTATTCATGGTGTAAATGGTTAAAAATTTACAACTAAAAACATTAATTTATCCCATAATAAAAAATTTTATTTTCCAAATTTACAATGGTGTTTTATAAATTTTAATCTTATAAGAACATTTTTAATTATATAATAAAATATATTGACTACCTCAGAGAAAAATTAGTTAGTTTGATTAAATTCAGTCAAAAAATTCCTAAACATTTCATAGTGGGTTATATTTCATGTTTTGAAAAAACAATTATTTTTGGGGTTTTATGAGTGGATAAAGAATGTTGCTAACCGTGAAAATAATAAAATATATCAAAGAAATTTTTATAAAATTATATACCATGATAAATTATAAGGGATATGATCCTATAAACAATTTTATTTTTGGAATTCCCTGAAATATTTATAATGGATTAACTATCATAATTTTTATAAGCTACGAATATGAAAAATGTAAATCATGTATAATCATCAATAATTACAATGTTATGGGATTTGACTCCAATAATAGAAACATGACTAGGTGAATAGGGAGGAAATTATTTATTTTGATGGTTATAATGGAGGAAATACCCTTTTTTATTTTAAGAAAGATCTTTATTTCTCTAAAAGTCTTAAGAGCTCACAATCAATGTCATCTTTGAGAAAAAACATTGGTAAATCTTATAATTTTTAGTTATAGTTTATAAAAACAAGAGTGTATCTATTATAATGACAAATATTTTGATGAAAAAGGTATGATTAATTTTCCTATTATGCTTTTAAAAATAATATTGTTAATAAAATTTAAAATTAATATATTATATAAATATTTTAAAAAGAAGATTTGGTAAATAAAATATCTTCTTTAGAATAAAACAGATTAATTTTTTTTTCAAAATGAATTTTATAAACTCTATTACCTAATTGAATAATACTTGGTAAATTATTATTCAATACATTGAAAAATAAAATATATTTAATTAATGTTGATTTGTGAAACTGATCATACCCATACTATTTATTTTAATCTTTTATTTTTCCCCTACTGTTACATTCCCTTCATTAAAGATTATAATATGATAGGGTTTGGAAGGACGACCATAAATGTTCTTTATGAAAATAGTATCCACATAATATGTATCTTCTAATGTAATTTTTTACCAAAATATCCTTACAAAATATTTATATACTAATTAATTAGTTAACAATATATCAGGTCCACATATATTTGTTTATAATGAATATAGAATAAAAATTGTTTTGAATGTTTTTTCCATTTCAATTGATAGAAGATAGATGAATTATTATTTTACTATATATTTTTTTTATAATTTAATTCAAAAATATTATTCAATAATTTGATGTTATAATTAAAAATAATATTTTATAATATTCCCTTAAAAAATGTTTTTTAGTTCTTGTTTGAAGAAATGATTTTTCTAAATAACTTTTTTAATGATTACATTTAACAACATTTTGTGAACCAACAATTATATTTAAATATTTATCATCATGTTTTAATTATGAATTATTACTTTAAATATCTTTAATTTTAGTTTATATGTTCTGAATAATAGATTGTTCGTATAGTTTATATACAAATCTTTAATATGTTTTAAATGTTGACCATTTTCGAAAACAACAAGATTCAATTTATTTTTATGATCTTCAAATTCTGAAAAATTTTAACATAAATCATTGAATTTTATCTCTAGCAAGGAATATGTATTCATATACTGATGAAGATTCTAAAAAAGTTGAATAATAATAAGTATAACATATGAAATTTACTTGTTTTCAGATCATGATATATACAATGTAGAACGTAGGACATTCACCACTAAATTTAGATTTTATAAATGATTTATCAGTAGTACTCCATGTATAAAATTTTATTTCATTTTTACATTGATTCATAAATTTGGACTTGAATTAATTCATGGTTTAATCTAGATTTGTGTGAAAATTATTTTACCCAAATAAAACAAGTAACATATATTCCTTGATTACTCATTTTAGAGCATAAAAATATCTATTTTTAAGATATTGATTCATCTGCTGATTATGATGATAAATCTCAGTTTCACATTTGGATGTTTAATCATTTGTTTCTTTAAAATAAAATATATTTTTTGATTTTTTGAACCCCCTTTTCATATTTAAAAATAGTCTTCTCAATGTTATCACTTATTCTTTACGATATTTGAAAAGTTCTTCATCCTACATGCTTTTTATGTATTTTAATTTTTGGATTGTGTTTATTTTTTGTCCCAATTACTTCATAAAAAGAAACATGTTTTATTAAAAAATTACTTATACAAAGAGTATAACTAATATATTTTTTAACATTAAAATTTTAACTAAATGGGGTAATTAATAATGTATTTGACTCAGTATAATGAATATAAAAACACTGAATGTATTATCTCATCATATATAATCTTATATCTTAGACATAGTTTTTTTTCTTTCATGATTTACTAATATAAGGTTCTATATTTCAAAAATATTATTAATATAGAACATAAATTAAGTTCATTTTATTCCAAAACACAACATAATGTATATATTTCAGCTACCAAAAAATTCAAAAAAAATCAATATTCAATTTTTAGTGTTTTTTAGTTGTAAAATTATAACCATAGATAAGTATAGTATATAAAATATAACCTTTAGATTTAATCATAGAAGACATACGTGTCTTCCAATAACCTTAAATTTTACCATAAAAATGTATCGTTAAAAACATAGTGTCTTATGGTATCTATATGTATTGTAAAAATAAATTTACTAAAAAACATATATTATATGTTAAATATGTTGATATAAAAAAAGTCTGTCACACCTGGATTTTCGTGTCATTTATTTGATATGGTTCAATGGCAATCCCGATCCTTTTCCAAGGATAGGGATGAGATTAATGTTGAGTTTTAAAGTTAAATATATACAATCATCCATATTTGGGTGCCTTAATTAATTTTTTGGGTGTTTTCGTAGAAAGGGTGGTTACTTCATGATTTGGGCTAAATCATGAGCTCATTTCCATATTTAAAAACATATTTTGTTTCTTTTATAACACCTTAATTTTTGGACATTTTTGACTCATTAAACTTCATATTTTTCCTCATATGGCTGACTCAATCCTAAATAACCTATTTCTACCCATTAAGAGTTAATAATAATTGTGAAATTGGGTAACCTTTTCAGGTATTGGCCCATCATGTGGGCCCATTTCCAGTTTTTAAAAAATAATTTTTTCTTTTATATATTTTTCATTTTTGACAGTTTTCTATGATTCCACCTCCCAATAGATCCCAATATACCTAGGAGCACCCCCATTTTCTATTTTTAGTATTTGGAGCTCATCTTCGATCAGTATTAGGGAAAATGTCACATGATTCCATGAAATCATCCTGATTTTCCAAGGTAAATTGTCTCTTCCATAAATCCTTCATATTTCACTTTTTTTACCCCAAATCATATTTACCTTGTTCATCCAAAGCTAAGGAGAATCTCTAAGAACTTCTAACCCATTATCTTTCTTCTATTGGGGAAAATCTAAGGGAATATGAAGAGTCCCTTATTTTCTAAGTTGAGATTCCCTCTCCTTTATCCCCCCTTCCTTCTCCTTCCATTTTCTTTTGATTTCATCTTATCCACTGGTCATGCACGACATAGGGTAAATTTTTTTTAACGATTTTTATGGGTTCTGGGATTTTTTATGGTGGTTCTTCATAGGTCTAAAGTGTTGGGAACCACAATGGGTGATTTCAGGTGTGTGTTTCCTTTACGCCACCAATTTGTGGTAGGATATACCTTATACAAGTCATTACATTTATGGTTCATAATTATCATGGTACTATAAATTTATTTATATGATATTTATTGTGATGAAACCTTGGTTTTAATTGGTTTGTGTGAAAATGACGTTTATCCCTTATTTTGTTAAAAAATATAGTTGTTTTGTAATAAATGTGTGCTCCTCTTGATTGATAAATTAGTCCATGAGCATTAGAACATGGTTTGTTGTATTTTGAATATTTTACACTAAATTGAATTAATTTAGGGCATATAAATGGTTTTATATCCCTTTTAATGTTCTTAAAATAAGCTTTTTTGTTAAAGAGTTCTTGACATTTGTTCGGTAAATGGTTTGGTTGGCGTTTATGTGTCTAGTTCAATTTAAAATGATTTGTTTCAGTTTATAAATACATTGGAAGAATGAAAAATGTTATTTTATGATTCTTTTATATATTTACAATGTGGATATTGTTTTATAAATAAATGAATTTTGTTTTATGAAATGTTTTGGCCTGAGTTCCAGAAAAATGGATCGTTTGGCATCATTATCGAATTAGTGCTCTTTTGAATATGGAACAATAGTGTTTTAAGGGATTTATGAATGTTTTTATCTACTGTAAATGGTTTTTATACACATATTTATGGAAAGTTAAATGTGTAAATTTGGAAAACTTTTGTTTTGAGAAAGGCTTGTGGGCCCATTTGGAAACATTGAGAAAAATGGTGAGATTTTTTATTATGAAAACCACATAAGGATGTTTCTCTTTCCAATCATATTTGTATATAATGGATGGTACATCATTATTGGGGAGTCCTTGTTATCTATTATGAGAGTGCCTCAGGTTGGACCTTGTATGTTATTTTTGTTAATGGCATGAGATTGATCCTTGGTGTTAGTCAGGGTGATGTCTATTGTGAATTATAATTATATATATATATATATATTGATTGGATTCGCAGATGGAAAAGATTAGAATACCATATTTTTATCAACAAGAGACATGGGAACATGGAAAATTGAGGGAAGATTCTATGAACAATTGCTACAGTGGTTGTGAATGGATTAACCAGTGTCCCATAGAAGGTGGATATGTATTTGGGTTTATTGCTATGGGATTAGGCCCCTCAGTCTTTCTGGAGTTAAGGTTGATGAGTATTTGGGATTTTTGGTTTTCATCATGTGTGGCATGCCAAAGTGGATGGATTCTCATGTATTAGTATGTTCTGGTTTGTGCTTGATCTCTTAGGTTCACCCATGTCTATTGGATTTCAGTTTCTTGTAGAGATAAATATGTTTCATGTATATATATTTACATTTCCCTTGATGTGGGATTACTATTATGCCTTATTGTGTATTTTCTTCATGGAAAGTGGTGGTATAGCTTTTATTGGGATTATGAAAATGGTTTTCAAATTAATTTTTTTAATTCTCTTGTGAAAATCTGAAAATGTAAACATCACTTTTCCCTTGAAAATGCTATTTTCACACTAGTTGAATAAATCAAGTTTCAGAAAGGAATAAGGGAAACAACGTGTACTTTGTTTTGGATTAACCTTGCATAAAAACATAATTTTATATATTGTATTTCAAGAATGAAATTGATGTTTCCATTTTTTTAAAGGGCGTCCATTGGGAATATATTATATGTCTGGACTAATAATTTTTTTACTCATGCCTATAGTTCTTTTATGTTTTTATCCCTTATGCTGGTTTCTGTTTATGATAGATCACATTGCATGGAATGTGATTTTTTTGTTGGGGAGTGACCGGTGGGGCAAATAGAGTAAGTTGGTCATCAGTTATGGTCAGTTTAGTTTTATTGTTTAGTTGTTCTCCCAGTTTTGTCATATACATGATGTATAATTTGGTTTTTTATATAAATGTGTTTGGGATGTCCATTTCTTTGTGTTGTTGTTTTATTGTTTATGTTTGGGGGAAATAATTCCTTTTCTACTCTATTTATTCCCTTGGTGCATGTCGCCATCCTGGGAAGATCGGAAACGCCTCTCGGGACTTGTCGTGGGCTAGCCTGGGTAATCGCTTCAGGGTCGACTCATGCTGGTTCGTGAAAAAATGGTATCAAAGGAGGTTAGCTCTTAGCGGACCATTCTTTATAGATCACTCTTTTTTATTCGGGGATTTCAAGGTATATAGAGTAATATTTTTGGGAATTGAGGTGTAGGTACGATAAGAGCGTCGTGAACTCTTGCTCATTCTATCATTAGGTGGAAATGGGAAGTCCAGTTTTATTAGTGTCTTTGGTTCTGTAGATTATTTGGTGTTGGGATAAGACAAGGGGAGTTGATGGTCTCTGTGATCTTTCAGGGCCTAGAGATCCATTTCGATCCCGATTCATGGTCTTAATAAGACTCTTAGTGTTGGTGATATGTTTGACATATGGCCGCTAACTATATTATCATGTCACTAAATGATAGTAGTTACTTTTTTGTAAGTCTCTGGGGCCTTTCTTGAATTATGATATTTGGTTTTAGAATCCTTATGTGATAATTGTGAATGTTGGTTTGAAAAGAAATTTTGTGTTTTTGAAAAGTGTAAAATGGGTTTTCAAAATTTAATATGAGAAATGTTTTGGATTGTGGGGTTTCTTTAAGAAAATCTTGCAGATAAAGAAGAGATGATTTTGTAGGATTGAATATTCCCCAATCTAAACATAAGGTTTGTTGAAATGAAATTTTTGTAAAGAATGGAATATTTTAATGTAATTTTGAAACATTGTTTTAAATGAGGTGTTTTGGGCTGTTGAAAAGTTTTTGAATATGATAAATTCGTTTTGGAAATTTGGTTTTGAGCGGCAGTTGTTTTTATGGAAATGGGTTTTGGCCATTGTGGTTGTCAGATTATGAAAATAGTCCTTGGTGATTTTTTTTTAAAATAGGTAAGGGGATATTTGTAATAGAATTGTTGTTTTTGGAATTTCAATTAACTAAAATGGATTGGTTTTTAATCCAATGGTTCTTGATGAAGTGAGTTTTGTCTTGTGAAAACTGAAAAGGGTTTTTGATTTGGTGGTTAAAGTGCCTTTGGAAGGTACATGCTTATTTTTATAATGATGATGTTTTGTTTTTTCCTTCAGTGTTTTCAGGGGTTATGACATGTATGTTCTTGTCAATATATGGATGAATGGCTAGTATGGAATGGTATTTGAGTGCCTGGGGTGGCACGTAAATGTTCATGTGAGTTGGACTTGATGAAACAACATTGGTGAATGTGAAATATCCACCAAGTTAGTTTTTTCCAAAAGTTGTTTGAGTCGGAAAAAAATTGTGGTGTTTGTTATGAACTCACAGTTATGTGGATTTTTTATCCAATTTTGTAGATGTTTTGACTATTCGATATGCTTTATTTTGATCTATAAATCTTAACCTTGTTGCGTCTTGGGATGGGTTATTGATGGTGGATTAGTTTTGGTGTAATGTTCAATGGGTTTCTAAAAATGTTTTGGATGATGTGATGTGTCTAATGATGGTTCTCTGTTGGAAATCCCTCTAGTTGATCTACCTAAGGATTTGTTTCAATTGAAAAATCCACCTCTTATAATGATACCTCTTCCTATTTTTTTGAAATAGAGAGCTGTTTCGGCTCGATTTAAAGTGCCATCCCTTTATGGTGATTCTCTCTTTTCTTGTAGTAGTGCCCGGTGATGTTTTCTGGGTGTTTTTGTGTGTGTGGTTCATTCGGTTCCTCGATAAGAGTGAGAGAAAATATTGTTTTGTATCTCCATATCCTTGTTTGGGTAAAAGTGTGTTGTTTAAGAATAGAGTATCATGGTGTATCTTGATTTTTTGTTTCTTCCTGGGACTGTTATTTGGTACTGTGTGGAACTAAGGTAAGGAATACAATTTGAGGATTATCAAAGCTTGACAGCAAGGCAAGAGATACTTCATCCATCAGAGCTCTAGCCAAAGGTTTCAGAGTGTTGCTTTCACATAGTTAGGAGTCCTAGGATTGTGGGTAGTATTTCAAATCATGTAACTCTAACATTTTAGTGAGGTATCTCTTTTATTTCTTTTTTGGTTTCAATGGCCCAATGATTGGGGCCCCTTCTCTCCCCTCCCTAATTGGAGGGGGTTTGGATCTGTGTAGAGAGTGTTGGCCCAGTTCTTTACACCTCCATTCGAGAGTGGGTGGCTTAAATAATCATGTTTTATTCCTCTCAAATTGGGTTGTTAGGTTTTTGTAGGAGAGTTTTGGTGGGATTATGTAAATGAGGATTGATTCTCTCTCATGTTTAATTATTATTTGTTCGTTGCTAGTTGGTTCCTAATGGTGGGGAGACCCACCATGGGTCTTATGGATATTCATCCTAAGAACTTGTCTTGTGATAAATGTTTCTTAATGGTGGGGATTCCATTATAGACTCTCCTAGATTATTTGTTTATCATGAATTCTCTTTGGTTTGGTTGACCATTGTGTTTATTGGGAGAAGTACCAACAATATAGTTTTTAATATGGTTGTGGAGGTTGTGACTTGATCCATCGATTGATTATCAAGAAGTGGTTGTGAGTTGGTGTTTTTTTGAGTCAATGGGCTGAAGTTATGTTAATTGTGAATGATATATACTTGGATTTATAGTGTGGATCATATTTATAAGGAATAATTAGGTGTTGATCATTCAGCTGGAAAGCATTATGTGTTTCTGAAGGCAGAATGTTTTATTGGTGGGGAGAATTGTCACACCTGATTTTTCGTGTCATTGTTTTGATCCAGTTCATTGGAAATAGTGTTCCTTTTCCAAGGTCTTGTGTGAGATAAATATTGAGATTTTAAATTTCATATATATTTAATCATCCATATTTGGGTGCCTCAATTATTTTTTGGAAGTTTTTGTAGAAAGGGTGGTTACTTCATGATTTGTGCCAAACTATGATCCTATTTCATTATTTAAAATCATATTTTATTTATTTTATAAATACTTGTTTTTTTTATATTTTTTGACTCATTGCACTTACTATTTTTCCACCTATAACATATTCAATCATAAATATCCTTTTGGACCCATTAATAATTAATAATAATGGTGAATTTGGGTTATCTATTCAGGTATTTGTCCTACGCGTGGGCCCATTTCCTGTTTTTTAAAAAATAATTTTTCTCTTTTATATATTTTTTATTTTTGACATATTTTTGTGATTAAACATCCCACTCGAGGCCATGATACACAGGTGGTCCCCCATTTTCGATTTTCACTCTTTGAAACTCATCTTTGCTGAGTATTAATGGGAAACATACAAAGATTACTGAAATAGTCCAACTTTTCAAACGTAAATTGCGTCTTTCAAAAAAATTTCATCATTCACTTTTTTTACCCAAAATAAAATATCCTTCATTAGTACAGACCTAAGACGAATCTTCAATAATTTCCAAACCATTACCTTTCATATAATGGTGTATATCTAAGGGAAGATAAAGTGTCCCTTAGTTTCCATGGTGGGATTCCTTGTGCTTTCATCTTCCTCTTCCTTATTCTTACATTTATTTTTGGTTTTATATTCTCCCCTGGTCAGTCATGACATAAGGTTCTATTTTTGAATGCTTTTTTATGGGTTTTGGTTTCTTTAAGGTGGTTCTTCATAGGTCTAGATTGTTGGGAACCACAATGGGTGATTTCGGGTGTGCGTTTCCTTACGCCACAGATTTGATGTAGTATATCCCTTGAAAAATCCTTTAACATTTATGTTACATCATTATCGTGTTTATATAACCTTATTGATATCTTATTTGTTGTTGTGTAACCACGGTTTTAATTGTTTGGTGTGAAAATGATGTTTAATGACATATTTTGAAAACAAATATAGTTATTTTTGGTATGAATGTGCACTCTTCTTGTTTGATAAATTATTACATGAGATTTAAAACCCGTTTTTTGGTATTTTGAATATGTTTTAGTAGATTGAATAAATTTTTTGTATGAAATTTTTTTTTTCTATCCCTTTTATAGTGTTTAAAATAATTTTTTTTGTTATACAGTTAATTACATGTGTTTGGTAAATTTCCCAATAGGGTTTTATGCGTCTATTTAAATTTAAAATGATTTGTTTGGATTTATAAATGCATTTCTTGCATGAAAAATGCTATTTTCGGTTTCTTTTATGGATTTAAAATGTTGATTTGGTTCTAAAAATATATGGGTTTTGTTTTATAACATATTTTTTCTCAAGTTGTCGGAAAATGGATTGTTTAACATCCTTATGAAAATGGCCATGTTTTGAATATGTAACCTCCGTGTTTTAAGGGATTTTTTAAAGTGGATTGTTGTTTTAAATTGTGTCTATACATGACTTTATTAAATGTGAAATGTGTACCTTTGGATAATGATTGTTTTTAGAATTGCTTAAGGGACCATTTGGTAACTTTGTGAAAAATGGTGAAATTGTTTATTATGAAAACATCATGTAGGTGATTCTCGTGCCATGATTGTATGTATATAATGGATGGGATGTCCATACTGAGGAAGCCTAATGATAAATAATGTGTGTGACTTTCTTTGGACTCTTTATGCTATTTATTATTAATTTCATGAGATCGGTCCGGGAAGTGACTCAGGGTGATATCTATTTTGAATTATCATTGTATATATGTTGTGATTGGATGCTAGGATGGAATCGATTGAAACATACCCTTTTTATATACATGATACATGGGAACCTCAA
Organism: Viscum album; assembly: GCA_963277665.1. Taxonomy (NCBI): domain Eukaryota; kingdom Viridiplantae; phylum Streptophyta; class Magnoliopsida; order Santalales; family Viscaceae; genus Viscum; species Viscum album. The sequence goes on along the minus strand of OY728166.1, from coordinate 287,644,338 downwards.
ATATTTGGAAAAAAATCTATGAATGATTGCTTCACTGGTAGTGGATGGACTGACCAATGTCCCATAGTAGGTGGATATATTTTTGGTTTATTGCTATGGGATTAGGCCCCTCAGTCCGACCCGAGTTTGGGCATTTTGATTTTCATCATGTGTGGTATGCCAATGGGGATGGATTCTCATGTATTAAAATGTTCTGTTTTGTTCTTGATCTATTATGTTCACCTATGTAAATTGGATTTCTAATTCTTCTATTGATGAATATGAGGATTGTATATATATTTACAATGCCCTTCTTGTGTAATTACTATTATGACTTATTTTGTATTGTTTTTTTATGGAAAGTGGTGGATTGTTTTTGATTAGGTTTATGAAAATGGTTTTCAAATTTAGAATATTTTCATCCTCTTGTGAAAATATCAAAATTTAAACACTAAATTCCCCTTGAAAAGGCTATTTGCACTCTAGTTGAATGAATCTAGATTTAGAAATTAATAAGGGAATCAACTTGTACTTTGTTTTCGAGTAACCCTGTATAATACCACACTTTTATATATTTTATTTCAAACATGAAATTGATGATTCTATTATTTTAAAGGATGCTCAATTGGAATAGATTATCGAGCTAGCCTACTGAGTTTTAATACTCCCGCCTATAGTTCTTTTCTATTTTTATCCCTTTTTCATTTTTCAACATATGTTTGATTGTATTGAGCCGCATGTGATTATCTTGATGGTGAGTGACCAATGAGGTCACATGGTGTTAGTTGTCCATCATTTCTGGTTGTTTTAGTTGTACATTTTAGTTGTTCTCTCAGTTTTGTTGCATACATGATGGCTAATTCAGTTTTTTATATAAATGTTTTTGGGTTGTCCATTTCTATTTGTTGTTGTTTAATTGTTTATGTTTGGGTGAAATAGTTACCTTGTCTACTTTATTAATGCCATCGATGCTTCTCTCCATCCTGGGTGGATCTGGAATGCCTCTCAAGAATTGTCACGGGCTTGCCAAGGTGATCAGTTCAGGGTTGACGTGGGCTGGTTCATGACATAATCATTGAAAGAGTAGAGAAATAATAATAATGCTAAAAAATTGATGATAACATTGATCAAAATGTAATCTTTGAGTTCTACAAAATTGAAATAGTGGGTTTGTGGGTTAATTTTCTTCTATAAATCTATAAACTTATTTTGTATACACAAGAAAATCCATATTAAAGGATTTTTTAAAATTAAAACATTTTGTCGATATTATATAAATATAAATTATTGGCAAAAGAAAAATTGAATAATAATAAATTATTATTAGTGAATTAATATATAAATATGTTATAGAAAAATGGAATGATTAATATTTTGAATCTAAGAAATTTTAAGTGCAATGTTTTAATGCAATAACTTGTTAAGGTATAAAATAGAGAACCAAATTTATTAATGGAGTTTGGATAATTTTCTTGGATGGAAGAATATGCCTCCTACAACATTTTATGTGGGGTTATTGGATTAATGCATTATAAGTAATAGTATCATATTAACAAATATTCCATTTCATTTTAATATCTTATAGAATGATACTAGAATACAAACAACCATTTTTTAATGTTTTAGGTAAAAACCTCAAGGATAATTAATCATGTTCATTTTATCATTTTATTGAAATAAACACATGTATAATACATTAAATGTTACATTTGACTGAAATATAAGAAATATATGAAGAATGAGATTATTTTTTTGATGAAATATAGTTCCAGAATGGTCTAAATTATCTCAAATAAGAAATAAGATACACTCGTAGCGAATTATAAATATGTAAGAATAAATGAATTTTACTGGGTATAAATCTTTTGGAATTGAGGTCAATTTTTTGAATGTGAGTAATTTGGAAATTTTTGTGTTATGGAATTGAAAATTAGATGGGATGGTATATTTAAAAGACTTTAAATGGGTATATTTATTTCCATCATGAGTGTTGGAGAAGACATGGGTCAATTAAAAATTTGATGAAGATGAGTTAAAACTTTTTTACTACCATTTAATCACCCACATATTTTTCTAGATATTATCTACTGTCTACGAAGGTGATCCAAACATCATGGTGGTGGGACACCTAGAACACTCATGGTTAAACCAGATGACGTATGATAGTAGTGGGATATACATCACATAGTTCGTGTTTCCCAATTTTGAGAGAAATAACCAGTTCCTCCTCTACATACATCAATGGAATTATATTCATCTCAGAACGTCACACCATGAGTGTAAAATATCTATCAGGATGTTAATAATTAATCCTTATTGGTTTTTAAATATTATAATATCATTTCATTATGATCAACTAATTACCAAGGTAACAAATGAAATCATTAAATACCAACACCTTGAATGAATGTATTAGAAGCATTATGGATTATTTAGTATCATATAAAGTTTCTAATATGAGAAGAAAAAAATGAAATTCATTATATGTAAACACACATTACATAATGAATAATTTATGAAAATATTATAGATTTTCAATTTTTCAAATTCATTTTTTATAAAATTGATTATTTTATTTGTTTTATAAGATTCTAAATTTTTCATCATTTTGTATTAGTCAATTGTTTTTAAGACATTTCATGATTTAAAATTACTTATAATCTCAAAATAATTTTTCATCATGATACATTATTTGAATACTTCATCATAAGACATAATAACATGACTTCAGAAATAAAATCTCTAGATGATATTTTTATAACATAATGGGTCCAAAAGAAAAAAATTTAAATAAAAACATAGTATGAAAATATATTTTAATTATATGATGTATGAATTTCAAACATGTATTTTGTATATGTAAAGTTCATTGTTTTTTATAAAATTAAAATATTTTATGTAATTTTATTTAGATTATCATTAATTTGTTATTTAATACTTAAAACATCATTTTAAGAATTTTCTTATAGTTGTTTCAAAATATACTATAAAAAATATGATTTTTTTTATATCTTATTGGATTTTTAAGTAGTTGAATACTAAATATTATTTTCGAATTAAAAAAATGAGATTATTAAATATTTAATAATATAAACCAGTCTTTTATTTCATATATTAGTGTGATTTGTTTTTATTATGTGAATCTAAAACTAGAATATGATTATATGAGGATTCTTAGTGATTTAGTTAAAAGTTAAATATGCTAATTTCAGGATGTTTATAATTCTTTTATTTATGAGTTATTATTTTATATAGATTTATGATGAGGATGATTTAATAATTATTTTTTTCAGATAGCGTGAAGATAAAATAGAATATTTGTAAATCTCAAGGTAAAATAAAATTATTAAAATGTGAAAATAGTTTTAGATATCTTTAATACAATTCAATGTAATTACATGATGAAATGGAGGAGGATCATGGAGTATTATTTTTATTGATGTTTAATGAATTCTTAGCTAGAAATTGTTTTACCATATTTATTCATAAATTTTTGATTTTATAGATGAAAGCATGAGGTTTTATTGAAGAATGAGATAAAACATACTAATAATTTCTAGAGTAGAGTATTATTTGTCGAAGAATAGATATTAAATACCAAATCATAAATTATATTTTACTCATTTATTATCTGGATATACTGGAGAATAAAATTTGTGTTAGATTATTGTGATATAGGTCTATATTTATTCAGATGTAAGTGTACATCAATTTTTCATCCCCAGAGAAGGTATCATTTAAATAACCCAATGAATCATAGAAAAATATTTTTATATACAGACTAAATATATATGTTATTAGAGTGAACTCTCTCATTTTAGTTTTACATATGATTGTTGGTTGTGTAAAATGAATTTTTCTAGTTTTTCCCTAGACAAGAACAGTGAAATTATAAAATAATTCTAAAATATATAAAGTCATTTTCTTATAGTGAATAATATTCACCTATTTAAACTGAACATATATAATATCGAATATTTTTCAATTATGGGTATTAATTTTATCTATATAAAAATTTAGAATAATATTCTTGATAGATTTCCTAACACACAACACTGAGCATTAGGAGAACCCCAATATAGTATTCAAATGTTATGATTGTTTGTAATAGTTTTTTCCTAGCCATTGGATTATAGGGAATAAAAAGGTTTCACCATATTATTAAAATTATGTATAATGGTTCAATATAACATATTTATTAATAATCATTATGTATATAATTTTTATTAACCAAATTTTATACTAAATAATTCTCTTTTATTAAAAATGGATTTTATTTATCTATTGATAAAATATTATAACTAATTTTTGAAACATTTTGAAATTTTATTTGATAAAAAAATATACTTTTCAATTTAACATTTCAAATTATATTATGATTATTTTTTTGGAATTTTATGAATATATTTATTTTTCAATGAACGGTAAAAATAAATTTTTTTAAAATGAATTAATTAATTAAAGTAATATAGAAGTTTAATTATTTTCTTATTTTATTATTATTGTAACATGTAATCTTTTTGATTTAGAATAACCTTATCTAAATCATAAATTTTACAAATTTGTTTCTAATTTACTATTTATTCCTAAAAGGCATATTTCAAAAAACCAGTGTTTCATTGCAATTTAAATATTTAAATTAATATTAATTTATGAAATATATATATTAAATGATGAAAAAATAGACACCCAATTTCATATAAGGATTTAAAAATTTGCAAAATTGTTCCCTTTTATTTTATTGCATTATCAATTGTAACAATTATAAAATTTATCATATTAGTAAATGGTAAATCTATTCATTGTGGGTACATATATATATGATAAAGCAATAAAAGTGAACCAAATTGTTACCTTTATTTAATTAGATCTGAAAAAAATTCCATATCGAACCAAAAATTTAATATAAGACATTTTGGATCCAATTTAAATTGGTAATGTCATTTATGTTATTTTATGTAAGGTAAATTCCAAAACATTGTTCCGTTGATTCTAACATCTATTATACCTTCACATGAGGAAAAGAATATGATTAAAAAAAATAAAAAAAAATTCTTTTAAAAATAAAAAATTTATTTTCATTATGGTAATTTATTTATAATTTTCTATGATTTTATAATTATCTTATATTCTTACATATCAAACAAAAATTATTTTTTCAATTAAAAAAATAAAAAATATTTTTAAAATATTATTGGTAATAAAACAATGATGGAATATTTTTTCAAATAAAATTTTCAAATTTTAGAGATGTGATAAATGAATAACTTTCAAAATTATTTTGTTGATATATTTATTATATTGATAATTGAATAGTGCCAAAAATGAAATTAATGATTTTTTATTAAATAGTATTTCATTGAATGATTTAAAATTCATACACTAGCCATGTTAAATGAATATGGTAGAAAATATTAACCATGTACCAATTATTGGCAACATGTCCATTATTTGGTATCATTTATGACCACTAATGCGTAGAAAACATTAATATTATAGTAATTTTCCAATGAATTAATCGGTGTAGGGGGGGATAAAAATAAAATATAAAGGGGAAAACAATAAAAAAACTTTTTGAAATTTTATATTATGAGGATATTTAAAATAATAAAAATCTCATCTATAAATTTTATCAATGTGGATCAATTTAGGCACAAAAACAAATTTATACTAATTCCATACTTTAGGAAATTCCAAAAAATGCCCCTCTCCTAACATATAAAAGGAAAACCCTACTTATTTTTATTACACCACATTGATAATCATAACATTAAAATGCAATACATAATTATCTTCACAAATCTATTATAATTTTTCTAGAGGATCTATTATTTACAAAGCAAAATCCCTTCATTCCATAAGAGGATATCTAATAGAATTCAACTGAATAATAGTTAATTAACATTTCTTACTCTATCATGTTTTTATCTAATAGTTATTATTTATATATTTCGTAACAATAATAAAATAATAATATTTCAAAATTAAATATATTTATTGTGTGTTATGATTATGGGAAAACTATATTCTATTTTTTCTATCATATAATAGGTGAAAACATTCCTTGTCTTCATGTTTGGATTACTATCTCCATGTTGTGGTGTAATTTATTTTTCATCCTCAATTTTTATGGATGGTAATAAAAATGGAATTTATAAATATATATTATATTTATAATATATTTATTCTTATGAAATTATAATATAATCTCAAACTTCATAATATCCAATTTGATGAAAAATTATTACTTCACTTGTGCATATATGTGGAATATCTCCTCCGTGAAGGGATGGTATCCATTTTTCATTTCCAGTCAACAATGATGGGGATAATGATTGATTTAATTAATTTATATAAAATATATAAAATAATAATTTTTTTCTGGGTATTTATTGTTTATATTAATATTTTTCCTTCTGTTGAAAAGTGAAGAAAACATTCATGTAAAAGTATGACCTATCGACTCAATGAATTGTGTAATTAATTAATAAAATTCAGTATTTTACGGATTAATAAAAATAATTATATATTGAATATCTATGTTATTTCTCTATTAAATAAAATTTAATTAATGATGGAACCATAAGAAATGACCATGAACTAATGATACAGAACTAGATAATATATATCAAATGATATTTTTAACACTCAAATAAATGATAAATATAAATGATTTTTAACAAATGATGAATTAAGTGTTATAAATGAATCATATATGATATTAATATTTTGTTACAAAAGTATAATAAATTTAAAATTATCATAGATGTAGTTAAAATATCATATGAGGAATGCCAAACTTGATGTAAAGGGTTTCTTAACTAAATTTTGATACATTGGGTTATTATTCTACATCATTGATTATGGTATTAGATTAATATGTGTGTAATTGCCTGTCATTGAATTAGGTTATTTTTACACCTTTTTGTAGATACTCATTTTTTACACATAATAACTTCATTTATTAATTATCATTTTAGTGACACATTCGTTGTATGGGATTACATCTAAACTTCCACTCTATTAATACATATGTATTGACCATGAATCTATTTAACATTTTATGGTGAAAATTATAATAATTTGATATATATATATATAATTAAAACCTATTTATTCATTCAGATTTTTATTTCAATTCATGTTACTCTTTTAAGGGGTTACAATGGATATGTACGTAGTACACATCCCAATATTTGGATAATTTTCCTATTATTCATGTGACATTATGAAAAATTTTAGTAGGAAATGGTCAGGAATAACATAGATTAAACTGATTTTCTCTTAGACTGAAATGATGTTGTCATGATTTCTAAGTCATGTCAATGATTTACATTATTAGGTTCTTTCCCACTATGATTATGGTTCATCATTATATTTTTTTTGTTTTAGTTAATGGTAGGATCCTATTGGTATCACATTATCATAGGATTTTATTCATAATTCATTAATTAGGTGAAAATAAATTGGGTGATGACTAAATTGAAAGATATTATGATTTTTCCTAGTGATATATCATGATATATGATTAATAGACAACACAATAAACACCTATCAAAGTCAAAAATCCAGATAATAATAGATTAAATTGAGTGAATTAGATATAGATAACATAGATGAAAGAAGATTGAATATAATTTATTACATAATAGTGTTAATAAACAACCAAGAAAATCTATTAGTAAAACTGTAATTTTTTTATGTTCATTAATAAGGTATAAATAAATGTTTTTTAAAGAAAAATAATGAGTTCAATAACGGTGTATGATGTAGAAAAAATACCATTTATATTCCAATATCATTTTTTTCGAAACCACGTTCATTATATGAGTAAATTCTTTAATCGAAGAGTTATCTCATAGAAAAAAATGCATATATGATTTACCAATACCTAATGGTATAAGAATACGATGTTTTATATTGGGATTATAGAATTATGTACTTGAAATGTTATAAAAAGGATATCATAGTTATAATAATCCTAAATATATAAGTATTTTTCAATAGTATTTTTTGTTTAAGGATTTGAAAACTTCTGTTGAATATGACAACAAACAAAAAATGTGATTTATTTGTAATGTGATATTTTTTAGAAGACATTATTAAGGGTAAAATAACAATAAATATTTTTGTGATTTTGAATAATATTTTTTATATAGGATAAATATATGATTTATTTTTATTAATTAAATGGGATACTTTAGGTAACATTGAAATATGCTATTTATTTGATAAAAAAGATTATTATTATTATTATATTTTTTGGATTTATATATTATATTGGGAAGGAAATGATTTTATTCGAAGAATAATAGAAGAGTTATCTTTTCATTTCATACATTATTTTATTTTTTCATTTTCGTGATTTATATGTTTATGGGAAATATTTACATATTTTTGAGATTATTTGATAGAACATAATGATTTTTGGAATATTAATTTATGTGTGAATAAAGTTACTTAGAGAAAAATTTAAAATTGACCTTTGGAGAAAATGTGATCAATTCATTCATATTTTTTGTTATAGAATTTTGACAGTCATTTTTTGGATGAGTGTTAAGTGAAATTATATATTGAATGGATTATGATGATATTAGAAGTTTATTATATTGGATTTAGAGAAAACTGTGTTATAGTTTTCTATACGGGATGAGTTTTTCTAAATGTTTGTGGTTATGTTAAATATTTAGATAAATATGAAATGAGTTTTCATAATTTTTTAATCTCATGATATATTAAAAATATATTTTAGTGCCTGAGACATGAAAATTAAATCAAAAAATTCATTACATGGAATAAGATATGAATTTTAAATTCATTGAATAACCACCAAAGGATTAATTTCCACTTATAAAATGGATGTAAATCAAGTAAGTACATATTATCATTCAATATATCACTCTGTATTATCATGGGAAACAAATTTTATTTTTCATCTCTATATTTTTACTTCCCACAAATAGTCTTCTAATCTAACAATGTAATAAATTATTATTTTAGGCAACCCTTATTTTTCCAAATTTCCATTTTTAAAGAATATCATACTATCTATATATTCGATATGGGTTTCAAAAAAATTATTTTCAAATTTTGGGCATTTAATGACTCAAATAAATTTAATAGGGAAATAAAAGGGGTACAATATTACCCCATGAATATTTATAACACCATTCCCGATAGTATTCTCAACAAAAAAAACATTGACCATTAAGTGAACGAAAATTAATTATTATTATATTATTATTTAATGTAATATTTACGAACTATCCATTTGATTAGTGGGTATTAACAAAAAATACATAGTTATGAAATACATGTATAACTGTTTCATAAAACATACTTTTTAATAATTTATCAGTACTCAATTTTCATTAAAGTCATATAATAAATAAAAAAATATTTAAAATGGTTTTTTTAATTTTTGCGATAAAATAGTATATTTTTTTCGAAAATATATAAATTTTATTTTATAGAAATTATACTATTTTTTATCTCAGGATGTCAAATATTATGTTAGGATCAGTTTTATGGATTTTATAGAGGGATTGATTTTCGATGAATAATGAATTATACAGATTTATCAAATACAATCATTAATCCATGTAAATTGAAATTCATGTTATATTTTATATTTACTCCACATGTTAATTTTAATCCATTCAATTTATATTAATCCAATTTGATTGATTAATTTCCATAATTTTTATATAAGTGAATTTTCATTGCTTAAAAATTTAACATTCAAAAAAATACTTCATTTAATTTTAAGTATTTATAATAAAATTAATTTCGTCCACTTATATCAATTTTATTGTGAAACAATTATACCATATTTGGTTTTATGATCTTCATACATTGTAAATAGGCCCGATTTATTTATAGGTGTTATGAATATTAATTTTGGTAAAATCTATCACATAGATATAGGGTAAAAATGAAAAATAATGTTAAAAATAATGTTATGGGGAATAATAAATCAATGAAAAACATGAATTTATTTGTTGGAATGGGTGGAATTCATCTATATCCATAAAAAATAAAAATATATATTTTTCTTGTTCTGTTTGACCTTATTTATGAAATTTATATTGTTTTATGTAAAATAAATTCAAAAAATGTTTCCCTCTTTCATTCATCTTCATTTAAATGTTCACATAAGGATAAAAATATAAATATATTTAATTCAAATGATTATTTTAGACATAAATTTTTGTTTCGGGGTATCTTATTTTTAATTTATAGTGACAAAATAGTATAATTATATTTTTATATAATGATGATGTGATATTTTTTTAATAAAAAGAAAAATATTAAATTATTTAAAAAAAAAATAAATTTAATAAAAGTTTGATAAATTATTATTTCTTATTATTTTTTCTAGATATAAATATTAAAATAAATAAAGTTTATTTATAGTTTCATATTTCTCTTGATATGAAAAAAATCAAATTAAATGAAATTTTTATAAAATCACATTAATAAATTTTTTTGTTATATAATAATTAAATAAATTATTGATTATTCAAAAAAATATTATATTCTACGAACTGAATGTGATGTTCTAGAATATCTATTTACTTGTTCACATATTCGTTAAATTTTCTTCTATAGTATTTATCTTACCCCCTAAATGCAAGAAATAATTTTTATTTGGGTAATTATCGACAAGGTTAAGAGTGGTTAAAACTAAAAGATAAGGGTAAAAGAACAATAAAATTTTATTCAACATTTATATGATGAAATTGATACCTAAGGATTGGAGGGCTAGACTCAATAAAAATTATATTTTAATAGAATCAAATCACTTTTAAAGAAAACTAAGAAACCCTAGATCTGAATGACAAGGTTTTGAAACCATAAAACCTAGAACCAAACTAAAGGGATCGCCCCACCCTAGTCAATAAAAAGATGTAAAACCCTCACCAATGCCTAACCACTCAAAAAGTTGTCCCGCACACGAATTCACCAGCCTGGATCTGATGGCATACCCTTACCCTCTCAATTAAACAATTCCAAATGGCCTGCACTTGTGAAGGTTTGATCTCTAGTCCCCATATTGAGTAGGCCCCTCTAAAATGATGGTAGAACACCACAATGAAACCTTTAAAAATAAATTTTTTTATCAAAAGCACACACAACCCAAACCAACATGATTCACAATCCCTCAAAAGATCCCACTTATTTAATCAGAATCCATAAAAAATTAGACATTACCAGAAACCAAATCCATAAAGAACTTCTAATAGATAGAGGATACATGGAGGCTTGGGACAGTTGACATCATATTTTCTAGTTTAGCAGCTAGCTGATCCATGTTTTGTATGTACTCCTCAAGACCGATCCAACCTTTTTGAAATCTCCCCCCCCCCCACAAGAACTAATTCATTTTTATCAACCCATGAGTATTACTTCTCATTGATGGACACCTTTAAGGCCCCTACATCATCTTAGATGCCTCTTCTTTTGATTCATTCAATAGTAACACTAGGTCTACCACCTTTTCATTAGAGCATAGTAGTCATTCCAGTATCTGATTATTCAAAAACTCTAATTCATTTTTCATGGAATTTAGGTTTTTTACATATCGAGTCTCCAAATGAGGACATAATGGGGAGAAGTATTTCATACTTTTCCTCCTCCTATGACTTTTTTTATTCCTCTAACTTGCATCTTCACCCACCAAGAGAGTAAGATCAGTTCCATTTGTTTCCATAACATGTTTTTCACCTGCATCAATCAGAATACTGAACTCACAACACGAACCGGCCTCTACATGACCTCCAATGTTGTGTCTCATCTTAATTGGGTGAGGGTCCTTGAAATAGCACCCCCTGGCTACCCATCACTAACATGACTATCCAAATCATGCTTTCCTTTACATGAAAGATCATTACCCGACCTCAGAACCTCTGCATTAGGATCAATGGCCTCATCCACCTCTCTACATTCCCTTTGATCCATAGCATCGAAAACCCCACCCAATGGCCTTCCCTCAAGATCATCCTCATATTGAACCAAATTTTCCCCCACTCTTACACCCTCAAACGGAATCAACTCTTTACCATAAGAGGGACTTGAAAGATCCTGCTTCATCCCACTAAATACATCTGAGAACTTCAGATTAACCATTTATTTAAGTGCCTTCTTCCCCATAGTCGCACCATGACATTCCTGCAGAGACCCATTGGGTATCACCTGGTGACATTCAGACCACATCACCACCATAGTTAGGGATCACTAAGGCACATCCACCCCATTAATATTGTCGGTGTTGACACCTCTCCCTCAACTGTTGGAGCCCCTAGACAAATATTCTGGCGAGTCAACAACATCATGGGCCTCTAAAGAAATACCACTTCCTCTACCCACCTTCTTAAAATGAGGAAGATATCTCTGTCGATAGTTAACCACAGAATAACCTAGGTGATTGCAGGTAGAACAGATGTCCATCCATGACTTGTAGACAACCTTATGCTTGAACATATATTCCCCACCAATGGTAACCTAAATAAACTCGAATAGAATCCTTGAAATTTAAATTTCCACCAAAATCCATGGGTTTACATGGTGACATATTGATTTGGTTGAACTAACAGATAAGATAAATCTACACACAATATTTCCAATCATCGTAATGACAAAAGGATTTTGAATCGGAAAAGGAAAATTCAGAAAACTCACCCATACCGTAACAGTAGGAGAGTCACACTTCATATGTAAGTTGAATGACCAATGAAATAATATGAACCAATATCCCTTTATGTTTTGGGATGAAATCAACTAGAAAAGTATGAGGTCTTCCTATGAAGTGAACCAAACCATAATGTGAGGTCTATCTAGCAAGCCCATTGTTTCCATATCCTACAAGGTCCATTTGTCGAAGATGAATTGGTCGAATGAATCTACCGGAGGTCGCCTCTAATTAAATAAATCCTACATGGTCTGGTTTAGAAGAGTTGAAGACTATGTAAACTCTAAAGTTTACAACTGAAGATTCTAGAACCCATCAAATAGATCCCATACATTTGGGAATAAGGAGGATTTTAGGAAAGAAGATAGAAAATAATGGTTAGAAAAGGGGCAGAAAGATGGACCGACTCTCTTAAAGTATGTTGGAATTCCCTCCCCTACTCAGATTAGAGGGACCGACATGAATGCCTCCACCACCGCTATAGAGGGAGAATCACATATGTCATTGCTACGGATCCCCCCTAGAATTTTTGTGCCTCCATGGGGGTTCCTGGAGAGTGCTAGACATTCTATATAAAGAGGTACTGTTATAGTATCCTCTAAATTAGAATATTCTCCTTCTATTACGTGGGACATTCATTACATTATATTATTTATCAGGGTAGATATCCTTGGACATGATTTCCATTGATCTAATAGTGTTACGGCACTTCATAATCCATTAAGGATATGATCAGAGCGTATGACACTGATGCAAGTTCCCTATTGATATAGGAGGGTGAAACTTCTTATGGGACAACTTTTTTCCATGAGATGAAAGGGTATTAAATCATGGTTTGCGTGGTCATATTTTTTCCATTTCATTAATATGTTGACTGGTATCACTAAAGGGCGACCTTTATATCACTATAGGGAGAGGTTTTTATTCACCGGTGTGAATGATATGTTAATGTGAGATGATCTGGAACAAACTATTAATTGCTGGGTGGGATGAAATCCTATATTGTTATATATATATATATATATATGATTACATAACATGTTGGGTTAATTATCACAATGTTATATTGTTTCACGGGTGTTTTCCAACAATAATTTTCAGTATGACCCCTTTACAGAGAGTTAGAGTATTCAATCATGATAGTTATAAGAGATGCATAGGTATCCATTCCACCATATGGGATTGATATTTTTGAGTTTTAGGATCTCAAGTGGATGATAGAACTGTTTGAATCTAATGGTATTATATGAACCAGTTCTTCTCAATTAGTTTCATGGGTCCTTTTTTCCAGGAAAGTAGATGGTAACCTTAGGATGTTCATTTTTTACATCTGTTTGATCATACTAATCATAAAAAACTAGTACACAATTCCCTAGATAGATGATCTCTTTGACTATATCTAAATAAAATTTATTATCTCTGAAATTTATCTAAAATACAGTTATCATTATGTTCATTTTAGATCACTAGACATACCATGTACACCATTCTCTTTTAGATATGGCTTTTTTGAGTATTTAATCATGCCATTCGGTTTCTCAAATTCACCAGTAAATTTCATAGAATTTATGAACAATGTTTTACATCTATATTTCTATTTGTTTGTGGTGGTATTCATGGAATATATCTTCGTATATTGGCACACTCGAAACAAACAAGACGAAAATTTTCATGTTATATTGGATAAACAAAAAGAGAATTTGTTATATACTAAACTCACTAACTAGAATTGTTGGATGTTTACAATTAACTTCCTAGGTCATATTTTCTCAATTATAGGAGTACTAGCTGACATAGAAAGTGTTAGTGATGTATATTCTTAATATAATCCCATTGACATCATTGATATACATTTCTCCTTTGGGGAATATCTTATTATTATAGGCACATTATATAAGAACAATGATTCATAGAATCATATATTATGTGATTTACTATGAAGGGTGTGATGTTTTTATGATTACAAGCCTATAATACATCCATTATGGAGATGAAAGATAAACTCAATTCAATATAGATCCGGATTCCTCCTTACCTAGGTAGAAGTTATATAATTTTTTTAAAATTTTTAGGTGTTCGAATATGATTAAAACTGATGTAGAAGGAGTAAGTCATCTCATTTGGGTATCATTAGTTGAGGCCATGAGAGAATAACTACCAGAAACATAATCTCAAGTCATACCCTCAAGTTCACTTCTTGAGACGTTGGAGGAACACATTATGGGAGAGTGTTTGGTGGTGTATAAAAACTATAGAATCACCATATATATCTTTATGAAATGTGACTTGAATCTCAAAAACAATTTTCTATTTAATACCTACATTCCATTGACATAAATCAGTCTTATATGTATGGAAATGGAAATTAGATTACCAATGTTTGAAGTATGAATATCTGTACACAATAATCTCACAAGGTTAGTAGTCAATGGAAGCTTATTCCACTATACATATATACATTTATGACTGTCATGGATTGTTTATACTTATATTATTGTTAGATACCTTTTCACATCTGAAGATAGTTAAGATTATTTACCTATCATATTCTAAGGACTTAATCATATGATATAAAATTATAGGGGATGAATCACCTCCCATTAAAATTTTTAATGATGATGAGATCTTGCATATTAATGGATATTTTTAGTTTCATACATAAATATAAGATGAGTTGATTCATGAATAACATGCCTTTATATGGTATGCACATATCAATCTTACCAAGATGTATCAGGAATTAATCCACCAAAAATGGTGGTCATGGATGAAGAGAGAGATAGAAGGGACTAGTAATTATTTGTCCACCCATCAGAATGTGAAGGTAATGAACTAGTGACTAGTGGATATTTTATAGATTTTACATTTTATATAGTTGTAATTGGATTATGAATCTTTTTATTTTGTGATATAATTTCATAGATCACTATAGGCCGCGGAACAAATATGAGTGATCATAGAAAGGTAAACCATGATCAGTCATTTCGTAAATATTTAGGAGTTTTTTATTGGATGAGATCTAAAGGCTCTAAATTCCTAATATCATATTACTCAATGGTGTTCCATGTTCTATCATATCATACAAGTATACTAATTTCACATCATAGTTCTGGAAGGGGATTAGAGGGCACCATATTCAAAGGTACTAATGAGTAAAGCCTATCACCCATAGACCAATGGTCCATCTTAGAATACACTGCTAGTTTTTAAGAACAATATCTATGACTGAGTACATGATTTCATAGGTTCATTGTAGATATAAATAATTCATTATATGTACAATTTTAATTAAAGATTCCATAAGACCATACATATGGCCACTTACAAGGCCCTATATGGTAGGCTATTACATTCAACCCATTTCTAGTTAGAGAAAGAAGAAGTAGTGCTAATGGGTCCTTACCTCATTAAGGAGACTTCCATAAATTTCCATCAAATTAAGAACTATATTTCTACTGTACATTCTAGAGATAAATCATAATCCATTCATCACTATTGACCACTAGAGTTTGAGATGGGTGTTAGGTATTCTTATTATTTTCAACTAGAATGTGGAATAAGTATATTTACATGAAAGGGAATCTATTGACTCATTATGTATTCCATTCTATAATATGAAGAGTGTTAGTTGGGTATCCTATTGGTTAGATTTACCTCATAGTTATTATTCCACTCATGATTTTTTCCTCATATATCCAATATTCCCAAGAAATTTTAATCTATCACATATTATTTAATCTAAGGAGGTTGACTGGGAGGTTGATGTGTCTGTTGAGGAGAATCATATGTGAGTTTTTGATTGATTAGTAAATGCTATTTGAGCACAATAAATTTATTTGGTGCAGTTTATATGGGAGAACGACCATATATAAGATGATATTTGGGTGTGGGAGGCCACATATGTGCCCAGTGGTAGTAAAATATAAGTTCATTTTGATTATTAGTATTTATAATTATGTGTGTTCCTTGTGGTGTAACCTATAAAATAGATGAATTTAGGGGTTTTATAAATCTTGAGGCCCACGATTTTGGTGGATATAGGTTTTCTTCAATGTTAAATCAAACAATGATTCGTGGTCCAAAGCATGATCTAGGGCCACAAAATTTGATCAAACTACCAAACCCATTATGTATGTCATTGAATTTACTACAGACATTTTAACAATGGCAAAATTTTGGTTCAATACACAATTTTTCTAACCATTATCAATGAACATGTGAGTGGGTCTTGAGGCCTTACTAGTCACCAAGTTGGTGAACGGTTTTTCCAACTCTACATCCAAATATTGTAACCCATTTAATTTGTTGTAAATGACCGTTTTTCAATTATGAACATTAAAACCCTCACCCAGTTTATCTTTTTCCCTTAGAATATTGTATCTTGTCCCATTTGAGGTTTGAGTAACCCTAAATATAGGACTACTTAGATCTTCAGCTTCTAAAATCTGATCATGATGCATCCAGTATCATTGGATAACTGATGTTAGGATCTCTATTCCTCTTATTCTTTTCTTGTTTTTTCTACATATCAATAGAGTTATTTTTTGCGAGATCATATTTTTTATTTACTAAGTTTATATAATTTTTAATGATATATTCAATTCTAGCCCATAATATAGACGTATATGAGTCGAATACCAAGCTAAGGAAGGTGGTATGATGATATCCCTTAATGTTATTGTGTTTATGTATTTTCCCCTTGTGTTTTATGCCATATTTTCCATATAAACATCCATAAAAGGGTATTCTCCTCGATTAAATGAACAGGTTTGGCCAATGTAAAATACATGACACTTTTATGTATGAATAGTGTTTATGGAAATATAATGTCAACCAAACATTGGAATTGTTTTTAAATGTGTAAAAAAACCATAAGAGGCATATTAAATGATTCACATATTGAGGTGTGACATTTTACCCCTTTACAAAAGGATAAAAAATATGTGTTTTTAATTTTTATTGGAATGAAATAAATATAGGTAATACAATACTATGTCCCTTAGCCTGGTATAATATTGATACCTATCACATAGACTAGAGATATTTTTATATCTAAATTCCCAACTGGAATAAATAGGAGGATTCATGTTATGTTAGTCATTAAAAGTTAACTCTTTTTATCCACCATCTAAGGTGAGTAAATTTTATTCACAAATGGGATGGACAATTGAACTAAATTGTGAACATAGTTGTTATTTTTAGTCATTGGTACCTTGTTACTTATTATTTCCATGTAGAGAGTGAGGTGTCAGTTTTAATTTAGGATTTAAATATATAGACACATCCTGTTTTATTAATTAAATGATTATAATTAAATGATTATAATTAAAAATCAGTGAAACAATGGATCCAATATTAACACCATATATAGAATTATCTAGAAGAATACTTGTATACATATGAGTGATTCATGGATTCTACTATGTCATTTTATAGATGTTATGAGATGGGATATTGTTAGTAAGAAATGTGTGAAACTTGGAATCTCTATGTTGGTGGACATGGATGGAATCATAGTGAACATCATCATGTATTCCAGTAGTGAATGATTGGATTTGGTAATACCCAGAAATTCCATGGAAATAATTTTCTTAAATACATAGGAATTTTATGAGTCCGCGAAAATTTACGGCACTTGATTATGAGGCCCGGTGTGCCCGGAATAAATTTTTGATGTTTTGGTTTGGTAGGTTTAGAAAACGTTCGAGCAGAATTTTATAACTTTGGAACCGGTGCTCAGAATTGAAATATAAGGGCACCATTGATCTCACAACACAAGTATTCGCTTAAGAGGACTTTCACCTCAACGACAGCTGGTCGAGAATGAAAGTTAGTTTTTGGAGTTTTTAAGAATAAAATTAAAAAAATAAGTGTGTAGATTATTTTTATTTGGTGGTTAAAACCTCCAAGAGGATGTTAGAGGTGGGTGCCACCACACCGTAACCTCCCAACAAAGGTTGTGGTGGTGGGTCCCACCCGAGGTATAAACACCTCTTCTCAATTAAAGGGGTGGGGACCACCCGGGTTTTAAACCTCTTTGAAACTCCCCATAGGTGGGGAGAACCCTTGAACTTCCTACATTAAAGTTCCAATCTAGTCATAAAATTAATTCTTTAATTTGAAATCTTTTGAATATTTTGGCCGAAATTAAATAATGGGTTAACTTAACCCATTATTTTTGGGTTGGAATTTTCGGTTTGGTGGAATTTTGGGAGAGGGGTTGAAAGAGCTTGGAGAAACTAATTCTCCCAACGAAGAACGCTTCTTCCACCAACGAAGAACAATCCTCAACTGAGCCATGAAGGGGAAGCACCGTCCTTGAAGAAAACTGATGATGTAGTCCTCCACTTCTTCATCTTCTTCCTGATGTCAAAAATTCTATATCCACCATTCTGTGACATCGTCAATGAGCAACACACCTGAGGTAGGGAATGTTAAGATTGTTTTGTTTCTATTCTTCATCGAACAAATATAGGTTTATGAATCGCCAAATGTTATCACCATAACGTGGAGGGATCAGGCCGCATGAATATGGAATTGCTGTCCCCCTTCATTTTTCCTCGCATGTTGACGACGGTGGTGGAGCAACGATAGTCGTGAAAGAATCCAGCCACATAGTAAACTGGCAGCGCAAGGCCGCTGGGTCGCTGGAAGGGCGCGTCACCGTCGTGCCGCATAGAGGAAAGGGATCACGGTGGAAGGGTGTGGCTCCATCACGCTTCTCGGAGGAGAAGGGGGTCACGGCCTGGTCGGTCCGTAGTAGAGCGACAAAGGCAGCCGGCTGGGCCTACCGTCGGTGGTGCAGAACATGCAGGCTGCTCGGCCAGCCAGACAATGCGGGACCCCCGCCAGGTCCTGTGGGGTTTACCGTACCGGAATCTAGTGCCAGTTCCATTCGAGAGATGAGTGGAACGACACCACACCCCCCTTATGCGGCTAGGGAGGGCCCCACAGTGCGCCACCAGCTACTGGCCAGCCGAGCCACGTGGGCCGCCAGCCAGGCCACGCGGGCCGTTGGATCGGACCTAGTACGGGCCGGACCCAGCGCGAGCTAGACCCAGTATGGGCCGGATCCATCGCGGGCCGGACCCATCGCGGGCCGGACCCATCACGGGCCGGACCCAGCACGGGCTGGGCCACCCCCTCGGGCCGAGTCAGACCCCAGTCCGGACCCATTTGACCCAAATTCACCTTTTTTCCCATAACATGGGATACTGGTGTCCGATCGACGAACCGTCTATGGAGACAGAAATCATAGATGGAGACGTTTATTTTGGAATACTCCACCTAAGGTTTGGTCATAGTTTGTCTGTGGTCGGGTTGGATTGAACGTAAAATCAAACTAGGCCCCTAGAATGGAAATCTCAATAACTCACATATCGGGCGTCCGTTTGACACACCGTCTATTGTGTTGAGACCCTTATGAGGAGGCAGACCTTTTGAGATACTTGTACATGGGAATTTGTGAATGTTGGAGGATCAAACTATAGCTCATGTAGTGGATATTTTAAGAGATTAGCGAGTGGAGTACGGAGACCTATTAGTTGGCTGAGACCTGAAGACTACTGACCTTTCGACACAGAGCATTTCGACTAGCCCAGTGGGGAGCGCCTATGTGTGATGTCATAGACCCACAGTGGGGAGTGCCTCGGTGTGATGCGATAGACCCATGATACTCAACTGGAGAAGTACCTCATCAGGCTATGAGGAGGAGCACCTCTATGTGAGCATGCCAAACCCACAGTGGGGAGCACCTCTGTGTGAGTGCAACATTCCCACGATACTCGACATGATGAGTACCATAGCAGTCTAGGATTTTAGGAATCTCCATTCTGTGATGCCGCAGGCCCACTGTACTTGATAGTGGAGTACACCATCAGTTGAGGTTCTAACTATGTGACTGGAGATGTTACTTGATACTACCCCTAGAATAAAATCCAGGTTTGAGCTGAGTCAATGACTTTTGTTATTTCCTCATGTTTGAGATGGGTTGCTAGATAACATAGGTATATGTATGGGAATATACCTAAGTAATGGTTATCCATTTTTTCATACATTGTGGTTTATCCTTGTCTAATTTTGTGAGACCTTGAGGGTATGGGGGTCCCTACTGAGTATCGTTATATACACCCCTACACTAGCTATGCCCACGCCTGGTTGTGTGGGTTACAGATGATAGACAGTGCTTACTGAGGCAAAGAGCATCAGGATCGGACGGTACCTAGAGGTGAATCACACGCCGTAAAGGTACACGAAGTAGAAGGATAGACGTGGGGTTCTGAGGAGGTTATCTGTACCTATCCTTCAGGTAGGAAACCCAGAGGATGACCCAGTAGCTGCTTTACTTTTCTTAAGTTTTACTTGCTCTCAGTTGTACTTGTACTTTACATTTGGTCTTGTTTTTTCGACCCCTTTTACTTTCTAGCACTTCTTTTGTATACAGTTTTACTTAGTGTTTTGCTTCCATTTGTGTACTCTCATGTTTTTTTACAGTTATAAAGGAAATTACTTCCCTGTTTAGGGATTTATGCCTTTGGTGCTAGTCCCCAGCCCCTAGCCTATGGAAGGCGGGCTTGGGGTTGTCACAATATGGGCCTCGGGAGGCAGGTCATGACAAATTGGTATCAGAGGGTTGGTTCTACTATAGAACTGAGAACTCTGATCTTTATATTATGTGAAGCAATATTTTTAAGGGTTCTAAGTGTGGTTTTCAGTTCAGGGAGTGTAATGTTGGGACGGGCAACCAACGTATACATACACCAGGATCATGACTATTGATTTCCGACTCAGTGCATTAAAAACCTAATTGCATGTGTCTTTTCAAAAGTTTTATTGAAGTCATATCATATAGGTCATCTCACCAGGTATAATATTCTAACCATGCTACATTTTATTTTCTTTAGGATGCCTCCTGGAGGATTACCAATTAGAGCCCTAAGAATTGTATGCACTGACAGCCCACTGAGTGACGAGGCCTCAATGCTGGTCCCTTTACTAGCCGAGGCAGCAGCAATACCACTTCCCATTGGGCCACTGATGCCACCAGCCCTAGTAGCAGAATATGCATGCCACTTGAGCGTGTTGTATGAGTTACAGTGCCAGAGGCCACCCATGTTCCGGGGAGAGATGGACCCACAGGTAGCTGAGGATTGGATGGAGGCTGTGGTGAGAGTCTTCAGGCTAGTTGGGACACTAGAAGACTACATGGTGATCTTTTCTTCAAGTCTCTATTAGTCAGCTATAGGTAGATAGTGGAGCCAGATGCTGTAGGTGAATGACTAGGTGACACTAATCTGGACAGACTTCGAGAGCCTGTTTCGGGTGGAGTTTATCAAAGTCACCCATCGTGAAGTGCGGATACATGAGCTACTACATCAATCGTAGGGTAGTATGACTATAGATCAGTTATCAACGAGGTTCACCGACCACTTTCACTACTCCACAGATATGGTACGTGGCCCATTATTCAAGGCCTGAACCATCGAGTAGGGGATCAGGCAAGAGATCAGGGCATCGATGATCTTTATCAGCATCCCGAAGCAGGCAGGAGTGTTAGAGAGAGCCCTCCTAGTGGAGAGTTTCCTTACTGCGAAGTCACCAGCATCGAGAGCCACTACTAGTCAACATGCAGTAGAGTCATCTGCGTCGGGCAGTATATAGATGATGCAGAGGACCAAGAGGACTAGACCCATTGGTGGATGACCGCAGGACTAAGGATCAGTTGTGTAGGGAACCCTGGGGAGTGACATACCATTAAGAGTAGGCAGTGTTACTCGTGTGGTGGGCAGGGTCACATGGATTGTGATTGTCTGACCCACCATTCAGATGATCACTAGATTGTTGAGGGACCTCCTAGGCAGAGGTAGAGATTCAATCGAGGTGGTCTATAGGGTGCAGGTAGACATGGTTGAGGAGATGGTCAAGCAGCTGGTGGTGGACGACGTTACGAGGTGCTACTGCCACCACCACCAGATGGTCCACCCTGACTGAATGGAGTTGGTGGATAGGGGAGAGTTCAGTTTTATGTAGTTGAGGCATATGACCACTACGCTCTGGAGATGATTCGAGGTACGATCTATGTCTAACCCACTATTTTTTTTGTTCTTATAGACATAGGTATAAGTCACTCTTTCATTAACATATCCCTCATTCAGAGCTCAAAGATTCTGACAAAGCCGTTGGCTCGATCCTTACGGCTAGAGACATCTATGGGAGCTGATTCGACAGTTACACACTGGTGTCAGCAGTTCGAGCTTACTCTAGGAGGTGAGAGTTTCGGCTGAGATCTCCTTGTATCGACGTCATGGCCTTACGATATCATCTTGGATATAGAATGGTTATCTATAGCCCATGCATAGATCGATTGTATTAGGAAAAAAGTGCGGTGTGTCTGCATGGATGGGCACAAGTATACCTTCACCAGAGAGAAGGAAGCCTTTGCAGCTCAGGACGAACCAACTATACGAGGGTGCAGTCGATCACTCACTAGTTGGATTGCCATACCCTTTGAGCCGTTGATGTAGAGAGTCCTAATTATCCTATAGAGGTGAACCAGTATCCATATGTTTTCCCTAACGATGTTCCAGGACTACCTCATCGTAGAGATGTGGACTTCTACATTGACCAGTACCTCGGGACGACACCAATATCTACTCCAGCATATCAGATAGCTCCTGATGAGCTTCGCGAGCTAAGGACATAGCTATAGGTCTTGTAAAGGTCTTGTAGTGTTTCTCCCTGGGTAGCCGTGATTTTTTTATCCAAGAAGGCATATGGGAGCTTCGGGCTCTGTGTTTCCTACCATCTCCTGAACCAGGTGATCAGGAAGAACAAGTACCCACACCCATGGATTGGCAACCACTTTGATTAGATAAAGTGAGCACTATGGTTCTTGAAGATAGACCTCATATCAGGATATCACCAGCTTAGAGTTCGAGATGAGGATGTGCAGAAGGTGGCCTTCAGGTGTCGGTATGGCCATTACTAGTTCTTGGTTATTCCTTTCGGCATTACCAATGCTCCAGCAGTGTTCATGAGTCTCATGAACAAGATCTTCTTGCCTTACCTCAATCGCTTTGTTGTAGTATTCATCGATGAAATTTTGATCTACCCGGATAATGTGGAGGAGCATGCCTACCATATGGAGGTAGTACTGGACACAATCTAAGAGAACCAACTTTATGGTAAGCACTCAATGTGCTAGTTCTAGATTGGAGAGGTTCAATTCTTGGGACATGTCATTTCTGAGGCTGGATGTGTTGTAGATACAGCAAATATTGTGGCGGTACTTGCTTGGCAGCCACCCAGGAGTGTGATGGAGGTACGAAGTTTCATGGGGTTGGTTGGATACTATCGAAAATTTGTTTCAGACTTCTCTAGAGTTGCATCACCACTATCAGCCATGATAATGAAGGGGTAACCCTTTGTGTGGTCGGAGAGATGCCATCAGAGCTTTCAATAGCTGAGGTAGAGGCTGACTAGTGCACCCATCTTGATACTTACAGAGGATGGAGTTGGGTACCTAGTTTACTAAAACACATCAAGGACCAGACTCGGGTGTGTCATTATGTAAGAGCGATATGTGATCACGTATGGTTCTCGACATGTGAGACATCACGAGCAGAACTACTCTACCCACGACATGAAGTTAGTAGCAGTGGTATTCACCATGAAGATGTGGGGGAACTATCTGATGGTTGAGTGTTTCAAAGTCTAATCTGATCACAAGAGTCTCAGGTATATCTTCTCCCAAAAGGACCTGAACCTGAGACAACAATGTTGTCTTTAGTTCCTCCAGGACTATGACTTCGATATTGTCTATACTTCTATGAAGGGGAACATTTTTGTAGATGCACTCAGCAAGAGATCTAGTATAAAGCTTCTAGGAGTGGTGAGATAGCAGCTGACTACCTTATAGATATCCTTAATGGATATAGATGGTGTAACCAACCAACAATCTCTTACAGTCACTCCTCCACTTCTTCAGCAAGTCAGGGAGGCACATCATGGAGACGTTGACTGCGAGACACAATGTGCTCAGATATCCATAGGGAAGGCACCTGATGGATTTTCTGAAGATGGAGAGAACATCATCCTCTACACATGATGTACTATGTTGCCAGTGTCACTACACGAGGAAGTGTTGAGGCACTACTGGAATTCATGGTTTTCCCAAAGGATGTATACCAACGGTTCTTTTGAACTGTTGGTATAAATGATCTTTACCAATGGTTTACATTAACCATTGGTATTGACCCAGTGTGGGCTGGGCTGCCCCCTCGGGCCAGGCCACCCCCTTAGGCCGGGTCGGACCCCTGGAGTAGGTCGGACCTGCAGACTAGGTTGGAACCCTGTCCGGACTCGTTTGACCCAAATTCACCTTTTCACCCATAACTTGGGCTACAGGTGTCCGATCGACAAACCTTCTACAGAGATAGAAATCATAGAGCGAGATGGTTCTTTTAGCGTACTCCACATGAGTTTTGGACACAGATGGAATCCAGTTAGGTTGGTTTGAACCTAAAATTCATCCAGGCCCCCGGAATAGAAATGCCAATAACTCACATATCGGGCGTCCATTTGACGCGACGTCTGTTGCGTTGAGACCCTTTTGACGAGGAAGACCTTTTTAGATACATGTACATGGGACATCGTGACAGTTAGAGGATCGACCTGTAGCTCATGGAGTGGATCCTCCTAGAGTCGAGCAAGCGGAGTACGAATACCTAGTATTTGGCTGGGACCTAACGACTGCAGACCTTTTGACTCAGAGCGTTTTGACTAGCCCAATGGAGAGTGCCTCTATGTGACGTGGTAGACCCACTGTGGGGAGTGCCTCTATGTGATGCAGAAAACCCACATTACTCGACAGGAGGAGTACCTCTGCAGGCTATGAGGGGGAGCGCCACTGTGTGAGCGCACTAGAACCAGAGTGGGGTACGCCATTGTGTGAGTGCAACAGACCCATGATAATCGACGGGAGGAGTACCACAAAAGTCCAGGATAGTGGGATGTGCCTCTGTGTGACGCAGTAGGACCACTGTACTCGATAGAGTTGGATTACACCATCAGCCGAGGTTCCAACTGTTTT
This sequence comes from Viscum album, assembly GCA_963277665.1. Lineage (NCBI taxonomy): Eukaryota > Viridiplantae > Streptophyta > Magnoliopsida > Santalales > Viscaceae > Viscum > Viscum album. The sequence continues at coordinate 287,618,578 of OY728166.1, read as the reverse complement.
ACTTGGGATGTTACTTGATACTACCCCTAGAATAAAATCCCGGTTTGAGCTGAGTCAATGAATTTTGTGTTTTATTCATGTTTTAGATGTGTTACTAGAAAACCTAGGTATATGTATGGGAATATACCTACACATTTTTTATTCATTATTTTCATACTTTTTGGTTTATCCTTTTTTGATTTTATGAGACCTTGAGGGTCTCGGGGTCCCTACTGAGTATCATTATACTCACCCCATCACTAGCTATGCCCTCAACTGGTTGTGTTGGTTACAGATGACGGAAAATGCAGACTGAGGCAGAGTAGTAGGACTGGACGGTACCGGAGGTGAATCACTAAGTGTGACGGTACACAGAGCAGACGGATGGACGTGGAGTGCTGAGGAGGTCATCTGTACCTACCCTTCAGGTAGGAACCCAGGAGGATGACCCAGTAAAAGATTTATTTGTCTTCAGTCGTACTAGCTCTCAGTTGTACTTGTACTTTACAGTTGAGTTTGTATTTCTGGCCCCTTTTACATTCTAGCACTTCTTTTCTATACAGTTTTACAATGTTTATTTCTCCCAGTTGTGTACTCTGATGTGTTTGTTTACAGTTATAAAGGAAATGCCTTCCCAGTTTAGGGATTTACACCTTTGGTGCTTGTCGCCAGCCCCTGGCCTATGGAATGCAGGCTTGGGGTAGTCACGATATGGGCCCTGGGGGATGGGTCATGATAGGATTTTTCGATGGACTACCAAGGATAGAACCAGTGTGCAATGACATTATAACACACCTAGATTTATACCAGGTTTCTTATAAATCATTTCTAGTATGGTCTGGTATGGTGATGGGTTCATATATTCCTAGAGTGATAAAACTATTCCAAATTTGGAACCTCATGTATCAGATCATGTAAATTGGAATTATTATTGAAATGTTATGAAATGATTTTGACAAGAGAAAGAAGAATCTTGGATTCTATCAGAGACATGCATTTTAATAATGGCCTTCTTGTGCACATACTGTTGGAAAAGATACATGGTTGATTCTTTGGAATAGACTTTTCCCAAGAAGTTATTATAAATTAAATCATGATTGACCAATTAGTCAAGGATATTCATGATTAGGATGATTTTGGTAGTAGAGGAAGTTTGTTTCTTGAGTACTAAATACATTTTGGGTTATTCATACAATAGAATTCATTTAAATAATTTTTTATCACTGTAAGAATTTATATATATTCAAAAAGTAAATATAATTAGAAACCATTGATAATGTCATACTTATTTTTATATCACTCCCTTCTTGGGTAAATTATTAGTTCTTTGAAAAACATCACAGATGAAGTTAAGGATGGTTGAAATCACCTTGTTATTGATAATTAAATTGTTAAAGCATGGGATCAAGGGAGTATAGTACTGAGGTATGTCTCATGATTATATTTTGAGATAATTTTTTTTTGGTATTTTTACTTAATTGGGTAAAAAATTATTTATTTTAACCTTTTAACATGTCTTTATATATTTAATTTTTTATGAATTCCATTTTCTTAAATTTTTATATGAAATTGATGGATGTGATTATATTGTTATTTATATGATCTGTTTTTTCAACAACTATGTCATTATCTTCTATGCTTATGATATTTTTTGATATTATTTTAACAATGTTACGCACTGTGATCATTAGGTTATAGACTCAACACTATTCTATCATGGAGACTTATGACTATTAAGTAGCCTCTAGTGTATAGATATGCATTATTGGTTCCATGTGGATAAATAGGATCTATTTATTTTTCGAGAACATGGTCTTTGATGTCAAAACCCCTCCCCATTGCATATAGATAGACACCCCTTCCATATTTTCATTACACCTCATTAAGGAACATTGGTTAAAAAAAGTAAATGTCTATATTGTCCAAACACTAGTCTAATTTATAGAGGTAATAGAATTTAAAAAATAGAATATTTATTTTCCTTAATAGGATATCAAAATAATGAATTTTGAAGAAGGGGTAATTATGTTTTCTGACACTTTTATATTGACTTCTTCATATATATCCTTTAAATCTATTGAACCAGTTCTAAAATTAATAAACTAGTATAATTAATATAATAAAATGTTATTATGATTAAGGTAAAACCATATTTCTTATCTTTTTTATCCAATAAAATTTGAAATCATCTCCCATGAGTACGTATGATTTACTATATAGACATACTAGTTTTAACTTTTATCACCAATATAATTATATGGTTATAATGAAAGAATTAAGTAACATATATCATAGTTATTAAATAATTAAGAATATAAATCCATAATATCATTATTTCATTCTTACACCTGAATTCGTTAGAAAGTGATAGTGATGCTTGTGTGAACATGTGGACTACCCCCTCTATAAAGAGATGTGATTTATTTTTTATTTTCTCATTACATGGAAATTAATTACATTACATTTAATAAAAAAATAATAAATATATGGTATAATAATGATATGAAAAATATGAATTTTTATTTACCTTTATTTCATTTCATATATCAAATAGTAAAAATAACCATTAAGCATACATATAACCTACCATCTTTATGAACCATATTTTTCATTTTTATATCACTGTCATTTATGAATTATTGCAAATATATATATATATATATTAAATATATATGATATTATTATCATGAATGAAATTTTATATATGAAACAACCATGAGAAAATTTAAAGGAATGAATCTGTCTAATCTATACATACATTAAATATGAAGCAAGACACCCCAAATTATGAAAATAATTAAAAATTATTACCAAAAGGGTGATAAAATGTTCTAAATTGTTCATATATTATTATATATGGGTATTATATTTAATTATAGAAAGTATAAATTTAATTTTAATGAGTTTAAAATCACATAAATTGAATTTTGAACTTAAATTTAGGGTTTTCTAAACTCAGTTTCTATTCATTGTGTTATACATCGGCTTCATTAACTTTTTTATTGTAAGTATATTATTATAATGACTATTAGATTGTTATCCTATATTTACAAATGTTTTTTGTTGATTTACATATTTTAGACATACTCAAATAATATATTAGTTCACATTTCAATGATATAATCACTATAATTGATATCATCTTAATTTACACTATATTGAGACATATTTGATATTATGAATGTATTTACTTTTATGTGGTTTATATTCTATCCCTTTTAAATATTTAACAAGATTTCATATTTATTAAATAATACTAAGGCTTCTATTCATGTTACACATTCGAAGGGAAAAAATTTAAAATATACCAAGGAGTTAGAAATTTATTTTATTGTCTCATTTTCAGTTGTCATTTCATATTTTATTAATGAACTCATATAATATTTCCTTTATTAAATCGATAAATTTTATTATGGTATAGTTATTTATGTATTTTCATTTTTCTATTTAATAATTTTACACTTTTTTACTTTAATCAAGTAATATCATATCTAAATAAAAAATTGATGTGGTTTCTATTTTTTATAGGGTATATTTTCCATCCATTCTATATTATTTTAAATTTAACATAAAAAATCAGGCTTATTTCATCTAAATTTTTATGAATGAAATTTTATGTCATTGTTCAATTAATAAATGTTTATAATTTAAATATACAATTATATTTCTACAGTTTTATTTTTTTATTTCATTTTAAAATGTCAAAATGATGTTTTTTAAAATATACATTATTACCATATTTTTCTAGAACCATAACCATTTCAATGATTTTTAATTCATCTAAAAAAATAAGGGTTTTCAAAAGAAGAATATTTTATAATTTTTGAAAAAATATTCACAGACATTTTATCATACTATATAAAATGATTTTATGAAAAAAATATTTTTTTGATGAATTGTTGGAAATAACTCACATTAAGATCAATTTTATGGTAAATATATTTTTCATGAATAATTTACACATTTTGATTATCTGACATTACACTTCCCTTAAATATCAATATTCAATTTATCATTGATATAATTATTTACTAAATTTCATGTCATTTCTACAACCGATGTATTAATTTGAGATTTATTTGATGGAATGGGGTAATCTTTAACTTCTACATTCTTTCATAAATATTTATATATTTTTGATAATTAATACTATGGATGAATTAGATTTATGAATTATTATATGAGAAATTAATTGGAAATAAAATTATGGATGAGACAAAAATAACATTTAACCTTTAAGAATTCATCATTTTAATGAGAGAAATCAGTTTCGAAAATTAAAAAATGTGTTTTTAGTGTATCCATACACATAGAGTAATTCACTTCTAAATCACATTAATTATATGCATAACATGATTTCATATATCATGACATGAACAATTATATATTTTTTCTTTTTAGAATTAATTTATTTTTATCCATGGTATTATTTAATTTTATATTATCCATGTAATCAATTCATTCTCGTGTTATTGATTAAACTAAATGCTTATTTTTCTTATTTACCTTAATATATTAATTATTCATTATTTACTCTTTATTGTTTAATCTAAACAGAACCCCTAATGATCATTTAATATCATAATTACTCTCTTGTCATTCCCCAAGATATGAAGCTTAATTCACTAAAATGTTTCAAGGATACTGAATATTTAACTTTTTTACTTATATTTTATGTCCATTGTAAAATGAAAATACGGAATCTTTATAGATCATGAACAATTCCAATCTAATATATCATTCTGGATGATATCCACTACATATAATGAAAATGTTATAAATTATACACTTGATCTGGGTTATTAGAGATGGGGTTATTGTTGTTAGTATCTGATAATATGTTATAGGAACATTAAGATCTGGATTAATATAAACATAGATTAAAAAAATACATAATGACTGATATTTATGATAATTCAATGTATTCAAAAATAACCTAATATTTTCTTTTGTTACACATTATGTTATTTTCCATGAAATTAATTCCGGTATGGATACTATAAGTGTATTATTTTTTGTAATAGATGAATCTATGGGTAATAACGCTAAAAATAGTCTATTAAAAAATATTGGACAACATTCTAATGCATGTAGAGTTTACTAATACCAGAAACATGGTTTGAAACTATAAAGTTATATTCTTAGGTTAATTTAAATTTCATTTAAAAAACATTATGATTGATTTGGATAGATGATGACCATGAATGACTTAGGGAAAAATTAATGTGTCGAATATTGAAAATTTAGGATCATGATTTAGAATACCTATAAATTATTTTCATATTTATATTGTTTACCACTAAAAAATTCAATTCCTTACATACAGTTTTTCTATTTTATCCATTGGATAAAATGAGGAGGAATCATTTTATCGATGAATTTAATTTAAAGTGCGATGATTATGAGAATATAATTTAATGTTGATTCAAGAGAAAGATTTTATAAATTTCCATAACTATTTATAATGATATATTATGACAAAATTATATCATATCTAATTCCTCAAATCACCATAGTAGTTTATAATATTTTTCACAAATACATGAGGTTATGGATAACCAAGAGGAATGAATAATTAATTTCTTTGATGTTAGAAATATGAAATGATACATCTTTGAGAAGGTCTTAAAGGAATTTGAAAATGTTTTTTTTTGAAAGTAGAGGAATAGATTGAAGAATAATCATAGGAAAATGATTAGTTTGATAGAGTCATATAAGTTTATTTCTAAAGAACCATTTACAATTCAATGTCTTATGTTTGGGAAATATGGGAATTACACAAGTCCCTTCCATAATACAATGTTTAAATCCTAGACCAATGACAGATATAAACTATACTAATCATTTATGTAAAATTAATAAAGTGTTTATGTGTTAGGATTTAATAATAATGTGGATGAAATATTATAATAATGATATAATTTTCATAAAATTCATTAAACATATATGTATTAATCTATTTTAATTTTAATTTAGTGATTTGAAAACATATGTTGAATTGTAATAAATATTGAGAAAATAGATTTAATGGTAAGTTTTTATGTTTTGAAAACATGAAATTAAGGGAAAGATAACCACTAATATGTTCCTAATGATGATAAAATAATTTTTATAAAGAATTAATATATTACTATCAATAATAATTTATATTGGATAGTATTAGAAACCCTAAAATTGGTTATTGATTTGATAAAAATGTTATCTGTAATGAAATTTTTAATATTTTTATATTTATAGAATATATTCACTAGTCTATTATTTTATTTTGAGAATAATGGTTGAGTTATGATTTATAAAAATAAATGAATTTATTGAGGAATTATGGTTATTTGGGATACATATGAGAATGATTATTATAATTTTAAGATATTGTTGTATGATTTAAAATTATTTAATTTGACTTTATGAGTTATTAATGTTACTTAGAGGTAGCTTTTATATTAATATCAGAATAATAATTGAACTAACCATTCAATTTTTTCAAATATTTTCTTATATAATTGGTAGTAGTTTTATGGTTAAATATATATGTGGTGGATTATGATTAACTATGGGGGTTATTGATGAGGATTTCGTGATAGATTTATTTTATTCATCTGTATAAGATTCTTTGTGTTATCAATTTTGGTTCATCTAAATATTTTTAGAATTAGGTAATTAAAATTCAATATTTGATAGATTTCATGATGCATTAAAATTCAATTATATTACTTCAGACATGGGAAAAGTCATCATTCATATTCATTTTATAGAATATGAGATGAAGTGGAAAATCATTGATGCACAACCCGAGGGTGTAATTGTACTTAAGGAAAGGAATGAAATAATATATGTATACATACACTAATTCTTAATCACTCTCTATTATTTCATAGATTCACGTTTTATCCTCCCAAATTATATTTTGACATCCATATAGTGTTCTTCATATCTATGAATCTTGTTATGTGTTTTTTACGGAAACCATTATATTTCTATCATTCATTTTTAAAATATACTTTTATTATCCCTGTATTTGATGAGGTATTGAAAAAATAGAATTTTAAAAAATGGAATATTTTATATATGAGATAAAATTGTGAGGGTTTATTTTATATAATGGGGTTGAGTGAGATATTATCAAATGGTATAATACAATTTTGTTTTTCTTTCTTTACAAGAAATATTGAGAATTAAAATAGTAATAACATATTATTTAAAAAATAATATTTAATTTAAAATAAATATCTAAGACATTATATTTGATAGTAAAAATCTTTTTAACCAATTTATAAAAATTATGTGTTAAATTTTCATATATTTTATTTATTACTAATAAATTACTACTAAAATATCAGTGAGTTCACTTAATATCAAAAAATATTCATTCTTCAAAAATTATATTTATATATTTATATAGAAAATTAATTTAATTAAAATATGTAAGTCCTTTAAATGGAATTTTATAATTAGTATATCTTTTTTTCAACATTTCATGATTACGTTAGGGTTATTTCATGGAAATTTTATAAAAGTTATGAATTTTTAACGAAGAATGAAAATTATCAATTTTTCAAATACTCTCATTAATAAAATAAATAAAAAATATCCATTATATTTTGAATTTTTTTTAATTGTATTTTGATAAATTATTTTATAAAATATTATAATTTGGATCAACAATTTTAATAATTATGATATAAGTAAAAATAAAATTTCAGAAAAAGAAAAATTTCTAGAATTTTTTTTTACATTCAATTTTTCATATTTATATTCTAGTGGATTTTACATTTATTTAAATTGAATATTGAAAAATGGTTACCTTATTTTGAAGCAAGTGTATTAGATTTTTTAATTCCGTCGTTTTTATTTTTAGGCATTATGTATAGTAACTATGGTAAAGTTTATCACATTAATAAAGGATTAGTTAGGTAATTGAGGTTAAAAATAATGTGATAAGGAATTAAAAATCAACCCAACACAAGAATTTATTTAACAACATTGGATTTATTTATCCATATACATAAAAATAGTAATATATGGAATATTTTTTCTTCTGATGTGGGTCATTACATTTATATTATTTTATATAATGAAAATTCCATAATGCTAGTCTCTTGATTTTAACATATTTCATATGTTATGATATAGAGAATAATTTGTTATGAATTAAAATAAAATGTTATTATAAAAATAGAAAAATTATTTTTTTAGTGGTAATTTATATATAATTTTAATGGATGTAATAATTATCTTAAATTATTACTCAACTATGATAAAAAATTTATTCAATTAATTGAATATAAAATAATTGACTTTAAGAAATAGTAAAAGTTATAAAATTTCAATAAATTATTTTGTAAAAAATAATATAGATATATATGACATATTAGGGATGTATTATTGTATTATAATCAAATTAAATAATTAAATTGACATATTTAATTACAAATTAATTGAATAGTATACAAATTACATAAATGATATTTTATAAAAGATAGTATTTTATTAAAGGATTTTACCATCATAAAAATAAAATATACTAAAAATTGAATGGTAATTGGTTACATATATCATCCATTTCTCACTTATTTGTCTTTTCTTCTTTTATGGTAATATTCTTAACCATTATGGGGTTAAGAAGACTTATTATATGTTAATTTTAAAATGGATTAATGGGGGATAAAAACAAAATGATATGTTATAAAATATAACAAAAACATATCCAAATTATATTGGATGATTATATTAATAAGAATAAAAAAATTATCTATAATTTATTTCAATATTGATATAATTTTACATGATAGAGTATTTATAATTATTTAACAATTATTAAAATTCAAATATTTCATCTACCCTCACATTATAAATTACAACCACTCTATATTTTTATTACTCAACTTTTAGGAATATAGATTGAAGGAAAAAATATCTTTTCATTATAATATCCATTTTATATTGGTAATTATATTTCAAAAATTCCATCCTTAGGTCCCTTAAAAAGAGATGTAAAATATGTATTCTGTAGAGACTCGAAGCTTAACGTTCATGGACATTACATTACTTTTGCGGAATACTTAGTACATAACAAAAACACACACATAAGGATCGTAATAGTTTAGTGTGTTTGGAAACTCGGAATATTATCATCTAATCGTGGTGAAGGATCTTCAACATCTCCCATAAAGATCTTCCCTTTTTTTAACCTAAAACCTTCCTTTATATCCTGGGGAAAAGAAAACATTAAAGGTTCAGATCAAATGCTCACTAAGGGTAAACAAAAGAAATATCAGTCACATCATATTCATAAGAACATAACATTTTGGAAATCTTAACCTGCAAAAGAGATCATAATTTCATAACATGGGATAAATTATATAAGTGAAATGTAATACTAATACTCATAACTTATAAAAATAAACTTTGTGTCATACACACATAATCATAGAGAATCATTTCTTATTAGTCAAGACTCATTGCCAAGACTATCTTAGTGGAAAAAGTCCATTTCTGAACCGAGTCACCCTCATTTCAGTCCTCTTTCACTGAACCGGTTTAACCTACCGTTCCAGCCATGTCTATCTCATGAGATATATAATATTTATCCAATTCATTGGAGGGAGATATAGGTCCCACCCATCTCTTAATGATACCATTATTATGTTTGCCACAAAATCATAAACCATACATCATAGCATAACCCATGTAATAAAAATGGGAATCTTAAACATCGTGATATAATAAAACAATTCATATAAGATAAAGGAATTCATAAATATAATTCCATCACAACATAATCAATTCAATGTAATAATAGAGATATAAACAGAACCCTTTATTATCATAGATGGAAAATAATTTTGATAAAACACTTAAACTCCATTCTTGAGGAAAATATCCTTTCTACTTCAAAAACATTTTTCCTTTCATAACATGTCATATAATTTTACACAAAAAGAATTTGGTTAAAAATAATCTTGAAAACTTGTAAAGGATGATTCTTGGAAATAATGTTTTAAAAATCCATTCATGCCGTATAAGTTAAAAAAACATTCTTCCCGTACATTTGTCGGAAAAGTCAAAAAGTACCTCGTACGAAAAATGACAAAAGATTCCTTTTATATCTTTTAATAAAAACTCACCGAAGGGTAAAATTGGAATTAAACCATTGTATGTGGATGGAAATAATATTACATATTGAGGAAACATGGATGTGGATGATAAAATACACCCCAGTAAATACCAAAGTATAAACAATGTCAGATAAAAAATGAGATTGTGATATTTCCCTTACCTTAGGTCCGACTTACTTCATAATTGACCGAACCTCCTATATAATGATTTAAATATTGTTATAGACTTATTACATAATCATAATTATTTTTATGATATCATATATGGTCATATTCATAGCTTCTTATTAGTAATATTTCACTAGTACTTGTTATTCGGGTGTTTATTACTTTTTGTTCTTATGCGTGTTTTGTCGAATAAATTCTTATTCTTCTCTTTAGGTTATAGACACCTCATTTCCAGAATTGTATTAGTGTAATATATATCATATTAATTCATTCAATTCATTTATATAATCATTATGCAATGAAGATCATATAGAACGAGTCGCATCACATCGTGGAGACGGTATTCCGTACGTACGCACGAGTGATGATATCGTTCCTATGATCGTGGAATTGTATTGAAGTGTATGTATACTATTTCAGAATCAATATAAATTTATAATAATCATATATAGTTATTATTTACACCATTATACCCATCCAAGTAAGGTGGTGGTGAAAATAGATGACACCACGACGTGGAGACGATATTACGTACGTACGCACGCGCGGTGATTTCATTTTCCGTAGGATGGATAGATGGTGAAATAGGGTTGTTTCATACTTTTAATGAAATATCAGTATTTTAGTGATACTGAAGTTATTACTTAATAATTAAACAACCTAAGAAGAAGAATTATAAGAAGAAATAAAGGTGAAAGAATCGGTAACAGAAATTACCTCTTCTTTGAAGCACCTCTTTGAGACCTCCTCTTTGGGCAGTAAAATTGGTCTTTGAGGAAGAACAGAATGTATAGGATGTTTCTAGGGAAGTTTAGAAGAGAATTTGGCAGGGGTTGGCCGATATTGAAGGCTCAATGTGGTGTGAGGAAGAGAGGGAGGGGGTTCCCTTTTATAAGGGAGGAGAGGGGAACCTTTAGAATAACAAAAACTATTATTTTATTATAAAGACAAATTTGATTTTAAATAGCTCAAAATTGATTTATTTAGAATATATGGTGGGGATGGGTCGAAATACTCTCATACAATAGAATTTATAAAAGTTTAGGTTCCTATTTTAACATTATCATTTAAATTTAACATTAAGTTAAATATTTTACTTTTACTGTGTCTTCTTATGTTATTATACTATAAGGTTAATAAACTTACAATAAGAAGCCAAACTAACCCCAAGTTGATTATTATTAATATATATAACCTTATATAAGTCATTTGGCCGAACCTTATATTTTTAGGAATAAAATAACAATTAATAATATAATATTTGTTTTAAAAACTATTTTATGACAATTTTGACACTATTTAGTAATTGATTTTTGTGAAAATTATTAAAGAATGATTTGTTCTAATAAAATTAAAGAAATCCATAATAACATGTCATAGTAACTTATAAAATTATATTAATTAATAAAAAGGCTTAAATTATATTTATTTGGGTATTTATAACATCAATTATTTTAATATTTCATTAATAAGATAATTACTGCATCATCTTTGTGTCATGATAAATGATAATTATTTAATCCCTAAAAATTAAAAATAAATTCCTATGATTTAGATAATTGTATTATATTTCTGGATACTATTCATGTTTGAATTTTCATGTAGTTTATCACTAAATTAAAATTATTATACTTATAAGATTTAAGAAAGTGACATGTTGTCACATTCTTTGGTTTTAATAATAATTAAATTATTTTCTTGGAAAAAAGTCCTTTAAATGAATCTAATCCGACCCTTAGGTGATATGGGTCGACTTTTAGTCATCCAATAGGATTTTGACATGTGTTAGGGTAATTTTATAATATTATATTTACCCTTAATTACCCGATTTACTTTAACTGTGGTAAATAAAATTTACCTTAGTTACTATTCATAATTCCCAAAAAAAAAGTAGCTTATTAACATAATTTTGATCCACTGATTCCAAATATGGAATCAATTTTTCCAAATTCAATACACAAATGTTGCAGAAATTAAATTAAAATTAATCCCGTTGTCGAAAGAAAACGAGTTTTTCTTTAAAACATTATAAAATATTGAATTGATTTATCCTATAAATTCAAGGTAGAATCAATGATAATGACATACATTATATTAAATGGTAAAAATATATCCTATTTATACTTTAGAACCATTTAGTATTATAATTTAACCATATAAATTATTGCGATGAAAAAAGTTGTTTTTAATTAAAATATAGCGTGTTTTTGCTATTCATCAAAATATGAAAGTTACCAGAATTATGTGAAAAATTTATCCAAAGTAAATTTTTATTTCATGATTCCAAAGAAGAATTTTATTTTGTCAAATTAAACTTATAAACATGTCAAAAACAAGATTTAATGTGGGTCCGCCATCAAAAGGCGGCAAAACTGCATTTTTTGAAAAATACTTATTTTACAAAAAAAATTATTTTGTTCTTATACCATGTTTTAGAAAATGTGTAAGACGAATAATAATGTTATAAGATTCAAAATTTAGTTAATAATATTTATAACGGCTAGTTCATAATAATATTATAATAATATATCGTTGTTTAGTAAAACCTGGTATTGCGTACAACACAGGCTATCGAGGAACGTCGCGATTGCGTGTAATGCAAGCGAAGTCAGGGTTGCGTGTTGTGCAAGAATCCTTCGTTGTTTCGTATAACATAATCCAACGATATTTCATTTATACATTGAATATATATATATATATACTCAATGTTGTGTAGAATAACTATTATCAAAATTGTGTGTAACACGATCCAAGAATAGTGTTGCGTATACTGCAAGCTAATACGGTGTTGCGTATAGCGCAAGTTAATCTTGGCATAGCATAAAACACAAGACATTAATGAAATTAAAAGAATATTTTACATAAAATCTCAGGGTGTTACATTCTACCCCCCCTTGAAATGAATTTCTCCATCGAAATTCATCGGGGTTATAAATGGTTTACTACTTGAAAGATTGTTTAATAGAAACCCACATCGTAAAAAGAATACCAAATCATGGATTTAAAAACTAACGTATGAAATGTAACGGTTACCCAAATTAACTCATCACTAGGTTTTCACGTAGGAGATCATAGGTGAAAATATGGAAATGGAAGAAAAATATAACCATCAAGTTATGATGGAGAGTGGTAGAGAACATGGCTATGAAAAAGCCAACAATCACAAAGCTATTGATTTGTGATGATCTAAGGTACCATCTGATTAATCGGATATAAGAGAACTAGGACAACATTTTTGGTTTTCAAGATCATTTCCCTAAAGTTGAATAATTTGAATTAGAATAAATACAAACTTTATTTTGGTACAATATCACTCTTGTTCGTGCCTTGAACAATTTCCACTTCATCTCTTAAAGAAATGAAGTTAAATTTTCTATTCGTGAAGTGTTAGCAGATCATGTGATAGAATGACAGGTCATTCCATCTGTCTCAAGCAAAAGGTTAACAAATGTTATTAAATATACTTAAGTCGATCTATAGTGGGATTAATCATATATGGTTCCAAAAATGGACTTATACTTCATATAGCATACTACTTAATATAATAAAACTAGTTTCTACTAAACAGGGACTTCCTGTAGGCCAGTGGTAGGCGATAAAGGCCAGTCGCACTTCAGTTGTGGGTTCGATTCCCACAGCCTTGTCTGATGCGATGGGTTGTCGCCCGTCCTGCAGGTTGTCCTTTTTCTAAAGCTATATTACTATAACATCCCATCAATAATATCAAAAAAATTCTATCCTTAAACAATACTGACTTATGTCAAACATAATCCATTCCAATCTTTAGGCTTATCTAAAATACATCTGTCCAAGCTCGTAGTATAAAGAAAACGATTACTTGAAATGTCATCAACCAAGCATGTGAATACCATCATTTATCCCCCATATATCTTGTTGGTCAAATTCTAATCATGTGAATACCTTAATCATGTATTCTCTTGAAAAATGAATACCCGTTGAACCAGAGTGAAAACATGAATGCAGTTAAAAGTTAACACTTTCCACATACCAAAATCCTCAAAATTCTATATACTCAAACCATGATATCACTTAGTCCTTATATCAATCACGAGCTCATGAATACAATGAAACATCTCATTATCTTCTTATTCCTTCACTATGTGCATATCATCTACTTTACAAAAATATATGAATAGCATTCCATGGTTACTGGTACCATTCAACATATACTTTCAAATAATTTTAGAAAAAAAAATAGTGTAAGAATCCTTAGATGATTCTTTATTCCGTAGTACCATTAACTATACAACATTACTCTCGATAAACATACAATCATTGCACTACCTTCTAAAACAACCGACAGAGATTCAACACTTCTTTCAGCTCATATATCATTTGTAGTCTCCTCATCATCATCCACATAAATACTACCCATATGACCATACTGATTCTCTTCATGAGACTTTCCCTTAGGGAATTGGTCTGCATAATTCCCGTACATTCCACATTTAAAACATTTAACCATTGTTGATGTCGTAGAAATACCATTATCCTCATCCCTGGTGTTAACTAAACCTTTTCCTCTGCACTTACTGGCTTTGTGTCCTTCTTTTCCACACCCAAAGCATCTTCCAGTTCCTTTGAAACATTCTCCTTGATGCCTCTTTCCACATAATTTACATAGGGGAAATTGAACTTTGATTCCTCTATGATCATCATGAAACTCCATCTTTCTCTTATTAGTCGAGTAAGGAAACTTACCAAATTTTACTTTATTGATCATATTATGAGATTGCTGATTCGGCATAATAATGATGTTTGGACTTCCAAATCCCATTTCATTTAGTTGCACATGAAGAATATCATTTCATTGTCCATCATATCCTCCATTATCGTGAACCATCTTATTTCTAGCCATTTCCTAAAACACGAAAAGAATAATTTGCGAGGAAAAAATCATAATAAAGGGGGAGTAACTTCAATATCTAACATCATTGGTTTAATCTAATATCGTTACCATAGTTTTAGGACTATATCCTATTCATATACTTATCCTTAGGGACATCCCTAGACATACCTTAGAAATATCTCTAGGGATCTCACTAACGTTTTCGCATCCTAGTTTCCAAAGGTTGACTAAACTTTTCCTCTGATACCAGCTGTAGAGACCCGAAGCTTAACGTACATGGACATTACATTACTTTTTCGGAATACTTAGTACATAACAAAAACACACACACAAGGATCGTAATAGTTTAGTGTCTTTGGACACTTGGAATATAATCTTCTAATCTTGGTGAAAGATCTTCAACATATCCCATAAAGATCTTCCCTTTTTTCCTAAAACCTTTCTTTATATCCTGGGGAAAAGTAAACTTAAAAGGTTGAGCTCAAAAGCTCAGTAAATGTAAACAAAAGAAATTTTAATCACATCATATTCATAATAACATAACATTTTGGAAATATTAACCTGCAAAAGAGATCATAATTTCATAACATGGGATAAATCATAGTAGTGAAATGTAATCCCAAAACTCATAACATAAAAAATGAAACTTTGTGGCATACACACATAATCATATAGAATCATTTCTTATTAGTCAAGACTCATTTCCAGGACTATCTTAGTGGACAAAGTCCATTTCTAAACCAAGTCACCCTCGTTTCAGTCTTATTTCACTGAACCAGTTTAACCTACCATTCCAGCCATGTCTATCTCAGGAGATATAAAATCTTTACCCAATGCATTGGATGGTGATATATGTCCCACCCATCTCTTAATGATACCATTCTTATGTGTGCCACAAAATCATAAACTATACATCATAGCATAACCCATGTTATAAAAATGGGAATCTTAAACATCGTGACATAATAAAACAATTCATATAAGATAAAGGAATTCATAAATATAATTCCATCACAACATAATCAAATCAATGTAATAATAGGGATAGAAATAGAACCCTTTATTATCTTAGATGGAAAATAATTTTGATAAAACACTTGGACTCCATTCTTGAGGAAAATATCCTTTCTACATCAAATTTTTTTTTCCTTTATTAACATGTCATACAATTTTATACTAAAAGAATTTGATTAAAAATAAAATTGAAAACTTGTAAATTAAGATTCTTGGAAATAATGTTTTAAAAATACATTCATGCCGTATAAGTTAAAAAAACATTCGTCTCGTACTTTTGTCTGAAAAGTCAAAAAGTACCTCATACAAAAATGACAAAAGATTACTTTTATATATTTTACTAAAAACTCATCGAAGGGTAAAATTGGATTTAAAAAAATTTATGTGGTTGGAAATAATATTATATATTTAGGAAAAATTGCTTTGGATGATAAAATACACCCCAGTAAATACCAAAGTATAAACAATCTCGGATAAAAAATGAGATTGTGATATTTCCCTTACCTTAGGACCGACTTGCTTCGTAAGTGTCCAAAACTCCTGTATAATGATTTAAATATTTTCATTGACTTATTCCAGAATCATTATTATTGTTAGGATATCATATATGGTCATATTCATAGCTTCTTAATAGTAATATTTCATTACTACTTGTTATTTGGGTGTTTATTACTTTTTGTTCTTATGCGTGTTTTGTCGAGTAAATTATTATTCTTTTCTTTAGGTTATAGATACCTCATTTACAGAATGGTATTAGTGTAATATATATTGTATCAATTCATTCAATTCATTTATATAATCATTATTCAATAAATATCATGTAGAACGAGTCGCATCACATCGTGGAGACGGTATTCCGTACGTATGCACGAGTGACGATATCGTTCCTATGATCGTGGAATTTTATTGGAGTGTATGTATACTATTTCAGAATAAATATCACTTTATAATAATCATATATAGTTATTATTTACACCATTATACCCATCCAAGTAAGGTGGTGGTGGAAAATAGATGACACCATGGCGTGGAGACGGTATTCTGTACGTACCCGCGCGCGGTGATTTCGTTTTCCGTAGGATGGATAGATGGTTAAATAGGTTTGTTTCATTCTTATAATAACATATCAGTATTTGAGTGATATGGATGTTATTAATTCATAATTAAACAACCTAAGAAGAATAAGTGGAAGAAGAAATAAAGGTGAAAGAATCGGTAACGGAAATTACCTCTTCTTTGAAGCGCCTCTTTGAGACCTCCTCTTAGGGCACTAAAATTGTTCTTTGAGGAATACCAGAAGCTCTAGGATGTTTCTAGGGAAGTGGAGAAGATAATTTGGCAGGGTTTGGCCGAGATTGAAGGCTCAAAGTGGTGTGAGGAAGAGAGGGAGGGGGTGCCCTTTTATAAGGGAGGAGAGGGGCACCTTTGGAATAACTAAAAATATTATTTTATTATAAAGCCAAATTCGGTTTTAAATAGCTCCAAATTGATTTATTAAGAAGATAAGGTGGGGATGGGTAGAAATACTCTCATAAAATAGAATTTTGACAAGTTTATGTTCCTATTTTAACCTTATCATTTAGATTTAACATTAAGTTAAATAATTTAACTTTTACCTTGTCTTCTTGTGTTCTTATACTATACGGTTAATAAACTTACTATAAGAAGCCAAAAGAACCCCTAGTTGTTTATTATTAATATATATAACCTTATATAAGTAATTTTTCCGAAACTTAGATATTTATGAAGAAAATAACAATTAATAATATAATATTTGTTTTAAAAACTATTTTATGTCAAATTTGACACTATTTAGTAATTGATTTTTTTAAAAATCATAAAAAAATTATTAGTTCAAAAATAATTACTTAAATCCATAATAACATGTCATAGTAACCTAGAAAATTAGTTTAATTCATAAAAAGTCTAAAATTACATTTATTTGGGTATTTATAACATCAATTATGTCAATATTTCATTAATAAGATAATTACTGCATCATCTTTGTGTCATGATAAATGATAATTATTTAATGCCTAAAAATTCTAAATAAATTCCTATGATGTAGATACTTGTATTATCTTTTTGGAGAATATTCATGTTTGAAGTTTCATTAAGTTTATCAGTAAATTAATTTATTATACTTATAAGATTTAAGAAAGTGACATGTTGTCACATTCTTTGGTTTTAATAATAATTAAATTATTTTCATGGAAAAAAGTCCATTAAATGAATCTAATCCGACCCTTAGGTGATATGGGTAGACTTTTAGTCATCCAATAGGATTTTGACACGTGTAAGGGTAATTTTAAAATATTATATTTACACTTAATTACCCGATTTACCTTTAACTATGGTAAATAAAATTTACCGTAGTTACTATTCATAATTCCCAAAAATAAAAATTTGCTTATTAACATAATTTTGATCCACTGATTCCAAATATGGAATCCATTTTTCCAAATTCAATACACAAAAGTGGCAGAAATTAAATTAAATTTAATCCTGTTGTCGAAAGAAAACGAGTTTTCTTTAAAACATTGCAAAAGATTGTATTGATTTATCCTACGAATTCAAGGTAGAATCAATGATAATGAAATACATTATATTAAATGGTAAAAATATATTCTATTTATACTTTAAAACCATTTAATATTATAATTTAACACTCTAAATTATTGCAATGAAAAAAGTTGTTTTTAATTAAAATATAGCGTGTTTTTACTATTCATCAAAATATGAATGTTACTAGAATAATATGAAAAATTTATCCAAAGTAAATTTTTATTTCATGATTCCAAAGAAAAATTTTATTTTGTCAAATTGAACTTATAAACATGTCAAAGACTATATTTAAAGTGGGTGCGCCATCAAAAGGCGGCAAAACTGCATTTTTTTAAAAATACTTATTTTACACAAAAAATTTATTTTGTTCTTATACCATGTTTTAGAAAATGTGTAAGATGAATAATAATGTTATAAGATTAAAAATTTAGTTAATACTATTCATAACGGCTAGTTCATAATAATATTATAATAATATATCGTTGTTTAGAAAAACCTGGTATTGCGTACAACACATGCTATCGAGGAAGGTCGCGATTGCGTGTAATGCAAGCCAAGTCAGGGTTGCGTGATGTGCAAGAATACTTCATTGTTTCGTATAACATAATCCAACCATATTTCATTTATACATTGAATATATATATATATATATATACTCAATATTGCGTTGAATAACTATTATCAAAATTGTGTGTAACACGATCCAAGAATAGTGTTGCGTATACTGCAAGCTAATACGGTGTTGCGTATAGAACAAGGTAATCTTGGTGTAGCATACAAAACAAGACATTAATGAAATTAAAAGAATATTTTTCAAAAAATCTCGGGGTGTTACATATTCGGAGGAAGAAGAAATCATCTTACCAACTCTTCCATGATTATTTATTCTTCTAAATAATATTATTATTTTTTACCACAAAAAATAATAACTATAGTATCATAAATATAAATATATTTTCTTATGATTATGGTACATCCATATTCCATCTCATTTCTATCCAATGAATAGGTAAAATATCCCTTATGCATATGTATGATATTCCATGTGCACTTAGCACTGTAAATCATTTTTCATCACCAATTTACATTGAATTTAAAAAAATGTAATTTATTAAATATATATAATATTTATTAACTATATATTATTTTGAGACTATAATATAATGCATACTGTCTTACCTTCCAATTATTTGTAAAACGTTATCGTCCCTCTTGTGTACATGTGTACTACATCCTTAAAGAAGATATGTAATTATTTTTTGATTTCCTCATTACATGGATTGGAGAAATATACATTAAATTAATATATATGGAATAAAGGATTTAATAATTACTTTGGAAAGGTTAATTATTTGTTAAATTTATTTTTCTGTATATTTCTAAAATTTAATCATCATTAATTAGTACATATGGCCTACCATCTCAATGAATAGTATAATTCAATTATCAGTCTCAATATTTTGTGAATGAATCTAAATTTATATATTGAATATATTGGATATTTTTTCCCGTGAATAAAATTATGCATATGAGGGCTACAGTTTTTGATTTAATATATAGATGAAAAATGAAGCATTTAACACCTAGAAGAACAATAATAATAAATTATTATCAATAAATTAGTGAAAAAAATATTATAAATTGGTTATATTTGATATTATATAGTTTTCATATATCAGTATAATAATAAAATTTATTTTTCAGGAGGATAAAAACATTTATGAGGAAATTTGATATTGATGAAAGGGTTCATAGAACTCAATTTCACTAATTTGTTTATTCATATATATAATTGTATATTATATTCCAATATTATGTGTGTAATCACCATATATTAAATTTTTTGTATTTACACTTTTTATGGATTCACATTGTTACAAATAATAAATTTATTATTTATTCTTATTTAAATGGTATTTTTTTAATCAATATCATTTGAATATACACTCCGATGAGACATAATCTGTATTATACACTTATTTACTGATATGGGGTGCATATTATACCCCTTTGAAAATTTTAACAAGAATAATTATTTATTCATGATTATAAAATTTTGCAGTTAATATAAATATCTAGGGGTTATAAAATAATGGATACAAAAGTTGTAGAAATGTATTTTACAATATTAATTTCTTTTGGAATTGCATATATTATACTTAAAAGAATATTCTAATAATTTCTTTATAAAATTTATCTATTTTCTTATCATCTTAGTATTCATGTAGTTTCTATGTATTATTTAAAATATTCATAACTTTTGAAATTGAATAAAGAAAATTAATATTCAAAGGAAACTGATCTTATATTTATTTTTTGATCAGTTATGTTTTCTTTTATGTCTATATATTTTAAAATTATTTTATAAAATATGATTTTATTTAAAAAATTATTTATGTATGACATTTAACGTTATCTTTTACTTTTAAATTTTTTTTAAATGAGTAATTGTTATATTTCTTAGATGGTCATTTTCATCTATCTTAAAAAAATGTAAAATTGAATTTTTTTCAATACTTATATGATGTTAATGAATTTAAACACAACCAAATCTATTTTATTATATTTATCTTAATATAAAATATTAAAATGGGGTTTGCAATGAATAATATTTTATGAACCCTTTTCTTAAAAGAAATTAATTTGTTTTTTTTCTATTCATTAGAAACATTATTTTACTAGAAATTATTTTTATCTGAAGAAATGATGGTTCTTATTTCATGAAAAAATTGTTTTCATCAAAATTATCATAAGAATTTAAAATATTGTGATCATAAATATTAAATTTTTTAAAATAACCATATTCTTTTGTATAATGGATTTAATTATTTCATAACTTTCATTCCTTTTATATATAATGTGTTTTACTTCAAAAGATATTTGATTTATTAGTGAAATAATGATATTTCTTAATATTTACTCTATACTGATATTTTTTATAGGAATAACTATACATAAATTTAAAATACCATTCAATATATGAGGAATTATTTTGGCATGTAATTATGGTGAGGAACAAAATTATATATTTCTTTCATGCATCGACACATCTTAGAATACTAATCAATATGAAGAAATTATTAAATTGTTGTTAGTTGTATTTTTATCCATAGTATAAATTGTATTAGAACAAAACATTGGTGTTATAGGTATTTTTATGTTTGAATTCATGGTATCCGAATTTATTCAATTCCATTATTGAGAACACGGTGTATATTATCTTTGATAATATAGAACTAGATAATTTCCTTTGATCTATTTTTTGATCAAGTTATTGAATACATGGAAAGTTCTTATAGTTATATACCATTCCATAATTATTATGACATATTTAATCATGATAGTTTCCATTATGTATTTTAATTATATATTAATTTAAATATCCTATAGAAGTATCCATGTTATAAACCATTAAATAATTTGATAATATATGATTTTTTATTTTTTATTGATCTGTTTTACATTCTCAATTTATTCAATAAGTATTTTCCTCAACATTTTTTTTGTGATTTTTTTCATTTGTAAAAGTTTATATTAAAAAAATTAAAACATTTTTCTACTGTATTATAAAACAAATGTTTATGTAATGGTTAAAAATATTTTCATAAAATGGTTTTCTATCATAATTTAATTGGTTATATGGTATTATATTGAGTGATATTGAGATTACTTAGGTGGATTTATCTTTACAATCAATTTAATAATTTCTAAAATGAAAATATAAGAATAGTTTTTAATTTTTACCACAATCTTCGATGTAATAATCATTCAAATTTATTATTAACCCATTTTATACTTATTTAGATAATTATTTTTGTCTTAATTATTTGGTATATCCTTTATTTATTTGAGTTTATTAAATTAAAATAGTATGTTAAAATTTTGATTTTATGTTTCTCGAATACTCTTAATGTATTAAATATTAATAATTAAAGTATAGTTTCCTGTATATTTCATATTAATATTTAAAATGAATGAATGTTAATTATTAGTAAAGAAGTGGGGGTGTGGAATAATTATTCTTAAGTAGAAAATTTTATTTACTATGCATGTTTAATCTATCATGGGAAAATGCGTTAATATTAAATAGTGGGTTTCTATAATATCAAAAAAAGTTATCCAAACATATATTTCATTTATGGTTACCATAAATGGTTATATATTGATGAAATAATATTTTAAATTTCTACAAAATAATAAATCATCAGTATATGTTTCATTTTACCCGAGTTCAATTTTTTACAACATTCTACAACTTTGGGAGAGTAATCCTACATCAGTGTCATTGAGTGATTCATTGGAAAGGGGAATATAATTCTATCACATATCTGTTTTCTTAAGTGGATTTTATTTTTTTCACATGTGGGGATAATTTCCTTAGTATTAAAAATAATAATTTACTTTCACTCTTATATTGTTAAATTCACCGATTTTTTATTCTTATGACCATAATTATAATACTAATGTATACCATTACCTGATGGGAAACTATTAATATAAATTTTCTATTTTTCAAGATGATTTTTTCTTATATGTTCATTGGGAATCCTAGCATGACTGAACATGATATTTTTATCCTTTGAATCCTTGTGTTCTAAAAAATATATAATAGTTAGTTTTCTGCTCACAAGGGTCTTCCAATACATTGAAAATCATAGTATATACTTGTTATCATTCAATTATGTATGAAGTATTATCTATAGAAAATTTAATATAATTTTTCACATGACTATTTCACTTAATCCCAGGATCATGATTTATCTTCGAAGTAGTGTCTTCTATATAAGCATGGAGAGTAGTTTATCTTATACTCTTCATATATGGTTTGGATCATGTAGCTTGTAATATTGTCTATATTTCTGTTATATAGAATATTTATCATCAAAAAAGTTATTTTCAATATATACCTCATATATATATTTTTCATTAATAAGTAGTCATCCATATGTGCATAAGGGAATTTATCCTTGAATGAAGCAGGTTTTTTATTTAATTGTAAAGATTAGTTGGAAAACTATGTAGTTGGTAGGAAGTGATTGCATTTTGTTAAACAATTTATTTCCATAATTACATAAAACTATAATCCTTAAAGGACATGGGAATGTAAATAGAAAATATTTTCTAAAGAAATTATGTAACTATAAGACAGTTATGCTCATAAATTATTTGTGGTATCAGATTTGGGTAGAGATAAAATTAACGATTATGATGTTATCAGTTGAGTATAATTTAACTATTTTAGATACCATCATGTGTTATTAATATTTTTTGGTTCATTATCTTAAGGAATATATAATCTAATTTTGCCATGTATGTTTGTATTTTAAGGTAATTAAGATATATTAGAAGGTGTTTACTTTGATATTGGGAAGAATGTGTGATGGTAGTATAGATAATATTTATGTTTGGAATGGTATTTTTTTGTTGAGATAAATATATAATTTGGAAAAAATTAATAGATTTTGGGAATATAAATAGTGAAGTATATAGTATTTAAACGTGATTTGGTTACAATTTTATTAATGATATTTTTGACGCTTTTTTCATGGAATATGCATGATTATGGTGTATAATAAAAAATATTGGATGGTTGGTGATGAATAAAATTTTTTGGAGTTAGAAGTAATTTTTAGATGTCCATAGAATAAGTATTTTGATACAATTTTGGTTTAGAATATAGTAATAATGTTTTTTATTAATAAAAAATGTTTAATAATTTGGAAAAAATGGTTAAGATTATTATTTTTTAGTGGTAATGATCTCACAATTTTCCATATTTATGTGTTTTAAAACTATTATGGAAAATTTCAATGAACATTATAAATCTAGTGGATTTGGGAATATAAGAATTAATATTAGTTATATATCATTGGTTGTTCTATTTATATTATTATTTATATATAATCATTATAAGATTATAGCGATAATTTTTTATAGGTTTGTTAATATATTTTCATTAAAGAATATATTGGTTCTATTTTATGGTTAGTTGTAATGCGAATCAGGACATCAAAGTTTAGGTATCCAATATATTTTATGAGTCATAATTTGCAATACTAATGTTAGCATAATATTTATAATGATAAAAATTTGGTAATGGGTAATTAAATTTATGTTTTAATAAATTATTGATCATTTATTTTGAAGGAATAAAGAAGAACTATCAAAACCATCATTTCTATTCACAATGACATAATTTCAAATATTGTCACAAAATTTTGTAAAAACGATATAAAAAATACAAAACATCACGTGACATAAAAAAAATACATTATATATTAACCAAATCATTGTTATATTGTATTTCCAATAGATCATGGACTATATATAATCAAATATCAATATCCCACAAACTCCATATATATCAAATTTGATGCAGTAATCTATGTTTTTAAAAATTATGTCATAGTATCCTAAAAATATAAGTCATATAAAGATTCATATTTTTTGGAATTTAGGGAGGGCTTTGATAAACATTTATACATTAAATTTTAAATTTTTATACTTGTGGGATATATATGATTTTTTCCGACACTTTCTCCAGGGTGTTCACATCCTTCTAATCGAGGATGATGAGGACGTGATGATTATTTCCCCACATTACCTTTTTACAAAGGTAGGAACCATCCTTTGCTTGTTCATGGATGTTTTCTCCTTGATCAAAATAGGATGATGGGATGTCGATTCCTTCTTTGGTGGATTCCTCCTCAGATCTTGTTACATAGTCCGGATCTCCCTTAATTATTAAGATGTTCTTTATGAATCTCATTACCATTTCAATATCATTTTGGATGCTGGTTAATTACACTGCTTCTGTTTGGGCTTTCTAAGGGTTCCTGACAGGGCATCATCCTTCAGTCGGAGTAGATGGTAACATCTGGCATGTCGGGGGAAAATCTAGATACGTGGAAATTGGGGAACCTATATTCTTCTACAGAAGGTGGAATCTCAAGGGTGCAGAACCCGAGGAATCTGATGTTAGTTGAAGGGTATCTTAGGCCATAGGGATGTCTCTGATGTTTTCCTCAGCATCCAATGATTAACACAGGTTATGTCATGAGTTTATGATAGTACGGAGATGGTTACACCAAAGGGTGGTCTTCCGAGGTTTTCCTTAGGTATCTCATGATTAGCAGGAGGTAGGCAATGAGTTTAACATCTTGCACCGAAGGAATGAGGGTGATCAGAATGTAACATAGAGACAGATCAGATTGGTACATCCATAGGATGGAGTGTCGTGATTTTTTACTAATGAGGCAGATTAAGGAGTGTGGACCCCAGAATGGGAGATCAATAAGGTTTACCATTGGATGGTATTGATCCTCAAGGATGTTTCCAATGTACCCTATGTAGACGATAGGGATCAAAACCCTCATAGTTTGAAGGGGTGAATAATCAGGGTGTACAAGAAGGAAAACAACCCAAATACATGTTGGGGATTACATGTAGATAGTCGCCCATCTCAAGTGGGATACTCTTGGGTGGATGGTTATGGATGTTGTGGGGCATATTCAAAGTTAGATGCCCAGATGCCGCAAGGAGTGGTGCTATGATGAATTTCATGATCTCGCCGGGATATGGTGGCCCAGGTGAGAAATAGGATGGATGATGGCGAGTTGAATGAAGTGTAGGGGGAATGATATGGAACTATCATGATGGTAATGGTAGTGTTGATCTTATTCCTCGAAGAGACATCCTACATATCCCCGTGGTAGATAATCAATGTCTGCATAGTTTGGTGTGGGTTCCAATGGCTTACCACTGGTTGGGGTTGGACCTTGGGGAGGCTTCATACATACCCTTCCTTGGAGAAAAGGATCACAACCTACGTAGTTCTAACGGGTACAATTTAATGACTTGTCAGACAAAAGGGGTGTATAGTTTAATATCATGCAAGATAGTGGTAAACTGGCGTGTAGTGGTCGGGACCAATGGGTGTTGGTCTTGAACCATAGGAAGGAATCCTATGTACCTTGTCTTGGCAAAGATCAATGTCCACGTAGATCAAGATGGTGTTGGTGAACCGACATGAAGTGGGTCAGGACCAATGGTTTTTTGGCTTGAAACCTAGAGAGGCTTCCATCATACCTTCCCTTAGAAAGGATCAGACTCTGAATAGTTTGGGATGGTATGATAGATTTTAACATCAAGTGGGATAACGGGGAACCGGCGTGAAGGGGGTCGGAACTACTATGTGCTGGGCTTGAACCTCTAGAAGGCTTCCTACAAACCATGCCTTGAAATGAATCAAAGTCCCCGTAGTTCAGAATGGTGTGGTGAGCCGATGTAAAGGGGGTTGGAAGAAATGGTTGTTGGGCTTGAACCATATGAATGCTTCCAACGTACCTTGCCTTGGCATGGATCAAAGTCTGCGTAGTTCAGGAGGGAGTTGGTGGACTAATGTGAAGATTTTTGGGACCCATGGATGATCGGCTTGAACCTCAGAGAGGATTCCTACATACCTTTCCTTGTAAAAGATCATAGTCTATGTAGTACAAGAAAGTTGGGTACAATTAAATGTCATGCGGGATGATGTTGAACCGATGTGAAGGGGGTCAGAACAACTGGGTGTTGGGCATGAACCTCTAAGAGGCTTCTTACATACATTACCATGGCAATGATCAAAGTCCTCGTAGTGTGGAATGGTCTACAGGGCTTACAATCTAAAGTGGCCCTGGTAGGATGTCTTGGTCGATGCTTACTCTATTCCTACATGAGTCATGCTCAGTGTGAGAAACAAGAGGCACCATGGACTTGATGATAACGGTGCAATGGTGCACCCTTTATGGGTGGTGAATGGGGCTTATTCAAGGAAGATGCCCTAGTGCCACAGTGGAGTGGTAATGGTGAATGAGGAATACGCAAGGAAGATACCCTGGTGCTGCTATGGAGCGGCAATGGTGAATGGGAATTACGCAAGGAAGATACCTGGGTTCAATTATGGAGTGGCAATGGTGAATGGGGATTACGCAAGGAAGCTACCCGGGTGCCTTTATGAAGCAGAAAGAGTGAATGAGGATTTTGCAAGGAAGCTGCCCGAGTGCCGATATAGAGTGGTAATGGTGAATGGGGATTACACAAGGAAGTATCGTGTGTGCCGCTATGGAGAGAAAATGGTGAATGGGGTTTATGCAAGGAAGCTTCATATGTTGTAATATGGAGCGTCAACAGATAGGGCTTATGAAAAAAAGCTTCCCGTAATGTCTCCTCAGGTCTGGCCATGGGGGCATCCCAACTCATTGGTTGGATAAGGCAAATAATTTAGTTCTACACTTTTGTACTAGTGCACAAGAGGGATAATTCCAAGGGTGTTAGAATAAGTCCGAACAAAGGGAGATGATAAGTGTGAATCACATGCCAGAAATTTGGAATGTATTGTGGGTGGAATGACTATGAAGGATAACAATTGACCATGTTCAAAACATATAATCCACATTGCATCAGCCTAAAATAGGGACAAACAAATGAGGGTCGACTGTTGACCGTGTTCAAAACACATGTCCTGACTCGAAGTGTTATCCAATGTCTTCTGGGGTGTTGACCCAGAATGGTAGGTGAACCAAGGAGGCATGGGACCAGCCCATTAGGGGGTCCCTTTAGACATGTAAGTGGATTAAGATTTGAATTAAGGACGCGCAATGAATGAGGTGGAGTGATGAAATGTTTGAATGGATTAAATGCTCATGAAGTTATTCCATGATGATCATGGCATGAGGCATATTATGATTAGAAAATAAGGCATATCTTATTTGGAACAAGAATAATCCTATTATTGAATGATAAGGAATATTATGTTTTATAGTCATGTAGATAGGACTATTATTATCTTATTATTATTGCATATGTCATCTCTTTTTAGAGCAAGAGGCATCCTATTTTTTCACATAGTGTTTACTACAATTTATAGTCATATAGACAAGAATATTTTCATCTTATTCTTGTAACATAAGGCATATATTGTTTGGTTCAATAGGAATCCAATGTTTATTACAAAGTGTATTCTAAGGTTTAAATTCATGTAGATGGGATTATTGGAATCTTATGCTTGGTGCATACAACATATCTTGTAGGGTGAAAGAGGCATCATATGTTTGTCACATAGGGTTTACTATAGTTTATATTTTTCTAGAGAGGACCATTAGGCATAAGGAGTCTCGAAATGTATTGTGTTTGGATTTAAACAAAAGTATCCCTTTCTAGTTCAAACTGGTATAAGAGCCATGTAATAGGGTATGGATGCGTTTCTTGATGAATTGTTCGACACAAGTTATATTGGGAATGGATAATTAGAATCTCAAATCAAGACATGGTAAAGGAACAAAGAGGAATATGTCGATTCAAGGTGTTTCATTGCATGTTGAGGAGTATCTCAAATCATCATATTCCATAGGTGAACTCTGAGTATGCATAATGGCGCAATGGAAAATTACTATGTCCCGACCTTCGAATTTTGCGGCGCGAATCTACATTTTCCATGGGAGTCAGGTCGGTATACTGTTGCGCATAATATGGGCTACACGGAGAATGGCCTACGCGTAGGATTAGACTACGTGACATAGGTGCACGCAAGATTCGTCACATTGGTAATATTTCACACAGGATTGATGTTTAGAGTGCAATATTGTATTTTTGGGATGCAAGATTAGATGTTTAACTGGAAAGCATGTAATCTTGCACACACATGCCTTAGGAAAAAGATATGTCAGATGATGATCAAACCACTGTGGGCCCACATGAAAGCGTACCCATATTCTACCTATCATGAAATATCTCACATGTAGAGTTCCATTCTTCTGTGTCGGCGTGAAAGTGGTGGACTTCCACACAGTAGAGCTACATCCGACCTCCGGAGACCTCTCCTCATGGGGTGGGGGATGCACATGTATTTATAGGTGATCATGATAGTGCTTACATGTAAGATTCCAGGCACAAATGTGATCTTATGCGTACCCTGTGGTGAGTGCAAGTGCACAGGGGCGTTTGACGTCAAATTGGGCACAGAAGAATCCTTCTCGTAGATGCTAATATTGCATGCACCTCTCAAAACCTGCATGCACCTTCCTTAGATGTGTTTGGGTGTACTAGGAAGAAGATGACATATCTTTAGATGCATAAAAGGTTTGTGCGACATGTTGTGCACAAGATTTTACTATTGCATGCAAGAATCCATTTTTGTGCAGAAGATTACAATTCTTGCGCAAAAATCCATACATTGCCCCAAAATCATCATGGATGGCCATTTCAAGTAGTATGACATAAAATAACCATAACTTCGGATCTGTACCTCTATTCAGGCTCCACAACTAGTCAAATAAAAGCTTGTCGAACGAGCTATGCTCTGGGATCCTGTATGGAGGCATTCAGTGAATTACATGGATGAATTTTTTGGTTCCATCAATGTTGATTTTAAATAAAAAATTTGAACATTTAATATTTTATTCTATTATGATATCTTTTAAAATATATGTTGATTCACAACTATTAATTATATATGCATGAAATGATATTTACTATAAATTATAACTCTATTTTTATCACTGTGGAAATTATTGTACAACTTTAAATAGACTAATGTAGATGAATATTTTTAAAATAATCATAAATATTATTACATTGTGCAGATCCTCGTTCTTTGGGACAAATTAAATAATTTAAATTATTTATTTTTGTAAATGTATTTATTTTTATTATAAAATATTTGGTTATGATAACATTATTGTTCGGTAATGGTTTAACATATATTATAATTAACTAAATGGATTAATTATTGTAGGACAATGATTATTTATTAAAATGAATTTATATTCATCAAGATTTTATATACAAATATAAAATTAGTGATCTATTTTTAGATTATTAAAATTTTGGGATGAAATTTATACAAAGGGGGTGAAACTATTAACCCATGTTTTAGAAAGTATTATCATTTCCTAGTGTTGGTATGTTCATTTATAAATTTTATATAAAAGGGAAGAAATGTATTATACAAATGGAATGTATATTATTTCTTAACATTACATAAAATGATAATAAAAAATTACTTATAATAAGTATATGTAAATTTTGAATGTGATAAAGGAAATAAAAAAGAACTGCAAGATTGAAGTATACATATTCACCATGTCCTGAAAAAATTCCTCTACTAAAAAAGATTATAGAAATAAGGTTGACATGTTTAAATATGGAACAAAATTTCTGTATGGAATGAGTGAAAGGAAGTTGTTGTTATCTATGGGAAATAATTTACCACTATCAGTAGTTATTACTTTCCCATTAAAGTATTTAGTTATAGTATCAATGTTATAATTCCTTGATGGAAAATAATAACATATGATTATGTATGTTTAAAAAATATATTTTTAATACTAAATTTATTTGATAATTATATATTTTAAAGCATAATATGTTTCTCTTAATTCATAAATATAATATTATAAAGGAGACTTGTTTGTACATTTTATGAAATAGATGATTTTTATGGATAGTTAAAATATATTTTTAGAACATGATTTACAATTTTTATTTAATTTCTGATAATATAAAATATTGAGAGATATTTATAAGAGTGAAATGAATAAATAATTATAATCATCAAACTATTAAAATAAAAAAATATCATTATAGGGTTTTATATGTTACGAAAATGATATGTGTTTTATAAAATAGAATAAATTTTTAATATATAAATCTAATTAATTAATTAATTAATTATGTAACATTTAATTGGTTTGAAATTAAATTATTGTATTTTCTTAAATGGAATTATTATTTTGGACATTATATTTTACATTTCTAAATTTGTTTAAGGTATCATATCTTATGTATTGAAGGAAACTGTTATGTTTCTGACATAATGATTTTTCTCCATGAAAATAATATTACTAATATAGAATGAATCTTATGCATGAAGGAGTAATTCCTTCGTAGAAAATATTGACAATTTCATAGGTTTAATTTAATGTGGTAAACAAGAGTTGATCTTCCAAATGTGGGACTCTATTAATATCACATAGGTTTATCTTACATGGATTTCACAAGAGATTAACATTATGTGATTATATATTGAATAAAAATAAGAAGAACTGATAATGATTTCTTTAACGGGTCTCTATATTTCAGCTAATATAATTTCACTTCTAATCATTAATGTTGCACACCCTACATATTAATCCTATGATATAATTGTTGATTTTGTCACTAACAATGAATTTTATAGTAGAATATATCTAATTTTACACATCTCAAATATATTCCCATGGAATAATCTGATCATTATTACACAATATGGATTCTGTCTTCTTACTCTTATGTTTGTCTATTCATAGTGGATTTATTATTTTGTGCTTCATTAAAATCATCACATATATATTCATATATCTAAAAAACATTATTTAGAACATATTAAACATCCAAGTGTGTTCGTTCCTATATGATATTATAAAATACATAAATCACCATGGATGATATTTTTATCATTAAATAACATTATCATATGATCAATATGTATTTCCATTTGAATAATATTCTAATTTAAACATATATATTTTTCTTCCATACATTTGTAGCATCAAATCCCCTATGATTGATCATAATTTGATTATAAAGATCATCTGATTAATCATGTTCTTTAGATCATCGTTTCTCATGAGAGATTCCTTTTCATGAGTAAACATTGGATTAAAATTATTAACTATAATCACTATTTTTATAATTCATATTTCATTTTTTCATATTTTTATAGTAAATTGATATTTTAAATTATATTCAACATTTCTTTGAAATTTTTACATATTTATGAAATATTAACTCCATTGTATATCTTTTATTACTCATTTATGAATTTTTATTGTGTTTTATAAGTTACTATAATGATATTTACAATATTAAATAATCATATGAAGTAATTTTTATTAATATAGTTTTGGGTCATAAAATTCTCCCCTGCAAAAATAATTTTGGCCTCAAAATTCCAAAATTGTCAACCCAATTGAATGTTTTGGTAGTTCTTCTGCATAAGATCCTCAGGCTCCAAGGTTGCCTCTCTAGTTTTATGATTTTTATAAAGTATATTTTCTAGGAGATTAATCTGATTCTTCAACAACTATTATTTAGTGTCCATAATCTAGACATGCTACTCATAGTAGGATATGTAATGTTTCAATTCTATACTTTCATATGTGAGTACATGGTTTGGTTCTGGAATGTAATTCTTTAATAAAGAGAAGCGAACCAAATTTTGTACCTACCAAATTATTGGATAAAATTATAAATGATGTCCCATAGATGTAATTATCTACACAATTAAAAAAGTTCAAATAAACCTTCGGAACATTTTTTGTTTCTTTCTAAATCATATAACACCCTTTTCATGGAGTTACATTCAAGAAAACGTGATCTTCCTCTTTAAAATCCAAATACATCCTCCCGTTATCGGTATAACACATTTTTCTACATTACACATATTTGATATGTGTTTGAATACCTATTCATTTGATGTTGTTTCCTCTAAATCCATTGTACTTACATGTTTCAATTACCTAACATCATCCCAAAATATTTTTGTTTGACGTATCGTTCCAGGTAATGCTTCATATGGTGCCATTTGAAGGATATAATGGAAACTATTGTTGTAGTAAAAATATAAAAAAGATATATATTGATCCCATAGACCTTGAAAATCATGTGAATATGATCTCAACATGTCTTCTAAATTTTGGATCATCCTTTCTGTCTTCCCGTCAATTTGAGGGTTGTAATCAGTACTTAAAATATGCTCAGTATCCAATGATTTATGAATTCAATTCTAGTATTTCATTGTGGATCTTGGATCATGATCAGACATAATTGTGAGAGGTGATCCATTAAGTCTTACAACATCATTGATATAGATTCATTCACGGTGATCTAGTGGAAAATCATCCATTATTAAGAGAAAATGTTCATATTTGGTATGTAGATCTACAATTTCCCATATAGCATCATTATTTCATTATATTTGGGAAATGTAGTGGAAATATTAATAGTGATGTCATCCCATTTACATGTAGAAATAAGAAGTGGTTTCAAAAATCCTCGAGAATTGTGTCTTTCATCAGTCATCAATTGACATTCTAAACATCTTTATACATAATCAAAAATTTCCCACATCATATTATCCAACCAGAAATATTCATTTATATATCTATACATATTTGTAATACTATAGTGTATGTAGAAATTAGTGTAATAGGAATTATCAAAAAACTATCTTTTTAGCTCATGTATATATGGAACACATATCCTCATTCCAAATATTAGAATTCCATCTCTATACATGAAGTATACTGACTTCCCATTATTCACATCTTTAATTTTATGTTGAAGATTCTCATTATCAAAATAAGAAGTTTTAATCCAATCTACTAAAGGTTTTTGGAAAACTTATTGGAAAAGTGGTGTAGTTTCACCTTCTTTGAAAACGACAATATCAATACACCCAAGTCTATATACATAAGATCCTTGTTAATTTTCATTTTTTTATAACTCTATGGTCCTTCCTAATTAATGGATCATAAAATGTGTATTCCTTTACTCGGTGACAGTGTATTGAAAAATCACAATCCTTATGGAACTAGAGACATAAACTTTTTCCTCATGTTGAGTTCTTTATGTGAGATGATATATTTCAAGATATTTTGATCTATATATATATCAAAGATCATTCAACATATGGATAATGTCTCCATATATTCAGACAAAACAATTATAGCTACTAATTCATGATAATGAGTTAAATAGTTCTATTCATGAGATTTTAACTTAATTAATGCATGGGAAAGAACGCTATCATTCATTATATGGATACATTCGGGTCGTTTCTTTGATGCATCACTATAAATCCCGAATCCCACATTTTTTGATGGTAGATTCAATACTGCATCATTCAATAAAATCTTCTACAATTCCTCCAAACTTTATTCCCATTATTTTGTTTATATGAACATAAAACCATTATGAGTATGTTTGGGAAATGGGTTCGCTAGTCATCATAATTTTTGAATAAAATTCATATTATAACATGTTAAACCAATAAAACATTGCATGTTAGTTATGTTTGTTGGTGTGGGAAATTTCTGATATGAATTTGTCTCTACAAGATCAACTAAGCAACAATCATTAGAGAAAATATATCCACGGAAATATACTATTTTAATCCGTAATCCACACATACTAAACATCCCATATAAATTTATTCTTCTAATAATTTTTAAAATAATGCTCAAGTGGATCTAGTGAACTTTTTAGATATTGGAAAATACCATGTTATCTTCAATAAATATGGCTACAATGTTATTATAAAATTTCTTGAAAACTATATTCAATAGATCCATTAATACATAGGGTGGTTTAGTCATTCTAGAAGGAATTACTATAAACTCGTACTTTCAATACAAGTTTTGAAATGTTTTCTATGAAATATCTTCATTCCTCACACATAATTAATGATATATAAATCGAAGGAAAATCATTGATAATTATTGTTATCCTTGAATTTTATCAAATAATTCATCAATTTGTGGAAAAGATACTTTCTCTTAATTATAATAGAATTTATTTCTCTATAGTCTGAATATAGTCTCAAGGGCCCATTATTCTTATTGACAAAGAGAATTGGGGCTCCCTATAGAGAAACAATAGGGGGAATAAGTCATTTTTACTCAAGTCCTTTTGTTGTTTCTTTAGATCCATTAATTCCATTGTGTACATTCTATAATGTGTCATTGATATAGGAGTTAAACTATGAATTAAATCAATTGAGAAGTCAACTTCCCGATCTGGGGGATGTCTAGGTAAATCTTCTGGATATTCATTAATGTATTCATTCACAATAGGAACACCCAAAATTTGAATATTTTTTTCCTCACCCATAGTTATTTTTTTCTCATCCTCCAAAATAATAGCATTCAAAAAGGATAATAGGGGTGGATATATATAATAATTAGAATACGAGTTTTATGCTATAAATATAAGGGATTCTACATCATTCAAAAAACTTTAAATTCATTCTTCATGAAATATATTTCTACATCTTAATATGAAATAAAATACATACCAATATTTATATAAAATTCAATAATATGTATGATGATAAGGTCAAAAAATAATGAATGTTTATGTTTCATAAAGGGGACGAATTGGTACCTATTTATTGCAATGGAACTTCCCTTAGGATTATTGATTGAAAACTCCTTTATAAAATCAAATTGAAAATGTCCAATTTTCATTGAAAATTTAGAATATTTAAACTAATGAGATGGCCAAGAATAAAATAATTAATATTATAATTTTAGAAAATGATTAATGAACCTTCCACAACATCATTAAGAAATAAAACCTTGGTATTTGTGACCATGTAAGCTTGGATTTTATCCATTAGGATCATTTGGGGAATGTTTCCTTGATTCATAGGAAAATCATTTGTATAATGTCTCTTATATTTTCAATTATAGAATTTAAAATGGGAAAATTATTTCTATCCCATAGAATCAATGTTTGGGTGTCCTTTTTACACAATTGTAACAAACACCCATACCCTTCAAGATAGTGCAGAGGTTATTTTTTCCAAAATTATCGCATGATAGAAAATCAACACTTCTTTTCATAGTGATTTCCATAATTATTTTTATAAAGTATTAAAAAAACATATTATTCTATTTATTTACTCTGAGTTCATTTTACTTATATAATTATTTTTTCTATATTGATAACACATTACAATATATCTTTGTATGATAATAACATTCTGGGAGACTTTTTCACTTCAGAAGAATGGTTTTTAACTATCAATTAATTGATCAATATTTCTCCATGGATTATGTATGAAGTCTCCAGCATGCCTTAATATCCTTGTAACGTGGTATTAAAAATTGGAAACATTCTCATCCACCGTTTTCCTATCATTCAAGAATTTTTATTCCATAATTGCTAAATGTGGATGAGGAAAATATTTTTCTAGTAACATTTCCTTTAAATCCATCCATTCAAAAATTTCAATTTCTTCCTCAAAAATTGTGTTTTGGATTAGTAACCACATTGATCTACATCTCATGATAGTATATATTCATCACTGATAACCTTATCCCTTTCGTTACATAACAATGCGAGAAATATATTCTCTATAGAACTTTTCCACTCCTCAAAAAAAATTGTTTGTAGTCCCATTGAATTATGGAGGTAGTTTTCACCTATAGCAGACTAAAATTTCATCTCCACATTGTGGATTGATATGATTCATATGGGTAAGGTTACTATTCTTAACTTGAGTCTATTGTCTTATTATAGTTTTAAGCTAGTCAGCATCAGTTGCAGCATCAGAACAAATATCATTATCTTTCATTAGAGGGAAATCCTAGCATGGGATGAGGTTGTTCATGAAATTTCCAATAAATCCACTAGACACCATTTATAAATAACTGAAGACACTAGATTAAGTTATGTTTCATTATGTATAACATTTAACTAGAAAAAATCTTGTTATAAATTGAAATTTTATTCACTTATAGTCTCATAAACATAAGTAGATATTCTTGGGAAAGATATTTACATTTAAATCCTTGATAATAGATTTTCATGAAAATGTGAAGTATGTTAAATATATCCCATAAGAGTGTCAGAGCAGGTGCATAGTAATAACTATTTTCATCTACCTGGTTACCATATGTCAAGCCCATAACACCATGTTATAGATCTTACTCTTTGGTACATTTGTTCTAAAACTAAATCCACATGTATTTTCCAAACATGTATGTATTTCTATAAAAATCCACATAATCTCTAGCCTACTGAAATTCTAGGATGCTATCATATTATTATCCTCAAAATCAAAATTAGGGTTTTGTTACGTAATCTATGTTTTTCGAATCTAGTTTCTAAAGTATCTACTAAATATCCTCTAATATTAGCTATAAGGGCCCCGAACACAGTTATATAATGTTGGTGCCATATTTTATTAATTTTTGAAATAGAAAAAGATTTTGAATCATTATGTAACAAACCAATTAGTGTATTTTGTAAACAAGATAAATATATAAGATCAATATTTCAAATTGAAATGAAATAAAACATATTATCTCATTTTGAATCACATGTAAACTTCTAGATTATCCCTAGAGGTCACTTATAATACACCTATTTACATTTTGGGGAAAAATAAATCTTAAGAAAAGGTTGAGTACAAATTAAAAATAAGGGTATATAATACAATGAAAACAAAGCCAAAATTATATTGAATAGAAAAATGTATACATTCGATTAAAAATAATCTCCAGTATGAAATTGATGGAATCGAAAATTGATAATTTAATAGTAAAACATAACCATGGATATTATACTAGTAAAATAATTACATGTAAAAAATATTACTTTCTTTATAATGATAGAATGAATAATTATAGACATCCTAATCATACTGTCAAGGCCTCGGTTAAAACACTATACATAATGGGTAAAAACCTAGGCTAGTTTGTCTCATAAGTCATACCGATGCATCAATGAGATATAGAAGGACAAAACAATCACTTAATAAGTCGTATGATTTCTTCATATTGAAGGGGATAAACATAATAAACATAATAAACATATACCTTCATATTGAAACTAATATATGAAAAGTAAATAACTTTCCCCAATCAATAAACATACAGATTAATCATTCAATGTAATATAGTAAATGGTATCAAATAGCACATCAATAATAAAAATAATCATAAACCAGTAAATAAAATATGTTAGATGATTTAAAAAAATATTAATCCAAATTAAACACATTAATCATCATGTGTGATTAAATATTTGTTAATACTCTTAAAACCCATCAAGTAATTCATGAAAGAAATACACTTTTACTTGTCAAAGAATAGTTGTTTTGCAGAAATATATCTATAATAGTAGAAGTAAAATAATAATTATTTTTATAATAAAATTATCGATTTTAGAAAAATAATGGTAGCTTAAAATAGATTATATAGTGCACATCAAATGGTTAATAATTCGAGAGGTTTCTATGAATCTGGCCAATTATTGAGAATAATTTTATAAAGATCCTTCTAAAACATGTAATTAAAAATAAAATACATAATCATTATGGTTGTTACACATATATAGAACATTAAAACATAATTTATAAGGTGTAAAAAATAGTAATTTATAATTTTACTGGTGTAATGATAGAAAATGTGTAACTGAAACAAAATTTGAGTTTCGGGTAGAAACTATTACCTTTTTCTTGAATGTGTTTTTCACTTTTACTTAACATCTTATAAAATGAAATTAAATACATTAATTAATTAATAAATAATCTGCTACATATTTATTTAGTTTATTATCATTTTATTATGTTCATTTATGGAAATTTTTATGAGTTTATAAGATATAATTTTATTTCATTGTAGTGCTCATTTCCTTGGATTTCACCACTGGTATACTTGTAAATGAGTAATGAAATTTATGGAAAATGGGTATAACTATCGATAATTTGAATTAAATTGCCTTAATGAACATCAATAAGTGTAATTGGTATTATTTAATATTTTTTCAAATATATTAGGATGAATCATTATATAACAAGTTAATGATATTCGTTTAGCTTCATTTTAGCCATTTTTCGGTCACAATGAAATTATTTTTGGTATTATATATCATTATATATATAATGGTACTAGAAATATAAATAATATATAATAAATATTTTATAATCTTTTTAACCATAAAAATGTTTTCAATCTCAGCCTTGAAGGAGAAATTGATGATTGAATATTTTTCGTCCATGAAGGTTGTATATCGGCATCTCCTAGACGATTAAATCATTTTTTAAATAAAAGAGAGAGTGAGAGACAGTAAGACCATTGTTTATGATTATTATATTAATATGATATCATTATAGTATAAATATGATAATAGAGTTATCATTATCATTTGGGTAGAGGATTTGAGGATAGGATAGTAATGTAAAATAAATTGAAATGAAGTTAAAAGAAAAATAAAGAGGGGTTGCCTCTTAAATTAACCTAGTTGTGAAACATTTTAATGGAATGGGGTTTGTACATTTGGGATAACCAAGAGATATTTGATGTATTGAGGGACATGGTAAGTGTATATTCTCATAATTTTGATAGGCTTCAAGGAATATATTTGTTTAGAGAAGAGAGGGCGAAGAGTGGCATTTATATTGGACAGGATGGGTTATTTGTCATTATTTTTTTCAATTTTTTATTATTTATCTTAGGACATGAAATAGTATTGTTTCATGTGACTAAATACAGTAAAGAGTAAATGTGATATTTAAACAAGGGTTATTATATTATTCATGATGTTATAAAGAGTGTATTTATCTTATAATGTATTTATACTATAAATTAGTGTAGTTCACTATTCACTAAAAATTCAAGTATATAAGAAAAATAATAAAAATCATGAAATCCATCTTTGACATATAGAATTATCAAATAAAATCCATTCAATTAAAATAAATATGTAAATATGAGAAATTTTATTTTTATTTAAAATTATTATTTACTCAAAAAATACAATTCAAAATGTATAACTGATTTTTTAAAACATTCAAAAATTAACTAATGTCTCATAAAGATATCCTAAAATAATAAAAAAAACTAATTTATTTATGAAATTAATTTTCTTTTAAATAATTTTACTAATTAAAATATTGTAATTAAATATTAAGACTTACAAAAATATTAACAATTAAATATTAAATTTTAAAATATTAATTTACAAACAGTATAATATTATTATATCATAATTTTATTTATATGAAAGCCTAATTTTATTTATACTTTAATTTTATGGGCTACTATTCTATTTGATAGTTTACTATTCATAATGTTCACATTACTATTCTTAAGGGAATGTTACTATTTCGTTGGTATGTGTTCCTTAACATCAAGAAATACCTCTTATTTAATTCATTCTTCGTTTATGTTGTTTGTATTCTGTACTATAAGTTATTTTATATGATCTATACTATATGATATAAATATAAGAAGCAAAATATAATTGATATAGTTTTTGGTCATTACTATACTGTATCGCTATAACATGTAAACCACACTATGTAGTTATATTTGAGATCATCCTGGAATTTTTCCAATATATATTTTTTTATGATGCGAATTATAGATAATGAAATGAAATAAATGAAATTAATATATTCATAAATAAAATTTAACAAGTCCATTATATTATTTAAATAAATGGTTAATGAATAATG
Source organism: Viscum album (assembly GCA_963277665.1). Taxonomy (NCBI): domain Eukaryota; kingdom Viridiplantae; phylum Streptophyta; class Magnoliopsida; order Santalales; family Viscaceae; genus Viscum; species Viscum album. The sequence goes on along the minus strand of OY728166.1, from coordinate 287,577,603 downwards.
ACCATGTATATTAACCCCAATATGTTTTCCCTTTAATCATTAGCCCACGTTATGTAACACAAGACCGCTCTATGATTGGTTTTTTGTTTTATTTCATTTTGGGAAATATGTTGTGAAATATTTAGACTTAAATTGTATATGGTTAGTAGATGTTTTGATCATATTGGTCAAATGAAAAATCCAATGTGTAAAATTGTAACAAGTCAGAGACTTTTTAAACTAGAAGAATACCAAGTAATGATAGAGATATCCACACAATTACCTTATGGTTTCCATACTATACATATATATTAGATTGATTTTAAAAAGGGTTTTATATTGTACAGAATATAGGGGTTATCCCAGTTTATTTTTTTAATTATACCACATTAATTAATGTGGTACAATTGGCCTAATTGAAGATTATCGGGATGATATTAATTTACAAAAATACTCTGATCAAGGAGGTTGGTTGTAGGAATATTCATTAATTACTCTAAAAAGATAAATAAAGAAGTAGATGGAATTTATCAAATTATCTAAATTATAAAAACACTAAAATAGATATTATGTTATATTGAAATATATTAAATATAAAAAGGACTTCCAAGAGAGAATATTTACATGATATTTTTGTTTCAATTAATGTTTGATAGTATGTAGAGATGAAGGATTACCCAAAAATATATATTTCATATAGAATGGTGTAAATAGGATAATCCAATTTTGGAATTGTACCAATCACAAATAATGTCTTCATGTTATTTATATGTCTATAAATACAATGTCACAATAATGTAATTTATTATTTTATCTCAAAAGGCATTGAAAAGGGAGAGAATAATGAACCAATAGACAAATAATTATCAAATACACTGTTACAATGTATAATGAATCTCATGATAAATTCTTATTAACTAGGATGTCCTTAATCTATTGGTAATTCCATCATGTTTAAAAATATAAAGAGCATTCATGAAATTAGTTAGTTGATTAGAAGAAGAGGGAGTAGTCCTTGTATAATTCGTTAGACATTCGAAAAAATTATAATACTTGATCTCCTTGGATTGAAGTGATCACAACTAAAAATTTCCCTACTAAAAGTGAAAATATTGTATTTTTTTTACATTAACACAAAACAACATGAATTCTCATTACATTATCCCATTGCGGTTAAGAAAGAAAAAATATATGTTATATTTTCTTAAAATTCTATTTCTATTTTTAGAATTTCTTGTGACTATAAGTAGTAAGAATGAGATATTAAAATTTTTCATGATAAACATATGATAAGATCTGAATAGTTTTAAAATAAAATAAAATGGAAGATATTTTAAATTGGTATAAAATGTGATTTACCCCCACAAAAATGGTTCTTTTAAAAGTCCTAATATCGATAGAAGATACTATAGAATGCGATTAAAATTGAACAATGAAATGGAATACAAGATGAGGGAATATTCAAACCAAACCAGACTCCATTGGTAGACTAGTGGAATTCCTCTAGAACCATTATGTACTACTAGAAACTAAAAAAACACACCACACATCTGATGGAAATGAATTTTGTACACACCCATTCATTCACCCATTTGGTGAGGAATTCCATTTTATTGGAATAAAATGTACATTTAAATAATCCTCACCAACATTTATATAAATCAAATCCTAGAATAATGTATTTTTTTATTAGCTATATAATGATATTTGTTTATCGTTTTAAACACCCTAAAAGGATAACAATAATCAATCTCTAAAATAAAAACTGATACGTAAATATACGTTGAAATTTTTTCTCTAACCAATGTATAAAAAGTTAATATAAAGTATAACTCGAAAATAAATGCCATTTTTCATTAAATAGAGTATTAAATTTATTATTTTCCATATCATGTTTTTTTGAAAGTGTCCCACGTGAATAGGAAATGAAAATGTTTAAATGGTATATCAAATAAATTATGGGATTTATTTATTGGTTTACAATAATACATATTAATTCCTAGTAAATTAAGTAAAACATAATAATTATAATTTATTTATTTTTTATACCATATTCACATAATTAGTTACTTGTTATAGGTTATGAGAATGTACTAATAAGACAACAAAAGTGACCGAAATTATATTATAATGTTATAATATATGATTTTGATTATTCACCTAGAGAATAATTTTCAATAACATTTGTGATGATGTAAACCTATAAATAATTTAGAGAACAAATTCTCAAGATGTGAAATATATATGATGTATTCCTTTAGTAATCCAAAATAAAATGAAATGAAATAAATTTCTATAAAAAATTTCTCAAATAAATAATTAATGAAAATTTTCAGACCAACATTTCAAAAGTGAGGATTATGGTGTTTCACATAACACTCATGGTCGAAATTTTGTAATAGTTTCAATTTTAAATATTATATGTTAAATATAAATAAAAAACATGTTGATTTATTTACTCTATTAAAATAAACCTGGGATAAATTCAAATTTATTTAAATATTATAATAGTTACATAGAACGTGGTTTCTTGAGGATTTGGGTAGAACATATTAAAAGATTGAGATTACAATAAACCATTATCCTTTTCTTAGCTAGGAGGTTAGATTTACTTATAATTTTCTTTATGTATTGAGATACATATTCAATGTTATGTATTTTTAGTGATTTTCATGGAACAAACTATTATAAAATTAATGTAACACTTATTAAATATTGTAATGAAATGAAATAAGAAAATGTTTGGAAATTTTCAAGAATTATTTTGTTTTATATAATTTATTATTAAAAAATTAAATGAAACCACATAGAATAATAATAAAGTGGGATAAAACATTTTCTGACATGAGAATATATGAAACCAAATACTATACTAGGGATGATAAGTCCCAACATCACACTTTTTAAAAACAATATATGTTAAATGGATTGATAATAAAAATTATTTCAGGTAATGTTTTATATGATAATAAAAATTTTGTAGTAAATTTTACTAGTTATCAACAATGAAAAGTGTTAAGGTGTTGTTTTATTATGACATTAAATAAAAAATTATCCATTGATAGTTAATATCCACTACTATCAACTGATATATTTTATAAAATATTATAATTATTTATCTTAATTATTTATATTATTTTTATGTGTTTTAAATATATTAACTTTTTCCCTTGATATTTGTATAAATGTTTTTCTCCTAACATGAATTACTCGAAATTTTATGTTTCAATACTTACATTTATTCCACAAATAAATAAAAATGTCAGCATAAGTAATTAAAAGTGCATATTAAATATTTTACAATAAATAAAAAAATTTAGGATAAATATTATTTTTATCACAATTTATGAATGTGAAAAATTATTTACTTTCCATATATTTTTATTGAATTTATTTCCCTATAAAATAAAAATTATTTTTTAAAAATAGAATAAAATAATTAAAATTTATTATAAATAATGAACAATATCCTTGATTATATTATCTTCATCCTCTGTATGGTACTTTAAAATATTTGCTATGAATGATGAGGGTTTATTATTTAGTAAAAAAATTTGATTAAAACATTATTATCAATTTTTTAATTATATATTTTTTTGACATAAATTAACTTTTTTTAGCTGATAGTGTAATTATATTTTATCACACCTCATGAGGCATGTAGATAAAAATATTCTTGATGATAATTGTGGATTTATATAAGTAAATATCATGGAGAGAATATATAATAATATTTCATTATTTTAGAATATATTATAATAATGTTTTTATATTTTAAAAATAAATAATTTTATAAAATAAAAAAATTGAATTTACTATGAATAATAATATTGACACATTATGAAGGATTATATCTTTATAGAAAACATAGTTACTCAAAACCTATTTTTCAAATATTTTTATGTTAATATTTACATTTTTTTATTTTTTTATTATTCATATAATTAAATATTTTTATACACTATTAATGTTTATTGAAAATCAAATTTAGAAGTGGAAAAATATTTATTATGTAAAAAATATTTGAATGAACTGGAAAAAATATATCTATACATATTAAATACGAATTGGATCCTTTTAAACTATTTCACCATATATCATACAATATAAATGTATAAAATATTTATTATTATCTTATTATAAGATTTTATATTTTCATTGAATGATATGTTTATATATTTTCTTAAGTTATAAATAAACTATTTACTATTTTATGTTTGAATAGTAGATACTGATCCATTGGATTGTGTTTGGGCTACTGAATAATGTGTTTACTATAAACAAACCCAATTCCTTTTTTAGTCTAACCATTATAGAATATCCTACTATTAAAACTAATAATGAGAATTGTAGTTAAATGGAATATATTGACACATGGTATTATAACAATATAGACCACTGTGAAAATATAGGTACTCCATTAATATGTTTTTCTACAACACAATATTTTTTTAGGAACATTTTAATTGAGGGTGTTTGTAGTGTGTGTTCCAAAAAATAATTTTCTCCTATATATTTTAAAAATTAGTCTAACTCTCATTAAAAATGTATTTAATCATCCCAAACATTGTAAATAATGGATTGATGTTATTTCACTCGAATTTTTTTACCTTTTTTTTTGAATTATTTTTCATTGGATATCATATTTTTATATAGAAATGTTTTTAGTGATTGAGTTTAGTTAATTGGGTTATATTTTTTAAATATAATTATTATCATATAATTAATTGTTAGTATTTACCTCTACATCAAATACTTATTTTAATTTTGGAGATAATTGATTTAATACGAATCGTTAATTAAAAATGTGGCAATTTTTAATTTTTTGTGTAAATCAAATTTATAATGGAATGATTGATACGGAGATTCAGAATTATTAGGTTTTATGAGTTTTATAACTTATTCATTGACAGACTATGATATTTAATATATAAGTGTAATTTTTGATGTATGGGTTGATGAAAGAAGAAAAAAATGAAGAGAATTCATCAACATCCAAACAAGTGAAACTTATATTCTTATTAATCATAAGACGACTGAGGGTATTAAGATTGTTTATAACATCATTTGATTCAACAAAATTACAAGAATGTTGACATTTGTGAGAATAATTATAGATAAATAGGCATGTCAACTAGTATTATTATCATTGTCAACCTAAATTCTAATGTTATTATCACATAAGTATGTAACACTTTGAGAAAAATGATTATGACGTTGAATTATGTGATATATATAATCCCTAGTGAAAATATTTATAAAATTGAATCACAAAGATTCTTTTGATCTTTTTTAAATAATAATGGTATTGGTAGATTTATATTAAATTAATGAAATGAGTGAAAAATTATTGTATTGATCATATTAGGATGTGTTAGGAAATTACACCTCAAAATGGAGTTCATTGATAAAATAATAAACCAAAATATTGTTTAGTAAATATTACTACAGAGGTAGGTAATATTGTTTATTGGATTTAATGGGTAATCACATGGACTCTTATATTCAATAACTAGTGTAATAAGTCAATTTCAACTTAAATAAAGATTTTATCAGTAATCCTATTCATGGGGACTTTTCAATTTACTTAATTATTATTATGAAACCTTCCGGTTTTTTTATAATGGTGATGCATGCTTCAACAAAAATTTGTATTTTTCTTTTTAGAAATAATGGGAACAATATTCTTTTTGGTGTAGATTTTATTTTCAATCCTCTAACATAATGATGATGTATGTAACAAAAAATTAATTTGTGTTTCTGCAAAACATACCATTTTTGATATGGGTATATGTCATTGATTATATAATGTAATCCTATATAATCTAGAAGAATATTTTATTGAAATGGTGGAAATAATAAACATTGAATGCGATTGAAAATTGTTATATATATGGTTCATCATGTGATTGATAAGAGGATGATGGTACTAGAAAAAATGGAATGATAATATAGTTTATATATATATATATATATATAAGTTAACCTATTTGAGTAATATACCTTTGGGAAGATTAAGATGGTGTATTTTATAAATGTTGGAATTACAATGGTGGATGAGAAGCTAAAACTGATTTATAATGATGTTTGGGTACATGAGCTAGTATATTCCCATGATGAGTTAATGTATAATGTAAAATTTTTCAATCAACCAATAAATAATATTTTAATTACCATTACTAAAAATAATTGTAATATGGTTTCCAAATATTAGTAGTTCAATAATTTTGTAGAGAAAGATTTAGTATCAAAGTTAAAATGATTGATTTCTAATAATGGATGAGAAGATAAATATAATGAGTTTGTGAAAATATGTGATGATAATTGAATTATTTACAACAATTATCCTCCACATTAACTATAAAATAAAAACATGTATATTTGGATAAACATTACATTCAATGGTGTTTCATGTAGTATGGGGATACACTCAGGTGTAAGTAATAAATTTTGGGAAGTAGTAGTAAATATAAAAGAATATTTTTCTAAGAAAATATGGAAGGCTCGCTCATATAAAATTAATTATATGTCTTCGATATTACATATAGATACTACTAAAAATTCAAATATTTACGATATCTCCAAAACATATTTATACATCTAATATGGTTATCATGAATATATTTTTCACTTCTAGGATGTCTAAAAAGATAAAATATTGAAATTATAAAAATGTGATATTATATAATGGAGTAGTATACCAATATCATCACATAGTAAGAGATAATAGTCATAATAAAAGATTATTATTTAATAATAATGTTAATCATGATTCAACATAAGAGAATTTATAGTTGAGAAGATCTACATGGGACTGAATATCAATGTATAGTCCTTCATCATACATACAAAAAATTTATTGATTAATGGTGGAGAGAAGTAATCCAATGAATATGTAGTAAAACTGATGTATTGAAGAATCATGGATCTTCACATTAAAAATAATATTAATTCTTTACATGAAATAATAACTATGGAGAAAAATCAACTACCATAGTGAAAAATTCTATTAAAATGGGTAATAATTATTTACTAATAAATTGATGGAAAATTGGTTATATATGGAAATTTTAATTATAAAAAATAATATAAGTATACTATGGATTTAATTAAATGATTCTAACATATAGTGACACTCATTACCGTTATTTGGTTCATTGAATTATTACAATGTAGAATTTTTATATTCAAGAACCTGATGTGATGATGAATTTTATTCATGGATATCTAAGAGAAGACATCTATATGGAATAAATAGATTGATTCATAGTGTCACAGAAAAATGAACTAGTCTGAAAAATCCAAAAATGATTATATGCGTTGAAGTAGTCACTAGGGAAGTGGAATGGAAATTTATAGGTAATTATGATTGTGATTAAATATATATATAGTGTGTCATAGAATAATTTGAGTACCTCAAGTCAATTAGTTAGGGATAAATCATATTTATTCTAAATTTGGATGACATAATTATTGGTGGTTCATGTAGGAAAATAATTGATGAGTTAAAAGGGTAGATTATTGATGATTTGAGTTGAAATTATCTCGAGCAGCTAATATGATTTTCGGTATGTAACTTACATAAAGGTGATATGTTTGGAACATGATATCTTCATAGGTAGATTATATTTAAAATGTTGAAACAAGGATTAGTATACTAGAAAAATAAAGATGAATTATAATAAACTAAAAGGAAATTATATATTTTCAAAGAAGAAATACAAAAATATTAAAAAATTAATTAGCACCATATATATTATTTCCAATGAGTTAGCTCTAGGATGACTATTGTATGTCGCTATTTATATATAAACTCAATTTTCTCATGTAACAGGAGTTATGAATAGGTCATGGATATACATGGAAAAAATATTCATTATTTTTGGAATATAAAATAGGGTATCTTATTGAATAAAAAATTGTATTTTTTGTGTTCCGGTAATGGAAAATCTATATAATGGTTTCTAAAATACTAACCATGTATATTATTACAACAAAAAGGGAGGTGCCCAAATTTGTTTTACTAGTTGTGAAATGGATGTCATAGAGTTTTTATCTTACTCATAAAATGTTTTATAACTATATTATCTATGTGGTGAGTATATTAATATAACATAAGATGGGAAGTGTATGGTTTAGTTGAGGAGAATATTAGGGGTACTGGTCAGAAAAAAGTGGAAACTATATCACATTGTGATAATCAGTTTCTATTATATATTATAAATATCCCAATGACTTATTCCAAGATGAATTATATTATCCATATGAACCACTTTTTTTGACTATAGTTATTATGATGAGACATTTTAAATATATATGATAATGGGAACAAGTAATATTGTTTATTTATTGAAAAAGTTGATTCCATTAAAAAATTAATGAAATATTTTTCCCACCATAGGATAAAATGATGAATAAATCATGATATATTGAATATAGAACACACATTGGATGTGTATAGGGATATCATTGAATTAATAAATATTGTAATTGGTGATAGTTGGAATGGTGGAGCCTATATAATTTTATGAATCATGTCCTACTGATCGAAGGAATTATTGGACATTCATAGTGATGATTAAAGTATCATAAAAATGAAGATGGGAATCTATAAAACTATATACCATTAAATTTATTTCGGTATCATAAAAAACTGTGATACTATAGAACAAAATTAATTTAATACCACATATCAAACTATGATTTTAGTGGAATCTCTTTATCACAATAATTTGATCCAAGATATTTTTAATATCAATATATTTATATAATTATATTCGGATAAATATTCAATCATGAAAATTGTAATTAATTATTATCTTCTACTTTGTACTCATTTTATGAGGAATTAGTAATTATATATACCATTCTTCACTAATTTTACATTCTTTCTTTCTATAGAAATTAGTTTATCTAGGATTTAAAAAACTATTATAAACATATAGTTGATTTATTGTTGTAAACAAGTTAGTATTTCCCAATATTTTCTGATATAGTTGTATAATGTTTCTTAATTATGTTCAAATACAATAATATTTTATTTTAGGGTCATAACGGGTGGATTTATCTTATTTATCAAATTATTCAGTTATCACTTATATAAATTCCTATATTCTAATGTTTCCTACAATCCCAATTCTTGAAACAGCTTTTAGAGCAATCAATATAGAATAAAGTACTCGATATTTGACTAATTAATGGAAGAATGCTTCAATATGTTTTAACTAAAAATAATTAAACCCTTACTATGTTTCACATAAGTACAATAAAAACATCATATTAATCCCATAACAGAACTAAAAAAAATTAATCAATTAACATAAGACCAACTAAATTTATATTTTTCAAAATAAATCATTAACTATAGGAAGAAAAAATAAATTTAATGTATTATAGAATAATCATTAATTTATATGATCCCAATATTTTTATTTTACATTGGAGAAATGAAACCAAAATTTATTTCTGAAACAATTTAATGGAAATGTTACAACTATCATTCCACTGAAAAGTGATTCCATTTATCCATTTGTAAATGAGTTACCAAAACATTCAAAAAGTTAAATTGGTTACATCATTATTAGATCTTCATATACATATTTTTATTGAAAAAAAATATTATCGTAGACGCATTAAGTTATTCAAATTCACCTATAACATTCATTCTCTAGTGTCTTTTTTTAACTCAACTGTTCACCATTATGAAATTCTAAAATTGTTTTATAACTATAAACAATCTCTTAGTTTTTCTATAATTTGTGAATATAGTAATGTATAATAATTGTTGAATACTATCCATTTTTAATATAATATAGATACACAAAAAATATTTTCTAAATGGACAAGCCTATAAATAACCCACTTGGGAACCATTTTTCGTTGATTTAACCAAATATTAAACTACTGTGAATTGACACCTTATATCTCCGAGTTTTTTCTTAAATCATTTTGTAAATATTTTTTCCAGACTCATAAAGGTACAAAAAAAACATGAACATTCTTTTAAATCATCATTTTCAGTTTCAAAAACCTTTATAAGTATTCCATCGAACCCGACACCTGACTCATCTTGTGATAAGGCTTGAAGGGCATTCCCGGTCATCATGAACTAGTAACTACTTCATAGGAATTGAGTTGCGCCATTTTAAAATATTTTTCCGATGAATAATAAATATTAAGAATCCCAAAAATGATTTTATCAGATCATGACCAATATCTATAACACATGGCAAAAAAGTATAACTACAAGAATGTGTAAACTTTTAGCATTTAAAACCCAAAAATAATTTATATTTGTGAGGGGATAAACTAGTAAAGAAATTATTCTTATTGTATGTGGGTCAACACTCCTTTACGCAACCAATAACACCTTATCAATTAACCCCATAGCACAATGAACTACCATCACCATGATATGGATCCTTTGATTTACATGAGAATAATAAAATGAAGCCTACATACACCAGAGGGTGTGTGTAGAGTGTATGAAAAAAATGAATTACAGGATACACAATAAAAATAAATGCAATGAAAAAAAACACTATAATTTAAATTTAATTATTTTTAAAAAAATTATAACAAAATTTGTTTTTATTTCTAAAATAAATTTAAACAATGAAAATGTAATTTTGAATGATTAAAAACAATACCAATACACCATGATAGGGTCCAAAAGCAGCATGTTTGTTAGGAACCAGGATATACATTCTTCAGTGATCGAACTATATATAAAATTATCATGCATGATCCAATAGAGGGGTTAAATAGTATGTTCTAGTGGTCATAACGTCATCATCATAACATTTGATAGGTTTTAACATTGACCAACAAGAGAGACCATGTAATTTCCCAGATGACCCAAATGGAATAATCATCAATATAAACCCACCTAGAATACTCAAGGGCCCCATGTTATCTATTTGAATTCCCATAGAATGTGGTATCCTATTAAAATAATAAAAAATTCAATACATAAAAATATAATTTTCAAAACCCCAATAAAAGAAGAAATTATATATTTAACAATGACCACATCGTAAATACCTTGAAATAAAACCATCATACCACCAAAATATTTTATAAAACTTATTAAGAGACCAAATAAAGAGTAGTAAGATAATAAATTAATATCGTGGCATAGATCCACCTACCATTTTTTTAAATCACCTAGAACTATTTGGAAAGAACTACCACACCACGACGAAAATCTAAAAAGGAAAAGAAAACAAAAAATAACAAGAAATAACCCAGAGTGATATGATTATACATAACATAGGAAAATTAACTTTTTTGAAATTAAATTACTCTAGAATGATGGTAGAAAATAATATAAAATAAGAGAGCAATATGGGAGTCTTAATTAAGGATTTCTTGAACAATCCATGAAGGGGAACCAAATAATTAAAACCCAAGGGAGGAGATGAAGAGGGAGAAGATTACATATGGTAGGGGTGAATGAATGGAGGAGATAAAGGGGTGTTAGTGAATTTATAACATGGATGGTGATGGTGTGAATTTAAAAAAAAATAGTGATCTAGGAATATGCACACTTTGGGATCGTGGTCCACTAGGTCATGTTCTAACCATACAAAACCTCTATCCAAAAGAAAAATTGGTAGAATATTTTTCCTGAAGGGTGTTCACACCTATGGGCCTAGAAATGTGGCCTAAAAAATTATTGATTCATACATTCACAGTTTGGATGAGTTGTCCATATTCCCATTGTTCTGAAACCTACATCTTATATAGTGCTACTATCCCAAGAGAACAATTTCCAGTAAGATGGAACATAGTTTCTTATTACAATACTAGAACTATGATCCTCTTTCTATATGACAAGAAAACCATATTATTTTTTATAAAAATCTTGATAAATTCATTTAATAATGATTAGATAAAAAATAAAAGAGAAATACATTAAAAGAACACCATGGATGTTAAAATATAGCACTCTATGAAAACTTTTATCCTTTCAAAATTCAATATGAAGTATCATAAGAGAATACAATGGGATATTACTCCTATAAACTTGTATTTTATCCAATTTATTGTTCAAATCATTCTGGATCCACCAATTAAACCAAACTAATAGTATTTATTTCCACGGATTTTTTTAATTGAGAGTCTATATTCCACAGTGGTTCCTCATACATGGGAAAATCAGATTCCGGTGTTATCTATTACAAATTTAACATGTAAGATGCTTTTGATTTATATGTAATTCATTGTGAAACATGGAACTCATCATGAATCATTTTCAATATGGGATATAAATCTTACTATTTTTCCTCCTCACGGACTCTCTTAGTAATCAATAAAGATATTACCTATCATAGCATAAACATTCCATGATTTCCAAGATGTAGGTGAGTCTAACAATGTACCATTTTGAGAAGCCCAAGAGCACCCAATACGAATTAAATTTATTATAACCACTAAATTTTATAGGATTTATGGAGAATATATTCAATCAAAAAAATCATATTCAAACAGACATTATGAGATGTTTCTTGTAAATGGATTTGTGCTAGAAATGAAGTATCAATGAATAATGTCCATCATAGGGGAAAATTACATGGATGATTATAATGTACCTCAAAGAGAGACATTTTAAATTATGATTGGAAAACAATATTTTATTTTAATCCCACCAATCTCAAATAGATATCCAAAATCCTCAAAAATCAATCACGCATAGACGTAGCTGGTCTTCCAAAATTTTATTTTCTCTCTACATCTTACCATACATTTAATGATGACATATTCTACTAAGTATGATTTATATCCCCATTTCCAATTGAATAAAATTTCAATATATAGATGAAAATGGGATCCCCCTTCAAGGCATTTTCGGATGACATGTATTGGATCCTCAAATTTTCATGGACATACAATTTACCCAACTCATTGACCTTGTTCAAGTTCTTGATCGATATGAAATTTTATGATTTGGTTAAATGGTAAATCACCACCCAAATTGTGTTCATTCCCCATGGTGTATGAGGTTAAACAATGACTAAATCCATGGAGACAACATCCAACATCATTGTTGGAATGTGGAGTGGTCGAAGCAAACATGAGTGGTTATGGTGCCTGAATTATCATATTGAATAATATAGCACTTTGATTCCATGTCAACTATATCACACCGCATAACATAACACCCAATCCGATGAAACACATCATAAAACTTCATTGTTTTCCCCAGGTGAATTTTCTGTTAATACTAGTTGATATCCTATATTACCACCTTCTAAAAAGATAACAACCTCATGAAGTGTCCCTTAAAACAAAGGATTCCATCAGAAGATAATGACTACTCACTTGGAACTACACCACCATTCGGAAGTTTCATAGAGAACTAATAAAACACAACATTAGGAATATTTTTCTAAATAAGATTCAAACTAGAGAAGTTAAATTAGAATCTATAAAAGAACATGAATATTATATGCACCTTCATTTCTAGTTCCATCCAGGAGGAAAACACATTTCCATCCACTCTTCACTTGACTCTGTCACATCTTTTATCAGTATTTCACCACAAAATGAATCCACCATCATAGTAAATTTTCGTGTGGTGTATACAATACCTACGTCAATTATTTGAAGGTACACTAAATATTGGTGTTACCTTAAAGTCGTATATTTTTGGGAGAATATGTAGGCCAAACTGTTATGATCTATATAAACCTAAACTTCCACCCTGAAGTTACAGTGATCCAATTACATCATATTATGAATCATCATTTCCAATTATATGTCTTGTTTGCATCATTATTTTTATGTGGTTAGAGATAGTTTGAATCATATTACACTATATGGTCCAGATATATCAACACACACATGAGACCCAAGTATGAAGAATCACAATAAAAAATATATCTCTATATTTTATCATGTATGATAAAAACATCGGATGTGTTAAATTTCACCATTATCTCATCAATGTATTGATGAAATTCTGTACACTATTGAAACCTGAAATATTTTTAATTAATTTCATACATTGTAAAAGTGATCCATAAAAAGTACATGAAAACCCCTCGTAATACCCTCCAACGACCATGAAATTCTTGATTTTAAAAACATTTAATCACTATTCACATGACTTGACAACTATGATTTTTCATAGGGTCCAATGAATCCCCATTATATGAGATCACGTGACCAATAAACATGATGTAATAGAATCAAAAAACACACTTGTAAGGATTATAATAAATGTTATGAACCAAAAGATCTCTTAGAACAATCCTTAGACTATTTCAATGATATTCATATGTTCTAGAGTATAATAGGATGTAATATGAAATAAATATGATAATGTCATCCAATTACAGATGGAAAACCTAGTTCAAATAATCCTTGAAAAATACCATGGAAATTTTTAGCACGAATGGCATGACCAAATACTCGATGTGGCCATACATATTTAAGAATGTTGTCTTAGAATAATTTACAAATTTGAACCAATCATGCTAGTATATGGAGTACTGGTCAATCTTGTAGAGATACCATTCCCTATTTAGATATTCATGGAGATCATCAATGTGGGGAAATTGATATTTATTATTGGTTCGGAACATATTCAACTTCCAGTAATCATGTACAATTAGAGGGAGCCATTATAATATTTATCAAACAAATTTGGGGTAACCCAATGTGTGATTCATGGGAGAATAAATCCTTTCAATTCTAAATAATTTATTTTTATATTTAATTACCTCATATTTATGGGGTATATAATATAAAAGGGTAGAGATATCATATTCATTATCGGTGTCGTATCTCTCGTAACTGCCACACCACTCTCAATTAGTGACCCTAAGAAATCATCTAGAAAAATCACTATAATTTTGTATACTATTATAGGAAATGCACTTATAGAACATCTACAACTATCCATCAATATGAGAGAAGGTACATAAATAATGAGGCTATCTAACTCTAGAAGTGGAGGTCCATCTCGCCCTGACTATGAATTCCATTCTCCTTATAATACTTGAGTACATTTATTGGGTTAGAAAAAAAGTTAAAAATATTTTATATAAATCAATGTACACATTGTAACATAACATTCAATATATTCCAAGGATTATATAAAAATATTAAAATACATAAAGAGTAATTCTGATTCCAATTCGACTCCAGAATGGTTGAGAGAATATGAAAGATATATGAACCCTTGTCCCTTCATTATTCCATGTAGTGAATGCAACTTTGTGGAATATGAAATAAGCCTAGTTTATTATATCTATAGTTCCACAATATGGGATGAAATACTGTAATTAAAAGCAACCATATCAAATAAGTCAATGGATATATATGATATAATAAAAAAGTACCTTGGGAAGCCATATTTCATGTATCCTATTCCATTGGTTCATGTTCTACACCATGACAATGCCTCACCTCTGTCTGAGACACTGAATGAATAAAAATGTGTGGATATTCTTTATGTTAACACTACTAAGTTTTAGATCATTCCCCTCCACCAGATCCTCTAAAATATGATCCCACGGTTCAGGTTGGTTCTGAAAACTAGTCTTTTTGAAGAGGTCATGGAAACAATATATATTGAACTATGATTAACATACATAGACATTACATCATTATATATGATTATTCAGAACATTAAAAAAATAAATTCCCAAGGACAGTAATATATTAGTGTATTTAGAAACATTAAAAATATATTATACTCTTTGAAATATCATTAATGTCTCCCATGAGGTTCTTCCAATTTAGTAGTTTTACAGTAATCCTTTAGTCATAACATGGGGAAAGGAAACAAAAGAAATAGTGGGCTTTGATGCTCAGTAAGGGTAAATAAAAGAGATATGTAAGAATAACATATTTATAAGGGTATGAGAAAATGAGAATAAAATTATATGAAAATAAATGGATTATTAAAGATCATATTCATGTGTCATGGAATAAGAACTGGATGTTCAAAATACCTGAACTTATCATTATGTATAACGCATTCTTGTGTGCAACACAAGTTTTTAATGAGAAAGATGTTGAATTTTGGGTATGAAATTGGACATAATATCTATTTTATAGTAAAATATATATTTAATTTATAAATATTAAGAAAAATATTCTCAGATTACATTGGATTTTTTATCCTTCCCCCCTTTTAGAAACTGTTTCATCACAAGTTTATTCACATATAAAATAAGTGGGGATATTTTTTTCTCATGGAATTTTTTGATTTCCATGATTCCTCTCAAACAATAAGGATTTTTTTATAAAAAATCAACTTTGTGAATTAAATTATTCTAAAAAAAATTATCTCCATGGTTAATAACCTGAACTAGTTGTTCCTCATAATAAATATTTTCTTCATAATAAAGAACCTCCTGGTAGAAAACATGA
Source organism: Viscum album (assembly GCA_963277665.1). NCBI lineage: Eukaryota > Viridiplantae > Streptophyta > Magnoliopsida > Santalales > Viscaceae > Viscum > Viscum album. The sequence continues at coordinate 287,561,241 of OY728166.1, read as the reverse complement.
GTTGAATCTAGTGTGTACTTCCTTAACATTAAAACATGAAATATGTTGTGTACCTTGGATAAAATCATAGTTAAATATACTTGGTATGCAAATAATAAATCTATCATCAGTATTTTTTATAGTCTAATTAAACATGTTCTCATCTTCTCATTAATAAAGAAACACACCACATATTTTCATGAAAAATATTTTATAAGAATATTTACACAAGCCATGAAAGAATGATATTTTCTTGATTTATCAGTATATATTTTCTAAGTTCTAGAATAATTGATAATGTGTATCTAAATAAACTGATCATTCCCTGATGTTTTCTCAACAAATTATGTTCTAATTAATATCATTTCCCCCATATCATCCCAAAAATCCAGTTTCATAAATTGGTTATCTTATAATAGATCATATGTTTCCATTTGTATAATATATTAAAAAAATTATTATAATAAAACTAAAAAAAATAATGACATCAACCATGACTACCATTATAATACATTTACCATGGAAGAAGCATATTATCCGAGGTATGGCTCATCTTCTTAGAATTTCCATCAAATTGTGGATGAGAATCCATACTAAATTTTAATTCAGTACCTATTCACTTCTAGCATCATTTCAAAAAACGTTATGTGAACATGTGATCACATTATGATACAATGGAGAGATTCACTTCATGTAATATAAAAATAACTTTCATATACATTCTTGAAAGAGGATCTAGATACATTTTATATCAAATTGGGAGGAAATGTGAATATTATATTTACTGAATAACAATTACCCAAATCACATTATTACTTTGATATGTCATTTTTAATCCTTCCATAAAATCCATTTATATATTTTTCCACATCCACTCTCTCACTAGAAGAGGATGAAGCATCCCATTTAGTAACTGTCACTATTCTTTAACATATTGAAAAGTCAAACACATTAGGGGAAATTTAAAAATATCTCATTTACTTACATTACACTAGTAATACTAAAAAAGGTCACTATACTTCTTAGTGCATCCCTGATGAATGGAAAACATAGAAATATGAACTTTCTTCCACAATTATTTCCTCAACTGTGAATCAAAAGACCCGCATAATCATCTTCCAAATTTTAAAACACCTTTTTCACAAATATTAAAATCATAAAATATTTAATTATTAATGGATTTTACCTTTTTACGAAAATATAGATCCCCCTTTATTTCTCACATAATTATTTATGACATAGTTGAATACACTGAAAACTGAAATAATATAGAGGATATCTATACAACTATAAATTCTACAGAAAAAATAATAAAATCATTTTCTAAAGGGTAACATTACACTCAGAACATGATTAGTATAGAATTACATATTCAAATAAAAGCAGTAGACAATTTTTTGTTTTTACATGATGATAATGAATAGGGAAATCATAATCTTTTGTTAGTTCCATCCATATTAACTTTACCATGATAAACATTTTCTAGGTGAATACATACTCCAATACATTATGATCAATTTATATTTAGCACAGAAATTCATAAAAATTATCCCTCCAAATTTTTTATGCAATGAAAATCTGAATATAATTCCAGATCAAGTATAGGGTAACTTAACTCATGAGGCTCAACTGATGAGAGACATAGTAAATTACCTGATAATTATGAACTAAAATATAATTAACTCCTTTGAGTGAATAATCCATGATGTTGTATTGTTCACCATTTTAGGAAGGCCAGGAATAATTAAGAGCTTTGAGTAGTTATATTTTTAGTTCCCAAAAATAAGCATCTCATTATCCCATCCAAATGAACATAACTCCTCTTCAGGATAAATAATCAAGTAGATAAGATAATAAAGAAAATATCTTGAAAAACCATTATTAATAACCCACTAATCTAATAAAACTACAAATCATAAGGAGTTTAGTTGTCATTAGACATTCTTCAACATCTTTAGTTGTAGTACAGTCTATAGTTATTCCATTATTAGAAACAATATATCCAATGAATGAATTTGTCTCAACAAAAATTAGTACATACCAATCTTTCTATATTATTTATTTTATTTTTAGGTTTGAAAAACAATCATTTAGTGGTTTCATGTTCCTCATGGTGGTTATAATATAAAAAAATATCATCTGTAAACAAAGATAAACTAATGCAAATACTTATGTAAAAGATTATTAATAATATTAATAAATATTATAGTTTTATAAGATAACCCAAAGAGAATAACTAAAAACTCATAATTTCTATATATCTTCCAAAATGTTGTCCTTTAAATGCCATCTGATTCTACCTTTAGATAATGGTTCCAGGACCTCATATCAATTTTTGAAAAGAACTAATCTCTATGGAGATAGTCAAACAAATCAAAAAAATGATATCCACAATACTTTTTCATAATAGTGTTATCATTAAAAGATGTTTAGTCAATGGATAGTCTCATGGGACCATATTTTGATTTCAAAAATAATACAAAAGGACCCCATAGTGTCATTCTAAGTCATATGAAACCATTATCAAAAAATTATTTAATGTTTTTTTTAATTCCACAGTACATATGTGATCCATTTGATATGGAGTTTTAGAAATAGTCTTATCACCATACACTAAATAAATAATAAATTCATCATCTTGATTAGGAACAAAACCAACAGAAATAATATAGAAAATATCAATAAATTCATTCAATACAAGGATTTAACCAATCAAAACTATTTAATTGTTTTTAGCAATAAGAGATAGATATCTTTCACTACCATCATTTATAAAATTATCAGCATCTTAGTATGAAATAAAATTTGTGAAATATTTAAATAAAATATTCATGGATTTGAAATCTATTTTATCATGAAAAAATGAAATCCAATCTATACTTAAAATTATATCAAACTTTTCTATGGGATGTTCAATAAAATTTTCCAGAAAAACCAGACCACTAAATATAATAGGATGAATCCTGTAAATCACGGATTTCAAAATACATACACACAATGTTTTATACAATTATAAAATATTAAATGAATTGGTTAGTATTCCAAATGTTCTACAAATAATCTCAATAATGAATCAATATGATAGTCGATAGTCAAAAATAGTATTGGAATTTTTTTAATAAACATGTAACATACATGTAACCACTTCATTTGATCACCCAGAATCAATGATAGTAGTATATAATGATAAAGAAAAATACTTTTATTTCAATTTTTATGTCTTACAGAGTGGGTAATATTCTCGGGACACCCCTTGGAACAATTAACTATCCCATTGTAACTAAAATATGATACTATTGTTTTCCATTAATCTTCAGAACATCTATAATTTAGTAATGATCTATATTAAAAAATATAATCAGACACATTTCCTAGAAATTGAATGATTTTCCCAAGATGATTTTTACTAGCCTTCTAACAATATGGGAATTTTGTTTTATTATCTCAAAACTTTTTTTTATTTATTCTATATCGTTTCATTTCAACTAAATCGATTCTATTTCTAGACTTCATGGGACACATTAACATTTGATAATTCATTTATACATTCTCAGTTCATCAAACAAATTTATCATTGATCAGGAACTATAAAGAATGAAATTACCTTCGATATCATGTATTTTATCAGGAGTAAAACTATTATATCATATTTTCAATATCATATATAAAATTGGGGACATAAATTTCCAATTGAGTGATGTTTTTATTGTATGTAGAAACCAAATATTCCACCATTTATCATAATATGATGATTTGTTTTTACATACTATGTCGAACAACCATAAGAAAATATTTATCAAGGAAACTATTCATAAATTCATCCCATTCCATGGAATCAAACTCTTAACATACCCTATTTTTCTTAACTATTGACCACCACAATTTATTTTCACCTTAAAAATGATAAATTTTAATATTTTTCTTTTGGTGACAAGAACAAAACATGATATAAAATATATTTTCTAAAGAATTAGTCCATCCTTGATCTATAATGGGGAAAATACTCATTTAACGGATTGGGGAAATTTTCTCATAAAATGATTCCCAAGCTTCATGTTCCTATATGATATTGCTAGTTACTATATTGCATAGACACCACACATATTTATTCACTATGTCAACAGATCAATCACTCTATAGAACTTGTCAGTTCATATTTTATCTATATCAAGATGTCTTCATAGTAGTTTATTATCCTATCAAGGTCTTCCCACTATAGATTCTTGTTTCCTATATGGAAACCCATTATGATAAAGAACACATCAAAAGAAGCAACCCAATGATCTTATAATTACATATCATTCAAACATAACATTAAAGTAAAATAACCTATTTGAATACTATTAAAATTATATGATTCTCTAAAGTTATTTAAAACATAAATTGATACAAACTATAAGGAAACAACCTTAATAAATATATAATCCTGTGTTTTAATCAAGAAATTTTATTTTATCTTACTGAGATTCTTTTTGGTGTAGTTTTTTGGTGAAGTAGACCATAACTCATACATAAAAAACCATAAAATTCAAAGTGGAAACTTTTGAAAATCAAACCATTTTCACATTAACAAATAAATTTAAAATCAATCATGATATATTTTATTAAAACCCTTGAAAACAGTCAACATGAAATTTCTTAATCCCTTACTCAACCTTAAGACATATGAAAACTATAGAAAATGTGGGATGAGCATCAAAATATCAATAAGGGATATAAAAATATAGAAACCATTATTCCATTTATAATATTTAATGTTGAAATAGTGGGTGCCATAGACCCAACAATGTAGTACTTTTGATTACCGTATCATGTGTATAGTTAGATATGCATGATGATATCTTACTATTATAGTACAGACTTTTCTATGTCCACTATAATAATGGTAATGTCCAAAGGTTAATTTTCATGTCAAAAGGATATAGTATAGCCCAAGATATAATGAGAACCTTTAGATACAATGAAATTGATCTTAAATATATGTTCTATAGTCTAGATACATCTTACTGACGGGACACAGTAGATTTCAGACTATCAGGTGCTGGGGGATCATAAGCATTGAGACTTCTTCTCATGAAGTTCACACTTGGTGATCTGTAGTAGTGAGATCATGATGATAGACCCAACAATAGGAACACCACATTTTTTGGGTGTCATTAGTTGTTCCTATCTACAGATATGTGTACTGGTCTCCTGAATTGAGACCATTACCAATGTATATCATTTAATTACGTACTTTGATGCAAGGTGAAATCCATGACAGTAATGCCGTGGTGAGGTAGTTTGTGTTGGGTGCGTCATTAGTTGTATGACATTGGTTGAATGGTCAAGAAATCATTTTTTGCTTCCAAGTTTAGGAAGTTATGTATCTCAGGCTTGGTTAATCAGGATGGTGCCACCTTCATAAGTCTTTGGCCAAACCAGTAGAAAGGCGAATCCATCTGGATAGATCAACAAATAGTAAACCAAGATAAGTGCGATGACACAAGAGTGTGTCCTACATTATGAGATATTTAATGACAAAGAGACTATAGTACACAATTAGTTTTTGTAGGATGGTAGTCATTGATATGACTATCCTTATCTATTTAGGGGCCATGACGGGTTGCTAGACCCTGCCCTTGGTATATGAATTCTATTCAATGCTATCGAGATTAAATCTTAGAGGGTCACACACAACAGCGTATTCAATAATACGCACCTATTCAGTTGAATAGGTATATAGACACAGTGGGCCCCGCCATGGGGTCCGAGCATTTGTCCAACTTGTTGATCACCAAATTAATTAAATAAATTCATTAATATTCATGTTATGAATATTTAGTATTGAATTTATTTATTGTATTTACGAGTTCAGTAAATACGAGAAAATATTAATCGAACGAATATTATTTTAAAATTCATGGTTCGTTTAATTTTGAGTGGGAAAATGAGTCAAGTTAAATGGCTCGGATTTTATCACGTAATATATATATATATATATATATATATATATATATATATATATATTATAAGTATGTGATAAATATAATAAATAATATTGGCGCAGTTAAGTTCATCAAAATTATTTATGTGGATGTTGAAATATACGGCGTCTAGGGAACCCAACTCGGTATTTCTCAACGTATCATTAAAAATGAGAGGATGCTCTCTCTCTTGAGTGTTCAATTCACTATTCACTCATTTGCCTGGAATGAGAGTTGATAGCCTCTCTCTCCTCCCGCTTCTTAGAGAGATAAGCACTCGATCCAAGAGATCGGATCAAGTTTCACCTCACGCATCGCAAGATCGAAGCTGCGGTGATCATCCGGACTTCAAAGATATCATTGAATCGTCGTGCTAGCACCCGTAGTTCTAAGATCACCGTTCCCATGGATTTTTGAGGTGCGTACGAATGATCTAGAGGGATCCTGCTATGGATCCTTCATGAAACGATCTTCGTCGACATGTAGCGGTTGACAACCACTTCAGATTTGCAATGGGTATGTTTTCATTTTATTTTTGTGATCTTAATAATCTACACGGAATCCTTGGACATCTACGGGGCTCGTATAATCGGTGACGATAGGTACCGTCGCTTCGATGATGAAATTTTTAAAATCCCCGGCCCACGTGCTTCCATTGTGGGCCCCGGAAACCCAACGGTGGTATCAGAGCAACTCACATAGATTTTTTTATCCAAATAAAATTAATTTGAATAAAATTACGTAAAGGGTTTCAAATCGGTCACAACCATTCAAACCATGATACAATCCGATTTCGAACGACTAAGATATGGTCATTCAAAATTTTCGGAATGGATCGTGTTTTCATTTTTGAACAAGGGTATTAAAATTAAAATATAATTATAATTATTATAATTTATATTATTCTTATAATGATATAATTATATTAATATAATTATAATAATAATGTTATAATAATAATAAAATTATTATATTTAAATAATATTTTATTATTATTATATATAAGGGCTAAAATAGCATTTAGATAATTAGAAAAAGGGATATGACTTAACCTGGTGGTCAAGTATTTAAAAAAAATAAAATAAAATAAAAAAAGGGGGAGAAACATAGACTCCAAAAGAAGTCTGAAATTCAAAAAAAGGGGAACGGGTGGGGTATCCGGTCAAGTCGACAAAGCAGGAAAAGAAAAAAAACAAGGGGGGGCATGTCGTGTGAAAACACAAGACAACAAAAAAAATAAAAATAGGGAAGTTACAGGGGGTCCGAGCGGAGCCCCTTTCTCCCGCATGGCACAAGCAGTGCTATGTTTCCCTCTCTCGCGCGGAGTGTTGCTGCTGCACCGAGCACCACCACCCATGACCTACTGGCTTGCTCCTCCTCGGCTAGTCCAGGGCCGCCGCCTTGCCTCCGCACCCTGCTTCCACGGCGCACCACCCCGGCCTCCTCTCTCTCCCCTCCGCCAGTGCATGGCCTCTCGGCAGCCCGCCTCCCTACTTCTCCCTCTAATACGCGATGGCTACAGCCTGAGGACGCTGCCCCTCTACATGGACCTATTTCTCTCCCTCGGAGTGGCGCCCCCCCATGCAGGCCATCCGGCGCAGCAGCACACACCCCTACCGAGCACCTCTACCCATGTCCAGCACCGCCCAGCACTCTGGAGATCCGATGCCACCTCCTCAACACCTGGATGGAGCCGCCTCGGCCGAGCCCATCCAGCGCTGCTCCTCCAATAGGCCGCTCTGGCCGTCCCTTGCATACCGCATGCTGGCCGAGTCCCTCTGGCACAAAGCTTGCACCGCCTCCGGCAGAGCCACCTCAACCAGCTGCTACCCGGGTTCCCTCTGACCACGCAGCTGCAGCACCGAGGGAACCCCTCTTCCACCCATCAGTGCTCTCTGGTGCTCTCCGACTGAACGCCGCACTGTCTGCCCATCCAGGACCCGCGCGCGAACCTACCTAGCACATGAGCAGGTAGCGCAACTGCGCCCGACTGCTGCCTGGTCCTCCTAGCGATCAGGTAACCCCTTGGGTTTAATTAAATCAATTAATATAATTAATTAATTTAATTAATTAAATTAATTAATATATTAGTTTTAGTTAAAAATATTTTTAATACCCTAATAAAATTAATTCAATTTAAGTATTAAATTGAATTAAGTCAAATTAATTTAATTTTAAGCATTAAAATTAAATTAATTGACGGAAAAATAATTAGTTAAATTATTTTAATTATTTAATTCAATTAATTTAATTAAATAAACCCTCTTACTTAATTATTGCATTTTAGTTTTTATCGCGCAATATTTTAAAATACCTTTCGTCTGATCTTGAGCATCGAACCATGTATGTCTGAATTTAAATTATTTATTAAATTAATTATTTAAACTGCGTGTGATGATTATAATTAATTAAAGATGGTTTGTTAATCGTCCTTCATTTTTTGGTTAAAATGTATAAGGGCCTGCACGCCCAATTTATAGGATGTACATTTATTCTCGAGTCCCCCTCACCTGCACGCGAATACCTTTGTACCTCGGACGAAGACGACAAGTGACGTAGACCCCGCCAAGAAAAGGCGGTGTATGACGATGCATGATGACTCATTGATTCCATCAAGTCGAGGGTGTATTACAAGAAATGACGTCGACCCCGCCAAGACATGGTGATACTGCCGAAGACCAGCAAATATACAAGACAACGGGCAAGCTGTATCAAGAGTCAAGCATACGACTCAGGTATGATGCGCTTAGGTCATTTAGATGCTCAACACCAGTCGGGTAGTAGTTTTACCTTTATGAATTTATTTATTATTTTAATCATTTAATAATATCAGAAGAAATACATAAAAATTAGATAATACAATGACTGACAAGGCGAAAAGGCTTATGGAAAGTTATGCCAAAGGCATATTCAACATGTCCTTCAATGAAAAGTGGTTGGTTAATAAACAGGAGGTTATTTTCATCACATAATTAAATAAATTCATGGAAGTTTAAAAAACTGAAATACAATAGGCAAGTACTCGCTTCTCTTTCAGTTTATATATTCATCAAACAAAAGTATTGTTTTCTCTCATACTTATTGGGTATTAAAATACAATATTCTTTTCACATATATGTATTTAAATACAATAACCAAGAAAGTAGAGAAAAATTACTAGAAGTAAAGTGTCTTCTTCAAGCAGCTGAGAAAGGGTGATTCCTAAGTCAGCAGGGAGAAACACATAACTTTTAATTGCCAAGTGATTGATTCAAATTGAACAATTTGTGGAGTATAACCAATAACATTTATCTCATATGGCCATTTAGACATGATTAGACATTATTCCATTTTTTTGGAATGAATGTTGTTGGAGGTGACATACTCAACAAATAGTTCACTACTATATAAATCAATGGAAATAAATGATGACTATAAAATGTAAGACCTACCCAGTTGTGGAAATGTGATTCTTTATCAAGTAAAACTAAAAGAAGACGTCAACTATATACACAGTATGGTATTTAGGCTCGACACAACTAAACACCTATGGTATAATTGACATATTTATTTTAGATAAAGAAACCTTTGGGGATAAAGGTACGTCACGAAGCTTCCTAGGTTAGTTCAACATGAGAGTGTGAACTATTACAAATAAATATAGAGGTAAAGATACTTCATAAGATTTTTTTAAGTCATTAAGGAATGTACCAATTAAGTATAATTTTGGTCAGAAGATATGAGTTGCTTCGGATCGGCATGTCGAAGAATATCTTGACCAAGCAATCATCGATAATGATAATGTAGCATGGAGTAATTCCTAAATTCATGTTACCATATCTACCTCACTGTATTGATGTTCATATGGAGGATTTATGATAAAGTATTACATATTAACATTGATCAGCAAACATGTAGCATGGAGAAATTCCTAAACTCATATGTTATACATCAAAGTTAGGATGTAAGTTGTATCAATGTTTCAACTTGTGGAAACTTCCATCATATTTAAAAATGTGATTTTCCAATAATAGCGTAATACCATAACCAATATTCCAACTAAAATGAAAAATGGATGTCATATGAGTCATAGTATGATGGAAAACCATTATTTCATAGGACATGTTTAGATGCAAAGCGTTTGGTAGGATTTGAACAATCATGCATCAAGTTAAACACGTTGTGCATCTAAGGTAATTATCCTAATAGTTGCTTAAGATATTACCAAAATCCCTAAGATAGAAAAGATGTAGTCGAGCATTAGACTACATTTCTATACAAGGGTGCACATCTCTATTAGAGAGAGTAGGAGCTGAAATGACTTAGACTTAGTCAATGCTCGAGATGCAAAAATGTTTGGCATAGGGAATAAGTTCAACAAGTACATGTGGAATAGGCATGTTCCAGAGACACAAACTGTGTAGGAAGAATGAAACCATGTTGGTGGTTTTATATTCACTGCGGCCGGTGATAAATTATTCATTAAGAAAAATAAATCCAATAAGTAAGAAGTATAAGGCAATGAGCTAAGATTGACAAGATCAACTAAAATTCAATAATGGATTCCATGTATAAAATTGAAAAGGGGGCTTGTAAATTGAATATTGTGGTTGGTATTCAAATTAAATGATACATGGATGGTACAAGTATGGTACCATAAGGCTCGATTGGTTATAGAATGTTAGTACGCCTAAATCTATTGGAATTTTAAATGTCATGGATGAACTTCTATGATCATTTTATTGGTCATTGGATGTCAAGATCATTTTTCATGGAAGGTGTCTATACGATGCAACCAGAAAGAGAAAATAACATCAAATTATGATAATAAGGGTTGCAAGTCACTGAAATCCAGTTCTGGATTAAAGTAAGCAACAAGATCTTATAATATTCTTTATAAATGAATCTTATCCTTGTGTCCTCCAAAGATTAGTGGGATCACCAATGTTTTCCAAATGAAATATGTTCGCCAACATATGGAAAACAGATCTTGATCATACAGTTTTATAAGATCGGGTTAAAAATAATTCTCCAATGATTGACTTCAAGTAGCAACCTAAATTATAGGGAACATGATCCACTCAGGTAGATCCAAAGGTTGCTTGGACCTAGTCAATCGTACATGTAGTGACATTGTATTGAAAAATACAATTTCGAACTATTCAAGTTCAGAATTGTTGACTATGTCCCATGGATTAATCTCTCCAGTTTAACATGTTTAAAGCATGTGTCAAGATTAAAGTTGTGAATTGATACCATATGCTTTAGCGATGGATCAATCACATATGCCATAATATGTACAATAATTGATACTACCAGGATATAATTTATTATAGGCAGATATCAATTATTTCCCAGAGCACTGCAAGTGATGCAGTCACAACTATCATCTTGTATTTCAGAAAGTACAAATGATATGTACCTAGAATATGGAGAGGAAGGTATACTATATTGGGTGGGACACAAACCAGTAATACATAGATCAATTTGATCTAGCATCGTAGTTAGGTAATAAAGATGAGCGAGTCAAGCTCATAAAATCATGTGGTAGCCACACTTATAAATACCGAGTACGTTGTATCTTCTAAAGCAGCTAAGAAGCAGTTATAAATTGCAAAAATTTGTTCCAATTCTTGGATTCGAACCTAGTAAGAAAAGTATTATCATAATGAGAATTATGATATTCTTACTAGCCAAGTTGTCAAGTTATGACCATGGAAAAAAGTAACATACTCTAGGATACTCTATCTTGAGAAGTTTTACTCAGGTCTATGAGGTTACATATAGCAGATATGCCACATAGCAAAAACGTGGCAGGCCCAGCAGTTAAAGCCATTACTCAGTAGAAGCATGGTATTTATCATGTGAGTAGCTAAAAAGTTTAATTAGCAAGTTGGATCTAGTGCAAGTGGGAGTGTTGAAATAGTGGGTACCCTAGACCCAACTATGTAGTACTTTTGACTTCCATATCAGGTGTACAGTTAGATATACATGATGATATCATACTATTATAGTGCAGACTTTTCTGCATCCACTATAATAATGGTAATGTCCAAAAAATAATTGTCGTGTCAAGAGGTTATAGTAGATCCCAGGCTATAATGAGAACCTTGAGATATAATAACATTGATCTTAAATATATGTTCTATAGTTCAGATACATCTTACTGACTGGACATAGTAGATGTCTAACTATCAGGTGCTGGGGGCTCATAAGCGTTGAGACTTCTTCTCATGAAGTTCGCACTTGGTGATCTCTATTAGTGAGATCATGAGGACAGACCCACCAATATGAACACCACATGTTTTGGGTGTCATTGGTTGTTCCTATCTACGGAAATGTGTATTGGTCTCTTGACTTGAGACCGTTACCAATGTATATCATTTAATTACATACTTTGATGCAAGGTGAAAACCATGGCAGTAATGTCATGGTGAGGTAGTTTGTGTCGAGTGCGTCATTAGTGGTTTGACGTTGGTTGAATAGTAAAGAATGGATTTGTCACTTCCATGTTTACGAAGTTATGTATCTCAGGCCTAGTTGATTAGGATAGTGCCGCATTCATAAGTCTTTGGCCAATGCAGTAGAAAAGAGAATCCATCCAGATAGATCAACAAATAATAAAGCAAGATAAGGGCAATGACACAAGAGTGCATCCAACTTTATGAGATATTTAATGACAAAGATACTATAGTACACAGTCAGTGTTTGTAGGATGGTAGTCGTTGCTCTGACTATCCTAATCTCTTTAGGAGCCATGATGGGTTTCTAGACCCCACTCTTGGTCTAGGAATTTTATTCACTGCAATCAAGATAAGGGCCTAGAGCGTCACACACAATAGAGTATTCAAGAATCTGTACCTATTCAGTTGAATAGGTATGTGGACATAGTGGGCCCCACCACGGGGTCCGAGCGTTTTTCCAAGTTGTCGATCACCAAATGAACTAAATAAATTCATTAATATTCAATTTATGAATATTTAGGACTGAATTTATTTAATGTATTTACGAGACTCATAAATATTAGAAAATATTAATCGAACAAATATTATTTTAATATTCAAGGTTCGTTTAATATTGAGCGGGACAATGAGTCGAGTTAAATGGCTCGGATTTTATCACTTCATATATTTTATATATATTATAAGTATGTGATAAAAATAATAAATAATATTGGCACAGTTAAGTTATTCAATATTATTTATGTGGATGTTGAAATATACGGGGTCCGGGGAACCCAACCGGGTATTTCTCAATATATCTACAAATAAGAGAGGAGGCTCTCTCTCATGAGTGTGCAATCAACTATTCACTTATTTTCATGGAATGAGAGTTGAGAGCCTCTCTCCCCTCCCACTTTTTAGAGAGATAAGCACTCGATCCAAGAGCTCGGATCACGCTTCACCTCAGGCATCACAAGATCGACGATGCAGTGATTTTTAGGATGTCGAAGATATCGTTGAATCGCCGCGCTAGCAACCGGGGTTCGACGATCGTTGTTCCCGAGGATTTTTGAGGCACGTGTGGACGATCTAGAGGGATCGTGCTATAGATCCTTCGTGTAATGATCGCTGTCGACATGTAGCGGTGAAAAACGGATTCGGATTTGCAACATGTATGTTTTAATTTTATTTTTGTGCTCTTAACAATCTACTCGAGATCCTCGGACCTCTCCAGGGCTCGGATCGTCAACGAAGACAAGTACCGTCATTGCGCCGATGAATATTTTAAAATCCCTGGCCCACATTCTTCCACTACGGGCCCCAGAAACCCAACATTTAAAACATATGAAAATATTATCATAATGTAATACTTCTCACCAATGATAATTATTAACTTAATTCTGTTGTCAATAATATTATTTTACAACATTTTTATAATAATATTTTCATAAAACCCAAATAAATCACATAATATACATAAAGGAATCTCGGAACATCATTATAATTTTCACTCTTATAAATTGAATTACCATGTGTTTGAATTAATTTCATGTCACTCATAAAAATGGAATATCCGTACATCAAACATTTATACACAATTTATTAGAAGGATTTCATAGACCAAACCCATTTTTTGTCAATCATGGGACCACCTTCCATTGGTTTATCATAGAACCACCCGTGAAATTTCCACGTACCCTTATATAATCATAACATATAAAATATATCATTTCTGAATTTTTTATAAATTTAAAATTTCATCTTATATCACAATAAAATATTTCATGATAATGAGATAATCAATGTCTCTGAAACCATCAGAATTCACGATGCATTGACATGATACTTTCAGAACTTTTTCTCTTCATGAACTCCATTCATATCTGCTGAGGTGGAAGAATGCATCAGATCTATGATCACTGATGAGATCAATAAAAAACTTACCAAATATGTGATGAATGAAGAGATATGCCTGGCTCTAAACCATATCCACCCCACTAAGGCCCCGGGACCGGATGGAGTCCATGCCCTATTCTTTAAACAATACTAAAACATCATCGGTCTCGACATCTGCAAAATGATAAAAAAAATAGTTGGGAGGGGAGTACTATCATTTTATCCATCAAAAAAATGGTCCTCTTCCTAATTCCCAAAATTAAGAAACCTCTGGAGTTCCCAGATTTTAGACCTATCAGCCCCTACAATGCCTCTTATAAGATCTTCTCAACAATCCTTATCAATCGACTGCGCCCTTGGCTTCCTGATATTATCTCCGAAAACCAGAGTGCTTTCGTGGACAAGAGACCGATCACTGATTATGCTATTATGGACAATTAAGTGTTCCACTCTATGAAAACATGCTCCACTGCGAAAAGAGGAACCATGTCCTGGAAACTAGATATGACCAAAGCTTATGATAAAGTGGAGTGTCATTTTCTTAGAGTCGTGATGCTGAAAATGTGGTTTTGTACTAAATCGATAGATATAATCATGCAATGTATATCGACCATCTCCATCAGAATCAAGGCCAATGGGGAGCTCACCCGAGGATTCTCCCCTACCCAAGGCCTGTGCCAGGGAGACACCCTCTCTCCTTTTCTCTTCCTCTTAGTGGATGATGTTTTTTATTACCTTATTTCCAAGGATGCATCCTCTAATTATATTCATGGGGAAAAGGTATGTCATGTAATCCCACCAGTGTCACATCTTTTCTTTGATGACGACTGCCTGATTTTCTCTAGAGCAACCATAAATGAATGCCATGTGATTAGCCATGCGATCCAGCAGTATGAGAGGGCGTCTGGACAGTCTATCAATCACGGAAAATCAGAAATCTC
The DNA here is from genome assembly GCA_963277665.1 of Viscum album. Taxonomy (NCBI): domain Eukaryota; kingdom Viridiplantae; phylum Streptophyta; class Magnoliopsida; order Santalales; family Viscaceae; genus Viscum; species Viscum album. The sequence goes on along the minus strand of OY728166.1, from coordinate 287,546,037 downwards.
ATTCAGTGCAGGGGTACATCTTGACAAGAGAGATGAAATTTTTGCATCAGTAGGCATCCACATGGTCGATAAAAACTAGAAGTATCTCGGGCTTTCCATGGTGATTGACCGGTCCAAAAAAGAAATCTTTGCATCTCTGGTGGATAGGATTGAGAAAACAATTCAAGGCTGGAATCAAAAATGAATCTCCAAATCAGGCAAAAAAACCCTCATTAAAGCAATAATCCAATCTATCCCCACCTATTTTATGTCCGTGTTTAAGCTCTCGACGACCATCGTCAATCAAGTCCATCCATGTACTGCCAACATCTAGTGGGGGAAAAATGATGGAAGGAATAGACCCCACTGGATCGCCTGGGAGAAGCTCTGCAAACCCATGTCAGAGGAAAGGATGTGATTCTGGAATCTTCCTCTCTTCAATGACACACTTTTTTACAATCATGGATGGTACCTTATTAACCATCCATCATCTCTCTCTGCATGGGTTCTTCGAGCGAAGTACTTCCCCCACACGGAATTCCATGTTTCCTCTCTTGGCCCCCATCCTAGCTTCCCCTGGAGAAGCATTTGGGGGGCCCGAAAGGTCCTGCAAAAAGGGCTAGGATGGAGGATTAGGAATGGATCATCCGTCAACATTTGGACCGATAACTGGATGGTCGATAAGGATGGTATGTGGGATACATCCCCTACCCAACCGGGTCTTGAAGACGCCAGAGTCAGCTACCTCTTTTCAGACTAGGGACTTGGGTGGTGTCTGGAAAAGATTCATGAATGGTTTTGTGAAAGAGACCAATGAATTATCCTATGCATCCCCTGGGTCCTAGATGTAGGCCCCGACCATCTTTTCTGGACTGATGACACTTCGTGTGACTACACTGTGAGATCCGGTTACAGACATGCTCTTCGCAACCACTCTAGTGACTGGAAAGAGGGACCTTGGAATTTTCTTTGGAAGCTCAATGTCCCACCTAAAATACTTCAATTTTGGTGGCAGGTGTGCACGTGAACCCTCTCTACCATGAGCCTACTTGTTTACCGACATATGTCTAGTGATGAGTCCTACCCCTTCTGCCCGAATATTCCAAAAACTCCTTTGCACGCTATCATTCACTGCCCTGGAGCTAAGGAAATTTGGAATAAATGGGGCCCGACTTCAGACGCTTCACTTGACATTGTCTATGACTTCCCCAATCTTCTAATGCATTGGTGCTCCTCTCTCTCATCGAACAATTTAGGTTCACTATGCACCCTGTCATGGATCATTTGGGTCTGGCGTAACGATGTTGTCTTTCACCACAATCATAAACCTCCCGAATGCTGGATTGAACGGGCCCTATCATGGATTGAGGGTTGGAAGGACCACAAAGGACACTTTTTTCCAGGTGCAACCCCCTCCTGTACCCCGCATTGGAATCCTCCACCGGAATGGATTCTTAACCTCAATGTGGATGTGTATCTCCCCAAGGATGGGATTGTTGCTCTCGGTCTTCTGGCCAGAAATCACCTGGGGAAAATCATTGTTGCAGAACATGAATCACACCATGCCTTCTGGGAACCCGCTGTTGTTGAGTCCTCTGCCATCCTGGCATGTATGATTCTCGCTATGGAACGTGGATGGGTTGATATCATCATCGAGTTCAACTGCCTCACTGTTATCAATGTTATTAAACACAACGACGAAGAACTCCAGCCGTTTGTATTCATCATCTGGAGAATTTGCGTGCTTCACCAAGGCTTTTCTTGATTCCCATTCTCTTTTACCAAAAGGAAAAAACAATGCAACTCATCAGCTGGCTGCCTCAGGCCCCTTCAATGTCAACCAGCTCTTGAAGGATAATTTCCCTTCATGGCTTTACATTTTTACGTCAGTTGATCTTCTTCATTAATGTTATATGTCATTATTATCTAATTTCATACTCATTTAAAATAAAAAAATACCATGAAAAAATTGTAGTTAGGGGTTCCTTTTTTTAAAAAAAACATGGTAGAATATATATGGAATACAAATACCAAAATTGACATAAATATTAATTTAGAATCTATTTATATACATATAAATCAAAATATGATATAATATCAATAATATTGAAGTGGAGGAAATATTTAAAAATTAACACTTTAAACATTCAATGTGTATCATACCATGTGGATCATTTGAAAAATAATTCCCATGAAATAATAAAATATAAAAATAACATTAAATAGTGATATTATAGATTAAAATTTTATATATAATGTCAAATTGGATGTATATACACATTATAAAATAATAAATGTGTATATCATTAATAAATGCCTCAATGAAAAGTGATTGAGAAGAAATCATTTACCTTGAATCTGACTTGTAACCTATGTCTTTATCTTTATGAATAAAAAAATTCATTTATCTATTGATTGGAATAAAAAATTCATGTTTATCAATAAACTCATTTAACATATAAAAATGTTTAAAATAATTACATAATCAATTATGTTTATGTGAGGTGTTTTGACTGTATTCAGTTTACGATTCAGAAAAGAATTTGGTAGGACAACCATATACAATGGTGTCATTATATAGAAGTATACAGAATAATAATAATTACATAATTTTCATATTTATAAAAAAAATATTTTTAAAACCTACCGTAATATACGGGTATGAAAAAAAATTAACATTACAATCATGGAGATGGTAGGCCGTATGTACACATGAGTAACACTCATGTTTTTTCAACAATCAATATGGAAATATGGTAAGTAAAATTTATATTTCATTAATTCAAATTATATAATAATTAATTTTTTTAAATAAAATATCCTTATATATATTATTATAGTTATTTAAATGAAATCACATTTTTTGAGGAGGTAGTCGTCCAAACATCCTCGGAAGACGTAATCACTTTTTCAGTTTGTGAAATGGTAACAAAGAAAATGATATATCATATTTCCAGAAAGATAATTATATCATGAATATCATATATATGTTATTTATGTTAAATATTTTTAATTAAACCCATCTATAATATTTTCCATGTAATTTTTGAACGTGTCACGTCACATTGATGTGGTGGTAGTCCACACGACCATAAACGATATTATCAAATTTATAAAAAAAAGTTAACATTCATGATCCATCCCAAAGGGGACCATACTGTGGAAAACACAAGACCACCTCTGATAAGCCAGGGTCTAGAGACTAGAGTTTAGTAGAAATATCCCATAAATGGTTGGAATTTTCCTATGTACCAATACACACACACAAAATCTCCATGGAAAAAATGATGAAATGAAAAAACACTAAGTAGACAATGCATAGATATACTAATATACCAACCTCACAGAGTATAATAGTAAAAAATTAGAATGTACATAGAGCCAAAATAGAATCCCACAAAATAAAGTGTCTACAATAGTTAATTCACAAGTTTATGAAACCCGTCCATGTGGAACCCTACATGAAGGTTATGTATATGATGGTTTTCTAAAGATGTAGGAGAATACATCATCTGTCTAACAACTCTATGAACCACCGGGTCCTAGTCCACCTAGAAACCTATCGAATCATCGGTCAACTATAAACGACACAACATGTGTGGGAAACTCCCGTGGAGGGGGGAGTAAAACAATAATCCGTAGGACAACCCGAAACCACAATGGAATACCGCTAAAAATTACACGATGTACACTAGAAATAAATACATGATGTATACCAAAATTAAATACACCATGCATACCAAAACTAAATACATTATATAACTCAAAGTAATCACACGAAGTATAATTATCTCACACAATTATATCTCTATATAACAAAACACATCTTTTCAGACATAGTCCACAGAATGCCCAGTATCGGTAACACATGGAGTGTTGATAAAAAAATGTGTGTCGATAACACACATTGAGTCGATAACACATAGGTTATCAATAACATATGGATTTTCGAGAACACACGGAGTGTCGAAAACACATAGAGTGTTGGTAACACATGGAGTGTAGACAAGTCATGCAGCCCCCCAATCCATGAAGTTAGTAAGTCACACAGTCACCAAGTCACCAAGTCACAACCATATATTGGATTATATTCATAGAAATCATGGACTGAGAGAAACTACTCCTCAATCCAATAGGTCATACACCAACTTCTACAACAATTCACTTACAGTATCTCAAAAGGTTCTTCTCATCGCATGGGTCCCAACACCACAAATAGCTCATCAAACAAATATGAGATTTGAAATTTATGGATGTTCGAATAAAAAGGTATGACCCATGTCCAGTACGGGGCTCATCGGACTCGCCAGCCGAACTAACCTGGTTCAACCGACATGACCTGAACTACCCTAACCAGGTCTGGTCTAGCTGACCAGACCCAAGCCGGCTCATCCTAGCCTGCTGGGTCACTGGGCTGTTGGAGGGGCCTGAATCCTCTAGTCTAAATAGTTGCATGTGGGCTAGTTTGAAGTGCGGCACATAGTCTTCCAAGACAGCATGCCTGGATGGTCAACATAATATTGTTCCACATTTCCCATTGGTTACCTTCCTCCTACACATTCCCATTGGACTTTCGACAATGGGTTCCTCTGATGTGGCTCTGAGCTGCATCCCATCACATTTCCCTGGCCAATGATCATCGCTTGTGGCCAATGCTACTGCGAATTCCCACAAGGTCCCTCCTATACCATGGCCTCGAGCTCCACCACTGGTCGCCCCTCTAAACATTAGTCCACCTTCCACCCCTCTTGGGACCCGAAATCTCAACAATTTGGGTTACACCTCCACCACTAGTTTTCCACTATCCACCTTTTACTCCATCGAAACTCAGTCAGTGTCACTGATCTTGGTGCTACAATAAACTATTTCCTCAGGTGATTCATGTCGCACCTTCGTTGTCGCTCATGAGTGATATCATTGCAGTGTCAAATCTTGGATCGTTTCACCATGAATTTAAGGTGCAACAATTCTCAGTTCATATTTTTCAAAGAATAAGAGACAAAAAATAATTGTAGAAAGGGTTAAATTCATAGGAACATCCAATTAATTAGTATAGGGCTTGTTCATTCCTACCTCAATCCATTCTTTTTAGAAGGATCAAAACGAACATATTGACACACAGATCTAATCCCCACTCAAAACCTTGCAAGCAGTTATCTGTCCCGTAGGAATTGTATGAACCATGATTCATCCTGATTGTGGGTTTGTTTGTGTTCATTTTTTGAATCTAGGTGGGGAAATGAAATCAAAAAGATATCAAATACCCTACATGAAGTTTGGATCGATTGTTGACGAAGGGTGAAGATATGTCATTTTCATTCATTGATCCATTGTTCTTCGATCCATGATCTAATATTGATTCAGCAATCTGTTTTCCTTTATTGGAGGAATATCTATATACATTATTGAAAGGTTTTTCAGTGTAATGCCATTACACTAGATTAATGAAAAGATTCCATGCATAAAAGAAACCAATGCAACGTCAAATAAAATATTATTGTTAAATATTAGAATGATTTTTACATACATAAAAATAATTTTCATCCTCAAACAACATTAGTTGAGGATAGGCTATATCATAGGTATATTCATTGTTCTAAACAAAATGGTTCCTTGAAATTCTGATCTGGGTACGAGTTTAGATGTTATTCTAGTTTTGGAGGAAAATTTTCTGCAGGCTTTATTAAAAACTAAACATAACTCAACATATTGTTTTTGGAAAACGAGGCCTTAGAACCACATGTTGTGTTAGAAACTCCTCTCAAAATTTCCCCAATTTTATTATAGAATGAAAACTAGAGAAAATATGATTCATTACATTCTATCCGCCTTAGGGATTTATGACCTTAAAACTAAAACAAGTATTACTCAACAAAAAGGTGAGGATAATGTGTATGAATCTGATCCTCCCACTCCCATGTGTTATCCCATAGATTCCTATATGAACACTGAAAATGTACTAAATGAGTCATTCACCCATGAAGGATCCTCTCTTGTGAATACATAATCTTGAACCATTATTCCACACAAATCAACCCATAATCAATATCCATCTCTCTCGAATCGATGAAATGTGATGGATTAGTCATGTATCTCATCAAATAGGACATTTGGAAGAAAACATTCACCTGATGAAACTATGGGGTTACATCTAGCTTGTATCAACATCCTTCATAATATTCATAATTAGAAAAGGGCCAATGTATCATGGGAATAACATGTCGCCTTGAAAAAAAATCTCCGCCATCCCTATCAAGGTGAGACTCAAAGGAACACATGGTCTCCATCCTCAAACTCTATGGGCCTCCATATCTTGTTATAAGATGTCTTATAATAGCTCTTTTATGTCTTCCTACTCTATTGTATAATATTGAACTTCTCAATTTTGGCCCGTACCATCTCTTGACAAATGAGTTTTGACTCCCTTAGGTTCGTCCAAGATATTAGTGACCTATATGGTCGCCCGTACAAGTCCTAAAAAAGATCCATACCAATGGTGTATTGTTATCTATTGTGAACGAAAACTCTTCCATATGTAGTTTATCCTACCAACTGTGACCAAAGTATTGGATGTAAGAATGTATCATATCCTCAAGAACCTGAATGGTCTTCTTTTTCTAGCCATCCATTTGTGGATGAAACGTTTTTCTCAATAATAACGGAGTCCAAAAAACCTCATGAAATCACATACACAACCGGGATGTGGTATGAGCATCACAGTTTAAAAATATCATCAATGGAAACCCGTGAAGTAGAACTATCTTCCACACATAGAGGCATTTCAAGCTCTCTACTAAAACCTGCTCATAGATCTATAGGAAGTGGGACGACTTTGTGAGTTGGTCAACAATCACATAGACGGTATCATGTATCCTAGAAATTCAAGGTAAACTTCTCATGATGTACATCGATATCCAATCCCACAACCACTTTGTCGCATCTTGTGGTTGGTTCAAGCCCGATGGAACATGGTATTCAGGCTTCACTTGCTCGAAACTTAGACATCAAGAAGCAAACTCTGTCCCTGCCTTCTCCATCCCTACATACTAGAACTAACATCAGATGTCCTATTATATCTTCTACACACCTGGATATACCACCCAAGGGGATGTGTGTAACTCCCTTAGAATATCCCCCTCAATTTTCCTAGAACAACTGTGCGGCCTCCAAAAATAATGATGGGATCCACACCTATCGAATATCCATCAGTGGCATGTCTTGTGAACAAATGAGCATGTAAGGTCTCGCAGTCGATATCCCCATGTTGTGTATCTATGAATAAATATAATATTGGAGGGGTGGCACCATCTAATGGAGGTAAGATGCTCCATCTCCATACAAAAAGGATATCAGTAATGAGGACAACTGCTCTGATGCCCCACTCAGCATGTGTGCTACTGTGTTATAGTACATGTATATCTCCAAAAGAAAGTGCGTAAAACAAATACATGGTGTTTTTAGGTAATTCATCACCCTTCATGTTTTGAATATTCATCACCATGTACTTCCGATCATGCCCATGTACCAACACATCTACACCTATTCATGCTTGTGTACACTTGTCCATGTCCGAGTATAAATATCTACCATATACACGGATCATGTACATGTTCTGTCGTATTCTTCTTCCCGTGTATCCTTCAAGACACGTGCCGATCTATATGCATGTGTCACATGGTGTGTGATATTTTCCAAACAATATAAACCTTTGTGCAATAGAAAAAGTACAATATATAATGTGTTCAATGAACTGCATGATGTGTAGATGGTAATTTCCCATAATTTCATTATTTCTGGATGATTATCTATGATCAAGAACCTATGACGCCAATCACAGTGAATGATAATATATTTTTTCCAACTATTTCCCTCTATCACCTTGTTAATGGATTATTTCTACCAAACCAAATCATGAAACCATTGATATAACCACAAATTCATAGTCTTCAACATTGAGAAAATTAGTAACCTATGATAAGGTGTTTCCCATTCTCGAATCATCTTCCATCATCATTGATCCTCAAATAAAAGCCTTAATCTAATTTCATACCAACGATAATGATACATTTCATTGAAGAACATTTATATAGTGATAAAATATATAGTATTTTAAAAAACGAATTCCAAATAAATTTTTATAAATCTAGAAACATATAATAATAAGAATTAAACTTGGCTATTTCTCCTTTTGACTCAATACATTTTATAATAATTATATTAATTAAGATGGAAATAATATATAAACAAACATATCTACAATAAATAATTATTCGACTGTTTCAGGAAAATATTATTTTTAATGGAATTTTTCCTCATTTTGTTATGATAATAAAATGTGAAGGAATCAGTAAAATCAAAAATCATACCAATTGTTCAGATCAATCGCTAATTAATATTGGTTTTGTTTTACTATCATTGGTGAGATACATGATCCTCAATAGAAAAAGGATCTATGTTCTCTATCTGATATGATCTCATTAGTAATGACACACCAATGAATTATCTAAATTTTTAGGTTATGAATCTAACCCTAGGTATTTGTACTACAAGTGTTTAAATATTTGATTATAGGACTCGACATCAAAATAAATGAATAAATTTATTGAATAAATTCCATTTATTAATTTCTCCAGTGACAACACTATTTAGAAACATCTAATGTTGATAATTAATTTTCAACACCTTGGGTAAATCCCATAATAATTACTTAAATGTGGACACATATTTAAAATATTTATCTCTATATGTGTGTTTTACACTTTTTCGGTAAATGTATTTGAGCATGGTATTAATATATTTAAAATTTGTAAAATTTCAATTAATGGTGCATCAGTATTGAGAATATAAAATTTTTCAGTCCCTATATAAAAAAATAATTAATTTACATGCTTATGTAAAACATAGATAATATAAGTGTCGCTAAATTAGAGCCACCATAGATACTTTTCCATAAAAATAAAAAAAACCTACTAAAAAAGATATGGGTACTCAAATCTCAACTAGGTCTCTAATGTTACCCCAGTTTCTACTATGTAACATTAAATTGATGATTTTTATTATTAAAATGATTATAATTGAAGGATTTGATGGTAGGGTGAACTATAAATATGTTTTGGGTCTTAAGTAGATGTGGATGGGTTGCACACATTTTTTCCAAACCGTGTGGATATCCAAGGAGAAATAGTGGGCAGTTTTAATTTTTAGGTAGTAGCTTTGAAATGTTTTGAGAAAAGATAGGGTGATCATGTAAGGTGTCAACATTAGGGTTTTCTTAAGGCAAAAGCTAATACACTATTAGCGGATGGTTTGTCTAACTCTGCGAACAAACTGTGTACGAGGTTAAAGTAAGATCATTAAAAAGTGGATCTCACACCTTTTTTAATTAAATCACTTGTTATTTCTCTAAAGAATCCCTAATTCAATATTTCTCTCCCTTCCTGGTTTCATAACCTCTCCAATGAATTTAGGAAAGGATCTGGTGCCCTCCCTTGAAATTTGGTAGCCCAATTCTTGGGGTAGGTGATGTTCTTCATCGATCTTGTCACATTTTAGTAGATCTTCATTGATCTACTTCTACAATTCGATTTCATTAATATATATACACTTTTATGGGATTATATATTATGGTTGATTCTAAATATGATTATATATAGTCTTGGTTGTGATTAGATAAGGGATAAAAGGCCATTTTTTGTGGAGAACAAAATTTATTTCATGGGCGTTATTCATTCAGTGACGGTTTTCTCCAAAAACATCGAAGTACGTGGCATCAATCTCATATCCTATTATTACAATTTACTGGATTTGTATCAAATTGATTAAATTGAATGATTTCTTTTGAAATCATAGTCTAATGCAAGGAATAAATCTTCTTTGGTGATGATTTATTGATTTTTTGAAATAGTGTAATCTTGGTGAACTGTTGTGAAAATAGTTTTAGTTTCATGAGTTTAAAATGGTGAATATAAATTGGGGATTTGATGGAATATCTAAATGGTTTTTTGGAATGTTTTTTTCAACAAATATGCCATTTTATATGAAATGATCTAGTTTGGAAATGATTTTGATTGAGAAATGGTTTTCAATAAAACGACGGTTTTATTAAAAAGGTTTTTTGGCGTGATCCTTGGGAATGTTTTTGTGTGAGATCATATTGAATATTTTGATCATGGTTAAAATATGACAATATGAGGAGTTCAAATCAGTTAATGGCACATGTGATATAATTACCTTGTGAAGACTTGGTTTATCAACGAGAAACCAATCATGAGTATGGAACTATATTTGCGTAGAATGCATGGGTAGTTGTGTGGATGTGTGGAATGGATTGGGTATGATGAAGGAATATTTATAAATTGTTTTAAATATTTTTTGTTATTTTTTTGAAAAATAATTTGTTTCATAATTGGTTTCAAATTCACATTAATTATTTCGTTATTAATGGTTTTGGAAACTAGTTTATATGATACTATAATCCATGTTGAGAAATTGTTTTATATAAACTATCTTATATAAATACATCTAACTCTTCAATATTAGTTGAATGAGTAGTTAATTCATTGGGTAAAACCTACTCAGTGTCATATTCACCCCTACATTGGCACTTGGGTGATTTTGCCTTTGTTATCTTCCATGTCATGGGAAAAGGTAAAGTATCACATGTTTTTAGAACAACCTCGTGATACCTGATCTAGTCAGTAATTGAAGCATGGAGCTTGTGTATCATAGAGTCTCATTGTCATATTAGAGTTTATATTCTGCCTTCTACGATTTGATTTTATAGTATCTATCTTTTGTTGAAGTGCACTTGCTTTGGTTTTGGTTATAAAAGAATTCGTTGATTTGTCTTTCTTAGTTCATGCATTATATGTTGATTTGTTGGTTACTGTTTTTGGTTAATTATTTTAACTATAAAATGGTAAATTGCCTCCTAATTGTATTTAAAACACTTCAACATTTATTTCCAGCTATTTTCATCCAACCAAAAGTCATTTAATGACCCCTTTTACTCTCAAAAAATTATAATAAGAGGGTCCATAATATGGTATCAGTTTGATTGGTTATTTCAAAATGAGTAGTCATCAATTATTGGTCTTGGGCTGGAATACATTACTATCCATTCCATGGGTTGTGCCAATATAAAGGAGTAGGATAGATGGATCTTGAAATGTATAGAATAAATTTCCATATATAACCTATTTGTGTTGAAAATCATGTTACCAGGAAGTTGTGTACATAAGTGTTTTGGAGACACATATAGGCTCCTGGAGTCTATTTGTTATGGGTTTAGCCAATGGGATGATCATGAAATCCATTTTAGTGGATTGAATTCTCAATAGATGTGTATACATCATTTAGGGTAATGATTTATGATTTGTAAAAATGTGTAAAATTTTTAAATATGTAGAAATTATTTTCAGAAGAAAGACTTAAAAATGGGCATGATTGAAGTATTTTGAAAATGGGTTGATTTTTTTAAGAAATAATGGTTTTAAAAAAATTGTTGAACATGGAAAATTAGTTGTTTGGAAAAAATGATATGATATTTGATGCTATATAATTAGATCATTCCATACATTTATTTCAAGATGTGGATATGTGGATCCATTGGGATGAGCCATAGCATGCGGATTATTCCATTCAATTCATTTTGCAGAATCCACCCATCTTCTGAGGTTATTTTGAACCTGAAAACGAGGAGGTGCATCCAAACAGGATGAATTGTATCATTGAATTCATTGGCACACTGAAAGATCCAAAATTCATTCTATCCACATATTTTCTAGATGATATTTCACTCCAGTGGTGGAAACTAGTTTTTCATGAAAAATGGGATGAATTCCTATGTTGGGAGGATTTTGAGGACTTTTTTAACAAAGAATTAAATCCTCCGACATTCATGATCCCTAGGATTTCAGGATTTTTTATCATCAAGAAGGATAACCTCTATATCATGGAATATGTGGATAAATACATGAATTTAGTGCTCTTTTCACCAAATGTTTCAGCATGTGCAGCCTTAAAGGAAATGATATTCGAATCAGGGCTAAGGTAAAATATTCGGTCTAAGATTGTGAGGCACTATATTATAAATTATAACAAAGATGGTGAATATGGAAACAGTGGATGAATGTGACAAATTAGGATCTATGGAAGGAAGAAATATGATGATACCTAAGGTATATGGTGGGAACTCAAATTATACGAGAAAACTGAAGAGGGACACATATTTCTAAGATTAGAGAGGATCTGAGAAATAGATAGCTTGATTAGTAAATCTTCCACCACTGCCAAAGATCCATGAAGGATGCTACCAATGTTGTTCCATTAATGACATGAAGAGAAAATATACATCATCAAAAACATCAGTTCATGAATGCAATGAGATGAGACATCATAATCACTTTTTTCGCATTACTCTAAGGTCAGGTGCTAAAGACACTTCTTAGGTGTTGAAAGCATCTAATGCTTCGATAGGATGATGGTAGAAAAAAAAGAGATTCATTTGTAGATCATAGCTACCCAAGGTGACTCTCAGAATTATATGAATCCTCGTGTAGGGAAATCTCATCAAGGAAACCAATAGAAAAGATCAATGGAAATGTAATTGAACGGAGATTAGAAGATGAATGTGGATGATCAGAATGGACCATCTACATTGAGAGTTATGATTCTCTTGAATTCTACAATTGTTCAAGTGTTGTTTGACACCGGTGCATAATATTACACCATTTCATATCATGATTTTAACCTATTTTTTTAAATAGAAAATTATGCCTTATGTGTCAAAAATACATACTCCTTTCAGTGAAAGAGAGTGTCATGATTTTTTGTATATAGCATATGATATTAATGTTGATAGTGCTAAGATAAAGTGCGAATTTTGAATGTTAGAGATAGAATTCAATAATGTGATACTAGGTATGTATTGGTTAAAAATTATCAAGGCTCACATCGACTGTTATAGTAGAACTATGAGTGTTCTGAATGAGTATGGCATTGATCATCTCTTTAGAGGACAGAATGTGGTAATGAATGATGCAACGGTCTTGTTAGCACTAAAGTTGGGAATGATCTCATATTTTTTGGCAGTATTGACTTTGTAATCGATTCAAGAGATTAAGGAAGGATGGTTTCCATCAATTTTGGTTCAATTTCTATATGTATTTCCCAGAAACGTTTTAGGTTTACCATCTATATGGGGATTTGAGTTTATGATGGATCTATTTCTAGGGATAATACTTATAAAAATTTCCTCATATAGGATGGCACCAATAGTGCTAAGGTAACAAAATTATCACTTGGATGAGATGGAAATCAAAGGTTTTATTTGGCCATGTACATATCCTCTAGGAAGCAGTAGTCATGTTGGTGAATAATGGATATGGAACTCTTCAGTTGTGCATTGATTATTGGAAGAGTAAACAAGTTTTGATATATAAATGTTATCCACATACACGCATTGATTATCTGTTCGATCAATTGAGTGGATCTCAATGGTTCTCTAAAATTGACATGCAATTATGATATCATCAATTTATAGTTAGGAAGGAAGATATTCCAAAGACAACATTTAGAATCAAATATAGCAACTAAAAACATGTAGTCATGCCTTTCGGTCTTATGAATGCACTAGCAGCCTTTATTGCAACGATGAATTGGATATTTCAGGGACACCATGATTCTTTTTTGTGGTTTTTATAGATTTAATATTTTTTATTAAATGAAAATGTATGTACATGGGAAACATTTGGCAATAGTTTTGGGAATCTTGGGAGATAATAATTTATATTCCAAATTTCATTACTGTGTCTTTTGGATATCAAAGATTTTCTTTCTCGTCTATGTTATTTCTAAAAATGTTTCTCATGGGACCCTAAAAATATAGAAGCTATGATCTCATGGAAACTGTAGAATAATGTATTTGAGATACAATTTTATTGTTCAATATGGTTATTATCGATGCTTTTTGTGTGGCTACTCATAACCAGATTCTCCAATGAAAGATTTCACAAAGAATAATGCCCCATTCCAATGGATTGAGGAATACCAGAAGACATTCCAAGAGATGAATATAAATCTCACATCATAACCCATCGTTATTTTTCTAGAATCAGGACAGGGGTATTTGGTGTACATTTATGCTTTGGGATTTTTGTTGGGATGTGTTCTCAAGCAAGGATGAAATTTGGTTGCTTACGGTTTAAGGAATTTGAGAGTTCATGAGAAAAAATACCCAACACATGACATGGAATTAGTATCAATCATTCATGATTTGAAGACGTTGCATTACTATCTCAATGGTGAGAAATTTTTTGTGTTCATGGATCATAAAAATTTGAAACACAATTTTCCCACCACATTATTTAAATTTGTAGAAAAAAAATATGTATATAGTATGTCCAAATGTTTGACATTGGCTATATCTATTCACTAGAGAAAGGGAAATAATTGGATGATTTATTAAGAAAAATTTCATATTATCTGTTCAATAAAGATGCTTCAGATGAATTTTAGTAGTTTTCTATCTATTCTAACATGAATGAGGAATATAAAAATGAAGGTGATGTTGTAGTATTATTTATAACTTCAAGGGTTCCTGATTTAGGAAGGATGGTTAATGAGGAAAAACATATGATGTATAATTATTTCTTATGAGTTAAAAACACAATGGTTGGGAGACCATTGATGACTGAATACCTTACCAAAGTCCAGTTTTGTGGTCTATAGATTGGATTGTTGTTCCTGTGGATTTTGAGGAATAAATTCTTCATTATTACCACCATTCGAGATAGGATTTATATCTAGTTATAAAGAAGATGTATAAGGTGTTGAATGTACAATTTTGGTGGAGCGTCATGAAAATGATAGTGGAGATGTTCATTTCAAAGTGCCTAAATTTTTAGCATGTAATAGAACAACATAAATGAACAGCGGGTGTGTGGTAGTAATTACCAATCCATGCGTGGATGGGAAAATGGAGCCATTTATTTTGTCATAGGTGTCCCAAAAATAGTTTGGAAACACGATTTCAAATGGGTTAGAGTGGATTAGCTTATGAATATTTTTCATTTAATTCCTCTATGTGAAGTTCATATGGTGGAGGACCTATCCAAAATATATATCCATGATGTGGTAAAGAGACATCACATAACAGATTCAATCGTGTTAGATAGAGATATGAGGTTCAAGTCTTATTTCTAGAAATCCTTACAGAATACCATTAGAACTCTGTTGAATATGAGTATAGCATATCATCCTCAGATGGATGATAAATCTGAAAGGACAACATAGAAATTTGAAGACATGTTTTGGGCTTGTGTAATGGATTTTGGTGGCCCATGGGGGGATGATGAACACATTATGGTGTTATCATACAATAGAAACTATCAATCCTTGATATGTATATCTTCGTTTGAAGCATTGTATGGGCACCCTAGTCATTTTACACTATGTTGGGTGGAAATAAGTGAGACTTTGATAGTTGGGATTAAAATAGTCCATGAATCAAGTAATAAGATTTTGTTGATAAGAAAGACGGTGGAGACAACATAGAGGCTTCAAAAAACTAATGTAGATCCTCACTGAAGACCATTGTACTTCCTGGTGTGTGATCATGTGTTCTTGAGGATATATCCAAGTCATATTCATCATCCTTTTAGAATTTAGGTAAAGTTATTTCAATTAAATATTTTCACATTCAAGATACTATAACAGATTTGAGAGGTGGCGTATCTGTTGGAATTTTCACCATAGTTTTTCTTGTGCATAATGTGTTCTATATGTCTGAGTTGAAAAAGTATCAGTCTAATCCTCCCAATGTGATTAGATGAGATCTCGTTGACCTATAATCGGATATATTATTAGTACAAATCCGAGTATAGATTTTAGATAGGAAATAGAATGTTGTGTGTGGATAAAATATCAGTTTAGTGTGGGTTTTATGGAAATATGGTTAGATTCAGGAAGAGACTTGATAACATGAAAATGAAATGAAAGATAAATGACTATAACTCATTCATGATAGTAATGGTATTCTACTTTCTTAGGATGGAAATACCAATGGTGGGGAGAATATAGAACCCATTGTTTCTGGTATTTAACCCTAACTTGATGTTTTCCGTGGTTATAATTTTTATGGGTGATGGATGGGAGGGTTTGGTGAACTCTAAATAATTATTTGGGGATAAAGTTTATGTGCATGGGTGGCACACAATTTTTCTAAACTGTGTAGATATCCTATGAGAAACCATGCATAGTAGCTGTTTTCAGGTAGTAGCTTTGGAAGATTTTGAGCACAGTTATAGAGACCATGTGGGGAGGTCATTCTAGTGTTTCATTATGTAAGTATCTACCACATGATTAGCACACAATATTTATAACTATGCAAACAAACCATGCATGGGGAAAATTTGAGATCCTAAAAAAGTGACTCAAACAATTTTTTACCTCTAATAAATTTATTTTTTCTCTAATGTGTCCCTAATTCTATGTTTTTATCCCTTTAATGTTGGTTAACTTCTCTTAAGTATTTAGGAATCAATCTAAAGCCCTCCCTTGGGGTTTGAATGCACGATTGTAACGGTAAGTGATGTTCATCATCATTCTTGTCACGTTTCCCTAGATCTATGTATATCTCATTCTAATATTATATTTCATCCACATATCAACACCTGTTATGGGTAGAATTATGATGGTGGATTCCAAATATGATATTTTGACTTTTTGTGATAGAAGAAGGGATTTAAGGTTGTTTGTGTGGATAGTTAAAAGGGTTCCATGATGCTTCTTCATCCATTATTCTTTCCTACAAATCCATCGAGGTTGGTAGATTTAGTCTCATATCATCTTGATATAATTTATTGGACTAGTTTCAAATTGTTTATATTTAATGATATTTCATGTGATATATTGGTTCAATGCATGGAATAAATCATCTTTAGGGATGATTTTTCATTTTTTTGAAATATCATAATCTCTGTGAATTGTTGGGGAAATTATTTTAGATTATTGAATTTAAAATTATTAATTAAAATTGTGTATTTTTTGGAATATCTAAATGGATTTTTGGAAATTTTTCCAATAAAAGAGCACATTATTTAAATGGATTGGCATTGAAATAATTTTTTATGGAAAATGGTTTACAATAAAATGATGATTTTATTGAAAATGTGTTTTGGAATGATCCTTTGGCATATTGGTGTGTGAGTTGATATTTTATATACCAGGCTTGGTTGAAATATGACCTTTTTCTCGGTGACAAACGGTTAATGGAACAAGTGATATAATTTGATTATGACGACTTGGTAGATCGACGGGAAACCACTCATTTGTATGGAACTATCATCTCCTAGAATGCATGGTTGGTTGTGTGGATGTGTGGAATGTATTTTTTAAACCAAAAGAATATTGAGATTTTATTAAATCATTGGTTATTTTTTTTAGAAAAATAACTTCCCAGAAATATTGTTTCAATTACACTTGTACACATTGGTTATAAATGGTTTTGGAAACCTGTTTTAATTTAGTTTATAATATTATGAGAATTTTTTTATATAAGAGATATTGTACAAATGATTCTAACATGTCTATCCTAGTGGAGTGAGTAGGGAAGTCATTGGGAAAAACTTACTGAGTGTTAAAATCACTCATTCTTTGGAACATGGGTGATTTTACAGATTCTATCTTCCAGAAAATGGGAAAATGTAATGTATCACAGGTTTCTAGCACCCCCTTAGGATACATGGATTCCTGGGTGATTGGAACATGGATCATGGAAAGCATGGAACCTCATTATCATCTTGGATTATATAATGTTTCATTCTTCTATTTTCGATTATAGTATTTGTCTCTTGTTGTAGTACAATTGCTTTGGTTTTGGTTATAAAAGAAGTTTTTTATTTTTCTTTCTTAGTTCATGAACCATATGGTGTTTGGTTTGTAATAGCTGTTGGTCAATGGTTTTTTTAATCAATGGGTAAATCATCCTCCACCTATATTTGAAACCATTCTTCATTTATTAAAATCCTTATCATCTTTAGGAAATTTCTTATGTCCATGTAATGCCTCATTGTACTCTCAAGCCAATCGAAATTAGCAGTTCATTACAAATTTTATCAGCTTGTTCGATCCATACCTAACAAGTAGAAATCAGTAGTTGGTCTTTGAGTTGAAATAATTATTCAATTCCTTGGTTTTTGATATTTGAAAAAAGTAGGATTTTCAGAACATAAATTTTATAGCATAAAAGGATGTAGCTAACCCATTTATGTCGAACAACAAGTTGATTGAGATATGGGTACAAAAGCTTTTTGGAGACTCTTATAGGATCTTGGAATCTCATTGTCATGGGTTTATCCAATTAGATGAACATTAAATGCATTGTAGACTAATAAATTCCCACGAAGTGTGCATAAATCATCTGGAGTAATGAATTTCGATTTTTTAAAATGTGTAAATTTTGGATAAATGATGAAATTCATTTCAAGTGAATGATTCTGAAAAATGTCATGATCGATATATTTTAAAAATTAGTTTATTTTACAATGCAAGAATATTTTTTTAAAAAACAATTTAATGTGTAGAAGGTTCTGCTTAGAAAGAAACAACGATATATTTGATGTGGTAGAATTTGAATTGTCATTCCATTACTTTATAGGAAGTGAGACTTACTGAATCATTTTTTTATAGAAAAAGGAACCCAATAGGTGTCATAGAAACCAACCAAAAGACGTTTCAGATAACATTGTTGCACCTAAGAAAAAAGTGAACCAGGAATTAGTTCAGAGTATCGTTCAAGCATTTCAAGATATAGATACAGGGAACTAGAGGGATGATCCCAGGAATGTGGATCATTGCCTCCAATTCATGATTTAGAATCGAACCATCTGGAAATGTGTTTCTGAACCTATGAAATTTGAGGTGTAGTTGAATCAGATGAAATGTATAATCAAATCCAAATATACACTAACTGAGCTCAATGTCATGCTAGCCATGTAATGCTTGATGATCTTACATGCCAATGGTGGGAACTAGGGAAACATGCTAAAGGGAATAAAGACCTATGTTGAGAGGATTTTTAGGAATTTTTTAATGATAAATTATATCATCACACGTTCAAGATTATAGGGATTCCATACTTCATTATCATGAACAAAGAGAATCTACTAGTCATGGAATACATAGCTAAATTAATTCATTTAGTGAACTTTACACCAGATCTTGTAGAAAATGAATCCTTGAAAGAATGCATCTTCAAAACAATGCTATGATAGGGTTTTTATTCGATGATTTTGGTGGTATGTATTACGAATTACAAAGATATGGTGAATAGAGAATGAGTGGATAAATAGGGCCTCTCTATAGATATGGATGGAGGAAGTATGGTCATACCTATGTGATATGGTGGGAACTCGAATGATACGAGCATGTAGAAGAGGGACACATCTTTCCCATGTGGAAGCGGAACTCAGAATCATATTGTTGGATCTTTAAATATTCCTCCCTAACCAATGAGACATAGAGGATGTGACCAGTGTTGTTTCATTTACCACAAAAATTGAGATTTTTCAGAACCACCAAGAGAATTCTATAACTACAACAAGATATGACATCTTATGTGCTTTTGTCTCTGTGCTCTGAGGTCATGTGTTAAATACTCATATCATGTGTCTCCAACATCGTATGCATTGACAGGATGATGACATCATAATCAGACTCATCGTTAGAGTAGATCCTTCAATGCTGATTCTCAGAATACCATGAATCCTCATCCTGGTTAATCATATCAAGGCAAAATAGAGTAGAGTGAAACGATGAAGCAGTTGTGTGGAGATGATAAGATTATTACAGATGATCATACTGGACCATAACTATAATGGGTATGTTTATTTTTATTCTAACTTTGTTCAAAAAATTTTGAAACCATTGCAATACAATTATCCTTTTAATCTCTTGTGGTTGACCTACTATTTTCAAAACATGAAATTATGCCTTATATGCTAAAACTATTAACTCCTATTAGCGGAAGTGTGTTTCAATATTTTGTGTGTACTGAATGTGATATAAGTGTTGATGGAGTTGAGCTGAAGTGGGACTTCTCAATGATGGATATGGATGCCTATGATTTAATCGTTGGTGTGGATAGGTTGAAAACATTCAAGGATCACATTGACTGTCATAGTAGAAAATTGAGTTTTTTGACTAAAGATGGTATCATGAATCTATTCAAAGGAGAGAATAATATAATTAAAGATTCAATGGACTTGTTGGAACTAACTGTGGGAAAATTCTATTAATAGTTAGAAGCATTGAAATTGGCACTGTTGGAAGAGATCAGGGAAGGTATTTTTTCTATATATCTTAATCAATTTCCATATGTCTATACCAGTAACATATAAGGTTTACCACCTCTTTGGAAGTGTCATTTATGATTGATATCCTTCTCAGGACCATTCTAATTTCCATTAATTTTATAGGACAAATCCAACACTGTTAACGTAATTGAAAGTGATGTTGGATGGGATGGAAGCAAGATGTTACATTTATCCATGTAAGTCTCTGTGGGAAACACTGGTCTTGTCTGTGATGAAATCATATGGGACTCTTCATCAATGCATTGACTTTTTTAGGATTGTACAAGATACGATAAAGAACTGGTATCCCCTTCCAGGCATAGATGATCTATTAAACCAATTGATTATAGCTCAGTGGTTATCTAAAATTGAATGACAATCAGGATATCATCAATTTCGAGTTCAGAATGAATATATTCTAAAAATAACTTCTAGAGGATAATATATTTTCAACGAATATTTATTCATGAATTTCAGTCATACAAATGCACCCACAATCATTATGAAATTTATTAATTGGATATTTCGATGATATCTTGATGGATTTTTTGTGAGGTTTGTAGATGACATATTATAGTATTCAAGGAAAATGGATGGGCATGATAAAAACATGGAGAAAAATTATAGAATTTTGGTAGATCATCATTTGAATGACAAGTTTTCTAAGAGAGACTTTTGGATACAAGAGTAATACATTCGCACCCATGTGATTTTTGAGAAATATGTGTTAGTGGTCCATAAAAAGATAGACATTGTTATCTCGTGGAAACATCAGAAGAATTTCATTGAGATATGACATTTTCTTGGTCTAGATTGTTGTTATATACGCATTGTGTGTGACTTACCACAACTAATGTCTCAAATGATAGAATCGAAAAAAAATTCTATTCTAATGGAATAATGAATTATATAAGTCTTTCAATGACTTGAATAATTATCTGACATAAGCACTCATCCTGGTTTATCACGAATTGGGATAGGGGTATGTGGTGTACTGTGATGCTTTAGGATCTAGGTTGGAATGTATTCTCATTCATGGAGACCATGTGGTTGCCTATTGTTAATGTAATTTGATACTACATGAGAAGAACTTCCCACCACAGAAGTTGGAGTTATTATCATTCATTAATGCTTTGGAGATGTGGCTTAATTATATCTTTGGTGAGAAATTTGTTGTGTTCACATATCCTAAAATCTTGAAGAAAAGTTTCTCACAATGAGATTTTAATCTAAAGAAAGGGAGGTGGCTGGAGTACCTCCAAATATTTGACATTACCATGATGTATACACCATAGAATAGGAATTCAGTGGGAGATGAATTAAGTAGAAATTTATACACACATTTGAAAAAATAAGCTCCAGATAAAAGTATGTTGATGTCAGTACTAGACAACATGAATTTGGAATGTGGATACCAAGGTGATGTGACAGTTTTCTTTTTAGTTGTAGTGGTAAAATATTTTTTAAGAATGTTTAAATAGGAACAAACATTGATGCATAATTCCGTGTTGTGAGTTTAAAATCACAATGGTGGGGAGACCATTGAGGGCAGGAAACATGATGGGAGTTTGGTTTTGAGGTTCAAAGTTCATATGGTTGTACATATGGATTATTAAGAACAACAAATTCATTTTTACCACCATTTTATAATGGTTTTACATCCTAGCATACATGAGATGTATAATTAATTGAAGGTTCAATTTCGGTTGATAGGAATGAATATAAAAGTGGGTGAGTTCATTTCGAAGTTATTAACTTGTCTACAAGTTAAGGTATAATATCAATGACCAATGGGTATGTTGGATTCTTTACCTATCCAACTGTGTAAATGAGAGAAGATATCCATGGATGTTGTTACAGGTATCCCAAGAATGGAACAGAAACATGATGTTAAATGGGTGATATTGTATCGAAATTACAGGGTCATATCATTTCATTCCAATTTGTAAAACTAATAACGTGGAGGATCTGCCCAAATTTTTTATACAAGAGTTGGTAAAGAGATTGGGAATACATGTTTGGATCATGTCAAAAAGATATTTGATGTTCAAATTTGGTTTCTATAAATCCTTACATAATTCGCATGGATCCTAGTTGAATATGAGTAAAGCGTATCATCCTCAGATGGATGGGAAAACTGAAATGACAATATGGAAATTTTAAGTCATGTTTGTGGGATTCTATAATGGATTTGGGTGGATTCTGGGAGGATCATATACCCTTATGGGAGTTCTCATACAATAACAACTACCAATCCTCTATACATATGGCTCAGAGGAGCATATACCCTTATGGGAGTTCTCATAAAATAACATCTACCAGTCCTCCATACATATGGCTTCTCTTGATTCATTCTATGGGCATCCTTTTCATCATCCATTATGTTGGGTGGAAATAGGTGATACATCAATTATTGGGCTGATCATTTTCTAATATATAATAGATAATATTCGGTTTATCATAAAGGGGACGGAGGAAGCTCATATTCATTATAAATCTTATGTTTATCATCACCGAAGACAATTCACTTTCTCGGTGAGTGATCATGTATTCTTGAGGATGTCTCCAAGTGTTGGAAATCTCTGTTTTGAGAAGCACTGAAATTTTTCTCTACGATATATTAATGGTTTTGAGAAACTAGAACTATTTGGAGAGGTTGAATATGTTTGGACCACTTTTTCTATAAGGTTGTATTTTTTGTAAATAATTTTCAATGAATATCCACATGAATAAAGAGATGAGGAATAACTTCAATGTTATAAAGAATAGTAATTCATATAATTTTTTAACTAAACTTCAGTTCAAAACTAAGGTATAAATGGTGATACATTGTATACAACAATAAAACCATCTGTGAGAGTTACTTGAAGAGAAACAAATCATTTTATGAGGGATCATGTTGGGATTTGATGAATTTAGAATAATCATACAATGAAGAGAAGATGATTCTATTCATTTTCAGTGTTACTGGAAAGACTAATATTGGTGGAAGATAGAAGATTGTTGAAGATGAAAAATTATAGTGAATTAGTGTATGTGTTCTTGATGAATGTTGTTCCCCAGTGTTTTCCATATTGTTCGACCTCAAATTTGGGATTTTGTATTTTTGTTGTGGAATGTTTTTTGTATATGAGTGAACAAGATGCAAAATGGGTGAAGGAAATTGGCAAAGGATGGAAACCAAAAACCTTGGATCATGGACCGCATAGCATGTCTAGGAAATAGTTTTTGATCATGAACCTAGCAGTAGAACTAGTACCCAGAGTGGTGCGCAGAACCTAAAATTGTTCGCAGTGATGGTACACATTGAAGGAATGTGGTACGTGGAACAGTATGCGGTGAAGGAATGCAGTACAAAAAATGATTTTGAAAACTTTTATTAGAAACGGTATAGTGTAAAGGCATGTGGTATGTGGAATTCTGATGGTTCTCTAGGGAGGGAGTTGTGGTATGAAAAATGGATCATTGTTAAAAGAAGAGATGCAGCATTCATACTAGTAGAAACATCATATGCGGTGAAGGTTCGTTGTTTACTAGTGGATTATAGTATGCAAATGGATTTTAGTATGCGGTGATGTTTTTCCCACAATGAAAATTATAGTAAATAAGACTAGAAAAACATGTGGAGTTATTTTCCTTCATAATCAGTTTTTATCTCATCATTAAATGAGGAGGAATTAGATAAGAAAAAATATCGTCACTGTCGAAAAACATGGTAAAGTCAGAAACTGGTATGCCAGTGAGATTCTGCATAGGAAGATGTTGTACATGAAAGGCAAAATGGATTGGAAAATTTGAAGGGGTAGTTCACAGAAGAGATTTTGAGTAAGAAAATGTGGTATCAGGAAGACAAAATAATTCATAGTATTTGAAGATAAATTCAGCATATGGAAGAAATTGTATGAGAAGGCGGTGCGCAGAGATGGTATATAGAGGCGGTATGTAAAGCTGGCCTAGTAAGCATAGAAGAAGCACTACATGGCGCAGACGTGGTATGAGTAGCTGGCACAGTACGCAGAGCAGGCGTGGTACACAGAGAAGGGTCTGTACATGGAGAAGTCCCATTACATAGTCTAGGTGTGGTAAATGGATAAAGTGTGGTATGTAGATGAGGTGTAGTATGCAGAATAGGCATAGTACAGAGAACATGCATGGTACGCAGACTAGGTATGGTATGTAGACAAGGCGCAACATGCAAAACCTACGTGTTATACAGAACATTAATTGTAAGAAGATCAGATACAGTCAGTTGAAATAGAGATTGTTCTCATAAATGAAAACATAATGAATGGAGTTTTTTATTCTAGTGAAAATAAGTATAAAATTTAGTGAATTTAGAAATTAAATAAAAGATTAAACTGAAGATAAGAGAGCATAAAATTGAAACATCGATGTAAGAATTTGTCTCGTGATAAATAGAGACAATGACTCTCATGCCAATCTATTGAAGTGACCTTAATGTTGATAAACAGAACAAGACCTCTCCCAAGGTAGTGAGCTCAGCGGAGTCAATGGAAGTGATCCAATGGAAGCAGTGGGCTATCCCGAAACCTTTGTAATGGCAGTGTGCCTGGGACAAAGTGATTGGTCCCTAACCTTTGTAATCCACAACTAGTGAAGATTAGTGTAATTTGGTATGACCGATAACCTTTCAATTTATGCTTCTTGGATGGGGCCCTTTGTGGTGAACCATGTAAAAATTGATGTTTTGTCCTTATTCAATTTAATGTATTGATTACTACACATATCCATCAATCAGTTTTTTAAAAGTTCCTAGCAATGTGGGAACAAGATCTAGTAAAGAAGAGAAAATGTTAACAACCAGATTCACCCCCCTCTCAGGGTGGTCCTGGGTCCTACAATAGGTATTAGAGGGAAAAGGTTCACATTTTTTGGATACTATATAGTAAGTCTATTCAGAAGAGAATTTTATTTTCATTACTAATATAAACAATAAATAGAATACAGGAAAAAGATTTAGATGTTTCTAGGAGGAAGTCAACATCCAATAAGACCATAACAAACTAGAAAAAGTAAGAGAAGAAGCATTTGAATAAGTCCCCCATGTCCAAAGAAGACACAGTTTCTAGTTCTCGATAACCTTCCAATAAAAAATAAATATTAGTCTTGGAAGGAAAAGAGCTGGTGGATCAGGGTTATACCATAGTAATTAAAGAAACTTCTATCTCAAGTGATTAAGAGAATTTAAGAACCTATCTACATGATATGACTCAATAAAGAGTTGAGGTTGTTTTTATAATATCTCAATGTATGTAGGTGGATATCACCCAATTGGAAAGATAAAATGATAATGTGGAAAGGGGTTGGGAAGAAAAAATTCATGAATGTTTAAACCTCACCAAACAGATTGAATCTTTTAAAGAAACAAGGAGGAAACATGAAATAAATATGTCAAAATTGTTAAAATAATTTGAAGAGGATAAGTGAGTTAGAAAGGATCTTGAAAAAAAGATCCATGTTCTTGAAGGGAAATTGATAATTTTCACTAATGTAAAGGGTTTTGAATAATAATGGATATCCAGGAAGATAAAGAAAATGGTTCATTTATTCAGAATAAAATGATGTTGCATAAGGAATAAGTTGTTAGAATGAAGAAGGATTGGGAATATTGTATGACTATGATTGAAGATCAGAATGCCAATCTCATTAATAAATGTCTAGATTTGGATGCTTAGTTGACCAATTTTTGGAATACACAAATTAAGACTTCACAAAAGAATAAAATAGTTATTGTTGGTACTCAATGCTCACTAGAGGATTCAAAGAAGAAATACCTCCAACATGTGACTTGAAGATTATGACAACTCTTGATTATCCATATCATGAAATTTTTTACGTTGCTAATCAATGCTCACTGGAGGATTCTACTGTCAAAATACATCCAAAATATTACTATAAAATCATGGAATCACTTATGGATCTATTACAAGTAGCTGATAAGAAGAAGGTACCATATAAACCATCAAGTATGCATGTATCATAATACATTTACAGAAGGAGTGTTGGATGGTTGTGAAATTCAAAACAAGTACTGATGAGGATTGGTGAGGATTACCTAACTCCATTTATAGGGGGGATATGAATAAGAATGTGAATGGTGGTTCTCCACCAAGATAAAAACAAGTCAAGTAGATGTAATAGTAACATAATAAAAAGAAATAATGAATTTTTTATCAATTATTATGATGCAACAGATTTGGGAACATGGAAATAAACTGTTGGTATAATCGTTATAATTTGAAAGCACACAGTAAGCTACCTCAGGGAGAAGAAATCCATTGAAGAAAAAGCAATATCCACAAGTCCTAAAGCATCTCTTTACTATAAACATATTCGGAATTCTTGGTAACATATATGATGTATGCAATGGAAGTGGTTAGAAGGTAGGTATATACCAAACTCAATATTCATTCATCATTGATAATAAAAGAATACCTCTAATTCCAGATATGTATGAATCACCTTTCTTGTGAAGAAGGCATACGTATATTGTGAATAAAAATTTCCACAAAAAAATCTCATATAGAGAAGTTTGGAAGACCCTGGTTTTTGGATCCCTGAAACTGAAGTGCAATTCATCCAAAAGAGAAAATAATAGGGATAAAACTCATATGAACCCATGTGGAAGAGCCCAACATGATCCAATAGTTCCAAACGACATGTTGTTCATCTAGATAGATGATTTGGAAGAAATGAGGAATCATGAAGATGAAAATGCCAAGGCTGGTGCTAAATGAAAATTAAATCCTTTACGTTATGGAGATAAAGTTCATGAGAGATTGAAAACCAAAGTAAACACAGGTGTTGAAGAGGTTTTGTGTGAGAGGTGTATGAAATCTAGTCACATTGCAAAAGGTTCTCTAACATTGATAACAAAGAATAAAAAAATCCTTAAAAGGACTATAAATTTAACATTCAAGATGACTGTTAAGAGAAACAAGTCTCTACACAAATTATAAGACACTCTGAAGATATCTTTTCTACATCAGCACATATTAGAAAACATGCCTACATGTACAAGAAAAAAGACTAGATAAAATGGATCATCCTAGTTGAGAAAACCATCTCAAACTTCCATCTCACATTTAGAAAGGAAGGAGGAACCACTTTATTCTATTAACAATTTTTTTAATGTATTTGTGATGATTATACCAGGAATTGAAGGTGAAGCATGCTCTCAGGGAGAGAACCTCAGAAGTATCAATGATTTTCAACTCTTGATACCTATGCTGAAGAAGATGACATCCTTTGAAGATTCATCAATTAATGTTAAAATATTAAAATGATGAAGGATCACCCTTAATTAATTTGATGAGTGGTGTTTCTTGTAACACCCTAAGCTTCCATGGAACGTTTCCCTTTGAATAATGCAATAGCCTGCATTGTATGCAACATGGAGTTTTAAAACTCCACGACCAATCAAACTAGAAATTATGAATAGTATTATAGACTTTTTGAAATTTTATGAATTTTATTTTTCAATATGGACTTTAGTTTTGAATTTGTGTTATCGAAATAAGCTTAGGGTGAATTGTTTCTATTATTCTGAAAACATTCAATTTTTAATGAATATTGAAAAACACTACGTTATTGTTTAAAACCAACTTTTTATTTACATAATTTGTTATTTTTATTAATTTAATTAAGTAAAAATAGATATTTAATACATATATATGTTCAATGTAATTAATTGGAGTCATTTTATAAAAAGTTTGGATATATAAAATTTTATTGAACGTTTTACCGTCTTATACCTGCCTTTTAGGAGCATTTACAAATTTTTATAAAACATAATTTTACTGCTTCTTTGAGTTGAATTTCATAAATTAGAGAAAAATAGTTTACATCAGTATGTAAAATTTGGTTCAATAAGATGAAAATATTGTTTTGTGAATAGTAACTGTTGACATTTATTTACCACGGTTAAAAGTAAATAGTGTAATTAAGGGTAAAAATGATATTATAATTGACCTCACACATGTCCTAATAATATTTTATAAGTTTAATTCGACCAAAAACATACTTTTGAATAATATTATATCCCCTTTGGTACACTTAGATTAGATTTGGACATTTATTATTATTTTATTTAAAGAATAATTAAAAGGGTTAAATTAAATGTTTAATAACTAAAACATTTTTAATATAGGGTCATAAAAAATATAAATTAGACTATAAATATTCATTAGAAATATAAATATATTTCATACATATTGGATTGTTTTTATAATTTTTAGATAAAAAATATTTAAATTTGTTTATAACACAATGAGGATACAGTAATTACCTTATTAATGAATGATTAAAATAATTAATATTATAAATATTCAAATAATTATAAATTGAGACATTTGATGAATTTCACTAATTTTATAGGTTATTATGACTTTTTTTGTTGATTATATTAATTTTATTCTAAGTGATAATTTGTTTATGGCTTTCAAAAAAATCAAATACTAAATAGTGACAAAATTGACATGATTGAGTATTTAAAAGAAATACTATATTATTAATTGATATAATATTTTAAAAAATCTAAGGATCATCCAAAGGAATTTTATATCGTTTTATATAGTAATAATGAACCAAATGGTGTTTGTTTTTCTTGTTATAGTATGTTTAATAACCAAATAATATAAAAATTCAAAGAGACGTGGTAAATGTCAAACTATTTAACTAAGAGTTAAATCTAAAAGATAAGGTTAATATGGTGACCTAAACTTGTCTAAAAATTATTTTTTGAGAGGTTTCAGACCCATATCAACCTTATCCTATAAATTAATTAGTTTTTGAGCCATTAGAAAACGAATCTTATTTTATTGTGAAATAATATTTCAATCATTTCCTAAAGTGACCCTCACCTCTCTTATAAAAGGGTACTAACCCTTCTCTTAACTTTACACCTCCAAATTGATTTGCCTTGGACCAACCTGCCCAAATACCTTCCTAACATCCCTAACTAAAAAATAGAGTCCTTAAATGTATTATAATTCCATCCTAAGGAGCCCTTTTGATCAACTCAAAAGGAAACACCCGAAGAAGAGGTAATAATTTCACCAACCTCTTTCAAGTTCCTTTCTTCTTCCACTTCCATTAATTGTTATTTGCATACCAAAATAATAATTCCAGTACCTTATACATACTGTAATATTTTTATAAATATGGTACAACCATATTCGTTATTCTATCCATCCTATAAATGACAAATTCATGGTACATGCATACGTACGACTTACCGTCTCCACATCGTGGTGTAGTTTGTTATTCAATCACTTTATTATTTGGATGGGTATAATAATGAGTATAAATAAAGTAAATATTAAATAAAACATGTTATTTATTATTTATATATTATATACCATTCAATTACATATGATTTCACCATCAATATAGTTATATTGTCGCTCGTGCGTATGTACGGATTACTGTCTCCACATACGGGAGGAGATTATTTCACCATTGTAATAATTCAAGAAGAATTTTTATTTTATGATTAAAAAAAATGTTTATGAATATAATATCATTATTTATATGAATCAAATACATATATCAATAACAAACATGGCTTATGTAACCATTCATATAAAGGAAAACGAATCAGTTAACACCTGAAACTATGATACTAAAGAAATATTATTAACAAAGAAATATTAGAGGATCATATATGATATAATATTTATGTATATAGTTATTTTATAAAATAATAACAATTTTTTAACTATTATACAGGATATTAACATACAATTTACTTAGGTAAAGTACAATTTAAGGGTTAATTCTAAAATCACTTTACTTATCTAAGGTTTTTAATATGTATGTATCTACTGGGACCACTTTATCATCCACATACGTGTTTTCTTAAGAATATATTTCAAAGAATTTTTACTATTTATAGGACTATGGGTTAAATTAATTTATACCATTATTTGACATTATATTTTTTGAAAGTAATCTTTCCGTCATTTTCTAAACAAGGTACTTTATGACCTTTCCGAAAAAATTACGGTAAGAATGTATTTTTTTAACTTATATGGCGGGTGTAGCAATCTTCCTCTGTTATAACATCATCAAATGTTCCCTTAAAAGATAATAATAATATTTTCAAAATAATTGTTTTCATTTATAATTATGTCACTTTTAAATTATTTCAAAAAATAAAGAAAGATATATTTATCTCAAATAGTTTTGATTTCATCTATGTCTTCATCTTTTGATGGATTTTACACTTGAATAAAAATGATTCATTATTATACAAATAATCCATATTATATTAATTGTTTTATATTATGTTTGACTATGGATGTGTTATTTTTATTCCATTAATGGTTTATGGAAAAAGTATTGACATTTCGTATGCTAGTTTTAATATGAATGTTTGTGTTATGTTTAATGGTTTTAATAAGTGGAATGCATTGGACATAGTATGTGATGGGTGGATCTCAATACATCTCCCCGATGGATTGTTAGGTATCATGAGGCAAACTAGTGTATTGGGACAAGGACATGACAAAATCTTATTCGCAGTCTAGGCACAAGTCCATGACTATGTGGTTATGATGTCTACGATTATGCATTCCATCATTATGTAATTGGTTATTGATATTACATGTGATTATTCAACTAGTTGAATACGCATGTGAATAAATAAATGGAATTATTTGATTTATCATTTCGGCATTATAATGATGTTTAAGTTTAAAAGGATTGTGTTTTAGTCTTATACATTCCCTTAAATGTTTATACTTATTTATGAAAGTGTCCTCTATATTGTTATCCTCACTGAGAATCTGAGCTAAACCCTTTCTATGTTTTATTTTTCCTAGGATGTGAAGAATTATATTTTGACTGACCTTCTGGGATAGTCTTAGCGAAATAATTGTGTTAAAATGGGAGAATTTTGTTGTTTTCTTTCATGTTATAATGTAATGTAAACTTTATGAATGTATCTAGTAATTTTAAGGATACTTAGCTGATTAGTAATTCGGAATTTTAATCCCTTGTGATCATTAAAATGTTCTGTAATAATTCACCAACTCTAGGTAAATGGGGTCGGGGAATTATAGTTGGTATTATAGGATGTTTAATACAAGCCTCGGAAGCTAGATTTGGAAAAAATCTGATTATAAAACATTACCCTATGATAGAATTTTAGGATTAGTATAGAAGAACTTATGAAAATTATGATAATTTAGTTATTTTGTGTATTTTCAAAGAAATACATCCCAGTCTAGATATGAGCAGGTAGAGGTGGCTTTGGCACAAATGTAACTAGGAGTGAAAACTCTGACAATGATTTTTTGGATTGACTTGGGGTATCCTAGTACATGACAATGGGCCTAGCTGCACTCTTGGTTACGACACTCCCGATGGATATTCTTAGAATAATTCAAATTTTCTTTACAAACCATTATGAAGGATTTATGGGTATATACTTCGTAAATTAATGCATTTTTATGATTTTGGATTATATCCATAAACTTCTCAATTTATTGTAAGTGTTTTACAAGTTTCGAATTATGTTTTTCAATTCATAAACTAATCTAGTGTATGTAATTTTTAGAAATTTCACCTATTGAATGTAATGGGAACCATATCAATGCATGTAATATATATAGGTATTTTCATCCTACTAAACATAATTATAGTGGATCTGGTGATGAAACTAGTGCTGATAAGCTTATCACCATACTGGGAAACTTACTCAGGTTGTGAATAATAACCTTACCCATATGGAGCACCCTGATCCACAATGTGAAGGATCAGTGTTAGGCATCTTCATGAGACAACATCCACCGACAATAAATAGGTTATCAAATCCATTGGTATCTGAGGAATGGATAAGTTCCTTAGAGGAAATATTTCATGCTTTGGGGAGTAGTGAAAGGGAAAAAGTTGTCATGGTAGTTTATCACCTCACACGGAGATGCAGATCAATGGTGGTCATTAATCAAAAACACAAAGGAAGATGAAGAAGTATCAAAAGTAGAAAGGAAGGAGTTTAATGTGATTTTCATAGAATAATACATTCCTTTTGACCATCAAGTCTATATAGAAAGACAATTTCATGAGTTTGAGGCAAAATGAGGATGAGAATTTTGTAAAGTATAAGGAAAAATTTAAAAGGTTAGCAAGGCATGTAGTATATTATATACATAACCTAAGGAGTAATATTGATCGATTTGTTAATGGGTTAAAACCATTTCTCCATAGATCATTAGTCTCAAAATCATTCTTATCATACGAAGATATTGTCTCTTGTGATATTAAAACCCAAAATGAAATCTCCAAGTCTTACGAAATTAAAGAAATGTACGAGAAGAAGATATCAGATGAACACTATAGAAATGGAAACAAGGGAAAGAATGAAACTTTTGAATATCTATCTAGTAGTAAATGTGGGAAGAAACACCCCGGTACATCCATGAAGGTAATGGGAGTCTGTTCTAAGTGTGGTCAAAATGGCCACTAGGCTCGTGATTCCAAGGGAAAGAAAGAGATTTTTAATGTTGAATGCTACAATTGTAGAGAAAAGGAGAATTAGGCAAACGAATGTCATAAGCACCATGGGAACATACCTCAGAAAAGGCCAAGGGATAAAGGCCAAACTTATACAATCACTAATACTAAGGTTGAATATCCAAAAGATGTTGTGGAATATAATTTAATGTTTTCCTAAAGTTTTTCCAAATCATTATTTGATTCTAGATCATCGCATTGTTTCATATCTTCCCAATTTTCTATGAAAACTAGATATTTTCAATTTGACTTAAAAAGGGAGTTGTGAGTCGAAAATATTAAGGGAAGTATCATTGCAACAATGTTTTATGAATTTTTTCCCATTAGAGAATATAAATGTTCTTTATCTGCTTTTCTCATCGTCATACCCATGATTGAATTTGATATAATCCCTAGAATGGATTCACTTTTGGGCCCTGATGAAAAAAAATTATTGTATGTATAAAGAGGTTATAATTTTTGATGATGATAAGGAGTTACTTATCATTAGAGAAGAAACGTCACCACCTGATTCTTATCTAGATCCACCTCATGTAGCTTTACTAAATTCATTTATTGGGGAGTAAGGGAATGAAATAATAACGGGTGAGTAAAGAAATGTTAAAATAGAGGGTGTACCTATTGTGCAAGAATATGTTGATGTGTTTCTAAAGGATTTACCTAGACATTCTCCAGAAAGAGAAATTGCATTTTCCATTTATTTAATTCCTCGTTCAATGACCATATCAAAGACCCCTTGTAGAATAGACATTTTGGGATTAGTTGAATCAAATAAAACTATAGGAATTGAGTGATAACATATTTATTCCCCTATTATTTCTCCATGGGGAGACCATATTATTTTGGTTAAGAAGAAAGGTGGACCTATGAGGTTGTGCATTGACTACCCGAAGATCAGTGATATGACAATAAAGTACATGAATCCTCTACCTTGCATTGATGATTTATTTGACTATCATCATGGAGATCAATATTTTTCAAAGATTGAACTTCAATCAGGATATCATCAGTTATGTGTGAAAAAGGAAGACATTCCAGAGACAGCATTTCGAACAAGGTAAGAGTATTACGTGTTTGCATTAATGCCTTTTGGACTGAACAGTGAACCCTCTATATTAATAGATATAATGAACAGAGTTTTCATGGAATATCATGATGACATTGTTCTGGTATTTATTGATTATATATTGGTATACCCCAAATGTTATGAATATCATTGAAAATCACTTGCACATTTTTCTAAATACTCTTATAAGAAATTAATTATATTGGAATTTAGAAAATTTGAATCCTGTCTTCAAGAGATTTATTTTCATGGACATATTTTCTCAAAAGATAGAATCTCTCTTAATCCGTATAAGACAACATAAATACAATAATGGCCATCACCGATGAGTATAACTGAGGTACACAGTTTTATTCATTTAGTATGTTATTATCGGCGCTTCATCTAGAATTTTACCCAATTGGGAAACCCATTAAAAAAGATCAAAAGTAAAGGGGTTAAATTTGATTAGACAAAAGAGTGTGAATAATGTTTCGAATAACTGAAGAGAATATTTTTAAATTATACTATATTTACTCTACCATCAGGGAATGATGGGTTTGATTTTTATAGTGATGCTTCAACGAAAGGACTTGGTTGTGTCCTTATGCAGAATGATATAGTTATTGCCAATGTATCGCAACAACTAATAATTTATGAACAAAACTATTCAACTCATGATATTGAGTTAGAAGTTTTAATATTTACTTTGATGATATAGGGACACTATCTCTATGGTGAAAAAGTGAGATATATACTAATCACAAAAGTTTGAAGTATATTTTTGTATATAAAGAACTCAACATGAGGATAAGATGGCAGCTTTAACAACTAAAAGATAATGATTTCACTATTAAATACCAATTGGGGAAGTTAAATAAGGTGGTAGATGCTTTGAGTAGAAAAGATCATGTAGTATTGAATAAGATGAGAGTTGAAAGGGATAAAATGTGCATGGATCTAGTAAGGATGGATATAGGAATATACCTGGAAGGTGAAACATCAATAATTTTTTAAATGGATTCTAAACCATATTTATTATAAATGATAAAGATTTCTTAGACAGATGATGTGGAGTTTCAAAATAAGATTAAATCTGTGAATGATGGTAGATTGAGTGACATCATATAGGAAGATATAATTTTCAAATTTGTGAAGAGACTTTGTGTTCCTAACATACCTGATCTGAAATGGAATTCTTGGATGATTCTCGTACCTCCAATTTCTCAATACACCCTAGGAGCACCAAGATGAATAAAGATTTGAAATATCATTTTTGTTGGGACAACATGAAGAGGGTGATTGATGATTTTGTGTCAAGATTTATGGTTTGTAAACGAGTGAAAGTTGGATGGGGACATCCTGGAGGAGTTAGGAAACCTCTTCCCATACCAGAGTGGAAATGGGATAAGATTACGATGGACTTTTTCATGGGCATACCAAAGACTCTTATAAAGAATGATGCAATATGGGTCATTGTTTATCGCCTTACCAAGTCAGCACATTTTCCATCTATAAGTGACGATTTACCACTTAAACATTTGTAAAGACTATATATTAATAAATTTGTAAGACACTATGGTGTACCCATGTCGTTTATTTCTGATCGTGATCCCCATTTTACATCATGATTCTGGATAAGTATTCAGAAGGCCTTGGATACTAAACATCATTTGAGCACTTCCTACCACCCTCAAACTGATGGACAATCAAAACAGACTATTCAAACCATAGAAGCCATATTGAGATTATTCTCACATGACTTTCTAGGTATGTGGGATCAGTATTTACCTCTGGTAGAATTTTCAAATAACAATAGCTTCTATTCATGTATTTGGATGGCACCATATAAATCATTGTATGGAAAGAGAAGTCACCCACCAACTTGTTTGGTTGATATTGGTGAATGAAAACTCTTAGTCCCAGAACTTGTTATGGAAAAAATGGAAAAGGTGAATATTATCCAAAACCACATCAAAGAAGCTCAAAGTAGGAAAAATAGTTATGCCAATAATCGGAGGAATGATTTGTAATTTCAAGTAGGAGATCCTGTTATCCTGATGGTATCTCCATGGAATTGTGTTATACGATTCTACAAGAAGGGTGAATTGAGTCCCAGGTATGTCAGACCCTTCGAAATTCTAGAACGAATTAGAGTTGTGGATTATTGTTTGGAAATGTCTCCAAGTCTCTCCAATGTTCATGATGTGTTCCACATATCACTGTTGAGAAAATATATGCCTGACCCAACACATGTACTCATATATGAGGAAATTTTACTAGAACCTTATCTTTCTTATCGTGAATAGCCTGTCAAAATTTTTGATACTAGAGAACAACTGCTGGGAAACCGGATGACATATCTGGTAAAATTTCTTTGGAGAAACCATAAGACGGAAGAGAAAATGTTGGAACCCGAGGAACTTATGATGAAGAACCACCTGAATCTTTTTTATGTAGAAATATTTTAAAATTTTCAAGGATGACATTAGTTTAAGGATGGGATTATGTAACACCCCAAGATTCCACAGTACATTTCCTTTTGAATAATGTAGCAGCTTGCGTTGCATGCAATTTAGAGTTTTAACACACCACAACCAATCGAACTAGCCATTATGAATAGTAAAACCATGTTTTTTAAATTTTATAAATTTTATTTTTCAATATGGAATTCATTTATTTATTCGGAGTATCAAAATTTTCTTTGAGTGGATTTGTGGTACTTTTCTGAAAACATTCAATTTTTGATGAATAGTGAATAACATAGTGTTATTGTTTAAAACCGAATTTTTTATTTAAGTAATTACTTATTTTAATTTAATTTATATTATGTCAAAATATATTTTTAATAACTATATATGTTGAATTTAATTAATTGGAGAAATTTTATAATATGTTTGATATATAAATTTTTATTGAACTTATTACCGTCTTTTAACCACTTCCAAGAGCATTTACAAATTTGCATTAAACATAATTTTACCTCTTCTGTGAGTTGAATTTCGAAAATATGACAGAAATGGATGAAACTAGTGAGTAAAATCTAGTTTAATAAGATGAAAATAATTTTTGGGGAATAGTAATGTTTGCCTTTTATTTACCATGGTTTAAATTAAATAGGGTAAATAAGGGTAAAAATGATATTATAATTATCATAAAATATGTCCTAATTCTATTGGATTAGAAAAATTATACCAAAAACAATGTCAAGAATAAAATATTATCCCCTTTATTCCACATGGATTATAGTCGCACATTTATTATTATTTTAATTAAAGAATAGTTGAAAGTGTTAACTTCAATGTTTTATAACTAATTTTTTAATATAAGTTTATGCATAAGATAAATTCCACTATAAATATTAATTAGAAATATAAAAATATTCCCTAAATAATTTTATTTTATTTGAAATTTGTATACATTAAATAATTTTATTTATTTATGACACAATGATGTGGTAGTAATTACCTTATTAATGAACGATTTAAATAATTGATACTATAATTATCCAAATAAATGTGAATTTATACTTTTGATGAATTAAACAAGTTTTCTAGGTTAATATGAGATTTTAGGGTTGATTATATAAATTGTATTTGAAGTGATATAGTTTTTATGGTTTTCAAAATAATCAAATACTAAATAGTGTCAAAATTGACATAATTGATGTTTTAAAACAAATATAATACTATTATTTGATATAATACTCATAAAAATATATGGTTCACCCAAAATACTTAGATTAGGTTATATATATTAATAATGAACCTCTTGGGGTCGATTGGATTGTTATTGTACATTTATTAACCATATAATATAAAAAACAAAGAGACTTGGTAAATGTTAAACTATTTAACTAAAATTTAAGTATAAAAGATATGGTTAATATGGTAAACTAAACCTTTATAAAACCTATTTGTTGAGAGGTTTTCTATGAATACCCACCTAAAAATTGAAAAAAATCATTTTTTTAGACATCAAAAAAATTATTTAATTATAAAATAATATTTCAAGTGTTTCCTTAAGTGACTGTCACCTCTCTTAAAAGGATACTTATCCTTCTCATAATTTCACACCTCCAAATACATTTGGATATACCATCCTCTACCAAAATACCTTCCCAAATTCCCTCACTTGAACCTAGATTCCTTTCTTTGACCATAAATTCATCATATAGATCCCTTTTGTTCAACTCAAAAGGAATCACCTGAAGAAGAGAAAACAATTTCACCACCCTCTTTCAAGTTCCTTTCTTCTTCTACATCCTCTTTCATTGTTTTTTTTCATAACAAAATAATATCTCTACTAACTTATAAATACTGTTATGTTATTATAAATATCGTAAAACCACATTCGTTATTCTATCCATCCTATAAATGAAAAAGTCACCATACGTGCATACGTATGACTTACTATCTCCCTGTCATGGTGTAGTTTGTTATTCAAAAACATCATTATTTGGAAGGGTATAAAAATGAATATAACTAATGTAAATAATAAATATAAATGTTAATAATTTATTATATATGATATACCATCTAATTAAATATGATCTCACCATCAATATAATGATATTTTCGCTCATCCATATGTACGGATTACAGTGTCCATGAACACGGTGAGATTCATTCCCCATCGTAATCATTCAAGAATAATTTTTATTTTATCATTACAAATAATGTTTATGAATATAATATCATTATATATATGAATAAATTACATCCTATCCATAACAAACACTACTTACGTAACAAAGAATATAAAGTAAAATGAATCTGTTCACACCTGAAATAATGATACTTCTGAAATATTATTAACAATGAAATATTAGAGGATAATACATGATATCATATTTATGTATATAGTTCTTATATAATTTAACAAAAATTTTTAACTATTTTAAAAGAGTTTAACATACCATCAATTTAGTAAAAGTACATGGTATGGGTTATAACTACAATCTCTTTATTTATTCGAGTTTGTTAATACGTAAGTTTCTTCTCAGACCACATTATCATCCACAACCATGTTTTCATAAAAATGTATTACTATTCATTTTTAATATTTACTAGGATATATTTAAAAGTCATTTATACCCTTATTTTACCTTATATGTTTTTAAAAGAATCTATTCATCATTTCCAAACAAGGTTCTTTATGAACATTTCGACATAATTATGTTATGAATGTTTTTTTAATTTATACGGCAGGTGCAGCTATTTTACGCTCTTATAACATTGTTGAAGCTTACCTTAAAATCTTATAAAAAATTTTTCAAAATAAATGTTTTCTTTTATAATTATGCGGCTTTTAAATTATTTGAAAAAATAAAGAATAGATATTTCTCTCAAATTATTTTGATTTCATCTATGTTAATATCCTTTAATAGATTTTACACTTGTTTGAAATTGATTCATTATGATACAAATATTCAATATTATATTTATGACTTTGTGATATTTTGACTGTGGATGTGTTATTTTTATACCATTCATGGTTAATGGATAAATTATTGACATTTCTTTTTTTTTAGTTTTAATACGAATGTTTATGTAATGTTTATACCTTTTCATATGAGGAATGAATTGGACATAGTATGTGACTTGTGGAGCCCTATATAGCTTCTCAATGTATTGGTAGGTCTCATGAGACAAACTAGTGTCTTGGAACAAGGCCTTGAAAAAATCTTAATCATGGTCTTGGCACATGGCCTTGACTAGGTTGTTATGAGGTCTATCATTATGCATCCATCATTATGAAATTTGCTACTAATATTACATGATATTGATCGACTAGTAGAATATCCATGTGAATAAGTAAATGGAATTATTTGATTTAAATTTTTTATATAATGATGAATTTTATGTTAAAAATCTTTTTTTGTCTTATAAAATTCCTTAAATGTTTATGCTTATTTATAAAAGTTTTATCTATATTGTTATCCTAATTGAGCATCTGAGATCACCCCTTTCATTGATTTATTTCTTATAGGATGTGAAGATTTATATTATGACTGACCTACAAGGATAGGCTATGGAAAATAAGTGTGTAAAAATGGGACAATGTTGTTGTTGTTTTTCATTTTATAATGTACTGTAATACTTATGAATGTATCTTGTACATCCATGGATACTAAATTGATCGACCTTTTGGGATTTTTATCCCTTGTTATCATGAAAATTTTATTTAATAATGCACCGAATCTTGGTAATTGGGTCGGGCCATTTCATTTCCCTTGAGGGGGAGGAAAATTAAGAAGATTCCAGAATTGTTACGTCAATTAGTATATACTTCAGCTTGTATTAAATTAAATTCCTCTAAAAATTTCATGAAGAATGTGTCACTATAAACGGTATTCCATTTATCAAACTCACATCCTTGTTTATTCATACTGAAGTTAATTTTACAAAGGTTATGTAACTGAATTAATCAGTGACATATAAAGAATCAAATTTCCCCAAGGCCACTTATCCTACAAATTTCTCATGAATGTTTTTGATCTATTTTTTAAGCGAGTGATGTAGTTTCAGGCTGATTATTCCACATAAAATTCAATTTATTCATCCTTGAATCAATGTGAAATACCATTGAAGACAATTTACAAGTGTTCTCATCTCACGAGGTATCATGATCAGGGAATAATGGGTAGCCTTGTTGTCTAAATAAAATACTCTTGTTTTATACTATAACGCCCCAACCCCAGTTACCCAGAGTCAGTGCATTATAACGTAACATTGTCGTTATCACAAACGATCAAGTCTTGAAAGACCGATTAGTTTAGTAGCCTTGGAAACACAAGATACATTTATAAATGTTACATTACATCATAAAGTGAAAAAATACAACAACATGGTCTCCATAGTCCACACTCATAATCCCTTCAGACTATCCCTACAGGTCAGTCATAAAATATTTCTTCACATCCTGGGAAAATAAAACATAGAAAGGGGTGAGATCAGATGCTCACTAGGGATAACAATATAGCGGAAACTTTCATAAATAATCATAAACATTTAAGGAAATGTATAACTAAAAAAAGCCTTTTAAACTCAAACATTTTCATAATATGGAAAAAGTAAAATGAAATAATGCCATTTACATATTCACATGGATATTCTATGAGTTGAATAATCTCAGGTAAAATCAATAACCACTTTCATAATGATGGAATGCATAATGACAGACTTTCATAACCACATAGCCAAGGCCTCATGCCAAGACTACAAATAAGATTTTGTCAAGGCCTCATGCCAAGACTCAAGTTTGTCTCATGAGACCTACCGATTCATTGAGGAGCTATAGAAGGCTCCACCCGTGACATACTAAGTCCAATACATTCCTTATATGAAAAGGTTTAAACATATCATAAACCATAACATAATTGTATCACATAAATCATTCATAAAGGAAACATAAAATTTCCACATTTCAATAACAAGATATCAATACAACACATTGATATAATAAAACCATTTTCAAAACCAAAATAAAATAAAAGTAAAACTTGGTATTTATATTTCATTTAAAAAAAGTTATGGCTTGTAGAGGAAGCTGAAACTCAAATAATGGTCACTGTGGTGGAAAAGTCATTGTCACCCCATACGTAAGACAAAAACATTCCATTTGTCATTTTGTAAAACGCTTCGTAAAAAAATATTCATTTTCAATAAAAATAAAATTAAAAGGGTTTTATACACTGTATAAATGAAAGTTGTGTATAAAACAAAATATGCCTCAATGAAAGGATATTGAGACGAAGTCCCTTACCTTGTGATCGACTTGACTCAATCATTATTTAACCTCCTGAATAATAAACTATAGTAAATTTATACTTTCTTAAGAATATTTTTCAGGCTAATTGTTCATTTTATATAACTTATTACCATGTTATGAACATTATGAAATTATTTAAGTTAATAACGATCGTTTTGTCGATCTTTGGTACTTGAGTCAAAAATCATCTTCTTATAATTACAAGTCGTTC
Source organism: Viscum album (assembly GCA_963277665.1). Lineage (NCBI taxonomy): Eukaryota > Viridiplantae > Streptophyta > Magnoliopsida > Santalales > Viscaceae > Viscum > Viscum album. The sequence continues at coordinate 287,504,138 of OY728166.1, read as the reverse complement.
ATGTGGTAAAATATCCATTATATCCAAAATTATATTCATTATTTAGATATAATATATATCATATATATCCAGTATATACATGAATTTATAATATTACATATCATTTAGAGGTAAGAAATGAAATGCATCGTTCATGGAGACGGTAAGCCATACGTACACATGAATGATATTTTCATTTCTATTTTGTATTTAATGAAATGAAATCATAATGATATAAAGGTATATTATAATTCTAGAATAATATCATATGTAATATAATTTACTCCATCCTTTATACTTACCATATTTGGCATTAACGATTCAAATCACTTTGAGGGGGCGGTAGTCCGCACTTCCTAAAATGAAATTATCACGTTTACCCATAATGGAAATCATAAGGGTATGACATAAATGAAAAATACAAATGCATAAGGAAAACATACAAATAATATATATCATCTATAAATATAGTGACATATTAATGTCCCCCATGAGAGGTGTTAAAAGATGATTGATCAATCATCGTTTTGTGAGGCAGCAATTCACCACCCACAGAAACAGTATGTTCATTAACCATTAGATGAAGGTGTGTGTATGTTTAAATCAAATAATTCTCATAAAATCTCCCTAGTATATTAAATATACTGGTGTTATTACAAAATAATGTAATAAAAAGAGTTTAAGGGGTTGGAGAAGCAAAATAAAACAAAAGAACAAAAGAGAATACATTACATTAAAACCGGGTAACACTTTTTGATTTGATCCAAAGGCTTCCTTAGGAAGACTTATGCCCTAATTGAGTCTTCTAGGAGTAAGAGAGGGAAGTTGAGAGACTATTTGGGAAGAGTTTTTCCAAACCAAATGGCTTTGATGGTGTGAATACGGTGGTAGAGGTGGGGGGGGCTTTTATAAGAGGAGAGGAGGGGCATTCTTGGAAAGTCATGAAATGTTACATTATTATGAAATGCTTTTCAGATTTTAACGGTCCCACATTGATATATTTCGAGGATAAGGTGATAAGGGTTAGAAATAAACCCATACAATTGGAATTAGACAAGTGTATGTCTTATATTTTACATTATATTTTCATTTTATTTAAATTGTTCATTAATGTGGTAATCGCTGCATCATCATGGTGTCAAAAATAAATTTATTTATTTAATGACTAAAAATAATAAAAAATTTACCATGATGTACGAAATATTTTTAGATTCCCAATGAATATTTATAGTTTAAATTTTATCTTATATAACACCATATAATAATTTTTTTAGTAAAAAACACATGTTTGTGAAAATTTTATTTTTACATTAAATAAAAAGTTATTAATGTCATTTTCTTACCCATGTGGCTCCATGGGGTCTCCAAGTAGACCCATGGATTTTCTTGGTCGGCCATGACTTATCCAATAAGGGTAGGACAAGTGTAAAGGTAATTTCTTATTAATATAAATTATATTTACCTTAAATTACACTATTTACCTTTAATCGCGATTAACAAAACATAAAATTTACTATTCACCAAAAATTATTTTCATCCCATTGAACCAAATTTTACTTACTAATGACAACCATGTATGTCGTATTTTGGAAATTCAATTCACAGAAGTGGTAATGTTTCATTTAAATGAAAAATTAGTTTTTTAACTACTATTTAGTGGTTTCACTATTCATCAAAAAATAATGTTTCTAAGAACAATACAAAAAATTCACCCTGAGATATAATTTATATTTTGAATTAAAAAATTGATGTCTATTTTACAAAATTTGAAACATATAAGTTTCATTAAATAATTTTATAATTAATTCCCATTGTGAAAACAAATTTCATGTTTTTAAGAAACAATATCAATTAAAAGATTGACAATTGTTTACGTCCAATTTTCAAAGTGAAATTAATTCTAATGACAACAATTAGATAAAATGGTAAAATTATATTCTAATTATACTTTAATACCACTCAATATTATAATTTATCACTATAAATTAATTTGATTAAAAATGTTGTTTTTAGTTATTTTTCACTATCCATCCAAAATTGGATATTCTCGAAAGAATACCAAAAATTCAACATAGGAAAATTTCGATATTCCGAATCCAAAAATGAAGTCCATTCTGAAATATAAAATTAATATAATTTCAAAAGGTGGATATTACTATTCATAACATCTACATTGATTGGTCGTGGTGTGTTAGAACTCGAGGTTGCGTACAACATGCGCTGCTCTATTATTCAAAGAGAAGCGTACCGTGGAAGCGTGGGGTGTTACATTCTCCCCTCCTTCAATAAATTGTGTCCTCGAAATTTGAAAATGTTCTTCTAAAATAAAATGTTGAAAATAGAAAATACCTTTGTGGAAAACCCAAATCGGAAATAAGGTTAATAAAATATAGCCTTAATAAGAGGGAAAGGGAAATAAAAAAGTCACCACCAAATTATGATCTCGATTAGGAGAACATTGGTGGAAATTAGAGGCATATAATTGGAGGAAAAATGTAAATATTTGTAGGGAGTGATTGAGGTAATCAATCACAAAAATGTGTAAAATTGAGAGCCTCAAAGCCTTCAATCTATGTTGATTTAAAATATCATAAGTTCAACAAAACATAAGGTATTATGATTACACATTTTTTGGTTTTAATATCCCTTTCCTAAAGATTAAGAATTAATTTATTCATAGAATAAGAGAGAGGTATATATATATGTACTTGACAAGTAGAGTTTCAACCTTTAACTAATTTCTTCCAAAAACTCATCTTTCCCTCAAAAAGATAATGGAAGAAAATATTATATTTATCCTAATCGTACAAGGTTTTAAATATTAAAACATACCATTTAGATTAGGAAAACTATTTTGTAATAACTAGAGACTTCCTTTAGGCTAGTGGTAGGAAATAAAGGCCTATCGCACTATGGTTGTGGGTTCGATTCCTGCAACTTGTCCGATGCGACGGGTTATCCCCCAACATGCAGGTTGTCCTTTTCCTAAAACTATAGTATTATAATATTCCAAAAATAATCTTCATAAATGTTTTAACCTTAAGAAATACTTTCCAAAGTTCAACTTAATCCATTCCAACCTTTATAGTTATCCAAAATAACTCTGTCTATACTTTCTCTAAAAGGTCTCTAAATTCCAAAATCAATTGTAACATCAGATTCCCCAAACAAAGTAATGTTTCTCTTATTGTCACATACTAAAAATATGATTACCTTCATCATATTAAAACCTTAATTAAAAAACAAGTACTGTAGTACAATCTTTATATATATCACATTATTCTTATAACAAGAATATAATCGTTGAGTCCAAAAGCACCAATACATTAATTATTCCACTTCAATTATAGTGACAGCATAAGATTGGCCTTGATCCCTTGGCCTTTTCTTAGATAATTTTCCCTGAAGCTTAAGACATTCATTTGTATAATGCCCCATTTATCTACAGTTGTTGCATTCAATACTGATAGACTCTTTCATTCCCTTGCAATCATGAGCCTGGTGACCTTTTTCTCCACATTTACAACAAACTCCCATTCCTTTTAGGCAAGTACCGGGGTGATTCATCCCATAATTATCGCATAATGGAAAACCCTTCTTTCCTTTTTTCCCTTTATCTATCTCTTGTTCCACCATTCTATTCTTCTCTTGCTTTACTTTATTGTTATAAGATTTAGGGAATTCCTTTTCTATCTTGATAGCACATGAGACAATGTCTTCGTATAACAAGAAGCATTATGACACCAATGCTCAACGAAGAAATGGTTTTAACCCATCAACGAAACGTTAAATCTTACTTCTTGGGTTATGTATATAATATATATCATTCCTCGGTAACCATGTAAAGCTAGACTCATACTTTGCGACATTCTCATCCTCCTTTTGGCTCAGACTCAGAAATTGTCGTTCCATGTTTTCTCGATGGACATAAGGAATGTATTTTTCTAAGAAAATATCTTTGAACTCTCTCCATTCTATACTTGATACTTCATCATCTTCCTTTGTGTATTGAATCAATTACCACCATTGATCAACATCTCCAGTGAGGTGGTAAACTATCATGATAACCTTTTCCCTTTCACTACTCCACAAGGCATGGAATATTTTCTCTAAGGAATTTATCCATTGCTCAGCTACTAAGGGATTTGTACTCCCATTGAATGTCGGTGGTTTCTTCCTCATGAAGTGATCTAACATTGATCCTCCATGTTGCGGATCCGGGTGCTCTATACGAGTAAGGTTATTATTAATAACCAGAGTGAGTTGTCCAAGTATGGTGATAAGCTGATCATCACCAGTTTTATCACCAGCTCCATTATAATTATCTTGAGTAGGAGGTAAATCCCTACATGGAGTGCGTGGATTGATACGGTTTCCATTCCTTCCACTACGTTCCATTTCTAAACAATGGCATAAACTAGATCAGTTTATGAATCAAAATACATAATTTCATACTTGTAAAACACTTAACATAAATTGAACAGTTTATGGATATAATACATAATCATAAAAATGTTTCCTTGAGAAGTATATACTCATAAACCCTTCATAATTGTTTGTAAATAAAATGAGAATTATCCTGATCATATCCCCCGGGAGTGTCATAATCAAGAGTGCAGCAATGCCCATTGTCATGCACCAGTACCCATTTGAGTCTAGCTCAAAGCGGTGTTTTCGAGTTTTACACCTAGGTACATATGTTCCAGTGCCGCATCTACCTACTCGTATCCATACATTGTTGTATTGCTTAGAAAATACACAAAATCTATTCTTTACCAAAATTATAGGATGTTCATCTATTCTAATCCTCAAAGTCTATCTTAGGGCTATGTGCTCTAATCAGAGTTTATCTAAATATAGATTCCAAGGTTAGTACTAAATTGCCTCTGATACCAACTATAACGCCCCGACCCCAGTTACCCAGAGTCAATGTATTATTACGTAACATTGTCATGGTCACAAAAGATCATGTCTCGAAAGACTGATTAGTTTAGTATCCTTGGAAACACTAGATACAGTCATAAATGTTACAGTACATCATAAAGATAAAAAATACAATAACCTGGTCTCCATAGTCCACACTCATATCCCCTTCAGACTATCCATGTAGGTCAGTCATAAAATATTTCTTCACATCCTGGGAAAATAAAACATAGAAAGGGGTGAGCTCAGATGCTCACTAAGGATAACAATATAGCGGAAACTTTCATATATAAACATAAACATTTAAGGAAATGTATAACTAAAACAAAAGCCTTATAAACTTTAACTTCAGCCTAATATGGAAAAAGTAAAATAAAATACTTCCATTTACTTATTCACATGTATATTCTACTAGTCGAATAATCACATGCAATATCAATAACCACTTTCTTAATGATGGAATGCATAATGCCAGACTATCATAACCACATAGCCAAGGCCTCATGGCAAGAATAAAAAAAAGATTTTGTCAAGGCCTCATGCCAAGACACTAGTTTGTCTCATGAGACCTACCGATGCATCAAGGAGCCATAGCGGGCTCCACCCGTCACATACTAAGTCCAATGCATTCCTTATATGAAAAGGTTTAAACATATCATAAACCATAACATAATCGTATCTCATTAAACATGCATAAAGGAAAAATAACATTTCTACATTTCAATCACAAGATATCAATACAAAAAATTAATATAATAAAACCATTTTCAATACCAAAATAAAAGAAAACTAAAACATGGTATTTATTTTTCATTTAAAAAAGTTATGGCTTGTAGAGGAAGCCGAAACTCAAATAATGGTCACGACGGAGGAGAAGTCGTTGTCCCCGCATACATAAGAAAAAAACATTCCTTTTTTCATTTACTAAAATGCTTCATACGAAAAGATTAATTTATAATAAAAGTAAAAGTCAAAGGGGTTAATACACCGTATAAAAGAAAGTTGTGTATAAAACAAAATATACCTCAATGAAAGTATATTGAGATGAAGTCCCTTACCTCGTGTCCAACTTTACTCGATCATTCTTTAACCTCTTGAATAATAAGCTAGAGTTAATTTCTACTTTCATAAAAACATTTTTCAAGTTCATTATTCCTTTTATATCAGTTATTAACATGTTATTAACATTATGTAATTATTTAAGTTAATAACGGTCATTTTGTCGATCTTTGGTACTTGAGTCAAAAATATACATCTTATAATTACAAGTTGTTAATGTGGTAAAATATCCATTATATCCAGAATTATATTCATGATGTAGATATCATATATATCATATATATCTAGTATATACATGAATTTATAATATTACATAACATTTAGAGATAATAAATGAAATGCACCATTCATGGAGACGGTAAGCCATACATACACATGAACGCTACTTTTATTTCTATTTCGTATTTAATGGAACGAAATCATAAGGATATAATGGTATATTATAATTCCAGTATAATATAATATGTAATATCATTTACTCCATCCTTTATACGTCCCAAATTTGGCATTAATGATTCAAATCACATTGACGGGGCGGTAGTCCGCACTTCCTAAAAATAAATTATCGCATTTACCCATACACTACTGGAAAAGGGACATTTCCCAACAGTTGTGTACCAACGCTTCAATGAACCGTTGGTATATCTTGTTTTTCCCAACGGTTGCTATAAACCGTTGGGAAAAACCCCTCAATGCATAGTTTTCCCAACGGTTTCATACAACCGTTGGGAAAGATAGGTTTTTCCCAACGGTTCCTAAGAACCGTTGGGAAAAGTGGTGAAGGACCCTTGTTTTCCCAACGGTTTATATGGAACCGTTGGGAAAGATAGCTTTGTCCCAACGGTTCTAAGAACCGTTGGGAAAAGTGGTGAAGTTTGGTCATTCCCAACGGTTTTTAATAACCGTTGGGAAAAAAAAGCCCCAAATACCAAATCGAGCCAGCGGCCTCCCCACATTCCAGAAGCATTCAGTTCGTGTCCTCCTGGAGCGATTCCTTGCGGAAGGACCTCCCAATCCCCACATCTTCCATCATATCAGCACCTACCAGGTTAGACTCCTATATTTTATCAACGATATAGTTCCAGCTCTTATAAATCATATACTTCTATTCTTGATTTCGTTATTCCCAATTATTAGGGTTTTTGTAAAAATTTATGATTGTTTCATGGTGGTCATGTGCGCCACTATAGGTACATTGATTCACTAATTTATTTTGGTATTTCCATAAAATTCGAATACAATTTATTAATTAATCAATGTTGAGTGTTAACATGACATTCATGTTCTTTATTTTTGTTGAAAACCTTATTTATGGTATGGGGTCATATTATTTAAAGTGTAAACAAATACTTATATAGAATTTCCTTGTAAAACCTGATGGTTTAATTCTAGTTAAATGGACTCATAATTTTTTATGTTATTACTATTAAGTAATTGGTGAGGTGAATCATATATGTATATGAAAAATGGATCAAGATCATTTAGTATTGGATAGAATTATTCCCTAGTAATGTGAGACCCTTATGTTATGGGGTGAGTATGGAGTAGTGAGATATATTGATTGTTACTTACTTTTTTCAATTCTATGAGGTAATCATGGAATGCACTAATTTTTTGAGATCTGTCAATGTTTTTATGGTTTTGATAGTGATCCATGATGTGTATCCTAGTATGTAGATCCTGTTGGGTATTGGACCCTGGATTGGGTGAATTTGTATGCAGTAGGGTGCTTTCTAGGATGGGTTGTACTGATGTGATGGTAACTTATGAGAGGGGTGGGTCTTACTAATGTGGATTCATTCTATATCATAAGCATGTAAATATAATTTGTATTATGATAACTAAATGCGAATGATGTGTGATCAAATATTGTCTTATCCTAGAGAATTCCTTGTGATATATTGATATGGTGGCAAGAGTGATGATGCATGTGGTGACATGACCAACATACATGTGTTTCATGGTTAGTGATCAATTAGGTTAGTGATCCTATGATCATTGGGATGTGACTCTAAATGATTCAAGAAGAGTTATTAATATGATAACATGAGGGTGTGTTCCTATTTGGTTTTATCTAGAATCGTAGTATAGTATTGGAGTTGAGTTATTTTTATATATTATCTGTTTTTATGGATGTTGTCTTTTAGTGGTTGTGTGTTTGGGAACCCCCCTCCTTCCTAGACCCTGGACAACCCCCCACCCTCCTCCCTGGACCCTGGACAACCCCCCGAACACCCCCCGCACAGCCCCCCGCACAGCCCCCCACCCTCCTCCCTCGACCCCAGACAACTGTTGTAACCCTCTCTCTTGGATTTTAATGATCACAATCACTCTCATCGTGTTCTAACTTGTTTTCAAGTGTTTTGATGCTAGGAAAAAGGTTGCCCAGGAGTTGGCCCAAGAAAACTGAAAAGGACTCTCTGAGTCCACCGGCCAACCGGTGGATTCCCACCGGCCGGCCGGTGGTCTCTGGCAGAAGCATTGCTTTCTGCCAGAGCCACCGGTCAGCCGGTGTTAGCTCACCGGCCAGCCGGTATAGGCACCGGCCAACCAGTTCTTGCCCACCGGCCAGCCGGAAGTTCCAGGCAGTAGGCTTGCCCACTGCCTGGTGCCACCGGCCAACCGGTGGATGACCACCGGCTGGCCGGTGGAACCCAGACAGAAAGCCTGCTGTCTGGACCACCGGCCAGCCGGGAGCTCAGCACCGGCCAGCCGGTGGACCACCGGCCAGTTGGTGAGCCACCACCGGCCAGCCGGTGTGACCAGTCAAACTAGCCGTTGGGCTTTGACCAGACTTGTACTTTTGACCCCCAACGGCTCCGGAAGCTCTCCAACGGCCATATTGAAGTGTTTATGGGTATTTCTCCTATAAATAAGAAACCATGGATGCCGGGAACATAATGGAATGATATTTTGTTTAAAATGGGCATAATTTTAAGTGAAAACAACTGACATATGCCAAACCAACCAAAATTCTTCTGATTCTGTTGAAACTTTAGAAAAATGATCCATGGGTCATATGTGACGTGTATGAGTCAACCCTGGCTCAATCCAAGACACGATGTGACTGAGACCATTGAAACTGTCTCCCTTTTGTTCAAAATGGACTAAATTGTAAGTGAAATCAACAACTATCATATGGGAAACCAACCAAACGCCTTAGGTTTATATTGACACTTTAGGAAAACGATACATGGGTCATATGTGATGTGTACGAGTCAGACTTGACTCAATCCGAGGCGCGGTGTGGCCTACACCACCAAAACTATCTCTCTTATGTTAAAAATGAACAATATTTTACGTTCATAAGCCAAACCGATCAAACGGATTCTGATTGTGCTGAAACATTATGAAAACGATCCATGGATGATATGTGATGTGCATGAGTAAACCCTGCCTCAATCTGAGGCCCAGAGTGGCGGACACCACCCAAAGTGGCTATCTTTTGTTTAAAATGGACTTAATTTTAAGTGAAAACAACAACTGACATACGCCAAACCAACCAAACGCCTTCTGATTCTATTTAAACATTATGAAAACGATCCATGGGTCATATGTGACATGTACGAGTCAATCCCTCATAAATCCGAGCTGTGGTGTGGCCGAAACCACTCAAACTATCTCTCTTTTATTTAAAATGGACATAATTTTAAGTGAAAACAACAACTGACATACGCCAATCCAACCAAACAACTTATGATTCTATTGAAACGTTAGTAAAACGATCCATGGGTCATATGTGATGTGTACGAGTCAACCCCACCTCAATCCAAGCCATGGTGTGACCGGGACCACTCAAACTGTCTCTCTTTTGTTCAAAATGGACTAAATTGTAAGTGAAATCAACAACTGACATACGGGAAACTGACCAAACACCTTCGGATTCTGTTGACACTTTAGGAAAATGATCCATGGGTCATATGTGACATGTACGAGTCAACCCCACCGCAATCCGAGCCGCGGTATGGCTGGGACCACTAAAATTGTCTCTCTTTTGTTGAAAATGGACAAAATTGTAAGTGAAATCAATGACTGTCATACGGGAAACTGACCAAATGCCTTCATATTCTATTGAAACTTTAGGAAAACTATCCATGGGTCATATGTGATGTGTAAGAGTCAATACCGCCTCAATCCGAGGTGTGGTGATGCCGACACCACCCAAACTGTCTCTCTTATGTTAAAAATGGACAATATTTTAAATACATACACCAAACTGATCAAACGGATTCTGATTGTGTTGAAACATTAGGAAAACGATCTATGGCTCATATGTGACGTGTACGAGTCAACCTTGCCTCAATCCGAGGCCCGGTGTGGCCGACACCACTCAAAGTGTCTCTCTTTTGTTTAAAATGAACTTAATTTTAAGTGAAAACAATAGTTGACATACGCCAAACTAACCAAACGACTTCAAATGATATTTAAACTTTAGGAAAACGATCCATGGGTCATATTTGACATGTAAGAGTCATTCCCGCCTCAATCCGAGCCACGGTGTGTCTAGGACCACTCAAACTATCTCTTTTTTCTTTAAAATGGACTAAATTATAAGTGATATCAACAACTGACATACGGGAAATAGACCAAATGCCTTCGGATTCTATTGAAACTTTATGAAAATGATTCATGGGTCATATGTGACATGTACGAGTCAACCCTGCCTCAATCCAATTCACCGTGGGGCGGGGAACACCCAAACTTCATCTCTTTTGTTCGAAATGGATAATATTTTATGTACATATGCCAAACAAATCAAACGAATTATGATTGTGTTGAAATTTAGGACAATGATCCATGGATCATAAGTGATGTGTACCAGTCAACCCAGCCTCAATTCGAGGCCCGATGTGTCACTTATGGAGTCACAAGTGATGAGACTCCTATGAAAATACCTTTTCACCATATATTATTAAAGTGGTTGTCATGTGAAGATTGAAATGGGTGTAAATAATATTTGATTTATTGAAACCCTGATTCAACTATACTGGATGATTGTTGTCATACGAAAATTCAAATGGGGAATTATTCACCATGCCTCTAATCAAATAGGTGGTGTTCTTTTTAGTTGTTTTAATTCTGTTAGTGTTTTTAGTGGTGTGTTTTATGCAGGTCTATGCACTGGAGGGGCTACTGCAGGGGCATCTGTGCAACATTTCTGGAAATACACAATACCAACGGTTGTAAACCGTTGGTAAACTTTGAGAAAGAATTATACCAACGGTTCAATAAACCGTTGGTAAAAAACTGGTTTCAATGAAACCGTTGGGAAAATGATATACCAACGGTTGTAAACCGTTGGTATAACATCAAAATCATAGAATTCCCAACGGTTTCAATGAAACCGTTGGGGAAAAAACTATACCAACGGTTGGGAACCGTTGGTATAAGTTGAGAATTATAGAATTCCCAACGGTTCTAAACCGTTGGGTAAACCTATACCAATACATAGAGTGGGCTATCCCAACGGTTTACTTAAAACCGTTGGTATATATCTTTCCCCACGCCTTACTTCCCTACGGTTTGGAGAACCGTTGGTATAGAAAATACCAACGGTTTTCCAGCCTATACCAACGGTTGTAAACCGTTGGTATATACTCTATTTCCAGTAGTGATAATGGAAATCATAAAGTTATGACATTAATGAAAAATACAAAATCATAAGGAAAATAGAAACATAATATATATCACATATAAATATAGTGATATCTTAATGGCCACCATGGGAGGTGTTAAAATAAGATTGATCAATCATCATTTCGTGAGGCAGTAATTCACCACCCATAGAAACAGTATGTTCATTAACCATTAGATGGACGTGTGTGTAAGTGTAAATCAAATTTTTCACATAAAACATCCTAGTATATTTAATAAACTGGTTTTTTTACATAACAATGTAATAAAATGATTTTAAGGTGTTGGAGAAGCAAAATAAAACAAAAGAACATAAGAGAAGGCATTACCTTAAAATTGGGTAACTCTTTTTGATTTGAGACAAAGACTTCCTTGAGAAGACTCCTGCCTAAAGTGAGGCTTCTAGGAGTAATATAAGGATGTTGAGAGAGTGTTTGGACTGATGTTGGCCGATCCAAATGGCTTTGATGGTGTGAATAAGGTGGTAGAGGTGGGGGCCTTTTATAAGGGGAGAGGAGGGGCACTCTTGGAAAGTCATGAAATGTGACATCATTATGAAATGATTTTCGGATTTTAAATGTCCCAAAATGATATATTTCAAGGACAAGGTGATAATGGTTCTAAATAAACCCATCCAACAGGATTTAGACAAGTTTATGTCTTTGATTTTACTGTATCGTTTCATTTTATTTAAATTGATTATTAATGAGGTAATCGCTACATCATTATGGTGTCAAAAATAAATTTATTTATTTAATGCCTAAAAATTATAAACAAATTACCATGATTTAGGAAATCTCTTTATCTTTCCAAAGAATATTTATAGTATAATTTTTAACTTATATAACCCCATATAATAATTGTTTTAGTAAAACCACACATGTGTGTGACAATTTTATTTTTACATTAAATAAAAAGTTATTAATGTCATTTTCTTACCCAAGTGGCTCCATGGGGTCCCCAAGATGACCCATGGATTTCCAGGGTCGTCCATGACTTATCCAATAAGGTTATGACAAGTATAAAGGTAATTTTGTATTATTATAACATTATATTTACCTTAAATTACACTAATTACCTTTAATCGCAATTAACAAAACATAAAAGATACTATTCACCAAAAATTATTTTCATCCCATTTAACCACATTTTACTAACTAATGACAACCATATATGTTGTATTTTTGAAATTCAATTCACATAAGTGGTAAAGTTTCATTCAAAAATGATGTCTATTTTAAAAATTTCCAAACATATATTTTGAATTCATTAATTTTATATTTAATTCCCATTGACAAAACAAATATCGTGTTTTTAAGAAACAATATCAATCAAAAGATTGACAATTTTTTATGACAAATTTCAAAGTGAAATTAATTCTAATGACAAACATTGGATAAAATGGTAAAATTATATTCTAATTATACTTTAAAACCACTAAATATTATAATTTATCACTATAAAGTATTTTGATTAAAAAGGTTGTTTGTAAGTATTTTTCACTATTCATCAAAAATGGGAAGTTCTCGAAAAAATACCAAAAATTCAGCATAGGCTAATTTCGATATTCCGAATCCAAAAATGAAGTCCATTATGAAATATAAAATTTTTATAATTTCAAAAAGTGGGAATTAATTTTCATAACGGCTACTTTGATTGGTTGCGGTGTGTTGGAACTCAATGTTTTTTGCAACAGAAGCTGCTCTATTATTCAAAGTGAAGCGTACCGTGGAATCTTGGGGTGTTACATCTACACCGATCACTACTCAAGTAAACATAGGGTGAAATGATAGATGATACTTTTATTAATAAAGGGTTGATACACTTTTTACCATTAGAATTATATTCATTGTTAATAAGGTGGAGATAAAGAAAAATGGATTTTTTTAAAGTCAGAGATAAAAAATTGGGGAGAGGGAAGATTCTTATTTTGATATTAAACCATTCATTCAAGGATGACTTTATGGTACTGGAAAGAAATAAAAAGGGGGATATTGTGGGGACAATAATGTGTATAAGGTTGTATTTGTTTTCCAAATTTGTCAATGAAGATCAAAACCAAGAAGGAGGTGATGAAGAACATCAATGTTATGGAGAATGGTAATTCAGACGATTGTTGAACTGATCTTAAGTTCAAAATACATGTTTAAAAGGTGATACATTGTATAAAATAATGAAAACAACTAAGAGTGTTACCCGAAGAGACATAAATCATTTTATTATTGATCATGTAAAGATTTGATGATTTAATAATGATCATAAAATGATGAAACGATGAGCCAAGTTATATTGAATGTTAATTGGAATGAATGATTTTGCTGCAAGACAGATGATTGTTAAGGAAGAAAGATGATAGTGAATTACCATGGGTGTTATTATCATATTTATCTTCCTAGTGTTTTGCAAATTGTTAGAACTCAAAATCGGGGTTTTTTCCTGGAAATATAATTATTTCTATATAGGAGTGAGCGAGATGCGGAAAGGATAACAGAATCAAAAAAGATGAAAACTGTGTACCATGGGGTATGGACCGTGTACCATGTCTGAGAAACAGTTCACGACAATGTACCTAGTAAAAAAATAGTATGCGGAGCATTGAACAAAACAAAAAATGGTCCACATCGGCGATATGTCGCGAAGGCATATAGTACACATAATGGTACAAGGTGAATGTATGCAACACACGGAATGCTTCCAAAAATGGTTCTTCGTAACAGTTTACGGTGAAGGCTAGTGGTACATGGATTGCTGATGGTTTTCTGTGGAAAGAGTTTCACTACATAGAATGGATCGACATTGGTATAAGAGATTTAGTACACTGAATGGATGACACATGGTATATAGTGATGGTTTCTATTTAACTAGAGGCATACAGTATGAAGATATTGTTCAGTATGCGGTGATGTTTTCCCCACATTGAAAATTTGGGTAAAAATATAAGTGAAATTTGAGGATTTTTTTTAATGTAGTGCAGATCACATCACTAAAAGAGAGAGAATGTGACAGGAATGTATCATCACTAATAAAGAACTCACCTAAGTCCGATAGTGGTACACCGGTGTGATTATGCATAAGAAGAAGTGGTAAAAAAAGACGAAACAATTCCAAAAATTGGAAGGAGAGGTCCACGGTAGATATTTTTCATAAGAAAAAGTTGTATGAGGGAAATTAATGAATTACTAGATTTTGAAGAATAAGTCCATGAATGAAATAAATGGTAAACAAAGGCCACACATAGAGGTGATATGTAGTGTTAGTACGTGAAGGCAGTACGCGAAGGTTGTATGAAAAGGTGGTACGCAGACCAAGATTGGTACACAGAGCAGGCGTAGTATGCAAAGCAGGCATGGTATGCAGAGCAAGCACGGTATGTGGAGCAGGTACGGTATGCGGAGTAGGGGCCATACATGGAGTTGGACCAGCATGCAGACTAGGCACGGTACAATGATCCGACATAGTATTCCGACCAGGTGTTGTTCACATAACATGCAAGGTATACAAAACAAGAGTGGTACAAAAACCAGGTGTGCTATGCAGACTAGGGATGGTACACAAAACAGGTGTCATACATAGAATAGATTCAGTATGCAGAAAGGGCGTGGTACAAAGATGAAGTATGGTCGATAGAATCCAATGTAGTTCTCAGAAATGAAAACATCATAAAGAGAGTTTGTGATTCTAGAAAAAAAATTAGTGATTTCAATAACTGGACTAAAGGAGAAAATTGGATATAAAATAGAATCAATTTGGGACATCGATGTATAGAGTGTCTCTTTATAATTGGAGACTAAGACATTCATGTTAATCTGTTGAACTGACATTCATGTCGATAAACTGAGTGAAACCTATCCCAAGGCAGTGAGCTAGGTGGAGTCAACCGAACTGATCTGAGGGAAGCAGTGGGATATCCATGAATCTTTATAAGGGAAGTATTCATGGGATAGAGTAACTATTCCCAAACCTCTGTAATCCCCAGTTAGTGGAGATTAGTGAAATTTGATATGATCAGAAACCAGTCGGTGTATGCTTCATGGACATAGACCATAGTGGTGAAAAAAGAAAAAATTGACATGAGGTCCTTCTGCATGTGAATTTTTTAATTTCTACACATGTCCGTCATACTATTTTTATCAAGTTCATACCAATATGGTAATAATAACTAGTAAATAATATAAAAATATAACACCTGAATTGACACCCCCTCTAAGGGTTCTCTAGGGTCTTACAACATATTAGTTGGCATTGAAACCATGGATTAGTTTGGTGTATAATTTTTTCCACATATCTCAGTTGAAAAAAGTATCATCCATATCCTGACCACGTGATCAGATGGGATAACATTGACCTAGAGTCGGATGCATCCTTGGTACATATCTTAGTGTAGATTGTGGATAGAAAAGAGAAATTCGTGCAGGGAAAAGCATCAGTCTATTACAGTTTTTAGTGAAACACGGTCAGAATTAGGAAGAAAATTTGCTATGTGTGAAGGAAATGAAAGACCAATGGGAATAACTCTTTCAGGTAGTCAATGGGTTTCTACTTTTTAAGGATGGAATGACAAATTGTGGGGAGAATGTAGTATGCCCAGTTTTTAGTATATAATCATTAATTGATAGGTTTCGTGGTCATAAAGGGTAAGGGTGAATGATGGGAGAGTTGGGTGAACTATAAATAGTTTTTTGGGTTAAAGTAGATGCACCTAGGCTACGCACAGTTTGTCTAAATTGTGTAGATATCCAAGGAGAAAAATTGAACAGTTTCAGTTTTGAGGTAGTAGCTTCAGCACAACTTGAGCATGGTAAGGAGATCGTGCGAGGATACTATGTGAGTGATTCTTTAATTTAGTAGCTAATTCAATATTAGCACACAGTTTTCCTAACTGTGTGAACTAACCATGCACACGGTTTATGGAATATCCTAAAAAAGTAGATATGACACTTTTTTCCACTAAGAAGCTCATTTTTTCTAATATAAGGCCCTAAATCAATATTTATCTCCATTGAAGGTCATAAAACCTCTCCCAAAAATTTAAAAACTGATCTAGAACTATCCCTCTGTGTTTTAAAGCCAGATTCCAGCTGTAAGTTAGTTTCCTCACCATTCTTATCATGAATTATTAGATCTACATCGAACTAAATCTCATATTCTATTTATTTTTCAGATCTAAGCCTATTTTGTGTTGATCTAAGATGTTGGATTTCAGAGATGATGAGATTTTATCTTTTTTTGTGACAGTAGAAGGGATCTAAGGATATTATTGTTGAGAATTAACCCGGTTGCATGAGTGTTCTTCATCTATTGCAAGATTTTTCCAAAACTTCTAATGTATGTGGATTCACTCACATATACTCTTTCTAGAATTTATTTTATTATTATCAAATTTATTAAATTGAAATAAATTGATTGTGAAATATTTGTTCAATGGATGGATTAAAAATTTTTAGTAATGATTTATCATTTTTTTTTGAAATTCTGTAATCTTGGTGAAATGTTGCGCAAACTGATTTACATTTTTGAATTTAAAATGGTGATTTTAAATTATGTACTTTTTAGAAGACTTAAATGGTATTTTGGGAAAGTGTTTTTCCATAAAAGGGGAATTATATTCAAATTTTTTCACTTATAAATGGTTCTGAGGGAAGAATGGTCTTCAAAAAAAAAATTTTTGATCAAAAATGTGTTTTTTGGTTTTTTCATTGGGAATATTGGAGTGTGAGTTCATATTTAATATGTGAGGTTTTGTTGAAATATGACTTTATGATCAGTTCCAATGGGTTAGTGGAACATGGGATATAATTACCTGACTACGACATGGTAGATCGATAAGAAAATGCTCATGACTATAGGACTATAATCATGTGAAATGCATGGTTCATTGTGTGGATGTTTGTTATGGGTTTGGTATGCCAGAGGAATATTTAGAAATTGTTTGAAAGGATTGTTTAGTTATTTTTCTAGAAAAATAAATTTATGGAGAATTGGTTTTAACTACACTTGTATGCATTGGTTATAAATGTGTTTTTAAACATGTTTATGTGTATTTATAAACCATTTTGGGAATTGTTTTATAAATTTTCTTATATGAATGCATCTAACAAGCTTACCATAGTGGGGTGAGTATGTAAGTAATTAGGGAAAACCATCTGAGTTTTATACTCACCCCTAATTTGGTACATGGCATCTTTTGTAGATGTTATCTCTCAAGACATGGGAAAATATAATTTGTCACATGTTTTTATCAACACTGAATGAAACTTGGGATATTGGTTGATCAAATCATGGTTAATTTAGAGCATGAAGTCTTGTGGTCATCATGGAGATTATATACTATCCTTCAGATATTTTCATTGATTGTAGATGTATTCTATTGTAGTATACTTCGTTGTTTTGGGTTATAAAAGAATTTTTTGATTCTCTGTCATAGTTCATGCATCGTATAAGGGTTTTTTGATTTGATTGTTTGTTAATTGTTTTATTTATCAATGGGTAAATTTTCCCCCACTTGTATTTTTAACCCTTTAGCATTTATTTCATTACTTTGGCTTCCTATGTATTTCGCCAAAGGCTAAGTAATGACTAGTTGTTCTCTCAAGCCAAAGGGACTAAGAGGCTCATTACTGTCTACCACTTTTAGGTTCACTCATAAATATTCACATTCATCCCCTAGTTATAATATAGTAGAATTTATAACCCATGATGTAACATATCCTACAAATACTTGATCTCCACTAGTTACACTGCAAAGGTATCCCATTCCTTTATGCCCATCTCTCCCTATTCTATAACAAGCTATGGGTATTCCATGTCCCTCATTAACTAAAAAATATTAAATAATAATGTAATAAATATAACTATTTAGGTTTTGATAAGAGGTACAAAAACTATAAATTGTATATGTTGTGGTCCAATTACTCTCAGAGATAGCTTGATACCCCTTCCAAATCATCAAAATTCACATGGAGGTGAGCCCTTCCAGAACACATGGTCTCCATTCTAAAAAATCATATTCCTCCATTCATCAATCATCATATAACTTCTGATAGATCTATGTAGTACTCGTATTCTCCTTGGTGAACTAATATTTCTCTATAGTATCTCACACTAACACTAGGACCATTAGTACTGACTCTCTAATATATACTTACAAAATAAGAAAACTTTAGGATATCACCCAAGTCCAAAAATTATGGAATTTTATTGATGGAATGGTATCTATTTTTCTACAAAAAACTACCAATGGAATGTGAACCTCTCAATAGTGAAAAAATAAAACATGAAAACACACATAATGGACTCTAAGAGAATAATGTTCTTCTCAATATGGCTAACAGCATAGGGGTGAAACAAAATTCTCAAATGAAATAGGGTCTTGAAGGACCACTACAATCATCTAAATTATCATGTTTTAAATGTAGCATCATGGTCTAAAATAATCAAAATAGAAATAAATATAGTCAAAATGCTTCATATAAGAAAAAACAAACCAAAATATATACTGAACTATGTTTTCGAATAGATAAAAAGTGTGACATAACGGAGAGTCCTTTTTTGATCACTCAAAATTCATCGTATCCTCTTAGAATCTATGGAAACCCTATCGTAAACATTATGGATATATCTTTTCACGTAATCTTCGGATCATTAAGAGGTTATGATAATCCCACTAGAACTTGTTTATCTATCTTTACCTATTAAAAAGTTTATCATTGAGAGACAATCTATTAAACAAATAGATATAAACCTGAACACCAAAATATATGTTTTAGTTCTTGGTACACATAATCTCCACACCAAGACATTTCCCCAAAGTTAATATATGAATCCCACGCATTAACACCTCTAAAAATGTCACTGGTACCATTGTATGTCTTCTAAAAATTAAAACAATATCCACACCTTCCAAAAGTACATTTGGATCATGACAAGTGTATCTCATTGTAAAAAATTCCAATAGGTATCTATACATATATTTTTCCTAAAATTATTTAGATTTTTTGTATTAGCCTCAATCTAATGAAATTATAAAGAAAAAAATAATTTCTACTAAAAAATTATAAAAAGAATAAGTACTCCAACACGTTTTCCAATAACTATGAACAATATATCATACTAAGAGAATATTCCATGACATTCCCATTACATGGAGTATCAAAAATGTAAAATTGATAGTTTTTGGAGGAAATATATCAAGAATATCTTTATTAAGTTTAATTCCTTCTATGAAAATATATACATGAGACTGTTGAGGTAATATTAGATGAAAAATCACTAACCCATATGGTATTATCACCAAAAAATTAGGCTCATTAATAAAACTGCATGCTTTGGATTTTGGGTCACATATTTCTTTTCTTGTGGTTTCAACATCATATAACTATTGTAAATCACTTCTTGCCTCTTTATCAAACCAAAACCATGTCTGGACAATATAGAATCACTAGACACAACGTAGTCAAAAACCTCATTAGAAAATGTTAATATGGGGTCACTAATCAATCTTTACATCAACACATGAAAACACGCCATTAAATTTTTTCCACGATAAATGATTCCAAATTTTGTTCAACTATTTCAATGGTAGTGATAATATAGAGAACTCGAGTACAATCTTCTAATAATACCCTTAGTTCCTAAAGAATCTCCACAGCTTGGAAACACCTTGGGTAGTTCTCTAGATAGAACTACCTCAACATTCACTGGAGAAGCTACCACTCATACCTTTGAGATGATGTGTCCCATGATTTGGACCTATTCAATCCAAAACTGGCACATTAATATTGTCATATAATGTTGGTGCTCTCAGATTATGTCTATAACCAACCTCATTTGTGTCATGTTCTCCTTCTCATATGCCAAGTACAGAAATATATCATCAATGAGGACCACAAATTTTTTTTCTAATAATGTCTAAATGATCAGGTTTATGAGTTCCATGATTACTAATTTTTCATTCAACATGTTCAAAGGCTTAAACATGTACTGATAGTGACCACGTAAAATTTTTAATATCATCTTCATTATTTCCACATTCCATGCATGATGCTAGTGGTAGCATAATCTGATTTCAATCATCAATAACCTTTTTACCCCTCTCAAATAATCAAATAATCATTCTTAATTGTTAGTTAATATTTATTCATTGTAGTCACTTGTATAAAGCATCATTTATCCAAACATTACATCAATATCATGTCTTCCTTAATGTAAAAAATTACTGGTTCCACACAGAAGAAATACTAGGTCTCCCAAATCCATTTTTATGTACGTTTTATAATGGTAACCTTAGGTTATTAAGCTCTAAGATATACATAAGTTATTCTTGTTTCTATATTGGAGCCATCCTAATGAATAATTCCATAATTAATTATAACTTTTGGTGGGGTGTTATGCCAAGAATATCCTCCATAATTTCATCCTCATACTACCCACAAACTCATGAAACGTGTAGCCCATGGTATCCACTACTCCAAGTGTCATTGTAACCAACTTGTGAGTAATTGGATAAACTATCCTATTGTTTATCCCATCCACATCCATTTGGGTTTCCTTATCATTTTCATATAAAACATCATCCCATCACTATGGACAGACTACACCCTCTTCCTCAAATAATCAATCAAGGTATGAAATGTGGATAACTAGTCCAAATCTAAGATGAAGTCAAAAATAATTATCACTACTATAAATAAAACATATTCTTTTATCATACCTCCAAATTTTATATATAACTATCAACATAATCATGATATCACTTAGTCACTTCCTATAAGAGTCTACAATCACAATGTTCAATCTGTGGGATCAACGAGAATCTTTATGTCTTGAACTAGAGAAGTGGAATGAATTGAATGTATCACACCTATATCTTACAATCCAATATATAATGTTGAAAAGAAATTTATGATACTATATATCATCCCCAAGGACTATAGTTTTAAGGTCACCATAGTGTTATGTTCTCCTCATCCCTAGCCATCAGATCCCTGATTCATGAGTGGACCACTAATGGCTGGTGGGGAAAAAACAAAAATCTAACCACCTAATGCATCTCCCCTTCCCCTCTTTTATGTCTACCTCCCTATGTAAATACTTGATCCTATATCTTTCTCTTCCTTGGATGTCCCTCAATCATATCCCAAATAGTGGTACAATGTGTATATAAAATATTTTATATGATGTCCCCAACCATTGGAGAAGATACAAAACCTCTTCCTAGGCTGTCTCAAGTCTTATTGTCATCCATTAACCACAAATTACTTATCCTGAGAACATCTTGTAATGATATCACCATCATAGAATCCTACAACTATTTGCATCTACGTCTTTCAGAGGCCTCAGTTCTTGGGTTCCATCAAACAACACCCATTATCAGTGTTTGCTCTTAAATAAGTTAATCCATTAATAAGTCCCATTCAAATGATCAAAACTAGTCTGAGTGAAATTATATAAAACTGAATCCTAGAAATCTTAGTGTAATACCTTGTTAAATACTAGTTCTCTAATGAAAAGATCTCAGACAATAGTTGTACTGTATCCTGAGAGATCACTACACCACTTGGAATACTTCTCTATGGTCAAACTTCCATGCTATAGTTGAAGAATCTCTTGGCGGAATATAGATTGATATTTGGGATAATAAAACTCCACCATGAAGAGAGGCTCAATTTATATATTGGAATGGGTTGTCTTCAAGTTTTTCTGATTAACCTCTCTTTACCATCTCTGAGCAAATCATTGATGAAGGATTAGTATGAGGACCACCATTTGATATGAAAGCATCCTCCCAAGGTGGAATAATTGAGTGACTATGTCTATCCATTCCACAACCACATGGGGTTTGAAATGCCTCAAAACATGGGAGGTAACTTCTTTTAGAACAGACACAATTCCTTTAGTGTGAAAGCTTCCTCATTTTTTACTACCTACACTAACACCATTTCAACATTTTATGGTATAGCTAGTAGGGTATATGGATGTAATATATCTTGTAAATTCCCATGTATTGATGACTTCTCACATAGAGAAATATGATCATAATCATGAAGTGAAATCCTATTAAATATTATTTATAAATAAATTTTGAAATAAATAAGATGTAACATGGTCAAAGTGTATATTTAGAGATATGAATCAAAAAGAATACGGAAACAAAAACTCGATCCTATATGGTACATGTACAAATTATTTTCCATGAAACCAATGTGAACACGTATCATTCTAATATATAGGTTGTTAGAGTACTGTTGAATGGATATGCCATCTGCTAATCCAAAACTGGGGTCTCCAGCCTGAATGAATACCTCAAAACATATTAACACTATTGTGAAAAATCCCAAACCAATATTTCTAAAAATCTTCCAAATGGAAAACCAAATCATCTAATATAACTCTAAAATGAACTGACCCATTGGGGCCCATGTAAAAAATACACCACACCCAGTTTGACTTGGACAAGGGCTTGTGACTACAACCGAGTAGGCACATACCACACATCAGATGAATTATCCCAATCTACCTACACACACTCTCTCCTACACCCACACATCTCTAAGACCACACAATTATGAATTGTAAAACAATTGAAATAAACACTTATATACACATATGGAATCCTACAATATGAGTGAATTAAAAATTTTATAAAAAAACGTTTCCAATTTCAAGTAGAACAAAAAATTTAGAGCAGTCCGACGTACTCAAAAGTTGGGGAAAATAAAAAATCAAACAAACTGAAAACATCAGTCTCCTTTCTAGACCTATTCCCCACCTTCTCTCCATCATTTGAGGAAATGTCAAAAGGTTTTCTTTGGCATAGGGAACAACACATTATAGTAGATAAAATGAAGGTGTGGGTATATCAATTCCCAATAGGACACCTAAAAATCAGTAAACATAATTTATAAAGAGAAGTCATATCATAAAATAAAGATAAAAACCAATGAAAATATTAGATATACTATGGAAGGAAAATACACCTCCAAGTGGTCTTAACCAAACTATCATCCATAAGATTGTACTCAAACATTGAAGGAAATAATTTTTTTAAGATAACTCACTCCCCAAGACATATTATCTCTAGAGACACTCATCCAAGAGGACATGATCACTAGTCCTCACACATGAAGACTCACTAGTCTCCAATAATATCAATAATAAGATAGGGGAAAAACATAGAACTATTGGGGAACACAAAAAACTCTATCTAAGACTCATCATTTTGAGGGGATCATAATTAAGATTTGTGTAGTCTGTGCCACACTATAACCTTGACGGGTTGGACTAGGGGGAAATCTAATGAAACTAGTCTAAAATAAAAAAGGGATCCAAACACCATAAAATTTGGATCACATCGTGTATTGGGGGAACATGGAATGTCTAGCTGACCCCTAGTATTCAAATATACTTACATAACATATGACATGCATTTGTCCATATACACTGAATTTAATGATAAATGGTGTGTAGTGGTTCACTGGAACTGACACCGTTTCTTCTGTTCAAGCTTGTTTACTTCTAGAAATATCAGTGTGTATACATGTATATACCTAGTCTTCCCCCTGTAGACTTGTTGGGTAAAAGTACACATACACCTTTATATACCATGACCGTGTCTGTGTACCATATCTTTCTCATGCCTACTTATCCTATGAGATATGTGATAAAAATTCATAATTTGTAACACAACATATAATAGGTGTCACACAAAAAATCATCTTTTATTGTATGTGGAAAACCTGGTGCTATATAAAAAGGGACTATACAATGTGTCATCATTTGTCTACAGGCTTTGTAGTTTGAAATTTCCAAGAAATTTAATACAGTTATAAATTTCACCCATATATTTTTCCTCTACCACTAATCAAAACCATGAATATAAGATCTAGTCCAATCAATTCATGCCATCACATACTCACTAGATTCTGGAAACCAAATCTGAATAGGATACCAACTTTTCCACCATAGCATCATCATGCACATCTTATGATAAATGTGGAACCTTTGATACACTCTCATTCTTTCATAAATCAACTAATATCATTGATGAATTTAAAACTTCATCCACAATCTCAATATTATTCCAAGGTAATGATCCATTTCACTAAAGAATAGCCATGACATGACTGAATAATAGGTATTCCTCAAACATCATGCCAAAGTTATTTATCGTGATCAATATTTGAAAATATGGGGGAGAAATAAAAAATATAAACAAAGGTAATTCACCTTTTCCTCAATTTGTCTCAGCCTAAATCGATTTTTTAGTTATTAGATTATTTAATGGTGAAATAATGAACAAAAAAATAAATCTAGAATAAATAAATAAATTGTATATATGGTAATATATTCCTGATTTCAGAATCAATCCATGTTAGATCAGGTCAAATTAAATGAAAGGAAAGATAATAATAAATTAATATCACATGATTGAATCAATAGAGGGTGAAGAACGGTCAATAATTTTAATTTTTATAGAGATCTAAGAATTACAATGGTGCAATGATCGTTGAATTCAATCCAACCAGACATTGTCTTCCAAAGATCCTCGAACGGATACTATCCAACATATCCTTTAAAATCCTTTTATATGACAGTAACCCTAGTTATTATGCATATTAATTTTTAAATAAGGAATTATAGGTCTCTATGTAGAAATATAGAACTAAATAAATTTAATTAATTAATTTTATTATTTTCACCCTTCATAGAAGTTTTTTGAAACATTCAATATTGCTAAATATTATGTTGTACCTAGGATAAATCAATTTATATGAACTCATCTTAAGAATCTCATTTATAACTCGATCATATGTTTAGGGTTTACTATATTTTTCCATGATAACTATGCTCTTGTGATATATATATTTTTAATAATATTGAAATTTTTGTAATGGTCTCACTGAGGCTCATAATATCATGGTGTCTCATCTCATGGTAACCAAAATAAATCACATATTATTTATAAATAATACCTGGAAAAATAAAAATCATTTTATTTTTTAATGTATTAACAGGAATTTAAAAGTGGTGGAATAGGTAGTCAAACATGAATCCGAAAATGGGGTGATGTTGGTAGGGGTGAAAACATGATTAATGACCTTCGTCACATTAGACCATTAATAAAATCAATAATATAATATTTCTATGGACTGGTTCAACCCATAAAGAGGGTGTTTCAAATTATGTCTAAATCATTAGTGTTATTATTATATTTCTTTCATATAAATTCAATGAAATATTACGATAATGATCATGTTGATTATTATTATTATTACATTATTATATTTATAGATTGTATGAGAGATGTTGTTAATGCAGATATGTTCTGAATCTAGTTCACAAAAGATGACCTAATTCTTCTGACCACTGTTGTATTGAAGCATGTTTATGAGAAACTCTCATTTGAAACTTTTCTATCATTTTTTTCTACATGATCTACTAAAACACTTTTAATTAAAGATGTTCTGTGAAAAACATTGCACATTTATAGATTTTTCCAATGTTGAGGATTTTGATTACATCATCCTTCACTAAAATTTATGAATTAAAACATTTAAGGTATTAATTTTTTATTACATGATTTTCCTATTCAAATAAATAAATGTCCTGATTCATTTGTCATATGACAAAGATTAATATTTTATATTTTATAGAGTTTCTTAGGTCATTGGGTGATGTTCATTAATTTTTAAAAATGATATCTGGTATTATATATTAATTCTAAATCCCACGTTGATTCTATTATGTTTTCATTCCAATTGATTTTTTTACTCTTTTATAATATCATTATATTATTTATTGAAAATTTTACTACGAATTCAATTATATTAGATTTTATTACATGAAAATTTTAAAATATATCAGCTGGTCATGTTTGTCTTGGGTCGACCTCACTAAATCATATCATATAATTATTTAGATCATTAATTGTAATCAAATTTTTTACCAAGAAGTAGTTAATAAAAATTTACCCATTTACAACAATGAATTCATGAACCACGGGTAGTCATTTAGAGATTGATATTCTTGGAATGAACATTTACAGGCCTCAACAATGGTAAAAATCCATAAATTATTTTAATAAAATATGATATAAAATGGGGATTATAAATTAAAATATATTATTATGGATTAGGATTAACACTTTATTAATAAAGTATTAGTGAATATTTATCTTACCTATACCCTAATGACCCTGATCCATGTTTCTTCATGTGGATGTTTTTTTATTTTTGGGTGTTTTTTGAAAAATAATCATATTTTGGGTTCCCCGAGAGATGCTTAAACAAATCTAATTGAGGCCAAGGGGAAACTCAATATTTTTAGATAGTCTAATATAGATTGTCATGTAGATGTAAAACAATTTAAGGATTAATATTATCACTTGATCTGAATTTTTTTAATAATACAATGGTCTACTCAGATGTATTTATCATTACACACCCTATTATGACTCAAACATGAATATATTATTCTAAGAAAGAGAGAACAATAATCAATATATCTTTATAGATTATGTTGAAGGAAAAAAACATCACTATACATCTAGATGTCTATTAGGATCCCTCCTCTTCCTCTGATGAGGAGGTCATATCGTCTTCCACAGATAAAGAAGATTAATATTTAATTAAATTAAGAACATCAACAATTTTATTATAAATGGATTTAAGGTGGAATAATAAACATTTATTGAGGAATATGAAATGTGTCACTTGGAATATATCTTAATAAACAGATAACAATTTATCTTATTCTTTCTATTAGAGTGTTAATATTTGATATAGTTTAATTTTATCTTGAAAAAAATCAATATTTTTGTTGCCTAAACATTTTTTAGGAATACATTTTTGTAGGAAATATATTTTCTTCTTCAATTTTGGTCATTAATTCTACATTTACATCATAAATTATGTAATGGATGTTTTTTTATCAATGTCGATTTTATGTATTCTGAATGACTTTTATAAGTTTTTTGATATACATTATACAAATGAGTATTTGAATTAATTTCATTTCTTACATGTGTTACATAGTTCATAGTCATGATGAATACTAAAAAATTATATTTTGTGGTGAAAAAGTTACATATGTGGAATTTCATATGAGTTACCTGGAGAGTGGTTGAAAATAATATATAGTTGATGATGAACTTTGATATTGATTTTGGACGACTCAACTATAATGCTACAATATCCTAATTTCTTACTATGTTGAAGAATATGGATTGATATGACTTAATAATAGTATCTCATAGTCCTCTAATTGAACTAATTGAATGATGAAGGATGTTAAAATAGATATACTATATGAACCCATATCTTCATTTTCAGATAAGGATCTTTATTTTCATTCCGTTTTGAGGAAAACCAATGAAATGAGAGAAATATTATAATTACACTCCGTGTACTTAGATTAAACACCATGTACACAGGTACCATTTATAGCCACATACTAGCCATGTAATGGCTGAGTACATGGGTGTGTAGGTGACCTGGAAGACCGCCAAATGTGGGGGTTGGTTGAGTACAGTACACAGTGTGTACATTAAATGAACACACCCTATAAATTTATTTTTATTTGATAAATCTATGTGGGGTTACATCTCATTTTATAACACCCTTCTACAACCCATGTTTTATAATGGAGGGTGATAGAATGGCTATGATCTTCAAACCCTTCTCAGTTTTCTGTCCGAGCTCTGATTGAGACGACGTCAGTTGCATTGGATTTACACCATTGAGTTATATATTTCCCTAGAGACTTTCTTCCTGATTCATCATCTCTCATTAGTTATTCAAGGTTGACTGTTTTACCTGTTTTCTGTATCTACTTAATTCTATCTCAATTCACGGGTCGATGTTCAATATTTTTTTTCGTACAACATCAACGTAGGTGGTTTGTGCATATCTTAATTCTTATATAGATTATATATACTTAATGTGACAAATACCCTTGTTTGGGGTATTACTTGCTTTGTATTTTTACCCTGTTTAATATCTTATCTGGTTTTTTATTGAGAAAGGGTTATTGATTATGTGAAAGGATAAAAACATGTTATGAGACACCCCATGAGTGAAATCCCTTGATTGTTTGTTTATGGCCTTTTTTCTAGGATTATTGTCTTCTTTCCTTGTTACCATGTCTTGTTTTGATAGTATGGAGTACCTGTTTAGATAAAATTCATGTGTTATGCATTGTGGATGTTTGACCAATGTGAATTGAAAGCGAGAGATTCTTGAGGTAGGG
This sequence comes from Viscum album, assembly GCA_963277665.1. Classification (NCBI taxonomy): domain Eukaryota; kingdom Viridiplantae; phylum Streptophyta; class Magnoliopsida; order Santalales; family Viscaceae; genus Viscum; species Viscum album. The sequence continues at coordinate 287,475,299 of OY728166.1, read as the reverse complement.
AATGTTATGTATGAATTGGGGTTATGTGGACCTAGAGGTGTTGACTATGACAGCATCTAGGTGCTCATAAATAAGTGGGGTTAGACTATGAGATCTACCCATAGGGACATTATTAAATTAATGTTGGACCCTATGGGATTGACTGTGAGGGATTTTAGGTGGTTATTATAATTTACTATCACAATGTAGACCAAGGGGGTATTTAATGTGAATGTTACCTAGGTGGTCATATTCAACTTTATATGGGACCATAAGAGGTAGAATGTGTGAGATTCCCAGAGGGTCATTATTTATTGATTTGATGATATGTTAAACTATAGGGTCTAGACTATAAGAACTATCCTAGAGGGTTTCTTTTGATTTATTGAATGATTCTGATGAGTCTTCCAAGACAAATAACAATCTTCGACTCAGTCTTACCTAATTTTTTAAATTTTCTTATTAGACATCTGTTGTTACTATTTCATAGGGGATATAGAGCGTAGGATATATCCCAAGGTTTACTTGATTCAAGTGATGAATAAAAAATGATAAAGAATATAATTGGAAAATATAATACTGTTTACCTTTGAGTGTCTCTTATTTTATTTCAACATTTCATTTTATCACATGCCATATATATTCAATAATTTTTAGGAGTAGTTATTTTGGTGGTTACATACTCTGATTCATCTCACACATTTTTTGGTCATTATTTTGGACCCAAAAAGATTATATGGTTGTAGTTATTGAAAATGGAAGGGGCCCTTATTCATCAGGTACATGATTGATATTGAACAGGAAGAACATGGGACCAAGATAAGGCATATTATTTTTTTTGTCCTTTACTGCTTTTCTATACATTAGTTTTCATATTGTATATCAAGAATTGTGACTTTTTTGGTTGCTTTCATAAATACATTTGACATGAATAATTTATTATTATATGATGCAGTTGTTTTATACTATCAGTCATCAATTATTTAATATCGTTGTATGGTATTACTGCTTCCACTTTACTTTCCTATTTTGTTATTTGTAAGTAAATACTTTTCAAATTGGGTCATCGTTTCTTCATTATCACATCGTGGCTCTTGCTACTAGTTGTCAACCTCTGGTGTTTTGGGAATTGCACATAAGGTCATGTGACCAACATGGTTTGGGGTACCTTTGGGCGGCACCCAGAACTAGGAAATTACAAATTGGCATTAGAGGGATTTATTTTCTACATTTTCATTCTATTTAGAGCCAATATACATAGATAGGAAAGAATAGGTAGCTAGATAGAAATAATTTTTTTCATGTAGTAGCTAACTAGTGTATAGGGAAATTCCATGTTACCCGAAATATTGATTTTTTTTTTGAAATTGTTCTAGTATATTTTATTTCACCGTTGAGTGATTCACTTGTTTGTGATATTATGATTTACATCATTGTGGTTCTATTTAGGTTGCAACCTGATGATATGAGGGTATCCCATCTCATGCATCATATAATAACTTTCTAGAGATCACATGTCATTCATTTTTTTCATCCCATATAGGATGAATTACTGATTTCATGATGTTGTGATAGATGTGAGGAAAGATAAGCATGTTGTCATGATAAATGCTTTGATACAATACCTTCTATTCTGATAGGGTATTTTTAATTGTAAGGTTTCATTTGGATGGAAGCCAATCCTTGGTCCCTGAGGTGTTTTTGGACCTCTTAGATCAGAATTTGCTTGATCATGTTTGAAATTTAATTGAATTTTTACATGTTATTTTGTGAATAAGGATGAAAAACATTGATTCATGGAGATTATGGGATCCAATAGGACATAATTGTTCCTGAATAGGATAAAATTTTATGTTTTAAGGGTTCTGAAGAAGTTTGAAAAGATTAATGTTTGGAATCCTAGACAACATGACATGTGGTGTTATAAACACATGCTAGGTATTATTCAATTCTAGATTACTCAACATTTCATAAGTACACACCACGTACCATATGTACAAGATATTTAGTCCTTGGCCTAGTTATTGTCCATGTGATCACAGACACAAGGGTGATAAAATATTGGTAGAACACACAGTGTACTAGGAGTAAACACCGTGTTGTAAAAGACCAGGTATCTAGTCATGTGACTAACTGGGTTTGGGGAAGCATTAGATGACACTCGGAACGTGGACAATACATGGTGGTATACCCAAGATATAACTGTGTAGTTAAATCCATGTAGAATATCTTGGGAAGGATGAAATATTCAAGTACACAATGTGTCTGAGGAGTAACACGCCGTGTGAAGTGGTGTTACATGACCTGGTTGGCAGAGGTACATACCCATGTTAATGCTTAATTGGAGAACGTCATGTAGTGGTTATACACACTATGTAACATTCTATTGTTAAATTGCAATTTTTTCTTCTACTGTTACTTTCTTTCCCTTCTATGATTATGTCCTTGATAATTTTGTACTCATGTTTGCACTTGACCTTGTAGGTTCATGCCACCAAGACATCCTCCAGTTTTTACGTTGTGTACATGGAGATTACAATACCTTAGAAATGTTAGATCAGAGACTACCAGCAGATCCTCCAACTATGCATGTAATTGAACCAGATGTTATACCATATGTAGCTACAGATACACTGTTCTATGAATTCTTTTTTGAGGATGTTACAGACTATTCAGGGAGTGCCACATCCTACCCCAACTATGGCAGTGTTGACGTGGGTCTACCAGCCATAGAATCCTGCAACATTTTAGTGGAAAGAGAACCACAGGCTGTAGAGTCACGTTTTGAAGCCATGATTTCTATCTTAGAGAATTTGGAGATGCCTTCAGAGACAAGGGTGATGATTTCAATGTACATTCTACATGATTCTACAAAGAGATGGTGGGGAGTTTTCTCATTGGTGGAATGTCATTGGAATATGTTTAGGGATGCGTTTTAGAGGACATTATTTGACTACTTCTACCCTGAGACATTGAGGGCCGATAAAGAATTAGAGTTCTTTCATTTGGTGCAGGGTTCTATTTCAATAATGGATTAATATTATAATTTTATAGAGGTTCAGCTCTATACACCTGTTCTAGGATGTGAAGAGTTATATCTGGAAATCCTATTTAAGGATGGTCTCAGGTATGACATATGTTCACATGTGAATGTTTTCAAGGTTACTTCGGTGATGGATAAAGTGAATCAGACGCTGATTATAGAGAGTAATATTAGAGTGATGGGAGCTCTAAGCCAGGGCAACTTAGCATACATGGCTAGTGCACCTTCGATAGATAGCTGGAAGTGTCATAGGAAGCTTTCACAGGATATTTCTTCAGGTATCCAGGATGTAGGAATCTAATGTGGGAAGATTGGGAATATGAGACCATATTGTCTGAAATTTCCATTCGAGTGTCGATAATTCATCATGATGGGTCATATTCCACATTTTTCTATATTTTCTCACCCTCGGAGAGTGATAATGGTTTTTTTAAGACTCAACATTCAGAAGTAGGACCACCAGTTTCTCATCAGTCAGGAAACTAAAGTTCTTCAGGACATTCAGTCTGAGGAGGTGGTCATGGCTGTGGTAGTAAGACTACAGGTTTTTAATGACAGTAGTGTGGATCAGCTCAGGGTACTCATGTAGGGTCACATGGCCACGATATAGGTCAGAATTTTTCCGTGGAGTATACCCAATAGTATAAGGATCCTAGACCCTATACAGTTAGATGTATGATTTTATTCACATAAATTTTATCTTATTCTATTTTTAATATAGGGGAATACTATAGTTTAATTTTATCTTTTATTATGGGGAGCCTTGGTTTCTGTATCATTAATTTTGATGATGTTATGGCAATAGGCACTACGCGGGTGATTAGTATCGCTAGTGTAAAACAGTTCAAGGAGCAACCGCTTGATATTGGTGGGTGATAAAACACATTTTTATTGAATATTTTATTGATAATAAATGATATAATTTACATAAATTATGATAAATATGATCATTTATGGAATATGAGGGATTAGATCATTCAATTGAAAATTTGATGGGAACTCCTATTTTGTCATTTTTAATTCACTATAGAATTTTGGGAATAAATATTTTTATTTAAAGTATTGTGAAAAAAAATTGTAATTGGGTTCTTCAATTAATAATATAAAATTTTATTTAAGACATGGGAGATGGATTGTGCTGTTGGTTAGTGTAAATGTCCCATGAAGACAATGTTGTACTGAACTATCTAGATTAGACATCACATCACCATTTTGGTTGTATCATGTTCATCTAGACGTTCATTGGGCCCAAATATGATGGGAAGCTCAGGTAAAGGATTATTCACAAATTATCCTTCTAGAAGGCCATCCTGTTCACACATTTTAGAGGTCAACATTGTGGTGCAATTGGGATTAAAAAATTTGGATGAATATCCCCTTCACAATTAAAAATGTTTTGTATACCTAGACCTACACAACTCTATATAAATGACATTTTCACTCATTTAAAGGGTTTGTTGTGGATTTGGGAAGGTTTTTATGAATTGGAAACTTTTGGGAACACCTTAAAACCCCCGTAAGATGTAAGGCCTTGTGCAACGTTCTCTTCCACGAAAGATCTCCTCTCCCACCTCCACTTTGATTTCCCTTGTTTTTTGCTTGTATTGGGAGATTCCATCCATAAATATTCTATGTTATTCTCTTTTAGATTATATTTTTATTCATGATATGGAATATAATAGTGGATATGATATTGGATATTCCCCATTCAATCCATTTCTAATGAAAAATGTATCCACGATGACAACTCCACCCAGGGAAGTGTGAATTTCTTCGTAGTTGATATAACCCCTACTCCCTTAATTAATTTAATTTGAATAAGTAAACAAATTTTAATTAATAATTTGGGATCAATAAATTTTTTTTAATTTCTATGATTACTCGATTAAATTTTACTTAAACTCGTGGTTGGACATGTGTATAGAGTGTGAGTGAAACCTCAATAGAAAAATTTAATCAACTTGGGATAGAATTATATTGTGAAATTTTCATACCTAAGAAAAATTAATTCGCAAATATTGGGAGGATATAATACACTAATTATGTATTTTTCATAATATGGATTTTGAATCACAATCAAAGTAGGTTCTTCCATTGGAAATTCCTGTGTTGACCAAAGGATTGTTTTTCCAATATTTTTTGTCGTGATTATTTCCATAAGGTTTGGATGATTACAAGGAAAGTGGATGAAAATTGAAGGAATTATAATAACATGGGATAAGGATAAATGAATGGTAAAGGGAGTATATTAGGTTAACTATGTCTTCTCATATAAGTGTTTTTAAACAAACTATGTCTTTGATTTTTCGTTGTATATTGTTTAGTATATTGTCTGAAACTCATAGATCCATCCCAATCACGTGTTTCATTTATTATCACTTATTTACCTTTTTTTATTTTCATCAAGTATATTAATAGTTTTTTTGTTCATTTACTCCTTCAAAAAATGACATAGGTCATCCACTGTGATTCACTTATTCAAATAACAGATATTATTTTGAGATCGTGTTCGAAAACGCTCATCAAATTGGCACTGTTTCTAGGGAGGAACGTTTTTTATTCAACCATTGTTAGGTAATATATTTATTCCTATTTTTTATTTTGTTACATTTATTCTCCTACCTTTTCTTTTCCATTCTTTCTTCCCCACATCTTTTTTTGGACCATAAATTGAAACCTAATTTAATTACATTGGTGTCCGCTTATTTTCAATTTTTACTTTTCTATGATTTATGAAATGATGTAATCCTAGGGATCTCCATGATATAAACACAACGATTGATTACAACCTTAGGGCTCAAATCATACAATCTCGGACTATGGAAAGGCTTTACCTTTACCCAACTGGGGAATTCTTCAACTTTATGAATTTTGAAATTGGAAACACTTCTAAAACAATTATTAAATAGGATACATTGACAGATAATAATAAAAATTCACTCAATAGAACTATTTTAGATTTTGATTCACCTAATATTGATTATCAACCAACCTGAATTTCATATCTAACTCTCTAATCATACATTGAAGTATAATATTTGTTAATTCACCTTATTCCAAAATATCATGGCTTATATGTTGAGGATCCCAAAAAACAATTAAAATAATTCAATATGATATTATCAACAATGAAACCAATAAATGTCCCTAAAGGAAAAAAATAAAACATAGATCATTTCCATTGACCCTTTTTGGAACTACTAAGTATTGGATGTCTTATTCACAGCCTAAAGATGTAATATGTTAGAACTATTTGAAACGTCTTTTATTGTAGAGGTTTATTTCTAGCATCAAGGACCACTTCCATTATAATACAGGTCATAGGGATAAAAAAGGAACTTGGGGAGTCAATGTATGAGTATTGGGAGAGAATCAAAAAGTTGTATACAAGAATCCCACATCACCAAATATGGGAGAATCTCTTCATTCATTACATTTATGTACTAATCACAACCATGGAGAGAGATGGCACAAATCTCCCATCAATTTAGAGATCAATGTACCCCACATTTTGGAGGAGTAAATTAGTTTAGTCTACATTTTCTTGAAATTCATTAGGTCGATACCATGTTTTAAGAATTCAAAACTATGGTGAGATTGATTGCTTTGGATCAAAACACATCCCAACCCCCTCCTTTAAGGCCTTGTGGCATTTTCCGGAGACAATCCACCCAACTGACAGTTTCCCCCAACTACAATAAATAGATGATTGTGCAGTAGTGTTTCTTAGGTTACCATATCATTAGGAACAAAAAACATATCCCCAAAATTAGTTTCATTCCTTTTCTACAATATACATCAAAAGGTGGAAAGATCGATTTTACATGAGGTATGCATTTGGAAAATAACAAATACACCTTTTTCAGCAAAACTTCAAGTAGAGTCCACTATTCAATATGGTTTCCAACCACCCCAAAGGTGATTTGAAGCTCAATAATCTTCAAGTCAACAACAAGGTTCTTCTAAGAAATATGTATATTCTAATAATGATTATGTTTTAAAATATATTGTTCTTAAAAAAATGAGTTGAAGAGTCAAAATTCAGAGTTGAGGGAGTTGAAAACTCAAATGAGACAAATTTTCCCCTCCCTCCATGATATGGTAAATATAAATTCTATAAATATACCTTCCTAAGCTACTCCAAATACAAAGGGTAATGTCAGTGCCATCACATTGAGAAGTGGAAGGTAAAAAATTGTGGCTTCTGCACTTACCATTCCACCAGGATTCACCTTAAAATCATAGAATCTCTATTCAAGAACAGCTGATGAGCATCCCAATGAGAAATAAAAATTTACGAAAAATATTTATTATGTTTATCCTAAATCCATTCCCCTTCTAGAAAGGGATGTACAAGCTAAGAAGATGGATGAGGATGTGATGAAAAAAGATATTTTGGACACATTCAAGCATATGATGTAAAAAATCCCCTCATTGAGGCCATTAAGAAAATATAAAGGTATTCCAAATTCCAAAAAGAACATCATACCAATAGATGATGCATCAAGAGGAATGGGGTATCAATCTTGGAAGGAATGTCTCATCGCCCATTACAGTAACTCTAGGAATCCCATCAAATTGAATGTTTTTAGGGAAATTCACAATTCATGAATTATAGGGGAGATAAACTTTTCGGATTCTTTATGTGATTTAGGAGCTTCCATAAATGTGATGCCTCACTATGTGTTCTCTTATTTATAGGTTTATTAGTTGAAGTTGACTGAAGTAGTGGTGAAGATGGAGGATATAGCTGTAGCATATCCAGTGGGAGTCCTTGAGGATGTACTTGTTCGGGTAAGAGACATGATATTTCTAGAAATTTCTTCATTCTTATCATGGAGGATAATCTAGTATTTTCTCATGCTCTAATTATTTTAGTTAGGCCCTTTTTCAAAATTGACAAAACAATCACAAATTTCCATGATGGTACACTTTCCATGGAGTTTGGAGATGAATTTGTGATATTTATTATCATTGATTCCATGAAGTACCCCTCAAAGGACCATTATACATTTGTTTTCTCGCATTTAGAACCACCAAATAAAAATCCCATGTAATTTTATTGTTCTATTCCTAGGGATATTATGAGTATTGGCTCTAGTTTAACGTCTAAGAGAACCTCCACTCCTATATAGAATGAAAAAAACACTCTTATATTTGATTTTGAAATGGATTCATATTCTAATTTTGATCATGTTCACTATTATTATGAATTGGATGTTGAATATACTGATGGTTTTGATGAATCATTCTATAATTTTGATGTTTTATATTCGGGTACTGATGTTTATTGTTCTCAAATTTCAGTTCCTTCATTGTCTCGTTCCATACTACAACCTCCTTCATTAGAACTACAGATACTGCCACAAAATCTCAAATACTCTTACTTGTTGAGTGGTAAAAGATTACATTTTTCATTTCTAGCAATCTCTCTTTTGATCATGAAGAAAAACATTTGAATCTTATGAAGCAAAACATCATGGAAATTGGTTGGACATTGGTTGATATATCTGGTATTATCCCTTCAATTTGGATTCATAGGAATATTTTTGAGAATGAGTCTAAACCAGTGAGGTATCCACCAATGAGACTCAATCCATCCCTTAAAGAAGTTGTAGAAAAGATGTTGAGAATTTTCTTGAGGCAGGGATAATCTTTCCCATTTTAGATTATAGGTGGGTAAGTCCTATTCCGTTTGTGCCTATGAAAAATGGCGTTACAATTGTTAAAAATGGGAATGATGAGTTAGTTCCACTGAGGGAGAAAAATAGTTGGTGTGTGTGTGTTGATTATAGGAAAAAAATCAATCCACTCGCAAAGGACCATTTCCCCACCCATTTATTAATCAAATGCTAAGAGACTAGCTAGGAAGACAAATTATTATTTCTTGGATGGTTTTTTTGGTTATTTTCATGTTTGTGTAGGTCATGAGGATTAGGAGAAGACAACATTCACTTTTCCATTCAGAATATTTATCTACTTGAGGATTCCATTTGGAATTCTAAATGCCCAAGGTACTTTCTAGAGATTCATGGTGAGTATTTTTCAGATTTTATTGAGAACTACATGGAGGTATTTATATATGATTTTATAGTATATGGATCCTCATTCGATGAATGAAAAAGTATTTTGGGATAGGTGTTGAATCATTTTATTGAGACTATCTGGTCATGAACATTGAAAAATGTCATTTCATGGAATATAATGGCATTTTCTTAGGGAATGTAGTGTCAAAACATGGGATAGTGGTTGATAAGTGTAAGATAGTAATTATTTCATCCTTACCCTATTCTTCATGGGAGAGTGATATTAGATCATTCCTAAGGCATATATGCTTTTAACGGAGCTTCATCAATGATTTTAGTAAGATTTATCTTCCTTTTTCATGATTACTTCAAAACGATTTTGATTTTGTTTTTGATGATTCATGCATGCTTTCATTTGATGAGATGAGGAAGTGTGTGACCACTCCACCAATCATACATCCCCCACAATGGGAAATTCCTTTTGAGAATATGTATGATGCATCAAACATTTCAGTTAGAGCAGTCTTATCAGAGACAGTGGAGGGGAATTCACATCCTATTTCATATACATAGAGAAAACTAGATTATGCCCAATCGAACTACAATACCACGAAAAAGGATTTATATTACATCATATTTTCTTTAGATAAATTTCATTCATATTTATTGGGCTCTAATGTAGTTCTTTTCTCTGACCATGCATCTTTAAGGTACCTTCTTGATGAAGCAATCCATAAGGACTAGAATTATATGATGAATTCTCCTTCTTCAAGAATTCTATGAGCACCTTTATTCCAATGGAAGCTAACACCTTGACCCAGGTACCACATCAGGACACTCTCCCTGATAAGCATCTCTATTCCATATCTTGTACACATCCTTGGAATACTAATTTATTTAACTACCTTATTGCATCTTAAATACATAAAAATTTAAAGAAATATCATATCCACAAACTAATGAGTTAGTCTCAGTGTTATGTGTGGGATGATCCATACCTCTTCTAAATTTGTAGTGATCATGTTATTAGGAGCTGTTTTTTTATCATGATTTTGAGTCTATTCTATAATTATGTCATACACTTGTTGGTGGTGGAAACTTTTGACCTCAACAGATATCTAGGAATGTTTTAGACATTGGTTTATATTGTCCTATATTATTCCATGACAAACATGTGTTTTTTAATTCATGCTCTTGTTGCCAACACATTGGGAACATTTCTTGGAGACATGGGAGGCCCCAACATCCCATACTATTCTATGAGATTTTTGATGAGTGGGGAATTAATTTTATTGTTACTTTTCTATGTTCACTAGGTTTTTTATATATTTTGGTTTCTATTGATTGTGTGACATAATGGGAGGAGGCTAATTCCACCAGGACTGATGATTCTCATGTTGTAGTGGATCTTTTCAAAGAAAATATTTTTGTGGGTTTGGAGTTCCAAAGGATATCCCTATTTTTCAGGGGATACACATCTGCAATAGGAATATCAATTCCCTCCTTTAGAAGTATGAGGTTATAGATAAATATTAAATGTTATAACACCCCCAATTAAATGGCCATGCAATGGATTTAAACCATGAGTTGATACACATTTTGTAGAAAACCATGCGTCCAAATTGGAAGGATTTGCCACGACCCATCCTCCGGGCCCATGTCGTGACTACCCCAAGCCTTCCTTCCATAGGCAAGGGGCTGGTGACCAGCACCAAAGGAATAATCCTGAAAAAAAGGGAAGGCATTTCCTTTAAACCTATAACACAAACTGTCTGATAACAATCTGTAGAAGAAACAAGTACTAGAATAGAAAAGAAAATTGTGCTGAAAGTAAGTGGGCTAGTATACAAAATCAACTGAAGTAAAAGTACAAGTAAAAAAGGAATACAACTCCTAGATCATCCACCAAAAAATCCTACCTTATGGGTAGGTACAGAACTCAAACAACTCGTCCCTACGGTATGTCCCGTCTAGTCCAGCTCCGAGCAGACTCCCGTTCGTCACCCTTAGCCTTGATCACTACTGACCATCGTCTGCACAGAACACAATAAGGTGCGGGCAAATCCCATGCAGGGGTGAGTACAAAAATACTCAGAAGGGTACCCTAAGACCCCCAATGATCTCCCAGAATCCACAAAGGATAAACCACAGAATAAAGATTCATTCACAAAGTAACAACCAATCCTACTTTGGTATATGCCCATACATATACCTATGTTATCAATCACAGTCCGGCTCCAACAATCGATCCCAAGAAAAAAACAATCCACAAAGGAAGTAAAGTCAATCACCACAATGATAATGGTTTAATGACATAACTCGGATCACACATGTATACATATTTTGTAGAGTGATAGATATGATTATATGTAGTCACTGATTCATCTAAGCTGTCAGACCCACACGGAATATAGGACCATCTAAGCTGTCGGACCCACTCAGGATACAGGAACAGATATTCTATCGGACCCACATAGGATATAGCAATAGAAGTCAGAAATTTTAGACACACGGAGGATATTGGTAAAGTAGTCATCGTTGTCAAACCCATAGAACAATTCTGGTACAGTAGTCATTACTGTCGAACCCACAGAGGATTCCAGTACAATATCATCGCAGACAGCCCTAGGGTTCCCACACACAGAATGCTCGATTCTTGTAGGGTTCACTCCTCAATCCAAGTGTCTACACATCAACTTCCACCAAGTCACACAAAGAAGAATCTCAAAGATCTGCCACGTCATAGGGGTAAAATAAAAGTAGTACGTGTCCAAGACACAGAGTTGAGATGACCAAGCCATTTTCCAAAAAGTACACTGTGTGTTGGTGTAGTTACACAACATGTCTTCAGAAGACAGGTACTTCCTGTGTACAATGGCCCGTATCAAAGGGATGTTCATGTAGAAAAGTAAGTACACGGCATGTGTTATGGTTACACTCCATGTCCAAGCATCTGGGGTCGGCTTTGTGTACACTGGCCATGTGTTCGTACACGGCCTCAATCCCTGTTTTCCAACCCGTGTAACTGGTACACAGGGTAGCTCGTGTTACTGGACATGTCAGGCCATGTGGCGGAGTACATGACCATGTACTCTACCTCGTGTCCATGTATCCCCGGATACGCGCCGAGTCTCGCGAGGCTACTTCTGCCATTCTGCGTAGAGAGTACACGCCGTGCCTCTTGGTTGTGTAATTTTCCTATGTCTGTATATTTTCCCAAAATACATGTTGTCCCTCGCAAAGCTGCTTCTTCCATTCTGCATAGAGAGTACATGCCTTGTGTTCGGGGTCACACGTCGTGTGTTATTTGGGTAACATCCAAAACTCAAGCCGCAGTACGCCCACACTACATGTCGTGTTCGTTAGAATTACATGTTGTGTATTCTGGAATATTCCTAAAATGACGCCTCAGGCTAGCGCACCTCCTATAGAGTCCATTCTTCATTTTTATGGTCCGTTCATCAAGAAACATTGGACACTTGGTCACCTCGTTGTCTCGTAATCGTCTCCAGTGGTTTTGGGCCTCTGATCGACTCCAAAAACACGATTTTATTCACCCGCCCAAAGAATTGTCGAAGGACGGTCCTTTCCATTCCTTTTTTATCTGTCACCCGCTATCGTCGTCGCACCTCTGAAATGTCGTTGTGATCTTGGTTCTTCAATTTGGGATCATTGTTTCTCACAAAAAACTCACAACGATCTGGTGTTTTTCACCCATGAAGAACACACATAACACACCAAACATTCACAAAAATGGCGGATGGATCAAGGCATGTTCATTAGGTCTGGTCCATCTACATTATTTTGGTAGCAAGCGGGAAAACGAAAACAAAAATGGAAGGAAGAATCATTTTTTCTCAAATCAAAACACACACCTACTCTTTGTAAGTCCACTCATCATTCTAATAGTCAGTTCTTCATGAAACATTGGACACTTGGTCTCCTCGATGTCCCGTAATCGTCTCCGATGTTTTCGGGCCTTCGATCAAATCCAAAAACACGATTTGATTCACCCGCTTGATGAATGGTCAAGGGATGGTCCTTTCCATTCATGTTTTATCTGTCACCTGCTATCATCATCGCACCTCCACTAGGTCGTCATGATGTTGGGTCTTCAATTTTGGATCATTGCATCACACAACAAACTCACAGTGATCTAGTGTTCCTAACCCATGAAGAACACGAAGAACACACCAAACATTCACAAAAACGGGGGAGGGATCGGTCTGTGTTCGTTAGGCACAGACCTTCCGCATTAGTTTGGTAGTATGTGGGTCAAGGGAAACAAACATGGAAGAAATAATCAGACTTTCTCAAATCAAAACACAGCCCTACCTTGATTCGAAGTACGTTGTCAATGTCGTGGAAAAGGGAAGGTGTCGATTCGTTAATGTCGGGAAACGTCTAAGGATGAAACATCTTCGACATTCCTCATGGGAGTCTCCACCTCTTGTGGCTTGGATAAGGATCAATGATGTTATCGTCATTCTTCGGAGATGAGATGCGTTCTTCGTCGAGAGGTTGATGTCCTTCCAAGAGTTCTACAAAGCTCTCCAAGGATAATGCCAACCCAAAATAAATGAATATGATCTCTTATTTTAATGTTGGCATAATGAATTAAAAATAATTCAAAACACTAAAATTAATTAATTATGTCATTATTTAATTTGTGTTGGCACCATTAAGGGGAAGTCCAAGAGTTTCCTCTATTAATGGGAAGCTAAAGAGGATTAAAGGGGGTTTACATGATTTAAAGGTTTCGGGTGGGCCCCACCCTAAAATATCTTCCCAAGGGTGGTTCGGGTTGATGGGCCCCACCACTAACCACCACATGGTGGTTTTAACAAACATTCAAATACAAATGTGTCACACATATTTTTATTTAATTTTCACTAGAAACCCCAGGAAATAAACTCCCAATCTCGATAAAACACAACTGTGATAAAGGTCTTCTTAAGTGGATTCTGGTGCTGTATGTTCAACGGTGCCCTTAGATTTCAATTCTGAGCACCGCTTAAAAAGATATAAAATTCCTCATGTACTTTTACTGAAGGTACCCGAACAAAACTTCATAAATTGATCTCGGGTACACCGGGCCTCAGAATCAGGCACCGTCTAAAAATGAGGACATGTAAAATTCCCATGTATTTATGAAAAAAAATCACAGGATTTATGGGTCTTTACATTCTCCCCACCTCAGGTCATTACATCCCTGTAATCTAAATCACACACTAGGGAAATAAATGTGGTACTGAGCACGAATCTGAGCCTCTTGCTCCCATGTGCTCTATTAATGGTTCCCTTGTTGCTAGTGAACACGCACCAGAGGTATCGACCGTCCACATAGGACCCGCTCTTGTCGATCCTCAATCTCCACTTGAACCTCCATGAACGTTTCCAAATCATCGATGTCCATATTCCTGTGGTCGATGATGTGGGATGGGTCGTGCACTTATCTCCTCAGCTGAGATACGTGTAAGACGTCGTGCACCTGGTGCAATTGAGGTGGAAGAACCAGGCGGCAATACACCTTGCCTACTCTGATGAGGACCTATAATGGTATGATGAATCGTGGTGATAAATTGCTGCCTCTTCCAATTCTCCATAGACCCCCTCGAGGTGAGACCCGTAGAATGATGTGGTCGCCATCCTCGAACTCCAGTGGTCCCCATCTCCTATCAGCATAGGACTTCTTCCTACTCTATGTAGTATTCATCCCCTCCTGGATGATTTGCACCTTCTCCGTCGTATCATGCACCATCTCTGGTCCTACAAGTGCTGAATCTGCTGGGTCAGTCCAGCACAGAGGCGATCTTCAAGGTCGGCTGTAAAGTGCCTTGTAAAGTTCCATCCCGATGGTGGAGTGGTAGCTGTTGTTATATGCAAACTCTAACAAGGGTAAGTGACCCCCCCAACTACGTCCCAAGTCGAGGACACATGCACGGAGCATGTCCTCAAGAGTATGAATGGTCCTCTCAGTCTGATCATCCGTCTGAGGATGGAAGTTGGTGCTCAAGCGAACCAGTGTCCTAAAGGCCTCTTGTAAACCATTACATAGTCAGGAAGTGAAACATGCATCTTGATCAGAGACGATCGTCGATGGAACACCAGGAAGCCATATGTTCTCCCATACGTAGAGGTGTCCCTAGATCTCTACTGAACCCTGTACTCTAATCTGTCAGAGGTGGGCCGACTTGGTGATTCAGTTGACAATCACCTAGATAGAGTCATGTCCTCTAGATGTACATGGGAGACCCATCATGAAATCCATCTATATCCGATACCACTTCCACTCTAGGACCTCTAATGGCTGAACCAAGCCTGATGGAACCTGGTGCTCTGCCTTCACTTGCTGAAAAGTGAGGCATCGTGAGACAAACCCTACTACTACCTTATTCATACCTGGCCACCAGTGCTTCGTCAGAGGTCCTGATACATTTTTGCTACTCTTGGATGTACCACTAGAAGGGAAGTGTGGAACTCCCCCAACACTTCCTCCTCAAGTGCAACTGGGACCATGGTCCATCCTAAGAAGTGAATGATGTGCTCCCCACCTTCAGATAATCCATCAGGTTCCTGCCCTAAGGATATCTGAGAACGTCGCATCTCACAGTCAACGTCCTCACGTTGTGCCTCCCTGAATCGCTGAAGAAGTGGAGGTGTTACTGTGAGAGACTCCAAAAAGGTTTCTCCATCTCTATCCACAAAGGATATCTACAATGCAGCCAACTGCTCCATCAACTCTCCTATTAGTTGAATTCATGATCTCTTGCTAAGACCATCTACTAAAATATTCCAATTCCCAAGAGTATATACTATCTTGATGTCATTGTCTTGGAGGAACATGAGCCATCGTTGTTGTCTCAGGGTCAGGTCTTTTCTGTGATAATATGTACCTGAGACTCTAGTGGTCAGAGTAGACTGTAAAACATTCGCCCATAAGATAATTTCGCCACAACTTCAAGGCAAAGTCCACTACTGAAAACTCTAGGTCATGGGTAGCGTATTTCTTCTAGTGATGTCTCAGCTAAAAAGAAACATAAGTTATCACTGCTCTCTCCTGCATTAGGACACACCCGAGTCTGGTCTCTGATGCATCACAGTAAACTACGTACCCCATTCCCTCCTCTAGCAGCCTCAATATGGGTGCACTATTCAACCACAACCTCATCTCCTGAAATCTCTGTTGGCATATTTCTGACCACACAAAGGGTTTCCCCTTCTTCGTCAAAGCTGAAAGCAGCGCTACATCTTTGGTGAAGTCTGGAAAAAATCTCTGATAGTACCCATCCAGTCCAAGACCGTCACACACCTAGGTGACTCCCAAGAAAGTACTTCCTTGATCTTGACTTGATCCACTGCAACTCTAGCCTCCGAGATGACGTGTCCTAGAATGTGTACCTCTCAGATCTAGAACTGGCACTTCGAGAGCTTACCATAAAGCTGGTTCTCTCAGAGTGTGTCCAGTACTACCCCTATATGATAAGAATGCTCCTCCTTGGTAGTTGAGTAGATCAGTATTATGTCGATGAAGACTATGAAAAAGCGATCGAGGTAAGGCTAGAAGATGTTGTTCATGAGACTCATGAATCCTTCTAGATCATTGGTTACACCGAAGGGCATAACCAAGAACATGTAGTGGCCATACCGACACCTAAAGGCTGTCTTCTAAACATCCTCATCTCATACTCTGAGTTGGTTATATCCTAACATTAGTTCTCTCTACGAGAACCATTATGCTCCCTTGATCTGATCAAATAGGTCTTGAATCCTCAAGAGTGTGTACATGTTCTTTACAGTCACCTGATTTAGGCATCGTTAGTTAACACATTGTCACATTCCCCCATCCGCCTTCTTGGAGAGAAAAATCAAGGATGCCCTGGGTGAAACAAACGGTCGGATAAATCCCTTCCATGCAAGTCCTCCACCTGTACCTGAAGCTCATTAAGCTCGGAGAGAGCCATCCGACATGCTGGAGTAGATATCGGTGTCGTCCCAGGGTATAGGTCATTTTAGAAGTTTACCTCTCTACAAGGAGGTAGTATTGGAATGCCGTCAGGGAAAACATCCACATAATGATCCACCAAAACATGAAAACTCAGACTCTGCACATCAACACCTCTGAGGATGAGACTACCCATCTGATGTGTGATTGGATACCCCTCCCTTGTGTAAGTCCATCCTTCACTGAAAAGGCACCCTTCTTGCTGGTGAAGGTTAACCTAGTCCCATCCATACAGATACACTGCACTTTGTGCCTAATACATTCAATATGGGCATGAACTGTGGATAACCAGTCCATACCCAAAATGATGTCGTAAGGCCTCAGCGCTACTACCAGAAGACCTCATCCAAAGCTCTCTCCAACTAGAGTAGGCTCACACTACTGTAACCAGTGTGTAATCATCATGTTTTCTCTCATACAAGTCCTTATCCATAAGGATTAAGCCAATGGCTTCGTCGGAATATCCGAGCTCCGAAAGAGGGAAGTGGCAATAAAAAGAATTAATCACACATGTGTCTATAAGTACTGTAGATAGGGTGGAGTATACATAGACAGTACCTTGAATATTCTTAGGTGCGCCATGGTCATAGGCCATGACTGACTAGAGCTGAGCCTGCCTCTGTCCGCCAGCACCCCGTAGTCGGGGAGGACCTTCTGGTGGTGGTGGTGGTAGAGCATCAAAATGTCATCCACCACCCGCTGCTCGGCCAGCTCCTCTTCCACATCCACCTACTCCCGGCGGACCACCACATTTCACCCTCTTACTCTACCTGGGAGGTCCCTCTACTGTCTGTTACTCATCTGCATTGCAGGGCGGGAAGTCATGAGCAATGTGGCCCTGCCCTCCGAATGAATAGCACTGCCTACTCCTCGTATATCTGGATGTGTCTCGTGTACCCCGCACAACTGAACCTGTATCCCGGGGTCGGCCACCTGATGGCCTGGTCCTCTTGGACATTTGTGGAAGCTATCTACTATCGGCTGGAGAAGACTCTTCTACATGTCGCAATGTGGTGGGTCTCGCTAGTGGTGACCGCTCAGCGATAAAACTATCCTCTAGGAGGGCTCACTCCAGCACCACCACCTACGTCATGATGCTGAGGGGGATTATCAAAGCCCTGATATCATGCATGAGTCCCTGATCAAAGGTCCGAACCATGAAAAATGGGCCCCGCACCATATCCATCGAGTAGCGCGAGAGGTCAGTAAACCTCACTGAGTACTGAGATAATGCCATGTTGCCCTGCTAAAGATGAAGTAACTCATGAATCCACGCCACATGAATGGTGGAAGGAACAAACTCTGAGCGACATAGTCTCTCGAAGTCTATCCAGAGTAATGATGCCTCGTCATGCACCTAGAGCATCAGGATCCACAATCTTCCTGATACTTCATGTTGGAGTCTGAAGGCAAGGATCACTATGACATCAAATGGTGTCCCTACCAATCTGAAAACTCTCACGACAGCCTCCAACCAATCCTCAACTTCCTGTGGTTCCATCTCTCCCTGGAACCTAGGCGGCCTCTATCACTGGATCTTGTGCAATGCACTCAGATGGTGTTCACTCTCTGATGATGGAGAAAGTGGTATCGGTGGCCCAACGGGTAGTGGTACTGCTGGTACCTCCGCTGTGATAGGGCCCTGTGTCGAGGCCTTATTGCTCGGTGGGCTACCATCTCGTACATATCTCGGAAACCAAGTCGGCTGCCTTCATGGGCCATACTGAAAAGGAACAGGTGTACCATGGTTAAAATAGTATACATGGTGAGGTGACACAAAGTAATCATGAAGAAAACTTTTTCAATGGAAACACACACGCAATCAATGTTTTCGTGCATGATGTCAGAGATCAGAAGTCAGAGTCCTGGTGTATAGATACGTCAGCCGCCACCCCAACACCAGTTTCCCTAAACTAATGACCACACCCAAAACACTTAACACTATTGCCGTTAAAATAATCAGTGTCCATGTTCTATGGTAGTACTGATGCCTACGATATCAATTTTTCACAACTCGTCCTTGGGGCCCATGCCGTGACTACCCCAAGCCCACCTTCCATAGGCCAGGGGATGACAACTAGAACCAAAGGCATAATCCCGAAAAATGGGAAGGCATTGCAGTTAGACCTATAACACACACTGTCTGAACACAATCTGTAGAAGCAACAAGTACTAAAATAGAAAATAAAATGTGCTAAAAGTATGTGGTCCAGTATACAAACTGCAAAATCCCCAAATGATAAAGGGTTAAATGACTATATGATATGACTCATGTCAACAAGGTGCACCTTCCTTTTCAAGAGCCTGTCTGATTAGAACTCCACAGTTTAGCGTGATTGGATTGGAGTAGTGATCAGGATGGGTGACCCTCTATGAAGTTTCCCAGGGTGTGTGTGAGTGAGGACAAAGAACACTCGAAAGGACATGTTTTGTCCTGTGGAAAAAATCATTAGTCATATGACCCATTCAGGCATGTGGGTGGACCATGGGGTGGTCCCCACGTGTATGCGGGGCAACTGGTGGTACCTGGAAGGACAGGACCCGACATCCATGTTAAGGCGGGGTGGCTATGCTGTCACCGGGACCCGGTTGTCATATTTGGTATCAGAGGTGGTACCCAGCCTTAAGTGCGGTGCACTGCCTCGGTTGAGATGTAGGGCCCACAATGGGGGCGTTGTGCTCTAAAGGGGGGGGGGTGATTGTAACATCCCCAAATGATAAAGGGTTAAATGACTAAATGATATGACTCATGTCAACAAGGTGCACCTTCCTTTTCGGGAGCCTGTCTGATTAGAACTCCATAGTTTAGCGTGCATGGATTGGAGTAGTGATCACGATGGGTGACCCTCTAGGAAGTTTCTCAGGGTGTGTGTGAGTGAGGACAAAGAACACTAGAAAGGACATGTGTTGGCCTATGGGGAATGACATTAGTCATATGACCCGTTCGGGCACGTGGGTGGACCCTGGGGTGGGACCCACATGTCTGCAAGGCAACTGGTGGTACCTGGTAGGCTAGGACCCGACGACCATGCTATGTCGGGGTGGTTGTGCTATCACCGGGACCCGGTTGCCACACAAACCCAACTAAACTACAAGTACAAGTAAAATGGAAAAAGGCTCCTAGATCGTCCAATGAGAAATCCCACCTGAAGGGTAGGTACAGAACTCGAACAACTCGTCCCTGTGGTACGTCCCATCTAGTCCAGCTCTGAGCAGCCTCCTATCCATCACCCTCAGACTCAATCACTGCTGACCGTCCCATGTACAGAACAAAACAAGGTGCAGGTGAAGCCCGTGCAGGGTTGAGTATAACAATACATAGTAGGGGACCCCGAGACCCCCGAAGTTCTCCTTGAATCCACAAAGGAAAAACCATATTAGAAAGATGAAATCACTAAGTATCAACTAATCCTACATAGGTATATGCCCATACATATACCTATGTTATCAATCACAGTCCGACTCCAACTCCCGAGCCCAAGCACAAACCAATCCACAAAGAATGTAAAGTAAATCATCACAATGATAATGTTTGAAGGAAATGACTCATCTCACACAAGTATACATCTTTCATATAGTGATAGAGATGATCAGATGTAGTCACTGATTCATCTAAGCTGTCAGACCCACACAGGATACGGGACCACGTAAGCTGTCAGACCCACTCAGGATACAGGACCAGCTATTTTGTCGGACCCACATAAGATATAGGAATAGAAGTCAAACCTGTTAGACCCATAGAGGATCTTGGTATAATATTCATTACTGTGGAACCCATGGAGGATTCTGGTACAGCAGTCATCGCTGTCAAACCCACGTAGGATTCCAGTACATAATCGTTGCAGCCAGCCCTAGCATTCACGCTCATAACACGCTCGATTTTGGGAGGGTCCGCTCATCGATCCAAGTTTCTACACGTCAACTTCCACAAAGTCCCATGAATTAGTATCTCAGAGATCCTCCACTTCATAGGGGGGAAATCCAAGTAGTACATTTCCAAGACACAGAGACGAGATGACCAAGCCATTTTCCAAAAAGTACATGGTGTGTTGGTATGTTTACACGCCGTGTCTTTAGACATCGGGTACATCCCATGTACAACGGCTCGTTTCAAAGGGTTTTATGTGTACAAAATAAGTACACGACATGTGTTATGGTCACACGCCATGTCCAAGCATCTGGGGTTAGCTCCGTGTACACTGGACATGCCTCCGTACACGTCCACAACAATTGTTTGGAAACCTGTGTAAATGGTACACGGGGTAGCCCGAGCTACTAGCCATGTTTGGTCGTGTGGTGGAGTACATGCCCGTGTACAACACCCAATGTCCATTTATCCCCAGGATACATGTCGAATCTCACGAAGCTGCTTCTTCCATTCTGCCTAGATAGTACACATCGTGCCTCTGGCCTTGTAATTCTTCCCATGTCCGTGTGTTTTCCCAGAATACATGTCGAGCCTTGCAAAGCCGCTTCTTCCAATCCGCGTAGAGAGTACACACCATGTGTTTGGGGTCACATGTCATGTGTTACTTGTCTAACATCTGAAACTCAAGCCACAGTACGCCCACACTACATGAAATTTTTGTTAGAAGTACACGCCTTGTATTCTGGAATTTTATCGAAATGACGCCTCCCGCCAGCACACCTCCCGTGTAGTCCATTCATCGTTCTGATGGCCCGTTCATCATGAAACATCAGACACTTGGTCGCCTCGTTGTACCGTAATTTTCTTCAGTGTTTCCAGGCCTCTGATCGGCTCCAAAAACACGATTTGATTCACCCACTCGAAGAATGGTCAAGGGACGATCCTTTCCATTCCGGTTTGATACGTCGCCCACTATCATCGTCGCACCTCCGATAGGTCATCATGATGTTGGGTCTACAATTTGAGATTGTTTCCTCGCACAATGAACTCACAACGATCCGATGTTCGTCACCCACAAAGAACATGAAGAACACACCAAAAATTTACAAACACGGTGGAGGGATAGGGCTGTGTTCGTTAGTCCCGATCTTTCCATGTTGGTTTGGTATCACACGGGTCAAGAAAAACAAACCTGGAAGGAAGAATGAACATTTCTCAAATAAAAACACACCTCTACTCTATGTAAGTTAGTTCTTTGTTCTGAAGGTCCATTCGTCATGAAACTTTGGACACTTGGTCACCTCGATGTCCTGTAATCGTCTCCAGTTTTTTCAGGCCTCCGATCGGCTCCAAAAACCCTATTTGATTCACCCACTCGAAGAATGGTCGAGGGATAATACTTTCCATTCCGGTGTTATCCGTCACCCACTATTGTCGTCGCACAGCCTCTAGGTCGTCATGATGTTGGGTCTTCAATTTGGTATCATTGAGTCGCACAACGAACTCGCAGCTATCCAGTTTTCATCACCCACGATGAATATGAAGAACACACCAAACATTCACAAAAATGGCGGAGAGATCAGGTCGTGTTCGTTAGGCATGGTCCTTCTGCATTAGTTTGGTAGCAAGCGGGTCAAGAGAAACAAACATGGAAGGAAGAATCAGTATTTCTCAAATCAAAACACACCGTTACCTCGATTCAAAGTGCACTGTTGAAGTTTTGGAAAGAGGGTGGAGGTTGATTCGTTGACATTGGTAAATGTCTGAGGATGAAGCGACGTCGATGTTCCTCGTGGGAGGCTCCTTCTCTTTTGTCTTGGACGAAGATAGACTATGGCATTGTCGTTCTTCAGAGATGAGGATCATTCATCATTGAGAGGTTGATGTTCTTCCATGAGTTCTACAAAGCTCTCCAAAGATTATGCCAACCCAAAATAAAAGAATATGATATCTACTTTTAATGTTTGCATTAGGAAATCAAAAGAATTAAAAACACTCAAATTAATTAATTAAGTCATTAATTTATTTGTGTTGGCACTATTAAGGGGAAGTCCAAAAGTTTCCCCTATTAATTGGGAGATCAAGGGGTTTAAAGGGGGTTTAGAGGAGTTAAAAGTTTCATGTGTTCCCCACCCTAAAATATCCTCCCAAGGGTGGTTAGGGTGTTTTGGGTGCCACCACTAACGTCCACTTGGTGGTTTTAATCACCATTCAAATAAAAATGTGTTACACACATTTTTATTTCATTTTAATTAGAAACCCCAAGAAATTAACTCCCAAGATCGATAAAATGCAACTGTGGTAAAGGTATCCTTATGTGAATACTGGCCCTGAGAGTTCAATGGTTCCCTCAGATTTCAATTCTGATAACCTCTTCAAAAGATATAAAATCCCTCACATACATTTGTTGAACATAAATGAAAAAAACTTCATAAATTGATTCCGCGAACACCGGCCTTCGGAATCAGGCACCGTCAAAAACTGCAGACTAGTAAAATTCCCATTAATTTAAGAAAAGAAATTTCCACAGAATTTTTGGGTATTTACATGATTCGTGAAAGTGATGGGATGATACCAATAGGGCTTTTAGGATGACATAAAAAACCTACATCGGTATGTCCCAATTTCGGATTGTTTTTGGGAAAGATTTTCATCTTCCCATGGAAGTTGGGCATCATGATTTTTGGGATATAAATAAATGAAACATTGATATGGACCAACCAAGAATCCAATGTAAGCTGCAAATTCAAGATCATGAGGAAATTTTATTGTCTTTATATGAGAAATCAAGGCTCTACAAGTAAAATTAAAAACGACCTCATGATAGAATCATCCAACAAGGGGACATTCATGTTGGATATAATGTCCTTCTATACAGTTCATAACTAAAGATGATGCATGGTATGTTGTGTTCTTGGTGGTTAGGTCCTTATATTTTATCTAATGTTTTTCCTTATGGTGGAGTGGATACAACACAAGAGGACACTGGAAAGAGCTTTACAGTATTCAGGCAACTTTCTAAGAAATACATTGAGGTACTTACTTCTAATGTAGTGGATTTCATCCCACTGCATGACCCCATCATCACTTGGGAATATCAGGCAATTCCTTACCATTTCACTTTTATATTCTTTTTCCTATTTAAAATTTTACATTTCATGTTCATATACCATCTAATAGGTTCACAATGAGAAAAATTTGACATTTGATTTGTGGGGGAAGGGAAAACCTTTTAGGGTATAAATTTAGGATTTTCATTTGTCTGTTTTGTGTGTATTTTGTATTATGTTTTGAGTTATAAATTTCCAAACAAAACAAGAAAAACCAAAAAAACCAAATCATGTAACATGCTCATTTAGATATGTAATATATGGAAAATTATTGTTTTCAAAATTCATTTCTAGAATAATAATCATGAGTGAGATTTTTTCATCAAGGGTGGATTTTTATAAAAATTGATGTCATAGATGATATTAATGGTTGTGTTATTATACATCATTTTAGATTTTGGGATCATTATTTGAGATATTTGTTCACGGTAAATTGTTTCATTGATTTCCCCACCCATTTTTTTCACGGAAGCATGAATTGTGAAAATATTTCTTTCTCATTTGAAACTATAATCATATTTGGTTAAAAATTTCATTGTACGATCCATACATTCATTTCTCTTATGATCGGTTTCTTTACTATTCCGAATTGACCTATGCGTGTGTACTTGTTATCTCATTATTGTACACCCACAAAAAAATTTGGGTTGTGTATTGGAGAGGTCAAAAATCACTCTTCAGAATCCTTTGATCTTGTTACAGCCTTTACAATTAGTTTCATGAGGAGATCAAACGCGAGTTGAGTGTTGAGTGTGAGATTTTTTCTATGTTACACCCAAAAATAATTATAATAATAAATGAGGGGAGTGATGAAATGTACAAAATATAGGGATATCTCGGTTGGGAGCTGAATATTTTTATTTTGGTAATGCTTAAGTGCATGGTTCATGAACTTCTATTGTAAGGGAATGTAAAACATGATCAGTGAATTAATAGTATGGAATGGTTTGTATACACACACGTGAAGAATTAGTAGCATGGTAGACACATGACATTTTCACAAAGATAAGTTGTATGAATCTCACTGGATTTTATTTTGACACCATTTATGAGAAAATGACTTTAAAATCTATTAATATTGACTATAGATGGGATTATTACTTGGCCTATATCCCCACTGTGGATTGAGAAATATGAACTAGAATATCTTGTAACAATTTTGCCGAATACCTGATATAAGGTTTTTTCCAAGAGTACAAATTGGTAAGTGTGGGGGAGTTGATAAATCACATTTTTATTGAATATTTTATTGATTATAAATGATATAATTTCTTCCCATTATTCTAAATATTTTCAATTAAGGAATATTTGGGATTACATCATTCATTTGATAATTTTACTAAAATTCCAATTTTACCCTTTCAAATTCACTGAAGTATTTTGGGAATAAATATTATTATATTTATTATTGTGAACTAATATTTTGTAACCATTCTCCTGACATAACAATATAAAAATTGTTGTTAGGACATGAGAGCTAGATAGTGCATTTGATCGGAGTAAATGGCACGTGATGACAAAGTTGGACTAAACTATCCAGATTGAACATCACTTCATGAATTAGGTTGTATCGTCTTCATCCGGACATTGATTGGACCCAAAGATGGATGGAATATCAGGGACATGATTATCCACAAATTAACCATCTTGAAATATGGATAATTTGTGAATTTTTTGAATTCATCTTTCTGGTGAACGTGGTGTTAAATAATATCGCTGCATTTCCATTTCACATTTAAAAATTATTTGTAACCCTAGACCTCCACAACTCTATTTAATTAATGGATTATCTCTTTTTACTGGTTTTTCAAATATTTATGATTGTGTGGCCAAATGAGTGGCTCTTGGTAACACCTCACAACCATTGGAATATGTAAGGACTTGTGAAAATTTCTCTTCTAAGATGGCTCTCCTCTCCCACATCCACATTGATTTTCCATGTTTTTATGCTTGTAACATGAATTTTCATCAATAAATATATTGTGTTTTTATATTTTAGAATTTATATAAATCTTATAGGGATAGAATATAAGAGTAAATATGAGATTGTGTCTTCCCCAATCAAACCATTTCTTATGAAAAACTTCCCTACGATGACATCTTCGCCCCTGGAAGAGTGATTTCATTCGAAGTTGATCTAATACATAATCCAATAATTTATCTATTTCAATCCATTACAATATTTTAACTCGTAAATTATTATCAATTAATTGTGATTTAATTTCTAATATTACTTGATCGACTTGAACTTGACCACATGGTCGTGCTTGTGTAAAGTATGTCAATGAGAACCTCAATCGAAAAATCAAATCAACATGGGATAGAATTGTAGGGTTCAAGTCTCATCTCTAAGAACAATTAATTCTCATATATAGGGAGGATATGCTTTCCTAATTTACCATTGACCTTAAATTTCCTTTTGAATCACAATCAATGTAGGGTTTTCTAGTTGGATTCCCCAAAGTTGACCAAAGAATCAGTTTCCAATATTGTTTGTCGTGTTAATTTCCATAGGGTTCAGAGGTTTACAAGATTAGGGGATTAAAATTGGATGATTTACAATAAAATTGGATATTTTTTGATGAATTATGTAGGGAGTATATTATATCCACTGCATCTTCTAATAGATGTATTTCTAATGAAAATGTATCTTTCATTGTTCTCTGTTTGTTGTTTCATTTATTCTTTTAATGTCAAGAAAAAGACCCCCCATATTTTTTCATTTTTAACTTATTTAGATTTACTTATTTTCATCAACCCTATTAAGGGTTGTTTACTTCACTTCCTCCCTAAGAGAATGAACTAGGTCAGCCACTGTGATGCACTTAGTTAAATCACAAATATTTTTTTGACATCTTGTGCAACCACACTCATCATTGGGTTTCACCTCTTATGGGACCTCTATGTCTTGTAGATGACATGCTTCGATGTCATTCTGGAAGTGGATTGATAGTTCTCTTTCCAGACATTTGTTTATTGATATCTCCATAGGGTGAGTTTCACGTCACCATAGGGTAAGATTTTTATACACAAGGGGGAATTGGCAGTCAAGGAACATAGATTTTGACTGGAGGATCATGGGTTTGGCTGAATTATAGCCTAGATTGCTAGTTTATAGCTGGATGACATAGGTACTTCACAGATGTACAATATTATAGTGGTGGATCATTTTAGAGATGTACTTCCAGACAACTTCTAAGATTTAGCTCCAGAGAGACAAGTATATTTTACTATTAAGATTGTACCAAGAGTGACGCTAGTGTCCATTACTCCATATATGATGTCTACACCTGAGTTACAGGAGCTTAAGAATTAGTTACAGGAGTTACAGGTAAAGGTCTTTATCCGAAACTGTACATCACTTTGGGGTTCGCCTGCCATTTTTGCAAAGAAGGTAGACATTTCCCTCAGACATTTTTGTGAATTATCAAATGATGAACCAATTGAAAATCAAGAAATGATATCCTTTTTCTACTATTGATGATATATTTGATCAACCATGAAGAGGACAGGTGTTATCTAAGATTTAATTCAGATCCGTTTGTCATCAGTTCCATGTTAGACGATCAAATACACCTTTTACATCCATTCTAAGTAGGTATGGTCTATAAAAGTATTTTCCTATGTTGTTAAGTCTCACGAATACCCCAAAAGGGTTCATAGAACTGATGAACAATATTTTCCATCCTTACATGGATTATTTTGAGGTAGTCTTCATGGATAATATCTTTGTGTACTCTCAAACATGAAACAACCATACCACCCATCTTGATATCATATTGATTACACTGAGGGAGAATAAGCTATTTCTTAAGATCTCAAAATGACACTTTTGGATGGGCCTAATTTACATATTGGGCCATGTTATCTCAATGATAGGAATATTAGTAAAACCATAGAAATTGAGAGCAATAGTTTTTTGGGAGCATTCCAGAACATATTTTAGGTACAGAGTATTATAAGGCTGGTTGGATACTACATGTTCTATATACAGGACTTTTCGTGCTTGGTAGCACCCTTTAAGGGCCTAGATAATAAGTGTTCAATGTAGTTGTGGACAAAATATTATGATTCATCCTTTCATGATCTGAAAGGGAGGTTTAATTCAGCACCAATAATAATTTTTTATGAGATAGTAAAGAGTTACATCATTTATACTGATGCACCAAAGATATGAAATATATTAGTTCTTGTGTAGGGGGAATGAGTCATTGTTTACAGGTATGAATAGTTGAGGCCACATAACAGGAATTACCGGACACACGATCTCGATTTGGATATAGTTGTACATGCATTGATTTTTTGGAGACATTCTATTTTGGGAGAGCATTTTTTTGGTGTAAACTGTACAAAAAATCATCAAATATATTTTTACATAGTGTGATATGAATTTGAGGCAACAAAGGTCGGCTGATTACAAACTGTATTTAGAAATTTAACTTTCCTATATGCATGTGAAGTGAAACATAGGGGTTGATGCATTAAATAAGGGGAATTAGATATATGTAGCTAAGGAGGCCAACTGTGAGTGGTTGTTAAGGGATTTTTTCTCTAAGATTCATTTGTAGGTGAATGAAAGATATGAGTAGACATTTTTATTTAATCTATAGTTGTTACCTATACTCCATGTGATCGATTAAAAATGATGAAACTATAAGATTCTTAAATAATAGTCCTATGAGAGAGTTTTTCATGTGAGAAACCTATTATTGGGTGGACTATAGGAGATGATGAGGTTTTACATTTCCATGGATGTTTATGGGTGTCAACAGACATAAATGACGAGTTGTTGAATGATTTTTATTCCTTAGTTTTGTATGTTCATCTAGGTGTCAACAAGATTAATCAATATATACACCATGAATAATGGTGGCCAGGTATGAAGATGGATGTTTCTAGTTTTGTTTTAAGTTATTCCTCCTGTCAGTAGGTTAAGGCAGAGTATCAATAACTATTAATACTATTACAACAGTTACCCATACCTGACTAGAAGTGGAATGATATAGAGATTGTTTTAATAACAGTTTCACTGATGTTGCCTCGGGGTAATGGTGCAGTTTGGGTTGTTTTAGACAGAATCATGAAGGTTAACAATTTATTCCAATAAATGGAACTATTGTGACACTAACCTCTTTCACAAATAACATTACATGAATTTAAGCATAATTATGCAATATAATAAAATACATGGATCATCAATTCTAGTTTCTTGGAAGACTAGGTACACAGAACCTATAAAATGGGTAAAACACTACTTTATTTAATATCCATAATGAGATCATAACTTTCTTTGATCCCTTACATCTTCATAGGGTACCCTGGGGAACACATGAACAAAGGGATGAGCTAAAAATCCCAATAAGGGAATGATAATAAGGATACATCATAAGCACATGAGTTAGGAGGTATAACTTAATTATATCCAAATCAAGGATCATATAAAATCATATCATATAAGAATAGGATCATATAAACATGGAATCATATAAATTATTAATAATAAAAAAATTTCTTTATTATGGGTCAAGGATAACCTCCAATCCACTTCCCAATTTTAGTATGGTTTAAGGGTAACCACCTATCTCGTTTCCCATTTTAGTCGGGGTCAAAGCTAACCACCAATCTCGTTTCACATCACATATCATGAGACTAACATTATCCAATGCATTAGAGTGCTATCTGGGAACACCCATTTAAAAAAATTCATGAATTTTCTTTCCACATAAATAATCATACAATATCAACCATACATAAACATAAGGTTACCCATGGAATGAATTTCGTACCACAATAATGACATAAAGCATAAACAATGAGTGCATCATAGAAGTGTATATAAAATAAAAGGTTTAGAACATAAATGTAAGTTCAATAGGAAAAATTGGCATAAAAAATTGTATGTTGTGTAAATCCTCTTTGAAAACATATATGAAATTTGTTTGAGAAACATTATCATTAAATCATTTTTGTGCAGTTTTAAGGAACATACTATAGAGATTTTAAAATGGAAAAAAGGAAAATATTTTATACAAAACTATAATTAAACAAATAAGATTATCATAATAAAAAGACTGATTTTATAAACACTATTTCGGCTTAAAACATAGTATACATGTCACTTGAAATTGGTTAAAATTTTTGGGGAAGTTCTCTTAAAACAAGTTTTCTAATCATGAAGATCCAAGGAGGGAATCATTTAAAACATGTATATACCCAAAAGAGAGTGATAAAAATGCCTCATTAATGATTTTTTTAAAATAAATATTATTTAGAGTATATAAATAAATAATATATATAACTCCATTTTGATATAAATAATGATAAGGCAACCTGAAATAACAATGAAGGTTCAGGTAGAATTCGTTAAGATTTATCTGCATGGTGTCGAGTGTAACTAAGAGGGCACAATGATAGAGAAAATGAGTTTCTAATCACTTATACATTATGAGGGAAGTATAGGGGAGGTGCGTAATTATACTCCATTATTAAGGATTACACATAAAAAGTCATAGCAAGGAAGACAATCGTAATTAAGAGAGAAATGAAGAGGATCCCTTACATTAAATCTGGTGGTGTTTTACACTTGTTATTAATGAAATGAATACAAAATTAGGTTTATTAATTATTAATTCTATAGAATATTCTATGTCTATATTATTTATTATACATGTTTTATTTTTATTTTTAATCATTTTAATTGGTTATGAGGTTCAATTTCATAGTTCGGGTCTATTTTCGTATTTGGTTTTTAATGATTAGTTCATGTTTGGATAAACATTTATAACAAAATCAGTTGTACATAATTGAAGTTTCATGTTATTAGTGAAAATATGGGAGATTTAATATTTTAAAATTTAATATGGTTACTTAGAGTGAAGTATTATTATTATATAGAACCTTAGTTACAAACATATTTGTTAAACGGTGGGTTTGATTACAATGAACATGTTTTGTTGTTTAACATAATACCATTAATACAAAAGGATTAAAAACAATTCTAATGATATATTATATAAATAATTATCTTTTTCATCTATTAAAAAAATGTTTTTCTGACCAATATTTAAGATGTTAATAGAAATTGATAAATTTTTGTCTTTGAATGTGCTAAATTATCATATCTCAAACGGTGATTTCATTTCTATCAAATAAAAGATGTGGAAAGGAGAGATGATAATAAAATATCCCATTAGAATACAACATTCCGGTATATATATGTTACTAGAGTTATCATACTATGTTGGTTAAGGGAGGTGTGGAAAGAAAAAAGAAAATAAAAGAACATAAAAGAAATAAATGAATTTGATAGAGGAATTTACCTCTTGAGTTTATCTCTTTTGAGAACCTCTTAATGGGAGAAGTTATGGTATTTTGAAGTTACTAGGGGATGTTTTTATGTGGTGGAGGATCTTTGGGAGAGATTTTGGAAGAATATTGGAACGTCACAAGTCTTGAGAGGAGAGGATAGAATAGGGAGTGGGGGGGGGGGTGATAGTGGAAGAGAGGAGGGTTTTCAAAATATTATAATCATTAATTTATTATTTCATCACAAGACAAGTTATAGTTTGTATTATATAACCAGTAATA
Source organism: Viscum album (assembly GCA_963277665.1). Lineage (NCBI taxonomy): Eukaryota > Viridiplantae > Streptophyta > Magnoliopsida > Santalales > Viscaceae > Viscum > Viscum album. Next base: position 287,443,681 of record OY728166.1, on the reverse strand, counting down.
GTAATAAATTCATGTGATTTAGAAAAAATTGGGCTTACATCAGCATATCATCATTAATTACTCAATAAATCCATTATTTAGCATTTATCTTAAATTTTCGTATTTTACTATTCATCAAAAAATTCAAGTATTTTAGAAATATATAAAAAATATACCGTATCCATTATACAAGTTAAAGAATCCAAAAATGAAATATATTTTATAGAAATAATTTTCAAAATATGAATAATTGAATACTTTATTAAAATCATATTTCATTATTAAAAACTAGTTTTAAATCATTTATTTAATTATTCTAAAATATAGGTACAACAAACTTTCACATGAATATTTTTTTATACTATAATAGGTAATGTTAATATTTATTAGGGTATATCACTATTCATAAGGGTGACTTTACTATTCATAAGGGTTGGTTACTATTCACCGAAAATTAATTTGTTCTTATTGGAACCCAAATAACTTACTAATCAAAACCGTGTATGACAGATTTTAAAAATTCCAAACACAAACCTGACAAAATTATGTTTAAATGTCACATAGCACTTATTAGTTCATTATTTTTTTATTTCAGGTGATTATATGAAATATTTGGGAAAGTATAATTTTCATTTATAAAACATTGGGTCATTACATTCTCCCCCCATGAAATTTCACTCTCAAAATTTCATTTTTCATTGTAATCCCTAGATAGTTTCATGTACGTTTCATTAATTTCATCCTCTAGTTCACGTGTTTCCTCTTCTTACTTGTGGTTACACCATTGTACATTGACCTATAGTGTAGTCTTGTTACGTAGAACATTATCTCTACAATCCAATATCCTCACTGGCTACTTCTCATAAGAGAGATCATCATCCAACTGTACCACCTCTGGAGAGAGTACATGTGAAGAGTCCATTATGTACTTATTTAATAGGGATACCAGGATGAAATCATATACATTTGAAATGTTAGGTGGATGTGCTAGTCGATAGGCCACATCTCCAACTCGATCAATGATCTCGAAGGGGCCGATATACCTGGGACTTAGTTTCCCTTTCATTCCAAACATCATGACCTTATTCAAAAGAGATATGCGTTGAAATACCATTTCACCAACATTGAGCTCAAGGTATCCTCGATGGTTATCTATATAACTATTTTGTCAAATTTGGTCTTCTTTGATATACTACTATATTGTTTTCACCTACTCTACATTTCATCGACCATTTCAGGTCCTAACAACTTATTCTCGTTGAGTTCATCCCAACATGTCGGTGTTCTGCACCATTTCCCATAAAGGGATTTATATGGTGCCATTCAGATGCATGAGTGTTAATTTTGGTTGTAAGATAATTCAACCAATATAAGACGTTGGTCCCATACACCTTTGAATTCCATAGAACATGCTCTCAATATGTAATACAGTGTTTGAATAGTCTGATCAGATTGGCCATCAATTTGGGGATGATAGGCCGTACTGATGTTCAGTTCAGTGCTTAAGGAATGTTGGATACTTTTTTAGAACATCTTGGTGAATTTAGGATCACGATCAGATAAAATAGATAGTGGTAACCCATACAGCATTACCACTTCTTTGATGTAAATACGATCATGTTGATCCAATGAGAAGTCCTATCGAATCGTGATAAAGTGAGGTGTCTTTGTATGATGCTCCATAACAACCTATATAGCATGGTTTCCTCTAGTTGTCCTTGGAAGTCCAGTGATAATGTCCATGGTAATGTTCTCCCAATTCCATGCTGGTATTGGTAGTAGTTTCATCATCCCCTTATACTTGTTCTTCTCAGTTTTCACATAATGATACACCAGGAACATTGATGTATATTCATAAAGCTTCCCTTTTATATTGTTGTTGATGCTCCTTTCGTCACAGAGTCTAAAGCAAGGAAATGAAATTGGGGAAGATCCGAATTCAAAGTGATTCAAGCATTGAAGAAATGTCAAAAAATTGACAAAGAAGAAAGAAATAAGAATGGCATTTGAACTTGTCTCGTTTTTTTTTACACAAAGGACTTGTTCTTACTTTGCAGAAATTTTAAGCCATCAAGGAGGCCAACCGTGGACAACCACCTAGAGCTCATGCGGGACCTGAGGGTCAACCGCGCTCAAAGGGTGTCCTCAAGGCCAAGGCGACACCCTGAGGTAGCGCGCCCCCGGAGGAGCGCGCATGGCGGGCGCATAGTGCGCCCGAGGATCATAGTGGGTGCTTAGAGCGCGCCCGCAGAGGCAGTGGTGGGCGCAGAGCGCGCCCGCAGAAGAACTCGGTGCGGGGAGGCACCGAGAGGGAAGAAGTTTAATCGAGGTGTAGCCAGCAGCGCTACTTTGATAAACCGTAGAAAAACTGGGAGCCGCTTCGATGTGGGACGCGGGATTTTCATCCGGGCTCTAATCTCGGCCGTCCGCTTCATCCCGCGTCGATCCAGGCCGCACGATCAATCTCGCGCGAGATGATCTAATCGCAGCCACCCGCCTTCATTAAACGGCCAATCCGACGGCTCTTCGAACGTCTTCAACCTCAAGCTCGAGCCGAGGACACGCCGTGCCACCCGCGCACCTCTGTTCAAACCAGACGCCTCCTGAAGCCGGTTTTCGAGCATCCGGCCACCTCCGGCGAAGCTAAAGACTCCATCCGGTTCGTCTGGCCCTAAGGAACACAACCATGCATAAAAATAAGTTTGCATGCAATGTTTGGAGAATTTAGAGGTTGGCCGAGGAAAACGAAGTGCCGAGGCCATGAAGGTTCGCGTTTTTCATGGTTTGGACCAAATGAAGGTTGTGCATGCGTTCTAAGTCGCATGCACGTGAAGGAGGAAAGTAATAAAAGGAACCCATGTTCAATAGAGGATATTTCAAAATTTGTATAAAACGGTTAAGATCCGAATATCTCGGTGGTTGAAGTATGTTTCTCTCACAACCGCTTCTCCCTTGCCTATAAAAAGAGAGGCCATGGCAATGGAGAAGGGGGCTGAAGTTTTGTTAAAAAAAATAAAGTCTCGTGGGTGCATCCCTCTGCCTCGCGAAGTAAGGAGCCCCGCGAATTCTTGCATGGCTGAAGAACTCAGTGCCACCCGAGGCCCGAAGGTGATCCCTGCGCTCTACCCCTTTGCGTGACAGGATGGAGAAGTCGGGCAGTGCGACCATGCGCGCCCCCCTATGTACACCGCGCCCCCTTGCGCGATAGGCAATTGCGCGCCACCCACAGCACCTGCGCGCCTTCCCCTTTGCGTGGCAGGAAGACCTCGGGGCCACAGAACCTACGCGCCGATTGCATCAAGCCCTTGCGCAGCTGTTTGAAGAAGAGAGACACTCAAGCATACCTTGGGCACACCACTTGCGCAGCTGCCGCTTGCACTAAGTACTTGTGCGCCCTTGCTCCCTTGTGGGTTGCGTGATCCGTGACTCTAGCACTTGCTTGGTTGAGGCTTGTGCGGCAGTAGGCCATCTTGCACTCTTTGAGGCCTGAGCAACACGCGGCCCTTTCACAGAGAACATCCTACGGGCAGTAGGTGTGCAAATGGTATAGGCCGAGAGGCCCTTGTGTATACAAGAAGAACTGAAGGTCGTATGCCCTTGTGTGTGAAAAATGGAGAAACAAGTGTGTGCATAAGGAGTGCACACATTGAAGGAGAATCCGAGGCCATATCTTGTGTGTGTGCCAAGTGAAGACACCCTATGGGTGGTTTATGTGCAAAGCAATAAGAGGCCGTAACCTTGTGTGGGAGAAAAGTGAATAGCACACTTTGAGTTTGTGTGTGCTAAGCAAGTGGAAGAGGCCAAGCTCACTTGTGTGCAAAAAATTAAAAGAATTGTATGCAAGAAGAAGTAAAAGGCCGAGGCCCAAGCTCACTTGTTCACCAAATGAAGAACATACCCACAACTTGTGTGTGCACCAAGTGAATACCACACTCATTAAGTTTGTGCAAGGAAGAGGTCGTAACCTTAAGAGACCTGCGCGCCAGCAAGGACCTGCGTGACCTAAGGACCTACGCAACCTAAGTACCTGCGCGACCTAAGTATTTGCACACTGCTTAAGGACTTGCACGCAAATTAGGGATTTGCACGCCGCTAAAGTACTTGCACGCCGCTTAAGGACTTGTGTGCTGCTTAGGGACTTGCGCGCCTTTCATGACTTGCGCGCCCCTACCTTTTTGGGTGCCCATATCGCCCATTTTTACCCCTCTTAAGCCATTACACCATTCCTTTTCAAGATTTAGTCTTCAAGATACTCTTCAAAGCCATTTAGGGCATGATTTCTTGATTTGACTTCCTTATATGAAAGGAATTCGGTGTAATATCTCTCAAAACCTAGTGATTTATACATCTTTATGTCACCAAAGATTGAGAGTTCGTTCATTCAACCTCATCCTTTAAAATGAGAGAATCCTTAACCTGGGTTTCCTTTTTAGGAATAATCCCCAGTTATAAATCTCAAATATGGGCATCCTGCTCAGGAATAAGCCACAAACCTTAATTCCTAACCTGGGCCTCCTTTTTTTTAGGAGTAAGTCCCAGTCATAATCTTGGGCTTCCTTTTCAAGAGTAAGCCCCAAGTCCCCTAACTTGGGCTTCCTTTTTAGGAGTAAGCCCCAAGTCCCTTAACCTGGGCCTCCTTTTTAGGAGTAAGTCCCAGTCATAATCTTGGGCTTCCTTTTCAGGAGTGAACCCCAAGCCCCTTAATTTCTCTTAACCAGTCCTAAATTACGTTTGATATGGGGTTCCTTCTCAGGAGTAAAACCCAATTATCAATCCTCTCCTAATTTGGGCTTTCTTTTCAGGAATAAGTCCCAAGTTAGAGTATTCAAATCTCCATAAAGCACATATACCTTTATGGACCCTGTTCCTGAATTTTCTCCCTAAAATTAAATCCTAAACCTTCATCTATTTGGGTAGTCATACATACATAAGCCCCAAACAATTTCTTATGATTTCATCTTTCATGGAACAATTGTCTAATTTTTACCAATACCTCTTGTTTCTCACACTGAGCATGACTCACGTGAGCTTAGAGTGTAAAAGTAATTATGAAATTATTCTTTGAGCCGTCAATCATAAACATCATACTCCATTACTCGAACTACGTGGGTTCTGATTCCTTTTCCAAAACAAAGGATAAGTAGGTAGCCCATTCATGGGTTCAATCCCAACTTTGAAATAATCCCTGTCCTTCTGAATGACGATAAACTTCAAGGTCCCCACTGAGTGGCTTTAAAACCAGCCTGGTCATCATAATGACCAAGAGACTTTTATATAAATGTTTTGAAGGATACCATTGACCAAGAATCTCTAAACAGATATAGATGATTCTGTATTGATGAAGAACCTCGAATACATATAAAAGATTCTCTAAATTTCTTGCATATTTAATTATTGATTGTTAAAACTAAAGGAAAGCTCATTTTATACTTGGTAATGTAATAAGGATTCATGAACATAACTTAAATATATAAAGAGAGTCCCGGAGTAGACAATAATTCCCCTCAAAAAGGTGTGATGAGTCTGACCTCCCATCCTCTCGACCAATGCAAATTCCTAATACTCATTAGTCCACAAGCTAATGAGCGTATACCTTTGGAAAGTAGGTCCAATTGGATGTGGAATCATTGGATGTTTCTGGTTCTACGAACAAACCCGCTAGAAACCGATCGGAACGTTTGAATCTCCCGTCCAGGAGGTCATCCCCGAAATCCGTGCGAAACAAAAAATTTCCTAGTGCTAATAGCCAGTGAAATTTTATGGAGATTCAAATTTTCTAAAGTATATAGTTTGTTTTATGGAAAGAGGTACTTCAATATGGAGAAGATATTTCCGAACAAGAATGTCGAAGAACTGGATGAATATCACTTCTACGAAGGTTTGACCCAAATGTTGGGAAGAAGAATAAACCATAGACTTGAATACTTTCAGATCATGAAAAAGGATATGGGACAAATATTTTAAGGATGTCTATTTTTTGCGGATCCCTACATACTGTCATTTAAGACAAATAAGGACAAAAGAGACATTCTTCCCAAGAATGAAGTTACCATCATTTAACAAAACCCATTAGGGGGTTGAAATATGCAGGGCCACCTAAGGGCATTGGCTGCTTGGTTAAATAAATAGCATCTTTCGGCTGACAAGTCTGTTATGTGGACTGTTTATGCAAGGCCACCTATGGGCACGTGTTGCATAGTCAGGCAAAAGAATTCTCAGAAGTTTGACATTTTTGTGATTAGATGTCATGAAAAAGGTTATGAAGATCTGAAAATATTTAAGGTTAGGATTATAACACATAAAGATGGGTATTGTCCAATGTATATAGAGATACATAGGTCAATGATAACCATAATCATGTTGTGGCTGGGTCCTGAATTGAAACTTGGACTTCACTACGTATCTCATAAGAATGAGAATCAAGCCATACGTAGTTCTTGAAATGCAGTTTAACATCGTGCAGGACGAAAGTATGAGAAATCTTAGTTTAGGGTCATAGAATTGAGACCATAATAATGAATACACAGTGTGTGTTTTCATGAGGACTTTTCATCTAAGGGACTGAAAGTGAAATTTGGGGTTAGGCCCAAAAGACTTGGGACTGGATTCGAGGGACACTCGAATGTTCCTACGTATCCCATAAGGATGGGAATCAAGTCCATGTAGTTCTAAAAATGCCCTTTGTACAAATTTGGTTTGTACATGTGAAGGGTGAAAGGGGAATTTAGTGCAATGATGGTTTAACCTGAGAAAAAAAAATTTAGGCATTACCATGTATGCACGTAGTCTTTTTGAAATGAAACATGATTGAAAAAAAATCAATGTCAATAATATTTCTCTCTCAAGTGATGAGATCAGAGAATATTGTAGTTTATTGTCGTACCGGACAAATGTGTTGTATAGTTTAACGTCGTATAACAAGGACGAAAGTGAATCAATGTAAAGATATTGATTCTAGGTGCGGTTTCACGAATCAACATCCTATGAGATGGTGGTGAACCGATGTGAAGAGATTGTTTTCGGGATTGAACCCTGAGAGGTTGCCTACATACCCAGCCTGGAGGGCAAGGATCAAAGTCTGTGTAGTTCAATTAAAGAATGAATTAATGATGAAGATGTTCTTGGGGACAACGATCTAATTAAAAAGTTGTTGGGACTTACACATGGTTAGTGGCCCAAAGGGAGTGTTGTGGTTTATGTTCACTCTAAGATCACGTGAGTCATACTCGGTGTGAGAAACAAGAGGTAACAATAACATTAACGATGCACAGTTTAATGTCATGTAGGACATATAAAGGGACTATGCAGTTTAAAGTCTTGCAGTTAGGACTATTGGTGCTGCACATTTTAGCGTCATGTAGTTAGGACGGTGGGGATAAAATAGTTTAACGTCATATTGGACGAAAGGGGGACTGTGCAGTTTAATGTCATGCAGTAAGGACAAAATAACACACCATTTATGTCATGTTGGACGAAAGTGAGAATATTTTAAGGTCATATGCATGGACCGTGGATGGTGCAGTTTAATGTCATGATGGACTTTTGATGATTATATAGTTTAACGTCTTTCCGGACGTGAGGGACTTTTATACAGTTTAGTGTCATGTAGTTAGGACGTCACAGTTTAACGCCTTGCTGGATATAAGAGATTTGAAAATAGTGTATGGTCATATACATGGACTAGGGATGATGCATTTTAAGGTCATGCTGGATGGTTAAGGGAACTTTTTCATAGTTTAATGTCGTGTGGGATGAAGATGCAGTTTAAAGTCATACTGGACCATTGCTGTATAGTTTAACGTCATATAGCAAAGACGAACTGGTGCTGCACAGTTTAGTGTCATGTTACAGGGACATCTTCTTTTCTACAGTTTAATGTCATGTTGGACGAAAAAAGGGAAAATAGTGTAAGGTCATATGCATGGACCATGGATGATGATGCAGTTTAAAGTCATATTGGACTAACGAACATGTGAATAGTTTAAGGTCGTATACACGGACCGCATAATTTAATGTCATCTTGGAAGAATTGGAAACTTTTTAACAGTTTAATGTCATGTAGGACAATTCAAGTAACTGTTACAGTTTAATGTCTTGTTGGACAAATGAAAATTTATACAGTTTATCGTCATGTTGGACGATAGAACATTGTTGTACAGTTTAAAGTCATGTAGCTAGGACTAAGGTGAACCAATATGAGGATATCAGTTCTGGGTACTTTTTACAGTTTATCGTCATACTGGACGCTGGAAGTGCCACACAGTTTAATGTCATGTTTCTAGGACATAATATAGTTTAACACAATACAGTTTAGTGTCATGTAGGACATAATAGTAACCAATGTGACATTTTAACGTCATGTTGGACGATAAGGGAACTGACACAGTTTAACGTCATGCTGGACGATGAAAGTGCCACACAGTTTAATGTCATGTTGCTAGGACACAATATAGTTTAATGTCATCTCGGACAAAATATGAAATTTATGTACAGTTTAATGTCATGTAGATAGGACATAATACATTTTAGTGTCATGTAGGACATAATACAGTTTAGTGTCATGTAGGACATAATACAGTTTAGTGTCATGTAGGACATAATATGAACCAATGTGACTGTTTTGGCTCTGGGAACAATATTTTGTGTTTATACAAAATACTTCTTCAGAAATCTGGCATTATTTGGAGTCGTGATGTGTTCTCCATCCGTTGATATTAGAGAATATGCTCCATTGGAGTAGACCTTATGTATTGAATTAGGTCCTTCCCATTTTGGTTCAAGCTTGGGAGGCTTCTTTCCTGGTATCATTGGTGCTCTGAGAACCAATACCAATTCTCCCTGAATGAATGAACGAAGATGAACTTTTTTGTTAAAAGCTCGTGCTATTCGATTCTTATAGATTTCCAAGTGGTGCAAAGTGCACAATCTTTTCTCATCTAACTTTTCCAATTCATTCAACCGCTTTTTGGATTGCTCATCTGTAGAAAACTGATCACAAATGGCTATTCTGAGTGAGGGAAATTGAACTTCAATTGGCAAGACTACATCTGTTCCATATACCAATGAATATGGAGTTGACCGCATTGCATTGCGAGTGGTAGTCTGATAAGCCCATAAAGCATGAAAGAGTTTATCAGGCCATGAACTCTTATCTTTATCCATCATCTTTTCCAGTATATTTGAAAGAGTCTTGTTGAAGGCTTCTATCTGGCCATTAGCTGCCGCATGATATCGAGATGAATGGTTGGACTTAATGTTGTATTCTTGATACAATTTCTTTACCTCAGAAGAACAGGAGTTGGTGCTGTTGTCCGTCAATATGGTATGAGGGACACCAAATCTAGTAATGATGTTAGACTTGATGATGCTAACAATGCATTTAGAACTGACTTCTTTGAGAGGTACTGCTTCTTCCAATTTGGAAAAGAAATCAGTAACAGTAAGAATGTACTTAAACTGCTTGGCCGTAGCTGAAGGGTAAGGTCCTACCACATCCATTCCCCATGTGGAAAATGGCCACGCGTATTTAGCTGTATGAAGCAACTCTGGAGGTTGATGAATGAAGTTGGCATATACTTGGCTTGAATGACACTTCTTTGTGAAATTAACACAATCTTGTATCATTGAAGGCCAAAAGTATCCAAGCCTTCGAATTTGATCAGACAGTCTATGTCTAGACTGGTGGGCACCACAGACTCCTGCATGCTCTTCTTTTATGATAGCTATTGTCTCTTCACCATCAATACATCTAAAGAGAACTCCATCAAAACCACGTTTGTAGAGAATTTTCTCGAGGTGGTTTGGGCTATCATAAAGAGTAAAATTGATCACACATCGCCGGATTTGTTCTTTCTCGGCTCTATCAGGTGGAAGTGTTCCATTTTGAAGGTATTCCCTGATAGGTGACATCCATCCTGTAGTATGACCATACGGTTCAGGAATGGGACTAATTTCATTAATTTCCTCTGTTCTGACTTGAACATAAGGTGAAATTGTACGACGATGGGCAATACAGATGGTTGTCTCGTCCCGATTTGGATCTGCTAAAGTTGTGGCTATATTAGCCAGTGCATCAGCTTGAGCATTTTGTGATCTTGGGACATAAGAAAATGTCGGTTCTGAAGGGAATTCCGACATTAACACTCTGACGTAATCATACAAAGGGATTAATTCTTCTTTTCTGATGGCATAATCCCCATTGACTTGTTTGATTACCAGGTCTGAATCACCTTTCACCTTTAAGTGATTCACTTGTGCTTGAAGCGCTAACTCCAAGCCTGTAATGAGAGTTTGGTATTCAGCTTCATTATTGGTACCACCTTCCCACAACAAAAAGGAATAAGGTAACACTGCCTTATCTGGAGAAATGAGCACAATTCCTAAACTAACTTTGTTGAATTTAGGATTTTCCATTTTCTTCCCTGTTGGACTTCAAGAAGCACCATCAAAATACATTTCCCATGTTTGAGGACTCTCTTGAATAGAGAAAACATCCTCATCAGGGAGTTCGAAATCTGAATACGTGTCTTCCACTGAAGGATGTTCAGTCAGGAAATCAGCCAGAGCTTGGCCCTTAATTGCCTTTTAAGACACATACTGAATGTCGAACTGCTGTAGAATAACCGCCCACCTTGCCAGACGTCCTGTAAGCATTGGATGACTAAGGATGAATTTGAGCGGATTATTACGAGATACCAATTGGACCTCGTGATGTTGCAGGTAGTGTCTCTGTTTCTGAACTGCAAAGATTAATGCTAGGCAGCACTTTTCAATACTTTAATACCGGGTTTCCGCTTCAAGCATAGTTCTACTGAGATAGTAGAGACTATTTTCATTCCCAGCATCATTCTTTTGAGCGAGAAAGGCACCCAATGATCGCTCTAAATCTGTCACATAGAGGATAAGCGGTCTACACTCAACAGGTGGCATGAGTACTGGTGGACTCAAGAGGTATTTCTTGAGAACATCAAATGCTTCTTAACATTCTTTAGTCCACTGGTAAGTGACTCGTTTCTTCAATAATTTGGTAAAGGGTAAACTTTTGCCTGCCAAATTGGCGATGAAACGCCGAATATAGGCTAAGTGTCCTTGAAGTCCTCTTAATTATTTCAAATTCTAAGGAGGTGACATACCAAGGATTGATTTGGTCTTCTCAGGATCGACTTCAATACCACGATGGCGTACAACAAAGCCGAGGAATTTTCCTGAGGTGACCCCAAAAGCACATTTTAAGGGGTTCATCTTTAAATTATGTTGTCGAAGCTTGTGGAATATGACTTCCAAATCAGCCAAGTGATTAGAACGTTGTTTGGATTTAACCACCAAATCATCTACATAGCATTCAACAAACTTCCCTAAAAGTGGTTTGAAGATACAATGCATGGCGCGTTGATATGTTGCACCTGCATTCGTTAAACCAAAGGGCATCACCCGGTAACAAAACACACCTTGAGGAGATCTGAAGGATGTATATTCCTCATCTTTTGGGGCCATTCGGATCTGATTATATCCGGAATATCCATCCATGAAAGAAATTACTTCATAGCCAGTCGTCGCATCAATTAAGAGTTCTGTAATAGGAACTGGGAAATCATCTTTAGGACAATACCGATTAAGATCTCTGAAATCGATGCAAACCCTAAATTGTCCGTTCTTCTTCTTTACAGGGACAATATTATCCAACCACTTGGGATATTGAACTTCTCTGACAAAATTGGCTTTGATCAGCTTATCCACTTCAGCTTCAATTTTGGAAGCATAGGTTGGGTGTGTTCTTCTCACTGCTTTCTTAAAACCTCGATGTTCTTTTGGTAAACCCAAATGATGAGTAGCAACATCAGGATCAAGCCCAGGCATTTCTGTATAATTCCAAGAAAAAATATCTTTATTTTTCTTTAGAAAAGAAATATACATCTCTTGCTCTTCAAGGGTCATGGACACACTAATTAAACTGGGGCGTGGATCTTTCTCTGTACCCAAATTTACTTTTCTGAGTTCATCCACAGTGGTAGAGATACCCTCTTCAAATGCTGGAGGAGCATCTCTAAGATCTTCCTCTTCTTCTTCATCATGTGTTATTTCTTCCGTTTCTACTTGCAAAGTAGATGAAAAAACGAAATTCTCATGATCATAAGAGATGTCAAAATTTTCACATTTTGAAGAAGAAGCTTCCATTTCCGACCATATTGATGATAAGGGGTCTTCTTTGGGAAATAAAGTGGAGATGATGGATTGAGAATCGACATCATTATTCACCTCTGGTGTTGCTATAACTTCTTCTGGCCTGATTTGCGAAGTATAGACTTGTTGGACTTCAGCAGACGAAATGAAAACGTCACCACTTATGATTTCATCACTGCTTGGTATGTTACCAATTTCTCCCATGTTGTCAGGATCGATTGCTGTAATTGACATTATGGATCTTTCCATAAGAGTATTTTGATTTGGGCCTATTTTGTCAATTTGACTAATAGGTAACACATAATCTGTACTCACATGTGAAAATGGATTTATTGGAATTTTCTCCAAACCATATGGAGCATTAACTTTGGTAATTTCCTTTATTGTATATTTTTCTCTTCCCTTCATGTGATAAAATTCGGCCTCAATGTATTGAGACTCGCATGTCTTGAATGGGGCATTATCACCATACAATGTTCCAACTTGACCATCGAAATAGTATTTGAGACATTGATGGTATGATGACAGAATAGCTGCATGCTGATGTAGCCAGGGCCTTCCAAGCAAGATATTGAAAGCTGAGTCTTGATCAACAATCATGAAATCCGAATTGGATACAAGATCTCCAAACTGAGTTCTGAGTGTAACTTCTCCCAGTGGTTCTTGTTCATTTTTATCATATCCTTGTAACATCATGGTAGAAGGAGATAAATCAGATTCTGTGAGGCCCAATCGACGAAGTGTACGAATGGTCGTGAGTTTGACTCCTGAACCATTGTCAATGAAAGCTATTCGAATATCTACACCATTGACTTTTCCAGATAAGTACAAAGGTTTTATGTGCCCATGAACAAAATCATCTTCCTCTTTATCAGTAAAAGATATCATTGCATGGAATTCTACAGGATTATTCTCTATGTGATAGATTTCAGCTGCAACAATTTCAGCTTCAAACTCCTGAGGACTTGACAATGCTTCGATGAGTGCTTCCCAAAGATCTTTTGACAGATTCAAAGCATCCAAAATTGATAAATTGGCTGGTACTTGGACCAATTGTTTCAATATATCATACTTTTTATCTAGAGGTCTGCGTTTCCCAATAGGAATATGTGGTTTAGCATGTACCTTGGAAGCAGATGCTTTGGAAGCTGATGCATCTTGTATTGAAGTTGGCAACATACTTGATTTTGGAATATTAGACTGATTAGATACATTTACTTGCTGAGATAAAGAATATGGAACCTTTAATCGGTCTTCCAAAATAACTGTGCTAAAACTGAGTTGGCCATTGGCAGAAGAACTTTCTTGTTCTTTTTGAGCTCGCTGAAGGGCTCTACCACGAGTTTCTGCTGCATATACAGTGCTAGCAGGGGTAAAATTAGAGTAGTGGCTTCGGAAAGATCCACGTCTTCCCTTATATCCTGAACCTCTAGAACATCCTCGGATTCCCTTATTTGATACAGGGAATTCGGGCTCATAAAGACTGGAATATGGATCTGTTAATTGAATCATATTAACAGAACCAAAGATTAACTCTTCGTCTGATAAAGACTCTGCCTGGTTAGCCTGTTTAGGCTGTGCCGTTTGATGGGGTGGTGCCCATAATTGCGCTGCCCTTTTGAGGATTTGTCTTTTGATGGAGGCTTTACTGCAGCTTTTGTAGGAGACACAATTGGCTTCTTTAATTGTGTTTGCAAAATAGAATGGGTCCGATTGATTGTCTTTCTGACCATCCAATCATCATATTTTTTCGCAGTTTTGCTTTTGACTTCCTGCCACTCGCCTCCTTCCTCTGGATCTGTAGCGGTAATACACGCTACATGAGCTGAAGAACCCTTCAATTTGACTTGTCCCAAGTCAACCATCTTTTGCAGGAGGTCTTTAAAGACAAAACACTCCTGTATGGGATGCCCCAACATTTGATGAAAGGGACAATAATTGGGACGGTCTGGATCTCCTTCCTTGTTTGGCCTCTTGGGCACTGGTAATTGAACAAAATTATTTTCCAGAGCTGAAATGAAGTAACCAGGAACTTGCTCACTTCGGAAAGAGTATGTTTTACTCTTCAAATCCTCAAATTGTTTTCATCGTTGATCTCTTTGATCATTTGGACGAAATAGTCTTTGTTGTTTGCGTTCAGGAGGTGGAGCCCTTCGAGAAGATGAAGGTTTTGAAGTAGAAATAGGTACAGGTGCTTGTTTAAGCATAATTGTAGCAGTTTCTGCTTTACCCATTCTCCTTCTTGGAGCCGATGGAATTATACGAGATTTAACCTTAGCCTGTATAAGGGAATCTTCAATCTGTTGAGCGATTGAAGTAAGGTCTCGAAACCCTCCTGTGTATTTCACAGGGATCAATGGCGTGTGTAATTCGTCACGCAAATTTTCCACACAGATTTTCAACAATTCCTCCTGAGGGAGTGCTAAACTCAGGGAATACATTAATCCCTTCCAACGAGCAATGAAATCAGAGACTCTTTCATTCTCCCTTTGCTTGCAGTTTGTAAGATCGAAAACTGTCGTTTTTGGCAAAGTTGAGCTAAACTGAAGAAGGAATTTTTGACGAAGATCCTCCCATCCGATGATTGGCCGGGATTGCAAGCTTGTATACCGGGCAAAAGCTGGTCCTTGCAAGGTTCGCACGAAGCATCTGAGTTTCACTACTTTTTGCTGCTCTGGAGTTCCCATCATTGGATCACAACAAGACACATAATGCGTCAAATGTTGTTCAGGGTCGCCTAATCCATTGAAAGTAGGGAAAACATGGTTTCCAAAACTGGATGGAGGAGAAATTGAATCTACCCATTCAGTGTAAACTTTATTTTCAGGTTGAACTTGCGCCCGTTTCCCTTCCATAGTTTCAAACTGAGCTGTTAATGACTCAATAGTAGTTATTAACTTTTGAGAAACATCAGGTTGAACTTGGTTTTGGGTAGGTGCAATGAATAGAGCTTGGACAGATGTGGTGGTTGGTGCTGCAACTGATGGTAGTGCTGCCAACCGTTGTTGCGTTTAACCCGTAGGATTAGACCTCTGAGGGTGTACTGATAAAGGGGGATATTTCTGATCCATCTCAGTAGTTACAACAAATTCCTTTGGCTGTCGGACTTCAGCATTCTTAAGAAGAAGACTACTTTGAAATAGTTATGCATTCAACCTTCTTAATTCTTTCATTTCTTCCTCCTGTTGTGCAAACCTTTCCTCTAATGAGAGCAATTGACCTCCTTCAGAGGAAGGGTGAGAAGTAACCTAATTCTTTCCTTTCCCCTTATTGGATCCTTTTTGTAGAGGGGGAAGTGGGTTACTTGAAAGAATACCCAGATTTTGGGTAAGCCTTTGATTACGTGTGTGCACACCTTCTTCATTTAGATCTGTGTGCGCAACTTCTTGAGCAGGAACCTCTTCATCTGATCCCTCTGATTGAGAATCATCTGGTGAATCAGCAGCAACGACATTGATGACATTAATGGAAGCATATTGCATGTAATCATTTCTATCAGCATTTCTGTGATATTGTCTTCTTCCATGTCCAAGATGAGACATGGCATTCCGTTGACTTGATCCCTCAGGAACTTCTTGGAGAACCGTCACTTGGAGAGAATCTCCTGATAGCTTGTCTCTTCGTTCCTCTTGAGGCTTATTCCCTAATCGAGAGAATACTGACTTTCTCTGAGGGAGGGATTGAGGATTTGAAAAAGTCCCCAGTCCGGTGGACTGGGGATGTTCCTGCTGCTTCTGCTCAACTCCTCGAATCCCATTTGTTGACTTTGAGGGTTGGGTTAGAGAAGTCCCCAGTCTGAGAAGCTGGGGTGTCTCTTGACATGCTATGTCTGAGATCTTCTTAAAATCTCTCTTGATCTTGCGAATCTTAGTTCGGAAATTAGCTGGATGCATTAACCTGTATCCACTTTTATCACCTGGTTCAACAGACTGTTGGATGATTTCCGAAACTTCTGTCATTTGATGACGTGTTTGCTCCATACGAGAGGCTTGTGCAATATTCTCGCCTGCTTGATGTAGGATAAATTCAACAACTTTTTCTCTATATACATGATTTTGAGAGGAACTAGTTGAAGCCTGTTCTTGAGAAAACTTTTAATTATGAACAAAGCCCATTAACTGTGGTCGGCCATGGGCAATAACATTGCATGAGACCATTTTTAGCGGGCTTTGCTGACTAGAAAGCACTATGAAATGTAGTGCTCCATGAACACCCCATCCTCTGATATGAACATTAGATGGAGCATTGGGAATTAACTGACACAATTTTCTTAGTGCACCAAGGCATGAACGTTGAAGGGTTCTCTGTTGCTTTTCAGCGTTCGGATACTGAGAGACTGATAGAGATGCCAAATCAATTTGATGTTGTAGCCCTTCTATTATCTTAGGATGATTTTATTATTCGTCATAAGATAATACCTTCTTCATTAATTGAAAAATAGTTTTCCATATGTTGAGACGAATATCATGGATTCCATCATCCGTCAACATGTTTGGAATGTCGTACTGGGAGTCAGCCAAAGGCCAAAACATGACTGGTACTTCACCTTTTGCCAGTTTTTTCCTCATGTTCAGCATTTCCTCTTTATCATTAAATGAAGATTCTTCTACCTGTTTTGACCAGAGTTGGTGTTTCCTTGTTGTTTCATCGGATTCAACAAGATTGGTAGAGAGATCATTATTCAAACTAGAAGATGCATGACTTAGGGGTGGTTCGGAGATTGACCTACACCCTGGGATATCTTCTGATTGAGAAAGTATTTCACTTGTTAGCGATAAAACATCAGACATGACTGGTTTCACATTTGCAAGTGCCTCAAGATAAGAGGGCTTTCTCGGCACTACATTATCCACTGGAGTATTTTCCAGGCAATGTTAATCACTACTGCGGAGAGGACTTTCGCAGCGAAGTTCATCATCATGGAGAGGACCACCATAATGGGTTATAGAAAAAGATGAAATCTCTTGCTCCTTGGACTTCTGACCACACAGAGGGTTCCTCTGGCTCTTATATGAAGAAGAAACTTCAAGATTGACCGAACTTCCATGAATCAAGCCTTCATGAGGATGTGTCTGTTGAAGACCTTCAAAATTAATGTTCCCGTTATTGGGAACTGAGGGAGTAGAATCTTGAATTCCGATAGATAAATGTCTGAGGGCTTCAAGAACTCCAGCATCGAGCAAGGCCTTGTTGCAGATTGGCCTTTGATCTCCTGACTGTGCTGGGCAGATCTTTTTCTTAGATGCCTTCTTACTCACATTAGAAACCACTTGTTGACGAAAGTGGTTACTCTGAGAAGGTGTATGTGCCTGATCAGGGATGATGGTCAAGTTAGGCTGATGATCTCCACTCAAATAAGGTGTATATTCCTGACTTGGTTGTCCGTATGATATGGGGGAGTATTCCCCATAACCCTCTTGGACTGGAACATATGTGTGTGTCTATTCCGGAGTGAATCGTTGATGTTTCACTCCACTGCTAGGGATAGATTTATGTGTCTGTCCCTGAGATGATGCTGAAGCTGTTATGATATCCTGGCAAGCATCCAGAATATGAGCAGTAATTTTCTTCTGCTCTTTCACCATTGAAAAAATATGTTTGGTGACATCAACCGCCGGAACGGGGATATACGTCCATTCTGGGCTTGGAGTAGGTGTATGTGCCTTCTCCTGTCCTCCTTTTCCTGTCAGTGAATCCTGACAGTACTCAATTGTGGAGGCAGAGAGTTGAGTCTACCTCCTGTTTGTCGTCGGGGCTTTCCGACTGACTTCTCCGTGCGCTACCAAGCGATACTGTTGGTAGGCTTGATTAGTATTAGCAGGTGTATGTGCCTGCTGATTACACTTTTCCAAACGCGGTTGACGAGATCCATCATATGTAGTCATACGAGCCTGCTGACTAACTGGTGATGTATAAGCAGGTGCATGTTCCTGCCTATGGTACTCCGCCGGAATTGCCTGGCGGGATTGGCGTGATGCTGCCAGACGAGTCTGCTAGACAGCGGAATTAAAACAGACAGGTGATTGTGCATGCTCGTTATTTTCCACCAAGTTAGGTTGGTGGACTTCTCCGGAGATGGCAGGGATGACAACCTTCCAATTGTTACCCGGATTCCGTCTCTGGCGGTTCATCTTGCCTTCTCGGTTTCGAGGAACCTGAGCTGAATTCCTGGTGTCGGTACCCTCATCATGTTGAGGGTGCACTACCGCCCGAGTCTGGCGGCGATTGTTTATGGGAGCCCTCAAGAAGAACTCCTGTCTTTTTGAATTAAGGCCCTGCGGGACCTGCTCATTCACTTCCTCAGAGTAAGGGAGTGAATGGAAATTGCGTTCTGGGGATAACGACCCGAAACGGTTGGAGACAGTAGTCAGCACCGCCTGCTTCTTGATCGCTGGTCGTCGTTGTCCGGACGACCAGGTAGAGTTGTTAACGTGGAGGGCTTGACGAGCGGCCTCCAGAGTTGGGATAGTACCGTTGCGACGGTACTCCTTAACCAGTGCATTAGAAACCCAGCGTTGAAGACGCTGAGTTGGTGATGTCATCCTCAGAGCGGACGACGTTCCAGCAGGAGTAGCAGCATTGGTTTTCACAGCAGCAGACCTCATAGTAGAGGTGTTCACAGCAGTAGTATTCACAGGGGTGAATTTAAGAAAAACCATTTTGCAGAAGATCTTGAGAAAAGAGTGCCTGTTCCATATAATAGACATAATCAAGATGAATCTGGCCACTGCATCTTTTTGATGAGCACAGGTCAATGATTGATTTGTTGGCCCAAGGGGCCCAACAAAATAAGAAGAACATCAGTTTAACATGGTTAAGGATTCACGTCGGGTTCACCATTTTTTGTTTCGCATGGATTTCGGGGATGACCTCCTGGACGGGAGATTCAAACATTCTGATCGGTTTCTAGCGGGTTTGTTTGTAGAACCAGAAACATCCAATGATTCCACATCCAATTGGACCTACTTTCCAAAGGTAGGCGCTCATTAGCTTGTGGACTAATGAGGCCTAGGAATTTGCATTGGTCGAGAGGATGGGAGGTCGGACTCATCACACCTTTTTGAGGGGAATTATTGTCTACTCCGGGACTCTCTTTATAGATTTAAGTTATGTTTGTGAATCCTTATTACATTACCAAGTATAAAATGAGATTTCCTTTAGTTTTAACAATCAATGATTAAATATGCAATAAATTTATAGAATCTTTTATATGTATTCGAGGTTCTTAATCAATAGAGAATCATCTATATCTGTTTAGAGATTCTTGGTCAATGGTATCCTTCAAAACATTTATATAAAAGTCTCTTGGTCATTATGATGACCAGGCTGGTTTTAAAGCCACTCAGTGGGGCACTTGAAGTTTATCGTCATTCAGAAGTACATGGATTATTTAAAAGTTGGGATCGAACCCATGAATGGGCTACCTACGTATCCTTTGTTTTGGAAAAGGAATCAGATCCCACGTAGTTCAACTAATGGAGTATGATGTTTATGATTGATGGCTCAAAGAAGAATGTCATAATTACTTTTACACTCTAAGCTCACGTGATTCATGCTCGGTGTGAGAAACAAGAGGTATTGGTAAAACTTAGACAATTGTGCCATGAAAGATGCAATCATAAGAAATTGTTTCGGGCTTATGTATGTATGACTGCCCAAATAGATGAAGGTTTAGGATTTACTTTTAGGGAGAAAATCTAGGAACAGGGTCCATAAAGGTATATGTGCTTTATGGAGATTTGAATACTCTAACTTGGGACTTATTCCTGAAAAGGATGCCCAAATTAGGAGAGGATTGATAATTGTGTTTTACTCCTGAGAAGGAACCCCATATCAAATGTAATTTAGGACTGGTTAAGAGAAATTAAGGGGCTTGGGGTTCACTCCTGAAAAGGAAGCCCAAGATTATGACTGGGACTTACTCCTATAAAGGAGGCCCAGGTTAAGGGACTTGGGGCTTACTCCTGAAAAGGAAGCCCAAGTTAGGGGACTTGGGGCTTACTCCTGAAAAGGAAGCCCAAGATTATGACTGGGACTTACTCCTAAAAAAGGAGGCCCAGGTTAGGAATTATGGTTTGGGGCTTATTCCTGAGGAGGATGCCCATATTTGAGATTTATAACTGGGGATTATTCCTGAAAAGGAAACCCAGGTTAAGGATTCTCTCATTTTAAAGGATGAGGTTGAATGAACGAACTCTCAATATATGGTGACATAAATATGTATATATCACTAGGTTTTGAGCGATATTCCACCGAATTCCTTTCATATAAGGAAGTCAAATCAAGAAATCATGCCATAAATGGCTTTGAAGAGTATCTTGAAGACTAAAACTTGAAAAAGAATGGTGTAATGGCTTAAGAGGTGTAAAAATGGGGAAGATGGGCACCCAAAAAGGTAGGGGCACGCAAGTCTTGAAAGGCGCGCAAGTCTTGCGTGGGTGCGCAAGTATTGGTCGCGCAGGTATACCTGCGCGACACATGGTGTACTTGCGCGATTGTCAATCAGAATTGAAATACTTGAGCGATTCATTATTAAACCCTTTAGAATCCTCTTGAGGTTCTTCCAGAAAAGGGACGCGCAAATTCTATTGAAGGAATGAGGCGGCGCGCAAGTGTGACCACTTCCCGTAAGGGCTGGCCACTCAGGCGCGCAAGTGTTGATGAGTTTCAACACTTAGGCCTTCCTCCCTCTCTTTAGATCTTCCGTTCTAGGTAAGAAATTACCTTAGAAGTGTTCCGGAAGCTTTGAGAAGAGACTTGGGCATCAGGAGCTTCAATCCGAGTTTCTGGAAAAAGATTTTCTCGAATGGGGGGCCCACAGGGTCTATTTATAGGCAAGAGAAGACCCCGGGCGGTTACCGGGTTGTTACCACTTAGGTCGTGCAAGTCACTTGCGTGACCAAAGGAGTCGCGCAGGTGTACTTGTGCGACAGTGAGATAACTTGCGTGGTGCAGTTGCTGTTGATCCTTTCTTCCTGCCTTTGTCGATTTTTGTCGTTTTCTTCAAAGGATGAATCATTTTGAGCTCAGATATTCCCTTTTCCGATCTTTAGATTCTGTGACGAAAGGAGCGTCAACAATTGTCCCACCAAAAGATTTCTTAGAGATCCTGATACGTCATTTTTCTCTTTGGGTGAATAGAGAAGGTCCAGATATGTGCATCATTCAAAATATCCTTATATATCTTTAAAATGGATGGTAAACATAATCATGAAAAAAATATTATAAATCCTACCTCATCATTCAAAAACTCAAGGGATTTATTATTTTTAACATCTTCCACCCTTTTCAAAACATCCACATATTTTATTGGAGAATCCTTCATTTTTTGCATGAGAGATGGTTGGGAAATTATTTTGAGAAAGGATTGATTATGTTTCTCCCTTAATTATTCCCATGCCCATACATATAAAATCTAAGAATATAAGATCCTTTTCAATTGACATCATTGATAAAGAATTATGATCCTTTCTACATAGAGCATCTGCCACCTTATTTGCCTTACCAGAGTTATAGTTGATTGAGCAGTCATAATCCTCAATGATCTATGTCCATATTGGCTGGTGTATATTAAGATATTTTTGTGTGAATATATATTTGAGACTCTTATAGTCTGTATATATCTCACACTTCTCCCCATAGATATAGTGCCATGAGATTTTCAATGTTAAGATCACCCCCGCCAACTGTAGATCATACATGGCATAGTTTTTCTCATAATGTTTAAGCTACATTAAGGTGTAGGATATCACATTATCATCTTTCATCAACACACAACATATTCCCTTCTAAGAAGCATAACTATACACCATAAAAAGTTCTCCACTTTTTTTGAGTGTCAGTATAGGCGCAATGATAAGCCACTTTTTCAACACCTTGAAAAAGTATTCACATTCCTGAGTCTAGACAATCTTTACTCCCATATGTGAGAGCTTGGACATTTGGATTGACAATCATGAAAAGTTATTCACAAATTGTCAATAATACCCAGCTATACCCAAGAA
This sequence comes from Viscum album, assembly GCA_963277665.1. Taxonomy (NCBI): domain Eukaryota; kingdom Viridiplantae; phylum Streptophyta; class Magnoliopsida; order Santalales; family Viscaceae; genus Viscum; species Viscum album. The sequence continues at coordinate 287,421,518 of OY728166.1, read as the reverse complement.
GATGTGGATCTACATTACAAATGATGGTATGGGAAACCCTTAAGTTGCATTTGTCTTAGAAGGGACTTCAGATATCTCTTTGTTAGAAATAACATTCCCCAAGAATGAAACTTCCTTCATCCAGAACCCACATTTACTATACTTTTCATACAAATTATCCCTTTGAAATATCCTTAACATAGTATTCAAATGATCCTTATGTTCCATTTTGATCATGGTGTATATCATAATATCATCAATAAATACTATCACAAATTTGTCGAGAAAATATCTAAATACAATATTCATTAAATCCATGAAAATTTCTAGAGCATTATTGAGTATGATGGGAATCACTTTGAACTCAGAGTGTCCATACCTTGTTCAAAATGTAGTCTTGGGAATATCTTCCTTCCTCTAATTTTGTTGGGGATATCCTGACTGAAGGTCCACCTTAGAGAAATAACTAGTCCCCCAAAGTAAATCGAATCGGTCATCTATACATGTAAGGGGATACATTTTTTATGATGATTTTATTGAGATCAAGATAATAAATGTAGATGTGCATTGATTCATCCTTCTTCTTGAAAAAGAAGATTGGATCACCCCACGGTGAAGAACTCGGGCGTATAAAACCCTTCTCCATATTCTTCTGTAACTACTTCATCAGCTCCTCTAGATCAACGGTGCCCATTCTGTAAGGGGTATTTGATATAGGCAAAGATTTTGGGAAAAGATTAATTCAGAACTAAACCTCTCAGTCAGGAGGAAGAGAAGAAAAATATTACGGAAATATATTAGTGTAATCCCTCATGATGGCCATATCGTCAAGAATGATTCTATCCTTTGTCTCAATAGTTTGAGTTATATATTCTTTCTCAAAAGGATGAAAAATCCACACCTGAGAGGATGATTCTATAAATAATTCATCTTCCTCCTTACATTTTCAAATAACCAAAGGATTCTTCAAGATGTGAAGAGTGATCTACCTTTCCTGATAGTTGATGTTGTATTTTTATAAAGATATCCATTCCATGTTCAAAATAGTGTTGGACTCCACTAAAGTATATATGATGAGATTTTTTGGGAGGTTCAGTCCATAAAAATTAACTAGGGAGGTGTTATAAACTATAGACATAATAATTTTCCCCTTTTCTATTTCATAGATAACTTTTCCACTAAATTTTGAGTTGGTGTTTGAATAATTCTACTAATCATGAAATATATGAAAGAACTCATAAAATCATATTAAAATAGTATGTTCTCTATTATTAAATGAATTACTAGAGTTCCGGTCACAACATCATTTTCAGGCTCCAACTCAATGGTATTAATTGCATATTCCCTTCCTTGTTGCCATGGAGGTTTTTTCTGATTTCCCTTGGCAACCCTAATCTTAGGGAAATTGATTGAATAATTCCCATGCTCCTTGTAGTTGTAATATTGCACTGCATGCTAAGTGTGGATTTGAACCTTCCTTTCTTCCTCTACATTAGCGGGATTCTTCATATCTCGTCGGCAATTTTTAGCAAAATTTCCAAACATTACACATTTTAATAAATTCTTTCTTCCCTTCAGATTGATCCAAGGATACATATTCCCATAACTTTTAAAAGGGCAAAAGTCAGGCTTCATTCAGTTATGGGATTTATTAGATGAACCACCAATGTTGTTCTCCATTTTCCTCTTCTTGTCATCAGGACCAAAAAACCACTGAGAGTTTCCAATATCCCTTTCAAGATTTAGGCCACAACGGAAAATATCCTAATATCTGTCAAAGTCTCGAATCACCAACGCTTTTCGTATAATTTCATTTAGTCAGGTAAAGAATCGATCCACCTTTCATTTGTTGTTCATGACAATGCTTGTGTCATACATTGCAAGCCTTTTAATGTTTTATTCATAAGCGCCGATGGACTCAACTTCCTTATACACAAGTCCAAGGAACACTCTTTACATTTTCATATGGAGGGATCGAGGAAAAACATTGTTGAAAAATATCCTCTTGAATTCATCCAAATCCATGGAATCAATTTCCTCAAGGGGATTTTTATTCTAGATCAATGTCCACCACTGATCGGCTTCCCCATCAAAATGACAGAATGACAGTACGATATTCTCTTCTTCCAAGCACTTGGGGATAGAGAATATCATTTCAGTGGAGTTAATCAACAATTTCACCTGGAGTAAATCAGAAGATCCACTAATCATGGGAGGCATTTTCCACAAGAATGGTTCTATATAAACATACTCTATACTTGGAGGATGAGGAAATTCCATATGAATGAAGTCATTATTCATAACTCGAGCCAGCTGAGCTAGTACTGTCATGATGTTTTGAGAAAATATCCTTAGGGAAATAATATCATTGACAACCACATTGGTTGTTGGAACATCTATTCTATTTTCGTTCATTTAGTAAGTATAAGAACATATAATTATAGGGATTTAATACTTATCTATAGATAAAAAATATTAATCTTTGAACATAAAAGGATAAACATATAAAAAATAAGTATATACTAACATGTGATTACTTAGGTTTAAATAGAGGTTATCCTGAATCTATTTCATAGCATATATTCTTATGGGATTTTTTGTCCCTCTATAACGGCTTTTATTATGCTCATAAATCTACCATGGATTATCCCCCAGGAGTGTCGTAACAAAGAGTGAAGCATGGGTCATTTTCATATTCATGATTCCGTTCGAGTCTAGTTCAAAGCTGTGTTTTTTGGTTTTAACCCTAGATACATCTGTGCCAGATCTGCCTCTACCTACTCATATTCAAACATTGATGTATTTTCATGATAAACAACTTACTCATTACTCACCAAAATTCAGAAATGTTCTCTTATACATAGTCTTGTCCTTAAGGTTCTCACTAAGGTTCTCTATACCTAATCTCAAAAAATAACTAGACTATCATATGATACCAACTTTAGAGACCCTATCATTTTTCACATATAACATTATATGATTTTATGTATAATTATACATCATAGTAGAATCCAAGGATCGTTATGTCTAGTGTCTTGGAAGACTAGGTACATAGAAAATAAAACATGGGAAAAACAATTCTTTATTTAATCATCATAAAGTGCTTCTAACTTTTTTGAGGCCATACATCTACATAGGGTACCCATGGTAACACATGAACAAATGGATAAGATAGATATCCAAGTATGGGAATGAACATAAGGATAAATCATTATGACATGAGATTGGAGGCATAACATAATGATATCCAAAGCATGGAACATATGAAATCATATTATATAATAATTGGATCATATAAAAATGGAACCATATAAATTTTGAAGAATCATAAAAATTGTCTTTATTATGTGTCAAGGCTAACCACAAATCCCATTTAACATTTCAGAATGGGTCAACGCTTACTGCCAATCTCGTTTCCAAATTTAGTATGGGTGAAATCAAATAGCTAATCCCGTTTCACATCGTATCTCATGCGACATAACATTACCGAATGAATTTGAGCACTATCTGGGTGCACCCATATCAACATATTCATGAATATTCTATCCACATAAATAATTATACATAAAAACAATACAAAAACATAAGGTTACCAATGGAATGAAGTGGGTACCTCAATTATGACATAAAGCATAAACAATGAGCATATCATGAAAGTGTCCATGAAAAAAATGTTTAGAACATACATGGAAGCTCATAAGGTAATATAGGAAAATAACATGGTAAGTTGTGTCAAACAAAATTGAAAGCATTTAAAAAATTTATTTGAGAAACAATAGCATTAAAACCTTTTTTATGTTTTAAGGAAAATACTATAGAGATTTTAAAATAGAAAAGAGGAAAATATTAAATATAAAACTAGAATTTAACAAAGAAGGGTATTATAATAAAAATACTAAAATTATAAATAAAATTTTGGATTAAAATAGTGGATATAGTGCACATGAAATTGGGTAAAAAAATTGGGATGTTCCCTTAAAATATGTTTCCTTATCAGTATGGTGTTGGGAGTACATAAGAGGAATTGATGAGAGAGAAAAGGATATTACCATCACTTATACATCATGAGGGATGTACGAGGGAGGTGCATAATTATACACCATCATTAGGGATTACACATAAAAAGGCATATCAGATATGATTATCATGATTAAGAGAGAAATGTGGAGGATCCCTTACCTTTAATTTGCTGGTGTTCTCTACTTGTTATTAATGACTGGAATAAAAAAATTAGGATTATTAATTACATATTAAAGAATCCCTTGTATGTGTAAAATATTTATTATACTAATTTAATGTTTATTTTTAACCATTTTGATTGGTTATGTGGTTCAATTTTATTGTTCGGGTCTGTTTTCTTGCTTGGTTATTCATGATCATTTCATGTTCGGATAAAAAAGTATAATGAAAGTGGTTTTCCAGAATTGATGTTTCATATTATTAGTGAAAATTCAGGATATTACATGGTTTCAAAATTAATTTTTTTACTAAGAGTGATGTCTAATTATTATATAGAACCTTAGTGACATCCTTTTTTGTTAAATAGTGGGTTTGAATACAATGAACATTTTGTAATTTATAACATAATACCATTAGTAAAAAAAGATTAGGAAACCATAACAAGGATATATTAAATATATAAGATTTTGGTTCAACCATAATATAAATGTATTCTTTTCCATATTTAAATATGGTAATATAAACTGATAAACTACTATCATTTAATGTGCTAAATTGGCACATCTCAAACGGTGCTTTCATTTCATTAAAATTAAAAATTTGGAAAGGGCGGATTATAATGAAATATCCTATAATAATAAAATAATTCCATTATATGTATTTTATAGGATTTATAATACAATATGGGTGATGGAAAGTGAGTAATCGAAAAATAAAAGAAAAGAACATACAATAAATAAAAGAATTTGATAGAGGAATTTACCTATTGAGTTTATCTCCTTTGAAAACCTGCTAAAGGGAGAAATATTGGAATTTTTGAAAGACAAGTGAATTTTCTATGTAGGGGAGGAGCTTGGGGAGAGATTTGGATAGAATATTGGCAAGGCACAAGGCTTTAAAAGAGTGTAGAGAATAGGGAGTAAGGGGGGTTTTATAGTATATGAGAGGATGATTTTCATAATATTATAATCATTAATTTATTATTTCTTCATAAGACAAGAAATATTTTTTATTGAATGAACTAGAAAAGTATTAAATGATTTTGGTTTCAAACTAATAGGGCTCAAATCATTAAATCATTGTCAATGAATCAATAAATCCATTATTTATCATTTATCGTAAATTGTCGTGTTTCATATTCATCAAAAATTTCAAGTAATTTAGAAAAATTTCAAAAATTCACCCTCAACATTTTCTGACATGTTGAATCCAAAAATGAAATACATTTTTCAAAAATAATTTTCTAAATATGATAAATTTGGTATTTAATTAAATGATATTTTATTATTAAAAAACAAGCTTGAAAACATTTATTTACTTATTCAAAAATATAGGTACATCATACTTTCAATTGAATATTATTTTTATACTATCATATTTAAGGTTTATATTAATTAGTTTATATCACTATTAATATGTGTAACATTACTATTCATTACATTAGGTAACTATTCACCATAACTTTGTTTTTTTATTAAACTCCAAATAATATACTGATCGCAACCGTATATGTCAAATTGTCAAATTTCCTAACACAAAAGTGAAACAATTTTGTTTAATGGCCATATAGAATATAGTAGTTCATTAGGATGTGATTTCATGTCAATATATGAAATATTTATAAGAGATAAATTTCCATTTATATATCATTGGGTATTTACAGAAACCTTCTGTGTTGATGAGCATGGAAGGCTTTACATTACGGAGATTGTATATTTTCATAGGGTTCTAGACTCTATCGTTTTAGGAAATGATGCCTGGTTTACTTCATGTGATTGTATGGGACTAGAGATGGATTTGGGTACACAAGTACTTATGAGAAAAACATACCATCCACAGACATATGGACAGTCCGAGCATTCGATTCAGGTTTTGGGGACATGCTTCTAGCATGAGTCCTCGATTAGTGGTTCTTGGATGATACACATACCCACAACTACGTTTTCATACAATAATAGTTTTTAGGTTACAACTCAGATGTCAAATTATGAGGCTTTGTATGGAAGGTCGTGCCAATCACCCCTATGTTGTCTGTGTTGGAACCAAGCATGTTCATTGCTAATAAAAGAGTTTGGTTTGGGTTTGTTTCCAATATACACATGGTTGACTCAGGTGTTTGTAAAGAATGAGTTTATATGTTATAGGGTGAAAGTAGTATTGAAGGTGGTGAAGTTTCCCAGTGTTTCCTAAATTTTGTGGCCCCAAAATCGGTTTTTTGGTGTTGGGAAACAAGGGGTTTCAGATAATACTGAATGGTATGAGGTACAAGAAATAAAATTAGAAAAATAAAGGAACTGAGTAACACAGAACATGGAAGACGTACCCTATTCTACGAATGGTTCACGTATTAATTCTAGGCAGTGGGAATGGTACGTAGAGCGGTACATGGATTGGTGCATGGAATTGAAAATTGTTTGCAGGACTAGTACGCTGTGAAGGCATGTTGTACAAAAAATGTAGAAGGATGAAATGAAAAATAGTTCGCAATGATGGTACAATATAAATTCATAGGGTACATGGAGTGCTTAGGTCTTTCGGGATTGATGCACATTTTAAAATAGGAGTAGTATGCAGTGGAGGCTAGCCATATGCAATTTTAGTTTATTATACATGATGATTGTCCCACATTGAAATATTTGGTAATTTGGATTTGCAAAATTTGTAGAGTTACGTGTCTATTTAATGAACAGTAATCCCTTTCGTTATGGGATGAGATTGGCGATTAAAATTTTAGGATGAAATTTGGTGAATTCCATAGTGGTATGCATAGGAGAAGATAGTACACCGAGAGAATAATCTGTATGTTGAAAACAAGTCATAGTAGAGAGTGTGGTTCACGCATGATGATTTTATAGTATGTGGTTCAGAAAGGTAATAGACAGAGCAGGAAAATATGCCGAGGAGTAGAGAAGTACATAGAGTAGTGCAGAATGCAGAGAAGGATAATTCACAAATGAGTTGGAAGGTACATGGAAACATGTTAACCTTCCATGGAAATAGATGAATAGTAAGTGAAAACATGAGCGGTACGTGAAAATATTAGCAATAAATGGAATTAGAAGTGGTACAAAGAAATCTCAAGGTTTCTTGACAATTAACCAAATCAGTTTTCAGGATTAACTTGCATAACAAATCAATGTTTGTCAAAATAAATTTCCTTTCTAGGTGATTACATGACTTTAACGAGAATCCATTTACAGTTGAGGATGCATGATCTAATTCTAAGACATTAAAGCGACATTCAAGTTGCTAAAATGAGAGAAGATTTTTTCAATACAGTTATCAAGTGGGAGTTAAAAAAATTGATCTTAAGAATGAATTGTTCAATCCATAAAACCATGTAAAGAAAGTGTGCCTAGAACAGAGTGACTGTGATAAACTCTTGTTATCCAAAACATTTTATGATTAGTGGTTTTTGGTAAAACCTTAACATTGTCGGGGTATTCTCTATGTACTTAGCTCTTTGTGGTTAACCAAGTAAAATTTTTATGCCATTACTTTTCATGTGATTGTTTATTTTCCACACTTCCCCTTTAGAAATGTCTACAAAGTTCCTATAAATGTGGGAACATGATACATTAGTCTAAATGAAAAACATTACACCCTAATACACCCCTATCATCTAAGGTTGTTATAGGGTCCATTAGGATAGAGGCAGGTGATGCAACTATGATGGGACCTCATCTTCTCTAGGAGACAACAAAGATGGCATAGTTGATTCCGAATAGGGTGGATAATACACAATCTCACAAAAAATATTATGTTGATCGTTGGAGATTGCATCTAGAGTCTGAGGTCAGAGATAATGTTTTTTTATGTTTCACAATAAGGATGGTACATAGAAGGATTAAGAGACATGGGAAGCTTTCACTGAGATACGTTGGGTCGTTCATGGTTTTGGAAATAGTCGGGATGGTTGCCTATTAGTTTTATTTACATCAGAGGTATTGGTCTATGGATGACTTCTTTCATGTTTCGTAGCTATGACATTACTTTTCAGACCCATCTAAAATTTGTCAACCCGATGAGGATGAGTTGGATGAGGTTTCATTCTTCAAGGTGCGCCATATTTAGATTGTGGATCGTAGCATGTAGGTTCTACGTGGCTGGTTCGTTCCTCTATTACTGGTGCAATGGCATCACATGCAAGTACAAGATGATAATTGGGAGAGGGAGCCTGATGTATGATCCCAGTGTTTAGAGTTGTTTGATGTTTCTTCTTTACCACCCTTGGGAGGAAAATTTGGGGATGAATTTCGTTAAGGTGGATATTTTTATGAACTCAGATCATCATTTTCACTTAAGTCGCGTTATTTAGGTTTGTTTAGGAGGAAAAAGTAATAAATATAAAATTTTCTATATACATTTCTTGTACATATGAGTGCACACCATCTACCTTGTTACCTTGTACAGCCACGTACTGTCCATGTAATGGTCATGTACATGAACGTGTGTGTGACCTAGCAGACCGCCAAATGCAGGGGCTTATTGAGGCTAGTACATGGTGTGTGAATTAAATGAACATGGCTTGTACTTCTCTTTTTTTATGATAAATCATTGAAATCCTACTTTTCACATCTAAGACACTCTTCTTCTCCCCAAGTTCTGTACAAAAGAGAGACTGGATGGCCGCAAACATCAAACCCCTCCAGGTTCTTCGTCTGAGCTCGGATTGAGACATTGTCAGTTACATTGGATTCCGACCAGCGATTTTTCTAATTAACTTGACCCTTTCTTCCTTATCATTTATCTCTTTTTAGTTACTCTTGGATGATTTTTTTACACTTTTTATAGATTTATTCCATTCTGGGCTAATTCGGGTGGTCGAGTTTCAGGAGTGTTGTTTGTACGACATCTAGGTAGGTTTCTTGTTCCTTTAAAAAAAATTATTTGGATTATATATGCTTAATTTTCCAAATATCCATGTTTGGGGTATTTAATATATTTAAATTTAACCTGGTTGAATACCTTCTAGGGTTTTTTTGATTGGGAAAGGGTTATTTATTATGTCTATCATTTAAAAAATTATTATGGGACACACCATGTGTGCATTATCTTGAGTGTATGTTTATGGCCATTTGTTCTGGGATGCCTATAGTCTTTCCTTGTTCCCATACCTTGGTTTGATATAATGGAGTTGTTGTTTAAATTAAATACATGTGTTATACATTTCGGAAGTTTGACCAAGGGGAATTTACTGTATGAGATTCTCGATGTATAGTCGTATATGTATGAATTGATGTTATGATGACCCGGAGTTATTGACTATGAAGAGATACCAGGTGGTTATAGACCAGAAGGAATAGACTGTGAGAGCTACCCAAAGGGTCGTTATAAAATGAATTTGGACCCTAGGGTATTGACTGTGAGATCTGCAAGGTGGTCATTGTAAATTATTTTGGTAAAGCAGACCAAGGGGTATTGACCATGAGAGTTGCCTAGGCGGTTTTCTATAAATGATTAGTTCTATTGTGACCAAAAGGGGTTGAATTTGAGAGAATCCTAGAGAGTAATTTTTTATTTTTATAGTGATATGTTAAGTCATAGGGGTTATACAGTGAGAACATTCCCTTTGGGTGGTTTTTGATTTATTAGATGATTTTTATGAGTCTACCAAGCCAATGAACAAGCTTAGAATTTTTCATCCCTGATTATTTAGATAGTCTTATGAGACGTCTTTTGTTACTACTACATAGGTGATATATATCTTAGGCTAGATCCCGAGGTCTACTTGATTCTACTGATGAATAATATATTTGAATAAATGTAATTGAAAACTGTTGGATTGTTTACATTTGAGTATCTACATGTTTATTACTTCAATTATGCATGTTACCTTCAATATATAGTCACTGACAGCTAGGCATATATTTTTTTAGGTTGCCTAATGGGATTCATCTCACACTATGTTTTTGTCATTCTTTGGGAACCAAATAGATTAAATGTTTGCAGGTATAGATATGAGAAAGAACCCTTATTCATCAGGTGCTTTATTTTTGTTGGATCTGGATAAAATGGGACCGACCTGAGACTTCGAATACTATTGGATTTTTCATATTTTTAGTAAGTTGGATTATGTATCATATTTCCAGCATTATGTCTTGTTTGGATGCTTTCCTAGATACATGTGGCATGCATCATTTATTTATTTATGTTGCAATTGGTTTATATTGTCAATATTAAATTGTTTAATTCTGTTTTATAGTATTACAACTTCTTCTTTTGTTTACTATTTTTCATTATGTTATGCATACTCTACCAATGAGGTCATAGTTTCCCAATTATCTCACTATATCCCTCCCTGCTAGTCGGAAACCATTGGATTTTGGGGAAATGCGCTTTAGGTCATGTGACCAACTGGGATCGGCGGACCATTAGTTGGCACACAGAACCAGGATGTTACATATACCTATACTAACAAGGATAATGGTTGTTGTAATGTTGATTATTAAATCTATTGGGATAGGATGATTTTTCCATGACATGCTAAACTGATATTTGAGTCCATATTGAAAATGATTAATTTCATTGATGTTCTCATTTTCAATCATATAAATTAAAATATAAATAAATTATTGGAATGTCACATTGAAGAATCATCATTTATATCGACTTTAGATAATGGGTATCGATCAAAAACTACCACAATCCCACCACCTATATACTAGTTGTAGGTGACTAGAACAAATAAGGCGTATCACACACATGGGATGTATTAGATTCACGTACCGAAAGGTATTCCCAAATATTCAAGCATATTAAATGATAAAATATAAATAGATGATATTAATTATTTCATAAATATGTTATCCCACAATCATAGTATTTCCTAATGTACATTAATTAATAAAATGGGCTTAATACAACCCAAAAAATGGAAAAGTAAATATTATCCCTCTCACAAGGATGGGACTATTGTCAAATACAATAAAGAAATACAAATCATTCTGTCTATCAGTAACTAATATTCCCTATCTATTGGTCTTATAATTACTCTTCTTCATTTTTTATTGATTTTGATAATCCACCTTTAAAGGGGTGAGGTGGAACCCTTACAAGGCCCATAGGCATAAGTCTTACGTGGCCCAAAGGTCATAGAGGAATTCATTTCCAGTAGACTTCAAACATTACATACAACCCATACTAACTACTTGGAACTGCTCCTGCCTAACATCTTCATCGTGAAATCAGCTCTCCACCTTCACATGGCTATTCGGCTAGGAATTCTCGTGCATGCATAGGTTTGTCTTAGAATTACTCTTTAAAATGGTAATTCATATACACAAGACATTAAAAATAAGGGAAGATACCTTAAAGGGTGAGTATAAAAATACCTAGTAGGGAAACCTGAAATATCCATGCATATAGCATATACAGTAGTCATCTCATCATACAATTATATGTCATATAATAGAGGAGGTAAAATGATAATAAATTATATCTTAGTTATATTCATTATGACCTCAGGTAGAAAAATATCTCAAAAACTTATATCCATAGTTCCATTCGAGTATTCAAAGGTAATGACCATTTTAAGATATCTCACTACATGAGGACTTCCTCCCCAATGAATCTAATATGACATTAAACATTCCATCAAAAACTACTTTTTTATCCTAGATGAATTTCATTTGAATGAACATTCTCATTGGGTATCAAACTAATGAAATAAAATATAAATTGAGAGGGTTCATTAGAGATACAAACACAATTAGACTAATAACATATCAGAATGATTATATCTTGATCCATAGATTGGGGGGAAATTCCCAAGGCACATTGGGGGGACACCATAACGTACCCGAATCATCCTCCTAAATATGTGATCAATGAACATGTAAATATTAGCCATTCCTATTATACAAAACCCTATCTAAGGAAACATTAATGAATCATTTTTCTCCTTGATCCTCTTAGATGGATATATGTTCCATGTAATTGAGGAATTTTTTGAAGTGAAGTTAGGCTACTCATTTAAGAATAAGCTAAATCACCAATGAAAACATCTTCAACAAGGATCTATATAGGGTTATAACTCTATGATGGGAAGAGTATTTCATAGTAAATACTAATAGGAATGAACCAAATGAACAAACTAAATCTATACTAGTCCACATAATATCACACACATATAAAATGAATTTGAAATATTAATAAGGAGGAATACATCATATCCTCAATGGAATATAGTGTGTATCCCCATGAGTACATGATGCTTCACATTAAGTTTGGTATTTACCATGTATTACACATACAGAACACTATAAATTCCAAAATACATGGTGTTTCCCTCATGGATTGTGGTGTGTATATGGTAATTTTTGACTCATAATTCCTTTATACCCATACCCATGTACGACGGGTCATTCTTGTGTACAGCGAGTCATGCACGTGTACTTTTCCTTGTCCGATTACATGTCTCATTCCATTTACTAGGGAAATAGGATATATTTCCCATTTACATGATGTGTGGGGATATATGAACACATTTAGGTGTTCTCCATGTACATTTAGAGCTATCAGACTATTTCTTTATGGAGATACATTGGGAGCACATAATATGTAAAACAACTTATCCTCCTATATGTATATCCCATTAATAAATAGAGATTGTCGGATAAGGATCCCAAGACATGTGGCATGTTCTTGATGATGTATGATACTTACTCATATGTGAAAAAACTAGTTTTTTATTAAAGGAACTACACAATGTGTGTTCATGGGACTATACAGCACATTGTCAGGATTCACGTATAAATTGTGAAAAACATCACACATCTTCATCCAGGACTACAAAATTTCAGATTTCTCCCTGAACCATGACACATGTAACAGATAAATATTTGATAAAACCTTTTTTTCTCCAATATATTCCATCTATATGTATATGGTGATCATGAATCCCCATTCATCACGCCTTATAAAAGAATCATTCTAAACCGTTATTGTAAAACCCTGATATGTAAGAGGATCTAATGTCATTATCATGTAGCACACCCATGATTTATAATCTATATCCCAAATAAACAGATACGATCCATTGCACCAAAATTTAAATATTAAATCATCAATAAGTAGTTTTTTATCTAATCATTGGAAAAAACATTTCCAATGATGAACAAATAGAGTATAGGGAGAGAAGATCATAAAACATAAATGTGGGGAATGAAACCTGGTCTATCTTCATTTTTTCCTTGATCCATTTCCATTGGAATTAATAATTAATAGATATAAATTGAGACGAAAAGAATAATATTAATTATCCCTAAAACCCTCACATAATCCAATTCCTATAAAACAGTTGATCCCTAAATCAATTCATTAGTTGATTGATTCACATTCATCACTAGATAATAAAATGGTGATAAATTTATAAAACAATTCCTACATTGATTTTTAACAATTGGTGATGAAAATTTATTACAAGCCGTTTTCATTGGTGAGATCCACAAGATGTGCTACACACTAGTCATCATACCACTAAGAAAAATCCTCTAATGATATCTCCCAAAGTATCTCAATTTATTTCGATCTCTCTCATATTTTTTCACAATGTAATATTTATAATAATTTTTTATAGTGATAAATTTAAATTAAAAATTCAATTATTTTATATATTTATTAATTTTCCCATGACTTTATTGGACCTGAACATTCAACATGTTACAAACTTATGTTGTGACGTGGGTTAGACCCACTCAATGAACATAACATCAGTCACATATCCCTGATATGAGACTCTATATGGGATATGTTCCACTCTTTATTAATTAATATTTCATGTATATATTGTTTTAATTAATTTTTTTAATTATCAATTATGGGATCACTAGGTAATAAAATAGCATGACGATTCAGCTCAATTTTTTTGAAATATTACTTGAAATATTAAAATTTCTCACATGTGAAGAACATAGACATTAAATTACTATCCTCTTCACGTATTTTAACCACTTAATTTGAAAGATTAAAAATTTTGGTATAATATATTATCAAATAGGTTTCCTAATATCATGAGTTCTCTTGATGGTTTCCTATGATGAGAACTACCATTAACCCATAAGAAATGCTTTACTATGAGGGTATTTCACTATTAGTTCTCAATGCTATCATCTCCTTGAAAATAGAAAAATCCATTATACCAACCAAGACTACCTAGTTCAATATCCTGAAATGAGATACTTATATTCTCCCTCTTCTATAGAATATAGAGAACACCAATAATCCAAAAATATTTTGGTCATGGGGTTAAAAGGCACACAATATCAACTAGAGAAAATGTATGTGATAGAATAAGACAACTGTAAATTGATTCATAAAGAGTTAAGGATCTAGTCCACAAGTCAGACAACTCAACCAATGAATAAAATATAAAAAATGTACAAAAAATTACTCAAATAATCTTCAATTTATTTAGAAATACAATTTAGGTATATCCTATTATTATTTTATTACTATCCAACTAATAAGAACTCAGTTATAACCTCATGAACATGAGATTACCACGATCTTTCTCGCATCACTCTATACCAAAGGAATAAAAATCTATCCCCACAATACAAAAACTCAAACACACACCCTGGTAGAAAAAAAACATAACATGGGTCATAGGAAACAAGTGTATACCATGGAAACAATTTTAGAGTCTCATTACTACTAATAATAGAATCAACATGAGGCTCTTGATCCTTATAAATCATGGTCACATTATTAGTAGAAGTGTATGATTAATTATCCTCTGTACAGAATCCTCAATCACATGGTTCGAGTAAAAAGGATCTATTGGAATCTGTACATATCAAATAAGGCATATGCTTATGGATAATGGTATCATGAAACCTTGTGAAAACTGAAAATGTGGGAGTGAAAACACACAACATGCCTTAAACCATACTTGAATCCTAAAAGACAAACGTTTAAGAATATTGAAACTAATTATTTCCATTTTTCCTATTTATAGCATCCAAGTAATTCTATAACACATTATCACATGAAAAGGACCCCAAACACATGGCAAAAAGAACTCAACCACTACACATCAACACTATCCTATTTTTGGCATCAATAACTCACCCACCTTATTTGGTTTCATTTTTCAAGAACATATCTATATGGGGAGGGGGAATTGATCCTCATTCATGCACTTTCAATGTAAAACCAAATATAATTTAAATAATTTTGTATTAGTTCCCAACATCTCCCAAGAAAATGGTCGAAAAAATGTGGAAAAAGAATTTTCCATACCTATGCTCAACAGTATTATGACAAGAGTATATTGGACACAGAATGTTCCATGAATAAGTATAGATGCCACTGGGTAAGGAACCTAAAATTCATTTTGATGTACAAGAATGAAACCACCAACATCTTAATCCTATAGTAGTACACCCAGGGCTGGTTGTGGAAGCATCTATCCAAATCTCTGACAACCTCCCACTACTAACATATACCGCCAACATGTTTGATTCTCTACAGAACTCCTTTATCAATCTGCTCCCACTGCCTATATGGTTCATCAACCATCTCAATGACTATAGAATAATTGGTAGGAAAATTCAATAGGATGTGTCCTCTACCATAAAAATAATAGAAACATATCATCCTCATTTAAATTCTTTTTCTTTGAGACCAATGGTGATATATCTTTTTTTTGTAACTTGCATCAAATTCCTGATATAGTAGGCCATGCTGACCCCACATCGTAGGTGATATCTTCCTGATATGAATATTATACATGACCAAAACCTGAACATCATCATCCATTACCAAATTATCTATCCAAAACTCAATCTGACATGATTCCCACACCTAAACCATATAAGGCTAGTTGAAAATTATATCAATAGGAAAAAGTGCCAACTACCGACCATCTGGAAGAAAGATCACTTCATGTCTAATCTACATCTAGGGCATCCTTATAACACATCAATTTGAAGACTCGAATCTTTCATGGATCTAAAACATGCTATAATTTTGGATACATCATGAAATAAGAAAATATGTTCCATGTTGAATGGGTATACCCTATGGACTTACTCAAAAAGGGATTGAAAATCACAAACCATTCTTATATGACATATCTACAAAGTTTTCCCATAAAAATATTTATTACTACACTGAGTCAAAAGGTATATGATTTGAGACATCATGTATGCATACATAGATCACTATACCCACACCATAGTACCTGGGTTGAAATATAAACACAAAATAATTTAACATTTTTACCCTAGTTCCCAAACCAATCCTCAGAGCATGACAAAAAAACTCCAAATTATATCCATAAACCCAAGAACATTAATAAAAATTTAGGATGGGTAACTTACTATGATTCCATCCTACCATGACCAGAATCGATTGGGATTAGAAAGAAACTACCCTAAGTCCAACTCCAATCGGTCAAGGGATAATGAATTGCTATAAGAATGCATTACAAACCATGAGAGGTATTATTTTAATGTTGATGTAAATACACACATCTCTAAGCCCATATAATAATGAACTATAAATAAAAGAAAATATTTCATGAATACATCTATAATCCCACAATAATATAATATCATAATGTTTTGGAAATCATAAAATGGGTCCAAATACATGCCCACCCCAAAACTGAGATGTAATGGCCAACCATTTTAGAATGTGGGGATTTCTATAAAGTGTAACACTAGTATACACCTAGTTCTTTCTACCCAAAACAAATATCTCTCTATTAATGGTCCTCCAAGGACTCTATAAAATGGTACATCGTCTACATAAGACAGAACATGTGCAGATATAACCCATGTAGGGGTGAGTTAAAAATTAAAAAATAGGCCACCCTGAAATCACCAAGCATAATTAATCAAGAGTAGTCAACACATAAAACACACATGTGTCAAATAATATAGGATAAATAATTAAAATCAAGGATATCATAGATTTACCCATAAAAATGAGTTGAAAATGGTCTTAACCACTAAATTCCTTCACTACTCTCTAGGTTTCCAAGGAAATGATCACCCAAAGATCTAACTCCATGATCCCTTCCACCCATAATAGAACACATCAACGAGATAAAAATACATAAATAATAAATATCACACCACTTATGGAACTGAACCCAGATAACATTCTAATTAATTCTCACCGCAAATAAATAACATATGGAACTATGAGGGTCCAACAAAGATACAAACTCCATTTGGATAATGCCCCATCATAAATATTAGATATTGAGAAATAGATAGGGGTAAATGACCATGTCTCATAGGGGTGAAATTAGAACCTACTAGAAACGTCTTCCTTGATTATGGATTGATTCCCTTGTATATATTGATAGCACTAATTTCAAAAAACCCAATATAACAAAACATTAAAAGAAACATTGATACATGCCTGTCGGAGGGATACATGATCTATGGCCATGACGGATATATTTAATGGAATGAAAAATAACAAATCTAGAATAAGATATCTCTCTAACACTCCATTGACCAATATAAAGCAACATAAGGTATATCCTCAATTATACGAATCTGATTTTTCATTGAACCCTTATAAGAACAAACCGAGGGACAACATTCAGTCAATACCAATCTATGGAAGCATATAAAATCAAAAAAAATGTTGAATTGAGAAAGAGGACTACAACATATGATCAAAGAATTACTAGAATATCCCATAGGTATATGTTGTCTCTCAATAATCCTAATACCGCATGTGTCCCATGCTCAAACAACATTTACTTCCCCAAAATACATGGAGTTCCCCTCAAGGTACAGAACATACAGATTTATATTTGAAACTCATAGTTCCATTATAACCATTATCATGTACACCAATTCATTCCCGTTTACTTGACCTAGTATGGGTACATGGCTCTACACACTTAATAAAGCCTTCCAGTCTACTTCCCATGTACATGACATGTGTGACCACATAAACACTACGGTGTGATCCCTATGTATATCCTGATCCATCCACCTTGCATTACATGTTATGTTAATACACACATAATTTGTGTAACACTATTGGGACTCCTAGGAATATACCCCTTGTATGCATTGATCTGTTTTGTTAAGGTTCACACGACATCTGACACATCACACACAACATGGGATATTTATCTCTTCATTGAAACCATAGGGATACAGAAATGGAACTACATGAAATTTTTTCAATTTACTAAATGTTGTATAGTTTGATTATTCATACAACAGGTGAAAAATATTATGTTTTTTCTAAACAACTACTTAATCGCTGATTACAACCTGAATTTGTACTTATTTCATGGATCTGACATTGAAGGAAACTCCCTAAATCTGATATCCATTATCCAACCATATCTGGGGCTCAAGAATCACACATCATTGTACCTCATCTATTCTAGATTCCAAACTGGTATTTTGAACCCCCAATATGTTCATGGATCACATATCATATTTGTGTAACCCAAAAATTTTGTCCAAGATCCATCCCAAACCAAATGTAGAAAGTACATTATAGAAAAAATAAAATATGAGAATGATTGTTCCGTGGGTATTCTCGAATCACCAGAAAAAACAAAATACCAAGGTCAAACACACAATAAAATAACAAAGGAAACCAGAAACCGTAAACAAGATGAATGAATTTGGGTATAGTTTTTTTGGACTCAATCCACTGTCAAAATTAAGATGAACTACATTGCATAAACAACAATGAAAAAACAAAAAACATTATACCCAAATCCCATAAACAATCTCGTACCCATAAAATGATCAATCCATTAATAAATATTTTAGTCTATTGATTCATATATGTCATTGGATACTAATATAGGGATAAATATAGAAAATAAATTCCATAACTCAATTTGGATAAACCAATGAAAATTAATGATCACACACCATTATCATTGGTGATATCTAAAAACTGTTATACATACTATTCATCAATCCATGACCAAGTCAGCATACTCAGAGAATGATACTCAAAAAAACTATCCTCAAATCTCTTGTGTCATGCAGTTAAAAATAAAAAATTTCAATATCATCATATTTTAAATAATTATTAGGAAACAAAAAATTCTTAATTGAAAATAATTATATTATACTATTTCATAGATAATTTCCCAAAGATTATGTTCAACCTAAATTTATGGAACGTTCCAAGGTTATGATGCCCAAAGGGTGAAACCCACACACTGAACATAGCTTAGGTATCAAATTTTCAATCTTTGACTATGGTTAGGAGTTATATGAATTTTTTCAGGAAAATTACGACACATGATATTCATATATTTAATTTATAAAAAAATATTTCAGGATCATTACAATATTTAATCGCACAATGTATCAATGATTGGCTCAAAAATAATCCAAGAAATTTTACAAAGTCTTACATGGAAAAAATAGAAACTACATCCCTATATCAAAAAGGAACAGATATGCACAAGTATTATACTTATTAATCACATATATTGATAAGGTGAAGTATACGATCAAGATTACATTGAATGAAGAATGATGGAGAGGTGTAGGATATTTTTTTAGAATAATTACCAATGAATTTATGATATTGAATATATGAAGAGATAATGTATTGCTGTAAATTGTTTAGTATTTGATGCATGTACTTAATTATAACATCATGTTTAGCTATTATTATTGTAATTGTATGCTCTATAACATTAGTAGATAATTGATGACGAGAGTTTAGAAATATTATATTACTATACCATAGTTGATCTTGAACGAGATATTGGATGAAGGGACACAAATGGAGAATTGAATAATAACCTACACAATTGAAGGATGTAGATATTTTTTCATAAATTTTTGTTTGAATCATTGCATGGAATCTGAAAATAGTGAGAGGATGATGCTATGGGGAATACATGTTATTTTTCTATTTTTATGTCTTATCATTTAACTAATGATTTTACTTTCAAGATATATTTGACCATTAAATCATGTAGTATAACATTAATATGTTTGAGAAAGTAATTTTTAATTTTCAACTTCTCTATAAACACATTTTCAATAAAACATTTTGAGGGATCATGGTTTTTTCATCAAATACATTGCTCGTGAATTATTAGATTAACATTATTATTATTATTATTCATGTTGTCGTTGTTTCTATTATTATCATCATTATTATTTTTACTATTATTATTCACCAAGTTGGTATAAAGGGTGGTTTGGGTTGTGGTGAGTTTGGGGCACATTTCATGTTTAATCTATTAATGGATTTCAACTATTTCATTTTGTGTGGACTTGGATTCTATAATAATAACAATAATAATATAATAAAAGTAATTGAATTATTTTTACAACTATTATTATAATAAACATAATTATACACTATGTAGTAGTTGAGTGGTACCCTTTTATACTCTTAATTAATTAATTCAATGAATCTGTGATGATTGTAATTTCACAATTTAGTGGTTTTTTATAGGGTGATCACATATTTCCATCCCCAATGATTTTTCTGTTACCTTTCATCAGGAGGGTGTGATTTTGTTCTTCATAAGGACACTATGAGAATCTAAATGTGTGGTGGAACAGCAGTGTTGACACACACATTGTATGGTCAAATGTGGGTTTTTATAAGATTTAATACAAAAGGGGATCCACTGGGTGATGGGAAAACCATTGTTTTTAATAATGTTTTAATTTAAATATAACATTGATATATGGATCTATTGGGATATGAGGAATATTCATTTTTAAAATGATATTAGTGTGGATATCATTTTGTCTATGACATCATACAATCACCGATGACACATATGGATGTATATTTGGTGGGAATTGAGGTTTTTATGAAATATACTACAAGGATCAATTTTGGTGGGAGTGATTTTATAATCAGATATAGGTTTCTCAGTTGAAGACCCATTGATTGGGAGGCAAGGTGGTAAAAAATATAAATATTGGCCTCATACCTATTTTAAAAATGCACCAAATTGATATGTGGTTGTAAAAGAAGAAAAAACATTCACCCTCAACTTTAGAGATGATGAAATTTAATAAATATATTTTTTTACATAATGCATTGTACAAAACCAAACAAATTTGGGCCCACATGTCATCAATCCAATTCCTTAGGTTTGAGATTTGGGTTATCTAAGAAACTTCAGAATTGGGTTAAAGTGTTAATTCTAAAATTCTTTTATTTTCATAAAATCTATTTTCATTATATAATTTATTGGTTGTTCCTCATAAATAATATATAAGTCCAATCAAATTAATAATGTTATATAAAAATAATTCTCAAAACATTAATGATGCTCAACATATGTGTTTTAATGTTGGAATTCTTAATGAAAAATCAAAGAAATAATTTATTCCACAGAGTAGTGTACTCATTAGACAATAGGATAAGAACATAAAATATTTTGATACATCAATCCAACTAGTTAATGTAAGTGATAATAAAAATATTTTGATGAAATCTATATGGTGTGTCTCAATTACATATTCTCCCAAATTATGTTTGGATAAATATATTATAATATTCATTAGACTATTGGTGGAAACAATTACAATTATTTTATCCACACATTATAATTAGGTACTGTAACAGGAACTATGTAGAAACTATGTAGGAATGTAGTAGGTACTGTAGCAAGAATGTAGCGGGTATTGTAGCAGAACGTAGAAGGTACTGTAGGAGGAACTGTGAAAGAAAAGTAGCAGGTACTATAGTGGGAACTGTAGCAGGAACTATTTGGCACTATAGTAGCTTAGAATATCCCCCCTTTTGGGCCATCAGGCCACCAATTTGGTCCTCGAGTCCTTTAAGGCCTTCGGGTCACCCAGGCCTTCAGGTCAGTAAGGCCTTCAGGCCACCTCAAGGCCTTTGGGCCACTTTAAGTGTAGATGAAAACCAGACATCCTACAAGGAACAAGCTTCAGAAGGAAGATGAGAAATGATATTTCACCATAGCATAATCTAAATGAATTGAATGAATGATATGGTATGTCACATGCCATCAGGACAAGCCATTTCATGCATAGGAAAGCATATATGAACAGTCATGCAAAGGTGGAGAGCTGATTTTAGGATGAATATAGTGGGGAGTAGAAGTTCCGAGTTGTTAGTCTGGGTTGTATGTAATGTTTGAAGCCTATGGTCAATTAATCCCTCTACGACCGACATGCCATTTAATACTTACACCTACGATTGTTATAAAGGTTACACTTCACCCCTTGAAAGGTGGATTATCAAAAATCAATAAAACATTAAGGTCTTAGAGCCATAGTATGGATCTACATTATATTAGTGTAGAAAAATGATGATTAATTATAAGAATATAAACATCATTATATAATTTAAATAAATTAACCATACTAATTTTGACTGTACAATTAGATATATTGGAATGATATCATATAATCAAAAAACACTTTCTCAATAAAGAAATATATTCTACTCACTATGTTCATCATAAATGATGTAATATTATTATATAATGGAAATGATAAAAATTAAAAAAATAATTTTACTATATATAGAATATTTAAATTCAAGAGAATATACAAGTAGTCAAAAGGATCCATTAGTAAATAATGGAAAACACCAAATCTAGTATTGATCATGTTTAAAATTTATTTATTATCAATGAAGAACCCTAAAAAGATTACTGTGGATATTTCATTAGGAATCCTCTATGGGTAATTTCTAAAAATTATATAATAATTATGGTAGCATAATTTTTGTGAATAAAAAATTTATTGGGTGATCATTGAGTCAAGATTGTGAAAAAAGGTTTTGGAAATTGGTGTTAGTAATGGGACTCTACTTTTAATGTATATGGTATTCATAAAATCCAAATAAACATTTAATGGGAGTTTCCTCTATTATGCACTATATTTATCGAAGAACTATATTCAATTTATTTTTTATTTACTCATACCATTGATGGGATCAAAAATTTATATAACTTTATAGAAAAAATTTATTTTATTTGTAATCATTTTTTAAGGATGGATTCCCAGAGGAAATGAATGATATGTGGGACGGAATAAATTTATAACTTGAAACATTGTGTTTTTTAATTTTTTAAATGTAAAACATAATAGGTCATTTTTTCATTAATAAAATTTCTTATTATTATTATTTTTTATAATAATTTTTTAAATGAAAATGTTTTATATATTTTCAATAAAAGTCAAAAACAAACTAAAATAATTTTTTTTATTATTTCATTAAAAGTTTTATTTCATTGTAAATGTTTTATGAACATATTATGAATGTTCAAGAAATACTACAAATTTTTTACAAAAATTTATTGATTTATGAAAAAAATTATATAATTATTCATTCATTAGAGTATATAATTAGGGAAATAATTTGAAAATAAAGGCACACTATACAGTTGTGAATCCATGATTTTCTTCATTTGTGTTAAAAATTTAATGTTATGGGTAGGGTCACCATGTATTTTTCCTTTGATTATCATTCCATATGTAATTTGGTTACACCTGATACAACAATTTCATCAATATATTCAACAAGAATCATTATAAATAATTACATAATGAAAAAATGGACCCTACCATGAAAAAAACATATTATATGTTAATAATACAAGAATTAAATTTTGTCATTCCCAATGAACAAGTAGGTTTTAATATTTGGAGAATTTCTCCATAACCTAGACATAAGTAAGTATTGTATCACCATAGAGAAACATCCACTTAGTATCAATTTTCCCATTAAAACAATCTTATGATATAATATCATAAATAGTTTTGTCATGAACTCATATTTTCCCCTACACATCCTTAAAAACCCATGATTTTTTTTTTAAAATATTAGATGAGAAAAAAATAAAATTAAGGGACATAAAAACTCCCAAAAAATATTTATTATATTTCATACTAGAAAAATATTATTTTAATAGTAAACATTTTATTTAAATTATTCAATTTAATTCCCATTAAATAAACTTATCTACTACTATATTTTCATATATCATGTATTAAAAAATTTTAAACAAAAAATAATTATCATACATAGTTATTTTCATTCATGAAAAAAAATTCGGAAATCATTTTAATTTTTTTTTCCATTCAACCAATAAGAGGAAAAAATTTCCATTCATTAAAAATAATATCATTATCTTACATTTAAAAAAAATTAAATAAATAAATAAACATATATCATAAAAAAATAATTCAGATATCTTGTGGAATAATTTTAATATCAATCATACATATGAAATAACAACAACGATTATAAATTGGATAACATTCATAGGTAGACATTGAATAAAACTTAATGAAAACATGGAGTAACCATCATGGTTACACATTGAGTTACCATATTGGTTACACTTCGAGTAACCATAACCATTACACATGTTTTAACCATCACAATTACATTCTGAATAACCCCCATGATCTACTTCTTAACATTAATATTACGAAATTGAGCATAGGGATTTCATAGAACAACCCATCCTTAGTTTATAATGGAACCACATATCATCATAATCAATTTTGCAGTATCATAACATAATAAAACAACTAATGATTTTCGATTTCAAAATATTTTCTACACTCATAAGATTTTTATTTTATTTTAAAATAATCATTCCATTTTCAATCAACCTTCTAAAACTATTTAGATTATTGTTAATGAGTGTTTCTATCGAAAATAATTGAAGATTATAATGGAAAAAAATTAACATCCTATGAACTTATATAATAGTAACTTTTCATATCTATTTAAATTAATAAATAATATACTAATTTCAAATTTATGGGAATTCGTTTTCTAATAACAGACTCGATACACAACAACGGGTTTCTCCAAAATCTTATGTTACACACAACATTGAGTTATACCAAAATATTATACAATATTAATATTATTATTTTTAATTTTAGTTAAAAACTAGATATTATATTAGTGGGGATAACAAAACTAACTAAAATATGAATTCACATATTTGTTAAATGTTTTTACATTTTTCTAATAAATTTTAGATGCTAATGAATCCAATTTTGAGCTTAAAATACCCGAATATTTTAAAAGGCTAGTTTTGTAGCCTTTTAATGGAAAACCATTTTTAAATATATATTGATAACTTTTATATGTTATATTTTAAAAAATATACTTATTATTTATAATTAGGACATAAAAATTTTCTTTTTTATAATTTTTTGTATTTTTTATGATAAAATCCATATTTTAATGAATAGTGAAAATTCTGTATTTTAATTCAATGTTACATTTTCTTATAATTTATTTATATAGTTTTATTTTACATTTAATATTTTTTAATGTGTAATTGGATTATGTTTTATCATTTAACTAAATCTTGGTCATTGGATGTATTTTCATATTTAAATAAGACATAAACACCTGTAAATATTTTGAGAGTTTTTAGATCTTAAAACCCATAATTCTGTTATTGATAGTGAGAATTAATTTTCAATTAATTAGTATAATTTCTGAGTATTAAATTTGGAAAAATTTATTCCATAATTATAATAATAGGGACTAAATTTTATAAATAGGTGCCTTTTATTTTAGTACATTATGAATAGTAACTTCTTTAATTATTATTTTTACCCTGGTTAAAAGATAAATTAGTTAAATATGAGTAAGAAAATAATATTATAATAATATAAAACAACCCTTAAATGTGTCTTAATCATATTTGATTGGTTATGTCTGACCATGAGAATACTTGCGTCAATTTTAGGATTCCATAGAGCTGCTTGGGTGTTATAATGACCTTTTATAATTTTTTATTTATTGAAAAGGGAAATATTACATAAAAATGTATCTTTTAATAAAATAATTTCTATATGGTTATATAAATTATCCATTTGATGACAAAATATTAATTATAAAGAAAAAAATATTTCATACATCATCATGTTTTTTTATTTTTAAACATTAAATTAATAACATTATTTATGAAACAATTATGATTCATTGATTACCGTATTAATGAAAGATTCAAATAAATAATATTATAAATATTCAAATAATTTTAATTTTACATGTTATATCCCTTAAAATAATTTTATGGATGAATATCACATACTATGATTTAGTTAATTCTCTTGGTTTGATGGAATAAACTTGTTATAACTTTAAAAAATCAATTACTAAATAAAATCAAAATTTATAGAAATATGTTTAATAAATACTATTTTATTAATTGATATGATTGTTCTAAAAATATAGGATTCTTATATATGAGATATATAATTTTAAAAATCTTATTAATGATCAACATTTGGTTCTATTGGCATTTTATAGTAACAATAGTAATCATATGTTGTGAAATTATAAGAAGACATGGTAAGAGATAATGTTTTTATATAAGGGTTAAAGCTAAAGGATATGATTCATTTTTTGACCTAATATTGTCTAAAACCTATTGGTTGAGATTATTTATACCCATAATCATCTTATCGATTAAATTTAACACATTGTAAATGTTATAATTTAAAAATCATTATATAATAAAATAATATTTTATTACTTTCCAAAAGCTATCCTCCTCCTAGTTATACAAGGACACCACATGTAACGACATAAGAAAACCAATAAATCCCCTTGTATTATCCAAATTATAGTAAAATAATCTACTAAATTCCCTCCTGTCCTTATAGAGGCCACACATTTGGCCGAAATCTATCATCAAGAGACCTTTAGTGAAAATCATAAGGAGAGACATGAAAAAAGGTATTTGTTTTATCAATTATTTAAAAATTATTTTATTCTTCAACATAGTATTATTATGTTTTTTTCTATAAAAACTTTATAAATACAGTATATTCTACCTTTTAAGATGTTATAATAATTATGGGACAATTATAAACCTCCTTTTATATATCCTTCAAATAATAATATCACCATGCTTGCGTACGTATGACTTATCATCTCCACGTTGTGGTGTAGTTTATTATTCGATAATACTTAATTTGGATGGGTATAATTATGAGTATAATGTATTTAAATAATTAATATAAAATTATTATTATTATTTATAATTTATTCACCATCTAATTCTATACCCTTTAACTATTATGATAATGATATCATCACTCATAAATCCATATGGCTTGTCGTCCCCACGATGCGATGCGATTAATTAAACATGATATTCAGTAATGAAAAATTATATAGTTTAATGTAATGAATAAATATGATATATATTATATTTATATTGAATTTATGATTTTTAAATTTTTATTTACAATACACCTTTATGCTTTCCACTATGATTAAATAAGATAATTTAATATGTAGAAGTGTGGACTACCTCCCCCTTAAAGTGATATAACTCATTCATTCCATACATGAAACAGATAATGCATGGTTTCAATGAACATATGTAATATATATAACATATATATTATAATGGAATTATTATATACCTATGTATCATTTAGTTTTCATTCATTTAATATTAAAAAAACTAATGTACCGTTCATGCATCCATACGACCTACCATCTCCAAGAACGGTGCATTTTATTTCTTATCTTTAAATGTTATGGAATCGTAAAAATAAATATAATATATATATATATATATGATATTTAAACCATTTATAATATTCTGAAGATAATAGACTTTGACAACATTGAAAATTTATATACAACATGTTCATTTTCGACTTAGGTACCGTAAATATAAATATTTTCCAATATGAGCGTAACAAATATTGTAATTTTAAAAAAATTGATAATGATTAATATAAAAGGAATAATAAACTTGAAAATTATTATCAAGCAAGAATAAATACACCTCAATTTATTATTCATGATCATAATGATTGTGCGTGATGAGTCGAACTTATGGTATGGAACTTCTTCTCAATCTCAATTCATTAAGGAATATTTAAATTATATAAACAGCCTTATTTTATAATATGTATAATTATCCCCTTTAAATTTTAATTTCATTCAAAATGATTCTTTTTTCTACAAAGTGTTTTACTAAATGATAAAAAATGAATCTTTGTGTAATGTATGTAGTGAGAATGTCCTTTCCACCACTGTGACAATTATATGGTATTTGGGTTCCCCTATAAGCCATAATGTTTTTAAAAATAATAGTAAATACATTATTCTTTTTTACGTATTTTTGTGTTGAAAATGGTTTTGATTATGTATTTATTATTTCAATATGTTGAAATTATCTCTTATGATTGCAATGTGGAAATTTTTTTTTGTTATGTTTTTTGATGTGTTGTGATTATATAATGGCACGTGGACATTTGATGGGTGGTTACCTGGTAAGCCAACGATGGTTAGTAATGTGACAAATAATGATGGGTCCTTATATGATATACCTTGGATGGTTGGTTACATTATATCTTCCAATGCATTGGGTATGGAACTCGGCCATATGGTTATTCAATTTAGTGATATGTGCGTATGTTGATGGCATTATTATTCAATTTAAGTATGTTTATGTCAAAAGATAACATTATATGTTATATCTTCCATTCTATGGGATTTATGGTAATATTTTGGATAAAAAAAGGCTAGTATTGAGATCATATTCTGTGAGGTATATTTACATGTTCTTATTGATAAAGAGTATTATTTTATGATAAGGTATTCATGGTATTCATGTTTTCCCAAGACTAATAGTTTTCCTTATTTATCTATCCCATAATGATCATTTTATTCTCATCCTATGTTTTGAAATTTTTTACATATGACCTAAAGAATAATAGAGTCAAGGAAGAGAACAAGCAAAATTCATGATGTTTAAACCTGAAACAAACCATGTTTTTTAAAATAGTTATTATTTTATGGAAGAATAGGATATTGAGTTGAAGTGTTTGGTTGTAATATTTAACTGTCTTTATATGAGTTTTCACCTAATTCTATAAATATATAAATCTGAAAACATACTAAATGTGAATTAAAGTTATATGTTAACTTATCTAAAGATTAAGAAAGGTTTTAGGATGAGGCCTTATAGTTGGTATCAGATTTTGGTTTAGATAATGTTAAGAGTTCTAATATTTTTAATAGAATATCCATATAATATTTTTAATTTATGATAAAATTGAAATTATATATCATTTTAAGGTTACCATGTTTCTTCTCCTAAAATATGTTTCTTCAAAATTGTTTTTCATAGAGGAAACTGGGCAACTATGCTGGGAAGGAATACATAGAGAAATAACATTCCAAATCAACATAATGAGGTAGTTGAAATAAAAACTGAGTAGTTTGTTCCAGTGATTTCTCCATTTAATCTGGAATTAAACCAAACCAACCATAGTGGTAGATGTATATTTTATATAATTTCCTGAGCCAACATCCCACATTATTCAGTGGATCATATGACCTTGTGAAAACTATCAGGTGGATTAAATCATTGGAAAATAATTGTAATGTAATGGGGTTTTAATTCTGTAAAATGGTTATCCTTTCTATTTATCATTTTAAGGAGATATCGATCAATTATGGTCAATGATTAAAAATATCACATGAAGATAAAAGATTGATTCCATGGAATGTAATGAATTTAATAATAACTTCCTTGAGAAATATTTTCCAAATGATGTTCGACATAGGATGGAAAGTCAATTCATGGAATTGAGACAATATGTGGAAGCTTATTAAGAAACATATGAAGAAAATTTTACCCTTTTGTTAAGGTACATCCAAAAATTTTATCTCAGATATTTATTCTAATATAAATCAATTTTACTCAGGATTGAAGCTGAAATATCAAAGGGAATTAGATTCTCCTGAGTATAAGAGCTACTAGAAACATGTTCGACATGCTGAGAAAATAGAAATGGAATTTTAGATGAGCATGTATTCCATGAGAGTGAACGAAATAAGCTTTATAGTTGGCAGGAAATTTGAATGAATTCATCAATGGAGCCTCTAGGTAAGAAAACCAAATTTCTAACATCTGATAAGTGTGGTAAAAATATTCTTGTAGAATGCCTCTCAAATTCAAGGAAGTGATTATTATGTGGTAATACTATTATAATTGAACATAAATATATGTAATATTAACATGTAGATAATGAAAAACTAGCAGTAAAATGTTTTAGATGCAATGAGATAGAACATTATCCCAATGTGTGCCAAACGTTGAATACCTATAGAGGAAAATAGAAATATTGAACATATAGGGGCATGGAAAATACATTTTCTACTACTACAGTTATTGTTGGATCATACAATGATGTTTTTATAGGATTGTGACAAGTTTTTTCAAAATATTAAAATACTCTATTAAACTCTGGATCTTCACATCCAGTCATTTACAAGTGAATCATATATATATTATAATTATCACCTCATGAATGTCATATATTACTTTTTGTAAAGACTCTAGGTGGATGTATTAAGGAAACCATGATTGATATGAATATTCCTATTATAATTAAGGGTGGTATTTCTGGAAAATAATGTTGAACTTTTTATAGTTCAATTTCATATCATTTTGGGTATGGATAAGCATTCAATTTCTCACGCTTAAATAGATTGTAATCCATGAAAGTTTTGTTAATTTATTTCACACCATTTATAACATACTAATATGATGAATGACTGATTAAAGATAAAATTGAATGTTATCTGGATCATGTTTTTGAAAAGAAAGAAATAGTATTGATTATTTACATTTGATTAGTGAATTAATTCATAGATGTTTTTCATGACTAATTGATTTGTATTGTTCAAATAGGGATATTGAATTTACTATTGAT
Source organism: Viscum album (assembly GCA_963277665.1). Classification (NCBI taxonomy): domain Eukaryota; kingdom Viridiplantae; phylum Streptophyta; class Magnoliopsida; order Santalales; family Viscaceae; genus Viscum; species Viscum album. The sequence continues at coordinate 287,390,670 of OY728166.1, read as the reverse complement.
TTATTTCCTGATGTTGAGATTTTTTGTAAACACACTTACATAATTCCTCAAGTAGAACTGATCTAATGGAAAAAAAATAGATCCAAGAATTACTTAATAAAGGATTTATTAGACATAACACCTAACTATGGAGTGCTTTAGTTTTTTTAAAAAAATAAATATGGTACTATGAAGCTATATATTAATTACAGTTCCTTGAATAACATCACTATTAAAAAGTATCCATTGACTCGTATCGATGTTTTGTTTGATCAGCACTAGCGAGCTCTGTATTTTTTGATGATTGATTTGAGGTCTAGGTACCATCACCTGAAGGTGAAGAAGGATAACATTCCAAAGACAGATTTCTAAACAAGATATGATCATTATTAATTTTTATTCACTCCCTTTTTGTTATCTAAAGCACCTACTATATATATGAATCTCATGAATGGAGTCTTTCATATGTTTTTGAATCAGTTTTCGGTTTTGTTTATAGATGGTATTTTGGAATATTGAAAAGAATGAGAGGAACATGAAAGTCAGATGAGTATTGTTTGAAAACCGTAAAAGAAAAAAAGGAATTCTTATTAAGAGTGATTTTTTGTTGAATTAATTTTCATTCCTTGGACATATTGTTCCTAAATATGGAAAAACTGTTAACCCTTCTAAAAAAAGATGTTGAAGAGTGTCAAAGATATACAGATATCATTGGGATTTGTAGTTTTCTCAGATTAAAGGGTTATTACTGAACGTTTGATGAAATCATTTTTTGGTTATCTTGCCCACTAACTAAGCCAACACTTAAGGGAGATATGTTTATCTGGACCAATTAATGTGATGATTGTTTTCATGACTTGAAAATAAGATTAGTAAGTTCTCCAATTTTGGCCCTGCCTTCGAGGAATTGTGAATTTTTTATCTATATCAATGTATCATTAAAATGACATGTTTGTTTCCTAGTGCACAATGATTAAGTAATTCATTATTATTCCCATCATATGAAACCTCATAAGGTAAATTTACAAACATTTTATTTTTAATTAGTTGGTGTTGTTATTGAATAAATATTTTGGAGGAATAATTTCAATGTTGTAACATGTGAAATATATATTGATCATAGAAGTATGAAGTATATATTGACTCAGAAATAATTAAACTCGATACAGAGGAGAGAGATGGAATTAATCTAGGATTATGATTTCATGATTCTTTACCATCCAAGAGAGGCAAATATGGTGGCCAGAACTTTGATTAAAATTGTAATTTTACATTAACCATAAAACGTTTAGAATGAGATCCTTTGTTTTCTATTTTAATGAGATAAGGATTGGATATTGTTGGTGAAGGGAATTCCTCTAATTTTTTTTAGGTGGAAGTGAAATCATCTATATTAGGCAGAATTAAAAATGCACAAAAAGAAGATAGTGAGTTGTAGATGAAGGTATAATTGCTTCAGAAGCATATGTTACATGAATTTAACATTGATAATGATTTTGTTTTGAGGCTTTAAAAGATATTATGTGTGCCTTGTGATTCATAGTTAAAGAAAGAGTTTTTATGTGAATCTAATAGATTAAGTATTCAGTTTATCATGGAATTGCTAAGATGTATAGAGATTTTTGAGAGTATTACTGGTGGGATGGAGTGACAAGAAATATTTCATAATTTAATATGATGTGTTCGAATTCAAAATAGGTTAAATATGAATGAATGTAACCAAAAGAGATGATTTAGCATATTCTAGTGTGGCAGTTGAAATAGAAAAAAATTCCTATAGATTTTGTAGTGGGATAAACAAATAATTCTCAAGGTAAAAATGCAATCTATTTTTTTGTTGATCAATTGACTAAATCTTCTCATTTTCATCCTACTCAAGATACTCTGTATCTATATCAACATTCTAGATATATTAAAGAGGTATTCACATTAAATGGAGTACCTCTCTCCATTATATCTGATCGTGATCCAAGGATCACTTATAACTTTTGGAAATGCATTCAGAAGTTAATGGGAACTAAATTAAATTTCAGTACATATTATCATCCATAAATATATGGATATTCATAATTAGAAATTCATACCTTAGAAGATATGCAATGTTAATTTTAAATGTATTAACAGGGAAGATGGGGTTAACATATTTCATTTGTAGAGTTTTATTATAATTAATGTTTTCATTTCTGAATACAGATGGAACCATTTAAATAATTATAGGGAAAGCGTTGTCAAACTCTAGATTTTGTTATTAAATATGGGAATGTAAGTTGATAGGACCATAATTGGTAAAAGTGGTGGTAGAAATAGGTACATTTAACCCGAAGAACATGGGGACACCTCAGAGCAGGCAAAAATGTTATTCAGATAACTAGAGAAAATATATTTCTTTTCAGGTAGGTGATCATGCCTTTCTCAATGTTTCTCCATGGAAAAATGTGATGTGTTTTGGTAAGAAGGGAAATTCGAGTCCACCATTTATTGTAACCTATAAAATCTATGAGAATTTTGGATCAGTTTCCTAAAGGGTAGATTTATATCCAATATTATCCAAGGTACACAATATTTTTTAGGTTTCAATGATGATAAAGTATATTCCAGATCCATCACATGTATTATGTTGAGAGGTAGTTCAGTTGGATGAGAATATTTCTTATGTGAAACAACCTATACATATTCAGGAACACATAGAGAAGGTGATTCAGAATAAGGTGATTCATCAAATAATTGTTTTTTTGGAAAACCATTTGGTTTGAAAGGAAAGGTGGCAATCCAAAATGATATGAGCGGGAAATACCCCCACTTATTTGATAAGTAAATAAAATTGTGGGGACAGAATTTTATTAAGCCGGAAATGATGTAACACCCCAAGAATTTATAGAATAATAATTTTTCATATAGTATAATATTTAAAAATTATATATTATTTTTACATTAAATTGGGATTCTTTTTCTTATTGTGTACTCAACACGAAATGATGAGTTTCTCCAAAATCTTATGTTGTACAAAACATTGAGTTGTACAAAAAATTATTTCAATAATATAATTATTACTTTAAAATGTATTTAATGCCTAGATGTTGTATTATATGGAATGAATAGAATGAACTTAAATATGATTAAACAAGTTTTTAAATTTTTTTACATTTATCTAACAAATATTTGATGATAATGAAAGCATTTTTAAGCAAAATATTTTCTAATATTTTTTAACGCTCGTTTTACCAACTATTAATGGATAAAAATTTTTAAAAAATGTTTTTTAAACTATTATATGTTATATTTTACTAAATAAACTTATTATTTTGAATAAGGACATCAAAATTTACTTCGGTTTAAATTTTGGTATTTTTTTGATAAAATCAATATTTTAATAAATAGTGAAAAATTCTACATTTTAATTAAAAACTAACATTTCATATAATTTATTTATATAGTTAGATAAATATTTTAATTAGATTTAAAGTTTAATTGGATTATGTTTTTATCATTTAATAAAATTTTGATCACTGTATAAAATTTCACATTTAAATTGGACATAAACACATTACAATCTATTGATAGTTTTTACTTCCAAAAAACTAGAATTTGGGTTTTGAAAAAGAAAAAAAATTACGAAAATTTCATTTTTTTTAATTTGGAAAAATGTATTTCATATTGGGAATCATAACTTCCAAATTTTGTCAATATGAACCTTTTATTTTTGGATATTATGAATAGTAAATTTAGTAAGTATTTTTATTTACCATTATTAAGGGTAAATTAGGAAAATAAGAGTAACAAAATAATATTTTAATAATATAAAACTACCGTAAAAAGTGTCTTGATCTGATTTATGGGTTATTTCATACCATTATCATAATTTGGTTTATTTTAGTATCCTATGTAGCCACTTGTGTGTCATAATGACCTTTTATAATTTTTAATTTAATGAAAAGTGCAATATAACTTATAATTGTGTATTTTAATAACAAAAATTTAATATAAGGTAATATGACTGATATCTAGGATTAAAAATTGTAACAAGAAAGATAAAAAAATTTCGTAAATCATGGTATTTTATTTATATTTTTTATACATTGAATAAATAAATGTATTTATTATACAATGTTGATGCAGTGATTACCTTACAAATTAATGACTCAAATAAATTATATTATATATATTAAAATAAATGTCATTTTAACAACGTTATGCCATAAAGGTATTATCTAGATTAATATGGAATATTATCATTGATTTAATTTGTTTTTTCTATGGAAGAAATTTTTTATGAATTAACAAAATCAATTCCTAAATAGTGTCAAATTTGACATAAATGACTTTAAAAAAATATTATATAAAATGATATAATAATCATAAAGAACTATGATTCACCCAAATGAAATATTTAATTTAAAAAATTTCATTATTTATCCACTTTTTGTTCGATTGTCTTTTTATTGAAATTATAGTAACCATATATTGTGAAAATAAAAGAGGACATGGTAAAAGATAATGTTTTTAACCAAGGGTTAACGAAAAATGATACAGTTAATTTGGTACGCATAAATCTATCTAAAGCTATTGGTTAAAATTATGTAGACCCATAATCATAATATACTTTAAATTTATCACTTTTCAACATTTATTATTTGTTAATAATTTTATAATAAAATAGTATTTCAAGACATTCCTAAAGTGCCCCTCCCCCCTCTTAAAATAATTTACCACCTCCACCCACTTAATCAAAAATCTCAATACCCTTATCCCATCCAAATTCTAATATAATAATATCCCAACATCCCAACATTCCTCTTAGAGGCCAATATTTTGGCATAAATCCAACACATGAATACCTTTTGTTAAAATCCAAAAGAGATACTCGAAAATGAGGTATTTGATTTATCACCTATTTCAAAATAATTTTCATCTTCTAACTCCAATTATTATCTCATTTTCATAAAAAAATAATAAATATAGTATATTATTAATTCTAAGATTCTATTATAATTTTGGTTTAACCTTTTACCTCTTTTTATCTATCAAACAAATAACAATATCACCATACATGTGTACATATAGCTTACCGTCTCCACACCGTGGTGTAATTAATTATTAAACTAAACTTAATTTTGATAGGTATAATGATGAATATATTGGATTTTAATAACTAATATAACATGATAATTATATTATATAATTAATATACTATCCAATTATTTACTATTTAACCATTAAGTGAATGATATCGTCTCTCATGCGTACATACGGCTTAGCATCTCTACTATGTGATCCGATTGTTTCTACATGATATCCATTAAACTGAGATTATACATATGAAATGAATGAATAAAAAGATACATATAATATTCCTATTAACTATATTATTCTATAATTTTTATTTACAAAATACTTTTATGCTTTCTATAATGTGTAAATACAATAATTTCATTTGAGGAACTATGGACTACATCCCCATTAAAGAGATAAGACTCGTGAAATCCATACATCGAACATAAAAATTACTATGATAATGAAATTATATAACCTAAAACATAAATGTCATAATGGATTTATAATATAACTATGTATCACTTAATTTTCATTCAATTAATATTACAATGAAATGAAAGTAGCATTCATTCATACATAAGACCTACCATATATATGAACGATGCATTTAATTTATTATACCCAAATGTTGTGTATTATTATAAATACATATATACTAGATATATATGATATTTAAATCATGATTAATATTCTATAGATGATGAATATTTTTCCACATTGACAATTTACACCATATAAATTTATTTTTGACTCAAGTATCGAATATCAACAAAACGACTAATATGAACATAAAGAGTATTGTAATTTTTATAGCATAATAATAAGTCATATTAAAGTAATAATAAATTTGAAAATGTTTCCTAAGATGTAGAAATTAACATATGTTTATTATTCAAGAGAAAAATGATTGTACGTGATGTGGTAGTCTCAAGGTAAGGGACTTTGTTTTAATCTCATTTCATTGAGGCATATTTTAAAAATATAAACCACATTATTTTATATGGTTTATATTTATCCCCTCTTAAATTTAATTTTATTAAGATGGATTCTTTTTCAATGATGTGTTTTCATATAAAACAAAAATGAATGTTTGTTAACGTATGTGGCGATAAAGACCTTTTTGTCATCATGACGATTTTCTAGTATTTTCCTTCATCTTGAAGCCCTAATGTTTTAAAAAATAAATGTAATTTGTATATTACTTTTTATGTATATTGGTATTAAAAATTGTTTTGATAAAGGGTTGATTATGTCAATATACTAAAATGATTTATTGTGATTGCAATGTGGAAATTCTACATTTCAGTTATGTTTGTTATATGTGTTATGATTATATAATGCTACATAGACATTTGACAGGTGGTTAGGAGATAATCCAATTATCGGTGGTTACATGATAAATCAAATATAGGTGGTTTTGTTATAATCCATGGATTGGTGGTTACATTATAACATCAAATTCATTTTATATGGATCTTGTTTTTATGGCTAATATATTTAGTAATATTTGTGTAAGACAACCATAAATTTATTGCATATAAGTATGTTTGTGTCCCAATTATCCTTTTTATGTTATATGTTTTTTTAAGGGAATTATGGTAATATTTTTGTTACAAGAAGGGCCAATAGGGATCTTATATTCAGTTAAGTATATTTATAACTTCTTGTAGATGTAATGTACTACCTTAAAATAAATAATTTACTGTTTTCATGTTTTCCCAAGGCTAACAGTTTCTTTCATTGTGTATCCCTTAATGAGCCTTCTATGCTCATACCAATTTTGGAAATTGTTTTCATATGACATAAAGAAGAATAGATTCACTTAAGGGATCAATGAAATGTCATTCTGTTCAAACATGAAACAAAACATCTTTTTTTTTTTAAGATTTTTCGTTTTATGAAAAATATGGATACTAATTAGAAGTGTTTACATGTAATATTTCGGTTTCTATGTATATGTTATGACATAATTCTCTAAATCTCTGAACCCAAAAATATCATCAAATTGAATTAATGTAAAATGTTGACTTATCTCAGGATTTGTAATGTCCCAAGAATTTCCGTGTATTTTTTTAATTTATAAAGATTTATTTCAAGACTACACGCTCTGAAGGCATGTGATTCCGAGGCCTGGGGACCCCATAATGAAATGTTGATCTTTTTGTATGCTACATCCAGTAAACATACGGGTGGGTTTTTCAATCTTTTTAACTAGTGATCAGATAAAAAATATGAGGGCACTATTGAATTCCGAATGCTTGGATTTTCCTAGAAAACACATAACATCGACTAGAAAGTTCCAAATGAAAAGGTTAATATAGAAAATTTTCAGGAAAATAATTGAAAGAAAAAAATGTTATTTTATTTATTTTATCCTGAATGAGAGGTGACACTGTGATGTTGTGGTGTAGCGAAGAGGCAACAATATTGCGCATTGATGGAGCTCAAAAATGTTTTTTAACACCTAGCCTAAGGACACATTAAAAATGTGTAATAGCGATGTTGTTTCATAAATTATATTGTGTAACGACATGACATCACAAAGTAATGTGGGTATTAGCGAACGCCAAAAGCGGTCGCTAATGCCCTTTAGCGACCGCCCTGCGACCGCTTTTGGCGGTTGCAGTTGCTCCGTCGCTATTAATCAATAGCGACTGCCAATGGCGGTCGCTAATACTCTCTTCGAAAACCGACGAAAATTTTGTGCCCATTGTATACTGGGGCACACGTGGGATGTTCGGATGGACCCCGACCTTTGGTCGACGGCCATGGAAGATCCACGGTGGCCGGAGGAAGGGAGGCGACGGGGTGGCGGCGACGGGAGGCGACGGGGGTGGCGACGAGAGACGACGGGAGGCGACGGGGTGGAGGGGTGGCGGCGACGGGGGTGACGGGAGGCGACGGGGTGGCGGCGACGGGGGTGACCTGTGGTGGCGGTGCGGCGGCAGGAGGCGCGGACGATGTTGCTGCGAGTTTCATCGAAGAAGACAGTGCGGGGGGCGGGAAAAATCCCGCGATTTTCATTTCAGTTTTAGCGACCGCTTTTGGTGGTCGCTAAAACTATCAGTAGCGACCGCCAATGGTGGTCGCCCGCTATGACAGGCGCCGAAACTAAAATATCTAGTAGTATATAATAGAAACACCACGACATGTTTTATTTTTTACAGTTTGACGTGTTGGTGGAATGGGGATTAAACTATGGGGATTCTATGACAAACCTCTGATGGATTTCTTCCCCAATGAAGTGCGATGAATGCTGGGGGGACATCTTCGAAATTGAAATTCATCAATGAATGAATAACTCCATAAACCTCTTAGACCCTCAAGGAAAAAACCCTATTGAAAAAAATTTCAATGAGGTACGGGGTTTGAATCATTTAGTGTTTCCAGGTTACTTTTCTAACCAACGGACGCGGATTAAACCACAAATAGGTTAATGAGTAGATAATGTGTTCTTGTGAGAGAGTTTCACTCTTAGGTTCATCTCTATTTGGGTTTGATATAAAAATTTTATTAATGGAACACCAATCCCTAAGCCTCCCCATTTTTTTAAACTTCCAATGTGAGGGTGCGGGCTAACACAAACAAGGCCCAATCCACTCCGCCAGGGTTTTCTTTGTGAATAAATTCTCAAGTGGACATCAAGGGAAAATTGAGGACATCACAGGGTCTGTTACATCCCCTAGAGGCCATAGGAGGAGGCGGAACGGAGAATATACCTCCGAAGTAAGTCATGTAGTAACCAAAGACCCTACTAGAGTTGGAGGATGGCGCCCCACGATGATACGCCATAGCCACCAGAAAATCCACATCGATGATTGTCCCACACAGAGGAGGCTACGACACAGTTGGAGGGGCCACCAACCTCCGAGTAGGTGGCTAGTGGTAAACCAACCCGGCATCGTCCCATGTTGCATGTGGAGCAGATTCAGTCAACTAACCACATCTAGGGAATGATCCTACAAATGACACGTGGTGTTGGAGGTGTTGGACGCGGCTGTTAGCCGCCTCTCAGCTGGACCAGGAAGGAGGGCTGGCTGGACCCACACCCATCAGGTAAGACCACTCGGCGGTGGCCGAACATATACCCAATTAGTAGTACCCACACTGGTAGGCCGGAAGAGCACCATTCAGGCTAGGACGGATGATACAAGGTTGTCGGTTGACCCAGTAGGCTGGACTCTTTGCCAAACAAGGTCGATTCCAGCGAGGCCCATTGGGCATGGATCACTAGCTAGGTCAGACCTAACTGACCCAGACCTAAAATGGGCCAGGTTGAGTTGGTTAAATTAAACTGGAGTATGTGGGACCCTCATTACAGGTTGGTCAGTTCAGTTTGATTGGGTTGGCTCGAGCCTAGACGTAAGCAGCCCTTTATTACTAAAGCGGTAATAATTTACAAACTACGCATACGATTGATACGCCATTTGCAGAAAAATGACCCCTGTGATGAGTAGGTTATCATGAGATAATCTATGGGTGTTTTCATGTGGGTTAGAATATGGTGGGGTTGGATGAGACTCCAATTCATCTAGGTCCTTTTTATTGAAATTCTCATACATTATAGATTGGGCGTCCGATCGATATGTCTTTTATTGTGTTGGACCCATTACAATGAGACAATCTATTGGGTTATTGTATATGGAACTTTGAGGCAGTTGATATATGATTGATGGCTTTATCAGTAGCTGTGTGGCTCTTTATTGGCCCTGTAGATGAGTAGACACCATGTAGATCCTTAGTGGACTGACAAATGAGCATCAACCTTATGGATCCTTAGTGGCCCGCCTAATGAGCAGTATCCAGGTAGATAGTTAGTGTCTAGTTAGAGAAGTAGTAGCTATGTGGTCCCATCATGGTTCAACAGATGAGATACAGACATGTGGATCCTTTGTGGCCCAACAAACGAGCAGCGACTTATCACGTATGAGTCCCTCAACAGTACGTAACATTCATCACTATAACTGATGGACCTATCCTACTCTAGTGTATAATCGGTGTGAGATATAATTACTTTTTAGATTTTCTTCATGGTTTATTTTTTGTATTTATCCTTTGTAGAGAGAATTCCCCATCTCATTACTGTGTTACACACTGCTTCATAGGATTCACCCACACGTCTTGTGTCTTGTGCAGACGACAGACGTTTTGACAGAGGACATGGTGGCCTAGGAGAACGTGGGGCCTAGTAGGATTAGGAATACATGACATACTACTTCAGATTCCAGTAGCTATATCACTCTTACCATGTGGTGGGGTTTTCAGAGGATGGCTACCCAATTACCTTTTTACTTTTCTATTTTAGTTCTTTTTGGTGGGTTTGTATTCTGGTCAACTGGTTTTCAGTTGTACTTGTACTCAACACTTGTTACAGTATTCATGATTTCCTCTTTCTATTTGTGGGAAATGGATGGGTGTGTGTATAATTATAGGTACTCAGGAATATGGCTCCCACTATTAGGTTGACGACATCGGCACTAGTCGTCAACCCCTAGCCTTCAGATGCTGTTCTTGGGGCATACTGCAGTACGGGCCCCGAGGGACGATTCTTGACAACGTGGTATAAGAGGTGGTCATTTCAACCTCAAAGACAGAGAGTCTGTTATTTTTTAGGCAATAGTATTAAATGTTGTGAATCTTACTTTTAGATTTTGGGAGTCCAATGTTGGTGCAACCACCAATATATCCACACACTAGAACCTTGAATTCTAATTTTTTGATAAATGTATTAAAACACTTGTTTCAAAAGAGTATCCTTATATTCTACTATATAAAACACATCTCACCATGTATAATATATTGATATTGGTCCACCTTGATCTATTTTGGGATGCCTCCATGCAGACAGCTAGCTCGATTCCTGATACGTCGTCGTGAGGACAATCTGCCTAGTGATGAGGCATACATTCAGGGACCAGTGCTAGAGATGGCCCCACCAAGTGGTATATCAATGTTACCAACACCCATTAATCTTCTAGAAGTACCAACATTACTAGGTTTTGTGGATTTATCTTCATAGTCCAAGTCGTGGTTGGCTCTTTTGGAACATAGCAATGAGGTACATAGTTTGAATGTGTGTCATGGGATTCTGAGGCAATGATCAACCAAGATGGAGGGTCTATAGGAAATACACATTATAGGTGTGAAATGTATGATATAGAAACAGAGGGTTCATATGAGGGAATATGCTAGTTTCTATAAGGGAATGATTTTCTATGCTTATCATGTAAAGCGACATCTCATGAGATATTATCCCATTATTGATACTATAGGGTAGGAGAGGAGACAGTTGTAGACTAACGAGGCTTAGGACCCTAGATTCCAGGGATGAATCATGGTACGAGTCATGTATCTCTACTTTAGCAGAAATTTTGATATGCACTTATACTAGTGATTTCCCTTTACTACCACTTCTTCTTTTCTAATACCTAGAGGTTCTGGTTAAGATAGTTAACTTGACCCTCACATTTAAAGACTCATACTAGAGGTTAACTAATGACCACACACACATGATGATAGAGTGACATAACTCTTAGAGGTGATAGTATCGGTTGGGATTTCTTATTAGTAGTTTTGAGGCCATACGAAGTCATTCTTGGTATGGACTAGTACTGTTCATCTCATGATTGACGGTATTAGGGAAAGGATGTGGTTCATATATGGAAATGGAACCAGATTTCCCATTATCGGCAGAGAGTAAATCCATGAAGCTCATGATGGACTCAGGCAGAGGTGATCGTAGACAATTTATATTCAGTTGGATTGTTCTACCCTCAGTGTAGTGAATGTAATGAGTCATCATGTTCTTTTGTTACTGTTGTGTATAAGGACTTCTCCCATGAAGATGTTCCATGTTTACTTCTCCATTAAGAATTTAAATTCTTTGATCTATACCCTTGCATGACACTGATATACACACAATCATATTGGATGGATCCAGTAGAGCTTTGTGAATTGAGGGTACAAATGGAGGACTTTCATGAGAAGGGATTCGTGAGTCCCACCGTGACACCATGGGCTGCCCTAGTATTGTTTAATAACAACAAAAATGGGATTTTGTGGTTATGAGTGGACTATTGGGGCCTAAACCAAGTGGCCATGAGGATCACTTATCTACTATTGAAGATTTATGACATCTTCAATAAACTAAAGGAAGAAAGGGGGTTCTCCTAGACAGACCTCAGATCATGTTATCATCACATTTAAGTATGGGATGCATATGTGCCAAAGATGGCCATAAAGTGTCGGGATGGCCACAATGTTTTCCCGGTTATTTATTTTATTGTGAACATTGCCCCATCCATGTTCATGGGACTCATGAACAAGATAGTCTATCCTTACCTTGATTGTTTTTTGGTGGACATTTTTGATAACATCTTGGTGTACTCAGTGTCTGAAAAGGAGCACACTACACACCCAAGGATAGTCTGGGATACACTCTAAGATCACCATCTTTATTGTAAAATCATGATTTTCTAGTTATGAATATGTGAGGTCTACATTCTGGGAAACACCATCTCAAAGCCTAGAGTTGCAGTGGACCCGAAGATAATAGAGGGAGTCCTAGCTTGGGAGCCACCCATGAATGTGACTGAGGTGGGGAGTTTATTGGGGTTGGATGGGTACTACTAGAGGCTCATGCCTAACTTTTCTAGAGTAGCAGCACCCTCGTAGGCTTTAACATGAAAAGGGTAGTCATTCGTGTGGACAGAGAGATGAAAACAAATTTTCCAAGAGTTGTGGCAGAGAATGATGAGTGCCACATCATGAGACTACCCGAGAAGGGTGTTAGGGATGTAGTTTTTTGTGATGAATCACAGAAAAGACAAGTTGTTTCTTGATTTAGGAGCGAAAAGTGATCACATATGTCTCATGGTAGTTGATATAGCATGAGCAGAAAAACATGACCCATTAATCAGAGTTAGTAGTAGTGGTCTTTTCTTTGAAGATGGTGTCGAACTACTTGATGGGTGATCAAGTTAAATTATACTCTAATAATAAGAGTCTCAAGTATATCATCCCCCAGAAGGTAATAAACTTGAGACAACGATGATTGATATAGTTACTCTAGGAATATAACATTGAGATTTTCTATACTTCTGCGAAGTGGGACATGGTAACATACATTCTTAGCTGTAGGATGAGTTTGAAAGTACTCAGTGAGGTGATAGAGCACCTATCTGTGATTCAGATATCCTTCGTGGATGACGATGGGGGAGGTAACCTTCATTCTATGAATGTTACTCCCCAACTATTACAGTGAGTTAGTGAGGCCCATCTAGAAAATATTGAATTCAAGGCCTAAAATGTATAGGTATCCTCATGATATTATCCTGATGGATTTTCGATATGTGGGGAGCACATCATCCTTTTTAGTGGGTGCATAATAGTACAAGTGGAATTGTGGGAGGAGGTGTTAAAAGAGTCCCGTACAACCCCTTTGATGGTATATCTTGGAGTGGTGAAGATGTACCGGGAACTCTGATGTTCGTACTAGAGGCCAGTAATAAATAAAGCAGTGGCCAAGTTCATCTCATGATGCCTCACTTGTCAGCAAATGATGGCTTGGAATTAGGCTTTCGTAGGCTTCGAACAACCACATGAGGTACCAGAGTGGAGGTGGAATAATATCTTGATGGATATTGTGATGGGGTTACCAATTATATCCATAGGCCATGATTCTATCTTGGTTATTTTTAAACAACTCGTCATGTCTTCTCACAACCTACCCATCTTTGAGAAACAACCGATAGAGGGCTTGTGACGCCTCTAAGTCCAAAAGATAATGAGGCTCCAAGGAGTCCCTTTAACGATCATATCAAACCATGTTTCATGCTTTACAAACAAGCAATGTAAGGGATTATATGGCACATTTGAGACTTAGATACACTTTAACATAGCTCTTCATCCCCAGACGGATGGTCAGACATAGCAGACTATAAAAACATGGAGGAAATGCGCCATCCTTGCCTTGAAGATATTGGTCGTAGTTGGGAGGACCACCTTCCCCTGGTAGATTCTCTATAAAAATATCTATCACTAAATATTTATCATGGAATTGTTTGAGTACTTTTATGGGTATCCTTGAAGATCACATCTATGTCGAACAAACCTAGGGGAGTCAGCAGTCATGGGTCAAAAATCGGTACGGGCTACCACTGATATGGTACAGATCGTCCAATATAAGATGAGTACTACACAAAGTAGGATTAAGTATTATGTCCATATGAGATATAGAACCTTAGTGGTTTAGGATTGATACTAGGTTTTCCTTCGTGTCTCACCCTGATGTGGATTATAGAGATTTGGCTTGGGTGGCATGTTATCTCCAGGATGCATTAGACCATTCCATTTTCTTAGTAGAGTTGGTGAGGTGTATTACTTCCTAGATCATCCCCCATATATGTACCATGTGAACAACCGTTTTTTCACGTGTCACATTTCAGGAGGTACGTGCATAATACATCGCACGTCATCAATTAGGGTGAGCTGGACATTGATGATGGACTGGCGTTTAGATTTTTCTCATTGGGGATAGTGGATCGATAGGAGTGGGTAGTTCATGGAAGTTTTATTCCTCTGGTGCATGTTTTATTATATAATGAGAACCTCCAAGAGAGAACATGGGAGCAGGAGTCTAAAATTCATGCTCAGTACCACTATTTGTTTGATTAACACTTATTTTGAATTTCAGGTACGTAAAGATATATAGTGGGGAAAATGTAATGTAACCAAATTTTTGTGATTTTTTTAAATTATATATATTTATATAGAGATTAAACACTCTATAATGAATGGATTCCGAGGCCCAGGGTGACTGAAATGGAATTTTGAACATTTTTTCAGTATGTTTAGTAGATGTGAAAACGAGATTTTCTAACATCTGAACCAGTGATCAGATCAAAAATATGATGGAACTATTGAATTCCGAACTCCAGGATTCACCTATAAATGTATTAACTCATGTTGAAAATAGTTGATGAAAATTTGTTTTTTAAAAATTTCAAGAAAAATAATAAAATAAAATAAAAATTTATTTTTATTTCTTCTCTCATCGACGAGCCGAAAAATGGCGGCGCTGCAGTGCAGTGCCTAGGCAGAAATGTGACTCATTAATGGAGCTCATTAATGGATTGTTAAAATGAAATGTAAAGAATATTTAATGATTCGTAATAGAAACACTATTTCATAAATGAAACATTGTAACAGAAATGTTGCGACATGTTTTCTTTTTAGTAGTTGGCAAGTTGGTAGAATAAGGAATGAACTGTGAGGATTCTCTGACATAACTCAAAGAGGTTTCCTTCCAAATAAAGAAATAATATTTCAATAGGGAAATAATTGAATTTTAATTAATTAGAAAAACTATGAACACCATAATCCTCTTGTACCCTCAAGGATGAAGTGCTGCAGCAACGAACGTAAGCGAGTTAGAGGTTTTGAATTATTTTAAGCATCCCCGTTCCATTTTTAACTGCTGAACGTAGATTAACCATGAACAAGTTAATCTATGGATAGTTCTTTATTGAGTGACGGAGTTTTTTTGGGTTTATTTATAATCAAGATTTAATTATACTTTTTATTAACAGAACACCAATCTTAGACCTTCCCCATGTCTTTAAACTTACAACGCTAATGGTGCGGGCCGACACGAACAAGGATCAAGCTCCTCCACATGGGTGTTTTTCATGAACAAATTCTAAAGAGGATGGAAATGGGTAATTGAGACCATCGAAGTAATGGTGACGTCCCCTAGAGGTGGTAGGAATATGAGGCATGGAGAATGGACAACCGGAGCACATTCGGTTGTCCACTGAAGACCTTGCCAGTGAGCCGATTCGATACAGGAATCCACATCGATGCCTATCCCATGCTGAAGATGTCATAACCATTGGACATGGTGTAGAAGGAGGGGTTGGAGGCCTCTGAGCCGGTGGATAGAGGTCAGCTGAAAGAACGCCACACTGCGTCACATGGAAAGAATCCATGGTCAACTGACTGCGGCTGGGGAACCGCCCCACGGACTACCCATGAGGCAGGAGGTGTCGGATGTGGCTCTCAGCCATTTCTTGGCTGGAATAGGCAAGAGGGTGGGATAGACCTACACCTTTAGGCCGAACCATCAACTTTCAGGCTGGGGCGGACCAGAATGGGTCGTCGGGTGACCCGACATGCGAGACTCTCGGCCAAACCAGGCTAAGTCAGGCGAGGCCCATTGGTCCAAGCCCCTTGGCTAGGCTGGACCTGACGGACCCAAACCCGAACTGGTCCATTTTCATGTTAGTTGATTTAAAATGGGTAATTTGGGACCCCCTAGCAAGGTTGGTCAGTTCGGTTCGCCCGAGATAGTCTAGGCTTGGATGCAACCGACCCTAGATTAATAAATCACTAATAATTTGCAAATCAGGGGTCTGATTGACGTGATGTCTGTGGAATGAGTAACCTTGCGATAATTTGATCATTCTGAAATACTCTATGTGTGTTTTGTGTGGGTTTTTATTATTTCTAGGATATATTAGACTCGAATCCAACATGTCCCTCATTACTAAAATACACATACCAAATAGACCAGGCATCTGTTCGATACGTCGTCTATTACATTGGAACACTTAAAATGATATGGTCCTTTAGGTTATTTTATGTGGTACATAATGGTGGTTGATGTATTAAAAATGGATTGAGTAGAATCCTTGTGGATATTTAGTGGCCTGAAAGATTAGCAGCAATAGCATGGATCCTTAGTGGCATGACAGATGAGCTGTAACCATGTGATCCTTTGTGGCCCGACAAACGAACAGTAACCACATAAATATTTAGTATCCCAACAGACAATCAACATCTTCTTGGATCATTAGTTTCTTGAAAGATGAGGAACAGACTTGTGGATCCTCAATGGCCCTACAGAAGAGCATCAATTCATCAGGGATGAGTCTCTCAATAGAACAACAAATTCATCACTATAATAGATTAACCATTCCTACTCTAGAATATATATGGTGTGATTTGTCTTTACATTGTGGATTTCTATTGTGGTTTCTTTGTGGTATTTCACCATAATTGACTGGGGTTCCTTAATTAGTACTGTGTTACTCTCACCTGCACAGGATTTTCCCACATGTGTTGTTTCTTGGGAAGACGACAAACATTTTGACGGAGGGCTTGGTGGGCTAGGACCAAGTGGGGCCTAGTCATATATGGCGGGCATGATGTATTATTTAATCTCCTATTAGCAACAATACATGTACCATAATGTGTGATTTTCAATGTATGGTTACCCTAGTCCTTTTTTTACTTCTCTATTTTAGTGATTTTTGTTGGGTTTGTATTCTAGCCCACTTGTTTTTAGTTGTACTGGTACTCAGCACTTATAACAATATACTTGTTTTCCGTTTTAGTTTGTGGGACATGGTTGGGCATGTTTGTGCATATAGTTACTCATGAAAATTCCTCCCACTTTCAATTTGATGCCTTCCACGCTAGTCTCCCACCCCTGGCCATCGAGAGGTGGTCTTGGGTTATGTCATGGAATGGGCCCCGAGGGACAGGTCATGACATAATTAGTCAACGTTTAAGGCTGGTACCTTATAAAAATTATCTAATTATGATTATGGTGGCATGAAAAATCATTTTTCATCATATACATTAAAATAATACCTTCCTTTTGTCTTATGTAATGAAATTTAAAATGTCCAGTATGTGTTATGCAATAAGATTAATTAATTTGTCAAAAGTAGAATTAAAGTAAAAAACACAATTGAAATTTATTTTTTAATTATTTTTTTCCACTTAAATTCACACAAAAAATAATTTCAAATATAAATACATGTAAGTAATTTTTTTATTGGAAAAAGTGAATAGTGAATTTTAAAATGATATCCCTTACCTTTAGGCCAACTGGTTATGTATTTGATTTCTATTACTTATTAATAATTGTATGCTAATTATTTAATTTATCAACATAAATTATATTGTTATTTTTTTTAATGAAACATTATATATACTTACATTATCAAATAAGTTATTGTCTGATCTCTTGATGATATTTTGATCATATATCCAAACTAATTTTGAAAGGATTACTAAGGTTAAAAGGGATATTATTTCATCATCTATATTATAATAATAATGAAATAATTATCATATATATAAAAAATAATAATTTTCAAAATTACCATGTAATATGGTTATGAAAAATGAATTATGTTATAATCAATGAGATAATAGTATTTATGTATGTAGGAGTATGATTTCCGTTTTTCAATGACTATCATAAAAAGTATGTAAGTATTATTTAATATTTACTAAATAAACAATTAATATTAAAATAAATTCTTTAAATATTTATATATATACCATTCGTGTGATGTGTTTACAAAAACCGATTCGCATTTCATCATGGAAGTGGTAATCCACATATATGCAAGAACAATATTATCATTCTTTAATGATTGAATGGTAAGAAATTATATGATAAATTCTATTTTTAGAATGTTAAATATTTAATTAATTTGTTATATATCTATATTATACATCTTTATAACCATTCATGAGTGATGGTGATGGAAAACCAATCACATAGATTTCTACAGTGTGGACTACCGTACAAACATATTACAGTTTCATTTCATGGTTGATATAAGAAGAGAAAGATATAGGTTGTTCCATTAACATAATAACATCTAAATATATGAAATATATTATTTTTATTAATTTAAATTGGTTTAATAATATTATATGTACATAATAAGAATATATAAAAATACTTTGTTAAAAACACTACCAATTTATTAGACAACCTCTAATGGTTTACACCAAACGACTCCCTCAGTTGGTTTTCTGAAAAAACCAATGATTCTAGAAAATGGTTATGGATGTAAGGAATTTATTCTGAATGGTCTTGGATAAACAAGAATTATTGTTATGTTTTTAGATCACCTTTAATAAGTAAGGTGGTGGGCACTCTAAAAATTATTTAATGTAAAAAATTAATATAAATTAGTTTTCATGTAAATATGATAAAATTGATTTATTTAAAAAAAATTATGTGTTTGGTTCTACATGTTATCCTATGATAATATTTTTAAATGTTTATTTTAAATTTCCATCCATATTGTTTTGGTTAAATACCTTCATAATCCCTTTTGATGATTACCACATAAACAATATTATTTAAACTTTACAGGTCAATATTGTTTCTATACAAGAAAAAATGGCGCATAAATAGACAAAATATGATATAATATAATCTATAAAAGTTATGAGGTAAAATGACATATTTTTAGAAAATTTTTATCATTTAATAGAACATTTATTTACATAAAATATCATTAATGACAAATTTTAAACTATTCTTTTAATTTGGAATTAAAAACATAATCAAAATATAAGAATCAAAATATAATTTTATAAAACTCCTCAAATATTATTTATGTGCCTAGAAATTATTCGTATCACTATAAATCCATGAAATAATATTATTTTAAGATATTTTAAATTCATTTTATTGATTTTTAGACTACTTACAGAAGCACTTTGTCAGTATTGCATATATATTTAAGGTTAATATTTTACATCAGAAAAAAATTTACAATTTACCATCATGAAAGAATTATTAATATTTTAATAAATAATTAAAACATAACACATAATTTTTTTATCTCTATGTAAAAAAATTTAGTTAGAGTAAACAAAATGAAAATGTTGTTTAACATTTCATTAAATAATATAATATAAACGTCAAAATCTAGGAAAAATGGAGAAACATTTTCATGTATTAAACATTTGGATATATATATATATATATATATATATTTGGATGAAATATACTCATATAATAGAATTAGGAAATGTATTAGGGTAATGTTTGAGACCATAACAAATTATTTTTAACATAAATTAAATGATTTTAATTTTTTGACGGGACAAAAATTTTCAAATGTAAATATTCATAATGACAAAAAATATAAGAGGCCTAATTAAAAAATTTTGACCTTGAAATTGCAAATTTTTAATAAATTTTTCATTATTAAAGAAAATGTTTTGTAATTTATTTTTATTTTTTCTGACAAATATTGATGAAAAATAATGTTTCAGGAAAATGGCATTTTAAGAATAATATGTTTTTATTCCAAATTCAAGAATAAAAATCATTACATAGACAATAATTTGATTATATTTAATTAAAAGGGCTAAATTATTTTTATAATATTAATCCAAAGTATATTTTTATTTTTTATTTACATTAAATTATGGTGTAGTTTTCAGTAATATTTAATAATTTTCAATTTACATTTAATTATAAATATGTCTATAAAATTCTTAAAAAAATCATTCTAATATATTTTTAACATGATGAATTCAAAAATTAATTCAATTTTTTCCATTTAAAAATCTATAAATTTTAAATTTATTTTTTAATAGAGACATATATTACATGAAAATACCATTTTGTTGAGAAAAATATGATTTTTATTTTTGTTGAAAAATTTCCAAATATTTTTATAAAGAATTTTACACTATAATATATAATTGATAAATTTATGAAAATGATTTATAATATATTTATGTGTTCTTTTACAATAACGATAATATTAATTTTATAATTGATAGAGATATTTAAAATATTTTACAATTATTTAAGGATGAGTAATATATTATATGTTAATATAATATTAAGAACTGTTTATGACATTTTAAAAAATTATTTTTGATTACATATAAAATTATTTCGAATAAATGAATTTTACATGATAGTATATATAAAAGATATTTAGGCCTTATGAATCTTGTGAAATAGTTACATTTAAATTGAATTTTCATGGTATTAAATTCTATATGTTATTGCTATCACATCATTCATCCATTGAAATAAATGGTCTAATAGACAATTAGTATGAGAAAAATCCCACCTATCCTGTTATATAATTCATAAAACACATGAATACATATAGAGGGAGTATATTTTTTCTTCTTATTTGGGATCCTTATCAAATTTAAATGATGTCAAAACTCAAAATCACTAGATGTCTAATGGAATGTATGTTCATAATTATATATTCAATTAAAGTTAACAATAGTTTGATTTTTGGAACTGATTTTACTATTTATTGACACTAAATATTTAAACTCTTTATCTTTAATAAAATGAAATATTTAAATAAAATAAACTTTAATTTCATTTGGCTGTATATTTTTGTAGATGAAGAGTCCTAATAGTTTTTTTAATAAAAAAAATTACATATTTATAAAAAAATGGTTATGGATTATATTTTTATTCACAATAATGAATTTATAAATATAAATTGTTTTTGGATTATATAAATTTTTAAAAAAAACCATGGTGGTTTTAAAATAATTCATGGAAATTATTTTGAATAAATAAACATTATAATTTTATTTTTTAGGTTCCATTGTTTTATCAAAACACATCACTATCTTGTATAAGGAAAATATTACATTATGAGAAACCATGAAATTTCATAAAAACCCAAATTTAAAAATAAGCCTTTTAATTGTTTTAATTAATATGATATCTAATATAACACATTATCCATTGAACCATAATATCAATATTTAATTGAAGGAGCATGATTCTTCTACAACACTCTTCAATCACTAATTCATGTTGATAAGAGTGAGATAAAAACAAACCATTTTGGTGAATTATTTTACATTAATGAAAAAAATGTTAAATATTCATGTGGATATCAATGTAATTTTTCAAAAAACAATAATATTTATAACAAAAAAACTTAATTTCAAAAAAATATATATGGAAAATAAGAATATCTTTTAATGGTCCAAAAACTATAATGGAACTCATGTATAATTCATTGAATAATATTGAAATATCTCCAAAAGAGATTAATGGCTCACTACTAATGATGAAAAAAATTCATACACATTCGTACATCTCATCCAATAATGTCTACATATCTACCTAATAGAATTTATAGAGGTTGAGTATAGACATAATATGTTATATCCAATAAATCCAATATTTTTTCATACATGCTGACAACAAAATAGTTATATTATAAATAATCAAACATATTATTATTTTAAAAATATTTAATTATCAAAATATCCCCAAATCTAAGGTAGAAAATTCTAACAAATTACTACTATTATAAAAATTACATTTTTTAAAAAATCAAACAAAATACATGATTTAGAATCATTTTTAAAAAACGACAATATTTGTAAATTATTTTTTCAGAAATACACATTATTTTCCCTAAAATCTATGTAAATAATCAATTTCATAAATTATATCAGAATAAATTATGAAAATTCCCTATTATCTATAATTAAAATGAAAATATAGATCTATTGAAAAATTATTATATATGTAAATATTATATCAAAATTCAATAAAGATATTCTTGTCAACTACAAAGCATAAATATTTATTCACCTAGCTATAATTGAGTTTCAACTCTACCAATTTCTAGATATAAACTAAATTTTCATCAATTCACACATAAAAATATAGATAATTAACATTAATATGATATGGAGTGGGGCCTATTCTTATGCTCGTGATCACCCGAAAATTTTTCCTCATTTAAAAAATCTATCTATGTATTAAGATTACCACATATAAATCATATATATTTTAAAAAACAATTCTCTTGTAAGTTAATTTTTCATGATTCAAACAAACCTATATGAATTTATAAACAATTTATATTATTACAAATTATTTTAAAAAAATTATCTTTATGAGGAATTTCAACAAAACCCATTTTTTATAATAAATATATTTAAAAAAAATATCAACAACTATTGAGAAATAACTAAATCATCTAGTATTATCAATTTTTTATAAAGTTATTTCATTATAAATGTCCATATTTTTCATCAAAACATAATTCACCAAAAATAATTAGACTAAAAAATATATTCAATCATAAAAGAATAACTAATATTATGAAAGTTATTATATCCACATACCTATAAGTGTTCCTACGGCATCCCAAATTTAATTTCAAATAAACATTATGGTGTAAATCGGTATTTTATCTGAAGATATAATATACCAAGAACAGAATCCTTGAGAGTAAATGTGGGAATCAATGTGTTTGAACATTAATCTTTATCGTACCAAAAATTTCATGTCTAATATACAATATATTAAATTTATCATCCAAATTGATGAAGGGAGAAATATAATATACTCATATGATTACAAATGAATTTATATAAAAAATTAGATAATAAATTTCTCTTTTGAGGATTTTTTTATTTTAATTGGAACTTTTATAAGATTAATACACCTTAATTGATCAGTTGAACAGTAATTAGGACCATTTAATGTAACACTTTTTTCATTTTCCTAATAAAATGGAATACATGGATAAAAATAAACGACCTTTAGTCATCTGTAATAGACTATTAAAAATATATGTCCTCAAAAATAACAATTCATAGATTAAATGGACCATATTTTTGGGGATTTAGTATATAGTAATGTAATTTATATATAAAAAACTAGGGTTGAAAATAATTACTTGTATTAAAGAATGAAAATTCAACCAATAACCATTTGAAAAAACTATATCATCTTCCCCTAAAATTTAAATTCCTATGAATCATGGGCATGAATGTAATCAACTTATTATTTATATTGGGGTGTAATTTTATTTTATGTATGAGTTCATATGACCTCAATTTTTTAATAATAATATCTAAAAAAATAATGATACTATTTTAAGCATAAATGTTACATCCAATTTTCAAAAATATTGATAAACATACACATATATCGACACCAGGACAATATTTATTGAGTCAGTATACATTAGGGTATTCCAACTGGTTAATGTTCATTTAATTATATAAGAACCAATTCTTGGTATATACAGATACATAATAGGGTTTTATGATATATTAATTAAATTTTTTATTGAATAATAAAAAGCCATTGTATTTAATTTTTTTTAATTATAACACATAATATAAAGGGTGATTTATCCTATACTAAAACTATTTTACGATGATATCTTTGTGTGGTTCCGTGAATTTATATAGTACAAAACAAATAATTTATATAAAATATAAATGTTGAAATTATTAATTATCTTTTAAATTGTTTATAATTTATCAACTAAGTATAAATATAAAGAGTGGTTTTTTATTTATTAAATTTTATTGTATTTTATAATGAATTATTCATATGACATGAGATATTTAAGAAATATAGAAAAACAAAAAAAATTATGGTGGATGTGGTCTAATATGTAAATAACATTAAAATATATTTTGTAAATATAATGTCAATTTATTTCATTATTCATATTTAGTATTCATATATTATATAATATGATGGTTTTATATCTTAGATAGGATCGAATATTTTAATATAAATGATATCATATGATTGTAATAAAAATGTAAAAAAATTAAGTGTTCAATTTTGTGATATATAAAAAAGGTATTTTGTTTTTTTCTTCATGATTGTACATATGATATTCTTTTTTTTATCATTTTAGATTATGTAATGTTTTAAAATATTTATCTTATGTATAAATATTTAATGTATAAATTAACTAATTTTTCATTAAATATTTCGGATTAATGAATATAAAATCAATATAATATTATTTAATAATAATTTTTATGATAATTACCGGAATGTTTTCTTATTAGAGGCATAATAGGACTATAAAAACATACAATTACATTTGGTGTATGATTAATTAATATTCAATAGTTCTAGAATTCTTTTGGTTTGTAAATAAAATACAATATTTTCTTTATGATTTATTTGTATTAATTATAAATATTAAACGTGTATTATATTTCTCTTGAGAACCGGTCTATTTATTATGGTAAATAGGGTATAACTTCTCTCAATCCTAGGATATCAATATTAATTCTAGAAATGTGTCGGTTTTCTACATGATTCAACCCAAATTCATGTTTGGATATTCTAGATTTCTATTAATTTGATGATTTATATGAATGGGTGTCATGTACCGTATTCATGAGATGCATCTTTATAATTACATAAATAACTAGATTTTAATACATGATATTTTAAATAAATTATGTCTTATAATGTGCAATTTATTAATTTAGTGGAAGGTATAAGATTAAAATAGTAGTCCTTAGATGTATTTATACATATATGGAATATGGGATTTAATATGTGGAGTTATTAAAAAACATAAAAAATTATGATTTTATATCTTTATTAAAGAGAACACTCATCTAGAAATTGATTTCTCAATATTGGAAACTATAATTGGATTATTCTCCAATCATTTTCTTAATTTAATATGGGATTTTTTTTTGAAATCTCTAATAGAATTATGCACCTATATATGTAGTGAGACACCATTTAAACATTAAGGGAAATACCTAAGAGTTCAAATACCCAATAAACAATGTGTGTTAAATATAAAAGAGAGATTTTGGTAACGGTTGTCCAATAAATTTTCCATAAATCATATATGATATTGTTGACATGACTATCTAACAAAGATAAATAATATGTGTGAGTGATTTTAAATTAAAATATCTGAAAACCATAAATACGGTTCCTAAATCACTGAGTGTTATGATACTAAAACTAAATGTTTAATTATTTTAGTGTGGAAACAATTAAATAAATTACTTTTAAAGGAATATAAAAGAAGATACTCATCTAATAAAAGATTAAATTATAGAAAAAATGATATCTTCATCATAAAATATTCTATTGATATAAATCTCTTAAAAATGAATATCTTATTTAAATAAGATTCTTATACATGTATTTAAATTTAACTATTTTATAGAAATAATATATAATAATTATATGATTAACCTCTCCAAAACTGACATTCTCGTAATGAAATTACCCATGTGAACTAGATAAATACATAATTCATTAATATTCATGACAATATATATCTATTAAAAACCGTTTATTCAAAAAACCATTTTTGATAAAAATATTCTGATATCATTAATGAATTCAATATAATTAATAACTAACAGTGGATATTTCTAGAATATATGAGGAATGATAGGTATGAAGACACACAATTTTAGTTTAGTTATAAAATAACAATAATACTTTTATTCCGCAGTCATGCACTCAAAATGATTGGTTATATTAAATACATAAAAAAAATCTGAGGTCTATTTTAAAGCTACATTTTACTATACACTTATTTTTATATTCATCCATCAAAGATTCTAATATTTTATTGATAATTAACATATTCATTAGTTGTATAATTTTTTTAATCAAAAAAATATATCAAGGATAAATATTTATAATATGAGAGTTCAAATATATGGTTTTATTATCACACTATTGATGGGTACTAGCATAATTTTTAAGAGGAAGAGAACTGGTGGAGAGTCCAAGTGTCTTATTAGGTCACTAATACAAAAATAATTTATTGGTAAAAGGAAAATTTTTCAATTGTAGGAATCCAAGATATTGATTAAGAAATTACCTAGATTACCCGAATTGGTGAAAATTTTATTAGTGATTGTCTAAATTATTATTAATATATTGGAATTCAATTATTTTAGTTTCAAGGGTGTATGATACCTATTCTACAATAATCTGTTGTTTTTAATATATTCGGGAGTTTAATCTTTGTAAATGAAAGATTAATAAAGATATATTTTAAAAATAAATTAGAATGTGGTTCATCCATGGAGAAAAAAACATTATTATTACAATATTAAATAATATTTCATATAATATTCTATTATATGTTTCTTTATTTCATTTAATCATTTCATATAATATGGTTTTATTTGTAAATAATGGTTGTTCTAATTTAATGAGGTAATTTTTCTTTCTATACATGACTTAGAATTTGGTACATTTAATATCATGGTCAAAAAATAAATGATACAACTATTTTTCCCTGATTAAGGCTTTTCATCAGTGTTTTATATTTAAAATAGTGGAAACAATTACACCACCCTCAAGTCGTATATTTTAATAAATAATTTTTTATTAATCAATTTATCCACAAATATAACACTTATATATATGATATACTTATAATGTATATATGTTAAAATTTTCCATAATGGAGAATTTTTTTTAATTTTATATAACAAATATTTGATTTAAATATACTTTAGGAAAATATATTTTCTATGTGGTTTAATGGAAAAGATTTTATATTAAATAATTTGAAAATTGAATAAATGTATGATCATAAAACTTTAATAAAAATTTAAAATCACATTATATTTTAATGTTATGTATAACAAATTAGTGAAAAATAATCATAATTTAATGTTAAAATTTTAATTTTTTAGAAATGTTATAAAAATTATTTCTTCAATTAATTGGTTTGTTAAAATATGAATACACTATAAATATTATATAATTTTTATGTATTTAATAAAATATAAATCAATTACATAATATGTTTTACAAATAAAATATTTTAGCACTATTAATAAAATTATTCAGGATTTTCTATTATTAATTGATTTTTGTTATAATATTTTATCAAACCGATATTTAGTGACACTAAAAATGGTAAAAAATGATATTATGAATATTAATCATGTACTAAACAAGTCTAAAAATACCAAATAATGGAAATAATTTTAATCTATTTTGGTTATATTCATTAGGGATTTCATAAAAAATTATTCTTTAATATATTATATATAGTATTATTAATGGATTTTTGAATAATCAAAATTTATGATTATATAAAAAATATCCCTATTTTGTCATTCATTCTTGTAGAAAGAATATTTCATAGAAGACAATATTATTTAACAACTCAAAAGAAGAATTATTGTTATCCATAATAGATGGACATTATCGAGATCTAATGGGCTTGATGACATGGGAATATTGGAACAATTTAGATATCATTTGAGGATACTAATATTTTATCATATCGTAAAGAATGTACTATCTTTCTTGGATATCCGATAATGTATACTACATGGAATCACAAACATTTTGTCATTAATATAATATAGTATAATTTATTATATTAAACCCTCTTATAATAGGTTTCATTGTAATATAATATTTTAACAATTAAAATTTGATACATTAAATTAGACATTAAGTTATGATAATTTGTTATTGTTGAAGTATGTTGTCAAAAAATTGTATGGTTTTCATTCAAGATATGATTTTCTAATATGTATGATGGGTCAAATGATTAGGACCATGATGGAGAAGGAGTAAGGAAATATATCTCAACACAATGATTAGTAAACTTGTACATGGTTATCTATCCAAATGAGTGACATTTTAATTTTTTTAATTATTATTATTTTATAATATAATCAAGAATATATGATTGAGGTTATACAATATTGATATATTTTGTTTCTCTAAGTCAATCGATGTCTTAGTGGATGTGGTTATATAATTATGAAATATTTATGTGATACATCCGGTGGAAAAATATGTATAGATACATGTGTTTGATATATTTCATTCAAGATATTTAAACATATTTATTAGAATAAAAACATTTAAAAACATATTATTTAATATTTTTTTATTTTTAAATAAAAATTATGTACCTAGTAGTTTTTTATACACAACACCAATTTTAAATGAACATGTATATATTATACACTTATAACCTAGACGTTAGATTTATTGTTCAGAATATAAACAAAAACATTATAATATATATGTGTGTGCCTCTGTGTGTGTTTCCTTAAATTCAAATTCATTGAACAATTATTAATAAATAATCAACAAAATTTAAATAAAATTTTTTATTGATGGAAAGAAATATTTTTCAATTGTTTCTTTCATAGATTTAATTTATTATATAGA
The DNA here is from genome assembly GCA_963277665.1 of Viscum album. NCBI lineage: Eukaryota > Viridiplantae > Streptophyta > Magnoliopsida > Santalales > Viscaceae > Viscum > Viscum album. The sequence continues at coordinate 287,361,857 of OY728166.1, read as the reverse complement.
AAATATTAATCATTATAAAAATTTATTTTTCATCAAATGTATTTTTAATTCCTCATTAAAAATTGATTAATTAGTATTTTAAGGGTATCAATGAAGATAATATCACTTCAACGTAAAATAGATATTTTATCATACATATTTTGTATATGTAGAATGTATTTTAATTATAAAAATTAAAATAAATAATTATTTATTTATGTTATCAATTAAATATATTTATTAGACATTCTATAATATTTTTTCTATAGTTTTTAGTAGGAAAGGAATGAATTAAAATAATGTTTTATGATTAATATTCAATTGTTTTTAAAAAAAATTATATGGGTTTATTGTTCTTATTTTCATACTAATTTATAAACATTTAAAAATAAAATTAAAATAATTTTTAAAATATTAGTTATCATCATGTCCCAATTTTATAATGACAAAAAATTAATTTATAGATATAATTAATTCTAATAATAGTACAACTTCGTGAACATTTTGAAGGTTAAAGAGAGTTTATCAGTGTTTCAGCTAAGAGATTAATTTACTATTGAAATGTAATAATAACTAATTATTATTGGATGAATATATATATAATATAAATTTTATAACCTTAGAATAATTTTAAATTTTCATTCGTTATACTTGAGAAATATAAAAATTATATTAAAATATTTTAAATAATTCCATTTGCGTAATCTCCCTCAAATATAAAATGGATCCCCCACTCCTCCAGTATTAATGTACGATGAAAATAATAAAATATAATACACCAAAATTTATTCTTTAATATATTCCTTATATTTATTAGATATCATTTAATTTTCCTATGACATATAATTTGAGGGTTAAGGTTTATGAAATAAGATGTCTCTCAATGGAGATGTATAAGTCATAATAATGTAATTTTAGTTTTATTTCTTCAATAAACATCTATAAGGATTTTTTCCATAATGAAATTCATAATATAGTATAATAAATTTATATTGATTTTGTATGAAAATGTAACAATACGTTCCTACCACATTTTATAAAATGGTAAATAAAAGTATTGTTCATGCATATGTGTGGACTACCTCTTCTACATTTACTAATAATTCATTTTCAAGACCAAAATTAAATTTAAGGATATAATGATAGATTAATAAATATATATGTTATTTATTTCATAAATTTTATATATTAATGATAAAATACTACCTATATTTATTTATTTGTTCTCTTTATAAAAGAAACAAAATGTTAATTCATGAGTACAAAATAATATCTCTAGGCACATTATAAATAATTTTTATATATATTTAATTTAAGTGTGTTTATAAATATGTTGAAAAAAAAAGATAGATTTATATAATGATAAAAAAAATTCGATAAGGTAAACATTATCATGGTATAGGTACCCTGACTATATAATTTAAAAACTTATAAAAAACACAATAGTTAACACAGGGGAATAAGGATTTTAATAAATGGTTGCCAAAATTATATAAGTGAACCATATATGGTATTATATGAATGGATATGGTTTTTTATATGTTTAAATAAATTTATATTTATTATATAGGATAATACAGTTCTTACAAATAAAGAAAATGTTGAGGTATGTGTTTTATGTTAGAACCCCATTTTTTCCAGTATAGTTTATGGTTTTATGTATATAATAAAATTATATAATCCATATCTCACAAATATATCTAATTTTTTATACATTGGTAATTATATATAATATATTATATCCTTTAATTTTTTTCTCTTAATGGACTCAAGGGACCAAAAGACTATTTTTTCAGAAAAACGTTATTTTTCTCTTTGATCGAGATCATTTTCCTTCAAAGTTTATATTTTTTTAAAAAATTTTGTCTTATTATTTCTCTTATAATATTATTTAATTAATTTAGTTTTATTTTTTTAATATATATAAACTCTTCAAAGGAAAAATTATTTTTATTTTTATTAATGATATAAATTTTACAAAAGGTGTGATCAAAATCACTGTTTTAATTTATACCATATAATGAAATATTATTACCATTAAGAAATATATTTTATTTGAGGCATATTTTCCATGTTTAAAATATTTTTTTCAATTGAAAATTTCCAAAAATATTTTGGATGTTTTTATATAATAAATAAATGATTTTAAAATGAAAAGATTATTTTACTTAAGAAATATTTATATGTCATTAATATTAATTTTTTATGAATCATAAAATACATGAAGGATAATTATTTTTCATCGGGGATATGATTCAAGTATACCATAATTATTCATTATTTGTTATAGTTTATGGTCTAGATGAAGAAATATTGAGGAAACAATTTTTCTTCTTCCACGGGTTATATTATGATGGAATAGAAAATGATTTCATGATCTTCTAGTATACATATGAAAGAATAATTATTATTTGATAGGTATTTAAGTTATATCAATTATAATACCATGAAATAATTGTATCAAATAATACTTTGTTTGATATCTTTCTCAATGAGCTACATCAATCTTTTAAAAAACTATGATGTAATTAAAATTTATTATTATTAAAATGTTATCATTATAAATTATTATTAAAAATGGGGGTATGAATAGGGATAACAACATTAGAATTAATATGTATATGAATTTTATATAAGTGATATATATTTAAAAAATTGTAATAAATAAAACTCGGTGAAAAAAAAATGTTTTTATGCTCAAAAATATATATTAAAAAAATGCATCATTTTTCATATTTTTTGACGAATATATAATTAATTTATAACAATATTATAAAGTATATTTATGCCATGAAGTATAATTTTTTAAAATAGATATCACAATATTTACATAGGTGTGATTTTTTATTTTTCTAAAATGTTTTTTCAAATACCTATAAAAAATAGTGGTTTTTGAATACTACAATTTATTTTATTTATATGGTATAATATAAAATTCTTATTATATATTGAATTTGGTTCTAATATAAAATATGATATATTTTATTAAATATAATCTAAATAATTTCATATGAATAAATGTTATATTTTATTTTGATATAAGATCATCATTATATTGAAATACAATTATATAAAAATTAATATTCAATTCAGTTTTCTATTTATATTAGAATAAATTTATTCACCTTATATTTTTTGGATCCAAAAAATTTAATTCAATATATGGAATATATTGGCTGTAATTTCGTAATTAGTTTCTTTTTGTTTGTATTTAGTATAGATAGTAATTACACTAAAAAATATAACCTCATAAAATAATAAAATAGGATAAATTGGGATAGAATTATAGAATAAGGATTCAAAATAATCCATAAACATTTTCCATATTTTACTATATGCGTTTAATTATACCAAAGACTATATATTTTATATTATAAGGAATTTTTGTACCATTTTATAAAAAATTCATTTATATTTTCTAATGGAATGGATAAATCTATAATTTCACACTACTCATTTTTATTTCACATATATGATTTCATATGGATAAAAATATGATGTTAATGAATCCAAATTTATAATTTGAATATAATAATATTAATTTTATAGTGAGAATTTTATTTAATTTTTCAGTAATTATACAATTACCTTAAATGTTTTCACAATACTGAAACAATACCTTCGAAAGTGGTAGAAAAATCAATTTAAATGATTTTTAAAACATCAATAGTAATACTTATTCAATGAATTGTGGAATAAAATGTAATTAATGGTTAATAATAACAAATTATATATGGTAAAAGAGTTTATATTCAAATTACATTCAAGCATTTTTGTCTTTAATGTCATAATATGTGGATATTCTTTAAAATGACTTTAATGATATTTTATATCAAACCATATTTTATTAAATGACTAAAAAATCATAGAAATAATAAAACGGAAGAAGCTATATGTTATATGGTTGAAACGTTCATCAAATTAACATTTTTCTATATTTGTAAATTAAAAGTAAGTTAATAACAGTTCATGTATAAAAATGGTTTTACCATGTTTAATCATAAAATTAGCTAAGGAAAAGGTTAGGCAAAAATATAATATTTAAACGTCAACAAAAACCTATAAAAATTTTGTTTGGTGAAGTAAATTAATCATAACATATATTATAAAAAATATTTGATACTGATTTTTCCACTTGATAATGAAAAATAATTTTTTATTTAAATATTGTATGTTATTGCATGTGTGTCCTTCCCATCACTATAAATGGACACCTCATCTCTAAGATTACTAACATCGCCGTATTCAACTAATATTGAAAAAAACCTACAATTATTCTTATCAAAATCCTTATCAATGTTATAGTTGTGTTTTATCCTCAAGATAACTTTCATTTAGTCCTTAAGAAGAGATCCCAGAGTGGCTTCTCAAATAGGAGGAAATCATCATTACCGATCACTTTTATATTATATATTCTTTTAAATACATTAATTAAATACATAAAATAAAAATATAATGACCTGAAAATATGTAATATAATAACATTCTATAATTTCAATTTCTAAATCAACTTCATTTTCTTTTCCATCAAATAGGAAATGAAAATATCACTCATGCATACTTGTTAACTATCACCTCCACATGACATAATTATTTATTTTCTATAAACATTTATCATGGTTATTTATTATTATAGTTTTAGTGATTATATATTATATATGTAACATAATTATGATTATTTCATTATAATATAGTAACAACCTTCTAACAATTCCATCATTTAGAAAACAATAACATCCATTCTACGTACGTGTGGACTATCACCTCCATGAAGTAATATGATTATTTTTCATTAACAATTTACATAGGCACAGGTAAGGAAACAATTAATGAATATATATATTATATTTATTATATAGTATTGATTATGAAAAGATAATGTATCATTTATATTTCATTCATTATATCCATCAAATAGTAGAAACATCAGTCATGTGTACATATAAAATACTCTCTACAGAGTGATGCAATTAATTTTTCATCACAACATTATATGAATTGTTATGAAAAATATATATAATTATTAAATAAGATAATTATGACATTATTAAAATTATTTATATTATTAATCCACGATAAATATTCAGTGATTTTAATTTATATGATAAAATAAAATGAAAAATGTCACGTTTTTACACTAAAATAGAGTTTTTAATAAAAAAATAAATAAATGGTTTTTGGATGTTTATAAGTTGATAATATTTGATATATCAAGTAAGTAAATGTTAATATTTTTTAATTATAACAAATACAAATTTATTTTACCATACGATATATTTCTTGTGAATTAATTCACACATATGGTAAGGTTCCACTTCTAAATATTGTTTTGTTGAAACATTCTAGATATTGTGCACTTATTTATATTTTCTACGGTATATCTAAATCGTATTTATATATTTTATATCTTAAATCTATTTATATTAATTTTATTTACTATTTAATTTAATGTAAATTTTATTCATGGGGGTTTATAATTCCTAATTAACCAAAGAGTTGTTATGTTACAATATTATTTTATGGGAGTATTTATACTTAAATTTACAATAATGAAATTATATAATCTTTCTCTCCCAAATTAGTTTAATTTTATTTTCCTATGGTTATTCAAAAAGACGTAATTTTTAATATTCTTGATACTATCTTTATATTCCTAATATTTTGAATTAATTATTTCTAGTATATCTATCTTTGTTTTACAATTTGATCAATGAACTTTTTCTACCATGTCCATATATTTATTAAAAATATATGATGAATTTTTATAATATTTAAATATTTTGTTAATGTTATTTTTATCCAGGGTGAAATTTATATAATTTTTTTTAATTTAATATTCAAATCATTCAATAAATGTTTGAATTTTTAATTATTACTTGAAATTTCGAAGGAATCATTATTTTAGAATACACATCACAAATATATTTTCATAGAATCCTAAACAATCAATGCATCAATTATCACTTGTTAGGCTTCTGTGTTAAAAGTTAATATAATTTTTTTCTTAATATTTTGAATATATAAAGATTTTAAATAAATTAATTGAAAATTAAAATGGTATATTCCTCATGAAATATTCATGTGATATTTAGAATAAATTTATCATCTATAGTGACATATTTTGATCGTAATTATGATTCACTGGATATATCACTCTCTGATATAATCATTATTATTTTTCTAAATAGTTTATTTTTTTATGATTATATATTGATTAAACCGATTTTACTTTCATTGGGATTTGTTTTGATGGAATGATTTTTGTTATCAAAATATTAAGTAATATATATAAATGGATTATGATTATGTGACTGATTATTTTGTTATATGCCACAAATTCATTGGGTAATGTTTAATGTATTTGAGCTTAAAAGTTAAATGGGAGTTCATCACAAACCCAAAAGAGGGTACACATGAGATTATCGCAATCCCATTATAGGGTACACTAAAGGTAATCCAAAACCCAAAATATGGTATACCAATGGTTTTCTAAAGACTGATATTTGGTACATTAGTTGTTATAACATTTCCAATGTAGCTACATTAGTGGAAATACAAAACAAGTTATGAATTTATTTATCGGTAACCAATATATAATATTTTAATGATAATTAATATGAATCACTTTATGTATCTCGTTTTTGACATGAACTTATTCTAATTTTATAATCTCACAAATGATGTTCTTTAATTACCTTATGATTAATGAATAATGATATTCCACGCTTTTCTCTATGAGTCTTGATTATGATCAAATAAATGTTTGTTATGTTTAACAAATTGTATCTGCATGTTCACAAACAATGATTCACATGTTATGGCTAAATGATAATCCATATCCTCAGGTTTTACACTTACTATGAATCATAGAAAATGCATTATCATGTTTCATTTTTCATTGTATATAGAAAATTTTAATATAATGATATCACTAAGAATGATGCTATTTTTAAAAATTATAGTGGGAGATTATTTACTTCGATTATGTACCTTTTGTTTATGTATAAATGTTTCAATATTTATTAAATCTTTAAAATATTGGTCTTTATTGTAATGATATGCAATTAATATTCATAAATAAGATTAAAAAATTAACTATGTAATTCTTAGGTCACATATATATGTATTAGGGAAGGGTTTAGTTTTTTTCGAAATTAGTGATTATAAATCTTTAGTTATAACCCTTTGTATTATCATTTTTATTTAATAATATCCAAATTGATGGTAAGGAAAATAGTTAATTTTCCTTGTTAATATATCCCAATATAGAGATAATAATGTAGATTTTTTTGTGGTAAAAATTTACCTATGGTATCAACTCTAAATTGGGAAAATTGGGTATTTACTTGATCATAACTAGTATAAAATCAATGGGTGAAAGATATTATAGTTAACTAAGCACCGTTGAGGGATATGATTTTTATTAATTAACAATTTTTTTATAAAACAATATGAAATATTTGAAAAGCTAATTACCATGGATAACCTAGATTAAATATATTTTATTATAGATTAAAAATAAGGATTTGGGATCTAGGTATCCTATGAATGATTTTTCATTATTATATATTTACCCCATAATATTTTATTTTTTCACAATATACATTTTGGTTTTAGTTATTGGATGAAACCAAAAGGAATTCTGTTAATGATTAATGTGATTAATGATGAAATGATTCTACTCATTAGAAAAAAACTAATGGGTGATTAAATGTAAATTATTTTGACTATACCTATCGCTCTATATTGATATACAGTAAAAAAACTAAATATATGAGAGTTTACAAATGAATATATTTTAAAAAATGTATTTTCATGAAATGAATTTTGAATAAAAAATTAGATTCCCAATTTTCAATAATATTTGAAGAAGAACTAGGAGAATGGTATCTAATGAATGATAAAATATTTTTTCTATGAATAATATGAAACAATATTATATAATGGATGGTGTAAAATGAATAATTAAAATAGAGGAAAATAATTTACATCCTAAGGAATATTTTATAGTTCTATATATAGTTTTTGTGTAATATGGTAATTATCCAAGTCAATGACCTAATATAAGGACTAAATCATATAACAATGAAGCTAAAATGATATCTCTATCATTTTAATGAAATTATAGAAGTGATTATGTATTGAGATTCAAGAATTACGTTGTAGAAGTTTTTTTAACAATGATATTATGGGAATGAGAATAATGAATCATATTGTGATAATTTTCTAGTTATTTTGATTATCGATTTTAAAAAATATGTTTTACGGGGTTGATAACCCTAAAATATCATTTAATGGTATAGTGATTTTTTGAAAACACAATATTGTGGGACATATTACCAATAATATATATATGATACCGATATAATAATTTTTATTCAGGATTAATAGACTATATATATGAATAAGGAAAATTGGATAATATTGATGATATATTAATTATATGAAAAATACATTTACGTTATATTGGATGAAATTTGCTGAAATTTTGAAATTTTTTAATATATAGGATTGGTTGTGATTTTTATTTGGAATATTAATAGTGTTAAATTTAAGTAGAAGTAATGTTTTAATTGTGGTATTATTCTAATTTAGGATAATTCTGTATTGTACTATCATGTATTTAGAGAATATATTATCATGGTAGTCATATTTTTTGTGTTTCATATTTTGGGAAAATTTATATTTTTGGGGGATTAATATTATTAATGTTTTAGAATTTTAATACTATTTTTAAAATTTTCAGGTTTTTTAATTTTTTAATGTATAATTTAGAGAATACATAATTTATTTATCTATGGAATTATTTATGTCAAACTTTTTGGTTTTTTGAGGTTTTATTTATTTATGTATTATATTATCATTTTAATTTTTATTCATACTTTGAAATATATTATAAATGTTTTGATTTTGGTGACTATACCTTATTGGAATGAATGATATTAAATTCTCATAAGGATATAATGATCTATTAAGTGCTTATTTTGGATTTGGATTCATGAAAATTTATCTTTAGTATTTATTTATTCGAGTATGATTTTAATTTATAACTGAGAAAAGAACCACCAAATGTTTAAATTATTTGTATGAGGTGTAAATAAATAATGTAAATAATCATGTTATCTATCACTCTCAATTATTATCTGGACATCATAATCATTCTCATTGTTTATAATCACATATATGAAAAATTATATCCTTATATGGGAACCTGAATTTGTGTTATTGTAGTCAACCATTATGATTCCCATGTCCCCTTTTCAATAAAAATTTTATGATCCTCATGTATGATATTAGTTGTCAACAAAAGTAATTTTAAACATTGATCCATTAATTATCAAGATAAAAATTGTGAGTACATAATTTATTTAAGTTGTGGTGGTGGGAATTTAACACCTTAAAATTTTATTTTAAAAGAATATTATGCTTGATAACTTTATTAACACACAACACTCAGATTTAACAGAAATGTGATATACTATAAAAATATTAATATTTAAATTTCACTATTATAAAAAATTGTATTTATTTGATTAATGAATAAAAATAACCTTAATGTGAAAAATATGTATAAATATTTTATATAATATTAATAAATTTATCATTTTTTTTAAGAATTACATGATTTTTTGTACATTCTATTTATGATTTGAAAATATGATTTCAGGAAAAATTATTTTGCTTAATTTTATTCAGGAACATTATAATTTATTTTTGAATTTATTATAAATTTAATTTTAGGTAATGAATATAAATTTTTAATCAATATTTAAATACTATATTTGGGTAATGGTTTTATTTTTTTGTACAAAATAATTTTTTTTGAACAATGAAAATTTCAAATTTTGTTAAAAAATAATTTATTTTCCTGAAATCATTTAATTTTAAAAGTTTTATTGTTTTATTGAACTATTTTAAATTATATTAATTAATTTAGTATGACATAGTCTAATTAGTTCATTATGAATGAACATTATATTTCTTTTTGGTAGAACATCATTTTTATGCTTACACACATGATTTTAAATGGAAATATATTTTTTATAAATTGGAATGAAAATTTATATATTCTTATTCTATAAATTGAATACAGAAAAAAATACACATTTAGAAGTATTAGTTTAAAACTTGGTAAATAGGTAACTTTTATTCTTAGTGTTTTGGAATAGTAATTGTGGAAAATTTAAAAACATATTAAATAGTAAAATGGGATTAAAAAATATAAAACAATTGATTAAGTATTTAAAGTAACCTATAAAACAATTAATAATTCATTGGTTGTGTTTACTTAGATCAACCACATCACATATTATAAAATATGGAATCTCAAGGCTATTATTTATCAATAAAGACTATGGAAGTATTTTAGTAATTCAAAATTCTAAAATTTGAATAAATTTTTTTAAATTATATTATATGCCAACACAGGGATAAGAATATTAAATGAACAAATATAAACTTTTATTTTAAAAAATAATAATTTATTTTTAATATGGTAATTTTTTTTATTTTTTATTAATGGTATATATACATTAATTTCATACACAACCCTAACATATCCTGATTCAAGATTTAGAAAAATAAATATATTTGATTTTAAATTTCATAAAAAACATTGTATAAATGAATTATTTTTTAAACATGATTTTATAGTTACTAATAAAGTTTATTTTTTGTTATACAGCTTATATTTGAATTTAATTCCTATCATGATGTATAAAATGTCAATGTATGATAAATGTTCGTAAAATGACATTAATGTTATTTTATCTTCAATAATATATTAATAAATGATTTAAAAATTATAAAAATATAGGAATAGGAATAGTTGGTGTATATATATGGTCTATGATGACATTAATTTAACATTTTAGTGATGTTTTTTAACATATAATTAAATTAATAACACATTAGGAATGAAAATTTTGTCACCCATGTTATTTCTAGTATTTTATAAAGTATGCATTTAAAAAAATAATGTTTGAAATGAATCATAAAACTATTATAAAATAATTTTATAATCTAATTTAAAACTTTCAAATCCCACATTAAATATATTTTTTAGTTTATTCCACTTTCAATGGAATATTCATTTATTATCTTTATATTTTTTAATTAATTTCAAGTGGTTCATTTAATTAAAAAAAATGTATAACTATTATATATTATTCACATAACTTATATCATCATTGTTATAAAAACAAAATATATTAAAAGTTATATAAAACCTTATTATAGTTCTAGAGGTTCTATTATCCTCAAAAGACTATCCTTATGACCCTCAATAAGAGATCCAACATTTTTTTTCTTAAATATGTGGTGATCATATTAACTGATATCATTCATTTTTAATCTTATTATACCTATATAGATTCTATAAACCTATTAAAATATTATAAAATAATTATAAATAATATATTAGAATGTTAATTTGTTTATTTCATAACCTTTAATCATCAAAATTATTGTCAAATGGTAAATGAATGTATTTATCATGTGTTTGTCTAGACGTCCACCTCCACGTAGTGATATGATTAAAATTCCATAACCATATATCATGGAAGGTTATTATTTGGGATTTAATTTTTTATATATATTATATAAAATAGATAATTATTGCACTGTAATTATAATATAATATTCTCATTCAAAACATTCAATCCAATATAAAATGATAACATCACACATGCATATAAGTAGACTACCTCTTCTACTAGGCACTGTGATTAATTTTCATTTCAATTTTAAATTAATGGTACTAAGGATATATTTAAAGAGTATGTATGGAAAATATAATATAATTTTTATATTAAAAATATTAATTATTATTTACCATTATTTTAAATAATTATTCCAAAAAATGGATTAATTACTTGTGTTTACATATAGAATTTTACCCCCATGAAGTGATGTAATTCATTTTCATCATCGATTGATATGAAAATTTATAAAATAGTATATAACGAATAAATATAAAAATTATAAAATTATTTAAATTATATAAATGATGGATATTTGATAAACATAACATCCTAAAAATTTACAACACTATGCTCAATAACATTCTTAACCCACACCACCGGGCTTTAAGAAAACCATTATATACTCTTAAAATTTAATTATTTAATGTAATTTTTATCATATTTTCATTTGATTTGTGTAAATTAATTAGGTTAAATATGTTATGAAAAAGACATATAATGGTTTTATATCGTTCATAAGTACTCAGTTTTATGTAAGATCAATTCAAAATTCCAAAATATGTTCTCATTCAAATTGGTTTTTATTTAAATTTGTGCATGGAAGTTATAATTAATTTATAAAACATTTTTTAATTTAATTTAATATAATTCAAATAAGATAATTATATCAGAATATCAAAACTAAATTTGGTAGAATATTATGGATTTTTTCAAAATGATTCATTTTTTATTGGATAATCAATACTATTGATTTTCAAATACTCTCATACTTCATCCTCGAATCAAGTGATTAAAAAGTCAAATTAAATTTTAACATTATTATTAAATTAAAATATTGTAAATTTTACTTATATGAATATATTTACCTACCCTTATGTCATCAATAATCATTATTTGGATAAAAAATAATTTTCCAGTTCAAAAATGATGTTTTACAAAAAATATTTTTTTTAGTATGTTTAGCACATTTATGTTAAATCTAATTCCATACACAAATAAAGATATTATCATGAAAAAATAGATACCATATTTATGATTATGAGGTGTAAATTGTGTAAATTTTTCTCTTTTATTTTTTTCCATTAATAATAGTAACCATTTAATATATTTCTTACCTTATAATGGGTAAAACATGTAAAATAGAGAGAAAACATTGGGGTATGGATTTTAAATTTTCGAATAACATTAATTTACCTTATTTTGTATATATATTTATTCCATTTACATTAAATTTTCTAAATTAATGCATCTAGGTTTCATTATTCCTGGAATTTTAACATTATTACACGTAAGAAAGGATTGTTCAAAAATTAATCTTTTTTGATTTTAAAATATATAATATTTTATATTAATAGTGAAAAAATTATATTTGGGCGTTACTTTTTTTTAAAAAAATCAGTCATTTGTTTCATTTTAAATTATTTTTATCTTTTTTGGTGAAATTTCCATCATTAATTCATACACAATGCTGACATAGTGGTTGTTCATGTTGTATAGAACGCATTAAAATTATATTAGAAACAAAAAATGTAATTTTTTTGTTCAGTTATATTGTCTAATAAATTTTATAGATAAATATATCATAATTGGTTTGTGTCTATGTTTTGAATTATTATTCATTTTCTCTCATGTTTTTTTCATTGTGAAATTAAATGAATAATATAAAATTTTATTTTAGTGATATTTTTATAGTAAATTAAATTTTTCTATATTATTTGAAATTAATAACAATATTATATTAGAATTCATGATTGGTATATGATTGGAAGTATCATCCAAGTTCTATTAAGGGATCTCTGTTCCTTTGTATTATCATTACTAATACTTATAAGAATGAAAAAATTTATATTGAGGTAATTTTTGAAAGGTTTGGTGGGGATTAAACGTAAAAGATATGGGTGAAAATAAAAAACCTAAAATAGTTTATTGATTTAGTAGATTTAGAAAAATCATTAGAATATATTCAAATTATATCTATTTTCCCATTTAGAAATGTAGAATAATTTATATTAATTTAATACTTTATGAAATACCAATAATGCTCTCTCGTGACATATAAAAGAACACCCTTTATCTCTATTATTTTGTCCACACTAAAAATAAATGCTCATAAAATCAGGTACCAATCCTCTTCTAAACATCCCCTAACAATGATTAATCTTTTTCATTCTAACTAGACAATTATATGAGTCCTCTAGAAGGGATATAAATGAAATTTAAAAAACAATAGGTAATTGTCTCTCTAGACTATTTCATGTTTATTTCTTATTCTATTTAGTATGGATTTATTTTAAAAATCATAAAATAATAAATATAGTATCACAAATATAATTATATGTTATTATGAATAAATTAAATCCATATTACATATGTTTTGTCCTATAAAAAGTGAAAACATAGCTCGTTTGCAGGTATGACTTACCATCTCCACGTACTACAGTAATTTTTTTTCATAATCTCTTTTCTTGGATGGTTATATATATTTAATTAATTAATATATATGATATTTATGAAATAAGTATTCATTTGAAATTATAATATTATTTTATCTTTATTACCGTCCAATCCATTTTAAAATGAAATCATTACTCATGCTCACTCACTACAACCTCCATGAAGAAAAGTGATTTTTTTACATTTCATATTTATATTTAAATTAATAAGGTTATATTATATATATATATATATATTATATACTAATTATTCTCCAATGAAAAATTATTATTTATTATTCTTTCATTTCATCCATCAAAAAGTGAAACATCATTCATCTATATGTGTGACCTACAATCTCTATGAATAGTTAATTATTTTGATATATCTATATTTTATGAATAACTATAAATATAAATATATATTTAATATATTTTATATTTATATCATTAATATAATAATTATTATAATGTAAACTTAATAAAAAGGAAAAATATAAGTCACCAAAACAAAACATACAAGAAAAAAGAAATATTGAAAACTTAGAATAATAATACTATTAATAGAATATTTACAGAATATGATTAAATGTTATAAATGTATTATATTATATATATATTTATTTATTTATTTATGGTTCAGGAATTAAATTATAATAAATTTATATTTATTGTATAGGAGAATAAAATTACTTATGAGGAAATTCAATCATGAGGTAAGGGGTTTCTTATGTCAATTTCCATTCATTGGGTAATACATCATCATCATTGAGTCTAATATTCCATGATTGTGTGTAAAAGGAACACTAAATTTATTATTTTATCATTAATTTTGATGATTTATGATTCATAATCATAATCAACACATTGATTAATACTCAATTCCAATTAAATTTCTTTAAAGGAAATTTTGTATCATCTTCCACATCATTATAACATATTCTGTACAATGAAATTATTTTTATTTTATGGTGTATATACTACCTCTTCATTATAAGTTATATAAATATATATTTATTTATATTAATTAATGTTTCAGCTTATGTTACTCATTCAAGGAGTCATAATATAAATGACACCATGGAGGTATGAATTTATTTTATATTTTCATTTTCTTATAGGAATGCCTATATTTTCATTGAAGGGATATTATAATATGTATTTCATAAAATCCTAGTTTAATTTTTTCATATTGATATTTATGGTGTATCAATGTTTTCTTATAAAATTTCCACTCTAAACAAAAATAATCAAGAAGTGAAATATTTAAAAGAAAATAAGATCTAATATATTTTTTGGTCAGATATATTTTTCATCCATGTACATAATTTTCAAATATGTAAAAAATGTTCTTTTTAATTATATAAATGGATTTTAATGAAATTTTATGTTACATGTGAATTCTTTAAATTATCTCAAATGAGTATTTTTAATTTTTTCTAAAATTATCAATAGAAACTTTCATTATAAAAAGTAAAAAAGGGTTGTTTTCATTTAATCTTATAAATAATTAATCGACTATTCTTTTTCTGCAAATATTTTACACACATTAACATATTCTAAAATATTTTAATTATTTATAAAAAAGAAATTTCTTCATAATTTTTTTTATATTTTTTCAATTTAGATTTCTTATATTTTCAATAAGGCATGAATTCAATATAGAAACTACTTTTTTGATGAATAGATGGTCATTTTTTTCTAATACAAGTTTTGTAGTTATTAAAATCTTATTGAATCATTAAAATTATTTGTATAAATATATATTTTATTTTGATTTAATTTCCATATTTTATATATAATTTTTATTTTAGAGATCATCTCACCACATGCATAGACATTAAATAATTTTTTAGTAACATTTAATAATTTATACAAATATCTCATTTAAGACCATATTAGTTTAGTGACCTGGGGAACATAGAAACAAAAAACGAATTGTAAGTGAGATAAATTGTCATCCACTAGGTTCTCCTTGGATTGAGGCATTATTAGACACATTATACAAAATACATGTCTTCTTTACATGGGAAAAGGAAAAAAAATAAAGTCTGAGATCAGATGATCAGTAAGGGTCATCAAAGGAGACATGTAATAATAATCCTGAGCTTAAGGGTGTGAGAACATGATAATATTATTAGAGTATTATACCCTACACATCACATATCATAATTAGGTGTCATAGAATAAATATTGTAAAATTGTAAGAAAATAATTATAATTGAATCAAAATCATAAGCCGGGAAATCATAACAAAGGAATAATACATAGAAGTGTGTTATATACTTAATCATATTAAATGATTTCCATAATATGATATGCTTACTTCATAGTCCATATTAATGGAATGTTTTCACTCCCCAAACCAACATAATAGTCAAGGATAACTGCCAATATTATCCTAGAAAAAATTAATTTATTAAACTGAGTTCACCACCCCCCCTTCACAGCCATGTCAATATCATGTGTTATAAATATTTACCCAATTCATCGGATGGATATATTGGTCCACCATATAACATAATGAAATATTACATTCATGTTCCACAACATAAAAGAATATTCATCGTTTCATAACCCATTTTCTGAAATAGGTATTATAAAAATGTAATAATATCACAACATGTGGAAATTAGATATATTTAAGAATTATTTCACCAAATAATAACTCATGAAAATAAGATTGTCTCAAGAGAATGTAATAATTAAATAACGCATGTAAGAGAAAAGAATGTATAAACGTAATGTAATCAAAAAATAAACCATTCAGTGAATAGTTGTGAATGTTATTCAAGGATTATATCTATATAATTAATATATAAGATAAACATGTTTAATATTACATGGAAAATAATTTTTAAAGATATTTTAAAAACATTTCTTGGGGCAAATATTATGTCCA
Source organism: Viscum album (assembly GCA_963277665.1). Lineage (NCBI taxonomy): Eukaryota > Viridiplantae > Streptophyta > Magnoliopsida > Santalales > Viscaceae > Viscum > Viscum album. The sequence goes on along the minus strand of OY728166.1, from coordinate 287,344,842 downwards.
CATATGAAAAAAAATTCAAAAATATATTATCTTAAAAAACATTTCTATTGAAAATATAAAATAGAAGATTGAAAAAATGTTTGATACATTTTTATTTGAAAATATCCTTTAATATATATATGGTTACCCTCACTTAATGTAGTGTTCAAGATAGTATATATTTCTATTAAGGACATAAATGTAAAAAACTAAGATTCCTTTTATATTACCCGTAGAAGTCCAAAGAGCCTTCATCAGAATGAAAAATATAATATTAAATTTAAAAAAATATGAAGGTAAAACATGGGAATAATTTCTTAAATAATCTTGGAAAAACAATTTTGATTATATTTTCCTTAAAAAATATAGTTTTGGGAGAAAATAAATTACTTAATAGAGAGGGAAATAAGGTTGTAATTTCTTAAAAAAATTCTTATTCATATAAATAAAAAAATAATGTAAAATATATTTGTTACGTAAATATAGAATAAATAACAACTAGATTACAAGAATCATTATGATTCATGAGATATGGATCATATTAATTCATCAGTGAAAAAATAAATGTAAACAATCCCGATAACAATGAGACTCTAGAAATAACTCCTACCACTTTAGTAACATTGAATCATAGTTACCATAAGAAAATGAAAATAAATAGATTGTCTAATTTCACTAAAATAATGTGATTCATTATATAATATGTTAAGGGGAATAATATAAACCTCTTAAAATAATATAGTTTCATATCAAAACATGTGTCTCAAATAAGAAAAATTGTGATTGAATTACCTTACCAATTTTATTACATTTGAACATTAACCCTAGGAAATATAGATCAAAAAATAAATATTTGAATTAAAATTAATTTTATGAAAACAGTGATAAAATATTTTACTAGGAATTGTATACATAGAAAAATAAACATGTGGTGAATATGGAATATATCTCGTAGAAATAAAAGTGCTACCAGAAATCCCTTAAAACATCATTTGAATCACAACATACTCACTAAAAAATATTTAATAAATATAAATTTATATAAAATATATTATATAATAATATTTATATATACCATACAATATATGATTTTATTGTGGAATTTTATTAACCATTTAATAACAATTTCAAGGTAAATTTTTATTTCAGGTAACAACAACATGTTTTTTGCTTGTTTAAGTATCTGTTATATATTTCTTCTCTTATATATATCATGGTTTAATAGATATAATGAATTATAAAAATTATATAAATATCATATATATTAGCATATATGTTTTTATGATAATAAATAAATGATATATATATGGAATTTAATAAACCAGTCACAGTGATGGTTGTTCATACGTACTCATGTGTGTTGTTTCGATTTGTTCATGTTCAAAGAAATACGAAACGTAAATGATATAAACATATTTAATATCATTACAATAGAATTATTATTTAATATATATCAAATATTTCTATTAAAACCATACATAAATCATTCCATGTAAATAGAAAATAAATCATTATACCTGGAGGAGGCGGTGGTCCACATACCCACAAACGATGTTATTATATTTCCAAAAAATGAAATTATAATGTTATGTGTTATATAATAATTACATAATCATAAATAAATCATAAATATAAAGTTAAACATATAATAACTATAATAATTTAATTATTCTCATCCTTGAGAATTGGTAATGGAGGAATGAACAACATCAGTTTGTATTGTAGTAGTTCATCATACACAAGAATGATGATTGTATATCCCATTTGATGTAAGAGTGAGTAGGTGGAGGTAATAACCTTAACCTAAAAAAATATTAATATACTATGTATACTATGAATATTATGTAAGTATGGAATATGAATATTTGATGGGTTAGAGGGAGAAATAAAACCAAGGTGCATGGTGAATGGTGTTACCAATTATTCTAGTAACTCATTTTGGATCACACAAAAAGACATCATTGTATAGACTTATACACAAATTGAGGATTATATGATTGGAGTAATGATTTTGGTTTGACATTTATATAGTTTTTTTCAATCCAAATGGATTTAGATGCGTGAAAAAGTGATTGGGTTGAGTTCCCTTTTGTAGTAGAGGAGTAGTTGAGTCCTAGTAAATTCAAATATCTAAACAATATTGAGATGTATTATTAACATAATAAGAATACAATAATTGTCCATTTATTGATAAAAGGGGGTAAATGGTGTAATGTGTTTTATATAATTGTTTTTGGACTATTTGAGGTTAATTTTTAAAAAATATGATGTATGTTTAATGAATATATAATCATGTTTTTACCATAATTGATGTAAATAATTTTGGTAAAAAAATTGAAATTATTATAAATTATAAATAATGAATATTCCAAATATGGAATCCATTTAAACAAATTCTAATAATATAAGTGTCATAATTTAATATAATAATTAAGACTGTATATGGGAAGAGATGAAGAGAATTTGATGTAAATTTTTTTAAAAGATTGAAATGTTTTTATACAAAATTTAAATTTGAAATATTTTCTAATGACCTAAATTAGAGTAATTGATGAATATTTAATCTAAATATGCTTTAAACATAATTAAAATATATTTTAACTATATAATAAAATTAAATGAAAAACTAGTTTTCAATTAATATTTAGCATTTCGACTATGCATCCAAAAATACAATATTTCAAAACAAACCCAAAATATCACCGTAATATAACATTGAAATTTTGAATTAAAAAATTAAGTTTATTTTATAAAATTATATATCTAAAGTTGCTTAAAATTAAATATATTATTTTTCACTAAATATTATAATAGATACATCTTTATAGAAAATTTTTCTTTTAAAAACATATAGACTTAAAAAATTATATACTTCAATATGAATATGATATATTTATATTAAACTATTATAAATCATATTCAAAAATTAGTATTACTACTCATACTTCTTTTTTAGAGGACTATGTTATATCAGTCTATTTTAAATAATTTTAATAATAAAATATTGTTTCATAGAATCATAGTTTTCCATGTAACTTATACTATGATAATATTGTATGTAGAAAAGGAATATATTGGTGTATTGTATAAATGATGATTAACCTAGTGCATCTTAGTAAACTAAACATTTGAGAAATAAAATTTATTAAATAAAATTTTCAACTTCAAATGAATATTTAAATTCAATTTAAATTTACAGAAAATAATTATTGAATATATTAATGTTCTCTATACATACAACACAAATGAAACAATTGGTGAATGTGGCATAATTCTAGTATAAATAAACATGATAGAAGAATTATTTTTAACTATGTATTAAATATAATCATACTCATTAAATCCCACAGTATAATAAATATACGTTTATTATAAATATATTAATGAACCATATTTAATTATTTAATACAATATATTAGTTTCACACGACCATTTATTACCCATTTATTACTAATTAAATTTTAATAATATGTTTTGGGAAATAACTGCTTTGTTTTTTTTATGTGTTTTGATTTCATATAAATTTCATCCACATTCCTATATCCTGATTTATTGATAACCATAATGATAAAAATTAAATAAATATAATATATATTTGTTATATATGTGTTTATTATAATATATAGAGGATATAAATAGGAAATTGAATAAATGGTTCACAGACAGAGTAAGTCATACGTATGCATGTACGTTGTTTCTATATCAATGTCATAATGAAAGAATGAATAAAAGTTAAATATATATATATATATATCAATTTAATTCTTATTAATATTATATATATATATTATTTCTATGAATATAATTTTTAATATATTCTATGTAAAGTGTGAATAAATCACATCGCTTTGAGGAGGCAATTGTCCACACGTCCACAAATGAAGTTTTCTAATTCAAACAAATGGAAAGTGGGAATGAATTTTTTGTCTAATAATTAAATAATCATAGTGAAATAAAAGGTATAATATATATCATATTAAAATATTAATTCCATCATTATTCCAAATCTTTATAGGTTGTAATGTAAGAATGAACGATATCAATTCGGGAGGATGATGTCTATTGTACACACAAATTATTCTTATGTATCACATTTCATGGAAGTGTGTGAATTTATATGTATTTTCAATAAAATAATTACATATCACTATATTTAGTATAATGGTGATATTATATAATCATAAAATTAGAATAATTACTATGGTGGAAAAATAAAAAAAAATAAAAGTGGTCATTGAATGACATATTCTCTTCTTTGGTACAGTCATTTTGGTATGCACCAATGGAGATCTTTGGTATTATTTCTAAAAAATGTGAGGATTTTATAATTATATTACTGTTTTTATTTTGATATTTATATAAGTTAGTTACTACCCAAATGATATTCCTGTTGTTGAAAAGTAATGTGGTTGAGTGACCTTCCATTAGGGATGTGGAGTGACTTTCTTGTAAATATGCAATGATAAACTATATTGAGAGACTTCCTTTATATAATTTTCCTCAAATAATGATATATTGTAGATAAAATTGTGTAAAAGTACTAAATATTTTTCTAAAACTGTTTTTGGAAATATTTAGGCTCATTTTTACCATATTTTTTATGTTTAACTACTAAATAATCACATTCTTACAATAATAACTTTATTAATTTAAATTTCCTTAAATAATTACAAAGGATGAAAAATCTGTATAACTTATTATATATTATAAATTATTATTAATAATAATAAGAAATATATTTATTCAAATTATAATAACAGAAGATGCATAAATTAATTTTAAATTAATCACTTTGTCAGGATGAGATGATGAGTTTTTAAAGTAAAAGTTTTCAAAATATTGAATTTTTTATGCCAATATCAGTGTAAAATTTCCTCTAATTGCCTAAATTTTATTAAATGGTGTATAATTTATATAATTAGACTTTATAACAAATATAAAATATAATTTGATAATATAAATAAATTAAATTAAATATTAGTTTACAATTAAGATTCAATATTCTTTACTATTAATCAAAAAATAAAATATCAAATAAAAATCCCAAACATTTATCCTAATATAATGATGAAATTAGGAATTCAAAAATAAATTTTGTAAAATAAAATAAAATATAAAAAAAATTTAAAATTTATTTTCGTTATTGTTCATAAAATGACATAAAAATATATTCTTATGAGAAAATAGTATACATCAAAAAATATACTCAATAATGAAAATTGTATATTTCATTATAATTATGTTTAGTTTATATTAAAAAATTATAAATAATATATATAAATTAGTTATTAATATTAAAATTACCAAATTTAATGGATATATTATAATTATATTATTTAAATAATTGTAATAACAAAGTTCTGATTCACAGAAAATCAGTGTTGAATATAACGAAAGCTAATCTGATGTTGCACATAGCATAATATTTTCATGGTGTCAAATATAATGAATTATTAAAATAGTATAGGTTGAAACCTAATAAATCAAAGAAAATTAATTAATTAAAAAGGGTAAATAAAAACCTGGGGTGTTATTGATATGATTATTTCATGATTATGTAAGTTTTATTACATTGAATATTCGTTAATAAAAGTGGGAAATATTTATATTTTTGTATACATTCCATTTTTTGGAAATTTTTTTGACAAATTAAATTTATCATTTGATACATTTAGAATAGATTAGACATGTTAGATGGGTGGTTCCTATAATTTAAATACACCTCAATGAATAATTATGGGTCTTGATACAAACCGAATGGCTTTCCTTATTATACAGGGTTTTGTTGTGTCTGTTAATCCATAGATTATAATTTCATTGCGTTGGGGATTAGTGGAAAAAATATAAAATTTTCTATGATTATGTTGTCTAACATTATTCATTTCCATCATTTTTAATTATGTTATTATTAACCATGAGATTAAAATATAGATATTATTCATAAATGTTGAAAATGTAGTTGTACAATGTATACATTGTTTTCATTATAAAATGGAAAGTGTGTTTTTATGTACGTCATTAAGACTATTCAAATGATTGGCCTTTTAGGATGATGTCCCATATATTTTATACCAATGTATTAGTGTTGACACCAGCTATGGGAAACATACTTCCTAGAATTCTTCAACTGGTATCAAAGGATGTTTAGTAGAAACCTAGGGAACTAGAATGAGGAAATTTATTTTTATGAAACATAACGTTATGAATTACATTAAGGATAAGGGTTTGTATAAGATAATAATCAACAATATTTTTCTAAGGTTGATATTTTTAGGTTTATCTAGAAATACATCCTTATCTTGATAAAAAAATTGAAAAGTATTTTGGAAAAGCTAAATCTTATTTTAATAACAATGAAAAGTGTTGGTTGATTATATTCTCGCTATCATTTGGGTATATAATGATTTTTCCTATATTATACACTTAGTTTGGCATTATTGATAGATGTTATTGGGACAACAAACATAATTGTTATGTACCATTACATTGAATGAGAGAATGGAGACCATGAAATCCTATCATATTCTGTTGTGAAATTGGATAGACCTAACATTTCTTGTATTTATTTCATATTTTTAAAGGCATATATTATAATTTTCACATTTTATGTGATCTGATTTAAATATATTTAATAAATATTTATGAAAATTTATGGAATAAACACTTTAAATTAAAAATTTTATGTTATAAGGTTATTTTTTACGAATAAGGTTTCTTTATTTTATGGACATAGGTTTAATGTTATCGATAACCAATATAGTTATTATGATCATTTATGTCAATGTGGTAATTATTTATTCAAATTATTTAATTTTGATGAAAAAATTTTGTTGTACATGAATCTATATTGGTTGAAAAGTTATTTGATGGTTAATGATATTTTGATGGTGTTTACCATATTTTTTGAAATTATATAAGATCTATATTACTACTATTTTATAAAAAAGACATCCTATTGGCTAGGTGACAACTTGTAACATCTGGAAAGGTAGTAGGGCATCAACTGATAACTGAATGGTTACAAGGGTGAATTTCCTACTATTATATAATGTGATTTACAAGTTTGTATAATTGTTTTAAAATAAATAATTTTATTGATAATCATTATGATTATTTTGTAAAATATGTTATGAGATCAATTTCTATAAATTTTCTTAATAATGAAATTTATATATAATTTTAGCAATTTTGATGTGTATATAATATTTATGTTTTACAATATGTATTTAATAGAAAGAAAGATATTACATATTATGGTGTATTATTTATTATCTGAGATAATGTTTGATATTAAAAAATTTATTAATATTGACTTTATTAAGGTCATTTAAGGTATATATTTATTTATTTATGTAATGGTCTATGTTAGTACATCTTATTTACTATTGAAGTTTTTTTTAAAATTATTTCATAATTACTTCATATTATGGATAATTCATTTTGGGAATTAACCGACATTTTTCTGAAAAATTTTGAAAATTTAAAATATTTAGATAAACAATTAATTCATTTACATACTTTTATGGATCATGTAACCCATTAAAATATAATTTTAGTGTAGAAATAATGAAAAATTCAACATGAATATTGAAATATTATGATAAGAGATTAAGTTTAAATTCATTTAAGAATAACCAAATGATGAAATTAAAATTGTGAAATTGAAATAAATAATGTAAATTTTCTCTTCTTTACAATTTGTATAGTAAATATTTCCTTCAACATTTAGAAAAGTGTCTTGAACTAAAATATGTTATACTTTTACCTTCATTTTTGTGTAATCAATGGTCTTTTCACCCATAATTTATTAATGGTTTTATAGAAATTAACGTTCTTATGACCATGTTCACTATCACTCCATATTTTTTCTTAAATTATATTTTTATTATCCATGCCCATATTTGGAAACACATCCAATGGTCTCCTTATCAAAAAAATTTAATAGGTGGTATTTATAGAAACCATTTTGTTTCAAACATTCGATTTCTAAAAATGGATAAATTATCCCACTATATGATGTGTGTTTGAAAAAAATGTATTTTCAAATATTGAACCATTGACGGAAGAGATGACATTTAAATGAAGTAATTTATTTACGGGAGTGTAGGTAGAATATAACACCTCATAAATTCATAATAATAAGCACTATCGATTTCATCACAAAAAACCCCAAGAATTAAGAAAACAATGATATTCTGTTAATATAAAATAATTTAATTTGACAATTATCACATAGTAGTTTGATTAATGTGAAGATACATGGTTTATTAAATTATATAAATATTTATAAATGTTTTCTATAATTTATAAGTACTTATTTTCTTGGGGAAATCATTTCATACATCATAAAATATTTTTCCTTTTAAAATAGGATTTATTTCTATCTATTAATGGAAATTATAATTAATTACAGCCAATTTTATAAATTTTATTTTTTAAAATGAAAATAATTTTTCAAATCATCATATAATAACATACTATGGGTGAATTGTTTTTATTTTGTTGAAATGATATATTTATTGGTGAATTGTGAAAATAATAATTTATTAAATTCTATTTTTTATTAAAAATAAATAAATATTATTAAAATTACCATTTTGTTTCATTTTATATTAAAGTGATATAAAATAAATTTCATTTATAATTATTATGTAAGTCCATTCGATTCATTAATATTCATTATATTGATATAAGTTAACATTTATTTTCAAAAATTATTTGTTTCCCAAAAATATTTTTCATTTTGTAATACACAATAATATCCCAATTCATTTCTATCATTTTTTGAAACCTAAAATTTTATTCTTTGATCATTTCTATAGAATTAATGATTTTATCCTCACATAGATAAAAAATTTCAAGTTTGAGTAAACATTTATATATTTGATAGAGGATATAAAATATTATATTTACATGTGTTAAAATAATTCTCACACACTGAGGGATGGTGGTTCTGTAGAAATGTATCTCAATCCAATGGAACAATGTAGATAATAAACTTCCATGAATAGTCTTTAAATTAATTAAAATAACAATTAAAAAGGTGTCAACCCATTAAAATTCTTTTGTGAGTGTCTAATAATAACTTTTTGTGTATACCCAAAAACAAATCACATCACACTATTATATTTAACTATTCACAAAACCCAAATAGAATTATTGATAAAACATTTTGGCTCTAGGAAGTAGGGGAAAATTTATTAATGAATTACTGATCCTTTGTAATGCCTTCAAAAAATCTGTTAATTCAACACCACCACCACAATTCTATGAAGGAAGACCATTCATGAAAATCCACTCATGCATCCCATTTTCAAAATTCCTCTAACTAGTCTCTATATACACCCCTCATCTAAAAATTTGTAGAAGATAGATGAACTTATGAATGAAAAATAATGGTGAGATATATGGTTTTATAGATCCTTCACCCATGTATTACATCCCTTCTTCGGAAATCTATAATGTTTATCCCGCTATGTGGATAAGGCCCCACCAAGGTGAACCACTTGGGTGAGTCCCTTTTTCGGTGAGACATTCATATCCTCGCATATACCACTTGGGTGGGGATTTCTATTAGCCCATGTACATATTGTGAGAGGTATTTCAGTCTCACTGAGTGCCACTTGGGTGGGCTAGTCCAATATTTTCAATGTACTAATTGGGAGAAATATATCCAATTCATCCAACAAATATATGGGTGATCCCATGTCTGAGATACCCATAACCTAAGTAACCCATAGTTATGTGAGACTCACCTAATAGTACCATATATGGGTGACCGTTCACTTAGGTCTTTCCATTTGAGTGACCACTTCGTGGGTTACAATTTTGACATGCTTGTCCAAATCATAGGGTCGACTCCCTCCCACCCCATCTAGGGATTCTATCATTTCCATGGTCTCAGGACACTTTCACAGTCCCTTCACAACTGTCACTGATCCCCATGAAAAATGATGAGTCACCACACAGACATTTTAGGCTTGGTTGAGTGAGTTTTTGTTTTTCAACACTTAAAACACAACATACCCAAACTAATTCATCATGTGTCGACCCAATAATTATGGTTTTAGGAATTTGGGAATTATAATATGTGTATGATGTCATGACCCATCCTCGAGGCCCATGTTATGACTACCCCAAACCTGCCTTTTATAGGCCAGGGGCTGTTGACTAGCACCAAAGGCATAAATCCTGATAAAAGGGGAAGGCATTTCCTTTATGATAGTAAAAAACACAAAAGAGTACACAAGTGAAGTAATCACTAAGAAAAACTAAGTACAAAAGTAAGTGATTAAAAGTAAACGGTCCAGTATAAAAACTCAACTGATAGCACAATACAACTAAAATGAATGTACAACAGCAGTAATGTAAAGTAGAAACCACTGAGTCATCCTCCGAGAATCCCACCTGAAGGGTTGGAAAAAATGGTCTCCTCAGAACCTAGGGTTTGTTTGTTCGCTCTATGTACGCCTCACCAGGTGGTCCTCCTCTGGGTACTGTCCAGCTCCATAACACTCCTCCACGATCAGTGTTGTCTGTCGTCTGCATCCAACACAACATAGTGCGAGAATAGCCCATGCAGGGGTGAGTATACGGTACACAGTAGGGACCCCGAGACCCCCAAAGGTCTCCCAAAATCAATGAATGATAAACCACAATGAATGATATGACACGAAGTATCAACCAACTCTACAGAGGTATATGCCCATACATATACCTAAGTCATCAATCCCAGTCCGGCTCCTACTCTCGAGCCCAATCACAACCGAGTCCACATAGGAAACAATTCAATCACACTGTTGGTAAATATTGAATGTCAAGACTCAGCTCACAACGGTATACATATTTCATATAGCGATAAAGATCATCAGATGTAGTCACTGATTCATCTAAGATGTCGGACCCACATAGGATACAAGTCAAGCTAAGCTGTCCGACCCACACAGGTTACAAGACTAGATACTCTGCTGGACCCACAAAGGATACAAGTACAGAGGTCAATACTGCTGGACCCACACAAGATACAAGAACATTAGTCATTGTTGTCGAACCCAAGGAGGATTCGATTATGGTAGTTGTCGATGTCGAATCCACAGAGGATTCATGTACATTAGTCGATGCAGTCGCAACCAGCTCTAGGTTTCTCGTACACACCACAAAAGATTCCAGGAGAGTCTGCTCCTCAAGCAAGGGTTTTGATACATCACCTTTCATGAAGTACATATTTGATGTATCCCAAGGTTCTGTCTCGTCAAAATAAACCAAATGAGACAGACGGTGTGTCAAATGGACGCCCGGTCTGAGAGTTATTGGCTTTTCCGTTCTAGGGGCTCGGTTGGTTTTTAAGCTAAAACCAACAAGACCCTAATTCAGATGCATCCAAAGCACAAGTGGTGTATGCCAAAAGAACTATCCCATAAAATTGAATTCAACGTAGTTGATGGCATGTCAATCAGACGTCCGGTCCTTAAGTTATAAGTGTTTCTGCTCCACGGGCCCGGTTGGTTTCAGGATCGATCCAAACCAGCCAAACCCAAAATTCATAGAAACCTCGGTTTTAGTATATCGAAATGATCGTCTTAATCCAAATATTTCTAATCAACTGATGGTGCATCGATCGGAGGTTCATACCTCATGTTATGGGAAAAAGATCGAAAAACGGTCCGAAGTTGGTGGTCTGGGCCCAGTCCGACCCGTCCCAACCCACCCCAGGTTGGCCCAGCGTGGACGAGGGGGGGTGGGTTATTTTGGCTCAGCCAGCTGGACAAGTGGGGGGCGCGGCCCCCGGTTCCATGAAGACGGTGCCAGGCCGGCGCCTCCTGTCTCCCAGATCCCACACGGCCGCGAAATCCCTTCCTCGCCAACGCGGTCGGTGCGGCGGCGGGCTTTTGTCGGCTGCCAGCTGGGGCGCCACTGCCTCTAGGTGGTCGGCCAGTGCCATTTGCCGACGATTCCACCCCAGCAACCCACACCGCCGTGGACTACCATGGGACACCAGTGTCATTTTGATGCTCCATTTTTTTTATTTCGTCTGTGCCTGAGGTCGTCTCGGGATCCGATCTTCACTACGAAGGCCCCAAATTGTCATTACAGTCCCCTTCCGTCGTCGCCAACATCCCGCGCATCAAGAAAAAAATGGAGATAGGGCCTGAAATTTTCTTTAGTCCATAGCCACCGTGTTAATGGTTAAAATCATCACCCAAAAATTAAATGTCATGCTCGAGAGTATGAATCACATAAATGAAATATACAAATACCCCTACATCGTAGTTGATGTTGTCCGTCGTCGAGACACAGAAGAAGAGCGTCATGGTTTTCAGGCATCGCGGAAGGACGGTGTCATCCCATCGATGACGGAGGTGGTGTCTTTGTCGTATGCGACATAGGCTCCTTGATGTAGAGGTGCGTCTGAGGAAGATGTGTCGTTGGATGAAGTCATTTCCGTTCTTCTCCAGGGATGTTCTTCGTTGAAGAATGGTGTTCTTCATCAGAGAAGGACAACCTCTCTTTAATTCTCCACAGACCTTTTTTCCCACAAGTGATTTTCCAACGCAAAGAAATAAGGTGTCTCTCCCATTAAAATAATTTCTAGGCAATTCGTATATTAATTCAAAAGAGGTATCAATTAATTAATGTTGTCATAAATTATAATATTTGGCACACTTAATGGGAAGAGGGATGTGGGAAGGCTCCACCATTAATGAGGATTTCGCAAAGAAAACCACAGTGAATTAATGGGGAGTTGAGGAGAGTTATGGGAATATGAAGGTCGGGGCTCGTGTGGGCCCCAACTCACAAATATCCACACTTGGGAGGAAATAACCAACTCAAAAAATAAAATTTTATACCACACAATTTTTATTTATTTTAAGATTAAACACAATAAATTAACTTTCGACCTGCATAAGATGCATATACGGTAAAGGTCCCCTTAAAAGAATACCTGCTCTTGGAGTTCATCGGTGTCCTCAGATTTCAATTCTGAGCATCAGTTCAAAAGATAGAAAAAACCCGCTCGTATGTTTACTGAACGTACCTGAGCTAAAAATCAGAAACTTATTCCAGGCACACCGGGCCTCAGAATCAGGTGTCGTTAGAAACTGCGTACTCGTAAAATTCCAAATAATTTAAGAAAACAATTTCCTTGAAATTTACAGGTATTTACATTACTCACAACTAAGGGATTTATGTCCCTAAAAAGCTACACCATAAATAGGGAAACAAAAAGTTGTACTGAGAATGCATCATAGCCTCCCGCTCATATGTGCTCTCCTGAAGGTTCTTGTGCTTCCAGAAAATGTGCACTAGAGGAATCGACCATCCACTATGAACCCGCTCCTATCGATCCTCGATATCTACTGGTACCTCTCAGAATTCTGCCTCGTCGTCGATGTCCTGCTCCCCCAGATCGATGATCTGTGTTGGGTCATGCACCTATCTCCTCAGCTGAGATATGTGGAAGACGTCATGCACCCGGTGCAACTGAGGTGGAAGAGCCAGGTGGTAAGCCACCTCGCCTACTTATCTGAGGACCTGTAATGGTCCGATGAATGGTGGAGATAACTTGCCGCCCTAGCCAAATCTCTATAGATCTCGTCAAGGTGAGACCCGTAGGAAAACGTGGTCGCCATCCTCAAACTCCACTGGTCACTATCTCATATCAGCATAGGACTTCGGTCAACTCTGTGCAGTCTTCATATGATCCTAGGTGATCTCAACCTTTTCTGTCGCAGCTTGAACCATCTCTGGTCTTACAAGTGCTGACTCTCCATGGTCAGTCCAGCACAGAGGTGATCTGCATGGTTGGCCGTATAGTGCCTAGTATGGTTCTATCCTGATGGTGGAGTGGTATCTGTTGTTGTATGAAAACATTAACAAGGGAAAAATATCCTCCCAACTGCGACCAAAGTCGAGGACACATGCATGGAGCATGTCCTCGAGATTCTGAATGGTCCTCGCCGTCTGGCCAACCGTCTGAGGATGAAAGGCAGTGCTCTGGCATAACTACATCCAAAATTCCTCCTGTAACCTCTTCCAAATATCGGAAGTAAAGAAAGCATATCGATTGGAGACAATAGACGATGGCACACCAGGAAGCTGTGCGATCTTTTGAATGTAGAGGCATCCCAAGCTATCTACTGAGCCCTACTCTCTAATCGGTAGGAAGTGGGCCGACTTATTCAGTCAGTCTATGATCACCTAGATGGAGTCGTGTACTCTAGAAGTACGTGGAAGCCCCATCACGAAATCTATGGATATCCCGTCCCACTTCCACTCCGGAACATCTAAGGGTTGTACCAAGCCTGCTGGTACCTAGTGCCCCACCTTCACTTTCTGGAAAGTGAGGCATCATGAAACGAACTCTGCGAAAACCTTATTCATACCCGGCCACCAGTGCTGTCGTCTAAGGTCCTAGTACATCTTCTCCACTACAGGATGTACCGCTAGTGGGGAAGTGTGAAAATCCCTCAACACTTCCTCCTGCAGTATAACTTGTACCATGGTACATCCCCTGAAGAAGATGACGTGCTCTCCTCCTTCAGAAAATCTATCAGGCGCATGCCCTGTGGAAATATGAGAATGTCATGTCTCACAGTAAACGTCCCCACGTTGTGCCTCTCTGACACACTGAATTAGTGGAGGAGTGACTATGGGGGACTGTACAAAGTCTGCCCCATCTTTATCCACAAAGGATATCTACAAAGCGGCAAACTGCTCTGTCGCCTCTCCAAGTAGCTGAATGCCCGATCTCTTACCGAGAGCATCAGCCAAAATGTTCCCCTTCCCAGCATTATAGACTATCTCAAAGTCATAGTCCTGGAGGAACTCAAGCCATCAACGCTGCCTCAGGTTCAGGTCCTTCTGTGAAAAAATGTACCTGAGACTCTGGTGGTCAAATTAGATTGTAATGCACTCGCCCATCAGATAGTTCCACCACATCTTCTGGGCGAAGACCACTGCTTCTAACTCTAGGTCATGGGTAGCGTAGTTCTTCTCGTTCTGCATAAACTTCTGTGAAATGTAAGTGATCACTACTCACTCCTATATCATGACCCACCCGAGTCTGGTCCCTGATGCATCGCAGTAAACTACGTACCCTATTCCCTCCTCCGGAAGCCTCAAGATGGGTGCACTGGTCAATATCTACCTCATCTCCTGAAAGCTCTATTGGAATCTATCTAACCACATGATGGGTTTCCCATTATTCGTCAAAGATAAAAGTTGTGCAACAACTCTGGAGAATTCTGGAACAAATCTCTAATAGTACCCAGGCAGACCTAGGAAACTCTGCACCTCTGTCATGCTCCTGGGTGGCTCCCAAGAAATTACTTCCTTGATCTTCGCAGTATCTACTTCAACTCCCGCCTATGAGATGGCGTTACCTAAGAAGTGAACTTCTCAAATCCTGAAATGTCACATAGAGAGCTTACAATAAAGTTGGTGCTCTCAGTGTATATCCAGAACAACCTGCAAGTGGTAGGCATGCTCATCCTCAGTGGTTGAGTAAATCAGTTTGTCGTCAATGAAGACTACGACAACCCAATCAAGGTAAGGCTAGATGATCCTATTCATGAGACTCATGAACACTGCTAGAGCATTGGTCACACCGAAGGGCATAACAAATAACTCGTAGTGTCCATACCGACACCTGATTCTCGTCCTCTTCACATCCTCATCTCGAACTCTGAGCTGGTGATAGCCTGACCTAAGGTCTATCTTCGAGAACAATCATGCTCCTTTGAGCGGATCAAAGAGGTTGTTAATCCTTGGAAGCGGATACTTGTTCCTTACGGTCACCTGATTCAGGAAATGGTAGTCGACACAGAATCGTAAGCTCCCATCCGCCTTCTTGGAAAAAAAATCATAGAATCCCAGGGTGAAATAATGGGTCGAATGAATCATTTTCCCTGAAAGTCCTCTAGTTGTACCCGCAGCTCATGAAGCTCAGCGGGATCCATCTGATATGCTAGAGTAGATATCGGTGTTGTCCCGGGGTATAGGTCTATGTAGAAGTCTATCTGTCTTCAAGGAGGTAGTCCTGGAATGTCTTCAGGAAAAACGTCTACATATTGATCCACCACAACAGGAAAACTCGGGCTCCACACATCAACCGCTCCGAGGATGGGACTAGCCAACTGATGTGTGATTGGATTCCCACTCCTCTGTGGAAGTCCATCCTTTACTGTAAAGGCTCCCTTATCACAAGTTAAGGTGAAACTGGTCCCATCTGTGCCGACACACCACACTTTGCACCTAATATAGTCGATCTGAGCATGGACTGTAGATAACCAGTCCAAACCCAATATGGAGTCGTAAGGCCTCGACGCCGCTACAAGAAGATCCCAGTTGAAGCTCTCAACTCCTAGAGTAAGCTCACACTGCCGGAACTAGTGTGTAATCGTCGAGTTTCCTCCCTTAGGAGTCTCTAGCCGTAAGGATCGAGCCAACGGCTCCGTCGGAATCTACAAGCTCCAAACAAGGGCAGCAGCAAGGAATGAAGGTCTCACACCAGTGTCTAAAAAATTGTGGAAAGGGTGGAGTAGACATAGATAGTACCTCGAATCATCTCATGTGTGTTGTGGTCATAAGCTTCCACTGCCTAGAGCTGAACCTGCCTCTGTCCGCTAGCTCCCTGTAGTCAGGGTTGACCTCTTGGGGGTGGAGGGGGTAGAGCGTCGAAACGTCTTCCACCACCCGCTGCTTGGCTAGATCCTTTGCCTCGTCCTCTTGATCCCTACGGACCGCCACATTCGAACCTCTTCCTCTGCATGTGAGGTCCCTCCACTGTATGCTGCTCTTCTGGATGGTAGGTCAGGCATTAATGATCCATGTGGCCCTGCCCGCCGCATGCATAGCATTGTCTGCTCCTCGTAATATTGGATCTGTTTCATGTTCCCCGAACAACCGAACCTGTATCCTGAGGTCTCCCACCTGGTGGCCTGGTCCACTTGGACCCCTGTTATATCTTTCTACTTCCAGCTTCAGAAGACTCTGCTACGTGTCACCCTGTAATGGGTCCCACTGCTGGTGGCTGCTCAGCGAGAAAGCTCTCTACTAAAAGGGCTCGCTCCATCACCCATGCCTGTGTCAGAATGCTGAGGGGGAATTTTCAAAGCTCTGATCTCATGCCTCAGTCCCTTCTCGATGGTCTGGGCCTGGAAGAATGGGTCTCGTACAATGTCTGTGGAGTAGCGCGAGAGGTTGGTAAATCTCACCGAGTACGGGGCTACTGTCTTGCTGCCCTGCTGCAGATGTAGTAACTCCAGGATGTGCACCGCACAGAGGGTGGCTGGAAAAAACTTCAAGCGAAAGAGGATCTCGAAGTCCATCCAAAGAAGAGATGCCTCATCGTTCACCTGCAGCATAAAGATCCACCATCTACCTAATGTTGTGTGTAGTAGACTCGCCACAATGATCACCATAAGGTTAGATGGTGTCCCTACTAACCTGAATACTCTGACGATAACCTCCATCCAATCCTCGGCTTCCTGAGGGTTCGTCACTCCATGGAAACGGGGTGGCCTTTGTTGCTGAAAATCGTGCAATGCACTCAGGCATTGTGCACTCTCTGCTGTTGGGGATGGTATTATCGGTGGCTTAGCTGGTAGTGGTACTACTGCTGGCTCTGCTGTGATGGGTCCCGTCACCAAGCCCCCGTCATTCGGTGGGCTACCATCTCGCATGTGACTCAGAACCCTAGTTGGCTGCCTTCATAAGGCCATCCTGAAAAGAAATAGGTGTGCCACGGTCAAACAGTATACCTGGCGAGATGACACAAAAGAATCACAAAGAAAACTTTTGAAAGGAAACACACACTCAAACAGTGTTTTTGTGCACTTAGTCAGAAATCAGAGGTCAGTGTCCTGGGGTATAGATACGTTGTCCGCCGCTCTAACACTGGACTCCCTGGACTGAAAAACACACTCAATACTTTTAACACTATTGCTTCACTGAAAGGAAATATCAGAGTTCTGAGTTCTGAGTTAGAACTGACTCCTCTGATACCAATTTGTCACGACCCGTCCTCGGGGCCCTTGTCGTGACTACCCCAAGCCCCCCTTCCATAGGCCAGGGGCTGGCGATACCACCAAAGGGGTAAATGCTGATAAAAAGGGAATACATTTCCTTTTTGATAGTAACAAACACAACAGAGTATGCAAGTAAAGAAAGCACTAAGAAAAACTAAGTACAAAATTAAGTGCTGAAAAATAAATGGGCCAGTATACAAACCCAACTAATAGTACAGTACAACTAAAAAAATGTACAAAAGCAGTAAAGTAAAGTGGAAACCAGTGAGTCATACTCCGGGAATCCCAGCTGAAGGGGGGTACAGATGGTCTCCTCGGCACCTCGGTTCATTCTGTCCACTCTATGTATGCCTCGCAAGGAGGTGCTCATCCGGGAACCGTCTAGCTCCACAAGACTCCACCAAGATCAGTGTTGTTCGTCATCTGCATCTAACACAACGTAGTGCGGGCATAGCCCGTGCAGGGGTGAGTATACGGTACTCAGTAGAGACCCCGAGACCCCTGATGGTCTCCCAGAATCCATGAAGGATAATCCACAAGGAAATATACAACACAAAGTATCAACAAACTCTACTTAGGTATATTCCCATACATATACCAAAGTCATCAATCCCAGTCTGGCACCTACTCTCGAGCCCAATCACAACACAGTCTATACAGGAAGGAAGTCAATCACACAGTTGGTAAATAATGAAAGTCAAGACTCAGCTGACTTAGGTATACAAATTTCGTATAGCAATAAAGATGATCAGATGTAGTCACTGATTCATCATAGTCATTGGACCCACATAGGATACAAGTCCAGCTAAGCTGTTAGACCCACATATGATACAAGACCTGCTACTTTTTCGGACGCACACAGGATACAAGTACAGAGGTCAATACTTCCAGACCCACACAGGATAGAAGAATAGTAGTCATCTCCATCAAACCCAAAGAGGATTCATGTATGGTAGTCACTGTCGAACCCCCGGAGGATTCCAGTACAGTAGTCGATGCAGTCACAGCCAGTTATAGGGTTCCTGCACACATCACGCCCGATTCTAGGAGGGTCCGCTCCTCGAGAAAGGGTTCGATACATCAACTATCCCGAAGTACAGAGTTTATGTATCCCAAAGATCCTTCTCGTCAAAATAAACCCAACGCGACAGACAGTGTGTCAAACGGACGCCCGTTCTGAGAGTTATTGGCTTTTCCGTTCTAGGGGCCTGGTTGGGTTTTTAGCTAAAACCTACCTGACCATACTCCATCTGGATACAAACCACATGTGTATTATTCCAAAAGAACCATCCCATCAAAATTAATTCAACATAGTTGATGGCACATCAATCAGACGTCCGATCTTTAAGTTATAAGTGTTTCCGCTCCACGGGCCTTGTAGGTTTCGGGTTCAAACCAACCCGACCATAGACAAACTTTGCTGAAACAATGAGTCTAATATACTGAAAATACTTTCTCGATCCAAATATTCCTATGCAACTGGCGGTGCGTCGATCGGAGGTCTGTAGATCATGTTATGGGCAAAAAATCAAAAAATGGTCCGAAGTTGGGGGCCTGGGCCCGGTCCGACCCAGCCCGACCCACCATGGTTCGGACCGAACGAGGTCGAACCGACCCAGGTCGCAGTCCCGCTGGGCCAGGTGCGGCCAGGTCTAGTTGGGTGCAGCCCGGCCCAGCCGGCGCGGCCCGGTCCGCGTGACCCGTCCTGGCCTGACCGGGGTGGGGGGGTGTGCGAGCTCGGCCAGCTGGCCGAGCTGGGGGCGTGGCCCCCAGTTCTACGAACGCGGTTCCAGGCAGGCTCCACCTATCTCTCGGATCCCGCACGGCCACGATATCCCTTCCTCGCCTCCACGGCCGGTGCCATGGTCGGCTTCTTCTAGTGTTGCGCTGGGGCGCCGCCGCCTCTAGGCGGTCGGCTGGTGCCGGCCACCTCAGTCTTCTATGGGCCACGAGTGTCATTTTGGTGGTCTGTTTTTGCTTCCGCCTGCGCCTGCGGTCGTCTCAAGTTCTGAACTCCACTGCGAAGTCTCCAAATCACTGTTACGGTCTTGTTCCGTCATCTCCAACATCTCGCGCATCAAGAAAAAAATGGCGATGGGTCTGGACTTGTTCGTTAGTACGTACCCACCGTGGTAGAAGTTCAAATCATCACCAAAAATTAAACGCCAAGCATGAGGGTATAACTCAAATAAATGAAATATTCAAATCCACCTACATCGTAGTTAACGTTTTTCGTTGTCGAGCCGTGGAAGAAAAATGTCGTGGTTGTCGGGCATCACGGAAGGACAATGTCGTCCCATCAACAATGGAGGAGGATTCATTGTCATAGGCGACGTAGGCTCCCTAACGCCGAGGTGCATCCGAGGAAGATGTGTCGTTGGAATAAGTCCTATGCATTCTTCGATGGGGATTTTCTTCATCAAAGAAGGACCACCTCTCTTTAATTCTCCATAGCACTTTTTTTCACAAGTGATTTTCCAACAAAAATAAATATTAAGCCTCTCCCATTTATATAATTTCTATGAAATTCATATATGAATTCAAAAGAGGTCTAAATTAATTATATGATTTGGCACATTTAATGCAAAGAGGGAGGTGGGAAGGATCCACTATTAATGAGGATTTGACAAAGAAAATAGTAGGGAATTAATGGGGAGTTGAGGAGATTTATGGGAAGATGATGTTTGGGGCTCATGTGGGCCCACCTCCCAAATATCCATACTTGGGAGGAAATAACCAACTCACAAAATAAAATTTTGTACCACTCAATTTTTATTTAATTTAAAATTAAACCCCAAAAATTAACGTTCGACCTGCATAAAATGCATATGCGGTAAAGGTCTCCTTAATCGAATACCTACGCAGCGAGTTAATCGGTGTCCTCGGATTTCAATTCCTTGCATCGGTTAAAAAGATTTAAAAAAAATCTCATACGTTTATTGAATGTACTAGAGCTAAACTTCAGAAACATATTCCGGGCACACTGGGCCTCCGAATCAGGTGCCATCAAGAACTGTGTACTCGTAAAATTCCAAAGAATTTAAGAAAAAATAATTCCTTGAAATTTATGGGTCTTTACATATGACATTTCCAACCCATATCACAATGAGTCATGATACTCCTCATGGATCTATTAATATGGACATACTCTTTGGGATAATCCCCAGTAAATCCTCATAAATTATACAGGAGTAGAGATCCTTCTTATTGTTCCAGATGCCTGAGAATCCTTCCGAGAGAAATCCCCTAGTCTTTAGTCCCATAGGTCACACCTCACTGGTCCTTCTCTACATGAGGATATCAATAAAAATGATGATATTGGAATATCAAATCCCTTTCATTCCTTGTTCACCTCAGCCTCATCCTGTCATGACCCGTCCTTGAGGCCCATGCCGTGACTACCCCAAACCCGCCTTCCATAGGCCAGGGGCTGGCGAGTACCACCAAAGGCATAAATCCCATTAAAAGCAAAGGCATTTGCTTTATATAAGTAAACAAACACAATAGAGTACGCAAGGGAAGTACGCAGAAAGTAAAACTGGGTACAAAAGTAAGTGCTGAAAAGTAAAAGGGCCAGTATACAACCCCAACTAAATGTACAGTACAACTGAAAAGAAAGTACAATAGCAGTAATTAAGGCAGCATCCACTGAGTCATCCTCTGTATATCCCACCTGAAGGGCGGGTACAGATGGTCTCCTCAGCTCCTCGGTTCTGGCTATCAGCTCCGTGTACGTCCCTCCAAGTGGTCCACCTCTGGGTACCGTCCTTCTCCACAAGCCTCCACCTCAGTCAGTGATATATGTCGTCTGCATCGAACACAACGTAGTGCAGGCATATCCCATGCAGGGGTGAGTATACGATACTTAGTAGGGACCCCGAGACCCTCGAAGGTCTCCCAGAATCCACAAAGGATAAACCACAAAGAAAAGATACAATCACAAATAATCAACCAACTCTACTTAGTTATATGCCCATACATATACCTAAGTCATCAATTCTAGTTAGGCTCAAAATCCTGAGCCCATGAACAACCTAGTCCACATAGGAAAGAAGTCAATAACATCAATGGTAATGATTGAAGAGTCAAGACTCAACTCCCAAAAGTATACTACTTTCAAAGAGGGGTGGAGATGATTAGATGTAGCCTCTGAATCGTCTCCTCTATTGAACCCACATAGGATCCTAGTAGAGAAGTCATCGTTGTCGAACCCACATAGGATCCATGTACAGTAACCATCGCTACCGAACCCACGTAGGATCCATGTACATTCATCATCGCTACCGAACCAACAGAGGATCCAGGTATAGTCGACCTCACTGTCGAACCCATGGAGGATCCAAGTGCAGTCATCATCTTCGTCAAACCCACGAAGGATCCCAGCACGGTAGTTGTCGCAGTCGCAACCATATCTAGGGTTCCCGCACTCACCATGGTTGATTCTGGGAGGGTCTGCACCTCGAGTAAAGGGGTCGATACATCAACTGTCATGAATTCCAAATTTGATGTATCCCAAAGTTCCGTCTCATCAAAATGAACTCAAAGCGAAAGACAACACGTCAATCAGACGCCCGGTCTAAGAGATATTGGAATTTTCGTTCCAGGGGCCCGGTTGGAAATATGCTCGTTCCAGACCCGGCCATTTTGTGAAGTTGTCCAAAACTCACATAGAGTTTCTCAAAAGGACTGCCACATCATGAGGGTACCAATGCCACAGATGGCGCATTGATCAGATGCGTGGTCTTTGAATTATTCACTTTCAAGTGAATACGGGCTCGGCCCGTTAAACCCAGTGGGCTAGCGGGTCGGGTCAATCCTATTTTTGGTGGCTCTGACCCATCAGGGGTGTTTAATCGGCCTGATGAAATGTGTGGCCCGGCTCGAAGGGGCACATCCTGACCCGAGAGGGTCTAGCCCTGCCCGAGAGAGCGCGGCCCGATCCGGAGGCCGAGCAGTTTGCGGGGGGGGGGGGCTTCCCCCCTGGCTGCCTGAACCGGCGGTACCACACTGCACCACCCTCCCTAACCGGCCGACCTCTTGGTGAAAGTGGGCCGCACGGGCGGCCCGCGTTTCGTCCAGCGGGGTGCCCTCCTGGCACAGCGACTCTCCTCCACCTGGCCGGCCGATGGGCTGACCGGTTATTCCGCTGAAGTGGGCCGCGGTTCCTTCGGCACAGTCGGTGCGACGGTTCCGGCTTCCTCTGTCGCGACCTTCAATATCCATGGCTCCGAGTCCCCATCACAGCGCGACGACACCGTACTTCCCCCCTCGTGGCCCGCTTGGCCATGGTTTTTCTTTGCGTGTGCGACGATGGACCTTGCACTATCAGCCTCTTCCGCGTTCGGCTTCTGGTTGTCGTTTCCGAAAGAAAACAAGATCTAGAGGAGAGTCTTTTGGTTGGGTTCGTTCGGCCCATGCCCTTCTCGTTAGGCGATATCAAGATGTCGGGATAAACAAATATGTTTAACGTAAAATGAGGCACAATTTTAAACCATTAAAATTGAACACAAATCCCCTTACCTAGAATATGGTTTGTTTGTCGTAGAGGCGGAAATCGATTTCGCTACATCAACGCTGGGAAATGATAGTCGTCATTGGAAATTTCCCCACGTCGGTGTATCCTCCCTTGATGTGGAGGAAGAAGAGGATTGGAGAAACATGGAGCGTTCTTTGGCGAGAGGGAAGATCGTTCTTCTTCGGAGTGTCTGTGTTCTTCAAAAACTCAAGAGCTCTCTCCCAAAGTATTCCCAACACACCAAAATATCAAACTAAAATAATATCTCATGCTATTATTTTTATTCACACACAAATTATTTATAATTAAAAATTTAAATCACTTAATGAATTAAATTAAGTGGTTCATTTAATTAATTAAGTTATGTTGGAAAAAAAAATAAAGAGAGGGAGAAGGATAGGAAGAGTCATCTTTAATTAAGGGGGTTGTCATGAATTAAACAAAGGAGTTTAAGGGGTTCTAAATGAGTTATGGGAGAAGAATGGTTGGGGCTCATGTGGGCCCCACATCTCAAATATCCTCACAGGGGATGTTGGGTGGGTGTGGGACCCTCCAAAAACGTCCCATGGGATGAATTAACTTTCTTAGATATAAAATTGTTCTAATAATTTTTTAACTTCTTAACTAAACCCCATATTTTAACTTATAACCTGAATAAAACACAACTGTGATAAAGGTCCCCTTAAGAAAATACCGGTGTTGCGAGTTCATCGGTGCTCTCAGATTTCAATTCAGAGCACCACCTCAAAAGATAGAAAATCCCACTCGTTCATTCACATAACGTTCCCGAGCTAAATTTCAGAAAATTGTTCCGGGCACACCGAGCCTTGGAATCAGGTTCCATCTGAAACTGCATTCTCGAAAAATTAAAAAGAATTTATGAAAAAAAATTCCTTGAAATTTATGGGTCTTTACATTACCCCATCCTCAGGGATTTACGTCCCCATAAAGCTACAACAAAAACTAGGGAAACAAATGAGGGTACTGAGCAGACATCTGAGCCTCCCCCTCCCATGTGCTCTCCTGGAGGTTCCCGTGCTGCCAATGAATGCACACTAGAGGAATCAACCGTCCACATGGGTCCCACTCCTGTAGACCCTCGATATCCACTGGGACCTCCTTGAATGTATCCCTATCATTGATGTCCAACTCCCCATGATCAATGATGTGTGACGGGTTGTGCACGTATCTCCTCAGCTGAGATACGTGGAAGACGTTGTGCACCCGGTGCTACTGAGGTGGAAGGGTCAGGTGGTAAGCCACCTAGCCAACCCTGCTGAGGACATGGAATGGTTCGATGAAGCATAGAGATAACTTTCCACCCCGGCCAAATCTCCGTAGTCCAAGTCGAGGTGAGACCAATTAGAAAAAGTGGTCCCCATTTTCAAACTCTAGTGGTCTCCATCTCTTATCAGCATAAGTATTCTGTCTGCTCTGTGCAGTCTTCATCTGCTCCTGGATAATCTGCACCTTCTCCATCGTAGCTTGAACAATCTTTGGTCCTACAAGTGCTGACTCCCCAGGGTTAGTCCAACATAGAGCTGATATTCAAGGTTGACCGTATAGTTCCTCATAAGGATCCATTCCGATGATGGAGTGGTAGTTTTTGTTGTACGCAAACTCCACCAAGGGTAGGTGATCCTCCCAACTGTGACCCAAGTTAAGGAAACAGGCACGGAGCATGTCCTCGATAGTCTGAATAGTCCTCTCCATCTGGACATCCGTCTGAGGATGGAATGCGGTGCTCAGACATAGCTGCATCCCAAAAGCCTCCTACAACCCCTTCCAAAGCCGAGAAGTAACGTGAGCATCTCGATCGGAGACAATAGAAAATGTCACACCATGAAGTCATACAATCTCTTAAACGTAAGGTCATCCCAAGCTCTCTACGGAGCCCTTCTCTTTGATCGGTAGGAAGTGGGCTGAATTGGTGAGTCAGTCGATAATCACCCATATGGATTTGTGTCCCCTATATGTACATGGAAGCCCCGTCACAAAATCCATGGATGTACTGTCCCACATGCACTCTATAACCTCTAAGGGTTGTACCAACCCTGCTGGTGCCTGGTGCTACTCCTTTACTTACTAGAAAGTGAGGAATCGTGAAAAGACCTCTCCTATAGACTTCTTCATACCTGGCCACCAGTGCTGTCGTCTGAGGTCCTGGTACATCTTCGCCACTTCTGGATGTACCGCTAGTGGGGAAGTGTGAAACTCCCTCAGCACATCCTCCAGCGGTGCAACTAGTACTCTGGTAGGTCCCCTGAAGAGGATGACGTGCTCTCCTCCTTCAGAAAATCCATCAGGTGTCTTCCCTGTGGAAATTTGAGCACGTCACGTCTCACAGTCAATGTCCCTACACTGCTCCTCTCTGACCCGCTGAAGTAGTGGAAGAGTGACTGTGAGAGAATGTAGAAATGCTTCCCCATCTCAATCCATGAATGATATCTGCAATGTGGCTAGCTGCTCTGTCTCCTCCCCTAGCAGGTGTATTCCCGGTCTCCTACTGAGAGCATCAGCTGCTACGTTCCCCTTCACAGGATTATAGACTCTCCCAAAGTCATAGTCCTGGAGGAAGTCAAGCCATCTCCGCTGTCTCAGGTTCAGGTCCTTATGTGAGAAAAGTTACCTGAGACTCTGGTGGTCAGAGTAGACTGTAAAGCGCTCTCCCATAAGATAGTGCTGCCACATCTTCAGGGAGAAGACCAATGCGGCTAACTCCAGGTCATGGGTAGTGTAGTTCTGCTCATGTTGTCTCAATTTCCGTGAACTGTAGGCGATCAGTACCCTATCCTTCATCAGTACACACCTGAGTCCGGTCACTGATGCGTCATAGTAAATCACGTACCCAACGCCTCCTCTGGTAGCCTCAAGATGGGCACACTAGTGAATCTCTGTCTCAGCTCTTGAAAGCTCTGATGGAATCTATCTGACCAAATGAAGGGTTTCCCCTTCATAGTCAAAGCTGAAGGTGAAGATGCAACTCTGGAGAAGTCTGCCACAAATCTCTGATAGCACCTAGCCAGACCTAGGAAACTCCTCACCTCCATCACACTCTTGGGAGGCTCCCATGAAAGTACCTACTCGATCTTCTCTGGGTCCACTGCAACCACAGCCTCAAAGATGACGTGCCCCAAAAAGATAACCTCTCGAATCCAGAACTGGAACTTCGAGATCTTACCATAAATATGGTTCTCTCAGAGTGTGTCCACTACAACCTGCAAGTGGTAGGCGTGCTCCCCCTCAGTAGTCGTGTAAATCAGTATTTCATCGATGAAGACTACGACAAAACGATTGAGGTAAGGCTTAAAGATCTTGTTCATGAGACTCATGAACACTACTGGAGCATTGGTTACACCTAAGGGCATAGCCTAGAACTCTTAGTGGCCATACTGAAACTTGAAGGCTGTCTTCTGCACATCCTCGTCTCAAACTCTGAGCTGGTGATAGCCTAACATGAGGTCTATCTTTGAGAACCATCGTGCTCCCTTGAGCTGATCAATAAGGTTTTCAATCCTCAGAAGTGGGTACTTGTTCTTTATGATCACCTGGTTTAGGTGATGGTAGTTGACACATAATCGTAAGCTTCCATCCACCTTCTTGGCGAATAAAATTGGAGAAGCCCAGGGTGAAACACTGGGTCGAATGAATCCCTTTCCCTCTAAGTCTTCCAGCTGTACCCGCAGCTCACGAACCTCAGTGGGAGCCATCCAATATACTGGAGTAGATATCGATGTTGTCCCGGGGTATAAGTCAATGTAGAAGTCCACCTCTCTGTGAAGAGGTAGTACAAGAACATCTTCAGTAAAAACGTCTTCATACTATTGCACCACAACAGAAAAACCCGGACTCCACACATCAACCACTCCTAGGATGAGACTAGACAAATGATGTGTGATCGGCTTCCCTCTACTCTCCGTAAGTCCATCCTTCACAACAAATTCTCCCTTCTCGCTGGTTAAGGTGAACATGCTCCCATCTCTGTGGACAGATTTCACTTTGCGCCTAATAAAGTCGAGCTGGGCATGAACTGTAGATAACCATTCAATAACCATGATGTTGTTGTAAGGCCTCGACACCGCTATAATTAGATATCAGCAGAAGATCTCGCTTCCTAGAGTAAGCTCACACTGCCGGAATCATTGTGTAATTGTCAATTCTTCTCTCGTAGGAGTCTCTAATCGTAAGGATCGAGCCAACGGCTCCGTCGGAATCTCTGAGCTCCGAACAAGGGCAGCTGCAATTAAAGACTAACTCACTCCTGTGTATTTAAGAACTACAGAAAGGGTGGATTAGACACAGATAGTACTGGGAATCATCTTAGATGCAACGTGGTCGTAGGAATCGACTTCTTGGAGTTGAGCCTGCCCGTGTCTGCTAGCTCTCTGTGGCCAGGGTGGTCCTCTTGGTGGTGGTGGCGGTAAAGCCTCAAAGTGTCGTCCACCACCCACTGCTCAGCCTACTCCTCTGCCTTGTCTTCCTGCTCCCTGCGGACCGCCACAGTTGAACCTCTGCCTCTGCCTAGGAGGTACCTCTATTGTCTGCTGCTTATCTGCATGGCGGGGCGGGAAGTCACGAGCCATGTGGCCCTGCCCACCACATGCATAGCACTGTCTGCACCTCGAATGGATGGTACTGCTTCGTGTACCTCGCACATCTGAACCAGTATCCTGAGGTCGTCCACCTGATTTCCTGGTCTTCTTGGTCCTCTAGGACATGTATCTACTACCAGATGCAGAAGAATCCGCTACGTGTCGCCCTACGGTGGGTCTCGCTGCTGGCGTCGGCTCAGTAAGAAATATCTCCACATGAAGGTCTTCCTGCAGCACTCCTGCCTATGTCGGAATGCTGAGGGAGATCATCGAAGCCCTGATCTCATGCCTTAGTCCATACTCAAAGGTCCGAGCTTTGAATAATGGGTCTTGTACCATGTCCGTGGAGTAGCGCGAGTGGTCGGTAAATCTTGCCGAGTACTGAGCTACTGTCATGATTCCCTACCATAGATGAAGTAACTCATGGATGCGCAACACTTGGAGGGTGGCTAGAACAATATCCGAGCGGAATAGAATCTAGAAGTCAATCCAATGTATAAATGCCTCGTCATGTACCTAGCGCATCAAGATCCACCATCTACCTGCTTCTGCATGTAGTAGACTCGTGGCAAGGATCACCATTTGATCAGCTGGTGTCCCTACCAATATGAAGACTATGACAATAGCCTCCAGAAAATCCTCAACTGCATGAGGGTCCATCCCTCCACGGAACCTAGGTGGCCTCTAACATTGAAACTCAGACAGCACAATCATGTGACATGCACTCTTTGCTTCTGGGGCTGGTGGTATCGGTGGCCCAGCGGGTAGTGGTACTGCTGGTGCCTCTGCATTAATAGGGACCTACACTGAGGCCTTGTTGCTTGGTGGGCATCTATCTCACACGTAACTCGAAACCCTAGCCAGCTACCTTCGTGGGGCCATCCTGAGAAGCAACAGGTGTGACACGGTTAGTACAGTATACTTGGTGATCTGACACAAAGTAATCACAAAAAAACTCTTGAAACACACATGTAATCAATGTTTTCGTGCACTGAGTCGGAAATCAGAAGTCAGGGTCTTGGTGTATTGATACGTCGGCCACCGTACGAACACTGGACTCCCTGGACTGATAACCACAATGAATACTCTAAACACTATTTCTTTATAGAAAGAAATTATCAGAGTCCTATGTTATGTGGTAGAACTGACTCCTCTAATACAAATTTGTCATGACTCATCCTCGGAGCTTGTATTGTGACTACCCCAAGCCCGTCTTCCAAAGGCCTGGTGCTGGAAACTAGCACCAAAGGCATAAATCCTGGTAAAAGGGAAGGAATTGACTTTATAGAAGTAAAAAACACAATAGAGTATGCAAGTGAAGTAAGAACAATGTAAAACTGAGTACAAAAGTAAGTGTTGAAAAATAAAAGGGCCAGTTAACAAACCCAACTGAAAGTACAGTAAAACTGAAAATAAAATACAATAGCAGTAAGTAAAGCAACATCCACTAAGTCATCCTCCAGATACGCCACATGAAGGGTGGGTACAGATTTTCACCTCATCTCCTCGAGTCCGGATATCTGCTCCGTGTATGTCCCGCCATGTGGTCCACCTCCAGGTATCGGGCACCTCCACAACAATCCACCTCAGTCAGTGTTGTCTATTGTCTACATCCAACACAATGTAGTTCGGGCATATCCCGTTTAGGGGTCAGTATAGGATACACAGTAGGGACCTCGAGACACCCAAAGGTCTCCCAAAATCCACGAAGGATAAACAGAAAAGGAAAGATACAATCACAACGTATCAACCGACTGTAATTATGTATATTCCCATAAATATACCTAAGTCATCAATTCTAATTCGTCTCCAACTCCCGAGCCCATGAAAAACCCGATCCACACAGGAAAGATGTCAATAGCATCAATGGTAATGATTGAATAGTCAAGACTCAGCTCAGACAGTTATATTACTTTCGAAGAGGGGTGGAGATGATTAGATGTAGCCTCTGAATCATCTCCACTGCCAAACCCACATAGGACCCTAGTACAGAAGTCGTTGTTGCCGAACCCATGACGGATTCAAGTACAACAATCATCACTGCCGAAACCTCATAGGATCCAAGTACAGTCATCATTGTTGTCAAACGCACGAAGGATCCAAATATAGTCGACCTTGCTGCCAAACCCACAGAGGATCCAAGTACAGTCGTCATGGTCATCGAACCAACGAAGGATCTCAGCACTGTAGTCGTCACAGTCGCAACAAGCTCTAGGTTCCCACACTCAGCACACTCGATTTCAAGAGGGTCCGCTCCTCGAGTGAAGGGGTCAATACATCAACTACCACGAAGTCCAGATTTAATGTATCCCGAAGTTCCATCTCATCAAAAGGAACTCAACTCGACAGACGACGTGTCAATCAGACTCCTGGTCTGAGAGATATTGGGTTATTCATTCTAGGGGCCCAGTTGGAAATATGCTCATTCAAAACCCGGCCATTTTTTGAATTTGTCCAAAACACACTTAGAGTTTTGAAAAAGGACCACCACATCATGAGTGTCCCAGTGCCGTAGATGGTGCATCGATCGGACGCACGAACATTGAATTATTCACTTTTAAGTGAATACGGGCTCAACCCGTTAAGCCCGATGAGCTGGTAGGTCGGGTCAATCCTATTTTTGGTAGGTCCGACCCGGCAGGGATGTCAGACCGGCTCAATGAAATGAGCGGCCCAGCCTGGCCCTAAGGTGTGCAGCCCGACCCGAGAGGGCGCGACCCGGACCGAGAGGGCGCGGCCCGGCCCGGCGTGGCACGACCCGGTCCGAGAGAGCACGGCCTCGCCCGGCGTGGCGTGGCCCCACCCGACGGGGCATGGCCTGGCCAGGTATCACGCATCCTAACACGGTCGGGCATGGACCCGATGGCTCGGCCAACTGGCCAAGCATCTTTGCCCAAGGAGTGAGCGGTTCGAGGGGGGTGTTGGTGGTGGGGGGGGGGGGGGGTGGCCCCCCGGCTACCCGAACCGACTGCCCCAAGCGGCGCCACCCTCTCTAACCAGCCGGCCAAAAATGGTTGGACTCTAGGTGCAAGCAGCCCACATGGGTGGGCCGCGGTTCGTCCGGCGATGTGCCCTCCAGGCGTCGCGACTCTCCTCTGCCCGGCCAACCGACGGGCTTCCTGGTTCTTCCACCGAAGCGGCCCGCGAAGCGGGCCGCGGTTCCTTCTGCACGGCCGGTGCGACGACGCCTGTTTCCTTCGCTGCATCCTGCCCTAGCCGAGGCTCTGTGTCCCCATTACGGAGCGATGACGCTGTGCTTCCTCCACCACGACCCCTTGGTTGCGGCTTTTCAATGCGTGTGCGACGACGGCCCTTGCGCTGCTGGCCTCTTCCGCATTCTTCCTTCGGTCACTGATTCCAAATGTAAACAAGATCCAGCGGAGGTTCATTGGGTTGTGTTCATTCGACCCAATCCCTCTGCATTAGGTGATAGCAATAGTCCGAGATAAACAAAGATGTGCAACGTCAAATGAGGTGCAATTTTAATCCATTCAAATTGAACATAAATCCCCCAACCTCAATTATGGTTTGTTCATCGTAGACGTAGAAATCGATGTTACTCCGTCAATGCCGAGAAAGGTCCATCATCGTTGGAGAGTTCCCCACGTTGTTGTCTCTTCCCTTGATGGGGAAGAATAAGAGGATTGGAGAAAAGTGGAGTGTTATTCACTGAGAGGGAAGGTTGTTCTTCGTCGGAGTGTCGGTGTTCTTCAAAAACTCAAGAGCTCTCTCCCAAAGTTTTCCCAACACACCAAGAGCTCAAACTCAAATAATAGATCATGCTATTATTTTTATACACAAAAAAAGATTTAAAATTCAAAATTTATATCACATAATTAATTAAATGAAGTGGTTCATTTCATTAATTAAAGTATGTTAGAAAAAAAAATTAAAGAGAGAGAGAGAGGGAGAGGAAGAGTCATCTTTAATTAAGGGAGTTATCATGAATTAACCAAAAGAGATTAAGGGGTTTGAAATGAGTTATGGGAGATGAATGGTTGGGGCATGTGTGGGACCCACCTCTCAAATATCCACACATGGGAGGTTGGGTGGTTGTGGGCCCCACCCACAACTTCCCATGGGAGGAATTAACTTCCTTAAATATAAAATTGTTCTAACAATTTTAATTAACTTCTTAACTAAACCCCAAATTTTAACTTACAACTCGAATAAAACACAACTGTGGTAAAGGTCCCATTAAACAAATATCAGCGCTGCGAGTTCATCGATGCCCTCAGATTTCAATTCCGAGTACCTCTACAAAATATAGAAAAACCCGCTCGTTCATTCACTGAACGTACATGAGATAAACTTCAGAAAAGTATTCCGGGCACACCGAGCCTCGAAATCAACTGCCGTCTGAAACTGTATACTCATAAAATTCCAAAGAATTTAAGAACAAATTTTCCTTGAAATTTATGAGACATTACACATCCAACTGCGGAATAAGGATATCATTTAGTTTTCTAGATCATCAAATTACTATTTTTATCACAATGATCATAAACTATTTAGTCTTATTGGTTAGTTATGATTTTAAAATCCATGCGACTAAAACCATTTGTGGGGAGGATATTCTCCTTTCCAGTCATACTCTAACCTTCTATGGGATTCTTATTTGGTATAATTAGTATCCATGATTTCACCTTATCAATGGTCCAAATATGTTATGATAAAACCCCTATAGGGTGTCAATAGGTGTGGGTTTTCACAAGAAAACTATGTGGGATTTGATTCCCTACAACCTTGGATAAGTAGGAAGCCTCGACAAGGTTTAAACTGAACAACCAAAATTCACATTCTATTTCAATGAACCACATTCCTAATAGTTTAATATAAATATTATTATGTTACATCTCTTCCATGTTCCATGGACTTCATTGGAAAAATCCATCTATCAAACATTTCCTATGCAACATTCTCCTAGACCTCCTTATCTCATGATGTCAAACTACATTGCTTAGTTCTCATCACATGACCTTAAAAGGAAACTTATGTCCCACTAAATGGTACCAATCTATTTGGTTTTTATTTCATTTCACAAGGATACAAAAGAATCATATCTTATGCACCCATTCCTGACATCCAATAAACTATTATTTCCAAGGATGACAATAAATTTTAGTGTCCCCGACTATATGGATTAAAACCACCATCATCATAATAAACTACTTGATAATCTCAAATTAACATGAAATAGAATACCATTTATACTTGAAATTAGATACAAACATATGTCTCTCTAAATGAATAACCTCATATACATAAAAATGATTGTAACATTCATGTATTATAGTAATTTAGTTTTAAATTAATGGTGAACAATGTTATATGTTTTATTTAATAAATCATTTTTCAATATATCTTAAATAATTAATAGAGTCCCTAATTAAGAAATAATTCCCCAAAAACAGTGTGATGAGACCGTCATCTCATCTTATCGACCAATGAGAGTCCCTAAGGATTTTTGGATCAATTTCCCCATAACAAAATTTCATTAGATATATGGTTCATGAAATATTATAAACAAGTTATATGTTTTTCGTTTTTTTTACAAAGAAATAGATTCATTGAAATACTCTCCGAAAGGATGTGGAATGAAATTGGATTTTCTTGTTCCTTGACCAACGCATTATAGTTATATATCCCCAATTGGTATTTTGGAAAGGAAAAGTCATATATATTGATGTATCCTTAATAAATATATATGATATTTATAATCATGAGTTTAAAATAATTATAAATAGTTATCTTTTATTTTTTGTTATTTTGAGTTGTAAACATAGTAAACAATGTTAACTCGATATAGGAAAAAGGGGTAAAATAGGTTGAAAAAATAGGGATACAACTATAATATTTATTTAAGTATTAGATGAATGAATTTACTTCATATCAATCAATGATTCAAAAATATGGAAAAATGGTTCACCTTTTCATTGATTTTTTCCTTTATAATATTTATCTAATTGATAATATAAAAAATTTCATTATAATGTATTTAAAATCCATTGTATTTTATATATTTATAACTAAAAATTATGTTGGCTTAGAAAATTTTATTCAAAATATGAATGATTTATTTATTTATAATTTATATTTAATTAGTATTAATTAAATAATAACAAATTCTTACAAAATGATGACACGATTCTTTTACATGATTTAGAAAAATCTTCTAAATGAATTTTATTACTAAAAATATAATCTTTTTAAATTTTGAATAGTGTACAATAAATATTATAGATTAATATAAAATATTTTAGATATTTGATGGTTCTTATAAATATTACATTTTATTTTTTTCAAAATCATCCTAGATGAATAAGTCAAAAAATGACATTATTGAGATTTTATATGAAATAAAATATTATTAAATGATTTAAAATTCAGAAAAAATATATCCTTAATAAATGGAATGTAATATGTTTTAAAATGTCATCTATTTTATATTTAAGGGACTCAATTCTGTTTATGTAAATATTCAGGACCCTTAAAGGGTAGAAAACAATTTTATTATGGTAATTGTCAAATGGTTAAAGAGTGTTAAAACAGATTGATATGGATAAAAAATAAAACAACTTGTGTAATTTGTTTTGTATAACACGATTTAGACACATCCTTATATTAGATTTTAATTATATTATGGTTGGAATTTTTTATGTTAAAAATAATTTACATTAATTTGATACTTTATGGAATTCCAAAAATACCCCACCCTCACATATAAAAGGACACCCCTTATCTATTTTCATTACATTAATTTGACAAAACTAAATCTATAAAAACCTAGAAAATTAATTTCGAAACATTCATTTCCCCAATGTATAGGTTTATCAATTCTTATATATCCATTATAAGGTTCCTTAATAATAAATCTAATGGATGTCTACCGAGGAATATGTAATGATCTTAACCAGTATATTCATTTTTAATTCAGTTTATACATAATATATATATAAATTACATATTATAAAGTAATAAATAAAATAACATAAATATATTTTCAATTTTTTATTATTATCAGAAACCATATTACATCAATTTTCAATCTTATTAAATAAAGCAACATCTCACATGCATACATATTACAAACAATCTCCACATAAATGTGTAAATTTTTTACATCAAAAATTTAATTGGGCGGTTTTATAGAAGTTATTATTGAATATATATTTCATTTAGCAAATTACTATGATTCTAAAATTATGAAATCATTTCTGCCTTCTTACCTTCGAATCCATTAGAAATAGATATTGTTTCTCGTGTGTATGGACTACCACTATCAAGAGGCAATGCCTTTCATTTTTACATTTTTCATTACATATATGGTAATAAGGATATATGTTTTCGGATATATATAATAAAATAATGATTATATAATAGTGAATTATTATTTACCTTTCTTTTATCCCATCTATTTAAATGTGAAAAGGTTGTTCATGCATTGGACTGGCTAACTGTCTTCCAGAAAAATGCATTTCATTTTTCTATCGCAATAATTTCTTGGTTTATATATATATGTAGTATAAAAAGTATTTATATAATAAATAGAAATATAGATTTTATTTATCCAATATCAATATCGAACGATTGAATATAACTAATCAAAACATATATTAAGAGTAGAACAATTAACACCCAAAAAGTGAAAATATTAAATTAATTTTAACTAAATGATGGATAAACTTTAGAAATGGGTAGTATATTATTTTTAAAATATTTATATTATTATTCTATAAAAGTATAATTAAAATAATTCAATTATATGGGAGTATAAAATAACAAACATGAAATATTAAACTTGAGGTAGGGGTTTTCAACATAAAATTTATTCAATGTGTTAAACTTCAACTTCATTGACTATGTTATTCCATGATTATATGAGAAATGGAATATAATATTATTATGTGGTATTTAAAAA
Source organism: Viscum album (assembly GCA_963277665.1). Taxonomy (NCBI): domain Eukaryota; kingdom Viridiplantae; phylum Streptophyta; class Magnoliopsida; order Santalales; family Viscaceae; genus Viscum; species Viscum album. The sequence continues at coordinate 287,308,806 of OY728166.1, read as the reverse complement.
TGATGTTTGTGGATTTAATTTTTTAAACACAATCACTTTATTGATTAATACGCATTTGAATGATATGATCTTTTTATAGGATTTCATCAGAGTATCTACATATTTAAATCATATTTAAGATTATACACCAATTTAATTTTATTTTGTGTATGTACTATCCATTTTTAATAATAAACATTAATATATATTTAGTCATGGTGTCTAAGGTTTAAATTCATGTATCAATATCAAGGGGATACACATTAAAATTTACAAAAGAAATAATATGTGATTTTAAAAAGTAATGGTTTTGGGATTTCATACATTTGTATTGATAGTGGGTCATGACCCATACCCCTAGGCCCATGCCATGACTACCCCAATCCCTCCTTCCATAGGCCAGGGGCTAGTGACTAGCACCAAAGGCGTAATTCCCTAGTTAGAGCTGTCGAACCCAAGTAGGATCCAAGAATAGTAGTCAGAGTTGTCGAACCCACAAATTATATAGGAACAATATTCAGAGCTATCGATCCAACATAGGATCCAGGAATAGTATTCAGAGTGATCAAACCAAAATAGGATCCAGGAACATTAATCAGAGCTGTCGAACCCATACAGGATCCAAGTACAATAGTCATAGGTGTTGAAACCACGTAGGATCCAGGAACAGTAGTCAGAATACAGCCAGCCACAGGCACTAGTGCAGAAAACATTTTTTACGTCGGTTATTTTTCATTATTTACGTCGGTTTTTAGGCGACGTTAATACGGACGACGTTATAAATAACGTTTTTTACGTCGGTTCTTTAAAACCCAACGTAACATCCCTAACATCACAGTGTTTATCACGTCGGTTCATTAATAACCGACGTGATAAATATGCGTGGGGGGGGGGGGTTATCAAGTCGGTTATTTTCTAAACCGACGTGATAAAACGCCTAGGATATCGTTTATCACGTCGGTTATGACATAACCGACGTGATTAACCCTTCCCCGGGCCTATTATCACGTCGGTTTCTTAAATAACCGACGTGATAAAAAGGCATGGGAAACGTTTTAGCACGTCGGTTATCCAATAACCGACGTGGTAAATCGATTCCCAGGCCTTTTAGCACGTCGGTTATATTAAGAACCGACGTGATAAAAGGCCCGGGAATGGTTTATCACGTCGGTTCTCGAAAAAACCAACGTGATAAACCCCTACAGATTTATTTACCACGTCGGTTATAAAATAACCGACGTGAAAGAGATATTTTTTTAAAAAAAATAATTGCACTGCTCTCACCAAAAAGCAACCAGAAACCAAACAAAAATAACCATGCCAGCCCTCCCCCAAGCCCCAACTGAACCCCACCCTCATCTATACCCACCTAACAACCTGGCCAGCCCTCCCCCACCACATTGGAGCCCCACCACAACCCTTGGACACCACCCACCCCTTGGACAGCCCCCCCACCCTCATTTACACCCCCACGACCCCTAGTACAGCCTCAAACACCCATTGGACACCCCTCCCATATCCCTTGGACACCCCCACCCCTTGGACACCCCCACCCTCATTTACACCCCCAAGACCCCTAGTACAACCTCAAACACCCATTGGACATCCCCCCACACCTTGACAGCCCTCCCAGACCCCTTGGACACCCCCCCGACCCCTGGACACCCCCCCCCCCCCCCCCCGAGCCCTTGGACAGCCCCAAACACCCCTTGGACACCCCTCCCATATCCCTTGGACACCCCCCACCCCTTGGACACCCCCCCACCCCTTGGACAGCCCCCACCCTCATTTACACCCAACCGGCCCCTTGGACAGAACTCCCAGACACCTTGGACACCACTCCCATATCCCTTGGACACCCCCACCCCTTGGACACCCCCCACCCCTTCGACAGCCCCCCCACCCTCATTTACACCCCCCGAACACTACGACAGCCCCAAACACCCCTTGGACACCCCCCCACCCTCATTTACACCCCCCCGACCCCTAGGACAGCCCCAAACACACCTTGGACACCCCTCCCATATCCCTTGGACACCCCCCCACCCCTTGGACACCCCCCACCCCTTGGACAGCCCCCCCCCCCCCCCCCACCCCCATTTACACCCAACCGGCCCCTTGGACAGAACTCCCAGACACCTTGGACACCACTCCCATATCCCTTGGACACCCCCACCCCTTGGACACCCCCCACCCCTTCGACAGCCCCCCCAACCTCATTTACACCCCCCGAACACTAGGACAGCCCCAAACACCCCTTGGACACCCCTCCCATATCCCTTGGACACCCCCCCACCCCTTGGACACCCCCCACCCCTTGGACAGCCCCCCCACCCCCTGGACACCCCCCGACCCCTTGGAAACCCCCCTACCCCTTGGAAACCCCCCCCCCCATCCCCTTGGACAACCCCAAACACCCCTTGGACACCCCTCCTATATCCCTTGGACACCCCCCACCACTTGGACACCCCCCCACCCCTTGGACAGCCCCCCCCCCCACCATCATTTACACCCAACCGACTCCTTGGACAGCCCCAAACACACCTTGGACACCCCTCCCATATCCCTTGGACACCCCCCACCCCTTGGACACCCCACACCCTCATTTACACCCCCCCGACCCCTAGGACAGCCCCTAACACACCTTGGACACCCCTCCCATATCCCTTGGACACCCCCAAACACCCACCCACCCCCTTGGAACCTCTCCCCCCATACCAAAATCCAGACCAGAAAAACCATCAACAGTAGACCAAAACAAGAAGTAGAGAAAAATTAAACATTCACTTATATAACATTCAAAACTTACACTATCAACTTCAAAAAAAACTAAATCCAACCTAAACGACTACGAAATACACAATTACATTGACAATATTCAAAATTACATTTTACATTACAAACAACTAAAAGTCAATCAAACCTGTAAAATAATTTGACCACTCCACTTGTAAGTGTTTGATATCTTCAGCAGTAAAGGGTTGAGGGTCATCAAAAAGATACAAAAGAAAAGGATAGTAGTCAACGTGTATAATGAATACATAAAATTGAAATATTATGAGAAAGAGGAAATCTTACCAGGTCAAAACTCAGAACTGTCCCAGTTGTTATTATTTCATACATAAATCTTAACATGTAATATCCGCATTCGATGATGCCTTGTTGCTCATGACATTTCTGTTTGAATGAGTGTAAATTCAATATATTATTTTTATGTAATAAATCAAAATGTACAAATTATAAATGGATATTTACCTTCGCATGTACATATTTGATCTTGAAATTCCTTTTCTTTGCGCTTTTTCGAAAGTGGACCCATGCCCTGTTAGAAAATAATACGAATGGGGTAAATTTAAAATTCATTATAATATATAAAACTATTGTGAAATTGAAACTTACTTTTCCAATATATTCTTAAAATTTTCTCGCACATCATCATGGAGAGAGCATATCCAATAAAGTGTTTTCTCCCTAGGGAAAAAAACCCCTAACATCCAATGATCCCTGATAAAAGGAAATTTAACGTTAGTGTTTTTTTATGTTAAAAGATAATTAACTCTTTGAGAGGGATGTGTTTCATACCTCTCACAAAAAGGCATCATCCAACACTGTGTGATTACATTCTTTTCAAATCTATCAGCAATATAAAGCATTCTTTGTTCCTCATCCAATGCACATGCTTTAGGGGAAATCAATTGTGGGTCCATGAATCCATATACATCTGTCAGCTCATTCCTCTCACAAATTTTATACAGATACCTAATACAAAGCAGACGTACGTATACATTTTTAATAAATATAACGCAAGGAAAAGGTGGTAAGACTTACATGATAAAAATTTGCACCACGTTGATGCCCAACTTATCTCCAGTGACAAACTCCATGATATCAGTTTTCCTAATCCCCACACTTAGTTCACGTCCACAGACATGAGCTTCCATTGTAAAGTCATAATGATCCGCCAACAAATTTGAATATCTTGACAATTTGTCAAGACTGCTAGTATCTGCATCTGATGTCATAGCTATCTGTCTTTGTTGTTGTCTATACAGTATTTCTTTACCTTTGAAGTATTCCTGTAAAAATATATTGAAAAATATATTAGTTTTCAAATGATAAAACATTAATAAAAATATAAAATAAAAGATATAACATCCATACCTCTATGGTAATGAGTCGAAGAAGTCTGGATGGCCAAAGTAAAAAATGGCCGATACTATGTCCAACTGTCGTCACCTCATCTGTAGGTAATGGTATCCGAGCTGATCTATCTATAATATCCTGTACAGTGACCCTCTGATTCTCTACCTCTAACTGTTGATGATGAACTGTATCTCCTATACAATATACCATCCCATATGCAACTATATGATGTTGAGGATCATCAACATACAACTCACAATAAGTAGGTAGCTGCGGCGGAGGAGGAGGATCAAAAATGGGGTCCGCAGGCTGAGGTGGGGGAGTGGGAGCTACTGGGAGAGGTGGAGTGGAAGCTGCACCCTGAAATTGTCTTTGCAAGTCTGCAAACATAAACTGCACCGATGCTCTAATCTTGTCCTCCATTGTCGCATTAATATTATGGACTTCATCCTCCAAGGATTCTATTCTTTTTTATAAACTCCCTCAATGTTAGAAGTTGAGGAACGTGGCAACACTTTTCTTACCGATACACCTACCGGATATCCTCTTACACGGCCAGGATGTTTGGGCTTTCCCAATGCCATAGATAAAATATCTTCCCTCCCAGATGGTGTAAATGTCCCCTGTGAACTCTGCTCCTCAAGAGAGTCCTGTAATAATTAATTGAACATTTCTATAATGATTGGAAATATATGACGAAAATAGTAAACATAAATAAATAAAATGAATATCTTACAATCCTCTCAACTACGAGTCTCGATTCTTCCGAAAGATATTGTCCTTTTTTTCCCTTCCGAGCTCTTTTCCATTTCTCATGTCTAGATGGAGGGGATGGAGGGGCCACCTCTCTAGAGCTTGAAGACTCAGCTCTTAGTTGTTGAAATTTTTCTGCCATCATTTGTTCTTCCAATAATGCATACCCTCCCCGAGATAAACTATGAGGGTATACATTTTTAGATTGGATCTCTTGATGAGCTTTCCTTGTTTGCTGTAAATTAAGAATAAGTAATCATTAACAAAACAATAATAAGATCATTTATATAAGAAAGCTTATAAAAGTTTACATTTCCCTTACCAAAAATGATTCTTTTCTTCTACTTTCAAAAAATTGTCTCCATGTGTCTTCATCTATAAAAGGATATATACGACATGGATTCTCACGACTCCTTTGACCATAAATGAAATCAGAGGAGAGGGTTGATTTGAAATCCCTCCATCTCCTAGCAGCCAACGATAAGCATTTCTTCCTGACTCCTCCAGTGTCAGGAATATCAAATGTCATCTGATAAAAAAGAGGTTAAAAATATTATATATACTAGAAACATTTAAAGAACAGTCAAACAATAGAAAAAGATCTTACCAAAATGGTCTCCCACAGCTGAGAAATTATCGCCTTATCCACACTTCTCCAATCATCATAGAGAATGATTACTTTGCTCTTAGCCAGAGTTGCTACAAAACCCTTAAAATCTTTAGCATTTGGACCTCTAGGAAGATCATCATCATCAAACTCCACGACTATCCTCTCCTCCTTCGTACGGGCAAGTGATAATTTTGGTAAACGTGTGCACCCACGCTTACCAACCATTGAACTCTTTTTCGTAATAGGAGCATGTAAATGTTCCTCCCCAGATGTATGAACAATATGCTCATCTCCAGAATCATGTGGCTGATCAACTGATTGATCTGTCATTTTCCTTCAAATCAAAAAAACAAAAATTAGTTCACAAATATACAAATTCAAATATTGTAGTACTACTTAATCAGAAAATAGAAAAGTGTACTAAATTACATAATAGTAAACATTGGTAATATGGTATGCATGTTAAACAATGATAAACATGGTAAACACAGGCATAAGGTTGCCAAGGAGTTGGCCTAAGAAAGCTGAAAAGTGGACTCACTGCGTCCACCGGTCAGCCGGTGTGCGCTCACCGGCCAGCCGGAGGACTCAGGCAGTAGACTTGCCCACTGCCTGGTGCCACCGGCCGGCCACTGGCTCACCACCGGCCGGCCGGTGGACCAGACAGAGCCTTGCTATCTGGACCACCGGCCGGCCGCTGGATCACCACCCGCCGGCCGGTGGACCAGACAGAGAGCCTTCCTCTCTGTCTGGACCACCGGCCGGCCGCTGGATCACCACCGGTCGGCCGATGGACGAGACAGAGAGCCTTCCTGTCTGGACCACCGGTCGGCCGGTGGACCAGACAGAGAGCCTTCCTCTCTGTCTGGACCACCGGCAAACCGGTGATCCACCATCGGCCGGCCGGTGCGCCCAGGACTTCTCCTCTTTACGGTTTTTATTGTTTTATCATTTTGGGTTGATACATGTTTTAATAAGTAAAAAATTTACAATATCTAACATTATATGAAAAAACTAAATGTAAAAAAGAAATAAACATGTGTTACCTGTAATTTTAGGAATGTACAGTTGGATTGTTTTCCCAAATTCCTTCGTCATGATCGTTCCTTATGGCACAAACCATGTCTTCAACATACTCATCATTATTTTCTGTTAATCTTTCCATGGAAGTAGGGATCTCACATAAATCAGCATCTTCATCAAATTCATCCTCACCAACATATTTTTTTTTCCTTTGTAAAACAACAGCCCACTGCATATCTGATTGATCTACTACATAGAAAATTTGTTTGGCATGTGTTGCCATTATAAAAGAATCAGCCGTGTCTTCCAATCTATTCAGATTAACAAGTGTCATTCCAAATTCATCGTGTCTGACACTGTTGTTACCGATAAACCATTTACAGTTAAAAACAGGAACTTTAATTTTAAATTAATCAGCCTCCCATATGTCTTCAATCACTCCATAATATGCACTTGATGCCGAAATTGGGTTTCTGTCCTTAGCACTCGAAAAATGCATTGCTTCTGCAAACACCAATACACCACTATTCTGAACTGCACTTCTGTAGTCCTGAGCTTTCGTATGAAATGTATAGCCATTAATGTCATAAGCGGACCATGTTATCACATTTAAAGATGTACCACCCACTATCCATTTTAATGTCTCTGATACAACTGATCTACCAAGCAAGGTCTTTTTAAACCATGGCAAAAAAGTTTTGTTGTGCTCATTCAAAATCCACATTTCTTTCTTCTTTGGATGACATTGTTTCAACTCATTAATATGCAATGTGATATACGGTTGAACATCAGCTATGTTATTCAAGATGTATGATTCTAACTTCTTCATATGTTCAGCTGACAGTGATTTGACTTTCAAGCCACGAATCCCCTATTCCTCATTATTAACCCGTTCATGGCGAGATGGAGGCAAACCTATGTGTTGCGCCGTAGCCAAGTAGCTCGTACGAAACTCTGCTACCTCCTCAGAAATATACTTTTCCATAATGGAGGCTTCAGGTCGATATAGATTTTTAACATATCCCTTTAATATTTTCATATACCTTTCAAAAGGATACATCCAACGAAGATATACAGGTCCACAAAGATTTATTTCTCGAACCAGATTAATCATTAAATGCACCATCATATCAAAAAAAGTTAGAGGAAAATACATTTCCAAATGACAAAGTATAAAAATTGCATCCTTTTCCAAAATGTTCAAAGCATTCACATCAATCGCCTTGTTACTAATTGAATTGAAAAAATAACACAACCTCATTATAGTCTTTCTGACACGGATGTGAAATATTCCACGCAGTGCAACTGGTAGAATTTGTTGCATCATGACGTGACAATCATGTGATTTCATACCTATCAACTTCAAGTCTTTCAATGAGAAAATTTTTTTTACATTTGAAGAATAACCTTGAGGCACTTTGATATCATGAAGACACTGACAGAAACTACTTTTCCCCCTCTTCGATAATGTATGACAAGCCTGGGGAAGAAATGTTCGTCTTCCTTTAGGAGTGGGAGCTAACTCCAAACGTATTCCCATTGATAGTAGGTCTAACCTTGCATTCAACCCATCTTTTGTCTTTCCATTAATATCTAGCAATGTTCCAATCAAAGAATTACATATATTCTTCTCCACGTACATGACATCAATATTATGTTTGACTTCATGATACCTCCAATATGGTAGCTCAAAAAATATTGACCTTTTCTTCCAAATATGTCTATCATTACCAGATTTATGTGTCTTTCCCAATGTCACATCAAGGTTTTTCACCCTCTCAAAATACAAATCTGGGGATAAAGGTTTTGGAGCAGTATCAAATTCTTGTGAGCCATTGAATGCCTTTTTTAGTCTTCTATAAGGGTGATCCATAGGCAAAAACATTCGATGACCCATGTACACTGTTTTCCTCCCATGATGCAATTGACATTATGACGTCTGTTGTTCGCAAATTGGATATGCTTTATTCCCTTTAACACTGTATCCAGACAAATTTCCATATGTTGGGAAGTCATTTATAGTGACTAGAATCACTGCATGCAGTTGAAAATATTCCATTTTATAAGAATCATACACCCTAATACAATCAGCCCATAATAGTTTCAAATCATCAATCAGCGGTGACAAGTATACATCAATATCATTGACGGGTTGCTTTGGACCAGAGATCATGATACTCAACATGACATATTTGCGCTTCATACAAATATCAGGAGAGAGGTTGTAAATTACCAATAAAACAGGCCATGAACTATGTGTGCTACTGAGGGTTCGGTATGGATTCATTCCATCTGTGCACAAGCCTAGTCTCAGATTTCTAATTTCATTTCCAAATGTAGGGTATTGGGAATCAATTTTCTTCCATTGTGGACAATCAGCTGGATGACGTATTTTTCCATCACATACCCGCTTATCAGCATGCCATCTTAACCTTTTTGCATCATGTGAATTAGCAAATAAACATTTGAAACGAGGAATTATAGAAAGATACCAAAATACCTTTGAAGGGAGCTTTGTAATCTCTACATCAGCTTGTGATTTTTCTTTCACCTTATACCGTGATGTCCCACATTTAGGACACCCTTTCAGAAATTCATATTACTTCCTATATATAATGCAGTCATTCAGACAGGCATGTATTTTCCTGTATCCCAATCCCATCGGGCATAATATTTTTTTGGCCTTATAATGTGAATCTGGAAGATCGTTATCTTTTGGAAGAATGTCTTTCATCAATTGTAGCAGCTCTGTAAAACTTTTTTCACTCCATCCATGTTTCGACTTCGGGTCCATCAATCTTAACACCGCCGACAAAACCGTAAAATCTGTACAACCAGGATATAATGGTTTTTCGGCATCACCATATAGACGTGCAACAGTCGGATCTATCTCAATTTGTTCTGCTACAATATCGCGAATCATTTCTTCAATTCCATCGGAGTTACCATCTTGCGATTCATTATCATCAGTGACATTCTGTCCAGTTTCTCCATGCCAAATCCAAGGGTTGTAACTTGGATTTAAACCATGACAAATCAGATGATCTTTTATCTCTCTACTTTTCAAATTCTTCGTATTCAGACATTTCAGGCATGGACAGAAAAAAATGTCACTACTTGGAACATTTCTTTTAGCAAATTCCAAAAAGGCATCAACACCTTCTTCATATTCATTGCTCATTCGATGTGCCGTAATCCAACTTCGACTCATTATTACGTATAACAAATAGCAAAAATATATATATTTTTTAGATAAGACAAATATATGTTTATATGAAAAAAATCATAATTTGAATGTAAACAATTTTGAAATATAAAACAAATCGATGTGTAAACCCCCCTGGACACCCCCCAACCCTCTGGACAGCCCCCCCACCCCTCCTAAACACCACCCCCACCCCTACCCCCCTGGACACCCCCCAACACCCACCCACACCCTTGGACAGCCCCCCACACCCACCCACCCCCTTGTAAACCCCCCTGGACACCCCCCGACCCCTCTGGACAGCCCCCCACCCCTCCTGGACACCACCCCCCACCCCCTACCCCCTTGGACACCCCCCAGGACATTCCCCAACCCTCTGGGCAGCCCCCCACCCACCCGGACAACCCCAAATACCCTCTGGAGAGGCCGCCACCCACTTGGATAGCCCCCCGCACCCATCCACCCCCTTGGACACCCCCCTGGACACCCCACCGACCCCTCTGGACAGCCCCCGACCCCTCTAGAAAGCACCCCCACCCCTCCTGGACACAACCCCCCACCCCCGACCTGCTTGGACACCCCCCTGGACACCCCCCAACCCTCTGGACAGCCCCACACCCCTCCTAAACACCACCCCCACCCCCTACCCCCTTGGACACCCCCTGGACACCCCCCAACACCCACCCACACCCTTGGACAGCCCCCCACACCCACCCACCCCCTTGTAAACCCCCCTGGACACCCCCCGACCCCTCTGGACAGCCCCCCGCCCCTCCTGGACACCACCCCCCGCCCCCTACCCCCTTGGACACCCCCTGGACATCCCCCAACCCTCTGGACAGCCCCCCCCCCCCCCACCCACCCGGACAACCCCAAATACCCTCTGGAGAGGCCGCCACCCACTTGGACAGCCCCCCCACACCCATCCAACCCCTTAGACACCCCCCTGGACACCCCACCGACCCCTCTGGACAGGCCGCCACCCCCTTGGACAGCCCCCCACTCCCACCCATCCCCTTGGACACCACCCTGGACACCCCCCGACCCCTCTGGACAGCCCCTGACCCCTCTAGAAAGCACCCCCACCCATCCTGGAAACAACCCCCCACCCCGACCTTCTTGGACACCCCCCTGGACACCCCCAACCCTCTGGACAGCCCCCACCGCTCCTAAACACCACCCCCACCCCTACCCCCTTGGACACCCCCCTAGACACCCCCCAACACGCACCCACACCCTTGGACAACCCCCCACACCCACCCACCCCCTTGTAAACCCCCTGGACACCCCCCGACCCCTCTGGACAGCCCCCCGCCCCTCCTGGACACCACCCCCCACCCCCTACCCCCTTGGACACCCCCCCTGGACATCCCCCAACCCTCTGTACAGCCCCCCCACCCACCGGACAACCCCAAATACCCTCTGGAGAGGCCGCCACCCACTTGGACAGCCCCCCACACCCATCCAACCCCTTGGACACCCCCCTGGACACCCCACCGACCCCTCTGGATAGGCCGCCACCCCCTTGGACAGCCCCCCACACCCACCCATCCCCTTGGACACCACCCTGGACACCCCCCGACCCCTCTGGACAGCCCCCGACCCCTCTAGAAAGCACCCCACCCCTCCTGGACACAACCCCCCATCCCCGACCTGCTTGGACACCCCCCTGGACACCCCCCAACCCTCTGGACAGCCCCCCCCCCCCCACACCCCTCCTAAACACCACCCCCACCCCTACCCCCTTGGACACCCCCCTGGACACCCCCCAACACCCACCCACACCCTTGGACAGCCCCCCACACCCACCCACCCCCTTGTAAACCCCCCTGGACACCCCCGACCCCTCTGGACAGCCCCCCGCCCCACCTGGACACCACCCCCCACCCCCTACCCCCTTGGACACCCCCCTGGACATCCCCCAACCCTCTAGACAGCCCCCCCACCCACCCGGACAACCCCAAATACCCTCTGGATAGGCCGCCACCCACTTGGACAACCCCCCACACCCATCCAACCCCTTGGACACCCCCCTGGTCACCCCACCGACCCCTCTGGATAGGCCGCCTCCCCCTTGGACAGTCCCCCACACCCACCCATCCCCTTGGGCACCACCCTGGACACCCCCCGACCCCTCTGGACAGCCCCCGACCCCTCTAGAAAGCACCCCCACCCCTCCTGGACACAACCCCCCACCCCCGACCTGCTTGGACACCCCCCTGGACACCCCCAACCCTCTGGACAGCCCCCCCCCACCCCTCCTAAACACCACCCCCACCCCCTACCCCCTTGGACACCCCCCTGGACACCCCCCCAACACCCACCCACACCCTTGGACAGCCCCCCACACCCACCCACCCCCTTATAACCCCCCCTGGACACCCCCCGACCCCTCTGGACAGCCCCCCGCCCCTCCTGGACACCACCCCCACCCCCTACCCCCTTGGACACCCCCCTGGACATCCCCCAACCCTCTGGACAGCCCCCCCCACCCCACCCGGACAACCCCAAATATCCTCTGGAGAGGCCTCCACCCACTTGGACAGCCCCCCACACCCATCCAACCCCTTGGACACCCCCCCTGGACACCCCACCGACCCCTCTGGACAGGCCGCCACCCCCTTGGACAGCCCCCCACAACCACCCATCCCCTTGGACACCACCCTGGACACCCCCCGACCCCTCTGGACAGCCCCCGACCCCTCTAAAAAGCACCCCCACCCCTCCTGGACACAACCCCCCACCCCCGACCTGCTTGGACACCCCCCTGGACACCCCCCAACCCTCTGGACAGCCCCCCACCCCTCCTAAACACCACCCCCACCCCCTACCCCTTGGACACCCCCCTGGACACCCCCCAACACCCACCCACACCCTTGGACATCCCCCCACACCCACCCACCCCCTTGTAAACCCCCCTGGACACCCCTGACCCCTCTAGACAGCCCCCCGCCCCTCCTGGACACCACCCCCACCCCCTACCCCCTTGGACACCCCCCATGGACATCCCCTAACCCTCTGGACAGCCCCCACCCACCCGGACAACCCCAAATACCCTCTGGAGAGGCCTCCACCCACTTGGACAGCCCCCCACACCCATCCAACCCCTTGGACACCCCCCTGGACACCCCACCGACCCCTCTGGACAGGTCGCCACCCCCTTGGACAGCCCCCCACACCCACCCATCCCATTGGACACCACCCTGGACACCCCCCGACCCCTCTGGATAGCCCCTGACCCCTCTAGAAAGCACCCCCACCCCTCCTGGACACAACCCCCCACCCCTGACCTGCTTGGACACCCCCCTGGACACCCCCCAACCCTCTGGACAGCCCCCACCCCTCCTAAACACCACCCCCACCCCCTACCCCCTTAGACACCCCCCTGGACACCCCCAAACACCCACCCACACCCTTGGACAGCCCCCCACACCAACCCACGCCCTTGTAAACCCCCCTGGACACCCCCCGACCCCTCTGGATAGCCCCCACCCCTCCTGGATACCACCCCCACACCCTACCCCCTTGGACACCCCCCTGGACACCCCCCAAATGGACACGCCCCAACCCTCTCAGGGATTTATAGAAAACGAGGAAAAATTAGTGAAATCATAAAATTAGTCAATATTGCAAGTCGAACTAATAGATCTAGGGAAGATAAATAAGATTATGGTGCCAAAACGAGTTAAAAGGGTTCGCAATCGAAGAATCTTAGCTAGTTTCAACAAAAAAATCACAACACATATATATATACAATCTGCGAAAAAACGATCGAGTGGGAGGATTACATGAGTGCTGCGAGTTTAGATGATTGATCCGAGGAGATTAAATATGAGAAACTATGATCGCAAAACGAATCTAAACCAACGAAATGGATGAGCCGATTTGGGTTTACGCGCGAGAGAGACGAGTCGCGACTGTCGAAGGTAAACTCACGAATGACAATCCACGTGTCTGGGTAAATTTTTAAATGCGTTATCACGTCGGTTATTCAATAACCGACGTTATAATTGTTTTAAAAACATTTATAACGTCGGTTATTGAATAACCGACGTAAAAACCTTCCTCCGATTCTTTTTTTACGTCGGTTATTTTATAACCGACGTTATAAAGGGCTCAAAATCCGCGTTTTTTTACGTCAGTTATTCCATAACCGACGTCAAAAACATCTGCAGATTCTTTTTTTACGTCGGTTATATAATAACCGACGTAAAAAGGCCTTCAAAAACCGCGTTTTTTACGTCGCTTATTTAATAACCGACGTAACAAACACCCCCCGCTTCTGTTTTTTACGGCGGTTAATGTATAACCGGCGTAAAAAACGAAGTCGCGCGATTAATAACGTCGGTTATAAAAATAACCGACGTTAAAGGTTTACCGAACACGGGTTTTTACGTCGGTTATTTAATAACCGACGTAAAAAACCTCATTTTACATATTATGACGTCGGTTTTATATAACCGACGTAAAAAATGGTGACGTAAAAAACGTTTTCTGCACTAGTGAGGGTTCCACACAAGCCTGCTTGATTCTGGGAGGGTCTGATTCTCAATCCAAGTGACTAATTGTCAACGTCCACAAAGATTCAATTTGATGTATCCAAAAGTCTTGCCTTTCCAAAAAAAATCCAATGCGATATATGGGGCGTCATTCAGACATCATGTCTGAGAATTATTGGCATTTCCGTTCCGAGGGTCCGGTTGGATTTACATTTGGTCCAAGCCAGATGTACCCCAACTGTGTCCAAACAACAAGTGGGGTATACCAAAAGAACCACCCCCCTCCATGGCTTCCGTCTCCATAGACGGTTCGTCAATCGGACGCCAGAAGCTCAAGTTACGGGAAAAGAGTGGAAACATGTCAAGCGGGTCTGGGTCTGGACGGGGGTCTGACCCGGTCTGTTGGGGTGGCCCCGCCCGCGCTGGGTTGGCCCTACACTAGGTCCGACCCACATGGGGTTCAGCCCGCACTGGGATCGTCCTGCACGGGGCCCGCGGCTAGTGGCTGGTGGGGTCCGACCTAGCCACGTCTAGGGGGAGGTCATGCCCCCTGGAATCCTGAACGACTTAGCCATTCGAGAGGGTTCAATACCGGTTCCACATGGCCCTGGTCCATGTCATGTGGGACCCACGTGGTGGGTCCTGCCCCTCTCGGCTGGCCAAGCGCCCATCGGACTTCCACAGGGCACAGTTGAGCCACACCTCCTCCAATGACTGGAAGTGCTGGCCGCTCATCCCACGATGTCACGGAGAAGTCCGCGACCCCTTGGTCCACCGCGCGGTGTGCGCTATGCCCCGCCTTCCCTGGTAACCCAGCAGCTCAGGCTGCTAGTTCTTATCACGACCAGACTTCCACCGTCCATCGCTACACCGTCGCAGCCCGTTGGGCACAGCCTACACCTTCGGCAGTGTGGTTGGGCCTCTATCGTCCACACAGCCGGCCAGAGTACCGGCCGCACTCCCCTTCATCGCCGGTGACATTCTCCAGTTCCGACTATTGGTGAACCTTCCACGGGTCACCAGAAGAGTTGTGGTGGCCCAATTCTCGATCCGAAAGTTTCTGCGCACTACACGGGACATCACATTCAATCTTAAACCATCATTGATGAAAAAAGCTCGACCATGACTCGTGCCAAAATGAGCATCAAAATACACAATGTAAGGTGGAGGGGGTCAGGCTGTGTTCGTTCGGCCCGCACCCTCCATGTTAGAGTAATAGCATGCGATTTCGATTCTTAATCCTTGATGAGAAATGGATAACCTAAAACAATTAACAAATCTCAAACCCCTTCCTTTGATCATTGTTTGCTGATGGAGTCCTGGGGATGAATATGGTGTCTTCGTCATTTGTCGCGTCCGCTGCACACTTCGTACCCTGAGCTCGTGCGTCGGTTCATTGACAACTATGAGGACAGATGGTCGGTCGAAGACGTCCCACTTCGGCAGGAGTCCATGGATAAAGTTGAAAGGAGATCATTATTCATAGTCAAATGTGTTCTTCTTTGTAAGAACACGTTCTTAGTTCTCCATTGGTGAGAGTTTTTCCCCCTAAGCTCTCTCTCTTCTTCCATGTTCCACTAAAAGACAAATTCCAACCAAAATAATAGATTATGTTAATCTGTTATTTAATTGTTAGCAGACAATTCAAA
Source organism: Viscum album (assembly GCA_963277665.1). Lineage (NCBI taxonomy): Eukaryota > Viridiplantae > Streptophyta > Magnoliopsida > Santalales > Viscaceae > Viscum > Viscum album. The sequence continues at coordinate 287,292,945 of OY728166.1, read as the reverse complement.
ATGGGTAGATTAATTAATGGATAAGGACATGGCACATTAAGTGTTAGTTGAGTTGAAGAGGCTCCCCTAGACATAATAAAAAAATTGAGGGTTTCTCCCCATTAAAGGGGAAGTTTCAAGGGGGTTTAAAACCCTAGTGGTCCCCACCTCAATTAACATGATAAGAATGTTAGGATCGGGTGGGCCCCACCACCATACCCTCTCATGGGAGGTTAAGGTGTGGTGGTCCCCACCTCCAACTTCCATATGGAGGCTTTAGCCAAAAAAATAAAAAAAAGTTACACAACTTTATTTTTATTTAATTCATTCACTAAAAACAAAAAAAAACTATCTATTAATCTCGACCAATTATCGTCAAGGTGAAAGTCTTCATAAGTGAATATCGGCGCTGTAAGTTCAATAGTGCCCTTAGATTTAAATTCTGAGCACCAATTCAAAAGTTATAAAAAACCACTTGTAAGTTCAATGAACGTACCCGAACAAAACTTCAAGAAATTGATTCTGGGCACTCCAGGCCTCGGAATCAGGCACTATTTTTCAACCGAATGTGCACCATAGGTATAGACTGTTCATGAAGGACCAGCTTCGGTTGATCCTCAATATCTAATGGATCCTCCGTAAATATCCCCCCATCATAGTCGTCAAGCCCTCCATGCTTGATGATGTGATAAGGGTCGTGTACGTATCTCCTTAGCTGGAATACATGGAAGACATCGTACAATCTGTGAAACTGAGGTAGAAGAGCTAAGCGGTATGCCACCTTGCCAATTCTGCTAAGGACATGAAAAGTTATGATGAATCTCAGAGATAACTTTCTCCTTGTCCAAATATTTGTAATCCTCATTGAGGTGAGACCCATAGAAAGACGTGGTCGCCATCCTCGAACTCCATTGGTCTCTGTCTCCTGTCAGCATACGACTTTTACCTGCTCTGGGAAATCATCATCCATTCCTGGATGATCTACACCTTCTATGTGGTTGTCTGTACCATCTCTGGTCTCACGAGTGTTGAATCCCCTGGGTCAGTCCAGCACAATGTTGATCGACAAGGTCTACCTTACAACACCTCGAAAGGTGCCATCCCAATGGTGGAGTGAAAACTGTTGTTGAATATAGGCTCCACCAAAGGTAAGTTGTCCTTATAGCTCCGACAAAGTCGAAGTCATAAGTAGAGAGCATGTCATCGAGGGTCTGAATGGTACTCTCAGTCTGATCATCTGTCTGGGGATGGAAGTCAGTGGTCAAACAAAGATGTGTCTCATGTGTCACGATCGGAGACAATAGATGAAGGTACTTCATGTAGCCGCACAATCTCTTGCTTAAAGAGGCATCCCAATCTCTCTATTGAATCCTGCTCTCTAATAAACAGGAAGTGGGCCGACATGGTGAGTGGGTCAACGATCATCGAAATAGAGTCATGTCCCCTGGATGTACGTGGAAGTACAGTCACGAAGTTCATGGATATCCCATCCCACTTGTACTCTGGGACCTCTAAAGGATAAACCAATCCAGCTGGTACCAGGTGCTCCACCTTCACATGCTGACAAGTGAGGCATTGTGATACGAACTCTTCAATTTCCTTCTTTATTACTGGCCACCAGTACTATCATCAGAGATCCTGGTACATCTTCGCCACTCATGGATGTACCTATTGAGGGGATGTGTGGAACTCCCTCAACACATCCTTTGATGTGCCACTGGTACCATGGTATGTCCTCTGAAAAAGATGATGTGCTCACTACCTTCAGAAAATCCATCATGTTCCTACCCTGTGGATATTTGAGTACATCGTGCCTCACAGTCAGCGTCTCCATGTTGTGTCTCCCTGACTCACTGAAGAAGTGGGAGAGTGATTGTAAGAGACTGTAGGAATACTGCTCCATATCGATCCATAAAGGACATTTGGAAAGCAGCCAACTACTCTATCTCCTCACCTAGTAGCTGTATACAAGACCTCCTATTGAGTGCATCTGCAACAACATTCCCCTTCCTAAGAGTATAGACTATCTCAAAGTAATAGTCCTAGAGGAAATCAATCCAAAATCATTGTCTCAAGTTCAGGTCCTTCTGAGGTAAGATATACCTGAGACTCTTCTGATTAGAGTACATGGTAAAATGATCACCTATCAGACAGTGCTACCACATCTTCAAGGCAAAGACCACTGCTTCTAACTCCAGGTCATGGGTATCATAGTTATCCTCATGGTGTCTTAGCAGTCATGAAACATAAGCGATCACTACTCGCTCCTACATCAAGAAACATCTGAGTCCAGTCCTTGATGTGTCGTAATAGACTACATGCCCAATGCCTTCATCTGAAAGCCTCAATATGGGGGCACTGGGCAGCCTCTTCCACAGCTCCTCAATTCTCTCTGAGCTTCTCTCCAGCCACAAGAAGGGTTTCCCTTTCTTCTTCAAGGATAATAGTTGTGCTGCAACTCTCGAGAATTCTGGTACGATCCTCCGGTAGTATCTATCAAAACCCAGGAAACTATGTACTTCCATCACACTCCTGGGTGGATCCCAAGCAAGTATCCCCTCAATCTTTGCTGGATCCACAACAACTCCAGCTTACGATATGACTTGTCTCAGAATGTGAACCTCTTGGATCCAGAACTGGAACTTCAAGAGCTTACCAGAAATATGGTTCTCTAGAAGTGTGTCCAGTAATACCTACAAATTGTAGGCATGCTCATCCTAAATAGTTAAATAGATCAGAATTTCGTCGATGAAGACTACAAAAAAGTGACCGTGGTATGGATGGAAAATCTTGTTCAAGATTCTCATGAACACTGTTGGAGGATTGGTTACACCAAATGGAATAACCAAAAACTCTTAATGGCTATACAAATATCTAAAGGTTGTCTTCTGCACATCCTCATCTCAAACTCTGAGCTGGTAATAGCCTGATCTAAGGTCTATCTTTGAGAACCACTGTGCTCCCTTCAGCTGATCAAATATATAAAGACCCATAAATTTCAAGGAAATTTTTTTATTTCTTTGGAATTTTACGAGTACGCAGTTTTTGACGGCACCTAATTCTGAGGCCCAGTGTGCCCGAAATAATTTTCTGAAGTTTTGTTGAGCTTAAATTAACATGCGTAAGCAGTTTTCCTAAAAAAGTAAAATAACTCTTAAACGGTTACTCGAATCAGAAATAAGAGGACACGGTTGTGCTCAGGATGGCCGGTTTACCCTATGCGTGACTTAATTTTATTCAGTGCATGCCTCCTATGAGAAAAACCGAAAATGGCATAACAGAAAATAAAATAATTAAATAAGTTATTTTTTTTCAAATTCTTATAATTCACAAACGGTTTCTCGGATTAAACATCCAAGACCACCACTAAACTCGTGAGGGTATGCTTCCTTTATGAAGATACTAGCTTTGGCCGACGTAAGCCACCTGAGAAAGTTAGTTTTTGACCGTAAATAAAATAATTAAGTGACAATTATTTTATTGTAAAATTCATAACTTCTAACAGATAACATAAATTGAAAATCTGAGAGTACCTTTGAGTTCATTGGGGTGTGTTTCTCCTAGGAAGATCTTAACCTTGACCGCAGTGGGTCGTGGGTGACTGATAATAATTTTCCGAACTTTTTTTTGGGTATGTTCAGTAAGCCTACGAGCGTCATTTTAAAACTTTTGAACCAATGCTCGGAATGGAATTCTGAGGGCACCATTGAACTCACAGTGATGATATTCATTTAAAGAATACTTTCACCTCAATGATTGAAGATCCGAAATGTATGTTAGTTTTTGGGGTTTTACGTCGGTTAATAAAATAAAATAAGTGAATAATTTATTTTATTTTGTTAAACACAGGCAGTGCAGATAAAGTGGTTAGAAGCTCCACTTGGGAGTTGGTGGTGGAACCGCTACACCCTATCCCCCCATTTAATGGGAAGGTAGAGGAAACCTCTCAAACCCCTCATCAATTAATTTTATATGTCTACCTAAAATTAATTGCACTCAATTAATTTTATGGGTCGACGTAAAGTTAATTGTTGTCAATTAATTTTATGTGTAGACGTAAAATTAATTGTTCTCAATTAATTTTATGAGTTGACGTAAAATTAATTGTTGTCAGTTAATTTTATGGGTCGACATAAAAATTAATTGTTGTGATTTAATTTTATGTGTCGACGTGAAATTAATTATTGTCAATTAATTTTATGTGTCAACATAAAATTGATTCGTGTCATATGTTTTGACGCAGGATATGTGGGGGAAACTTCTTGGCATCCTCCACTCATAAGTAGTGCTAACACACCTCTTAAATTCCGCCAACACAATTTAATTCGCGTGACCCCCTTTTTAAATTAAGTAACTGCATCGTTGGAATTTAGGATGGTTCCAAATAAATAAACCGTCATAACTTCCATGATGGTTACATACCTCTCCCCTCTCTTATATATAGGGAGATTGGGAGAAGGTTTTGGGATAGCTTCACCAAGCAACGAAGCGCTGGTAAAGTATTGTGACGCCCAACACTTTGGGAAATCATATCCTCTCCAACGAAGAACTTGAAGAACGCCAACAACTATCTTCCATGCGATTATTCTTCGACCTTCCTTCCCCAAAAACCTATCCTTAGCAACATCTTCAACGAACTGACGTAGCTCAGAATTGGGTACATGTGGCGGACATGACTGACGACTGTCTTCATCTCCTTCCTCCTGTGACTCCACCAACGAGGGATGAGCAAGAGGTAGGGGTTTGATTTTATGTGCATGAATATTTGGGCGTTCATCATTAATATTTTAGCCTCTTTCTATTGATTAATGAGAGGGGGCAGGACTGCACAAACACGCCCGACCTCCTCCCTTTTTACTGATTTCCTTCGTTGTGGATTAGAACGGAGACGACGCGGTGCCATCGCACCGCGCAGAAATGAGGGAACCGCGGCGAAGGAGTGTGGCACCGTCGCGTTGTGCTGTTAAGGCCGAAAGAGGTCACAGACGGAGTAGGAGCCACAGAAGAGGGACGCAGCGCCGTCGCGCCATGCCGGAACATCTTGATGGGTCATGGCTGGGGCAGGCAGCGGCAGAGGGGCGTGGTGCCGACACGCCGCATCGGTCGAATAACGGCCGCGGCCTAAGGCCACGGAGGTCACCGACAAGGGGCGGCTAGAATCCCCATCCACCACAACATCAAGATCTTTCGCCCTTTGTCCGCAGCGGAAGACCTGGAGGCGGCTGGATAAACCGGCCACCGGCACTGGGGGGGCAGGCCCGAGGGGTCCTGCGGCGGCGGCACCGGCCGACCAACCGGGCCGGCCGTTCCGAATTCCGGTTGTCGTATCCCCCGATGGTGGACATGCGGTCCCCCCACGTGAGGCCACCATTACAAGGCGAGGTGGCAGCGCCCACCCCCCCCCCCCATTCGCGCCGCTCGGTCGCAGACCAAGCGCCCAGCCGAGCTGGGCCACTCGCGCGGGGCCGGGCCACCCGCTGGGCCGGGCTGCGGCCGCACCGCTAGGCCGGGACATGCCCAAGTGGGCCGGACCTGGACCCGGTTCTGGTCGCCCTGTGTTGGGTCGACCCGGGGTGTCTTGGGCCAGGTCGGTCCAGGCCCAAACCCCCCTAAAAGCGGTCATATTCGTTCAAATACCCATAACCTGAGATATGGACTTCCGATTGGCACACCATCAGTTTCGATGCGATTCTTCTATCGAGATGGTCATTTTTTTATATTACACTCATGGTTTCGGAGAACTTTGGGCACAGCCGGGTCGGTTCGAACCTGAAACCAACCGGGCTCTCAGAGCGGAAACACTTATAGCTTGAGTTCTGGACGTCCGAATGACGTTTCATCCACTTAGTTGGTTTCCTTTCGGTGTGACAGATATCTTGGTATACATCACCTGAGGTTTGGACGCAGTTGGAGTATGGTCGGGTTGGATTGTACCCGAAATCCAACTGGACCCCTAGAACGGAGAAGTCGATAAGTTTCAGGCCAAACCTCCATTTGAAGAACCGTCAGCGACGTTGGTGATCACATTGAGAAATGGTCCATATGGGTATACCCTTTGTGTGTTTAGGGTACAGTTGAGATACGGTCGGGTTGGTTCGTACACGAAACCAACCTGGCCCCTGGGACGAAAAGGCTAATAACTCACAGATCGGGTGTCTGATTGATGCGCCGTCTGCTGTTTTGAGACCCCTATGACGTGGAGGTCCTTTGAGATACTTCATCATGGGACGTTGTGATACTTGGAGTATCGACCTGTAGCTCATGGAGCGGACCCTCCCAGAGACGAGCATACGGAGTACGGAGACCGTGTAGCTGGCTAACACCTGATGACTGCTTGTCCGATTTGATTCGGAGTGACTTGCATAGACAAGTGGGGAGAACTACTTTGTGAGGTGGCAGACCCATGGTAGAGGATCACTACATTTTAAGTTAGCAGACTTGCGATACTCGACAGGAGCAGTACCTCTGTAGGCTATGAGGGGGAGCACTACTGTGTGAGGTTGTAGACCCATGGCAGATGAGCACTACTTTTTGATGTGGCTGACCAGGGGTACTTGACAGGAGGATTACCTCAGCAGTCTTAGGTTAGAAAGCAGTACCTCAGAGTCCTGAGAGGATCACTGTACTCGTCAGAGACGGAGCTCTTCAGCAGTTACGGTTTTGATAATGAAAATCCTGGTTTGAGATGATTCATTGACCTTTGTCTTTTCCTCATGATTGAGATGGGTTACTAGATAACTTACGTATATGTATGGGCATATAACTAAATAGTGGTTATCCGTCGACTTCATATTTGTGTGATACCCCATGGCTGAGATGGGTTACTTGTTAACTTAGGTAAAAGTATGGTCTTATACCTAAGTAAGGGTTATCTGTTGGGAACTTTCTTTGGGATTATCCTTTTTGGATTTAGTGATACATTGAGGATCTCGGGGTCCCTACTGGGTATCGTATACTCACCCCTGCATGGGAATTGCCCGCACCTCGTTGTGTTGGTTGCAGACGAAGGACATCACTGATCATGGTTGAGGCTTTTAGATCTAGACGGTACCCGGAGGTGGATCTCACGACGAGTCGGTACCCGGAGGTGGATCTCACAAAGAGTCTGTACCCGGAGGTGGATCTCACGATGAGTCGGTACAAGAAGGAGACAGACAAACATGGAGTGATGAGGAAGACATCTGTACCTACCCTTCAGGTTGGAACCCGGAGTAGGATCCAGGAGTTGCTTGTCACCATTCAGTTGTTGTCCTTTGAGTTGTACTTTACTTTCAGTTGTAGTTGTATCTTTCTTTTGGGCTTGTATTTTCGGCCCCTCGTACTTTCAGCACGTTTGTTATTCTGCTTTACTTAGTGTAGCTTCTGCTTGTACTCTTTTTGTGTCTTCTTTTGTTTCGTAAAGGCAATGCCTTCCCTTTTTTCGGGATTTACGCCTTTGTTGCTAGTCTCCAGCCCCTGGCTTATGGAAGGCGGGCTTGGGGTAGTCATGAAACGGGCCCCGAGGACAGGTCTTGACAAATTGGTATCAAAGGATTCGGTTCTACCATAAAACTTTTAACTCTGATATATCTATTCTATGAAGCAATAGTTTTAAGAGTGATGTGTGTGGTATTCAGTTCAGGGAGTCCAGTGATGGTGCGGGTGGCCGACGTATCCATACACCAGGACCCTGACCTCTGATTTCCGACTCAGTCCACGAAAACACTAATTGCATGTGTGTCTTCAAATGTTTTCCCCTTAAAACAGCTCAAACTAAGTCATCTCACCAGGTATAATCGTTTGACTGTGTCACATATATTTCTTTTAGGATGTCTTTCCACGGACGACTTGCTAGAGCCCAGAGGGATGTATGTACTGACAGCCTTCCGAGCGATGAGGCCTCGGTATAGGGCCCTCTTATAGTTGAGGTACCAGCGGAGGCACCAGAGATACTACCATACATTGGTCCACTGATGCCACCAGCCCCAGCATCAGGCGATGCACGCCGCCTGAGCGCGCTGCACGAGTTCTAGTGCCAGAGGCCACCCATGTTTTGGGGGGAGACGAACCCACAAGCGGTTAAGGATTGGCTGGAGGCTGTGGTGGGAGTTTTTAGGATAGTGGGTACACCAGAGGACTTCATGGTGATCTTTTCTTCCAGCCTCCTTCAGGATATAGTAGGCAGATGGTGGAGATGAATGCTCCAGTTTTGTGATGAGATGACCTTCACATGGGGAGACTTCGAGACCTTTTCAGGGAGGAGTTCATGCTAGTGAATCTACACTCCGATCATGCTCAGGAGCTACTGCCTTTGTCACAGGATTTTCCTTCAGTAGTTGAGTCATCTGTAGGCAGTAGACAAATGATTCAGGGGTCTAAGAGGACCAGACCAGCAGGTGGGAGACCTTGGGATACATGTTTGGTTGTGCGAGGAACATGAAATAGAGCCATCCATACATGGAGTAGGAAGTGTCATGAATGCTGCAGGAAGGGTCACCTGGCACGTGACTGTCCGACCCCCCCACACAGTTGATCCATAGGCATGGGAGGAGCCACCAAGACAGAAGCAACGATGGGTGATTGAGAAACAGCTGAGCAGTGGAAAAGGAAGTAGAGCTCCAGGAGCAGGTGGATAGGAGGAGAACTAGTGGATTCCTTTTTGTCCCTTGTACTTCTACTTCCATGTTGCTATTGTATTTGTGTCTTTGTACATCGAGCTACAGTAATAAAAAACACTAACATTTGTGGTGTTTGCTTTCCTGTCCATCTGTTTGGTTGATACTGAGAGGTCCCAGTTAAAAATTGTTGGCTTAACACTCACTTTTGAGATACCTACTGGAGGAGACCTAGTGACCACACACTGATGCCAAGAGTGTGAATCAACCCTTGGAGGTGAGAGTAATGGTTGGATCTCTTGGTAGTAGCGTCGAGTCCATATGACGTCATCCTTGGTATAGATTAGTATCATCCATGTCGGGATTGACTGTATTAGGCAAAGAACGTGGTTCATCCAGGGGATGAGACAAGATTTCTCTTATCGGCAAAGAAGAAATATTAGTAGCTCTTTTAGGACTAGAGAAGGTTCGAGACATCTATGAGGCGGAGGCCACTAGAGTTCGAGGATGGATACCACGTTTTCTTATGGGTCTCACCTCGACATGGATTACGGAGTTTTGGCCGGGGCGGCATGTTATCTCCACGCTTCATCAGACCCTTCTAGGTCCTCAACAGGGTAGGCGAGGTGGATTACCACTTGACCCATCCACCACTGTGGAACCAGGTGCATGACGTTTTTCCAAGTATCTCAGTTGAGGAGATTCGTGCACGACCCGACGCATATCATCAACCATGGGGAGCTGAACATCGATGGCGGGGTGACTTTTGTGGAGGTTCCGGTGGAGATCGAGGATCGATATGAGCGGGTCCTACGTGGATGGTCGATTTCTCTAGTGCACATCAGATGCCAGCACGGGAACCTCCAAAAGACCACATGTGAGCGGGAGGCTCAGATGCGTGCAAAGTACCCCCTTTTGGAATCCCTAGTTTTTGATGTAGTTTTACAGGGATGTAAAGCCCTGAGGTGGTAGTAATGTAATGAACCGTAAATATAAAGGAATTGTTTTTTAATTTTTTGGAATTTTACGAGTACGAAGTTTCTGATGGCACCTGATTCTGAGGCCCGGTGTTCCCGGAATAATTTTCTAACGTTTTGTTAAGCTTAAGTTAACTTGTGTATGCAGTTTTCCTGACAAAGTGGAATAAAACATAAATGGTTACTCGGATCAGAAATATGAGGACAATGTTGTGCTCAGGATGGCGAGTTTACCCTAGGCATGACTTATGTTTAGTCGGTGCATGCCTCCTGTGAGAAAACCTGAAAATTGAATAACCAATAATAAAATAATTAAATAAGTTATTTTATTTTTCAAATTCTTATAACTCACAAACGGTAACTCGGATTAAAAATTTGATACCACCGCTGAACTCGTGAGGGTATGCTTCCTTTAAGAAGACACTAACATTGGTCGGTGCAATCAACCTGAGAAAGTTAGTTTTTGGCCGTAAATAAAATAACTAAGTGACAATTATTTTATTGTAAAATTCATAACATCTAAATGGAAACTCGTATTGAAAATCCTAGAGTACCATTGAGTATCTTGGGGCATGTTCCTCCTAGGCAGAGCCTAACCTAGACAGCAGTGGGTTGAGGGTGACTGATAATAATTTTCCGAACATTTTTCAGGTACGTTCAGTAAACGTTCAAGAGGCGTTTTATAACTTTTGACCGGTGCTTGGAATCGAATTCCAAGGGCACCGTTGAACTCACAGTTCCGATATTCGCTTAAGAAGAGTTTCAACTCAACAGCGGATGATCATGTAAGAAAGTTAGTTTTTGGGGTTTTACGTGGGTAAAATAAATAAAATAAGAGAATAATTTATTTTATTTAGTTAAACACGTATAATGTGGATAAAGTGGTTAGAAGCTCCACTTGGGAGTTGGTGGTGGAACCGCCACACCCTAACCCCCTATTTAATGGGGAGGGAGAGGAAACCTCTCAAACCCCCATCAATTAATTTTATATATTGACATAAAATTAATTGCACTGAATTAATTTTATGTGTCGATGTAAAATTAATTGTTGTCAATTAATTTTATGTGTCGACGAAAAATTAATTTATCTCAATTAATTTTACGAGTTGACGTAAAATTAATTGTTGTCTGTTAATTTGATGGGTCAACGTAAAAATTAATTGTTGTGATTTAATTTTATGTGTTGACGTGAAATTAATTTCTGTCAATTAATTTTATGTTTCAACATAAAATTGATTCATGGCATATGTTTTGACACAGACTATGTAGGGAAAACTTCATGGAATCCTCCACTCTTAAGTAGCGTCAACTTTCCTCTTAAATTGCGCCAATGCAATTTAATTCTCCATGCCACATTTTTAAAGTAATTAACTCCATCGTTGGAATTTAAGAAGGTTCCAAATAAATGAACCGTCATAAATTCCACGATGGTTACATACCTCTCCCCCTCTCCTATATATAGGGAGCTTGGGAGAAGGTTTTGGGACGGCTTCACCAAGCGACGAAGCGCTGGTAAAGTATTGCAACTCCAAACACTTGGGGAAATCATATCCTCTCCAACGAAGAATGTGAAGAACACCAACGACGATCATCCAAATGATTCTTCTCCGGCCTTCCTTCCCCAGAAACCTATCATCCGCAACATCTTCAATGATCCGACGCAGCTTGGAATTGGGGACATGTGGCGGATGCAACGAATGACATTCTTCACCGTCTTCATTCTGTGACTCTGCCAACGAGTGATGATCAAGAGGTAAGGCTTTGATTTTATGTTCGTGAATATTTGGGTGTTCATCGTTAATCTTTCAGCTGCTTGTTATCGATTAATGGGAGGGGTCAGACCGCACAATCACGACCGACCATCCCCCATTTTTACTGATGTCCTTCCTTGTGGATTGGAATGGAGATGGCGCGGTGCCATCGCACCACGCAGAAACGAGGGAACCGCGACGAAGGAGCGCGGCGCTGTCGCACCGCGCCGTTAAAGCCGAAGGAGGCCGCGGCCGGAGCCGGGGCCGCGGAGAAGGGGTGCGGTGATCACTGATAGGGGGCGGTCTAAGGCCGCGGCGGTCACCGATAAGGGGCGGCAGGACTCCTCGGCCACCGGAGCATCAAGGTCCGCGGAACTTTGGCCGCGGCGGAAGACATTGAGGCGGCTGGATAAACCCGCAGCCGACACTTGGGGGGAGGGACCGCGGGGTCCCGCGGCGGCGGCACCGGCCGACCAACGGGGCTGGCCTTTTAAAATTCTGGGGGTCATAACCCCCGGTGGTGGACAGGCGGTCCCCACACGTGGGGCCACCGTTACAAGGCGAGGGGGCAGCGCCCCCCCCCCCCCTTCGCGTCGTCCGGTCGCAGACCGAGCGCCAAGCCAAGCCTGGCCACTCGCGCTAGGCCAGGGCGCCCAGCCACTAGGCCAGGCGGCACCCATGTGGGCCGGAGCTAGACCCGGGTTGGGTTGACCCGGTTCGGGCCGACCCAGGGTGTCTTGGGTCGGGTCGGTCCGTGCCCAAACCCCCCTAAAAGCGGGCAGATTCGTTCAAACGCCCATAACATGTGCTATGGACCTCCGATTGGAACACCGTCAGTTTCGACGCGATCCTTGGATCGAGACGGTCGTTTCTTTATATTAAACACATGGTTTCGTATAACTTTGTGTATGGACGGGTTGGTTCGAACCCGAAACCAACCGGGCCCTCGGAGCCGAAACACTTATAGCTTGAGTTTCGGACGTCCGAATGACGTGCCTTCGACTTTGTTGGATTCATTTTGGTGAGAAGTATCATTTGGTATACATCACCTGAGGTTTGGACACAATTGTAGTATGTCCAGGTTGGATTGTACCAGAAATCCATCCGAGCCCCTAGAACGGAAAAGCTGATAACATTCAGACCGGACGTCCGTTTAATGAACCGTCAGTGACGTTGGTGATCACGTTGAGAAACGGTCCCTATGAGTATACCCTATGAGAGTTTGGGGTATATTTGAGATATGGTCGGGTTGGTTCATACATGAAACCAACTGGGCACCTGGGATGAAAAAGCTAATAACTCACAGACCAGGTGTCTGATTGACGCGTCGTCTGCTGCGTTGAGACTTCTATGATGAGGCGGTCCTTTGAGATACTTATTCATGGGACTTTTTTATTCTTGGAGTATCGACCTATAGATAGTGGAGCAGACCCTCCTAGAGACGAGCGTACGGAGTACGGAGACCATGTAGCAAGCTGAGACCTGATGACTGCTTGTCCTATTTGATTCGGAGTGACTTACATAGCCCAGTGGGGAGCACTACATTGTCAGGTAGCAGAACCATGGTGGATGAGCACTACTTTGTGTGGCGGTAGACCCGCGGTAATCGACAAGAGGAGTACCACTGTAGGCTATGAGGGGGAGCACTACTGTGTGAGGTGGAAGACCCATGGCAGAGGAGCACTACTCTGTGAGGTGGCTGACCCGTGGTACTCGATAGGAGGAGTACCTCAGCAGTTTTAGGTTAGTTAGAAGTACCTCAGAGTCATGATAAGATCATTGTACTCGTCAGAGATGGAGCTCTTCAGCAGTTACGGTTTCGATAATGAAATTCCTTGTTTGAGATGAGTCATTGACCATTGTGTTTTCCTCATGATTGAGATGGGTTACTAGATAACTTACATATATATGGGCATATACCTAAGTAGTGGTTATCCGTTGACTTCATATCTGTGTGATACATCGTGGCTGAGATGGGTTACATGGTAACTTAGGTATAAGTATGGGCTTATACCTAAGTAAGGGTTATCTGTTGAGAACACTCTTCGTGATTATCCTTGTTGGATTTAGTGAGACCTTGCGGGTCTTAGGGTCCCTACTGAGTATCATATACTCACCCCTGCACGGGCTTTGCCCGCACCTAATTTTGTTGGTTGTAGATGATGGTCATCACTGATCGTGGTTGAGGCTTGTAGAGCTGGACAGTACCTGGAGGTGGATCTCACGACGAGTCGGTACCCGGAGTTGGATCTCACGACGAGTCCTTACCCGGAGGTGGATCTCACGACGAGTCGATACCCGAAGGAGACAGAGACTTGGAGTGCTTAGGAGGACATCTGTACCTACCCTACAGGTAGGAACCCGGAGTACGATCCAAGAGCTACTTGTCACCTTTCAACTATTGTCCTTTGAGTTGTACTTTACTTTCAGTTGTAGCTGTATCTTTCTTTTGGGAATGTATTTCTGGCCCCTCAAACATTCAGCACATTTGTTATACTGCTTTACTTAGTGTAGCTTCTAATTTACTCTTTTTGTGTGTGCTTTCATTTCGTAATGTCAATTCCTTACCTTTTTTGGGATTTACGCCTTTGGTGCTAGTCACCATCCCCTGGCCTATGGAAGGCGGGCTTGGGGTAGTCACGACACGGGCCCTGAGGACGGGTCATGACAAAAGAGGAAATCAATCCTCAAGAGTGGGTACTTGTTCGTCACGGTCACCTGGTTCAGGCGCCGGTATTTGACACAATTCCTCAATCTCCCATCCTCTTTCATGGCCAATAGAATTAGGGCTTCCCAGAAAGAAACACTGTTCCAAATGAATCCCTTCCCCAGCTAGTCCTCTAGTTTTACCCGCAGCTCGCGAAGCTCTGCAGGAGCCATCTGATATGCTTATGTTGAAATTGATGTTGTCCTAGGGTACAATTCAATGTAAATGTACACCTCTCAGAGAAGAGGTAGACTTAGGAAATTACTAGGGAAAATATTCATGTACTGGTCCACCACTACAGGATAATTCGTACTCTCCACATCAACTACTCTAAGGGTAAGGCAAGCCAAATGATGAATGATCGGTTGTAATCTTCTTCGGGCAAGTCCATCCTGCACTACAACGGCTCCCTTCTCATCGACGAAGGTGAAACTGGTCCCATCCATGAAGAAACACCACACATTTCACCTAATACAGCTGATCTATGCTTGTATTTTAGATATCTAGTACATACCCAAGATGACATCATAATCCATTGACGCCGCCACTAAGAGATCCTCACCAAAGATATCACCTCCTAGTGTAAGCTCACACATCCAGAACCAATGCATAACCATCGAGTATGCTCCCATAGGAGTCTCAAACTGTAAACATTGAGCCAATTACTTCGTCAGAATCTCCGTGCTCCGAATGAGGGCAGTGGCAATGATAGATTGACTAGCACCTTTGTCATTAAAAACATCAACTAAGGTGGAGTAGACACAAATCATAACCTGAATCATCTCTGGAGCACCATGATCATATACCTCAGTTTCCTGGATTGAGCTCTACCCTATCCACCTACTCCCTGTTGTCGAGGTGGACCTCCTGGTGGTGGTGGCGGTAACACCTCAAAATATCGCCCACCGCTAGCTACTCAACCAGCTCCTATACCAAGTCCTCCGGTGACCTGCGGACTGCCTTGATTGAATCTATGTCTTGGCCTGGGCGGTCCTTCGACATTTCTTGATCATCCGAACGACGGGTCAGACAGTCAAGAGCCATGTGACCCTGCCTGCCGCATGTGAAACCCTGCATGTTCCTCATATGATTGGACCTGTCTTGTGTGCCTCGCACAACCGAACCTGTGTCCTGAGGTCATCTACCAGATGGTCTGGTCTGCTTGAATCTCAGCGATATCTGTCAAAATTTAGCTACAAAATACTCCACTACGTGATTCCCGGTGGCGGGTCTCACTGCTGGTGACTGCTCAGCAAGGAAAATCTCCACTAAGAGGGCTCACTCCAACACCCCCTCCTGCATCAGAATGGTGAGGTAGATAATCGAAATCCTGATCTCTGTCATGAGACCCAACTCTACAGTCTGGGCCCTAATGAATGGGTCCCACACCATATATATGGAGTAGTGTGATAAGTCGGTGAACCTCGCTGAGTATTGTGCCGCCATCATGCTGCCCTGCAGCAGATGAAGTAGCTCCTGAATCCGTACTGCACATAGTGTGGCTAGGAAAAACACCGACCAAAAAAGGATCTCAAAATATGCCCAGAGTAGTGTCACCTCATCATACACCTGGAGCATCAGGCTCTACCATCTTCCTGCTGCTACTTGAAGGATAATTTCAGAAAGGATCACCATAAGGTTGCCTGGTGTCCCTACCAGTATGAAGACTCTCACCATAGCCTGCAGCCAATCCTCAGGTGCCTGCAGGTCCATCTCGCCCATGAACATGGGTAGCCTATGGAAATCGAACTCGTGCAATGTGCTAAAGTGGCGTGCATAGTCTACTGTTGGGGCTACTGGACTCGGTGTCTCAACAGGTAGTGGGACCACTGGTGACTCCGCTGTTATAGGACCCTACACCATGGCCTCATTTCACAGTGGGATGCCATCTCATACAAAGCCTGCAACCCTGACTGGAAATCTACGTGGGGCCACCCTGAAAATAAATAGGTGCACCATGGTCAAAATATTATACATGATGAGATGAATCATAGAAATTTTTTTAAAACACACAAACAATAAGTGTTTTCGTGCACTAAGTCAGAAATCAGAAGTCAGGGTCCTGGTGTATGGATACATCGGCCGCCGCACCAACACTAGACACCCTGAACTGAAAACCTCACTCAGCACCCTTAACACTATTACTTCACAGAAAATATTATAGTCATAAGTTCTGCGGTAGAACCAACCCCTTTGATACCAAATTGTCATGACCCGTCCCCCGGGGCCCGTGCTGTGACTACCCAAAGTCTGCCTTCCATAGGCCAGGGGCTGGCGACTTGCACCAAAGGAGTAATACCCAATAATTAGTATGGTATTGCCTTTATAACCTGTAATCGCACACAACAGAGGATACAAATGGATAAAAACACTGTGTAAACTGAATAAAAAGGAGCGATGAAAGTAAAGGGGCCAAAAATACATGCCCAACTGTAATGTAAAAGGAACTGGGAAAAAGGAAAAACAGCTGATGGGTCATCCTCCGGGATCACTACCTAAATGGTAGGTACAGATAGCCTCCACAGCACTCCACATCCCTTCATCTCCTCCGTCTACCATCACTCCATATGGTCCACCTCCAGGTAATGTCCAGTCCTGGTACTCTCAGCCTCAGTCAGCATTGTTCGTTGTCTGCATCGAACACAATGAGGTTCGGGCATAGCCCATGCAGGGGTGAGTATAATGACACTCAGTAGGGACCCCGAGATCCTCAAAGTCTCATAAAATCCCACAAGGATAAATCAAAAAGTATGAAATCAATAGATCAACCCACTTAGGTATATTCCCATACATATATCTATGTTATCAGGTGTTCCATCTCAATCATGAGGAAAATAAAAAAGTTACTCACTCAGATCACAAAGGTATAAAAATTAAGTAGAGAGTTAGAGATGATTATATGTAGCCACTAAATCATCAACTATGTTGAACCCATGTAGGATCCAGGAAAAGTAGTCAGAGCTCTCAGACCCACACAGGATCTAGGAAGAGTAGTGAATGCTATCGATACCACACAGGATCTAGGAACAGTAGTCAGAGCTGTTAAACCCATGCAGGATCCAGGAAGAGTAGTCAAAGCTGTCGAACCCATGTAGGATCCCGGAATAGTAGTCAGAGCTGTCCAACCCACACAGGATCCAGGAATAGTATCCAGAGCTCTCGAACCCACGTAGGATCCAGGAACAGTAGTTAGAATGTAGTTAGCCACATGGTTCTAAAAAAATCATGCTTGATTATGAGAGGGTCCTCTCTTCAATCCATGTGACTAAACATCAACTTCTACTTAGTACCAATTTAATTTATCCAAAAGATCCATCTTTCCAAATGAAACCCAACGAGATAGATGGTGTGTCAATCGGACATCCATTCTGAGGGTTATTGGCATTTGTACTCTGATGGCCTAGTTGGATTTACATTTTATCCAACTCGTCCATACCATAACTATGTCCAAACCACTAGTGGGGTATAAAAAAGGTCATTCCCCCTCTAAAGATTCTGTCATCGAAGACGGTTTGTAAATCGGACACACATAGCTCATGTTACGGGCAAAAGAGTGGAAACAGGTCAAGCGAGTCTGGGTTTGGTCTGACCTAGTGGGACTGACCCAGCCTGACCCACCCCGACGCAGGTTCAGACGGAGGTCCGACCCAGTCCATCGGTCCAACCCGGTCTGTGGGGTTGGCCAGCCCGCGAGGCGGCCCATCCCACACGAGGCCTGCGGCTGGTGGCCCGTGGGGTCTTCCCTAGCTGTGTCTGGGGGGAGGTTGCGCCCCCTATAATCCCGAATGGTTAAGCCGTTTGGGGGGGGGGGGTGGGTTCATAACTACTACAACGTGGCATATATTCGTGTCACGTGGGACCCATGCGGCTTGTCACGCTCCTCTTGGATGGCCGAGCGGCCAACCACCTCCCACGTGGCGCGGTTGGGTCACCCCTCCTGTGGCGACCGACATAGTCGGCCGCCCCTCCGATGCCGCCAGGGAAAAGGCTGCGACCCCTTGGCCTACTGTGCAGCTCATGTTGCGCCGCGGCTTCCCCGAAAACCCATCGGCTCGGGCCGCCAGTTCTTCTCTTGGATAGCCTTGAGCTTGTGGCTGCTGCATCGCTTCGGATCGTCAGCTGTGCCCTACTCCTTCGGAGGCGTGGTTGTTCCACGGCCATCCACGCGGCCGACCGGAGTGCCGACCACCCTTATCTTTGTCTCCGGTGATGTTCTCTAGTTCCAGCGGAAGGAAAACCATCCACGGGTCACCATACGAGTTCCGGTGGCCCGATTCTCAATCAGTAAGTTCATGTGCACTATTCAGGACATCGCCTTCAATCCGCAAACACCGTTGACAAAAAAAATCAACCCAGACTCGTGCAGCCATTATCATGAAAATCCACAATGTAAATTAGAGCGGTCGGGCCATGTTCGTTCGGCCCACACCCTCCGTATTAGATTGTTAGCATGCGTCATCAATTCTTAATCCTTGATGGGAAAAGAATAATGTGAAACAGTTAACAATGATCGAACCCCTACCTTTGATTGTTGTTCGCTGATGGAGTCATGGTGAAGAAGATGGTATTGTCATTGTTCGTCGCATCTGCTGCACACATCCTATCCCGAGCTCCTGTGTTGGTTCATTGACGATGATGAGGATAGAAGGTCATCCAAAGACGTCCAACGTCAGTTGGAGTCCGTGGATGAATGTCGAAGGAGATCATTCTTCGTATTCGATGACATTCTTTGTTGGAAGAACGTTTTATTCGTTGTAAGAACGCATTCTTTGTTCTTCATGGAGAGGGATTTTCTCCCTAAGCTCTCACTCTTCGACCAAGTTCCACCAAAAGAGAAATTCCAACCAAAATAATAGATTAAGTTAATCCATTGTTTAATTATTGGAAAAAAATTCAAAATGGGTGGATTAATTAATTGAGAAGGATATATCACATAATGTGTTAGGAGAGTTGAAGAGGCTCCCCTACACATAATGGAAAAATTGAGAGTTTCACCCTATAAATGTGGAGTTTCAAGGGTGTTTAAACCTAGGTGGTCCCCACCTCAATTAACATGAAGAAAAGGTTAGGTTCAGGTTAGCCCCACCACCATAACCACTCATGGGTGGTTAAGGTGTGGTGGTTCCCACCTCCAACTTCAACATGGATTCTTTAACCGAAAATATAAAAATAAACCTACACAACTTTATATTTATTCAATTATTTCACTAATAACCCAAAACAAACTTTTAATCTCAACCAACTGTCATCGAGGTGAATGTCTTCATAAACGTATACTGGTATTACGAGTTCAATGGTGCCATCAAATTTCAATTCTGAGCACTAGTTCAAATGTTATAAAAACACACTCATACGTTTTCTGAATGTACATGAAAAAAACATCATAAATTGTTTCTGGGCACTCCGGGCCTCAGAAGAATGTGCCGTAAAAATTCGCAAACTCATAAAATTCCCATTTAATTAAAAAAATGACACAGAAATTTGATGTCTTTACATGGTGTCTCATTATAAATTCTTATTTAACTAAATATATATTATTATCATTTAGATATTTAAGGAGTATCCATGTTTTATGATAAATTTTACACAATATTTCACATGAATCAATGAAATTAATATTTACAATAAATGGTGATCATATTTATCTTTTTGGTTGGGTATTGTTTTTTCCATGCCTATATTTTGATTAT
This sequence comes from Viscum album, assembly GCA_963277665.1. Classification (NCBI taxonomy): domain Eukaryota; kingdom Viridiplantae; phylum Streptophyta; class Magnoliopsida; order Santalales; family Viscaceae; genus Viscum; species Viscum album. The sequence goes on along the minus strand of OY728166.1, from coordinate 287,273,247 downwards.
TTTATTGAAGTACATTTTTTGTCAAATGATTTATAATTGAAAATTTAATATATCCATCAAATTTTTAGAAAGACTAAAAAGAATATGTATAATTATTTCATAGAGGTTTTTTTATTTTCAATATAACAATTTGAATGGAATATTATGTTTTTAATATATATGGTGTTAAAAGAAATTTTCACTATCATAACCATTTTATTAACATTAGCTTCTTCTATAACATATAAAAGAATTTAAAAAGAAAACTCATTGAAAAATATTATCTTAATGAATTCTCTAAAAAATTCTGTTATTCATGAAAATGTATCATTTTACTAGAAAATGTATTTTTCTAATGAATTTTTGGTCAATTTTTATCACATGCTAAATTTGTGTCCCTAAACTATCTCATAAAAAATTATTTTTGTGGTAATTATTAGATACTATATTTATCTTAAATAACCATATTCATTTTATCACATATACAATTATTTCCTAAAACATATACAATTACTATATATGTGTTTTTCTTTTAATTTAATTTAATTAACTCTAAAAATATTGATATTTAGTATACTCTACTTAATAGAGTGATATTCTAAAAATGTTTAAAATATTTGAATTAAATTAATCACTCAATATATAATGAATTAATTATAATTTATTTTATGGGTGTATTCAATAATTATAATGCACAATGATTTATTACCAGTTGTCCTTAGAGAATCCAATTTTATTGCCACATTAAATTGTTTTTGGTTTATGCATGCCCATAGTCTGAACATTCTTATAGCATTACCTTGTTGGTAAATATATCATGATGTATAAGATAATGAAATATAATAATATTCATTTACATCAATTGTAATATTTTTAGTATTAAACATGTTGTTATTACCAATGTATTATTCGTGGATTCATTTCATGCTGATGTTATTGGTAAAATGGTATGTATTTTTAGATATTTTCCTTAAAATATTGATTTTCCCTTATTAACATATGATATATTTCATTATATTTAACCCTTAATACGTATGTGGAATTATCCATTGTTTTTTTTATTTACCCCAGATATAAAAAATGAATCATTAAATGTTTTCAAAAATGAATTATAATAAATTTCTCTATGTTATATACATTTTTTCCAATGTAAAATGAGAAGATTTTTTGAATACAGACCATCAGGACAACTAAACTGATTGGTCATTTAAGATAATACCACTTATACTATATGATATTGTAATAAAGTATAATACTACACTAGGACCCAATGTTGATCGGATTTATATTTAATTTAAATGTTCTATAATATATAATTTAAAATATATGAATGAATTAATAGTTATCCCCAGGAAACATGAATTTTAATGCCGGGTTTTAAATAAATGGGGGTTGAATGGTTATATGTGGATTATATATGATACTATTAGAATTTAAATTGTGTAAAAATAGGATTATAATAAATCTAAATTTATTATACTTGAGTTTAGATCACTTATGTATCCTATTGAACAAAAGATAAGGTTTCTCTATCTCAATATTGTTTCTCGCAGACATTTTTAATGTTATAAACATAATTAGGTTGTATGAGGTTATTATAATATCTCTTTAATAAGTAATATCAGGAACCTATTTATTTCAATTTATTTAATGTTTTACTTTATGTTATTTTTTAATTTTATTTACTATTCAATATTTCGTAAATAATTTGGTATGTTACATTTAAATTTGTTTTTCACCTGGACTATTTGTTTTTAAATATTTGATGATTAGATTATGTGATATTTCTATTCGAATATTATATATTTTATTCTCATTGTGTTTATAATAGATATTACATATAAATATTTCTATTTCATCTACTAATATACTCAAAATAACAATTTAATATTATTAAAAAATACCGATATTGTTTTACTATTATAACATAAATAATTTTCTTTGATGTTATTATTTTCATAAAAATAATTTTTATAATGATTTAATTATTCTCAAATTATTTTTTAAGATTATTTTTACTATGAATTATGTTCAATAAATTTGTTTAAAATTAAATCTTATTATCGTTTTCCAAATGATTATTTTTTAACTTTTCAACAAAAATATGAACTAATTAATTGTTATTACAAAAAAGAAATGGATAGGATATTCTACTATGATGACCACAAAATTATTCAAATTATAATTTTCAGGATTCCATATTTAATTTTATATTATATGTTCTACTTAATAATTTTTTCAAAATTTTATTATAAATTTGTGAATTCGTAATTAAAATGGTAATCTCCTCATAAACTTTTCAATGGTATTTAACAGAAAATTTCAACTATGTTATTATCATTTTATGTTACTTATGATTCAGTGGTAATATGATTCCATGAAACCATATATATTATTTCCCTGATGGTTTATTGTTTTTATGATAAAATATTTATAAAGACCATTTTTTCACATGTTCTGTTATGATGTATTGTTAAATGATTTCAGGACCCATAGACAATCATAAGAATAGATTATGATTAACTGATGGATTGGTACATTATATTTTTCAAATGAATTGGGTTAATATTAATATTTTATGAGCTCAAAGGGTATATTAGAAGCTATAAAAGGCACAAAAGAGGGCTCACAAATGGTAATCCCAATCCCAATAGTGGTAACAAATAATGATATCTCGTGTCCAAAAGTTGGTAGTAGTCATATCTGTAACACCTAAGGTAAATAAAGAATATGAAATCTTTATATTTATCCATATTTGTTAATACAATATTAATATTACTTTAAAGGGGATGCTATGCTCGATGGCGTACCCAATACGCAACAACGAGTTTCTTGGGAATCTTACACTGCACTCTAATAATAAAATAATATTATTTTAAATGGTAGTTAACGCCTAGCCATTGTAATGGTGGGAATGAACAAAACTAACTAAAAAATTATTATATATGTTTGTCAAATATTTTTACTCCTTAAAATAAATGTTATAGGATTAAAAATGCAAATGAATCCAATTTTTAAGCGTAAACATTCTAATATTCTTTAAAAGGTCGATTAACCGCCTTTTGATGGAGAACCCCTTTTAAATAAACTTTTTGAAACTTTTATAAGAACTAATTTTCAAAATAAACATATTATTTATGATTGGGAAATTGAAATTTACCTTGGGTTAATTTTTGGTATTTTTCTGACAATGTTCATTTTTCAATAAATAGTAAAAAATACTGCATTTTACATCAAATCTGATTTTTCTTTAATTTAATTATATGGTTATATTATCTTTTTAATTTGTTTTAAAGTTTAATTAGAATATATTTTTACCATGTAATTCAATTATGTTCATTGGGATTAATTTCACTTTGTAATTAGGCATAAACAAGTGTCAAACGTTTCATAAATATTGTTTCTAAAAACCCGCTATATTTTTTGACAACGGGAAGTTTTTTTTAAATTAATTATTGAAATTTATGTGTTTGGAATTTGGTAAAATGAATTAAATATTTTTAATCAGAAGGTCCAAATTATTTAATTAAGACTCTTTTGTTTTTGGACATTATGAATAGTAACGATGGTAATTATCATTAATTATCTTGATTAATGAGTAATCGGGTAGTTAAAGATTATAAAATAATATAATAATAATACAAAATGACCACAAAATGTGTCCTAAGGATACTGTTTGTCTCATGGCCGACCTTGGGATGTCTTATTCCAAACTTGGGGGGCCCATGGACTCACTTTTTTGAGAAAGTGACTTTTTATCTTTTTATTTTTAAAGAATGTTAAATGTAACAAAGAATGTATCACCTAAGTAAAATATTTTTAGTTTTGAATACATAAATTATCTTTTGGACAATAAATATTTATTGGAAATCTAAAACTATTTCCTACATCATAGTATTTTTTCGATAATTTTTAGACATTAAATAAATTAAATTATTTATGACATCATGATGATGCAGCGATGACCTCATTATTTAACGATTTAAATAAAATGGAAAGATAATGCAAACTATAAGACCTAAATATGTACAAAACCTATTGGATGGGAGGATTTATAACCCTTATCACCTTATCCTCAAAACACATCAATGTGGGACTATTAAAAGCCGAAACTCATTTGAAAATAAAGTTACATTTTATACCTTTCCAAGAGTGCCCCTCCTCTCCTCTTATAAAAGGCCCCCACCTCTACCTCCTTACCCACACATCCAAAGCCTTTGGCTTGGACAACCCCTGCCCGTTTTGTCTCTCCACATCCCTCTCTAACTCCTTTAAGCCTCACTTTGGGAAGAATCCTTTCTATGGAAGCCTTTGATCTCAAATCAAAGGAAGTTACCTGATTTAAAGGTAATATCTTCGCTTGAGTCCTTTTGTTTTATTTTGCTACTCCAACCCCCTAAAATATTTTTATTCATTTATTTTGTAACAAATACAGTATCCTAAATATACTAGGATGTTTTTATAAGATGGATTCGAGCTACACTTACACAAACCAACATCTAATTGTTAAAGAACATACTGTTTCCGTGGATGGCGAATTTCTGCCTCCCGAAATGATGATTGTTCAACATTCATCTATCACCTTCAAAGGTGGCCATTAAGATGACACTATATTTATATATTATATCTAATATATTTATGTTTTACTTAAGCTTCTTTATTTTTCATTTATGGCATACCTTTATGGTTTCCATTATGGTTAAACGCGATATCTTCATTTAAGGATGTGCGGACTACGGCCCCCTCAAAGTGATTTTATTCCTTAATACCATATGTGGTACGTATAAAGGATATATTTAATGATATTATATATGATACCATACTGTAATTAAAATACTATTATGTATCATTATGTTTTAATTCCATTAAATATGAAATAGAAATGGAAGTAGCGTTCATTCGTACGTACGACTTACCGTCTCCATGAACGGTGCATTTCATTTCGTAACTCTAAATGTTATGTAATATTATAAATGCATGAATATAATGGATATATATGATATATATGATATATACATCATGAATAAAATTCTGGATATAATTAACCTTTGGCCACATGAACAACATGTAATTGTAAGAAGTCCACTTTCGACTTAAGAACCAAATATCGACAAAACAGACATTATTAACTTAAATGATTACATAATGTTTATGACATGGTAATAAGCGATATAAAAGGAATAATTAACTTGAAAAGGGTCCTTAATGAAGTACAAATTAACTCATGTTTATTATTCAGGAATATAAAGAAACAAACAAGACAAGTTGGACTTGAGGTAAGGGATCCTACTCCTCTCTTTCTTTTTAAGTACACTCTTTTATGTCATTCCTTTTAAGCTCATCTTTCTTGTGATTGGGATGTTATTTTATATTAATCTTACTGTAATTTTTATGTTCATATGATGAGAGACACTATTCTCTCTCATCAATCCATTTTGGAAGTTTTGAGTGGTGCCATTAGGCTGCTGAATTTCCGTAAGAGATCTAACCTCTCTCTTTCTTTTTAAGTACTCTCCTTTATGTCACTTATTTTAAGCTCCACATGGTTATGTTGGGGGTTGTTCTTTAATATTTATCATTCTATAAACTTTTTGTTAATATTATGAGAGACCCTATTTGATCTCATCAATCCATATTTGTGGCGTTGTTAGGCTGCCGAGTTTTCGTAAGGGATTTTTCATCTCACTCTTATTCCGGTGAGATCTATGCTACATTTTCCAAAATTTCCTTTGAGAGGTGTATGTACTGCCCATTACTTTACTCATGTGTATAATTCTTTCATTTATGAGTATTTACATCAATTTTGTATTGTCCTTCTTTCACGGGGTGCATGTCTCAAAAGATACCCATGTCGGTAAGGGAACCTTTCACCCTCCTCTTTTTAAAAGACTTCTTTTGTTGCGTCTTTTAATTTACATATTTTTATGTTGGGATATGTTCTCATATATCCTTATTGATGTAAATTTTATGTCCATGTGATGAGATACCCTTTTTATATCTCATCAACTCATTTTCTAAATTTTGTAGTGACGCCGTTATGCTGTCATATTTTTGAAAGGGAACTTCTTAACCCAAATTTGATTCTTTGGGATAATCTTGTACTCCTTGAATATGTCATTCTATGAATATGTGTGAATAACCTCTGATTGTTTTACACTTAATATCCACTTATATTGGGTGTATTTGTTTGTCACACATAATTATGTAATTGACTTATCCTTAAACCAATGATACTGTCTTTGTAAGGGACATTGTCTCAATCTCCATTCATTGAGGAATATTTTGTTTTATACACAACCATCTTTTATACGGTGTATAAACGCCTTTGAATTTTACGTTTATTCAAAAGGAATATTTTATCTATGAAGTGTTTTACTAAACGACAAAAAGAAATGTTTCTATTTATGTACGCGGTGAAAACGACCTTTTCCGCCGCCGCGAGTATTATTTGATCTTTGGCTTCCTCAACAAGCCGTAATGTTTTTAAAATAAAATAAATACCATATAATTTTTTTGTATTTTGGTATTTAAAATGGTTTTGATAAAGGATTCTATTATGTCAATATATTTAAATGATATATTGTGATTGAAATGTGGAAATGTTATCATTCATTTATGTTGGTTTTATGTGTTATAATTTTATAATGGTACTTGGACATTTTACGGGTGGTTACGTGATAAACCATATGACGGGTGGTGCCGTGAATACCAGGATGGGTGGTTACAATATAACCTCCAATGCATTGGGTATGGAAGTCAGTCATATGTCTATTCAATTAAGTATGTATGGATGTTGGCCGTATAACTATTCCATTATGTGAGATGTGTGGAAGTCGACCGTATCGTTATTCCACTTAAGTATGTTTATGTCCCAAGTTACCTTTATAACCCAAAAGCCAGGATCCGGTGTAAGCCGGTCCTAATAAAATAAAATAATGAAAGCAAGTGAAAAGAGTCAAGAATCCAGGGGAATATTACAAAAGCGAGTGTGCACCACCCCACACCTGTCTGCCTCCACCAGTGGAGCGCAATAGTCCGGGGTCGTAAAAGACCACATCTCTCATGCATCTGTGAGCGCCCTCTTTGCTAGTGCATCTTCCACCTGATTTGCCTCTCGGTAGGCATGTGATACCTCTACCCACATCCGCGCAATATCACTAAGGCAGCCCACCCATTGCGGCAGTACACGCCACGGAACTTGGTGCATCTTGGTGCTCAAGGCGTGGACCGCGACCTGAGAGTCAGATTCAATCCATATATGTTCCCAGTTAAAGCGGACAACATACCTAATGGCATATACCATGGCCCAAAGCTCCGCTTCAAAAGCGGTGCCAATTCCAATTGCGTGATCATAGCATCCTTTCACAAACCCACGGTAGGTGCGAAACACTCCTCCATATCCCGTTGTGCCAGAAGCACCCACCGCAGCCCCATCAACATTAACCTTTATGCAGGGTCCGATGAGTGGAATCCATCGAATATACTTCAGCATCCGAGGCACTCAAGGCCGTCCCGAGACACCAAGAGTACAAAGGATTTGCAGCTCTTCAACTGTGTTAGACATTGTCCCATCCTGCACACAAGATGCTGCATAAACATCCCTATGTATCGCCCTCACCCCTTTCTGAACATTGGGGCGCATATCATTGAAAGTTTCCGCATTGTGGGCTTCCCAAATGACAATAACAGCCGCCACAATTGCAGCCAAAAGCAGATTAAAAATCTGTTCGCTGAACCTGTCATGAAACGCAGCGGACATCACTTGACAAACTGGCCTATAGTTTTCAACATTCACCCCAAAAACCAGCCCGATGTAATCCCATAGTTGCATTGCGTGATGGCATCCCAAAAAAACATGATGGACCGTTTCCTCAGCAGCTTTACACATGGAACATATGGAAGCCATTTGAAGCCTGACCTTCATGAGATCATCCGATGTAGGCAGCCGATTTTTCCAGATTCTCTATATCAGAGAAAACCGAGCAGGTTTTTACTACTTCATTAAGGTGAATGTATTACTTTGAAAAAGTATACATGGTTTACTTGTTGTTTTTAATAACTAACAGTTTTCATTCTTTGTGTACCCCTTACTGCGTTTTTATGCTCACCCCATGTTTTTTTAAATGTTTTTCACAGGACTTAATGTGGAATAGTGTCAAGGATGGGATCAAGGGAAAGTCATGCTATCTAAAAAATGGAGACATGTTTCGTATTAAGAGTTTTTATTTTATGGAATCTTAGTGGAAGTGTCTACTTTTTAATCTTTTAAGATGTAATAGTTATGTCTTAATTCTCTAAAACTCTAAACCTGAAAAGATCATCAATGTGAATTATTCATTTAATTCAATATTAAGTAAGGTTTAAGGTCGGGGCCTTATAGTTGGTATCAGAGGTCGGTTTAGATAACTTTAGAGGTTAGGGTATCCTATAAGCATAAGTTACATGACCATAATGGTTAGGTTTTCAAAAAGAGTCCTAGTTTTAGATAAAGTGAATAAGTAAGTATATATTAGTGTTTATCTTCCTCATTAGTACATGATGGTTTTGTTGATATACTCACACTGGCCTTTCTATTTTTAGTGAATGGATGGATCTTGCAGGCACCAAAGAGACAACAGGTTTGAAGGAAACTATGGGGGTTCTCTATTTAAGATACTAGATAAAATGGGGGATTCAATGAGGAAACTCGTGGTTGTTCTAAACCAACTATCAAGGAGTCATGATCAACCACTTGAACCTTGGTAGGTTCTGTAATGCATCTTGTACGAGATGACCAATCGATGTGGAAGTTCAGGTAATAATTATAAAGGTAACCATTAGAGTTTATATGATCCTTACTTTTGAGGTAATTATGGGTTATTATATGATATGATGGAAAATGAAAGGCATGAGATAAACTTGAGGTTAAAATATGTTATGATAATTTTTGAAGATTTTATCTCATTTTGGGGAATGTTTTAAAATTATATAGTTTTAGAAAAAGGACAACACGCAGACCGTGTGACAACCCATCGCGTCAGACAAAGCTGCGGGAATCGAACCCACAACCAAAGTGCGACTTGTATTTATCGCCTACCACTGGACTACGTGAAGTCCTTGGTTATTTTGACTAATTATTTTTAGTTAGATGATTTTAGGAATTAATATTAAGTTGATTTTGGGTTATCTATGGAAATTTATTAACCTATCATGGAGGATATGTGATTAGGTTAATTACTTTTCAATACGAGACATTAAGAGCAACTGATGTTGTTTGGAGATAAATGTTATGATTAAACTTGGAAGACTATGTGACTAAATCCTTCAAATATTTGGGTTTCAATATTATTTTGGTTTACTTTGAAGAATTTTATGGACAAATTGATTATCGAATGGTCCTCGTTGAACATTGGGTTTTTTTGGACAAATTTTGGAGATTAAGAATAAATTTTCTTTTTATAAAGGGTTGTCCTTTTTTGGATTATCTGATCTTGTACTAACCTTTTTGGTTTTGGTTTTGGTTAAATACTAAATACATTGGAAGTATATAGTTCTCTTTTGTGGATTAGGTGATTCTCTAGAATTTGATTATAGTACTCTTAATGTGAACAAGTCTTCCTAAATACTCGTCTTTTGGAGAAAATATGAGTTTGTGTAAGGAATATAATAAAAGTTGAATGTCAAAATGATAATTGATTATGTTTCCTTATGAATAAATTCCTCAATAAAAAGTAACTTAAAACAAAAATGTTGTCTATTAACTTTTCCTACTGGGGAATCGAATACCGTTTAACCCATCACAAGTTTGTGATTTTCTTATAGTTTACTTTCTCCTAGACATGTTTACTATCACTCTCCATCAGAACATGAACCTTTGTTTTTTATTCCATGTCCATATTTTCATACTTGGAATCCTAGTATGGGTTAACTCGGGTGACCATTGTACTAATCATTCTTTATTTATTTTAAAGTGATTGTTTTACTGATTCTTGTTCCGTTGTGAGATTTTCAAGGATGTTTCCAAGACCAATTTTAAAATTGCAGGGACGCAATTCCTAAAATGGGGGAAGGATGTAACACCACAGGTAAATAAATAATATGACATCTTTATATTTATCCATATTTGTTAATAAAATATTAATATTACTTTAAAGGAGATGCTATGCTTGATGGCGTACCCAATACGCAATAATGAGTTTATGGGAAATCTTACGTTGCACTCTAATAATAAAATAATATTATTTTAAATGGTAGTTAACGCCTAGCCGTTGTAATGGAGGGAATGAAAAAAACTAACTACAAAATGATTATATATGTTTGTCAAATATTTTTACTCTTTAAAGTAAATTTTATAGGATTAAATTCAAATGAATCCAGTTTTTAAGCGTAAACATTATAATATTCTTTAAAAGGTCGATTAACCACCTTTTGATGGAGAACCCCTTTTAAATCCACATTTTGAAAATTTTATAAGCTCTATTTTTCAAAATAAACATATTATTTATTATTGGGACATTGAAATTTACCTTGGGTTAATTTTTGGTATTTTTCTAACAATGTACATTTTTCAATGAATAGTGAAAAATACTGCATTTTACATCAAAACTGCTTTTTTCATATAATTTATATATATGGTTATATTATCTTTTTAATTTGTTTTAAAGTTTAATTAGAATATATTTTTACCAAGTATTTAAATTATGGTCATTGGGATTAATTTAAATTTGGAATTAGGCGTAAACAAGTGCCAAACGTTTCATAAATATTGTTTCTAAAAACCCGCTATTTGTTTTGACAACGGGATGTTTTTTTAAATTAATTATTGAAATTTATGTTTTTGGAATTTGGTAAAATGAATTACATGTTTGGAATCATAAGGTCCAAATTATGTAATTAATACTCTTTTGTTTTTGCACATTATGAATAGTAACGACGGTAATTATCTTTAATTATCTTGAATAATGAGTAATCGGGTAGTTAAAGAAAATAAGATAATATCATAATAATAAAAAAATGACCACAAAATGTGTTCTAAGGATACTGGTTGTCTCATTGGAGACCATGGGATTCCTTGTGCCAAACATGTGTCCCCATGGAATCACTTTTGTGAGAAAGTGACTTTTTATCTTTTTATTTTTAAAGAATGTTAAATGTAACAAAGAATGTATCACCTAAGTAAAATATTTTTAATTTTGTCTACATAAATGATATTTTGAAATATAAATATTCATTAGAAAGCTAAAAAGATTTCCTACATCATACTATTTTTTTTATAATTCTTAGAAATTAAATAAATTAAATGATGTACGACATCATGATGATGCAGCGATGACCTCATTATTTAACAATTTAAATAAAATGGAAAGATAATGAAAAATATAAGACCTACACATGTCCAAAACCTATTGGATGGGTGTATTTAGAACCCGTATCACCTTATCCTCGAAACACATCAATGTGGGACCTTTAAAATCCGAAACTCATTTGAAAATAAAGTTACATATTATTCCTTTCCAAGAGTGCCCCTCCTCTCCTCTTATAAAAGGCCCCCACCTCTACCTCCTTAACCACACTTCCAAAGCCTTTTCCTCGGCCAAACCCTGCAAATTTTGTCTCTAAACATCCCTCTATAACTCCTTGAAGCCTAAATTTGGGAGGAATCCTTTCTAAGGAAGCCTTTGATCTCAAATCAAAGGAAGTTACCCGATTTTAAGGTAATGTTTTCACTTGAGTCCTTTTGATTTATTTTTCTTCTCCAACCCCCTAAAAACTTTTTATTCATTTATTTTGTAACAAATCCAGTATCCTAAATATTCTTGGATGTTTTTATAAGATTTATTCTAGCTACACTTACACACACATACATCTAATGGTTAAAGAACATACTGTTTCCGTGGATGGCGAATTTCTGCCTCCCGAAACGATGATTGTTCAACATTATTCTAACACCTTAAAAGGTGTCAATTAAGAAGACAATATATTTATATATGATATATAATATGTTTTTGTTTTACTTAAACTTCTGTATTTTTCATTTATTGCATACCTTTATGGTTTCCATTATGGGTAAACACGATATCTTCATTTAAGGAAGTGCAGACTACCACCCCCTCAAAGTGATTAGATTCGTTAATACCATATGTGGTACGTATAAAGGATATATTTAATTATATTATATATGACACCATAATGTAATTAAAATACTATTATGTATCATTATGTTTTAGTTCCATTAAATATGAAATAGAAATGGTAGTAGCGTTCATGCGTACGTACGACTTACCGTCTCCATGAACGATGTATTTCATTTCTTAACTCTAAATGTTATGTAATATTATAAATGCATGAATATACTGGATATATATGATATATATGATATATATGATATCTACATCATGAATAAAATTATGGATATAATTAACCTTTGGCCACATGAACAACATGTAATTGTAAGAAGTCCACTTTCGACTTAAGAACCAAATATCGACAAAACAAATATTAATAACTTAAATGATTACATAATGTTTAAGACATGGTAATAAGTTATATAAAAGGAATAATGAACTTGAAAAATGTCCTTATGTAAGTAGAAATTAACTCAAGTTTATTATTCAGGAATATAAAGAAATGAACAAGACAAGTCGGACTTGAGGTAAGGGATCCTACTCCTCTCTTTCTTTTTAAGTACACTCTTTTATGTCATTCCTTTTAAACTCAACATTCTTGTGATTGGGATGTTATTTTATATTACTCTTACTATAATTTTTATGTTCATATGATGAGAGACCCTATTCTCTCTCATCATTCCATTTTGGATGTTTTGAGTGGTGCCATTAGGCTGCTGAATTTTCATAAGAGATCTAACCCCTCTCTTTCTTTTTAAGTACTCTCATGTATGTCACTTCTTTTATGCTCCTATTTGTTATGTTGGGGGATTTTATTTTATATTCCTCTTTCTGTAAACATTATGTTAATATGATGAGAGCCCCTATTTGATCTCATCATTCCATTTTTGTGGCGCTGTTAGGCTACCGAGTTTTCGTAAGGGATTTTTCTTCTCACTCTTATTCCCATGAGATTTATGCTACATTTGCCACAATTTACTTTGAGTGGTGTTTGTACTGCCCATTACATTACTCATTGTGTATAATTCTTTCATTTATGGGTATTTACACCAAAGTTGTATTGTCCTTCTTTCACGGGGTGCATGTCTCGAAAGATACCCATGTCGGTAAGGGAACCTTTCACCGTTCTCTTTTTAAAAGAATTCTTTTGTTGGGTCTTTTAATTTACATATTGTTTTGTTGGGATATTTTCTCATATATCCTTATTGATGTAAATTTTATGTCCAAGTGATGAGATACCCTTTTTATCTCTCATCAACTCATTTTCGGAATTTTGTACTGACACCGTTAGGCTGTCATATTTTTGCAAGGGAACTTCTTAACCCAAATTTGATTCATTGGGATAATCTTCTACGCCTTGAATATGTCATTCTATGAATATGTGTGAATAACCTATGATTATTTTGCACCTAATATACACTTATATTGGGTGTATTCATTTGTCACACATAATTATGTAATTGACTTATCCTTAAACCAAGGATACCGTCTTTGTAAGGGACTTCGTCTCAATCTCCATTCATTGAGGCATATTTTGTTTTATAAACAACTTTCTTTTATACGGTGTATAAACCCCTTTGACTTTTACGTTTATTTAAAAGGAATCATTTATCTATGAAGCGTTTTACTAAACGTCAAAAAGGAATGTTTCTTTTTACGTATGAGGTGACAACGACCTTTTCCGCCGTCGCAAGTATTATTTGATCTTTGGCTTCCTAAACAAGCTGTAATGTTTTTAAAATAAAATAAATACCATATACTTTTTTTTCTATTTTGGTAATGAAAATGGTTTTGATAAAGGATTATATTATGTCAATATATTTAAATGATATATTGTGATTGAAATGTGGAAATGTTATCATTCTTTTATGTTGGTTTTATGTGTTATAATTTTATAATGGTACTTGGACATTTTACGGGTGGTTATGTGATAAACCATATGACTGGTGGTGCCGTGAATACCAGGATGGGTGGTTATGTTATAACATCCAATGCATTGGGTATGGAAGTCGGCCGTATGGATATTCCATTAAGTATGTATGGAAGTTGTCCGTATGGCTATTCCATTAAGTGATATGTGTGGAAGTCGACCGTATGGTTATTCCACTTAAGTATGTTTATGTCCCAAGTTACCTTTATATGTTATGTGTTCTTTATATGGGTTTGATGGTAATCCTTTGGTTACAAAAGGATAAGTAATGATATTTTATTCAATGAAGTGTTTATACTACTTCATGAAGGTGAATGTATTACTTTGATAAAGTATACATGGTTTACTTGTTTTTTTGAATAACTATCAGTTTTCATTCTTTGTGTAACCCTTACTGAGCTTTTTATGCTCACCCCATGTTTTTTTTGAAATGTTTTTCACAGGACTTAATATGGAATAGGGTCAAGGATGGGATCAAGAGAAAGTCATGCTATCTAAAACATAGAACTAGACATGTTTCTTATGTATAAAAATTCCATCTCTAATGTATAACATCAAACTCAAGCTCACCAAAATCTATAAGGAGGGTCCCACTCCTCATTATTTCACTCCATAGAAAATGGATCCAAAAATCTAGAAGAGGACCAACATATTGTTGGATCTTGATTATGGGGGAGTATCATACTATAGATAGAGAACAGGCATCATATATATGGGAGTATTGTATATTTTATTAACAATAGTATGGGGGAAAAATTCCCTAGTGTGATAGGGGGTTCCAACCCTAGAATCACTCTAATGACCTTTAATGGATAAATAACATAAACAATAATCTCGTAGAGAAGTATCACAATCAGAAAACCTCAAATAAATTCTTTGATACCACAATGAACAATACTATTTTATTATATGTGAATCAATATTCAGGATATCCTACTCATGAGAGAAAATATACGAACAAAAGAAAGAGATAAGAGGGGAACAAGTTGAGAGAGGGAATTCTTTGTTTGTATAGTGGTCTACTTATCATGTTACCCAACCTTAGTATATGACCATTTTCTTCTCTAGATAATTATTATGAATCCATGTCATAGTAAATTTCATGTACATGTTGTACAAGATGAGTCTCAACCACATGGGGCTTCCTTGGGGATAGCCAGTTCAACCCATGTACCTACCAATATACACGAATATTCTGTAGTATTGGTTGGTTCTAGTGTAACTTTTTAAATTATCTTGTACTTCCAAATTATATAGTGTTACATTCCTGAAGTGGTCTGGGAAATACATAGCTGGAACACATCCTGCTTTCCATGGTAAGGACACAATGACTGTGGGGCCGACCACATGAAATGTGATCCTTAATTCATATGAGAATGATGGAATCATGATATATGATTGACACATCATGTATTCTTACATACTAATTGACCTATAGTCACATTTTCAATGTGTTTTTAGTTTCATGAATAATATACTAGATCTTATGTTTCAATTACTAATTTCACCTAATGAAAACATTGTATCCACTAAAATTTAATTTCTGGTTGTTGGCCTTTTATATAAGGCTTGTTATTGCTTGAAATGAGTAATCTGATGACTCACATGATCTCCACAACATATCCTATATTGAATCCCATCACCATATTGTATCCAGATACTAGATAAATTAATAAGAACTTGAAATATATCTTCATCCACCTGAAAATCACAAACACATTCATCATGAACATAATCATTCCTAATTTGGGGGTTTTATCATTCTTGAAATTACCCCAAAAATGTGAAATCAAGAGGTTATGGATGGATAATGATGAACATGAAAAATGGGTGGGGAAAATCATATAAAAAAGGATAAACCATCAGTGGATAATAGTAATTATAAAATGAATATGAAAATGAAATATCCTCATTGAGACTAGGGAATACAAAGATCAAATTGGGAAATAATATATAATTCATATATTAAGATCATGAAAAGATCATCTGATCTCCAATAAAAAAATATAAAACTGGTAAAATCCATGGAGTAATAGTTTGATCGATATGGTTCAATAAAAACTAGTTAATACCTACCTTGATTTGGATTGATTATTAAATAAGTTTTAATTCTATAGTGATGTAGAAGACCAGTATAGTTTTTGATATCTAAATCAACCAAAATCGTATCATTGGAATTATTTGATCTCAATCTATCAATGAATAATACTATCCTATAATCTTTCTATTTGTATAGAGTTAACCATAATTAATTTTCATATCATTATATCCATAGAGGGAAATTATTTATTCCAATTAATAAAATAATTAAATAGATAAATTATTTACTTTATTAAATGAACCCTCCAATTGCTGCCTAAAAAAGTCTTATACTACTAACCAATCAAAGGATTATTTATAAGTAAAATATCAGTTCTAGAATCAACCAAGGACTTGAATTTTTTATTTGATAAATGAAAAATAAGAAAATCCACTTCTAATAAAACTATACATGTGACTTAATTAAAATATATCCATAATATTACTATATATTAATTCCTGGGGTCATATGAAACACAAATATAGTACCAAATCTCAGAATAACTAAACATATATACATTGAAATACTTAAATCACTATATCCCGAAACCTTGTGTTGTTACATAGAATTAAATCAACATCCTCCTGCATGATCTCCCCTCTAATGGAAGTAGGATCTATTTTTATTGGAAAATAATAATCCCATAGAAAAATAATTATATATTTTTGTTAATGATTCTTATAAAATTATTTCTATTTAAAAATTGAATCCCATATTCAAAATATGCTATTTAAAATTACCATGTTGAATCTACACATATATTGGATTCCTACATATTTGCAGTGAAACTGTTGTGGGATGATTGGTGAAACATCCTTATTTTTTGTATGGTGTGAAAGGTAAATATGTGTAACCATTTCTTCAATATGGCTTAACAATGATTCTAGAGGACAATGAATCCTATTTAATCTCCCTTGGACACTATTCTACTTGGGTGATTCTTTTGGTTTTGTAGAGGCTGAATTAGAAGTGGTGAGAGACCCATTTTCCTCACTACATATTGTCCTCACCATGGATAGATAGAGTTAATGGAAACATCTATGGTGGTTCATGGAACTTCATAGTTGGAGTAACCGAGGTTGTAGGAGGTGGACACCATGAACCATTGTGATTTCATACTTCCATAATGTGTAATTTCAATGTCATGATTTGTATCTATGAGATGGAGAGAAGTGAATTAGGGATATCTTATTATTTTACGATTAATCTTAAGGAAACAACCTTCAAATCCTATAAAATATTTATTTATTTGAAAAAAACAAAAGAAACTCATATCTATTAGAACATAAAGATTTATAAGTTTTACTACTAAAAATTAGCATCTAGGTCTTAGGTATGGTTTGGAAACAATCCAATACCACAGAATACACTATATAATATTCTTTTTGTGTAGAATACAATGAGTAGTAAATGATGCTACACTTTTTTAGAACTATGGTCAATAAAAAATTTAATGATATTTATCTAGAACAAATGATTTAATTTTTTTTATAATAAACATGTAATGATAATTCTTGATCGACTTTCAAAAATATTTTCTTAAAAAAAATTCATCACATTCTTTACCAACAACTTATAAGTACATCATGGAATTTGTAATGATACCCTTTCTGATTTCATATTCTGAGTCCCAAGTATGATTACATAGTATGGTAATATAAATATATCAAAATACCACTAAAAACAATTCTTAAAATATTATTCCTCAATCCAAAAATTTCAATATGGTTTTCCCTATCCGATTATCCATCATAATATGATATCTATTTAAATAAATACTGTATCTTGTCATTTCAACTAATTTACATCAAACATTATCATTCATTCTAAACACTAAAACATTTTTCCTAAGAAATATTAATCTTATATATCTTTTTATCAAGAATAAATCCTTTTTGAAAAAGTATAAATTAATTTATCCTTTCTATAGGAAACAAAAAAATGGATGGGTTGTGATTCTTAATGTTTTTCCCACATAACAAAATTTCTTAGTATCTCAAATTCACTTGTAATTTTGGATAAATATATATCTACTTCAATACTTGTCAAATTTTCTCAAAAAATCTCAAATATTTTTAAAATGTTATCTAACATCATATTTATTAACATTCATCATTCTAATTCATATTCCTTCATTGCGATTCTCATTTCTACTTTCATTGTTGATGAAATATTTAGCCTCTCAATAATATCTACAATCACTCTTGAAAATAATCTATAACTAAATATATCACATAATCTTACATTGTAGTAATTGTGATATTAGTCATCATATTCTGATTTCCCCTATATGACAATGACAACAAATTCATCAATAAAATTCACCATACAAAATCTGAAAAATGTTAAACATATGTTTTTTCATTACGATACCATATTCAAACTGATAAAAACAAAAGAAAACATATTCTTCAAACCCCAATCTACCCTTGAGAGTACATTTGAATCTTCTTATAACTCTTCAAAAAATATTCTTATCATCAAACCAATGATCCAATGTTTGATCATTTTATTGGTGTCACCTCTAGTCCAGTGACTCTTGACTCAACATGTTAGATTTATTTTCATTTTTTGACCCACTTGTTTAGTAATTATTCTCTCTCATGAAAAACATGGTACTCAAAATAGACAAAAAAATATCACCTCATGACTAGTTTACTAATTTTTTTTATCATTTTATTACTTTATTTTTTTAGCAGCACTTGAAAAAAATAATTAGTTTCCTTTTAATTTGTATTAAGAACTCACAATGATCAAATTTCTCATCTGATGATTAGAATGGAATACAGAAATGATGGATCGATATCTGCATCATTGAATAAAGAAACTTAATTATTTTTTTAAAATAATACTAATGGACTTATTTCCCAGTGGATTTAAATATTTCACATTTTTTCTGAATAGAAACTATAATCATTAACTTTTTTCATTCATATCAACTTCCCATGTCTTTAAAAAAATTTGAGTATATTGATATAATACAGAAGTAATAAGAGAAAAAACATTATCTCAGAAAATACATTCTTTAACAAAATTCATTTTTTATCATGAATTAAATACTAATATTTCAATATATTGATGATCAGAATGGCGTCATCTAACTTATAATGGAATTTATTGCAATATCTCATTCTTCCATAAACATCTTTTTTTAAACCATGATGAAATGATTGGTAGCACTCCTGCTTCATTTCATCATGCTAGTACCATAATTATTTATCCAACTTTTGATATTTATAAATAAGAAAATAGTAAATAATCATAATATCTTAATTAGATTCATTTATAATCTAATGAATCACCTCTTAATGATCATCGTTTTTCCTAGACCCTAGGTTAGTCCAATAAATATTTTCACCAAGAAAACTTATTCCCAATCTGATGGACATTCTTATGATTTTTGAGTCGGGTTTCTTGAATATGGTGGTCAGTCTAATTTTAAACTTTTTCAAAGGGAATTGATTTATCTTAATTGGAAATGAAAGGAAACAATACATGAAAAAAATAATTTATCTTCTAAAAAACTCATCTAACCAACTTGGTCCCAACAATATCCCCCTTGGGATTTTATTTCCAACTAATAATCATAAATCACTAAAGTTTATTACCTCAAGATATGCATTACCTATCAAAAATTATATACCTACTTGATCAAACTCACTATAGAAAAAAATAATTTCTGACCACAAATAAATATTTATTCAAAAGTAGTGATTATGAAATAACCTCGTCTTTTCTTAACATCAATTTTTCTTCAACATTTCCAGATAAAAATTGTTCTATAAAACCACTATATAAGTGAGTTAGAAATGTGAATAGAATTACATGATGAATTCAAAACATACCAATAAATCTCACATTATGATTGCTTACAAAAGGATATATTTATGAAATAGTTCTCACCATTGAAAACACTATATGAAGTTAATTTGAATGTCATGACAGAAATACCTAATACTTGATGAGAATGATATTGGACACCAATGTTCAACCTAAATTTTGAAAATATTCCTTCGGTAAAGGTTTTATGATAATGAATGAATTTGTTTTAAGGTAATATCATATTTCAGTGTCAATTCATTCATCTACACATTATATTTGAGTAGATATTCATTTATATCAATATTTTTTTAATGTGAATTTTGTACAAGATTCCTCCTAAGGTTTATTACACATTGATTATGACAACCGAAGAGAAATAGAAACATTATATTAATAGTATGTCTTCCAACTAATTATTCGTCCAAAAATGTTTGGAAGTGTCTTTAGTGGAAGAAACATAATCACCTTTTTCCATGCTAAAAGTTACTGAATTTTGATTCATAGTATTAAAACTAACACAAGACTTCCCCAGAATTAAAAATCTCCAATATGTTGTTCTTTTATCATCAACATTTCCTTCCCAATTATCATATGAATAACTATACAAGTTAATACTTTATGAGCTATCAGACTTTATTACAAAATTTTTTAGGCCATAGATATATATAGAAATTATGTTTCCGTCATGTAAATCTGATTTTTAGAAGCACTCAAAAATCATTCAAATAAGGTAAAATCCTAAACAATGTTGTGACTTGAGAAAATTAAATATAAAAAACATACAATAAACTTCTGAAATTATTTCCAGTCAACATCCTTACATTCACCATATTTATACAACATGGTTCCCACTATAATGGATGAGATTTTTTTTTTAATTTTCTATACTGAACCAATATTTAATTTCTATTGAATTCATTTCATTTGAAAGAAAATATGGTAAATTGTTTATTAATGTTTGTATCCCAAGAAATTATTTTATTTCCACATACATGGACATCTCGAAAAACTTTATATCTCTTCCAAAAATCATACAAGTTTTCTTTCATCAAACCCATCATTGATAGTGTTATGAACATAGAATGTTTTGATGATGGAAAACTCATGACATTACATGATGTATGTATTTCTATCATCTCTAACTTTATTATCATTCACATTCTTCAGGAAATTATATAATTTTCAATACCATGATCCCATAGTTTTTTATTCCATAAAGGCATTCTTCATCATATATAAATAACTTTAATCATTCCCACCAAAAAATCAACATTTTTATTAATTGTAAACTTCTTTATCAAGATCCCCATTAAAAAAGGTACACATCAAATGAATTTGAATAAAATTATTTATTAATTGGGAATAAATATCAAGAAGGATTATGGTTGTTTTGAACCTATTCACTAGAGAAATAACTCATCAACGTAAACACCTTTACATTGTCAGTAACCTATTCGTATTAATTTTTCATTGTTCCCTATAACTTCAACTTTTAAAAAAACTTATTCTGTAGAACCTGTTTTGTACCAATTAACATTTATTTAATCTGTATTCGGAATGATTTTTCATGTATCATTCCTTTCTATATAATATATCATTTCATTCTTGTCCTAAAAACATTATACATTATGAAAATATATATTCATATTATTCATATCAAATTTTGAATACCAATAATTGTGTGTAATAACTATTGATGTTGTTCTTATTTGAACCCTCTGATGTTGATCACCAATAGTGTTCTAAGCATCCACTTCCTTCCTCATCATAAAATGTGTTTTACCAATTTAATCCTCATGACAAGAAATATATGAGTATTATTTTTCTACTTGAGTATGATTACTATTTATAGTATCATTATCAAATTTTTTAACAAATCTGTTTTTATCCTTCTCGTATTACTTATTTTCCTGAGTTTATTTATCATTCAAATCATTTTCAGAAACCAAAAAAGCCAAAAAATAAATTATTCATCATTCTTCTTTATTAATACACTTGTATCCTATTTTATCAAGAGCATATCCAAGAAAAATTTCTTCTTCACAGAATTTCCCAAATATTCAAAGGATTTTACCTATCTTCTTTAGGATTGATAGACTCCAAAAAAACTCTAATGTGTTTCAAACATGGAATTTTGCCATGAACCATTTGTTATTGAGTTCTATGTGAACACAGTTTATAAGAAATTAATTTTTGGATATATATATAGTAGTGCACATGGATTGACTCTAAAAATAACGAGAATGACCAAGTTTAAGTAACACATGTCTACCCATTTCCACAACACTAATATTTATTCTTTCAGCAAGACCATTTTTTACAAGATTATGGTGAAATGAACTCATATGAAATTACATTATTTTCAAGATAATATTGGATTTATTCATTTTTATATTATCCAAAATTATTATTTCTCAACATCTTCACTAAATAATCACATTACATATCTGATTTCTTCTTGGAAATTGTAAGCATTATTAGGGAATCTAAATTTTGTTTCATATACATAAAAATAGTAATGTGAGTAAATTAATCAATGAATATAATTAATTACCTATATCTATTAGTTGATTATTTTCCCATTGGACAATAAATATCTGAATGAATAATTTCTAGCCGTTTTTGAATGTATATGAACTATCTTACACACTGAGTTAGTAAGAATTTACTCATATAAAATCAAGAAACACCAATCACGCCTTATTGACATATCAATAATATGACATACACTATCTCACTTTTATATAATTATTATCCTTCTTTGATTGAAGTGGGCCAAAAATTTAAAAGACAACTAATTATCTTCTACCATAACAATGTAACATGATTTTTGTATTTCAGTATATTTGAAAAATATTACTTTTATATATTGTCATCTGGTAATAATCTTCTCATATTCCTAACATTTCCAAAAAAACATATCTTCTAAAAATAACATTATTTTGAAAATAATTTTTTTGAGGGAAACCATTCCTTGTTTTTCTTCATCACATAAACATTAAAACCATTCATGGAATTTAATTTTTCATTCATAATTATGGATGATCTAACACCTTTAATTATGAGTGATTCATCATTTATAAATGTAATCACTCCTTCAATTAAGTCTTTCACATTTTCTGTAAATTCTATATCTATTGATATATGGGAGGAACACCCATTATCAATAATCAAATGTCATTATCTATTAGTATCATTGATTATAGTTTAAAAAAATCATTTTCTTTCACTTTTTAATTCATAATAACTATATTCTTTGAATTGATAAAAACTTTTGATACATCATTAAAAAAATAATGCATATTTTAGAAATATTTATATATTTTTATCAGTAGTCAAAAAATACCTCCAATGGTTGGAACCAATTTACATGTTTCACACAACTTTTATCATGTATATTTGGAAGAACCTTCTCATACATCCCCCTTTTAAGGGATTTAATCCCCCTCAAAAAATTAAATATAAAATTTATGGAACAGTGATAATTTTTTGATTAAACCAATAAAAATTTTCCATATGTCAAAATCCACCACAGTACTATATGTATCTATAGAAAAAATATTTTCCTCTTCAATTTCCATACTGACAGGAGTTATCAAAAAACAGTAAGAAAACATCATCTATTTATTTTTATAATATTGTTAAACATCAACAATTCTATATTATAGTGATAACTTCTTCTTCAGCCGAAATTTCACTTTATCATTATCATAACTAAAAGAACATGAATCTTTTCCAGACTCAAAAAGTGTAAAGAATTATAACATCTCAACATTTTTGGTCTTTGACATGTAACACGTTTTCCACAGATTCATATTTTTATAAATAAATACCACATTATTCAGAAAAATTGATGGTTTCATTTGTTAATCCTTCTCATGTTCCTCCTTACGAGAACTCTCACCCACAATAGAGAGAGTGTTTTTAAACATGTACCTCTCTGATCAATTGTAGAATTTTCGTTTGACAAGTTCCATATCCTCTTATTTTTCATTCAACATAACTTCCATATGTTTATTATGATTATTTTATTTCACATGATATTTATTCAAATAATCAATTTTTTTTATTATCTTGACTTCATATTTGGAAAACCTTTTTGATTATTTTTTGAATATTTTTACTTTCCGGCTACCTTATTTATTTTTAAGGCCTCTTAATATTCCTTAAACATTATTCAAATTAATTATTATGTTTAAATTGTAATATTTTTCTTATTATTAATAATTAATACTTATTAATTATTCATTATTCAATGTCATGGGAAATTTATTCTCACTATCATTATGAGTAAAATATTTAGATTAATCCTCACTTTCTTCATTGACATTATATTTTGAAAAGATACCAACACATTTAGATTTTTAAAATAATAAATCATTCCCTTTGGAAAAAAATATAACTTTATCACTATGTTTCTTGCATGAACATATCATCATTGTTTCTTATTCATTACTATCCTCATCCATATTTCTTAGAGGAATATTACACACAATGTTCCCAACAGATCCACACCCAAAAAACATCTTGGGAATTTTATCTCTATATTTAGTTGCACCTCATCCCATATTTATAGAAAACACAAAATAAAATTCTTAAACGTTTTTATATTACAAATTTTTTGTAGTCATAGTTAGAAATAACTTCTTCTTCAGGTACTACCCTAAACATTTCTTTTTTGCAAGCATTGATAGAAATTTATCCAGTGTCTTTTTTTTCTCTTAAAAAATTTCTCTCATACCATTTCATATGTAATGATTGTAATGTGAAGATCATATAGAGAATGAATTTTAGTGTATCCCTATTCCAAAAAGGAATCATTTTCATCAATATTTTTTGGATGAATTCTCAATATTTTTTCTAAAATAGTATAATATTCTAACATATCACCAAGACATGTTATTCTAGAAAAAATTAAATTTACCTTTTTAAAGAAATCATTATCATATTATTATTCACCCATATTAAGATCTTCATAACTAAACCTCTATATTTTTGTCATTCCGTTCGTATCCTTTCTATTTCCATTATGGATATTTTTTAGTTTATATGAGATACCATTTTTAGTGGAAGGAGCAATTACTCTTAAAAGATCTATTTTATATGGTGATGATTGTAAGTCATTCTTAGTAATTCCATAATTCTAAAGGGTCTTCTTGTTGACATACATATATGGAATTTTTTCTTCAATATCAGTAAATCAAACTATTTCTGCATCAAGAACATCATATCAAATCATTCCATATATGATAATTCATACCAATAAAAACCATAATATAATTACTGTTAATATAATTTGGATTCTCCGTAAACATCTCTTAAAAATATCACTAAGATAAAATGATGGTAACCATCAACTCTAATACTACATGTAATTTCCCAATAAGGTTTTTCATATCACTGATAAGGGTGGATGGGTTAATCAGTGATATATTTTTCTTTCAAAATTATTGGACTCCTCATGTATCAATCATGATTTAATGATCACAAATCATATTAAAACTAGTTAAATTTTGAAAATTATATCACAATCATGTGTATTCATGTGTATTATTGCTTATGTAGTCGCATGATTTGCGAAGATCCATTCAATATTTTAATTGATCTATATTCAATTTACTTACTTTTTACTATCTTTGATCTACTATCATAATACCTTCTTTGAAAAATGATTATGTCTAATCCATTATGTTATCATCATTTCTTAAGTCTGAATATAGTTACATTGCAATTTCGGAGACACCAGATGTCTGCTAAAGGTTATGTCTTTCTAACACCATAAAGCAGACACCGTGAACAAGAAACCATGAAGAATCAGACACCGTGAAGTAGACACCGTGAACAAGGCATCGTGACCATGAGACACCATGACTACGAGTCACCGTGAATAGGACACTGTGAAGCCGACACCGTGAACACGACACCGTGAAGCAGACATTGTGAACAACACCCTGTGACCATGAAAACCCATGACTGCAATATATCATGACCACGAGACATCATGATCAATCTAGACACTATGTTAATGAGACACTGTTTCCATGACTTACTGTGAAACCATTTCTTAAGCTAATTTGTCATTTGTTAATTTAATCTCTAATGGTCAAATTTGAAGATTTTAAATGCACTGACATAATTAATGTTTCTTCGTAGTCATATCATCTGATAGAACAAGGTACAAGGTGTTGTATCCATGCAACTTGTCAGCTCCAACACATTCATTCCAAGATAAAATCGATGTGTGGCCATGAATCAAGGACTGTGATACTGAATGAGAAACATGGTTTTTAGCACGAAAAAGAAGAACACTGAGAAATTTTCCAATGTAAATATTTACACATTCATGCAACTCGACTCTACTGAAGAACTTATGAAATATACTGGAATCCATTAAACATCTTCGTGTTGTCGAACCTCACGAAGTACACAAGCTTAATCGCAACACTCTGTTTTACTAATGAGGACTCAAGATATGCATCTGCTTCATCTCAGAAGTCCAGAGCTGCAAAGACTAAAACTCAGAGAACTTCTAAACCCATCACCATATTTCTCCTCTCTTGTGAATCTATTTATTACCTTTTGAGTTGAGTGTGTATCTGTAGAACAACACACTCTATCTCATGCATTAAAATGACGGACACAAGATATCCTTACTCAGACATTCTTTTAATCTTGTGTATACCCACTGATACATGTGGAAGAGGTCCCTATGTGCCCTGGTTTTCTATACCAATAAAAGATGTTTAAGAGGTCCCTATGTGACCTGGACAGTCTGTATACTGTTGTTAACCCCATCCAGGGGGTTGATCAAAGTATATATATATTATCTTCTTGGTGGCATGTGATCAGCAAGTGTGGTGGATTAAGTCTTGGCTTGAGACTGAATAACTTGTTTCATTTCCGTTGTGATGCATAAATTTGTCTTCTCTATTTTATTTCATTACTATATAATTCAGAAATCACTAATTTCACTTTGATAGTTAGTATTGGAAAGAAGTTATAACTGTATTTTATTATTTGAATAACATAAAAAGTAATATTAATAACACAAATTACGATTATTGAGAATTAATATATATTATTAGAAGTTATATAAATAGTCAAACTCTTACAAAAGTATAAACTTGATTAACTTGGATGTATTTAATATTTGGGGAATCCTTTTTAGAAATCGTTTTTACAAAAAAAAACTTTAGTGACTCAATTCACCCCTCCCCTCTTGAATAATATACTCCGACCAACATTTGGTTTTAGAGGTGGTTTATTAGGAATCTCTATAATCTTATTCAACTGTGATTGTAGTTGTATTTTAAAGATCTATAAATTTCGGTTAATTTTAAATTTATACCTCTTTTAAAGTAATAATTTATTATGGATAATGGATTGGAAAGTGCTAAAACCTACAAACCACCATTCATTAATGAAACCAAATGTGCTCAATGTAAAGATAAAATGAAAATGCATTTAAGGAGTATGAGTTTTGAAATTTGGTCATCCATTATAGATGAATTCAAAATTCCTTCTACTGATAGAATCAAATGGGATGATCCTACCAAAACTGCCTATAATAACAATTACAAAGCTATGAATGGTTTATGATTCCCATTAAGAGATGACGAGTTTAATAGAATTTCTATTTTTAAAACTGCCCATGAAATTTGGGATACCCTGTCTATCTCACATGAAGGAACATATAGTGTAAAAGAAATGATACATAATACATATACTATCAAATATGATAATTTTAAAATGAACCCTGATGAGCCTATTTCTAACATTTAACTATGGTTCAATTAGATTATCAATAAAATGATTTCTCTTGGAAGATAAGTCACTACTAGGTAAAATATCATGATAATTCTTCGATTTCTAACTAATAGATGGAGGGGAACCTCTTTCTCTATTTGGGAATCTTGAAACATCAGCAATTAACCTATAAAAAAACTCATTGGGAAACTGATGATGTATAAAGAAGATCTGAAATTCAATAAGGAAGAGGAGGATGAACCAAAGTGGAAATCATTTGCATTCAAAACCACCACCTCAAAGAACCAAGACAAAGGGAAACATGATTATTCTATAGAAAGATCTACCAGTGAACAATCATCAACTGACACTGATGAGGATATATATCAAATAGCTAGAAGATTCAATCAAATTTACAAAAAGAAGAACTTTTTTAGAAAGGAAACTGGAAGAAGGACAGGAAAAGAAGTGAAAAAACTGATGAAATTGTCTATTATGAGTGTAAGCCTAATGGAAATATCATGGTTGACTATCCAAAAGCTCTAGTATATAAAGATATATGAGGATAAGGACATGAAGTATAAAAAGGAAATGAAGGAAACCTGGAGTGATTATGAGGATAGTTCAAGTGACCTACAGACATATCATGATGAACATGCTAACAATGCCAATATTTATTTAATTAAAAACACATATAAGGTAACAATACACACTTCTGTACATAATTCATATTATTCTGAAGATGAAAGTGACTCTGAAAAAATGACTAATGAAGAAATATTTGAATAATATAACATTCTTGAGAAAACATGAAATGAACAAAAAGAAAAATATAAATCATTGAAGAAACAACATTCTGTTACTATGACTATTAAATTCGAACTCACAACTGAAAAGGAGAAAAATGATCAACTGCACAAAGAAAACAATGAATTAAAAATGTCTCATGGGAAATTAAAGAGTGACTTATAAAAGTTTACTAATGGGGAAAATACCTTTACCAAAATGATAGAAAAAAAATTTCCCCTAAATACAACACTGACATTGGTTATCAACCTGGTAAAAGAAACCTTGGGAGAAAGAATTTTGTTTAAAAATCTAGGACACATTTTTTTACTCCCAGTTCTGGACTAAAATCAACAAATTCAATCCATGATATATATTATACTATTTCAAATATTTCTGGACGAAATATAGATTATTTATCCAATAAATTATATATATCTTATGAGAACCTTATGAGGAAAATCTAGGTTCATAAAGAACTTATTACTAATATCACTGCACCAAAACAAGTTTGGGTACCAAAATATGTTTTTGCCTCATCATTTTGAAGAAAAGATACTTAAATAGCTCCAGTAGATGTCTATAGTACTTGGAAAGTGGATGTTCAAGGATCATGACAGAAGACTACTTATTCTTAAAGAACATGATAAAATTAAATGGAGGACATGTCACATTTGGAGAAAATTCCAAGGGAAAGATTATTTGCCTCAGCAAAATCGGTATCTCTAACTCAGTTTTAATTTCTAAATTACTATTTGTTGTTGTTTTAAAATATAATCCACTTAGTATATCACAATTATTTGATGATGGACTTAATGTTAGATTTGAAAATTATGTTTGTAATTTCTTTAATTCTAAAGATAAATTAGTATTTTCTTCATTAAGAAAATGAAAATGTTAATTCTGTTATTTTAGATTATTTATCTTCTCAAAATGATTCATGCTTAGGCGTATGTCATAAAGAATATTGGCTCTGGAATTAGAGATTAGGACACTGTAAAGTTCACTCCCTTAGACAGATAACTAGAAAAATAATTTTTAAAGACTTACCCAAACTTGAGTTTCCAAATGAAAAAGTGTGTAATCACTGTCAAATGGGAAAACAACACAATGTTTCCTTCAATCCAATGAATGAAGTGTCAACTTCTCAACCTCTAGAACTAGTTCACATGGATTTGTTTGGACCATCTAGATTTTCTATTTTAAAATGGAAGAACTATGTTTATGTTCCTGTAGATGACATTTCTAGATATACTTGGACGTTATTTATGGTTCACAAAAGTGAATCCTGCTCTTATTTTACTAAATATGAAAAGTCTATTGAAAATATTAGTGGACGTAGAATTAAACCCTCAAGATGTGATCATGGTCGTGAATTTTAAAATCAAGAGTTTGAATACATTTTTCTCACAAAATGGTTATAGTTACAATTTATCTACCCCTAGAACACCTCAACAGAATGGTGTTATTGATAGAAGAAATAAAACCATGCATGAAATTTCTAGAACAATGTGTAGTGTATATGACGTACCTATTAATTTTTGGGCTGAAGCTGTCAATACAATATACTACATAGAGTGTTTATTAGAACTATTCTAAAGAGTAATCCTTACGAATTATGGAAAAATAGAAAACCCAAGGGTACATACATCAATGTTTATGGTTGTAAAGTCTATATTCTTAATACTAATGACACTCTTGACAAAAATGCATCCAAAAGTGATGAAGGTGTCTTTTTATGTTATTCCATGTCTAGTAAATTATATATAGTGTTCAATACAAGAACTAAATGTGTGGAAGAATCTATTCATGTAAAATTTGTTGAAACAGATTCACAAGAGCCAAAAACTATCCTAGAGAATCTGGACGATGATGTATCAAATCTGAACATCAATACAAAATCCTCAAATTCATCTATGAAAGAATCTGTGAAAACAACCAACTCTGAAAATTCCATAAAATCAAGTCACAATGAACCTGAATCTGTTGATGAATCTAAAATCACTAGTCCGTCTTTTTCTAGAACTATTATAACCCTTAAGAACCATCCTATAGATGCTGTTGTTGGAGACTTAGACAATGTAACTCAAACTAGATATTCTCTTAGAAATCAGGTTGAACATCAAGTCTTCTTGTCACAACGTGAACCTCAAACCATTAATTATGTTTTCAATGATGAATTTTGTTTCATATCTATGCAAGAAGAGCTTAATCAGTTTGAAAGAAACAAATTTTGGAAACCTGTTGAATGACCCAAGGACACATTCACCATAGGCACTAAATGGGTGTTTATAAATAAGGTAGATGAAGCTGGTAACATAGTTAGAAACAAGGCTAGATTAGTTGCGCAAGGATATAGTCAATAATAATGAATTGAATATGAGGAGACATTTTCACTAGTAGCCAAACTTGAATCCATCAGAATCAGTATTTCTTATGCTACACATCTGAATATCAAACTATATCAAATGGATGTTAAGAGTGCATTCTTAAATGGGGATATAGCTGATGAGGTTTATTTGAACAACCCCCTAGATTTACAAACCCACATTTTCCAAATCATATTTTTAAACTATCAAAAGCTTTACATGGTTTAAAGAAATCTCCAAGAGCTTGGTATGATATCTTGTGTATTTTTCTTATTTCTAATGGTTTTACAAAAGGAATAGTTGATCCTACAGTTTTTATAAAATTAATTTGTAATGATGTTTTCGTTGTTAAAATATATATATATAAAAAATTATTTTTTTCATCATCAAAGAAGTTTTTATATGTTTATTTTTCTAAAATGATGCTAAATGAATTTGAAATTGAGTTTAATGGGTGAACTACAATTATTTCTTGGATTTGAAATCGTTCTAAATTATAATGGAATTGTTTTATCTCAATGTAAATATACTAGAGATCTTTTAAAGTGTTTTGGATTTGATAGTACTAAAAGTGGTGAAACGCCCATGAGTTTCACTTGTATGTTGGATCTTGATAATGATTGAAAATCTCTTGATCAAACCAATTATAGAGGAGTGATTAGAAGTTTACTCTACTTAACTGCTAGTCGTCTGGACATTATGTTTAGTGTGTTTATGTGTGCTCGTTTTAAAAAAAACATAAGGAATATAATTTAAATGATGTAATTAGAATTTTCAAATACCTCAATCATATACCAAATCTATGACTATTTTATCCTGAAGAACAATCATTTGAATTAGTTAGTTATTCTGGTGTTGAATTATGTGGTTGTAAGTTAGATAGAAAAATATCTTATGGAACATGTAATCTTTTAGTCAATTCACTAGTATCACGGTGTTGTAAGAAACAAATCTTTGTTGCATTATCTACAGCAGAAGCTGAATATATAGTTATCGGTAGTTGTTGTGTAGAAATTTTGTGTATAAAACACACATTACTAGATTATGGATATCAATTCAGACATGTACCTATAAATTGTGACAACACAAGTGTTATTAAAATCTCAAAAAATCATGTTTCACATTCTAGGACAACGTACATTGATGTAAGATATATCGTTTTGGGAGATCATTATCAAAAAGGTGTTAACACATTGGAATTAATTGGTACTGAATACCAGCTTGCTGATATATTCACCCAACCATTAAATTCTAAGAGAATAGACTACATCATAAATTAACTAGGCATGATAAATATCAAATAGATATCTTACTTTTTACTATTTCATGTTCTATTATTCGATATCTTACTGTTTCATGTTTATGGTCTCCGAGTTAGTATTTTTTGAATAATATCTGACAGTTACTGTCTCACCATAACCCACATTGAGAAGTTCGTTCACTATCCCACCGTGAACCTTGTTCACGATCTCGCCGTAACGTGTGTTTACTATCTCACTATAATGACCATACATGGTCTCACCATAAAAATTCATTATAATTTTTTTTAGAAACCCATATCACGGTAATTATTTTTCCCCCCTTATTCATTTTCCCGCATTTTTATTTTTGAAACGTTTGTTATTCTTAAATGATAAAATAAACAAAGTATCACTAGATTCGTCCCTCGGGGTTTCTTCTATATACTTATTTCGAACCCTTCTTCATCCAATCAACCCTTCTCTCTCTCGAACCTTCAGTGAATTCCATGGATGAAACGTCCTTCATCATCGACACCTGAGAAGCGCAACTCAAAGAAGAAAAAGATTGCACCTATGATAACTCCTGAAGGACCTTTAAATATGAATCGGGTATACCATGTTGTTGTACATGAGAAAGAGATTTGTGCTAAATGGATTATGTCTATTAAGACTCTAGTAGGGAAAGTGTTAGAACATCAAGGATGGTTCGAGTGGTTCTCGAAGGAAGATAGACCCAACTACCCTATGTTAGTGGCTTAGTTTTACCAGTACTTATGTTACTCTTTTGATTCTGCTGATAGCTATGTTGTAAGAAGCTGGGTCAATGGACAATAATACTCATTCTCTTCAAGGTTATGGGCTGCATGCCATAGGATATCTCATGAATGTATCTGTGAGTATTATCAGAGGGAACCACCACCATCAACCGAATTATTTTATTTGGAAGATGCTCTGAATCTCTTAACTGGAAATGGCACCAAGAGGAGGCCCATTGCTGCCGATCTAGATGAAGAATCAAGGCTACTGTTCATGTTTATTTTGAATCTGGTTAGCCACAGAAAAGGTGATTTTACTGTTTTGAAATATCAAGATGTGTTTCTGATCCACCTTATGAAAAATGGGAATAAGATCAACCTTTTAAAGTATATCATTCTTCATATGTGTGAGCTGATCAAAGCAATATCCATGTCAACTTACCTATTTTAATCTCTGAATATCTCATCCATGTTACATCCTAATGGTTTGGTTGGACCTAATGAGGACGTTATAAAGGACTGTGAGTACTGCCTTTCAAGAGTAACCATCAAGAGGATGTAAATAAACAAGAATCTTTGAAAAAGGAATGGGTTGAAGTCAATGATAGAATTTAGGATAAATTCAATATTTTGGATTATCTCTCAAGACCAATAGATATTTCTGATCCTGGTTTGGAACCAGACGATATTGTTGAGTATCCTGAAGAAGAGGAAGAAGAGGATGAAGTGCCACCTAGGGAAGTTGTTTTTGTTGAGGAAGACATGATTGTTGTTCCTCGTGACGTTCTTGAAGAATAAAAAGTCTTTGATCCTAAAGAAGCTATTAATCAAGAAACTAAACCCATGGCTGAAACATAATCAGTTTCCAAACAGTCTGAAAAGCATGCCATGGAGGAACCCATAGTGGAAGAGCTACCTATTATGCAAGAATCCAATTTTGAGGAACTCCATGTGGAACGATTTATTCCGAAAATCATCATTTTAGCTAAATAATGTATAGAGCTAGATTTTCAGCAGGCCAGATAGGAAATGAGTGAGGAACTTAGAGATGAGTCTATGGAATTAGACCGAGATCCTATGCTTCACAGTCCTGAGAAGGAGACACCTATTGAGGGGGAGTAAACCCCAAATCTGGAATCTATTGAAGATTCACATCTGACTGAGTGAAGTCATGTAGACACTCAGTATAATTTCCCCAGTTTCTATGATGTGGATGACTCTTATCAGGTTTCAGCAAACTAACAGGATCATTATTCTATATTCTAGTTTAAATGAGTCTCCAATATCACACCTGAGAAGGAACTTGAGCCTATATCAGTCCCTATTCATGGACCTTTATCTAAACAACCATCTTTAGTGGGTAAGGAAGAACTGAAGGAATTTGGTGCTACCTTCTTGTCTAGAGTTTATAATCACATAAATACCCAACCTCTTCCTATGACCAATTTATGTTATAGATATGCCTCAATATTATTAGATAAAGTTATTTGGTAAATACAACCTAAAATGTTCATGAGATTCATGAAGTAAGAGTTGAAAATAAGATGCTCAGTAATGAAGTGAATACCCTAAGAAGTATTTTTGAAGAAATATAGAGAGTTACTCATTCGAGATCAGAGCATGTTGCCCCTCTTGTAGAACCATTTGTTCCTCAAACCCCATAGGTTGTTGGGTCTCAGATTCAACATTATCTGGCTTCCTTAGATGAATAGATCACTGAAAGGAACAAACAAATTGGGAATAAAATGAAAGAGCCTATTGTTAATATTAATAAACATACTGATGAGTATAACATGTGTCTTCAAAAGGTTCTAAATCAACAAAAATACATAAAGACAACTATCAATGCCTCTAAATAATCTGGTCAATCCTATAAACCCTCCTTAGATAGTGATTTTATTATAACTGTAGTCAAAGAAGAGCTTCAGAATGTAATCAGTGGTTTCAATACATCTTCTCTATCTGAAGATGTCAAGAAAAGTCATAGAGTTGTTGACCTAATCAAAATCCACTCAAAAATTGGTAATGATTCTTAACAAGAGATTCCAAAGAAAGTGGATTTATACTTCAACAAGATCTTCTCCAAGACCGATATGAAAAATCTTTTCATGTATCTTATAGAAAATATACGGATTCCTCCTATGACTCAAGCTTTCAAGACCCAATTCCAAATGCTCACAGGGTTTACTTGACTGTTGGAAATGTTTATGGGGAACAAGGATGATTTTGAGAAAGCCATGCAGTATGGTGGAGAGGTTATTATAGATTTCATCAAACTACTGAGGCCCTATAGTAATGTCCAGAGTACAAACATTGTTGCTCCCACAGCTACACCTTTAAGACATGGGCTTCCTGCATTCAATTCTGCCATAGCCTCTAATACTAGGTATGTTAGCCAAGCACTAAATCAGATCACACATGTGATTCTCGATCAACAACTACCTAGATCTTCTACTTGTCCTATATTGGCTCCATTAGTCTTTGATGTCCTTCATGTACATTCTCTATCAACCACCTCACTCCTTTATTCTACCTCGACCTCTGCCCCTATGGTTTCCTCTTCTGCCACTGGAGATAAATTCAGAGAGAAGGACATACCGTGAAGAATAACAGTGATTAATCTTTTTTTATAGGAATTATATTTCTTTTGTATAGCTCTTCTTTTTTACTGAACCTTATTTTCATTAATGACATGCGTACATTTCATTACTTATCTTATTCCATCATTTTGATAATCCTAAATGGGGTAGAATTTTTATATATTATCCATTTCTTTATGTTATTTTTTTATCTCTATAGTTGTATCCAATATACACTTTGAATTTACATGATTTGTGATCATCAAAAAGTGGGAGATTGTTTGACTCCTCATGTATTAATCATTTTTTAATGATCAAAAATACTATTAAACCCAATTAAATATTTTATATTATCTCACAAAGATGTTAATTCATGTGTATTATTGTATAAGTAGTCTCATGCTTTAAGAATAGCCATTCAAGATTTTAATTGCACTATATTCAGTTTATTTACGTTATACTATCTTTGATCTGCTCTTATAATACCTTATTTTAAAAATTATTAAGTGTAATCCATTCTATTATAATCATTTCTTAAGTCTGAATACAGTTACATTGAAATTTTTGAGACATCGTAAGTCTGCTACTAGTTATTTATTTTTTACACCGTGAATCAGACACCGTGAACAAGACACCGTGAGGAATCAGACACCGTGAAACAGACACCGTGATCAAGACACCGTGACCACGAGACACCGTGACTACGAGACACTGTGAACAAGACACCGTGAATTAGACACCATGAGAAAGACACTCTGAAGAAGACACCTTGAACAAGACACTGTGACCACAAAACAGCGTGACTGTGAGACACCGTGACCATGAGAAACCGTGATCAATCTGGACACCATGTGAAGAAGACACTGTTTCCATGACTTAAAGTGACACCATTTCTAAAAATATTTTGTTGTTTGACAATTTAACCTCTAATTGTCTTATTTGAAGATTTTAAATGCACTAACATATTTAATGTTTCTTTGTAGACATTTCATATGATAGGACAAGGTACGAGGTGCATTATCCATGCAACCTATCGGCTCGAATGCATGCATTAAAAAATAAAATCAAATTGTGGACACGAATCAAGGAGCACAGTAATGAATGAAAAACAAGTCTATGAGCACAAAACGAAGAACACAGAGAAAATTTATGAAGGAAATATTGTCACATGCATGAAACTCGACTCTTCTTAGGAACATACAAAATATTCTAGAATCCAGAAAACATATTCTCATTTTCAAACCTCACGAAGAAAACAACCTGAATTGTGAAACTACATTTTACTAACGAGGGCTCGAGATCCGCATTTGCTTCATCTCAGATGTCCCGAGCTACAAAGACTAACACTGAGATTACTTTTAAACCAATCTCAATATTTATGCTCTCATGTGTATCAGTTTATTACCTTTTGAGCAGAGTCTGTATCCTTATAACAACACACTCGGAATCCCGCATTAAACTAAAGGATACAAGATATCCTTACTCAAACATTATTTAACTCTTGTGTATACCAACTGGTAAGTGTGGAAGAGGTCCCTATGTTTCTGGGTTATTTTTACCCTCAAAAACTTTGGAAGAGGTCCCTTTTTGACCTAGACAGTCTAGGTATTGTTGTTAACCTAGATTCATGGTGTGGATCAATGTTTATTTATATAAACTACATGGTGGCTAGTGATCAAAAAGTGAAGTGGATTAGGTCTTGATATTAGACTAAACCACTTGTTTCATTTCTGATGTGATGCTTAAATTGGCCTTATATGTTTTATTTCTTTACTGTATAATTCATAAATCACTAATTTCACTTTAATAGTTAATCTTGGAAAGAATTTATAACTTCCTTGTCCTAGTAGAATGACATCAAATGTAATATTAATTACAAAAATTAAGATTACTGATAATTAATTAATCTTCTAGGAAGTTACATAAACTGTCAATATCTTATAACAGTATAACCATGATTTACTGGGATATATTGAATCTTTTGGGAAAACATTTTAGAAATACTTTTTACCGAAATTTTTATAGTTACTCAATTCACCCCTCCCCTCATGAGTAATCTACTCCTAGCAATAAATATAACTTCTCCTTGAAAAAAATTCTCCTCCTATTTAATATTTATTTCCTTACTGAAAATTGAATAACATCTATTCGAATATAATAATATTTAATGATTAGTAAAAAAGAGTAGATACGTTGTTGCTATTGTTTGGAAGAAATCAAATACCACACAAACCACTATAATAGTAATTTTGTGTGGAATATAATGGCAAGGAAATGTTCTTACACTCAGGTAAACCTATGTTCAATACAAAAGTGCTTGTTATTTTCCTAAAATAATTTCCCAAAAACAATTTCAGTAACAAACATGTTATGACAATACTTGATAAAAGTTTCCAAATATGTTCTTTAGAAACAAATATTCACTTTATTACCAATCATGGGGAAATAACATCATGGAATTCATAATGAAGCTCATACTGATTCACCAGTATGATTCTTAAGTATGGTTGCTTATTATAATAATAAAAATATATTAGAATGCCACTGAAAAAATTATGGTTGTTTTCTTCCTCACTTCATAAATATCAATATGATTTTCCTGATCCGTTTATCCATCCAAATATGTTATCTAGTTAAACATGATTTCTTGAGTTCTCCATTATTCTTATATCCCACAAGCACTCTTATGTATATTCAATCCCAAAACATCTTCTCCCTAGGAATACAATGCTTCACTCTCTTCTTCTCAATAGTAAATCCTTGAATGACAAGGTACAAAGTACTTTCTTTTTTAGGAAACCCAAAATGGTTTGTTCTATATTCTGAAGGTTTCTTCCGATCATCTAAATTATTTAAATATTTATTTACTTTGAATTATGGACACATTTATTACATTTTTAATGCATCAAACACCTTCATGACCTTCATGAATATTTTAAATCATCATATCAATTGAAACATGTTGAAATTATTAATTATAATTATGATTCCATCATTGTGATTCTACTTTCCACTTGCATATGTGATGAAATATTAAACTTCTCAATAAATTATTCTTATCCTCTTAAAAAATTTAAATGAAGATACCCCATTATATGGATTTGTATTAA
The DNA here is from genome assembly GCA_963277665.1 of Viscum album. NCBI lineage: Eukaryota > Viridiplantae > Streptophyta > Magnoliopsida > Santalales > Viscaceae > Viscum > Viscum album. The sequence goes on along the minus strand of OY728166.1, from coordinate 287,234,746 downwards.
TTAAAATATTAATGAACCCATTCAAATTTTACCATTATTATGAATATATAAGATTCATCAATATATTCCTATGTATCAAATGTTATAAATGTAAAACAATTGTGTTATCATTATGATCTTCTATACCAATTGATGAAAACAAAATCAAACATATTCTTGAAACATCAAGCATCCCTTGACAATACTTTTGAATATTATTCAAACACTTAAAGAAAGATTATTTTTCTTATTATATTCAAACATATGATCCTACATATCATAATCTTGTTGGTGTCACTTCTAGTTCAATATATCTTAACCCAACACATTAGAGTCCTTTTTTATATTGACTATAATTTAAAGTAAATTATTCATTCTCTATTGACACACATGATACTCCAAATGATAGACATAAACATTCATCCTGATTAATTTTTTACTACACTGTTAGTCAGGCTTAAAATATATTTATTTTATCAAACCACAATAGCATTACATGTTTTCCTTTTCATTGGTATAAAAACTATTACTGAAAAAAATTCAGCCTCTAATGCCTATAGTAAAATACTGAATCTGGTTGATCGATACATGAAACAACAGCTCTAGTAACATATTTATTTTTTGAATATGTATCTAATAAACCTATTTCTATGAGGTGTTAAATCTTTTTCATTTTACTGTGACTAAATACTAACATCATTATATTCTCTCAGACTGATCAAACTTCCTAGCCTTATAAAAGAATTTAGTCTGATGATGTCATATTGATGGCTGAGATCAGAAAGCATCAGCTTCACAAACAATAGTCTACAACAAACATCTTTTTTTATCATGGATTATTTCATGATGTTGACTACATTGAGGTTCAACATTGTATTGCATGAATTATAATGGAATGTATTGTAACTTCCCATTCTTCCACAAAAATATTTCATTCAAACCGTATGAATGAAATTTAACGCACCCCATCATTATCTTGTTGAGATTGCACAATAATTTATAGGACAAAAAATGATTTTTTTTATTTAAATAATAGAATATCATCATATTATTTTAATCAGATCCATTCAAAATCCTCTGTAGCACCTCATTATGATCATCCTTCCTTTAGGAACAATGGAAAATCCAATGAACTTGTTCTTCTAGAAAACATATTCCCATTCTGATGGAAATTCTTATACTTTGTGATTATGATTTATTGAATATGATGATTTTTCTGATTTTAAACATTTACAAGGTGAATTAATTTATATTCTATGACAACAAGATACAACATAATTTCAAATAAAAATATTCTAACATCAAAGAATCCTATCCAGACAACTTTGTCCCAAAAAAATGGTCCATATCTCAACATCGAAGACCCATAGAAGAAACAATAGTGGTTCTCGGTGATATGACTATGATGGAATGTATCATCGAGTAGTTGAATGGATAAATAAAATTTCTAAGGCCTAGAAAAAATTGGATGGCCCTATTCTGGTATGTAGTAAATACTCACACCACGATTCCATCCTATATCTTAAATGTGAGTGTTTATGTTGCTAAAAACATTTATTCTTGTGTTGCATCATCATAGATCATCTCATATGGGTATAGGAAACCAAACACTAAACACACACATATGGGCCATACTGACATATGTGGCACCTATAGTCCTTGAATCAATTATGGTTTGGGATCCACCCCGCATGGGTTACAACCTCGTACCATTATTTAGGATCTCCAGAATTATTTCATGGGTGTCTTAACCATCTAGGATTTATATTGGATTGTGGATATTTTGGTTGAGTTATATCTATGATTTCAGTAATTTTTTGTACCAGAAAAATTATTAATTTCTCGTTAATATATAATAATGAATATTCATAATTAAAATAAAATATTAAAATGACACATTTTTATTCCTAAAAATTTATTAATTTTAAATTACCTTTATTTTTAAAAAAATAGTGAATTGCATCTGTATTTCCATTAAAACCTATTTGGAATTAATTAAAAGTGACTAAAATTACACATGATAAATTTTCTGAATCAGTTATCCTAATAAAAAATGATGTACAAGGGTGTATAGCCTAATCCTTTTCTACGAGTAATTACATATTGGGTAGGCATGATGTAACATTTATATGATTTTTATAAATCAAAAAATTATGTCACTTTTTAATGGAATGATATTTTGAAAATATTACGCTCTGATGGAACATGTTTTTTGATTTCTTTATGATTCATACCACATGAAAATCCATGGTTTATTTCATGACTCGTGAATATGATCTATTAATTTTTTGATATGGTTCTAAAATGATTATATCATGTTTTTAATTTCTTATATATATTATATTATAATAAATGATCTTTTATTTTTATCTCCCTTGTGTACACTTACAGTGAATTTTAACAAAATATTTATTATGATTCATTATACCAAGGATATAAATTTTGTTTTATCAATTATTTGTGTATAAATGTATCTATTTATGAAGAGATCAGTGGGATATATCATTGATATTCATTGAACTTTTTTTTTATGTTTAAATATTTCCAAATACAATAAACAATTATATGTAGGTAATTTATTTTAATGTTATGTGATGAATATTCATCTAAAGAGATATACTATTAATTTTTCTAAATTTTTGGGGGTACATAGTTGGTATCAGATCAATGTATAGTTATTTTAGGAAACTGGGATGATGATACTATAGTTAAAACTCTAATGATATGACAATATTTTAAAGAACATCATATGTTTTTATAATGAATGTATTGTGGTATTCATAGAAAATATATCCCATTTTGGACACATTCATGAGGAAAAAAATTTAGAATAGATTCACTTAAGGTTTGAATCAATAAAATGGTTGGATTGGGTATTTAAATGATCATAAATGGTGTATGATTAGTGGGCCTAAGAATGCACACCAGTCAAAGCAATCTAGAGAGATATGGTTGGAATAATTATCATTTTATTTATAATTCATTATGAAGGATGTGAATAGATAAAGAAAATGGATTTACATGTTAAAACCAATGGTGTCATTGTATGAAAATAATGTTTCCGAATTTAGACATCCAAATGATGTTTTCATGATCACGTGGTTTCTCCTTATGATTATTATATCATTCACATAGCTTTATAATTTTATTAAATGGATGTAACTTGAAGGAACCATTTAAAAAATGTATGTTCTTAAAAATTTAAAGAATTTCCTGATGATTATTCTAATTTTATTGGATCATTAATGAAAAATACATTTTATATGATAAGAATAAAATTCACACCATAATTCATGATGAGCTCCAAAAAGGAAAAATATGTTCCAATATTCTACTTAGTTTCCCGAGAGGTAACATCCACCAATATTTTGTGTGTGTAGATCCACTAATTTTGGATAAATAGATCAATACCAATAAAAATATGTTTTATATTCACTACTTCTTTGTGAATGAGTCATTTTTGGTCTCTTAATATATTATAATATGATGAAAGTCATTTGTGGACACTTATAAAAAATATAAGGAAATAAGAATAAATGGAATCTATATATATGGATGTGTTATGAATGTTATTTTTTTAAAAGTACACTCAAAATATTATACATATTTAAATGGAGAAATACTTTTGAGATATAATAAAATGGGATTATGAACCCATTTGTATATATAATGAAATTTTAGAAAGACTCACAATGTACGATTTTGGTATAACCATTGAGTTAGAATGTAAGAATGATAAAATATTAAGAGAATTATAACCAATTATTTAATTGGGGTTATCTATATGTGTCTTATGTAGATTTTATTAAATCATTATATTTAATATAATGGAGATAGGTAGATTAATGCCTCCGATCACCCACATGGTTTTGATAAGACAATAAATATTAAATTCAATTGAAATAAAAAAACATGGATGTTTAAAAATATGTATTTTACTATGTAAAGAGCGTTGAAGGTGTCATAGTGTATATTTTATTAATGGTACTAGTAAATAATTTATGTTTTGAATGGGTAATCAATGGTAAATCAAAATCCGATGTTTTGGAGGGGTGTTGGACAAAGATGTGAATTCAGAGAAACATTCAAATAATTCCCCACACACACTCAATTGTTTAAAATTAATAATATATTGAAAATATTCTAAAAGGTTATCAAATTTAATTGTTAACTATTAAAAACAATTATAAAAACTTGTTCCATCCAAAGATAATGATAAATCTCAAGAGATCACTATTTAAAATGTGTGTTATGAGAATGAAGTGTTGAAATGTAAAATTACCATCCAATATATCACATGTAATGTCTTTTATGATTTTGGTTCTATAAGTTATTTTTTATTAAGAAATTTATATGTTTATCCCATAAATATAATAATAATAATAATAAATTTTTTTAGTGAAAAATCATAATGTTATGATTATCACATCCCGAGTCATTGATTCTTTTAATTTTGACGTTTGTGGGAAAAAGACTCCTAAAAATTTTATTATTGTCAATCTAATTGAATATTATGTTATTTTTTAAATGGATAGAAATTCATTATATAGATACCAAATCAATTACCATGTATTCTAAGTCATTATTGATATTTATATCCAAACTATTATTATTTATTTGTTTGAGAAAAATTCTCACCATATAATGGGAATGAAATCCATTTGATAGTCCTGGATTCTAATTCAAATAGGACTTTTATCCTCGATAGTTCGGAAAAACACAACATTAATAAAATTTCTATTTAATGTGGTTTTAATGTACTTATGTATGCGTTTTCTTGTATCTCTCATAATTATGATATTTTTTATTCCATAGAACTCATACATGGTGATAAGCCTATTTTCAGAGAATCCATATAGAATGACCTTAATTGAATTGTTGTAATTGGTGAAGGTAATCATGTAGAACCCAAATAAGGAATTTATTCATCAAAATGTTTCACCATGTGGAACTGCTTTTATTTTTATTAATAATAATTATGGATCAATGTGACTCTTAATTTATTATCAGTAACATAACTAGATCACAATAGAGAATAAGTATCATCTGCCTCATGTTTTTGATATTTTGAAAGGTTTCAGGGATTTTAATATTTTTGAATGATTAATATTTGATTTTTTTACTATCAATTTGGGTAGAATGTTACTAAATACCCAAGAAAACCTTCTATAAGAGGTATGGAAACAATGAATTTATAGTGATTCTACTTGTTCTTTCTAATTCTTCTAATACCTTCATTTATTTAATTAAAATATTCATAATATACTTTCTTGATAAATTAATTGTATCATTTATATATGATACTTGTATATATTAAAATATCATGGAAGATCATTACTATCACAATAGGATTTTATTAATGACTCTATGGATGGTCAAGATGTATTCAAAATTTACCATGTTTTATATTTTCTTCAAAAAGTTTATTTTTGTTTCATATAATATCAAGTGTTGGTATATAAAGGGAACTTTCAAATAATTAATATATTAAATTTTGTCCCAAAACAACCAATTTTACTAAGACCAGAAGTAAAATTTAATTTAATAGGAAATAATTACTCCATTTGAAGAGTTTTTCATAGCTATTTAATCCAATCAACATGATAAAATTTAATTGAACATAGTTCCTTTTGATAGATAAATCTAGGGAAAATTTTAAGGTGTTTAAATAATGGTTGGTTATTGTATGTGTATTAAAACTATGTCTGAACATGATTAATGAAAAAATGATGGTTAGACTATGAGGAAAACATCACAAGGATTTCATGATATTCCTACAGCTTTGTTGTTACCCCCCAAATGTAGGGTTGACTGCTTCTTTGGTGGGATAAAACCTAGCCTACAAAAATCCGTAGAGCTCCCTGACTTCTAGAGATATGTGGAAATTGTATGATGTTCTCTCAAAGTTGAAATGGAGATCAACGAATCTCAAATGTTTCTTAGGGATAAGAATTGTAAGGAGGAAATTAATTCTGGTTGTATAATGGATAATTACAACATTTCTAAGAAGTTACAGAACCCCACATTCCAAAGGTGTGGAAAGAAACACCCAATACATTCCTTGTAGGGGGTGAGGAAATGCTTTAGGGATGGAATATAAGGGCACATGACGATTAAATATCGGCCAGAAAATTCCAATACTGTGATTGAAGAGATGAAAAATCTTTTTGAACCTCAATGAATTTTTCATTTATTCAACATCAAAAAACAAGGCAACATTTAAAACTAGTTCCCTAATCCAAGGGATTGTGGAGGAAACCAAAAACCTCAATGGTAGAAAGGGAGAGCTTTTTTACATCACATCCAATGAAGAGAGCCAGAATAATGAAGTGCTGATAGGTATGCTTGTTATTTATTCAATAATAGCGAACATTCATTTTTATTCCAGTTCTTTGCATTGTTTTATATCCCAAATGTTTAGAATAACAATCCCAACACCACCAAAAAAATAGAAATAAAGATGTCAGTGGGAATGAAAAATGGGGAAAAATTGAATCCCATGAATATAAAACAAGACATATCACAATTTGTGATTTTTACTTCTTAGAAAACCTCTCGTACCCCCTCTAGTGAAATTTGATGAAATTATGGGCAGGGATTGTCTTTCCCTATATAGAGACAACATAATGTTCTGTGAGAGGGAAATCACAATACATATGGAAAAGGGACCCCTGATTCTATACAAGTTGATAAATGAGGGTGAATAATCCTTAGAACCATTATCTCAAATATGGACATTAATTTCTTATGATAATGAATATCTTGATCATATGATTTTGTCTAAGGAAGAAACCATCATTGAACACATGCATATTGTGAGGGAATTCACTAATGTATTTCACGTGGAACTGTCTTATCTTTCTCCTTGGAGAGATTTAGAATTCTTGATTGATCGTATACCTGGGGAATTTCTAATATCCAGGACACCTTATAGAATGTTTTACGTAGATATTGATGAGTTAAAGAAAAAACTATAGGAGAATCTGGATAAAGGGTTTATATGCTCAAGTGTTTCCCCATAGGGTTCACCCATCCTCTCTGTCCAAAAGTAGTATGGGTCAATGAGCCTTTGAATTAATTAAGGTGAGATCAGCAAAATCACGATAAAGAACATTATCCTAGGAGCCAAATTGGATACATGTTCGATGAACTATGTGCAGCATAATATGTCTCCAAGGTGGATTTGTGGTTGGTATATTACCATGTAAGGGTGAAAAATGAGGATATCTCCAAGATTGATTTTTGTACAAGGTATAGGAACAATGAATTTGTAGTTATTCATCATAGACTCACTAATTCTCTTAAAATCATTATGTACTATATGAATAGAGACTTTATATATTACCTCGACTAATTTTTGGCATACATTATAGCCGATATTCTAATATAATCGAAAACCAAATAGGAGCATGAGGAGCATCTATACACTTTACTAGAGACCATGAGAAAGAAGAAGCTCAATGAAAATTACATCAAGTATGAGTTATAGTTTAAGGAGGCATCATTCTTGGGTAATATCATCACATGCAATAGGATATCTATGGATCCATACAACACAACTACAATAGAGGGGTGTATCAGGCCAACATCGAAGATGGTTAAATGTAGCTTCTTGGGGTAAGATGGATATTATCGCCTATTTGTGAAAACATTCTCTATATTTTAAAACCCACATACCAATATAACTCGGATGTGAGTCAAGTTTTCGTGGAGTGATGCATGTGAAAATAGCTTTACGGAGTCGAAAAGGAGGATTATCATTTTGCCTGTGCTCACATTACACATATATGGAGAACATTTTGTGGTATTCAGGGATGCTTAAAATAAGGGAATGGGTTGTGTGTTAATTCAAAATGAAAAATTCATTTCATATAATTCATGGAAACAAAAATTTCATGAGAAAAACAATCCAACACATGATATGTAGTTGGATATAGTAATCTTCACTTTAATAATTTGGGGGCATTATCACTTTGGGGAGAAGTAAGAAATACATATGGATCACAAAAGAATAAAATGTAAATTCACACAAAAAGAGTTGACCATGTGTCAAAGAATAAGAATAGAGTTGATCAATAACTATGAATTCCCAATCCATTACCACCTGGGAAAAGTGAACAAGGTGTTGGATGATCTAAGTAGAAAGGACCTAGTGATTTTGTCACTGATGAGAATTTAAAACGATCCAATATTCTTAGATTTGATTAAGATGGACATGGGAATCCTATGTATGGGATCCACATGAATCCATTAACAAATTATTTCTCAATAATCACTTTTGTAAAGGTTAACGGATGATTAAAAGCATGATGTGGGAATTTATAAAAAAGTAGAAACTATCAGAAAAGGTAAATCCATGGAGTTCAATGTTAATGAATAAGTAATTGTGTCATTTGGATCATTATTATGAATTACATAAAATCCCAAGATAAAGAAAATTTTTTGGATTATTCACATTATTATAATTTCTCCATTAACCTAGGAGAAAATATATGTATCGAGAAATCCGAGAGAATTATTGGTGGGATAACATGAAGAAGGAGATCATTGAGTATTCATCAACGTACCTGGTATGTCCTCATGTACAGGCTGAGAGGTAGATGTCTAAGGGGAATATACAAACATTATCCACACAAACAGGGGAATGAGAGAACATCACCAATGACTTTGTCACCAGAAATCTGATGAAATCCAATGGAAACAATTCTCTCTAGGTTGTTGTGATTCGTTTAAAAAATATTGCACAGTTTATTTCAATTTGGGAGGATTTCGTTTTAGATCAAATAGAGGATATAAGTTAGAGAAGTGGTATGTTTGAATGGAGAACAACTATCTATTGTATCCAATCTTGATCTAAGATTCACCTATATGTTCTCATAGAGCCTCTAACATGCTTTGAATACTAAGCTGAACTTCAGTAAGACTAATCATCCTCAAACTGATGGACAATCGAAACAGACTATCAAAACGATTGAGGACAAGTTGCGAGCTTTCAAAATAGACTTAAATGGAGTGTGAGATCCACATATTTATTGGGTTGAGTTCTCTTATAAAAATAGTACCCACTCTAGCATCCAAATGTCTCCTTTTGAAGACCTTTAGTGGAAGATGCGAAAAACACCGGAATGATGGAATGAATTTAGAGAACAAAAACTCTTATGAATAGAAATGGTTGAGGAAATGGTGAAAAAGGTTAGGACCATCCAACAACACATTAAATTTTCATAGAGTCGACAATTGTTCTATACATAAAATCATCGATGAGACCTATAGTTTGATGTTGGAGACATGGTATTCCTCCCCAAATCACCATGGAAGAGTGTTATGATATTTGGGAAGAAGGGAAATCTTAGTCCAAGGTACATTATCCCTTTTGAGGTCCTTGATCGCATTAGACCAGTGACCTATCGACTAGAACTCCCAAAAAACCTATCTCATGTATATGTTGTATTCCATGTATCACTATTGAGGATGTACATACCTGACCCATCACATGTACTCAATACAAAGGTGGTACCATTATAGAATTTCCTCTCTTATGAAGAGAATTCGATGAAGATTAAAATTTTAAGGAAAAATTCCTAAAAAATAAGACAATGACCCTATTAAAGTCATTGTGGTGAAACCATGAGTTTGAATAAGTTGCATGGGAATTGGAAGAAGTGATGAAGAAGAGTTACCCTCATTTAGTTCAGTGTGGTAAAATGAAATTTTGAGGAAGAAATTTTATAAGGGGGGAGTATTTTAATGACACAAAACTGTAATAATGAAAATTACTCATGATATTATTAAATGTATTATTGTGTAAATGGTTTATAAGGCATAATAACTTCCTTGGTTTTATGTTTGATGGATTTTAAAATACCGTTATGATTTTTTAGCATTGATAATATTGCCATTGAACAGTGATCAGTTGTTTAGTATAAATATAGGGCTTTAACAAATCCAATTTTCATAGTCAATGGAAGCAATGTCCTCATCGAGTAAAATTGATCTATACAATGCCCATTTATGAGAGTTCATAAAGGAGGTAGAATCCCTGGGATTCACTCTTGACCAAGACCAAGCCAATATTCAACCCGTTAAGCTTTAACTAAATCGCTTATGGGATAAGTGGATGTTAATAAAGATTACCACCTGGGTGACGTTATCCGAGCCACCTCAAGAGACATTAAACATCACACACCTTACCCAGGGTATGATACATGTGTTAGAAGAGGTTATTTAACAAAACCCTAACACTATGATTATACGATTTTTTTGTATAATGAATATACATTCATTTTTACTTTAAATTGGATTTAAAAACAAATAGTATATTTAGTTAGTTTTAAATTGTGAAAACTATTTTGATGAATTAATGGATTTTTTAGTTAAATAAAATTTTAATAAAACATTATTACTAAATTAATTTTTATTAAATATAAAAGATGATATAATCTCTTATGAATAAAATTGTAATTTATATTAAGGTTTAAACGATGTTTTTTTTCAAAAACCATGAATTTTAAATAAATGTTGTTTATTAATTTAAAATTTATTATTAATATATTTAGGAAATTATTTAGATAAAAAATATTAATTTTGGATTCAGGACTACAAAATTATTTAACGATGAATTTTTCATAATTTTCGGAGATAGTTGAATTTTTGGTAAAAAATTAAATACATTTTAAATATCTAATGTATTTTATGAAATCTTAATGAGAAAACAGTGATTGAATAAAATAATATATAAGATTTTTTCTTACAATATATGTTTTACCATTAATATAATGTGATTTTGGACTAGTTTGATTAATTTTATGATTCATTAGTGGACCCAACAAGGCTTACAATATATTTTTTCTTTTTAAAATGATTTCCTTGAGAGTGTGACTCACCATCCCTTAATAACACCAATTATTTTTATATGATTATCAATTGATATTATAAAATAATTCTTCCACCACCATTTTTCAAAGACCATGGAATGGTTTGTGGTTTTGATTATTTTAATATGTAGCGTCCAAAACCTAAATAATATAGAATTCTCATTTCTTTCATATATAAACCCACACAATCTCTCATTCATCATCAATAAAAACCTTTGGATGTTGACCAAAAAATACCATCCTCTCTCTATAATTCTCCCAATGTTCCCCAAGCTCCCAAAATCCTCTCTTTATCCTCTACCAATTCTTTGGGGTCATACTTATATTCAAGTGATTTATCCATTCTTATTTTTTCAATTTTGTATACCCTTTTATTTTAAATCAAAAATGTTTCTATATGATTTTCCCCTCCCCCATATTTCTCTCTTGATTTTTGAATTATTAAAGGCCTTTCTATCTCTCATTAATTCCTCCCATGTACAACTGTTACCTTACCGAAATTTGGTATGAAATTTCACTCTTCTCATTTACATTCAAGCCATTATTTTATATTACGTATCTAAATTACATTATATATTTTTGGATATTATGTTTCATGACCCAATTAAGCTTCATTTAATTTATAAATGATTATAGAAACATTTATCTCTCATCATCCTATTTTACAATTCCTATTTTACATCGTTATTCTGATGAAGTTACACCAAAATTTCTAGGCCAAAATCATTATATAAGTGAATACAATACCCAATTTTATATCTAGGATATTTAGCTTTAAGCACATGTATTTTTGGTTGATGAATTAAATTTATGTATTCTACATCACTTGTTGTGTAATAAATTATGATGTTTAATAAATTAATGTTGTATGATCTATGTGGCACACTTTTTCAGTAAATTAAATGAATACGAAGGTAGCACCCTGATAGCACACCAATGAATTATGTAATGATTAGTATCATGATACATCAAGTGTAATAATGATTTTCTAATTATAATGAAAATGGAATGAGTATCTAATCATGATTAATGTGAAATAATCCCTGGATCCTGATAATTCATGTTAAATGTGGTTTCCACATATCCGTGTTATGATAATCATGTTATATCATTCCTTTATATTCATATTTTTCTTCTTCCCTATTGATATTCATATTCCCTAACAGAAACTATATTCTTTATTTTCTGACGTTTTTAATATGTTACTAGTTTTTATATCTCATCCATTTCATATTCATGTCGTCATGATTTCCCATACAATTCAATGTACGAAGGAATGTTGTGGTCTTGTAAAATAAGTTTTCAATAAATATTATGTATTTTATGTTAAACAATTTTAAGTAATATTCCTAATTTCCCAAGTCACTAGACCTCCCGATCCTCAGAGTTATCCTATGTTCATTTTTATGTAATAAATCATTTTTATGTGTGCAATAAATAGCATGGTTGTTATAATTACAAAGATGTAATACTATGTTTCTATTTGAGAAGATTTATCACATTATAAGATTTACAGAATATACAAAAAGGAAGTGATAATATTTCATCGATCACCGTATTATTTATTATATTGGTATGCTTAATTTTTTACCTCAATGTTTTGAAAATTTATATAAAAACCTCTGGATACAGAATTGTGTTTCTCTTTTAAATTTTATACCTATAATAATGGGAGGTATAATAGAACTATTTATAACCCACAAGATATGGTATGATCACTTTCTCTATATTAAAAATGTGGTTAGAATAAACCCCTCCTTCTTGTTGAATTATATTATAAAAATATATTTCACTCTAGAAATCAAATATAAACTTATGAAAACATCTCTAGAAGGATGTTAATAAATAAATCATGTAAGGATGAAGTTATAGAAATTAATTTACAGATCTTAGATCTATATAATGAAGTGGAAGTGATGGATAATGTCAATCAGAATCACATCATCAAGAATGGATTCTAAACAATTGTTATATAATTAATTTTTGAAAAATATAGAATTATAAATATGGTGAAAGGGTATTTCGGATAATTTCCCTTGGGAATAATGCTATGGGATATGAAAATTATGAAATTCTAATATCGAAATATATTTTCTTCCTAGAAAATTCTTGATTGAGTGGGGACTATAACATATTTTGTATCTCTTCTACATAATATTTTTCATGTTCAAGAAGGGTTAAATGTATCTCCTCTAAGGAAGTGCATACCTAATCCTTCACATATTCTAAACTCAAGGGTTATACATAATCCTCCTTATGAATAATGACTATAATATATCATGAATCAAAGGTATATCATGCTATGTAAAAAAACTACCCACCTAATTAATGTTCTCAAGTTGATTCATGCATTTGATGAAGTTACACAGGGACTTTAGGATGCGATAATGTAGAGAGATATATATTTATTATGTCAGAGTGATCAAATTTATATAAATTAATTCATTTAATTATGGAGGAATATAATGGTCCATGATTTTATATGTATATCATGTGAAACAAACATGATGCATTTAATAGATTTATTTACATTAATCCTCGACTCTAAATTAGTATATGATATATTATACCTTTAAAATTGAGTTGTTAGATTAATTTTTATGAATAAAATTAACCATATTTTAAAATATGCACATATTTTTTCCCCTAAATTTAAATGTATTGATTAATTCCTATTTAATGAAAATTAATATTATATTGAAAATTATTTAAAATTTAAAATATCAAATTATTGATGAAATATATTTTTCTACAGGTTTTGTATTATTTTATAAAAATTTATATCGATGATTATTAAAAAGGTCCTTTAATGAAATGTATCTATAATTTATGAAAAAGAATCCATCCATTGTTTATCTAATGGTAACTAATGAATATAAATTAATTTATATTTTTAGGTGCAATTTTTTCATTAATTTTTATTATGTGGAATTTATTTTTTCAAAATAAATTAAATAATCAAATATTTATTAATGAATTTAATAAAATTTTTAAATTATATATGTAATATAATATTTTATATTTATTTTCTTGTTTTACAATGTTTTGAATTAATATAAACTGTATTTTACACTTTAAAATACATTTATAAAGAAATATGTTTTAACTGTATTTTCCAAGAGAATTTTAAAATTTATTTCTGAAAATTAATGAATTTTATTTTGATAAAATTGAAAAAAAATTTGGAATTAAAATTTATACTTTTGGTAATGAATCCACATTCATTTATAGTCATAATGAATTATAAAAATAGGGAAATTATTTTACAATGGTAAACCATAAAGTGAGTTTACTATGGTGTTATACCAGGTCATAAGGGTTAGATCCTCATGTAATATTCAACAATTGTTATTATTTTTATATATTTAAAACCATTAATCTATAAGATTGGAATACATTTCAATGTGGAATTATTTTACTTGAAAAAGACAAGAATTATATTTAAATATTTTTAGTAATTCAATGTGTTCCCTCTCCCTCCCATATAATAGGGAACATATTCACATGACATATTAAATATTTTTAGGCTTATTCCTATGAAAATTTGAACACAATTACCTTCATTGCTACATTACCTTAATCCCAGATCCCTCCTTCTTCTCACTGAAAATATATTTCACTGATTAAGGTGTTAGCCAAAGGAGTTCTCTCAAACAAGAGGTATAAATTATGATTTATCATACATTATCCATTTTCGAATGAAATTGTCCAATATAATGACTTATTTAATATAGATATTTACAGTATTTATGATATATTTATGATTTTGTAATGAGATGAGATTCTTTATCATCATTTCATTATTTTAATAAGAAAATTATAACACCGTTCAAGTGTATGTACGAACTACAAAATCCATAAGTAGTTTAAATTATTATTCATTTTCTACCACTTTCATATTATTTTAAATATTTGTATAATTAATATATATATATATATATTACAATTATGGGGATTTTAGTTATATGATCAAAATAAAAGGACTGGAATAACCGAAAAAAACAATCCTCAAATCTGAAATAGTTAACAACTAGGATTGATAATTTCAATAAATAAGTAATAATTATTTCACGATGAAATTTAATAAATTGACCATATATTGTTATAAAGATATTAATAAGGTACATTTATTAAATTTTCCTGAATTTTAATTTATTTTAAAGGAGGATTCATCCCTTATGATGAAAGGAATACATGAATTAATAGTTTTACATTAAAATATCATTTTTTCGGGAATGTTTATGCATAAATAAAAGATATATAAAATATGTGACATATCTATAAAAAATAAAATTATTTTTAATCCCAAATTTTTTTTTGAAGAAGTAGTTTTTTTGTTTCAATTTAACTCTGCTATATTCTAAATATACTGAAATAATGTTTTAAGGGGAAAATTATGGTATTTCTCTCCTTGGTCAGGAGTATTTTCTTTCAATATTCATATATTATTTAATATGTATTCATAATGTTTTTTATATTCACAAATTATATATTTAATTAAAATTTAATAATTTTTTCTTATTATAAATTTGTTATAGAAATCTTATTAACTTTTCCCTTAATTAGAGATTTCACCAAATATGTAAATTAAATCATTGTTCTAACATATTCATTATGAATGAATTTTCCCACCTCCATGAATATGCTATACTTCTAGTCTTACTTTAAATGTATTCATGTATCTTTTAATAGAAGATATTATCCTTTATATTTTAGGGATTATTACATTTTAAATAAGTGATTTCAAAATGAAAATGGTATTCACCTAACGAAATGATTAAGTAGTATTTAAAATAAAATTGTCATATATGATAACATACTTTGATGTCACTTATTATTAACATGGGATATATTTATATGATTCTACCATTATTATTTATGTTGATGGTTTTTGTTAATGATTATGAAATATTTATGATATTCATATTATTTTCTTATGGGTTACATAATGATGTAATGATAAATGTTTTCATGATCGTGTGTCATACATGTGAGTGGATTGTAATGACACAGAATTTCCAGGAATTGTTTTTAAATTAGATTGGAATTTTATGAGTCTGTGAAAATTTATGGAACTGGATTCTGAGGCCCGGTGTGCTCGAAATCAATTTCTGATGTTTTGTTTGGGTACGTTCATTAAATTTATGTGCGGGTTTTTATAACTTTTGAACCAGTGCTAGGAATTGAGACTTGAGGGCACCACTAAGCTCATATCACTGATATTATCATAAATAGACTTTCACCTCGATGGATGTTGTTTGAGAGTAAAATATCGTTTTTTTCATGAATAAATTAAATAAAAATAAGGTTGTGTAAACATTATTTTTAATTTTTTGTTAAATCCTCCATTTTGATGTTGGAGGTGGGGACCACCACACAATAACCTCCCATGAGAGGTTATGGTGGTGGGGCCCACCCATTGTCTACACCTCCTCTTCTTATTTATTGTGGTTGGGACCTCCCGGGGTTAAACCCCCTTGAAACTCCCCTTTAATGGGGAGAAACCCTCCAACTTTCATTAAGTGTAGGGGAGCCTCTTCAACTCCCCAAAACGTAATTTTTGATAAATCCTCCAAATTAATTAAGTGGAGCCAGCCTAATTTAATTCACCCATTTTGAATTTTATATTAAAAAATTAAATAATAGATAAATATAATCTATTATTTTGGTGGGCACTTGACTTTTGGTGGAACATAGGGAGATGTGAGAGCATAGGGCGAAAAGCCCTCGCCAATGAAGAATGAAGAATGAAGAACGCTCCCAATGAAGAGCGATCTACTTCAACCTTCATCCACAGACCCCCTATGACATGGGACGTCTTCGACAGATGCTCCCTTCTCATCGTCATCAATGGAACGACACACGATCTTGGATTGGAAGTGTGTGGTGGATGCGGCGAAACGATGATAACCCCGTCACCTGACTCGCGACTCCGTCAACGAACAATGAAGAAAGGATGGGGTTAATGCTCTATTATTTGTTGCAAATTCTTTTTTTTACTTCAACGAAGAAGAATTGGAGCTGCATGCTATCACTCTAACACGGAGGGTGCAGGCTGAACGAACACGACCCAACACATCCGCCTTACTTTATGGATTTTGACGCTAACCACGACATGAGTCTGGGATGAGAGTTTTTTTTCAACATTGATTGTGGATCGAAGGTGACGTCCTGAGGAGAGTGAGACTACTTCTGGAATAAGAATCTGGCCACCGGAACACGTCTGGTGACCCATGAAAAATTCACCAACAGTTGGAACTGACGAATGACACTACGTGGACGGTCGCGGTGTAACCACGCCACCATAAGACTAGGCCATGACCGACGGGTCGTGGCGGTGAAGTAGTGTTCGGCGGCTCGAGCCATCGGGTTGAAGATGAAGGTGCCACACCTCGTGCGCTACAAGGTGGATCAAGGGGGCCGTTGCCTTGGTCGCGTCGATGGAGGATGAGTGGCTGGCTCTGCCGGTTGTCGGAGGAGGCGCGACGCAACCACACAGTGCGGGAGGTGGCTGGCCGCTCGGCCAGCCGGGAGGAGCGTGATTCGATATGTGGGTCTCTTGTGACACAGATCGATGCCATGTGGTTCCAGTATTGAACCCCTCGGACGGATAAACCATTCGGGAATCCAGGGGCGGGACCTCCCCCTTGGACGTGGAAAGGGTGGACCCCCACGAGCCTCCTTCCACTGGCCTCACATGGGCGGGACCCAGCGTGGGTCAGGACGCCCCCATGGGTCGTTCCGGACCCAGCGCGGGCCAGTCCTTCCTCACAGGCCGGGTTTAACCCATGGTCCGGGTCAGACCCCATTCCGGACCCGAACCCGTTTGACATGTTTCCACTCTTTTTCCAATAACATGAGCTATGGGCGTTCGATTGAAGAACCGTCTGCAGTGACAGAAATATTGGAGGAGGACGGTTATTTTGGTATAGGCAACTCGAGGATTGGACATAGTGGGGAGTATAGACGGGTTCAATCAAACATAAATCCATCCGGGCCCTTGAAACTGAAATGCCAATAACTCTCAGACCGAGTGTCCGATTGACGCACCGTCTGTCACATTGGGTATCTTATGGAAAGAAAGATTTTTTAGATACATCAACTTGGAGCTTCATGGAAGTTGATATATCGAAACATGCCTTGAAGAGAGGACCCTCCTAGAATCAAGTGTGCTTTGTGTGGAAACCCTATGGCTGGATACTCCTTGACTATTGTTCCTTTATCCTGTATGGGTTTGACTGTTCTGACTACTATTCTTGGATCCTGTGTGGGTTCGACAGCTTTGACTACTTTTCCTAGATCCTATGTGGGTTTGACAGCTCTTACTACTGTTCTGTGATCCTGTGTTGGTTTGACAACTCCGACTAATGTTCCTATATCGTGTGTTGGTTCGACAACTCTGACTACTTTTCCTGGATCCTTTGTGGGTTAGACAGCTATGACTACTATTCTTGGATCCTGTATGGGTTTGATAGCTCTGACTTCTATTTCTAGATCCTATGTGGGTTCGACAGCTCTAACTACTATTCCTGGATCCTCTATGGGTTCGACAGCTATGAGAACTGTTCTTGGATCATGTGTGGGTTTGACAGTATTGATGATTTAGTGGATATATTTTATCATCTCTAACACTCTACATAATTTTTATACCCATGTGAGATGATTCAGTAACATTTTGGTTTTCCTCATGATGGATATGGATTACTTGATAACTTAGGTATATGTGTGGGCATATCCCTTAGTGGGGTTATCTATTGATTTCATAATTTTGGTTTATCCTTGTTGGATTTTGTGAGGCCTTGTGGGTCATGGGGTCCCTACTGAGTATCGTTATACTCACCCCTATATGGTCTATGCCCACACCTCATTGTTTTGGATGCAGACGACAGACAATGCTAACTAGGGCTGAGAGTAACATGACTGGATGGTACCTGGAGGTGGACCATACGACAAGTCGGAACATGAATGATATCATTGGACTTGGAGTCCTGAGGAGGTTATCTGTACTAACCCTTGAGGTAGGAATTCCAGAGGATGAACCAGCTACTATTTTTACCTTTCATTAGTTGTATTTTTACTTCCTGTTCTTTGTACTTTATAGTTGGGCTTATATTTATGGCCACTTTTACTTTTCAACACCCTTTTGTTAAATAGTTTACATAGTGTTTTGTATCCAGATGTGTGCTCTATTGTGGGAGTTTTTAGGATTTAAAGGCAATGCCTTCCAAGTTATAGGGACTTATGCCTTTGGTGCTAGTCTCCAGCCCCTGGCCTATGGAAGGCGGGCTTGGGGTAGTCGCGACACGGGCCTCGGGAGACGGGTCGTGACAAATTTGTATCAGAGGAGTCGGTTCTACCGCATGACATATGACTCTGATATTTTCTGTTAATATATAGTGTTATGTGTACTATGTGTGGTTTTCAGTTTAGGGAGTACAGTGTTGGTTCAGCGGCCGACGTATCCATACCCCAGGACCCTGACATCGGATTTTTATGACTCAGTGCACGAGAAAACTTACTGCGTGTGTGTTTTCAAGAGTTTTCTTTATCATATCTTATGTAAGCTCACCAGGTATAACTTATTGACCATGGAACACCTATTTCTTTTCAGGATGATTCCATGAAAACAACAAGCTAGGGTTCCTAGTGTTTTACGCAGAGATATCCCACCGAGCGATGAGGCCTCGAGGCATGGCCCTTTTCCCGCGGAGGCACCAGGGGTACCACTCCCCGTTGGTCCGCTGATACCACCAGCCCTAGTAGTAGAGATTGAATTCCACCTTGGCGCGTTACACAATTTCCAGAGCTAAAGGCTGCCCAGGTTCATGGGAGAGACGGAACCATAAGCAGATGAGGATTGTCTAGATGCTGTGGTGAGATTCTTTAGATTGGAAGGGACACCATAAGTCCTTATGTTGATCCTTGACTTGAGTATCTATTTCTGATGCTTTTATCGAGGCGCCCACATCCCTCACACAGAGGATGTGCTACTCTTGCCCCGCATTCCATATTTCCAAAGGCATGCAACATCAGCTCATTATTCATGGATGTCTGCTCCTTGATCGAAATGGGATGATGGGATGTCGGTACTTCCTTCCCTGGATTCCTCCTCGAAACTTGTCACCTTGTATGGGACTCCCTTATAGATTAAAAACATGGTTCATTAAGTTTTTTCCGGCACCATATCTTCATAGACACCAGTTAATTATGCCGATCTTGTCAGGACCTTCCAAGGGGTCTGGTCAGGGAAACAACCTTTGGTTAGCAGAGTAGTCACGTTGGGACATCACTAGCGTGTCTTGACTCTAGGGAATTGGCCTGTCTGTCTTATGTCCCTTATCATAGGGCTTCTCGAGGGCATGTAATCCTGAGTCATCCCACATCAAATGAAGGGACTTGTATGAAATAGCCTTGTATTTGTGGTTTTCCTCATCTTCCCATGTTTTACACGGGGCTTCCCGCAAGTTTAACGTCTAACGGAGACAGATCGGACTGATCAAAACACTAGCTAGAGTGGATCAGATTGAGGAACCCTCTAGAGGGAACACCGATGTTAGGGTCAGCATGTGGGTGGCTTCCTGAATGATATGGGAAGAAATGAATTGGCATGATCCCACTGGGATGTGGTGGCTCGGGTAAGAATCATGATGAATGTTGGCATCGGGCTTGGGTCTCGAGGAGACTTCCTATGTATCCCCATGGAATGAAATCAAAGTCTGTGTAGTTCAATTATACGGTGGCACACCTGAATAGGTGACCCGTGAGAATGGATGCATGGATATGACCCAAAGGAAGTAAAACATTTGGGGTAGGGAATGAGCTTCCCGAGACACGTGGACTCGAAGGGGAGATCAGGATGAGACATGGTTGTCGGGCTTGAACTTCATGGAGGGTTCCTACGTATCCCTTATGGCGGGTAATCAAATTCTTCGTAGTTCAGGTGGCCAATACAGTTTAACATCATGCAGGAGGACAACAGATCTTACACCCTGAGGCGGCCCATGGGGACGGAGAACCGACATGAATGGGGACCTGAGGTCCAAATGTATTGGGGCTTACACTCTAAGGAGGCCCAAGGTGAAAATGGAGCCTGGCACACCATCACAGAGATGGTTGAGGCCGGTGGTTTTTCTGGGTTGAACCTCGTGGAGGCTTCTTACATACCATTCCTTAGCACGGATCAAAGTCCCAATAGTTCATGTTGGATGGGGCTTACGCTCTGAGACGGCCCATGTTGATGGGGCATGAACCTCATGGAGGATTCCTATGTACCTTGCCTTAGCATGGATAAAATTCACCGTAGTTCAGGTTGTATGAGGCTTAAACTCTGAGATAACCCAAGGTGATGGGGCTTGAACCTCATGGAGGCTTCCTATGTACCATGCCTTAGCATGAATCAATGTCCCTGTAGTTCAGGATGGATGGGGCATACGCTCTAAGAAGACCCATGGTGATTGTGCTTGAACCTCGTGGAGCCTTCCTTCGTACCATGCCTTAGCACAGTTCCATGTCCCCGTAATATTGGTTGGATGGGGATTACGCTCGGATATGGCCCATGGTGATGGGGATTGAACTGCGTGGAGGCTTCATATGTACCATGCCTTAGGACGGATCAATGTCCCCAAAGTTCGGGTGTACAGTTTAACGTCATGTTGGATTGGGGAATTTGGGAATTACGCTCTGAGACAGCCCATGGTTATGGGGCTTGAACCCCATGGATGTTTCCTACGTATCATGCCTTAGCACGGATCAATGTACCAGTAGTTTGGTTGTACAGTTTAACATCATGATGGATGGGGGAATTTGGGGCTTACGCTCTGAGGAGGTCCATAGTGATGGGGATTACGCTCTGCTGGCCATCGGAGGAGGCGCGACGTCGTATTTGCTCGTGCTCGGCCCAGTCTGATGGGAGATTACCATGTTGGAGGTATTCAACCAAGGGTGTGCTCCAATCAGCAACTACTTTGATTAATGCATCTGAAGAACCTGAGGTTCCTTACGTAGGGGAACCAGTAGTAAGATGGTTTATCCATGGGATGTCATCATCCTTTGGGGTGACGCGAGTAATGACTCTCCGGTGTGCCACATGGATAATCAGATCATCTTGCTCAGGCTCTACAAGTGATGCGGCCAGGCTGGCCAAGGCATCTTCTCAAACATTCTATAACTAAAGGACATGGATAACCTTTGGCTGGGAAGGGAACTGGGCCATTAGCTGATGAGTGCGCTCTAACAATGGTATGAGCTCTAGCTTCCTGACAACATAGTATTCATTGAACTGCTTGATGACCAACTCAGAATCCTCTTTCACAAGAAAATGGGACACATCGATCTCAAGGGCCAGCTCGAGACCAGTGATGAGGGCCTGATACTCTGCCTCATTGTTGGTGAAGCCTTCCGACAACATGAATTATTAAGGCAATACTGCTTGCGCCAGGGTGATAAATATGATTCCCAGACCTACTCTGTTGAGCCTAGGATCATTGAGTATTTTACTAGTGGTGCTCCGGGAGATTCCATCAAAGTGTATCTGCCAACATGGGACGACTAGATCAATTGAGTGGATTGCCTCTTCAGGATAATTAATATCTACGGACTAGTCCGTAGAGGTTGGATGGGTAGCTAGAAATTCATCCAATTCCTGAACCTTGATGGAATTTCGGCACACGAATCGAATGTCAAACTGCGGGACAATCACCACACACCACGCTAGTCGGCTAGTCAACATGGGACAACTCATAATTTACCTCAGCTGGTCTACCCAAGATACCAGATGTACCTCGTGGTGCTGTAGGTAATGTTGTAGCTTCTGCGGTGCAAATACGAGTGCGGGGAAGCTCTTCTTGATAGGGAAGTTTCTGGTCTCCGTGTCGAGGATCATGCGGCTGAGGTAGTATAGGCTATTCTCTATCGCCTTGTTGTTCTTTTGGGCGAGAAGGGGACCGAGAGATCAATCCAGGGCGGTGAAATAGAGAATCAGTGGCTTCCTGTAGATGATTGGCATCATGAATAGAGGTTGGAGAAAATATTTCTTGATTTCCTCAAAGGAAGACGAGCACTCTTCATCCCATTCATAGGCATAGCCTTTCTTTATGAGCCGGGAAAAGGGGTTACACATTCCAGCCAGATTCACAATGAATCGGCGTATGTAGGCTATGTGTCCTTGGATACCTCGAAGCTCTCGAATATTACTCGGGGGAGGCTTCTGGCTGATGGCCTTGATCTTCTCTGGGTCGATCTCGATGCCCCAGTACCAGATGACAACGCCAAAAAACTTCCCGGAGGTGACACCAAAGGCACACTTCAACGGGTTTATCTTCAAGTGGTGGGAACAAAGGAAACCGATCACTTTTTCAAGGCCCTCGAGATGGTCCTGGCACTGGTGAGATTTGACCACCAGGTCATCTGCATAGCATTTCACCAATGTTCCCAGAATTGGCTTTAATATGCGATGTATGGCCCAGTGATAGGTGGAACTGGCATTCTTCCAGCCATAGGGAATAACCTGGTAACAGAATGTACCTTGGGGCACCCTGAAAGTGGTAGAATCCCCATCCTTGGAGGCCATTGAAATCTGATTATATCTATAGTATCCATAAATGAAGTATAGGGATTGGTACCCTACCGTAGCGTCAATCAACAATTCTGTCACTGGAAGGGGAAAATCATCTTTTGGACAATGGCGGTTGAGATCACGGAAGTCAATGCAGACACTGATCTGCCCGTTTTTCATCTTAACTGGAATAGTGTTGGCTAAACACTTAGGATACTGAACCTCTTTGACTAAGTTGGCTTTGATAAGATTGTCATCATTGGCCTCGAATATGGCACCGTGAGACGGATGCATCTTTATGGGAGGCTGCTTGAACCCGCGATGGTTTGCAGGGAGACTGAGGTTGTGGACGAATACTTGAGGATCCAGTCCTTGCATCTCGTCGTAACTCTGGGGAAACACATCACGATGTTGTTTGAGGAATTATACATATTGTTGCTGATCCTCGAGGGACATAGCAGAGCTGATCAACGCGGGTCTTGTATCGGCCTTGCCTCCGAGGTTCACATGTACTAACTCGTCGACCATGGATGAGATGCCTCCCTGAAAGGAAGGGGGAGAGTCCTATAGATATTCTTCTCCACACATGGAGGGATCCTCTGTATGGGGAGCTCCTTCGAGCTATCAAACCCTGATGGGTTGTTGCTACCCGCTTATGTGGTCGTGGTCATTGCATCGAGGCACTCTGGAGCCGCTGAGACCATGGCTATGAAGGCTGTCGACCCAATCCCATCTGGTCTTCGTCCTAAGGGGCCACACTTTATAATATCAAAGCAGTAGTGGTGTATCGGACGGATCTGACATATACCAGCCTAGTGAAATAGACAAGTGTGATGGACTATTGTTTCAATGAGCCAGACGTCTTGATACCTGACGAGAGTGGGAGGCTCCGAGATCATTGGATCCTGGTTCGTATAAGAATACGAAGTGATCCTCTCACACCTCCTAGACATGGGTGTGTGGTTCCCCCTTATCCCAGAAATGATGAATCACAGCCCCATATCAGGGTTTGTGGCCTCTAGCCGATGGATCTGAAATACATAGGCATCATTCAGGCCTGTCCAAGGGTCAGTCGTAGCGGCAACGGGCCCAACCTCACTTGCCTGGACTTTCTTATCCTTGCTCTTGTAAAAATCATCAACCAAGTAGCGGGCTTCGCAAGAGGCGAAAGGAGCTGCATCACCCTGGAGTATGCCTAATCGACCATTAAGGGAGTACTTGAGGCATTGGTGATATGATGAGGGGAAGGTCACATGTAGATGGAGCCCTGGCCTACCCATTAATGCATTGTACGCAGTGTCCTATGAGACAACCATGAATTCAGTACTGACAGTTAGGCCACCAAACTAGGTCTTTAAGCAGATCTTACTGACCGGGGTATGTTCTATCCTATCATATCCCTAGATCCTTAAATCATAGGGATTAAAATCATCCTCGGATAACCCTAGCATCCGCAGTGTCCGTGTCGGGATAAGGTTGATCTTGGATCCAGTGTCAACAAGACAGCGACGAACCTCCACGCCATTGAACTAGCCAGTGATATATAGGGGGCGGATGTGCCCCGTTATGTGAGGGTCTTCATCTTCACTCTAAAATGAGATTACGACCTGACACACAACATTATTGACTACTTCAGCATGGAAGGCATCTGCCGCTGCTACCTCTGTCTCAAACTAGAATGGGATTATTAAAGCCTCAGCGAATGCTTCACGCATGTCCAGCTACAGGTGAAGGTCTTCAAGGATGGAGAGACTTTCTGGGATAATGGAAAGGTGCTTCAAAACATCATACATTTTCACCAAGCATGAACTTCTTCTTACAGGAGGTCGCTCTACGACTGGAGGCATGGAGGACCCTACAGGTTGGACCGGAAACTGACTGGTACTCGGGACATCCTACTACTCACTAGTCCAAGCTCGTAGAGTAGCATCTGGATGAGGACTGGGTGACTGAGATTTTCCTATAGCAGGGCTATGCTGGTCATGATATGGCCAAAGTGGATCTACCTCATCCAGTAACACAAACGGTCGTGGATGAGGGCCAGTCGACACGAGATGAAAAGGCTGTGCATGCTGAGTTCTGCGTTGGACCTGATGTCTGGTGTCAGTGGAATGCACGACCTGGCTGGAGGTGCTAACTGGCATGCCCTGGTGCCCCATGTGGCTGCTGTTCCGCTGACATTGGAATCAGCTGGGGACATTGGTGAGGTTCGTCTGGCACTCGCCCTCGTCGGCAGTCATATAGAGATTTACCAACTCGATGGTGTTAACCGAAGTGTACCCTTGACTGTCACTTGACGAATCATCCCCCACTGGGAGGATTTTGGGAGGTATTCTAATCTCTGGGGGCATGAAGTTTCCAAGAGTGCAGGAGGACGATGACATTGGCGGGGCATGCTGCTTCTTCTTGCGTCGTCGATGCTTTCTCTTTCGGGAAGAGGCCGACTTAGATGATGAAACAAAAGTTGTGGCCACAGCTTCTGAAGGATCTGGCTGATTCAGGAATTCACGGATAATGCCATTGGTTTGGGTGACCATCCTGTAAGCCATTCAGCCATTATACATTCGGGACCCGCAGTCAGGAACCTGCTACCACACACCTCCATCGTCGCTACTGCTATCTGATTTCACAAAGACACCCACCACTTGTGCTGGGGCTGGGCCCAACCTGACTATGTTGTTATTAATCTGTTCTTTGACCCAGCCCTTGAACACATGAAATTTCTTAATAGTGTTCCCCAAGGTCTTGTGATGAGGGCAGTAGTTGGGGTGATCAGTGAGATGCACGTATTCCGGCTTCTGGCACTCGGGTAGTCACATGATTCTCTTCTCTAAGTCACTACAGAAGTAGCTGATGACATGATCCACGTCGACCAAGTAGGTCTAATTCCTTATGTCTAGAAAGGGGGATCTAGGAGACTCACCCTGGCGGGGGGGGGGGGGGGAGGAGCCTGCCGAAGGGGCGGAACATGATTATCTCACCTAGGCGGCGACATCACATTACGGGGAGGCACCTGCCGATTCTGGGGAGGGTGCTGCTGGGCAGGAAATTGTGCCCGTGGTGGAGGGACTCTACGAGAATGCGGAGCGAGCTCTACTGGTAGAAATTATAGCTGCCTAGGGGCCTCTATCTGGGCCATGGTGGCAAGTTTGAATCTTTTGGTTCTCATTGCTGGAATTGCAGGGGCAGTAGGCATGCCTGACCAGCCTGTTGTAGAGCTTCCTCGAGGTGTTGGTCCTTATCCGAGATGTCTCAGAACCCTCCAGGATAATTCTGAGTGATCCGGGAGGGAACTAGTTACATCTTGATATTAGCCCCACACATCGTTAGTAATTTCTCTAGAGTCAGCGGGATGTCAAGGGAGTATGTGAGCCCCTTCCACCGAGCGATAAAGTCTGCGACTAGCTCCTCCGACCTTTTATTGCACATGAAAATGTCTGTGATTTTCTTCTTATGGGTGGTAGAGATGAACTGGTAATTGAACTACCTATGAATGTCCTATCAGCTAGTCACAGATCCAACGAGGAGCTAGTTGTACCAAATGAATGTTGACCCCTCCAACGTCTGAAAAAAGAAACAAAGCATTGCGACATACTGTTGTACTGGAGTCCCTAACATAGGCTCACTCCTCGAATTGAAGTGGTCCCGGTGTTTCGGCACGTCCCCCGTCATGTTAAATGGATAGAAAGTGGGATTTTAGAATCCTAGGGGCCCCAATATGTCATCCACCCATGCTGTTTATGGCTTTCCATCTGGTGGGACAACCACTTGTCTCGTTTCCAAAGATTCCAGGTGGGAAATGAGCACTGCCATCAGATCTTCTGGATGGGGTTCCCGGTCCTAACGAGGATCCCGAACCATTATCACATTTCCGAGCTTTTCAATGCGGTAGCCGAGCTCAACAACTCGTGGAGTGGCATGTGGGGCGACCCTTGGGGAGGCTGGAGGATCCAGGATGGGGTTCCCTGGGTGGTCTCGACATTCAGGAGGGATCGACGAGACATACCACACCTTTTTTCCATGGGCTTCGGCTTCTGCCCTGTCAGCGAATATGGAATGATCAGGGTTTCCTGGGAGAATCTCAGTGAGGGTTAACTATTCCTGCCCCTATATCCCTGGCCAAGGATCCTCGTATTGGTGTCGCTGATCTGCAATGCACTCGTCCATAATTTCATCGACTAACTTCTTCTGCACGGTAAGCTCCTAATGCAGCGCGGCCTTCTCGGGGTCCTCTTCCATCTTCTGTACTAAGGCCGATGGGTCGGAGTGCTTGAAAACTCTGACATTCTATTTGACTTTACTGAGATTCCAACTCAATGCCAATGAATCGGTGGGTGGAGGGGGACCTATGAGGTTCCTCTACTGGAGAGTAATGCTTTTTGATGGGTCCAGTGATAGCACATCCTCAGAGGGACACCACCATCGAAAAGTCCCAGCTCATTCAACTCTCCTGTCAGATCAGTCATATTGACTGCCACTCTTTTTGGGGGCATGCCCTCACTACTTCCAAGTGATTCAGGTTGTCAGTGAATCATATTGAAGAGGAGCACAACATATTGTCCCCAGCCACATACTTTCGCGTGGGGGGTAGTCTCTTCGACAACATTGCAGAGTACTTGAAAACTCTGAACGCAGTTCCGTTAGAGTGTCCTCTTGTAGAGACCCATATCTTGACGTACATATACATTACATTACTTTTTTGTAATACTTAATACATAAAAAAACAGACACACAAGGACCGTAATAGTTTAGTGTCTTTGTAAACTCGGAATATAATCTTCTAATCGTGGGAAAGATCTTCAACATCTCCCATAAAGATCTTTCCCTTTGATTTTCTTATCTAAAACCTTTCTTTATATCCTACGGAAAAGAAATCATATAAAAGGTGATCTCAAATGCTCAGTAAGGGTACCATGGAGAAAGTAAAACAACCCATATACATTTGGACATAAAAACATGAACATAATGTTTAAACATCGAAATATTGAGAAATGACATAAAACATGGCAGTACGTAAGGCATAAATCATAATAGAACATCAATCATGATAAAATAGCTTCGGAATAAAACTTGTAATTGGGGAAAAACATTAATCACATGATATGATTTCCATGGTAGCCAAGGCATTGCTGCCAAGACCATCTTAGTGGACAAAGTCCCTTTCTGAATCGAGTTCACTCCTCGTTTCAGTCCTGTAACACTGAACCGGATTAACTTACAATTCCAGCCATGTCTATCTCATGAGATATAAATCTTTACCCAATGCATTGGAGGGATATATATGTCCCAAAAATCTCATAATGAAATCATTCTTAATTGTGCCACAAAATAAACATACATCATTCATAATCACCCAACGAATAAACTGGGTTTCATAAACATCATCCCATCATCACATAATCCATATAAAAGAAATGGATATCATTTCATAATATGAAAAGTGAAACCATTTAAATAATAGAGACAGTAAACATGAAACATACACATATGAAATAATGTCATCTTATATGGAAAATGGTTTTGATAAAACATTTGAAATGAATTCTTGAGGAAAATATCGTTTCTTCTTCAAAACCATTTTCTATTCACAAAATTCCATGCCCTTTTAAAATAAAATTATTTTGTTGAAAATTTTCATAAAATATTTTAGAGTAAGAATCATTAAAATGAGGCGTTATGAAACCGTAAAAATCCATTCATACCGTATAAGATAAAAATTAACATTCTTCTCGTACTTTTGTTGGAAAAGTCAAAAAGTACCTCGTATGGTAAACAAAAAAATATTTCTTACATACCATGTAGAAAAAGTCAAAAATGGGTAAAAATGAATTTAAACATACATGAAAACATTTTTAGAAAACATTTACATGGATGATAACAATAACCCCAGTATATACTTACTTATAAGCAATCTCAGATAAAAATGAGATTTGCCAAATTATCCCTTACATTCGGTCTGATATGCTTCGTACGTATCCAAAACTCCATATAATGATTTAAATAATGTCATTGACTTATTAAATAATCATATTCATTGTTATTAAATCATATATGGTTCACTTATGACTTTATATTACCCGTTCTTTTGAAAATTTCATGTCAAAGTAGTGTTTTGGGTAAAATGTTTTATTTATCGTACGTGTTTGGACTTGTTGTTCTTGATATTATTACCAATTATATCATGATTTAATTATTTAAAGATTGTAAATCATGATATATATATATCATATATATTCTGTATACAAAAATATGTATAATATATATATAAATGAAATGAAATACACCGTTCATAGAGACGGTAGGCCGTACGTACGCATGAACGTTGTTTTCTTTTCCTTATTGACTTGAATGGAAGTAAGTAAATGAAATATATATATATATATATGTATGTATGTATGTATACATAAATACACTAGCTTCATTATATCATATATTTCTTTATTATTCATTATATATACTTTATAATCATTCTTGAATGGTTATTCATGGAAAATGAATTTCATCGCGTTCGTGGAGATGGTAGTCAGTACGTACGCTGGAGCGATGATATCATTCCCATGATCGTGGAATTCTATTGAAGTGTATGTATAATATTAAAGAATCAATATCACTTTACAATAACAATATATAGTTATTTATTTACACCATTATACCCATCCATGTAAGGTGGTGGTCGAAAACAGATTACACCACGATGTGGAGACGGTATTCTGTACATACGCACGCACGGTGATTTTGTTTTCCATAGGATGGATAGAAAGTGAAATAGGGTTATTTAATATTTATAATATCATACCATTATATGATTGATACTGATGTTATTACTTCATAATGAAACAACTAATGAAAAGGAAGTAGAAGAGGAAAAAAAATTGAATGAATCGGTAGCGGATATTACCTCTTGTTCGACATGCCTCTTTGAAACCTCCTCTTAGGGCACTAAAATTGGTCTTTGAAGAAGACCAGAACCTCAATAATATGACTAGGGAAGTGAATAAGAGAAATTGGTGGGGTTTGTCTAAGCATTATGGCTCAAAGTGGTGTGAGGAGAAGAGGGAGGAGGTTCCCTTTTATAAGGGAGGAGAGGGGTACCTTTAGAAAAATTAAAAATATTATTTTATTATAAAGTCATATTCAGTTTTTAATAGCTCCAAATTAATTTATTTCGAAGCTAAGGTTGGTATGGGTCAAAATAATCTCATCCAATAGAATTTGGACAAGTTTTGGTTACTATTTTAACCTTATCATTTATATTTAACTCTTAGTTAAATGTTTTATCTTTTACCATGTCGTTTTTGTTTTCATACACTATATGGTTAATAAACATATTATAATAAGCTAAACTAACCTAAAGTGGTTCATTATTAATATATATATCCTTATCTAAGTCATTTTGCGATCCTTATATTTTTAGGAATAAAATTACAATTGATAATATAATATTTGTTTTAAAAACTATTTTATGTCAATTTTGACACTATTTGGTACTTCAATTTTTTGAAAATCTTAACAGAATGATTAGTTCAAAAAAAGTTAATTAAATCAATACTAACATGTCATATTAATCTATACAATTAGTTTAATTCATAAAAAGTCTAAAATTACATTTATTTGGGTATATATAACATCAATTATGTCAATATTTCATTAATAAGATAATTATTGCTTCATCATTGTGTCATAAATAAATTAAATCATTTAAAGTATAACAATTATAAATAAAATACCATTATGTAGGTGATCTTTTTATTTTTCTAATGAATATTCATAGTCGAATTTATCTTATGTATAACCATATATTAAAAATGTTTTAGTTATTAAACATTGATTTTTTTAACTATATTAACAATTCATTAAATAAAATAATATCAAATGTCCTAATCTAATCCATGTGGGCCTAAAAGGTCATATTTTATTCATAAGGTAGTTTTTGGTCGAATTACACTTACCCAATAGAATTAAGACATGTGTTAGGGTAATAATAATATCATTTTTAACCTTAATTACCACATTTACTTTTAATTGTGGAAAAAAAGTAAAAAGTTACTATTCACCAAAAATTATTTTCATCTCATTGACCCACATTTTAGTCATTTATATTTACCATGTGTCTCGGATTTTTTAAATTCCACTCACAGAAGCGGTAAAATAATGTTTTATGTAAATTTGCAAATTCTCCTAGGAGGTGGGTAAAAGACGGTGAAAACTTCAATAAAATTTTTATATATATAAAATTATTAAAAAATGACTCCAATGAATTACTTTGAACATATATAGTTATTATGTATCAATTTTGACCTAAAAAATAATTATTTAAATACAAAGTCGGTTTTTAAATAGTAACCTAGTGTTTTCACTATTCATCAAAAATTTACAGTTTCCAGAAAAATACAAACAATTCACCCTAGGCTAATTTCGATATTTCGAATCCTTAAATGAGTCCATTTTGAATGAGAAAATTTATAAAATTCCAAAAATTGGGTATTACTATTCATAACAGCTAGTTAATAGTATGATTATAATAATATCTCGTTTAGTGAAACTCGGTATTGCGTACTACACATGTTATCGAAGAATGTCTTGATTCCATGTTATGCATGCCAAGTCAGGGATGCGTGTAGTGGAAGCTCTGTTTGGTGTTGCATATAACATTATCAAAAGGTATTTCATTTGTGCATTAAAAAATTTCTATTATTAATGTTGCGTAGAATAATTTCTACAAATCAAACTTGATGTTGTGTGTAACAGTTGCCAAGAATAGTGTTTCGTATACTGCAAGCTAATACGGTGTTGTGTATAGTACAAACTAATCTTGGTTTAAAGTAGAAAAATTAAAAAAAATATCTCATAAAATCTAAGGCTGTTACATTCTACCCCCTTAAAATGAATTTCACCATCGAAATTTGTTGGGGTTATAAATGCTTTTCTACTTGAAAGTTTCTTTAATTGAAACCCATATCTTAAAACGGTATAACAAAAATTATCTTTAAAAACTAAAGTATGAAACTTAATGGTAACCCAAATTAACTCATCACTGGGTTTCCACATAGGACAACATAGGTGAAAATATGGATATGGAAGAGAAATCTAACCATCATGTTCTGATGGAGAGTGGTTGAGAACATGGCTATGAAAAAGCCAACTATCACAAATCCATAAATTTGAGATGATCTAAGGTACCATCTGATTCATTAGGTATGAGTGTACTAAACCAACATTTTTGGTTTCCAAGATCATTTCCCAAACATTGATGAACTTTTACATAATGCGAAATACTTACTTAATTATATTGTAATATCATTGTTGGTCATCTCATGAAAAATTTCCACTTCATATATATTTAATGAAATGAATCTGAATTTTTCATTCATGATGTGTTAGAAGATCATTCGATAGAATGATAAGTCATCACATATGTTTTTATTACAAAAAGGTTAGCATAAGTTATTAAATATACATAATTCCATATATGGTGAGATTAATCGTATATGATTCCAACAATGGACTTATACTAAATCTATCATACCGCTTAACAAAATAAAACTAGTTTCTACTAACCAGGGACTTCCTGTAGGCCAGTGGTATGCAATAAAGGCATGTCGCACTTTTGTTGTGGGTTCGATTCCCACATCCTTGTCTGACGCGACAGGTAGTCGCCCATCCAGCAAGTTGTCTTTTTTCTAAAAATACATTATTATAACATTCCATAAATAATATTGAAAAAAGTTCTATCCTTAAACAATTCTATCTGATGTCTAACGTAATCCATTCCAACCTTTAAGCTTATCAAAAATACTTCTGTCCAATCTTATAGTATAAAGAAAATGATTACTAGAAAGGTCACATAATAAGAACGTGAATACCATCATTTATCAGATGATATATCTTGTTGGTCACATTCCAAACATGTGAATTCCATAATCATGTATTCTCTTGAAAAATTAATACACATTCATCCTTAGTGAAAACATGGATGCAGCTAAAAGTTAACTCTTTCCACATACAAAAATCCCAAAAATTCTATATACTCAAACCATGATATCACATAGTCCTTATATAAATCATAAGATCATGAATACAAGAAAATATATTATTTTCTCCTTATCCGCATATCATATTCCTTCAAAAAAATATCTGAATAACTATCCATGGTTTCCAGTACCATTCAACATATACTTTCAAATAATTTAGGAAAAAAATAGTGTAACAATCCTGTGATGATTCTTTATTCCGTAGTACCATTAACTATACTACATAACTCTTGGTGAACATACAATCATTCCACTACCTTCTTAAACAACTGACTATGCTTCAACACTTCTTTCATCTCATATATCATTTGTAGTCTCCTCATCACCATCCACATAAATACTACACATATGACCATGCTGATTCTGTTCATGAGATTTTCCCTTAGCGCATTGGATTGCATAATGCCCATACATTCCATATTTAAAACATCTAATCATTGTTGATGTCATAGAAATACCATTATCCTTCTCCATGGTGTTAACTGAACCTTTTCCTTTGCACTTACTGGGTTTGTGTCATTCTTTTCTGCACCCAAAGCATCTTCCAGTTCCTTTGAAACATTCTTTTTGATTCCTCTTCCCACATGATTTACATGAGGGGAATTGAACTTTCTTTCCTCTATGATCATCATGAAACTCCATCATTATCTTATTAACTGAGTTGGGATACTTACCAAAGTTGAGATTATTGGTCATAATATGAGATTTATGATTAGGCATAATAACGATGTTTGGACTTCCAGATCCAATTTCAATTGGCTACTCATGAAGAATATCATTCCATTGTCCATCATATCCTCCATTATTGTGAATCTTCCTATTTCCAGCCATTTTCTAAAACCCAAAAAGAATAGTGTGAGAGTCCAAAATCATAATAAATGGGGATAACCTTAAATAGCTAACATCTTAGGTTAAATTCTAAGATCATTACTATAATTCTAGGACTATAACCTATACATACACTTAACCTTAGGGTCATCCCTTGACATACCTTAGAAATATCTCTAGGGATTTCACTAAAGTTTTTGCGTCCTAGTTTCCCAAGGTTAACTAAAGCTTTCCTCTGATACCAAATGTAGAGACCCAAAGCTTGACATACATAGATATTACATTACTATTTCAGAATAATTAATACATAACAAAAACAGACACACAAGGACCGTAATAGTTTAGTGTCTTTGGAAAATCTGAATATAATCTTCTAATCGTGGTGAAAGATCTTCAACATCTCCCATAAAGATCTTCCCCTTTTGTTTTCTTTCCCAAAACCTTTCTTTATATCCTAGGGAAAAGAAATCATATAATGGTTGAGATTAAATGCTTAGTAAGGTTGTGCATTGAGAAAATAAAAAAAACCAGATACATTTGAACATAAAAACATGATCATAATGTTTAAACATCGAAATCTTGAGCAATTACATAAAACATGGCAGTACATAAGGAATAGATCATAATAGAACATTAATCATGATAAAATAGATTTGCAATAAAATTTGTAATTGTTGAAAAACATTAAGCACATGATATGATTTTCATGGTAGCCAAGGCATTGCTGGCAAGACCATCTTAGTGGACAATGTCCCTTTTTGAAACGAGTTCACTCCTCGTTTCAGTCCTGTAACACTGAACCAAATTAACTTACCATTCCAGCCATGTCTATCTCATGAGATATAAATCTTTACCCAATGCATTGGAGGGAGATACAGGTCCCACCCATCTCATAATGAAATCATTTTTACTTGTGCCACAAAATAAACATACATCATTCATAATCACCCAACAAATAAAATGGGTTTCATAAACATCATCCCATCATCACATAATCCATATTGAAGAAATGGATATCATTTCACAATAAGAAAATTGAAACCATGTAAATCATAGAGACATTAAACTTGAAAAATTCAAATATGAAATAATGTCATCTTATATGGAAAATGGTTTTGATAAAAACATTTGAAATGAAATCTTAAGGAAAATATCCTTTCTTCTTCAAAATCATTTTCTTTTCCCAAAATTCCATGCACTTTTAAAATAAAATTATTTGTTGAAAATTTTCATAAAATCTTGTAGAGTAAGCGTAATGAAAATGAGGCATTATGAAAGCGTAAAAATCCATTCATGCCTTTTAAGATAAAAAATAACATTCTTCTCGTACTTTTGTCAGAAAAGTCATAAAGTACCTCGTATGGTAATCAAAAAAAAATTCCTTACATTCCATGTAGAAAAAGTCAAAATGGGTAAAAAGGACATTAAGCATACATGAAAACATTTTTAGAAAACATGTACATGGATGATAAAAATAACCCCAGTAAATACTTACGTATAAGCAATCTCAGATAAAAATCAGATTTTCAAAATTATCCATTACCTTACGTCTGTTATGCTTCGTACGTATCTGAAACTGATGTATAATGATTTAAATAATGTCATTGACTTATTACAGAATCATATCCATTGTTATGATATCATATATGGTTCACTTATGACTTCATATTAACTGTTCTTTTGTAAATTTCATGTCAAAGAAGTGTTTTGGGTCAAAAGTTTTATTTATCGTACGTGTTTAGACTTGATGTTATTGATATTATTACTACTTATATCATGATTTAATTACATCCATAATGTAAATAATGATATATTTATCATATATTTTTAGTATACATAAATATATATTATATATAGATAAATGAAATGAAATACACCGTTTATGGAGACAGTAGGCCATACGTACGCATGAACGCTGTTTTCTTTTCCTTATTGACTTGAATAGAAGTAACTAGATAAAATATATATATATATATATCTAGTATCTTCATTATGTCATATATTTCATTATTATTCATTATATATACTTTATAATCATTCTTGGATGCTTAATCATGGAAAATGAATCTCATCACGTTCGTGGAGACGGTAGTCCGTACGTACGCACGAGCGATGATATCATTCACATGATCGTGGAATGGAATTGAAGTGTATGTATAATATCACAGAATCAATATCACTTTACAATAACCATATATAGTTATTTATTGACACAATTATACCCATCCAAGTAAGGTGGTGGTCGAAAACAGATTACACCATGGCGTGGAGACGGTATTCCGTACGTACGCACGCGCGGTGATTTCGTTTTCCATAGGATGGATAGAGGGAGAAATAGGGTTGCTTTATATTTATAATAACATAAAATTATATGATTTATACTAATGTTATTACTTCATAATGAATAAACTAAAGAAGAGGAAGTAGAAGAAGAAATAAATTTGAAAGAATCGGTAGCAGATATTACCTCTTCTTCGATACGCCTCTTTGAAACCTCCTCTTAGGGCACTAAAATTGGTCTTTGAAGAAGACCAGGACCTCTTGAATATTACTAGGGAAGTGGAGAATAGAAATTGGCAGGGTTTGGCCGAGCATGAAGGCTCAAAGTGGTGTCATGTGAAGAGGGAGGAGGTGCCCTTTTATACGGGATGAGAGGGGCACCTTTGGAAAAACTAAAAATATTATTTTATTATAAAGTCATATTCAGTTTTTAATATCTCCAAATTAATTTACTTAGAATCTAAGGTGAGTATGTGTCTAAATCCTCTAATTAAATAGAATTTGGACATGTTTTGGTTTCTATTTTAACCTTATTATTTGGATTAAAGTCTAAGTTATATATTTTAACATTTACCGTGTATTTTTTGTTTTCTTACACTATATGGTTAATAAAATTACTATAAAAATTCAAAATAACCTATAGTGGTTAATTATTAATATATATCCTTATATAAGTCATTTTTCTGAACCTAATATTATTAGGAATAAGATAACAATTTATAATATAATATTTGTTTTAAAAACTATTTTATGTCAATTTTGACACTATTTGGTACATGGTTTTTTTGGAAAATCCTAACAGAATGATTAGTTCGAAAAAAGATAACTAAATCAATACTAACATGTCTTGTTATCCTATAAAATTAGTGTAATTCATAAAAAGTCTCAAATTACATTTATTTGTGTATTTATAACATCAATTATGTCAATATTTCATTAATAAGATAATTACTACATCATCATTGTGTCATAAATAAATTAAATCATTTAAAGTATAAAAATTATAAATTAACTACCATTATGTAGTAAATCTTTTTCTCTTTCTAATGAATATTTATAGTCTAATTATATCTTCTGTATAACCCTATATTAAAAATGTTTTATTTATTAAACATTGATTTTAACTATTTTAACTATTCTTTAAATAAAATAATATTAAATGTCCTAATATAATCCACGTGGGCCTAAATGGTCATATTGTATTACTAAGGTTGTTTTTGTTCGAATTACACTTATCCAATAGAATTAGGACATGTATTAGGGTAATAATAATATCATTTTACCCTTAATTACCCTATTTACTTTTAACCCTGGTAAAAAAGTAAAGAGTTACTATTCACCAAATATAATTTTCATCTCATTGAAC
Source organism: Viscum album (assembly GCA_963277665.1). Classification (NCBI taxonomy): domain Eukaryota; kingdom Viridiplantae; phylum Streptophyta; class Magnoliopsida; order Santalales; family Viscaceae; genus Viscum; species Viscum album. The sequence continues at coordinate 287,196,835 of OY728166.1, read as the reverse complement.
CACATTTTAGTCCTTGATATTAATCGTGTCTCCCGGATTTTCCAAATACCACTCACAAAAGCGGTAAAATTTAGTTTTATGTGAATTTGCAAATTCTCCTAAGAGGTGGGTAAATGACGGTGAAAAGTTCAATAAAATTTTTATATATCTAAAATTATTATAAAATGACTCCAATGAATTACATTGAATTTATATAGGTATTATGTATCAATTTTGACCTAAAATAAATTTAAATGAAATAAATAATTATTTAAATAAAATGTCAGCTTTTAAATAGTAACCTAGTGTTTTCACTATTCATCAAAAATTTAATTATTTCAGAAAAATACCAAAAATTCCCCCTAGGCTAATTTCAATATTCTGAATCCAAAAATGAAGTCCATTTTGAAAGATAAAATTTATAAAATTCTAAAAAGTGGTAATTACTGTTCATAATGGCTAGTTCATAGTAATATTATAATGATATCTCATTTAGTGAAACTTGGTATTGCGTACTACCCACGCTATCGATGAAGGTATTGATTCCTTGTTATGCAAGCCAAGTCGGGGCTACATGTAGTGAAATCTTAGTTTGGTGTTGTGTATAACTTTATCAAAACTTATTTCATTTATGCATTAAAAAAATCTATACTTAATGTTGCGTATAATTATTTCTACAAAACAAACTTGAAATTGTGTGTAACACTTGAAATGAATAGTGTTTCGTATACTACAAGCTAATACAGTGTTGTGTATAGTACAAACTGATCTTGGTGTACAATATAAAAATTAAAAAGAATATATCTCATAAAATCTCGGGGTGTTACACCTCTGTTGGCTAGGTGACTCGTGGTGTCGGACCACTGGGAGTGTGTCCTGGTCCACCAAGCGGCATTGTTGACCGATGCCTTCGAGGTGCTATTTCCTCCTGGGATAAGTCGCCTGCTGGTGGCGAAGACGAAGGTGAGTCACACATAGGGTCTAGCGGAAACATTCAAAATCCTCCAGGGTGAGTGATTATGGTGTATCAAAATTCGATCCTGCGACCGACCAAAACTTCTAAGGGAAGCGGCCCGCTGCAAGGACAGTCCAGAAGTTCCCTCGCCCAGATCCATGGTCTGGACATTGATTTCCCCACTCGTAAAATGAGGTTGGTCGAGTAACTGGAGGTAGCACTAAGGCAGACCATTGTGATGGAAGGCTGGCCAGCGGAGAATACGTTGAACGGGCTGAATTGCCTCTGAATCGTGGACTGTCCCTTGAGGAGTTCAGCGTCCTGGCTGCCATGTCACAATTGGATGGGCCAGCAACCAGAGCCCCTAACATAGTAGCAGTGTTTACCGGGGGTGGGTTAGGTCCCGACTCTTCCGTCACTGGCTCCCAAAATAGCTCCGAGGAAGACGGTTCTTCTGGAGATGACGGTGGCGACCGCGTTGTCGGCCCCTGGAAGCATTCTAGGGTCTCGTCCCCTGGATATACCATCAGATGGAAGCATGGATCCTGCGGGCTTCGCATTCCGGTAGTATGAGGTGAATGTGCCTCGTTCCTGCCCCGGCCCTTGACTTGGAGGACAGAGGGGAGGGCTCCTGCACTGGATCGTACTCCGCCTCAGAGTCTGAGAAGCGAACGGGACTGATTCCCGTCTGGCCTTTCCCAGGATTCCTCTTGCGGTGACGGCGGCCTGCTCTCCTACCCCTGGATGGTTCTTCAGGGTAGGGCTGATTTCTGACATGGGGTCCTCCAGCTTTGATAGTGCCATGGTAGAGAAAGTCCCCACTTGAGGAGGCCAGGGTGCGAGGTGCACCGAGAAAAATGTCTAAATAGACAAGAGGAGGACCTTCGTGCTGGCGATTGACTGAACATGCAATTCCTCCATGCTCGCTATTCGCGATAGGGGAAGTGACCCCGTACCTAGTGTATTTGGAATGGGAGAGACACCCATACGGAGTGTTTCTGTCACAGGAAAGACCCTCGCCTGGGTTGAAGGTGGAACGGGGAAGACCTCCAAGCCAAGATTGGGAGCAGGGAGGGCCCACACCCTCTGTGGTGGTGGGGCGGAGTGAGCCTCCACGCTGGGCGGCACTGTTGCGGATTGTTCCGCAGCGGCCATTACATGTACTGGCGACCAGGAGAGTAGACCATACCCTCCCATGGGGTGGTTGGGAACTCGATCCGGGCCGGGCGTACTGCTTTCCCTGCTCAACGAATGCAAGGATTTGGAGAGATGAGTTAGCGATGGCTCGGGCCATAGTAGTTGCTGATGTTGACAACCCACAATGAGAATCTTCTTCTGCTCACGCCAGCCACTGGCATCAGGTCAGGTGGACTGAATACAGTGGTGCAGGTTCATGGAATACCTGCTCTTCAGCTCGGGGAACCGGGTGGCGTCGCTGATGCAGCCTCATGGGGGACCTCGCCAGGAGTCCTTCAAGTGGGAATCCAATCGGGTCGGCTCTAATACCTCCAATTTCATCGATGTAGGGGAGGAAGTTGTCGAGGCGCTCTGGGGACAAGGTACTGAAATGATTGAACGTTGGGGTGGGGAGTAGTGGCTCCCTGTGCGGCCCTCGGGGGCCGCATGGACAGTGAGGCGTAGCTGCCTCAAGATTTAGGCATGCCATATCCTTTGTGGGGATGACCCCATCCTCCTCGTACCTACGTACAAGGTCACTGATTACCCTTAACTGGATGATCTCGGATTGTGGGAGGGGGCGTGGGCGCCCAACAGTCATGGAGTTCGTGGCCGTCGTGGAAGAGGTCGAATCGCGCGGGGTAGCCACGTAGATATTTCCCCTGCACTTTCATCGGTAGGCAGGTGATAGAGCTCCGGAGGCAATGACTTGATTCCCGAAGCAGGGTGAGGAACTCATTAATACTACAAGGAAAAGGAATCAACTACCAGTTCCCCAACTCCGTTCCTTATTCTATGGTTGGAAAGAGGGATCCATGATGACAACGTCGCATAACAGAATGCTCAACGTCCTGACTGTCTCGACTTCTGGCGAGTTTCACGTAAGGCATGTTTGGTGGCACCTGGTACTGGATGACGATGTCAGAAGACATGATTATCCACTGATGTCTTCCCCGAATGCTACTATCCTCCAAGACGAAGGGAGGATCTTTACATCGGGTTCACCATTTTTTTGTTTCTGACGCTTTCCTTAGGGAGCACACATCTGTCATAAAGAGGACGCACTATTGTTGCCCCACATTCCTACTTTCCAATGGTAGGATGCATCCGCTCCTTATTATGGGATGTCTTCTCCTTGATCAAAATGGGATTATGGGATGTCGGTTCTTCCTTCCATGGATTTATGCTTGTTACTCGTCACCTAGTCCAGGTCTCCCTCATAAATTTAAAACATGGTTCCTGAAGCTCTTCCCAGTGCCATATCATCATGGACACCAGTTAATTACATCGCTTCGTTCAGGACCATCCAAGGGTTCCCATCCGAAAAGAAACCTTTGGTTAGGAGAGTAGTCACGTTGGGGCATCACTGGCGTGTCTTGATGCTGGGGAATTGGCATGTCTGTCTTCTATCCCTTCTCATAGGGCTTCTCGAGGGAAAAAAAGCCCGAGGAATCCCACATAGGATGCGGATAATTGTATGTCATAGGCATGTATCTGAGTATTTCCTCATCTTCTCATGTTTAACACGGGGCATTCCCCAAGCTTAACATCCAACGAATACAGACCAGACTGATCGGAACACTATCTAGAGTGGATCAGATTGAATAACCCTAGGTAGGGAACATCGATGTTGGGGCCAACACATGGGTGGCTTCTTGAATTCAGTGGAATGGAATGAAGTGGCATGATCCCACCAAGATGTGTTGGCTCAGGTAAGAATCAGGATGAATGATGGCTTCGGGCTTGAGTCTTGAGGAGACTTCCTACGAATCCTCGTGGTAGGGAATCAAAGTCCTCATTCATCAACGATATGGTGGGACACCTGAAGAGATGACCCGTGAGAATGGGTGCATGGATAGGACCTAAAGGAAGTATATCCTTCGGGTTAGGGCATGAGCTTCCCATGACATGTGGAATATAAGGAGAGATCAGGATGAGACATGGGTTTCTAGCTTGAACCTCATGGAGGTTTCCTACGTATCCGCATGGTGGGGAATCAAAGTCTTCATAGTTTAGGTGTCCAATACAGTTTAACATCATGCAGGATGAGAACGGGTCTTACACCCTGAGGCGGCCCATGGTGACCGTGAACCGACGTGAATAGGGACCTGAGGTCTAGATGGATTGGGTCTTACACTCTGAGGAAGCTCAAGGTAGAAATGGGGTATAACACACCGTCACAGAGACGGTTGGGCCCAGTGGTTTTTCGGGCTTGAACCTCGTGGAGGCTTCCTACATACCCTGCCTTAGCACGGATCAAAGTCCCTGTATTTCGGGTTGAATGTGGCTTACGCTCCAAGAGAGCCCATGGGGATGGGGCTTGAACCTCTTGGATTATTCATACGTATCATGCCATAGCATGGATCAAAGTCCCCATAGATCTAGTTGGATGGGGCTTATGCTCTGAGATGACCCATGGTGATGGGGCTTGAACCTCATGGAGGCTTCCAATATACCATTCCTTAGCACAAATCAATTTCCCCGTAGTTCAGGTTTGATGGGGATTACGCTCTGAGATGGCCCATGGTGATGGGGCTTGATCCTCATGGAGGCTTCTTACATACCATGCCATAACAAAGATCAAAGTCCCCGTAGTTCGGGTTGGATGGGGCTTACTCTCTAAGACGGACCATGGTGATGGGGGTTGAACCTCGTGGAGGATTCCTATGTACCATGCCTTAGCATAGATCAAAGTCCCCATAGTTCGAGTGTATAGTTTAATGTCAAGATGGACGGGCGCATTTGGGGCTTACGCTCTGAAGCGGCCCATGGTGATGGGGATGGAACCTTGTGGTGGCTCCCTACATGCCATGCCTTAACATGGATCAAAGTCCACATAGTTTGGGTGTACAGTTTAACATCATGCTGGATGGGGAATTTGGGGTTTACACTCAATGGAGGCCCATGGTGATGGGGCTAGAACCTCGTGGAGGCTTCCTATGTACCATGTCTTAGCACAGATCAAAGTCCCTGTTGTTCGGGTGTACAGTTTAACATAATGCTGGATGGGGGAATTTGGGGCTTACGCACTGAGGCGGTCCAGGTTGTGTCATGGTCGGTGCTCACTCAAATCTCAAGGGAGTCATGCTCAGTATCAGAAACAAGAGGTTGCAGGGACTTGACGATCATGTCACGAAGGGTGCGTCCTTGGGAAGCGAAGAGGGGCTTACGTGTTGAGTGGAACATGGTGTCAGGACGTACTCTAGGATGGAGGACTGAGGGTGAAAAAGCATAGAGGAAGAGGTATTTGGAACCCAAGAGGAGAGGATGGGCCCCATTCCCTGTCATTCCCTCCACTGGCCTTGGCACCAAGGAAGTGATGAGGAGCCAGGGTGCTGCCTCCTGGAGGGAAAGCTAGGGCTTACACCAAGTTGGATGACCTTCCCTGCGGACAAAAACCACTCCAATAAATTACACCTTATGAGGGATGATCCCATACCTATAGAGATGAGTGGGTGTGGAGAATATCCAATGTGGGGGGACCTTGCATGCGAGGCACGAGGACAGATCACCGTTTAACGTCACGTGATGAGGATGAGGTGCACGACAATTTAACGTCCTGCAACTCAGACGAGGTGGGTTGGCTCCAGACCCCTTGGACATACATGACTGGTACCCTCTACCCCTTGTGGAAGGCAGGGAATCAGCAAGGACGTACTGAGGGGGTATTGTGGGGCGAACCATTGAGGGGGCCACATTAGTGTGGCTATGCGAAGAAGCAATAGCCGTTAGTGTTCCCATGCGAAGAAGCATGAGGCGAAGCAACGCAATGGGAAGCATTTTCCAAGGGACCCTGAAGTTAGTTCGTATGTGACGAGAAGGATTTTGGGGAAAACCATGCAAGCTACAAATGCCCGGGGTGCATGGGACACCTGCGAATGACACCCGGGAGAAGGGCATCGGGTGCTCGTGCAAGGGGGGTGCCTGGGGAGTGCTGATATGAAGGGAACCGATGGATTGCATGCAGCATGAGGCAGCGTGAAATAAGGGGATACTAGAGTGGAAATCCTTGGGTTTTCACGAAATTGATGTTACATGCTCGAGACAAAGTGGCTGAGGTTTTGCGTGACTTGAATGGATGGCGCGCAATGGGGGCAGAATTACGCGCAGGCTGCGAGGGCCACACGTAAGGAAAAGTAGCGTGAAAATAGTGCATGTAACTAACGTTCCTATGCGCAATGAAAGGAATCCTGAAGGGGGGGAGACCTTGAGGGGTTTTAGTTTTGTTCTAAGCCAGGGGGATCTCGCGGGAAGGTGGATACCGGGGCGACATGGTGGAAAAAATAACCCTACCTGAAGGCCATATTGTGTGCACGTAGAATGGAAATTTCACGCTTGAGAGGTGGTTCAAATTCTTTAGCCCCCAAAAATAAGCGGGTCACCTTCTATTTACAGGCACCCTGCAGCTCAAAATTTAGGGTTCCATGCAATATTTGTGTGCCCGATTTGGAATCGTGAAATATCAACCTTGCGGGGTGCGTGCGTGAAATTATATCTCGACGGTGCCAGAATGTTTTGCGAATCCTGATCCCTTTCGTGCGGGACATGTTTTTTTGGGCACACCTCTTCTTTTTTTTTGAACCATATCCGGGCACTCTGGACCGAGCCTCTGGGTCTGAAAATGACTTTTCTTTTTCATTTCAGAACATTCCCCGGGACTTACACACTTTTTGTCCCCTATAGTCTCCTTCAAGTAGAAGCTGGTAGATGGTGGATCCTAATGCTCCAGGTGCATGTTGAGGAGACACTTCTCTGGGAGGAATTAGAGAGCCTAATTAGGGCGGAGTTTTTCCGAGCCATCCAACATGTTGTATGGATACAGGAGCAACATTACCTGCAGCATGGAAGGAAGATGGTGGAATAGTACTTGGGGAGGTTCACCGACGTCTCACGCTACTCGAGATATATGGTACAAGAACCATTATCTGGGGCCCAGAACTTCGAGCTGAGCTCTGGTGAGAGATCAAGGCTTTTATGATCTCCAAAAGCATCCCGATGTAGGCAGGGGTGTTGGTGCGGGCCCTCTTAGTGGAGAGTTCCCTTGCAGAGCAGTCACCAGTAGCGAGTCCCACCACCAGACGTCACTTAGTAGAGTCTTCTACAGCCAGTAGTAGACATATTTCATAGAGATCCAAGCTAACTAGGACATTCAGTGGACGACCCCAGGACACAGGTTTAGTTATGTGAGACACATGAGACAGATCCAGTCATACGGGGAACATGCAGTGTTTCACATGTGGCGGTTACGGTAATATGGCTCATGACTTCCTGACCCGCCATTCAGATGATCAGTATATAGTTTAGGGACCTCCCTAGCAAAGGAATAGGTTCGATCGAGTGATTCTACAGGGAGCAGGTGGATGTGGCATACGAGCTGGTCATGCAGCTGGCAATGGACAACATTTTGAGGTGTTACAGGCGCCACCTCCAAGAGGTCCACCCCGACCATAGGGAGTAGGTGGATAAGGGAGATCTTAGCTCCAGGAAGTTGAGGATTATGGTCATGGAACTCCAGATATGATTCAAGGAACAATCTGTACCCATTCCACCGTAGATGTAGTAATTATAGACACAAGTTCCAATCACTCTTTCATTTCCACTGCCCTCTTTTGGAGCTCAGAGATTCCAACGGAGCCGTTGGATCGATCCTTACAACTAGAGACTTCTATATGAGCAGATTCGATGATTATGAACTGGTTCTGGTAGTGTGAGCTTACTCTAGTAGGTGAGATCTTAAAATGGGATCTCCTAGTAGTGGCGTTGAGGCTTTACAACATCATCTTGTGTATGTAATGGTTATCTATAGTCCAATTTTAGATATACTATATTAGGTGCAAAGTGTAGTGTGTCCAAATGGATGAGACTAGGTTTACCTTCACCGGTGAGAAGGGAGCCTTCGCAGCATAGGAATAACTTACCTGGAGGAGGGTTCACCTGATTAATCATCAGTTGGCCCGCCTTACCATTGGAGTATTTGATGTGGAGAGTCCGACTTATCCTTTAGTGGTGGAGCAGTACACAGATGTTTTCCCTGATGATGTCCCAGGTCTACGTCCTCGAAGAGAGGCGGACTTTTGCATTGAGTTGTACCCCAGGATGGCACCTATATCTACACCAGTGTATTGGATGTCTCCCATGGAGCTTTTCAAGCTGCGGGTACAGCTAAAGGACTTGAAAGAGAAGGGATTCATCTGTCCCAGTGTTTCTCCCTGGACATCCCTGATTCTATTCACCAAGATGTCAGAAGGGAGTTTGAGGATTTGTGTCAACTACCGTTTCCTTAACTAGGTGATCGTGAAGAACAAGTACCCACTCCTAAGGATTGAATAACTCTATGATCAGCTGAAATGAGTGTGATGGTTCCTGAAGATAGATCTCAGATTAGGCTATCACCAACTTAGAGTTTGAGACGACGATGTACAGAAGACATCCTTCAAATGTCGATATGACCAGTACGAGTTCTTGGTTATTCCATTTGGTGAACCCAATTTTCCTAGAGTGTTCATGGGACTCATGAACATGATTTTATAGCCACACCTCGATCTCTTTGTTGTGGACTTCATCGACGACATTCTGATCTTCTCGACTACTAAGGAGGAGCATGCCTATCATTTGTAGGTAGTACTAGACACACTCCAAGAGCATTATCAATATGGTAAGCTCTCAAAGTGACAGTTCTGGGTCTGAGAGGTTCAATTTCTAGGACATGTCATATCAGAGGCTGGAGTTGTAGGGGATACAGAGAATATTGAGGAGATACTTCCTTGGGAGCCATCCAGGAGTGTGAAGTATGTACAAATTTTCCTGGGTTTGGATGGACTTTACCCGAGGTTTGTACCCGACATTTCTAGAGTGGCATTACCAATTTGAGCCTTTAATTAGAAGGGAAAAACCTTTGTGTGGTCAGAGAGATGCCGACATAGATTTCAGTAGATGAGGAATAGGCTGACTAGTTCCCCCATCTTGAGGATTCATGAGGAAGGCGTGGGTACGTATTCCACTCCAACGCATCAGGGACCAGAATCAGATGTGTCTTGATGCATGAGTGAGCAGTGATCACTTATAGTTCACGACGACTGTGACAGAATGAGATGAACTATGCTACCCATGACCTAAAAATAGCAGTAGTGGTCTTCGCCTTGAAGATGTGGCAGCACTATCTGATGGGTGAGCGTTTTAACATTACTCTAATCACAATAGACTCAGGTATATCTTCTCATAGAATAACCTGAACCCGAGACAACAATGTTGGCTTGATTTCCTTCAGGACTATGACTTTGAGATAGAATATTCTCCTGGAAAGGGGAACGTTGTTGCAGATGCACATAGTAGAAGATCTGGTATATAGCTTCTAGGTGAGGCGACATAGCAACTGGATACTTTATAGATATCCATTGGGGATAGAAATAAAGAAAAATTCCTTCAGTCATTTACAGTCACTCCCTAACTTCTTCAGCGATTCAGGGAGGCAAAATATGGGGATATTGATTGCGAGACACAACATGTTCATATATCCATAGGGTAGGCATCTAATAGTTTTTTTGAATGTGGGGTGCACGTCATCCTCTTCAGAGGACGTACCATGGTACTAGTGTCACTTCAGGAGGAAGTGTTGAGGGAGTTTCCCACATCCCCTCTAGTGGTACTTCCTAGAGTGGCAAAGATGTACCAGGACCTTTGATGACAACATTGGTATCCAGGTATGAAGAAGGCAGTAGAAAAGTTTGTCTCTTGGGGCCTCACTTGATAGCAAGTGAAGGAGGAGCATCAGGTTCTAGTAGGCTTGGTGCATCATATTGAGGTCCCAGATTAGAAGTGGGATGGTATATCCATGGACTTCATGATAGGACTTCCATGTACGTCCAGGGGTCATGACTCAATTTGGGTGATCTTTTATCGACTCACCATGTCGACCAACTTTCTGCCGATTAGAGAGAAGGGTTCAGTAGGGATCTTGGGATTCCTCTATGTGAAATAGATTGTGAAGATACATGGAGTACCTTCTGTTATTGTCTCAGATCATGAAACACATTTTACTTCCCGGCAATGGATGGAGTTGAAGGAGGCCTTCGGGACACTGGTTCTCCTGAGCACCGCCTTCCATCCTCAGACAGATGGCCAGACTGAGTGGACCATTCAGACACTTAAGGACATGATCCATGCTTTTGTCCTCTACTTCGGTCACCACTTGGAGGATCACTTAGCTTTGGTGGATTTTTCATACAATAATAACTATCACAGCACCATATGGATGGAACCTTTTGAGGCGTTATACGGGTGACCTTGCAGATCCCCCTTGTGCTGGACTGACCCAGGGGAGTCAGCACTGGTGGGACCAGAGATGGTGCGAGCAACCATGGAGAAGGTGTAGATCATACAGGAGCAGATGAAGACTACACAGAGCAGGCAGAAGTCGTACGCCTACTAGAGACGGAGACCTCTGGAGTTCGAGGATGGAGACCACATCTTTTTATAGGTCTCACCTCAACGAGGATTACAGAGATTTGGCCGAGGTGGAAAGATATCTTCGAGATTCATCGAACCTTTTCAGGTCTTTAGCAGAGTTGGCAAGGTGGAATACCTCTTAGATCTTCCACTTCAGTTGCACCGGGTGCACGAAGTCTTCCCTTTATCCCAACTATGGAGATACATGCATGACCCTTTTCAATCATCGACCATGGAGAGTTGGATGTTGATGATGAGGTGACTTTTATGGAGGTTTCAATGAAGATTGATGATCCATAAGAGCAGGTCCTTTGTGGATGGATGATACCTCTAGTGCACGTTCGCTGGTAGCATGGGAACCTCCAAGATAGCACATGGGAGTGGGAGGCTTAGATTCATGCCTAGTACCCCCACTTGTTCCCTTAGTTCGAGTTTTAGCCTATGTGGACGTAGATCCCAGATGTGGGGAGAATGTAAAGACCCATATTTCTATTTATTTTTCTAAAATTAAATGAGAATTTTACAAGTATACATAAATTTAGGGTTCCTGATTCCGAGGCTTGGTGTGACTGGAATCAATTTCTGAAGTATTGTTCAGGTACGTTTAGTAAATGTATGATCTGGTTTTTATAACATTTGAACCGGTCCTCGGAATTGAGATCTGAGGACACCACTGAAATCATAACACCGATATTCGATTAAGGAGACTTTCACCTCGACGACAGTTGGTCGATAATGAAAGATGTTTTTTGGGTTTTTTGTGAATGAATTAAATAAATATAAGGTTGTTTAAACTTTATTTTTATTTGTTGGTTAAATCCTCCTTGTGGATATTGGAGGTGGGGACCACCGCACCTTAACCTCCCATGAGAGGTTGTGGTCGTGGGGACCACCCGAGTACTAAAACTCGTCTTTAAGTTTATTGTGGTGGGGACCACCTAGGGATAAACCCCCTTGAAACTCCCCTTTAATGATGAGAATCCCTCTACCTTCTTTTAACTATAGGGGATCCTCTTCAACACCCCAACACTTAATTTTTTCCAAATCCTCAACATTAATTATGTGGATCTGACCTAATTTAATTCACCGCTTTGGAATTTCTGAATCAAAAATTAAATAATAAGTAATCATAATCTATTATTTTGGTGGGCATTTGAATTTTGGTGGAACTTTGGGGGAAGAGAGAGATTAGGTAGAAAATCTCTCGACAACGAAGTACGAAGAAAAAAGAATGCTCCCAATGAAGAGCGATCTCCATCAACCTTTAACCACAAACCCCCTTCGACATGGGATGTCTTTGACCGACCATTCCTTCTCACAGTCGTCAATTAACTGATGCACGAGCTTGGATTGGAAGTTTTTGGTGGATGCGACGAATGACGACAACACTGTCACCGTCCCCGTGACTCCATCAACAAACAACGAATAATGGTAGGGGTTAAATATTTGTTAATTGTTGAACGTTATTCGTTTTAATACAAGGAAGAAGAATCAAAACCTCATGCTATCACTCTAACACGGAGTGTGCGAGATGAACGAACATGACCCGACCCCTCCGCCTTACATTGAGGATTTTGACACTAATCACGGCATGAGTCTGGGTTTAACGTTTCTCATAAAAAATGATTACAGATCGTATGAGATGTCCTGAGGAGAGCGCGGATACATCCAAAATGAGAATCGGGCCACCATAACTCTTTTGGTGACGGCGAAAAATTCTTTGATGGTTGGAACCGATGAACGTCAATGCGTGGACAGCGGCGGCACAACCGCACTGCCGGAGGAGTTTTCCGGGGCCGACTGGTCGTGGCGGTGCAGTGGCGGCCGGGGCAAGGCCATCTGTGAGAAGAACAGGTTTCCAGATCCTCCATGTTGCTGAGGGAGGCGCGACGAAGCGCGTGCTGTGCGGTGGACCAAGGGGGTCATGGCCTTATCCATGGAGGTGGAGGTTGGGTGGATGACCCTATCGGTTGCCAGAGGAGGCAAAATGCAACCACACAGCGTGGGAGGTAGTTGGACGCTCAGCCATCCGGGAGGAGCGGGACCAGTAGTGTGGGTCCCACGTGACATGGACCGGCACCACATGGAGACAATTTTGAACCCCCCCCCGATGGATAAGCCATTCGAGAATCTAGTGGGCAAGACCTCCCCTAGGACGCGGCTAGGGCATACACCCACGGGCCGCCAGCCGCGGGCCTCATGCGGGTCGGGCCACCCTTGCATGCCGGGCCTCCCTCATGGGCCGGAACTCCCTCATAGGCCAAGTCGGACCATCGAACTAGGTCGGTCCAACTAGGCCAGACCAGACCCAGTCCTGTTTGGCCAGTTTCTACTCTTTTTCCACTAACTTGAGCTAAGAGTGTCTGATTTACAAACCGTTTGTGGAGACAGAATCCTGAGATGAAGAAAGTTACTTTGGTATACCACACATGAGGGTTTGACATAGTTGTGGTATGACAGAGTTGTATCAAACGCAAATCCCACCAGGCCCTCGAAACATAAATACTGATAACTCTCAGACCAGGTGTCTGATTGATGCGCCGTCTGTCATGTTGGGTATCATATGGAAAGAGAGATATTTTAGAAACATCCACTTGGGAATAAGTTGAAATTGATGCATCAAAACTTGTCTTGAGGAGAGGACCCTCACGAAATAAAGAATGCTTTATGTGGAAACCCTATGGATGGATACTCTCTGACTACATTTCCAAGATCTTGTGTGGGTTAGACAACTCTATCTACTGTTCCTGTATCCTATGTGGGTTCGAAATCTCTGACTACTCTTCCTGGATCATGTTTTGGGTTTGACAGCTCTGATTACTGTTCTTGGATCCTGTGTGGGTTCGGAAGCTCTGACTACAGTTCCTCGATCCTGTGTGGGTTCAACAGCTCGGACTACTGTTCCTGGATCCTCTATGGGTTTGAAAGATCTGACTAGTGTTCCTGGATCCTATGTGGTTTTGATAGCTCTGACTACTTTTCCTGGATCCTTTACGGGTTCGACAACTCCAAACACTATTCCTGGATCCTGTGTGGGATCAAAAACTCTGACTACTGTTCCTAGATCCGATATGGGTTTGATAGAGTTGATGATTTTGTGGATATATATAATAATCTCTAACTCTATACATAATTTGTATACCTATGTGAGCTGAACCAGTAAATTTTGTGTTTTCCTCATGATTGAGATGAATTAATTGATAATTTAGGTGTATGTATCTGCATATACCTATGTGGGGTTATCTGTTGATTTCATATATTGTGGTTTATCCTTGTTGGGTTTTGTGAGACTTTAAGGGTCTCAGGGTCCCCACTGAGTATCGTTATACTCACCCATGCATGGGCTTTACCCGCACCTCATTGTGTTGGATGCAGATGACGAACAGTGCTGACTATGGATGAGAGTACTAGGACTGGACGGTACCTAGAGGTGGACCTTAAGACGAGTCGGTACACAGAAGAGACCAACGAGCGTGGAATGATGATGAGGGTATCTATACCTACCCTTCAGGTAGGAATTCCAAAGGACAACCCAGAAACTGTTTTCCCTTTCAACAATTGTATTTATACTTCTAGTTCCTTATAATTTATAGTTGGGCTTGTATTTCCAGCCCCTTTTACTTTTCATCACTCTTTTGTTATACAATATACTTAGTGTTTTGTATCCAGCTATGTGCTCTTTTGCGTGCGTTTTTAGGATTTTAATGCAATTCCTTCCCATTTTTAGGGATTTACATATTTGGTCTTAGTCTCTATCCCCTGGCCTATGGAAGGTGGGCTTGTGATAGTCGCAGCATAGGCCCCGGGAGACGGGTTGTGATGTGGATTATTATTTTCGCATGGGTGGGTCATTTATATCCATACAATGAAATGGGTAAATATTAATGTTTTATGAGATGAATAGGTAAATGGGAGGTTGTCTGATGCCCAAAAGGTTACATGAGTGGTCAATCCAAGGCTAATAAATTTTTATTGAAGTTTATATTTATCCCAAATTAGATACATGGGTGGTTAGCCCGTAACTTACATTTAATGAATATCTTGGTGTCAAAACCTTACCAAACATTTATATTAATTTTATTATGTTAGAATATTTAAATCTATTTCATGAAATGACCTTATAATATTATTATGTTCCCATGGATTACATAATTTGATTCCTTTATGAGTTATGTCTTTTGAAATGGTATGATTTATGTGGTGACATAGGATTATGATCTGTTAATTGATTGGTACGATTTTAAAATATTAAGATCATGTACTAATTCCCTAGGATTGAAGAATGTTTTTATGTATTATATTTTTAATGATGGTGATAGTTTAGAGGAGATTTGTGGACATTATAAAGATCATTTATATACAGTTTTTTTTGTTTCCTTGTTTCCAATTAAACTAAAAAATTATAGTTCTTTATGTGGATCATAATGAAATATAATGGAAAGTATTCCAATATGACGTTGTATTTTAAACAGAATGATATGGCCACCTCAATTATATTATATGGAGAACTCATTGAATATATTTATGGATTAGTGTATTTATATATTTTTTCAATTATATGATGAAACTTCATATCATATATAGAATTTTTTCAATGAGAATTAGCATTATTACTATTTTGTATACTAATCATTAAGATCAGTATGATAATTCCACTAAATAGTATTAGAGGATACATAGAAGGTGTCATATATATGATTTTCTAATTATATAAATATAATATTACATATTGGGATGATGTAAATATATAAGGTGATGTAGTTCAAATGGGTGATTAAAATGTTATTAATTAAAACAAAACTAGATCATGATGAAGTCCACCATGATGATATTTACTCTATGTAAAATCACTTTTTTAACATTAATACATTGTGGTAATGTCTATAGAATTAAAAATGTTGTCTTATATTATGTGACTTGGATTTTTCAGTAATATAATCAATCATGATTGAGTTTTCAATATTATATATTGAAATAAAATATTTATGAATGTCTATTTTGATTACATGAAAGCTATCTATTAAAAAAATGGTGAACTAAATGTTATAAAAAGTTTAAAAATTATGAAACAATTAAAAATTTTCATAAAATTTGTTTCTAATTATTATAATAAAATTTATAAATTAATGATTTTATTTGGATTTCTATATAAAGCGGTCCATGGCTTTTAATAACTATATAAGTTTTGTGTGAAAATGTTTTTAGTGTTCAAACCTACGTAGTCAATATATATATTTCACTTCTCTATATAACTCGATGGGTTTAGAAGGTCGGGAGTGGGGGATAAATTCTATAAATGGTATTAAGTGATTCATATAAACCGTGAATACCATTATGAATGGTTTCAGTAAGATAATTATAAGGGATGTAGATTATTAAATTTTCAAAACAAGTCTTGGTTTCATTAAAAAATAATGGTACATGTGTTGTTTATTTTATATTGAATTGATATGAGTTGTGGCTAATTCAATTGACATTTTTAAGGGAATGATTTCTCTATATTTAGATGAGTGAAATATTAATAAAACCATATAATATGATAAATATAATGTTATTTTAAAAAATTTACAATGTAATTGGATTCAATTCATCAAAAATCATATATAAAATATAAAAAATGGATATTATTTATTTACATTATAAATATTTCAACCCTAGTGTCCCAGAGGTAGTGGATACTTCATTACATTTACACTAGATTAAAGTAATCATATATTTTAATTTTGATAATGTTAGTAGTATTGGAAAAATTGACACATAATTGAGTTTCACATTTCATTGTAAACGGTAAAAAACTTAATATTCTTCATCAATGAACTCATTCAATGATTGATTGATCATATATTTTTAAATTTAAAAAAAAAAATTGTGAGATGAAAGAGTCATTAAGGGTTATGTAAATCGTAATATATCCCAATGAAATAAGGAATTTTCAAAATGGATAGGTAAATAGTTTAAAACACAAAATATTTAATCGACTATAAGACTATGAAGAAAATTTTGGTTTGAATTATTGGAGATCAAATAATTCTATATAAGTAATGAAATGATATTGAAAAATATCGATTGATATTAATAAAAATAAACACATTAACATTACATAAACAATTAATAATGATTTAATTAATAACTCCAATCATATTAACTTTAAAATTAATGCTTTGTTCAAATAAAGTTTTAACAATGGTCGGGATATATAAAAACATCATTTCATATGGCTTTCTGACTATTTTTTCTCAAGGGAAATATTCATGCATTGATAGGATAAGTAATTATATTACCCACTAATCACTAATTAATTCTAGTTCATTCATTATATAAATAAAAACTAAAACTTTATCAATCTTACTTATCTATACATGGGAAAAATATAATCCTTTCACATTTTTTGCAAATATTTTAAAGTAAATCCTTAAGAAAATGAATGAATGTTTCATTTGAAATATTTTTATATTAATTAAATATTTGGATTAAAATTTATTTAAAAAATAATATTATAGTATTTAAATAACTCTATTTTTTAAATTAAAATATATACAATAAATAAAAATATTTCAAACAAAGTTAAAAAAGAGATCAGATTTCCTTCAAATAAATTTCAGTGCATTAAGTAAATAAAATTTAAATATTAATAGACAAATTCAATCTATAAAAATATATAGAGGATAATAAGATATATAGTTTCTTATATATGAAAATAAAATAATTTCCACAGAGAAGACTTAAACATAAAAAACAACATATAATGATGAAATTGTGAAATGAACCCATACATCTATGGTAACTTTAGAATAATATCCCCCGTGAAAGGAATAACATCAATTAAAACCATAAAAACTAAGAATATAAATATATTAACAATATAACATATAAACTTAGTTATTTTTACACATTATAAAATAAGATATGTCTATAACATAGCATATGTTTCAAAGAAGACTAATTGATATGATGAACCTTAACATAGGTCAAATAGTCTTTGTATCTTTTTTAACCTATTTAATAATGAATATATTTATTATATATGTTCTTGAACCATAATGATATATATTATAGGGTTGATCCCTCTGGAATATTGTTGAATTCTTCCTATGATTGCTGTTTTAATAATCACAAATCCTAAATTACTTAATCCGGTTGGATTTCTCATAATCACAATTTCTTAATGAATCTGTGTATATTGGTTGGATCATGTTTTTGTCTCATTGTTATTGATTTAAAAGTATTCTGGAAGTCATCCATATCAAAGGAAAACGGTCGCACCGATCCATATCAAATGAGTCACCGAAGATGTCTCACCAACACTGATCGAATGAGTCACCGAAGATGTCTCACCGACGCTGATCGAATGAGTCACCGAAGATGTCTCACTGACGCTGATCAAATGAGTCACCTAAGATGTCTCACCGATACTGATCGAATGAGTCACCAAAGATGTCTCACCGATGCTGATCGAATGAGTCACTGAAGATGTCTCACCGATGCGGATCGAATGAGTCACCGAAGATGTCTCACCGATGCTGATCGAATGAGTCACCGAAGATGTCTCACCGATACTGATGACCCACCGATCACATGAAACACTAATAGTCATAAATAGACGTTTGAATTTCATTATCTTTATTTAATCTAACCAACGGTCATATTAGGAATATTTTAAATGCTCTGTCATTTATTTAATGTGTGTTGTTGGTTGTTAGGAAACCGTACCTCGTACCTGAAAAAAGAAATCATATATTTTTCCGGAGCTCGTGCGTTAAATAATAGCTTCTTTCAAGCTGAAGGAGTGAGCGCGTGTGTTGTAAGAAAAAGTGTTAAACACATGGACGAATACGCAGAGTTCTGAACAGAGCGTGAATACAAAGCGAAAACTAAATTTACACGAGGAACTCTTTCATCAATCCTAACCAGTGAAGAGATAAGAACGAGAACATAAAACAAGAACTTCATTGACTACTTCTTCTCTATCTATGAACCTGGAAGTCAAGGAAACAGACGATACTCTGTTTTCCAAACAGAAACCAGAAGAGGACTCAGAGCGAATTCTGTTCAATCAAAGGAGTCCAGAACTGCACGACAAATCACTAGAGCCATTTCTAAACTCTAACTATTTGCTCTGTGATTTATCCTTTTACATATTGAGCAGTGTGTGTTATCTGTTCTGTTTTACACACACACTGTCTCCTGTACTCTAACTGGAGGATTTTTAAATCCTCACTCAATACTCTTACATATTTTATTTCCCACTGGAATAGTGGTAGAGGTCGTGTGACCTGAATAGCTGATTGTTGTTGTGTTTGTTCCCACGAATAACTGTGGTAGAGGTCTTGGACCTGGACAACTGGTTGCTGTTTTTATCCCCGATCCAGGGTGGGGATCATCTTTTTATAAAATCTTTTGAGAGGAATAAGTCTCGGCTTGAGACTGAACCTCTTGGTTATATTTGCATTGTTATATTTTTCAAAGTTATTCTTTTATTCCGCTTCTAAGTTCTTTAAAACCAAAACTGTTTTAAAGTCACTTTGATACTTAAACTCGTAAGTGTTTATATTAGTTGTAAATCAGTATGTTAGTTTCAAAAGTTAATCAACTCTTCTAACTTGATTAACTGGGAAATAATAAATCCCTTGAGAACCTAACAGAACCTTTACTTTGATATAAATTCACTACAGTTTAATTTTGTATTTTAATTTGGGGATTTTAAGAAAATGTTTTTAAAAAAGAAATTTTAATTGGAACTCAATTCACCCCCCACTTGAGTATCCACTCCGAACAACAATTGGTATCAAAGGGATTATTTAAAATATTTTCTAAAGTACTCTATCTTTCAACAGTGATTTTAGTTTTATTTTAATGTTCTTAAAATTTCTGTTATTTCTAAATTTTTATCTCTTTAAAATCATTGCTTTCATTTAGTTATCATGAATAATAGACTTGAAGGTGTTACTACCAATAGACCACCCTTTTTCAATGGAACTAACTATGCTCAGTGGAAAATCAAGATGAAAATTCCTTTAGAAAGCATGGGTTTTGATATTTGGACTTCTATAGAATCAGAATATAAAATTCCTACTAATATTAGAACTACGTAGAATAAAGCTACTAAGACAGTGTATAATAATAACTGAAAAGCTATGAATGCCTTGTACTGTGCTTTAGGAGATGAGGAATTTAATAAAATATCTGCTTGTAAAATTGCATATGACATTTGGGATACCTTAGCTGTTTCTCATTACGGAACAACTAATGATAAGGAAATGATATTGAACACCTATACTATTAAGTACAAAAATTTTAAGATGAAACCTGATGAATCCTTTTCTATCATGTATCTCAGGTTTAATGAAATTTTCAACACAATGAATTCTCTAGGAAAGGATGTTTCATCAAAGGAAGAAATTATGATAATTCTGAGATGTCTACCAGAAAGATGGAGGGGAACTTCTGTCTCCATTAGAAAATCATGTGACATTGGTGAACTACCTGTCAAGGAACTAATTGGCAAGTTAATGATGTATGAAGAAGAACTAAAAGTGAACAAATAAGAAGATGATGAACCTAGAAGGAAGTTTGTTTCCTTCAAAACTACAACCTCAAAGAATAAGGATAAAGAAAAAGCTTCAAGCTATCAATGAAAGTTCAAGCTGTGAAGACAGTGAGAGTGATTATGACAGTGATACTGAGATGGATCACATTGCTAGAAGGATTAAGAAATTTTTTAGGAAGAAGAAGTTTTTCAGAAAGTAAAACTACAAAGGTATGTATGACAACAAAGGACATTGGAAAAAGGATCAGAAGAAGCTTGATAAATCAGATGAAGTTGTCTGTTATGAGTGCAAAAGGAAAGGACACATAAAAGAAGACTGTCCAAAGATGAAATACAAGAAGAAGTATGAATAAAAGTATAACAAGTATAAGAAAGCCATGAAGGCTACTTGGAGTGCTTCTGAGGACAACTATAGTGAATCTGAAGTTTCTGAAACGGAACACAGAAATAAGGAAAACATGTGTTTTATGACAACACTTCTGAGGTAACATCAAAAACTCCGGCTTCTAATTCATATTATTCTGGAGCTGATTCTGAATGTGATAACATATCTAAATATGAACTGTTTGAATATTGTGATATGTTAAAAGAAAATTGTAATGAGCTAAAAGAAAAATACAAAGGTTTAAAGAATCAGTATGCTTTAACTGTTAAACATAAATCTGATCTTGATATTGAATTAGAAAAGAATGCCCAGTTTCTTAAAGAGAATACAGAATTAAAATTATCCAATGAGCAACTCAATAAAGACTTAGAGAAATTTAAAAATGGTAAAGATACTCTTACTCAAATTCTAGGTAAGCAAGTTGCACCAAGATACACTACTGGTATAGGATATCAACCTGGACAAAGGAAAATTACCAAAACGAGATTCATTGCTATATCTAGACAGAATGTAGCTTGTTCTGGAACTTCATATGCTTCAACTAGTTATATTCATAGCTATGGATCTAATCAGGGTTATCTTTCAAAGTATGTTGATTCTACAAATTATATGAGACCCATTAGACAAATATGGGTACCTAAAGTGGTATTGGCTAACCTGTCTGGCCCCAGAAAATATGGGTACCAAAATCATTTCCTGTTTAAATCTGTTTTGTAGGAAACCTGCGTAAAGAGCTCCAGTAAAAAGACCTGGTAATTGGAAAGTGGATTTTCAAGACATATGTCAGGAGACTTCTCATGCTTCAAAAGCTTAGTTAGAGTTGATGGAGGGTTTGTCACTTTTGGTGATAATTCTAAAGGGAAAATCATCGGCTTAGGCCAGAATAGTAACACTGACTCAGTACTAATTTATAAAGTTTTATTTGTTGATGGAATTAAATACAATTTGTTAAGTATTTCTCAGTTATGTGATGATGGTTTTTATGTTAAATTTGAAAATTATTCTTGCAATGTTTTCAACTCTAAAAATGTTTTAGTGTTTTCTGTGTTAAGAAATGAAAATGTTTATGATGTTGATTTAAATTCTTTAGCTAAGCAAAATATTTCATGTTTAAATGATTTTCATAAAGATTCTTGGATTTGGCACAGAATATTAGGTCACTGCAATGTGAATTCACTTAGAAAACTTGCTAGGAAGAACATAGTTAGAGACCTAACCAAACATGAATTTCCAGCTGACAAAATTTGTAATCCCTGTCAAAAGGGAAAGCAACATATAGTTTCTTTTAAATCAAAGAAAGAAGTGTCAACTTCTCAACCTCTCGAGTTGGTTCACAGGGATTTATTTGGACCTTCTAGAGTTTCTAGTTTAAATGGGAAGCATTATGTCTATGTTCTTGTAGATGACTTTTCTAGATATACTTGGGTATATTTTCGATCTCACAAAAGTGAAGATTGTTCTTTCTTTGTAAAATATTCCATGTCTGTAGAGAACCTTAGTGGACTTAAGATTAAAACCCTGAGAAGTGATCATGGTTGTGAGTTTGAAAATCATGAGTTTGAATCTTACTTCTCACACAGTGGCTATAGTCACAATTTCTCTACCCCTAGGACACCTCAACAGAATGGTGTAGTAGAAAAGAGGAATAGAACCCTGCAAGAATGTTCTAGAACTATGCTTAATGAGTATGACCTACCCGTTTACTTTTGGGCTGAAGCTGTAAATACAGCTTGTTATGTTATCAATAGAGTCTTGATCAGACCTGTTCCTAAGAGGACCCCTTATGAGTTGTGGACCCATAGGAAACCTAAGGTTAACTAATTTAATGTTTTTGGCTACAAAGTCTTTATTCTTAACACTAAAGATAATCTTGATAAGTTTGCATCCAAGAGTGATGAAGGAATTTTTCTAGGTTACTCAACTTCCAGTAAAACCTATTGAGTTTTCAATAAGAGAACCAAATGTGTGGAAGAATCTGTTCACATCAAATTTGAGGAAACTGATCCACATGAAACTAAGACCTCACATGAAAATCTTGAAGATGATCTCTCTGGTTTGAACCTTAATGATAAAAACAGTGGACCTGTAGTTAAAACATTCAGTTCTGGAAATTTTCCAGACCCTGCTTCTATTGAACCTCAACTTGTAGATGAACATGAAATCTCGAGCCCTACCTTATCTAGACCAACTAGAATTTTGAAAAATCATCCTTTAGATGTTGTTGTAGGAAATCTTGATAGAGGGACACAGACTAGAGCTTCTCTTAGAAATCAGGTTGAACATCAAGCCTTCTTGTCATAGCTAGATCCTAAAAATATCAATGATGCTATCAATGATGAATTTTGGGTAATTGCTATGCAAGAGGAACTAAATCAATTTGAAAGAAACAATTTCTGGAAATTAGTAAAAATACCTAAGGACACTATCACCATAGGCAAAAAATGGGTGTTTAGAAACAAAGTTGATGCATCTGGAAACATCATTAGAAACAAAGCTAGGCTAGTTGCACAAGGTTACAATCAAGAAGAATTAATTGACTATGAGTAAACCTTTGCACCTGTAGCTAGATTAGAGGCTATTAGGATCTTACTTGCTTATGCATCACATCTGAATTTAAAGTTATATCAAATGGATGTGAAAAGTGCTTTTCTAAATGGTGTTATTGTTGATGATGTTTTTGTAGAACAAACACCTGGTTTTTCAAATCCTCATTTTCAAAATCATGTTTTAAACTTTCTAAAGCGTTATATGGTTTAAAACAAGCTCCAAGAGCTTGGTACGAAAGGCTTTCAAACTTTCTTATTTCAAAAGGATTTATAAAAGGAATAGCTGATCCCACTCTTTTTATAAAAAGGATTTTAAAAGATATGTTAATAGTACAAATCTATGTTGATGATATTATTTTTGGATCTTCTAAAAAATATTTATGTACTGAATTCTCACAGGTTATGAAAAATGAGTTTGAAATGAGCTTATTGGGAGAGCTTAAGTATTTTCTTGGTTTTCAAATTTTTCAAACCAAATACGGTATTAATATAAATCAAAGTAAATATTCTAAGGATTTATTAAAACGTTTTGGTTTGGATAGTATTAAGGAAAGTGATATACCTATGAGTACCGCCTGTAAATTTGATATAGATGAAACTGGTAAACCAGTAGATAAAACTAATTACAGAGGTATGATTGGGAGTTTACATTATCTTACTGCTAGTCGATTGGATATTATTTTTAGTGTGTGTATGTGTGCTAGATTTCAAGCTAATCCTAAAGAATCACACTTACTGGCTGTTAAAAGGATTTTTAAATATCTTAAGTATACTGTGAATTTAAGTTTGTTTCATCCAAAAGGACAATCATTTGACCTAACTATTTATTCAGATGCTGACTTTACTGGATGCATGTTAGATAGGAAAATCACATCTGGAACATGTCATTTACTTGGAAAGTCCCTAGTATCATGGTGTAGTAATAAACAGAACTCAGTTGCATTGTCTACTGCAGAAGCAGAATACATTGCTGGTGGTAGTTGCTGTGCACAGATTCTATGGATGAAACACACCTTATTAGACTATGGTTTTGTTTTTAAACAAGTTTCAATTAACTGTGACAATACTAGTGTGATAAACATATCTAAGAACCCTATTTTTCACTCTAAAACTAAGCACATTGATATCATACATCACTTTCTAAGAGATCATTATCAAAAATGTGATATTTCTCTAGAATTTATTAGCTCTAAACATCAATTAGCTGATATTTTTACAAAGCCTTTATGATATGAAAGAATGAATTTTATTAAACAAGAATTGGGTATGATCGATCTGTGAAACTGATCTGTAAAACTGATCTGTGAAACCGATCTGTGAAACTGATCCGCGAAACTGATCTATAAAACCGATCTGTGAAACCGATCTGTGAAACCGATCTGTGAAACCGATCTATGAAACTGGTATGTGAAACCGATCTGTGAAACCGATCTGTGAAACTTATCTGTGAAACCGATCTATGAAACTGGTCTGTGAAACCGATCTGTGAAACCGATCTGTGAAACTGATCTGTGAAACCGATCTGTGAAACCGATCTGTGAAACCGATCTGTGAAACCGATCTGTGAAACTGATCTGTGAAACTGTTCTCTGAAACTGATCTGTGAAACTGATCTGTGAAATTGATCATTGAAACGGATCTGTGAAACCGATCTGTGAAACTGATCTGTGAAACTGATCTGTGAAACACTTCTGTGAAACCGATCTGTGAAACCGATCTATGAAACAGATCTGTGAAACAGATCTGTGAAACCGATCTGTGAAACTGATCTGTGAAAATGATCTGTGAAACCAATCTGTGAAACCGATCTGTGAAACTGATCTGTGAAACGGATCTGTGAAGCTGATCTCTGAAACCGATCTGTGAAACTGATATGTGAAACTGATCTGTGAAACTGATCTGTGAAACAGATATGTGAAACCGATCTGTGAAACCGATCTGTGAAACTGATTTGTGAAACCGATCTGTGAAACTGATCTGTGAAACCGATCTGTGAAACTGATCTGTGAAACCGATATGTGAAACTGGTCTGTGAAACCGATCTGTGAAACCGATCTGTGAAACTGATCTGTGAAACCGATCTGTGAAACCGATCTTTCTTTATATTAATTTTTATTTTGTGATTAATTAACTACTTTTACCTTTATTATGGGAACCCTAAATGATGAAATATATGATACTCGACTATTCTTATTCCCCAAACCATCGACCTTTCATTTCTTTCCCGCCAAACCTTATTTTCTATCTTCTCCTCCACTTCAAACCTTTGAACTCCTGCTTTCCCCAGAATTGTCAAATGGCTAAGCAGAAGAGACCGAGTAAAGGATAAAAAATTCTTGTACCTTCAAAGCGTGCTTGAGGCGAGTTGAGTAGTACCACTCAAATATCAGTAAATCCAAACCTGGAAACTTAGATTGTTGCTATAGAAAAGGAAGTCAGCTCCGCCTTGCTTTTGACAATTAAGTCGCTGTTGTTACAAGTTTTAGATTCGCAAGGATGGAAAGTCTGGTTCTCAGACAACACTCGTGTATACTACCCAAAGCTAGTGCATGAGTTTTATATAAATCTTCAAGTTACATTAGATGGTGTCGAGGCTGCGAGAATGTCTTCGGTAGAGAAAGGAAAGAAAATATCTTTTTCGTCAAAACAATGGGCTGAATGTTTGAATGTACCCCACGAGGGTCGGTATGAGGATTATGCTGGAAACATTCCTTCAACCACCGAGTATTTCTCTAATTAATTAGATTTAGAGGTTTTGACTGGAAATAGAGAGTCAAGGAGAATCATAGCATCAGAGCTGGATGGTGAATTTAGACTTCTCTTTAAGTTTATTCCGCACCAAATTTGCTTCAGGAAATGAGATTTTTCTGCTATTAGATACTATGATTTTTTTCTGTTGTTTTTACTAAAGACCCATTAGAAGATCAATTTGTGTAGATATCTAATGGTGCACATAGCGGGAATGGTGAAACCTTCTAAGAATGCCACTGCCCTGTTCTATCCCAAAATGATCTCTGCTATGTTAAAAAGTCTGGAATGTGTTGATGAAGCTGATGAGATAGCTGAATCTGATAATGCTTTTTGTATTACGAAAGAAATTTTTAAACAAATGAAAATAAACTGGTACCCATGGAAAAAATGTTGGGTTGCTAATGAGGACAATCTGTATGATTCTTACAATCCCACTGATCATGGAAAGAGGCCGAAGGGTTTGAGAGACCCTGGTTTGAAATCTGATGAGGAGCCAATTTTTTCTGATGATGAAGAAGAAGCAAATGTTGAAAGGAATAAAGACACTGAAGAGTCTGGTAAACAAGGGATGGAAGAAGCTGAACCAGAAGAAGGAAGTATGTCACCTCCTACTTATAGGAGTGATCCTAACACTGTGAGTCCTAAGAGATGAATAGACTTTGGACCTGCCAGTCCACCTCAACCCTTACCTGAATCAGAACCAGTTCTTGGTGATGAAGAAGCTAGTGACACTGAAGTATCTGACAGTGACATTTTTGTGAAGAATGGAGATGATGATGGAGATGATAATGATGATGGTGATGATAATGATGATGATGATGATAACCGACCAGTGGATGGTCTTTCTGTACCTCCAACAGAAACACATCAAACTATACCAGAAACAGATGACAATGGAAAGAGAGAATCTCTTGAAAACAGTGGAAAAGCATGTTCTGATAAACCGAAATATACTCTGTGTGCTACTGTCTAGGATGATTATCCTGGTTTTTCTGTTTTGGTTTTATAGTATTCTGAAGAATAAGAAGAAGAATCAGAATCTACTGCAGTTATGATGGAAAGCCAACCAGTTGGGGAAAGGTCTGCTCATGTTGTTGATGCTGCTGGTGCTCATCTACCTAGTTCTCCTGTCTCCCAGTCTGATTTTGACAAGTTAAAAGGGGAGTTTCTTACTTTTGTGAGAGACACAGTCAGAGAAGAGATTTCAAATGCTATTAAACCAGACCTGGCCAATAATGGTGAGTTTATTGGTAGGCACATAGCCTCTCTAAATCAGATTCTGAAGGATCTACAATCTGGGTTAGTTTCTTTATCTAACGAATTTAGATCCACCATCTATGGTATGATGGAAGTGTTGAAAAATCTGATTGAACATATTATGAAGTCTGATCTGAGAAAGTTGAAGGCTGAGATAACTCAGATAGTTTCTCAAGCCAGTACAGCCAAAGTAACCAAGATCACTAATCGTGAGCTAGAGGCTCTGAAGCAGTTTGTGCATGATGAATTGGCCGCCATTAGGCAAGTTCTTGATTTGGACTTGTTGAGGAAGATAAAGGAGCACAGTGATAACATTCATAAGATGGTAACAGTATATTCAGCAGATGCCACTAAAGCTCAGCGAGAGATCAAGGAAAAGGTTGATCACTACTTTTCAAAAATCTATACGAAGCATGAGATGATCGCAAATTTCAAAGTGCTAGCTGAAAATATGAAACTACCAACAGTCACTCCAGCTTTCAAGACTCAAGTTCGACAGTTTCAAGATTTTACTCCAACCTTGGAACGGTTCATGGAAAATAAGGATGATTTTGAGAAGGCTATGCAGTATGGTGCAGAAGTTATTCAGAATTTCATAAATCTTTTGAAGCCTTATCTGAATGCACAAGCCACTGCCGTTGTGCTTCCTACTGTTGACCCTCTCGGTGCCTCTGATGTTGCTCAAAATTAGATCTCTGTTGCTCAAGCTCTCTCTCATCTTCGACCAGTTCCTCTACAATCTTCTCAACCAGCTCCTACAGCTCCATAGAAAATTCTTGTGGCACCCTCTCCTCCAACCTCTAGAGTCGTTTTACCACCGTTTCAAATTCTCCCAGTTCATCCTCCCTCCAGCCCTTCCAACATACCAACCATTGATCCTAAAGACAAAGGCAAAGCCCCTTTGTATCCCCAGAAATAGTTCTGTATTGTTTTTGATAGGGTGAACACTTTACTGATTGTATTTCAATGTTCTTTGTAAACTCTTTTCTATCTCTCTATTCTTTTTGTTTACTTCCTTTACTCTCTTTTCTTTTTATTCTCTCTAATGTCTTCTTTTCATCTCTTCTTTATCTTTTTTCCCTCATTTTTGATTATCCCAAAGGGGGAGAAATCTGTATATCTCTAGATCTATGGGAGATATGGGGGAGATGCATCTCTAAAGGGGGAGATTTATATCTTTGTATGGAAATGCTTGCATAAGTATTTAACATGCCTAATTTTAGGGGGAGATTTATATCTCATTATTTTTTATTCTTATTATTCCTTATTAATGATGATATCTTATATTTATTAATGGATATGACTTGTGATTGGCTAAGATTTGTGATTATCAAAAAGGGGGATATTTTTGAGCCCTCTGAAAGATTGTTAAATTATTCCTATGATTGCTGTTTTAATAATCACAAATCATCAATTTCTTAATCCGGTTGGATTTATCATAACCACAATCTCTTAATGAATCTGTGTATATTGGTTGGATCATGTTTTTATCTCTTTTTTATTGATTTACATGTATTATGGAAGTCCTCCATATCAAAAGACAACGGTCGCACCGATCCATATGAAAGGACAACGGTCCCACCGATCCATATCAAAGGACAACGGTCGCACCGATCCATATAAAATGAGTCACCGATGATGTCTAACCGACGCTGATCGAATGAGTCACCGAAGATGTCTCACCGAAGCTGATCGAATGAGTCACTGAAGATGTCTCACCGACACTGATCGAATGAGTCACCGAAGATGTATCACAGACGCTGATCGACTGAGTCACCGAAGATGTCTCACCGATGCTGATCGAATGAGTCACCTAAGATGTATCACCGATGCTGATCGAATGAGTCACCGAAGATGTCTCACTGATGCTGATGACCCACCGATCACTTGACACACTAATAGTCATAAACAACTGTTTTAATTTCTTTATCTTTATTTAATCTAACCAATGGTCATATTAGGAATATTTTAAATGCTCTGTCATTTATTTAATGTGTGTTGTTGGTTGTCAGGAAACCGTACATCGTACCTGCAAAAAGAAATCATATCTTTTTCCGGAGCTCGTGCGTTAAATAAGATCTTCTTTCAAGCTGAAGAAGTGAGCACGTGTGTTGCAAGAAAAAGTGTTGAACACAAGGATGAATACGTAGAGTTCGAAACAGAGCGTGAATGCAAAGCGACGACTGAATTTACATGAGGAACTCTTTCATCAATGCTAACTAGTGAAGAGCTGAGAACAAGAACATAAAACAAGAACTTCATTGACTACTTCTTCTCTATCTCTGATCCTAGAAGTCAAGGAAACAAACGATACTCTCTTTTCTAGACAGAAACCAGAAGAGGGCTTAGAGCGAATTCTATTCAATCAAAGGAGTCCAGAACTGCATGACAAATCACTAGAGCCATTTCTAAACTCTAACTATTTGCTCTGTGATTTATCCTTTTACATTTTGAGCAGTGTGTGTTATCTGTTTTGTTTTACACACACACTGTCTCCTATACTCTAACTGGAGGATTTGTAAATCCTCACTCAATACTCTTACATCTTTTATTTCCCACTGGAATAGTGGTAGAGGTCGTGTGACCTGAATAGCTGATTGCTGTTGTGTTTGTTCCCACGAATAACTGTGTTAGAGGTCTTGGACCAGGACAACTGGTTGCTATTGTTATCCCTGATCTAGGGTGTGGATCATCTTTTTATAAAAGCTTTTGAGAGGACTAAGTCTCAGCATGAGACTGAACCTCTTGTTCATATTTGTTGTGTTATATTTTTCAAAGTTATTCTTTTATTCCGCTGCTAATTTCTTTAAAACCAAAATTGTTTTAAAGTCACTTTGATACTTAAACTCACAAGTTTTTATATTAGTTGTAAATGAGTTAATTAGTTTCAAAAGTTAATAAAATCTTATGACTTGATTAACTGGGAAATAATCAATCCCTTGAGAACCTAACAGAACCTTTACTTTGATATAAATTCACTATAGTTTAATTTTGTATTTTAATTCGGGGATTTTAAGACAAAGTTTTTAAAACAGAAATTTTAATTGGAACTCAATTCACCCCCCTCTTGTGTATCCACTCAGACCAACATATATGATATTGTATTTATTTGTAATGTGTTATCTCCAATTCAATAACAACAATTTATTAAAATCAACATTCAAGGAGGTAATTATTTAGTATTTCATGAATCTATTAGTTCAGTAGTTTTGATTAGTATATATGAAACATGGTTCCAAAATTTTAATACAATTAATCATTCAATTTATTTTAGATAAATTTTATTATATAGTTATTTAATATCAGTGATAAATATGGATATAGAAAATTGAATGACAGTCTTCATAGAGATGGTATGTAATACATAGAAAAAAACATGCTTTTTAATTTTCAACAAATGGAATGAAAGAATGGTAGATAACATGTTACAATTAAATATATCATTTTCATATAATATATATCATATATATTAACTAAATATATAATTATTATCATCCATTTAAAGAGTTAATGAAAAATTAATCACATAGCTTCATATAGGTGGAATTCCACACATACACACGAGCAACATCGTCATATTCTAATGTATTGAAAGGTATAAGGTAGATATGATATATTAATTAAGTAATTACAATTTTCTAATGAATATCATATAATTTCATTTAATAAATATTTATAATTATCCATGAAAATTGGTTGTGGATAAAATTTCATGACTACATGCAGATAGAATGATGTCTAGTTGCACGAGAGATGTATTCACCTTTTATATGGTGCAAAATTTATGGAGTATGATTTTATAATAATATTATTAACATTTTTTTATATTTATGATATATTTTATTTTATTTTATGGTGACTAAATTACATTAATCTATATTATAAGAAAAACATAGTTAAAAGAGTCGGCAAAGGAAATTCCTTCTTCATCGGCAGATGGAATTTAGATATCATTTCAAGTATCTTAGGGCTTGTCTTTAAAAAGGTAAGAAACATCTAGAACATAGATAATAACAGTGATTTGTGAAATGGATAGGTTTGGGTTTATATGGGTTTCTCAATGTGGTGTAATAAAAATATAGAATGGGTTTTCTTTTATAAGTAATGGGAGGGGCATTTTTTAAAATTCATTATTAATTAATAATATAAATTTTTTTTATATACAAATGGATCACATTTTTTATAATTATAATATAAGATGATAATGAATTGAAATAATATCATCATGTAATATTTGGACAAGGTTTAGTTGTGTTTTCAACCATATCATTTTTTAAATTCCCCATTAAACCATTTTACAATTCAAACAAAATTAATATTATAAACTATTTTTTGATAATAATTATACTAAAACATCCTTCCCCTACTCATTGGATTGAATTGAGGCGAAATTGCTAAATTACTTTAGGATACAACCCCAATATTCCAAAGGCTGGAAACATATTCAAATTGCTTCAATAAAATTTTTGTATGATAATAATTTAAAATTAAATAAACCAAATCCATTCCTACCAGAACCAAAATTACCATATTATGAATGATAATGTGATAAAAAACTAAATTTAAAAAAAATATCAATAACACTATATCAGATTACATAGAAGAAACTAGTTTCAATATCAACTATAATGTGGGTGGAAATAAAACATTCCACAAAACTCCATGACATAAATCCACATCTCCTAACTTTCTCCATGATCCAACTCCAAAATACAACCAACGTATCACAATTAACTACTATATAAAATTGATATCTATACATTACCAGTATCTTATCTGAAAAGTCACCAATTATCCAATGTATGGGTGAGTAATGAATCTCAATAGTCTTTCCCCAAATTACATACCTACTCACACCAATATGAAAAACATGTTATCACATTTTTATAAATAAATTTATATAACATAATTGAAAAATGTTTATATCAAAGAAAAAATAATTTTCTAGTAAAACAATTTTCATACCAAAGATGTTTTCCTAATCAATTTCATTTTCAAGGAATGAAGCTGAACAATTAATTCATCCAAATACCATTAATCACATGGAATAATCCATTCAATTTCACAAAAGCATATAAGAATACTTAATAACACAAGATTTGTGTTTACCATTGATTATAGAACATCAAAACCACAACATATCCTTTGGATGGTGGTACATCACATCCATTATCCATCCCATTCAACTCACTCTTAACCATTGGAGACAAACATGACCACAAAATATTTTACAAAAAATACAGTTTGCATCATGAAAATAAATAAATTTTATAAAAAATTACAATAAAAAAAACATCAAAATTAAATCAAGCCTTTATGTTAAAAAAGTGCAGTCGATAGAGAATTAACCAAGCTAAGGAATTTTAGTTATAAAAATGAATGATACGAATTATCCCACAAAACAAGGTTGAGTATCTAAAAATTGACTTTATATCTCATTTCCAAACACCAATGCATTAAAATATCAAACTAATAGAAATAAAATATCAATGATCAATCCCAAATAGACTATATCAAAGAATAAATTATATGTAAGAAAAGTATATCTATGAAAACAACCATAATTAAATACTTACAAAGGGAATCAGGCTTCAACGCACCAATATTTTCAATGATACTGATTATTGATCAAATGGGATATACTACACTACCTTTGTGAGAAAGATAGCTGGAATTATGACTCAAATGGATGAAAAAATATTATTTGAGGAAAATAAGGGTGTTATCAAGTTTTTAGGATCTCAAATTTAAATTGTTCATTGTTAGTCGCATGTTTGTAAAATAATGCACTAAAAGTGTATCAGCCTCTGCCTCAAGAATCACCTTACATGGTAATCCCACAATGTTAGAAAAATAATTTACAAACAATGTATAATACCCATTATCCATATAATACTGGTTCTCTTGGGTGGTCGCATAGTCTAGAATAATAGTGCGCCTACTCAGAAGGCCATGTTTCAATTTACATGGTTTCTTATTAGAGTTGAATGAGTTACAATAGCCATTCTCAAACTATGATCCTTTATAAAATCCATGGAATCATTCTAAAATTATTCCAAAACCTCCCAAACATCACCTAAATACTTTAATAACATAAAACTAATTAATAATTTTTTACTTACATAAATATAAGGGTGCTTAATTTTCCTACAATTTTCTTTCCCATCATTAGAATGTATAATAAAAAAATTTGAGTTTATGATTTTTGGACCATTTATTGATCATTTATTTCTCTCAATCGAAGATTTATAGCTGAATCCAACCATGATTCCACAAATCACAGACTAGACCGATTATTTTTCCACTAAATACATTATAATTACTATCCACAATACACAATGGAATGTGTAACAACAAATTATTTATCTCTACATCAACATAATCTCATATGTTAAAATGGAAATGATCAGGATGAAACTATTTCAACTCAGATATGTGAAATACATTATTAACTACACTGAACCTTGGGTAAAAATCCAAATGATGTTACATGTCACCATCCCATTAAAATATATCAAAAGTGCCTTTTTATGGAGGAGACATCTTTCCCTTCATTCCAAAATGATGATTCACATGCCTTGGATAGATCCTTATGGACACATGATCACTCACCTAGAATGGAAATGACCAACATCAATGATCTGAATATGAATTATGACAACTCTAAGATGTCTCAATTATTTTCTAGATCTACAAAATATTCTAGGTTGTATCTTATGCAAAGCTTTTCCCTAACAGGGAAGTCATACATATTTCCACCTAGGAATACAGTGAATGACAAAGAAACACATAAAATGCTTCAAACTGATATATGGGTATCAAGTTATGGACACTTTTTTATATGATACATTCAAAAACCATATGTGTTATTACTATGAGAAACAATTATCTAGTCCAAAAGCCCCCATAATGACTTACAATGATAGTGTTATGCTTAAATACTACTCAATATTAAGAGGATGATACATCATGCCCATTTTCAATTGAGTACCAAGGGCTCACCAAATAGATTTATATAAATAAGTATTAATCCTCATATATATATATATGATACTATCAAAAATAGTATACCATTCATCTTTACCACTTATTTTAAAAATATTTTCAAATATTCCTCCACTGTAGGAGATTCAAAAAATTGGATGAAAGGGGACGAGATTGTGATCCAATCCACTATCACTCATATGGAATCATGTTTCAAAATCAACCATCAGAGACTTGTTACAAAATACATATATATTTTCTCCCATTTCCAAATAGTAATTGCTAAATAATGTAACATAACTTATTTTTAATTATTATTTTCCTTAAGCTGTTGACAAGTTTAGGATCTCTAAACATACTCAACCACCTTCATTTTCATGCTGACCCACCAAAAAGAGTCTTTCAATGCCTTACAGATCATATTTATTATAGTATGAATAGACCATTTTTATTGGTGGTATGTATTATTAGTTTTTCCCTCACAAGTAATATGAATTACCATCTAATATAAATACCAAACAATTGAATTATCACCTAACTACTATCCCTCAAGGATCCCCCACCATTGAGTTTTTACCACATTTCATCACATTCTGAATTTGATTTTTGGGCCTCCATAACTATGTAAAAAAAATTAAGAGCTAATGAAATTGTAAATAAAACGAATTCTTTACCTCACTCTTCACATTCCAAGATCAAGTTGTCTAGTACAGATATCAACTACCACACATCTGATGCCTAAATTTCCAACTAACCATGCTACTTTTATCTTAATGCATTCTTGACCTAATTTCATTAACATAGTTTAGACATAAAATCAAATTCAAACATTCAGATATCCACCATCTATATAATTTTCCTCAAATTGAAAACACTTTATGTGAATTTGTTTCAGTATATTATGATCTGCAAACACTAGGAATTTATCACTGAAGAGGTAATGATGATAATTCTTCAATGCATGGACTATAAAAGATTACTCCAAATCATGTATTGGTTAGTTTTTATCCTCAAAAACATAACATCCTTGATACATAAAAAACAACATGAGTTCCCTTTATGAGAAATAATCTCAACCTAGATCCTGGAGAATCTCAATAAACCCCACAACCCTGCGCTTATTCTGTAAAAACCAAGATTGATGTTTATGTTATGAACATTTTACACACTCTGAAAGACTTATGAGGATAATTATTCCATTAGAGTGATTTGTTTTCATTTTATGTTTTTATATGTGAATCTATTCAGTATAAATTAGGAAAAAACATCAATAATAACTAGGTAAACAAAAGAAATTGTGTATCTTAAAGGCATTATTTTGTTGTTTCCAAGTGATTACAATCATTGTATTTTTGTTGGATCCATAAAAACACCTATTTTAGTTATTATTTGGACAAGTAAATATATATCTTGTATTAAAAAATCACAATTTTTTAATTTTTCACAAAATAGATAATCCCTCAAGATTCTCAATAGTGTCACCAACTGCTGTTCATGCTCAAACTTTTTCCTTGAATACAACGAAATTTCGTCCATGGACACAACTACAAAAGAACCCATATATACCTGAAATATTTTATTCATCAATTCCATAAGGACTTATAATGAATTATTATGATCTAGTGGAATGACCACATACTCTTAGTGGACATATCAATCCCCAAATGATTTATTTTTAATATCCTCCTTCTGAACCCACAGTTGGTGATATCATAATCACATATCAATTTTAGAGAACCACTAGGCACCCAAAAATTTATCTGATGATCATCAATGTGTGGAATTAGATACATTTTCTTAACCATAACTTCTTTGAGATTATAATAACCCATACACAACAAAATAGTTCCATGATTTTTGGAAAAACAAGACTATTTCATTCCAAAGATATGTGCATTGATGAATGAACACTTTTTTCCAAATCTCCCAACTACACATTCAATTCCCCAAAATCTTCTGGTCCCATTTTATACGACATAAGTGATACATGGCTATTCTAATGGTGAAGATAAATCATAATATACGCTTCACTTATAGTTGGAATCCTTGTAAAATATTTAGGAAAAACATCCACAAATTGATCAAAAAAAATCTAGAAAACTATTTTATTGATTTATTTAATTGATTCCAAATCCATAGCTACCAACTTGTATGAGATAATTCCAATTTATTGTTCTAACAATCCCATTACACATAATGTTTCATTTTAGAATACTCTAATGTGATTCTCAATGCCAAAATCATTTTTAAAACACACCTAACATGTCTAATAGTCGATGTGATCCATGTAAATTATCATCTAATACATACCCTATATTAAATCATATAAATACATCCAATGAATAGATAATTCCTATATAAAGATAGTTGTGATAGAAATTATAGAACATGATATACACATAAAGGATCTATACTATCTTTAACAAAGTGGAGTTTGAGGTTTTGTAAAACAATGAATCATCTCTAAATAAATGAAGTAAATTAATAGGATGATAATAAATAAAATAATGCAATGAAATTGTGTTAAAAAAAATATTTTCAAAGGGTATAATTTAAAATAATAATACCTAAAAACATCAATAGACCAAATTGATCATCTATAATATCCTACTCTACTCTATATAATTACATACTCACCACACTCTGTTATTTATTGATTTTTTGGGATTTCCCTTGTTGATGAGTTAGGGTGTTATTAGAATCACTATGGTTATCCCAGTTCTACAAAAAAATTATTCTTATTCCCATGACATATCAAGTCATACATAGTCTATGAAACATGATATGTGTATCAAACACCCATCCATGGAATGCTTCAACAATATCATTGAAGATGTGACATCCGATTTTAATTTTTGAATCCTCTATGTGGTGTTATATAATATACCTTCCTATGGTCCAATGATCAACATTAGAATCATAATGGATATATGTAGGGTTTTGGAGGATGATTTTCTCATCCGGCCATCAGATTTTGTGCAATCCCACTACTTTTGAATTAGGTGTCCCTCTTCCAATTAATCCAAAAAATAGAGATCCCATTTCATCCATTATGTATAAAATTTCTTGTTACACTTTTATTTCCTGAGATACCCCTTTATACCAAAATATCGTTATTTACCATCCATGTATAATCCATTATACAAATCAGGTCAATCTTCTAACAAATCTCATGTCACAGCCCCGCTTAAAAAAATCATTCCTTCAAAGACACACTAGAAGTAACTCCACATGAAAAAGGAATAAACTCATAAATATAGCCACATACTCATTCAATTATATGATATAATTATTAAAGATGAATAAGAATATTGTAATTTCAATCATGCGTATATTGGGATAGAATGTTTTGTTGAACTACACATCGGATTCCTCCAATGAAATAAATTGGTCTAATTTATCTTAAACTACTAAATCCCTCCCCTGTAATGAAAAAAATGAAAAATATACATCCAAAACATAACATTCAACTCTAATATTTCTCTTAGGCTGTAAAATAATCTATTCATCCTATTCATCTACACATCTTCCTTCTCTGGTTCTAAATCACAATAAATGATTGGTGGATTCTATATCATGAACTTTATGGAATAATCCACTATCCATGGTTCATCACTTCTATTCCCTCTATCTATAGTCTTAATTTCATGTACTATAATTTAAACCATATTTTGCTTCACCGATGACTTAGTTGAAACCACATTCTCAGTAGCCACTTACAGTTAGTTTCTTCTATTCCTTCATGGATCAATTTAATATAAACACAGAATTCTCTATATGTCTCTCTATGGAAACTCAAGTCCTTACAAATTTTAATTCTTCCATGTCACAATGAACACAATAATTATTTAAAAAAATTACACATTCATATTTCAACCCATTTTTTTAAAATTCTATCGTGATTTTGAATGTCAACCCATTTTAAAAATACTAAAACCATTACCTTGTTTAAATTTTTCATATGAAAAGAATTTAATT
Organism: Viscum album; assembly: GCA_963277665.1. NCBI lineage: Eukaryota > Viridiplantae > Streptophyta > Magnoliopsida > Santalales > Viscaceae > Viscum > Viscum album. The sequence goes on along the minus strand of OY728166.1, from coordinate 287,158,832 downwards.
TTTTTTTCAAAAATCAATAAATACCACCAAATAAAAATTCATTTTTTAAAGGAAATATGTACTTCTAATTTTAATTTATTTATGAAATACATGTGTTTCTCTTCTCATTAGCTATAATCATGACAATGAGACTACAAGTCAAATAATTCCATCAAAAATAGATTTGTTCTCTACTCCTTACTAAATAGAATTTTAGCATAAAATGGTTAGATACATATTTTTATGATCTACATTTCATGACCCTATAATACTACACCTTTCTACCATCAAAAGTCAAGGACTATATGAGAATGATTTTCCACACCAATACCAAAAACCAATACAACATGCAAGTAAATGACCAAAAAAGTTTATGAAATTTGATAAAATGAAATATGGATTGTCGATGAATGATACAAGTTTTAACAACATGCACCTTATCATTAGATTGAATCACGGATGCATTTCTAATTGTCCTTAGGCGACATACCCAACAAGCCAATGTTTTAAAATAAAATCGAAGGGATTCAATAAAATTGGGTGATGATTTTTCACATTATAATAAAACAACCACAACTAAGCCTACCAACACCACAACTAAACTATCATGCATAATAATAGTTATAAAAAAACTAATTGTATATTAAATCAAATAAACTATATCATATTACACAATTTAATCCAATATCCATATCAACTTCATAGAGAAAGACATTGATATCAAGGCATAAAGACCCCAAAACATAACTCTTCATCTTCCGATACACTCAAAGCTCCAACTTTACAACACACCCCAAGTGTCAGGAATATCTTGTAAATAAATGTGATACCTTTCACTTAATTTTATCTGAATATAAAATATCTATAAATGCACCAACATAGAAAATCAGGGGTGAGAATTGAAACTCAGTAGGTATTTCACAAATGAATACAAAAATCACGCACCTAGGATAGGACATGAAAGAATATTTATATATAAAAACATAAAAAACTATTTAAATTTGTTTATATAAAATAAAAAATTATTTTCTTGGGAAAAAAGTATTCATACCAAAGGATTTACCAATTAAAATCCATTTCTCAGGAGAGAGACCAAAATATTCATTCATCCTATTCTCAATAATAATGTGGAATAAACCATTATATTTCACACAACCACATAATCACACTCAACCAAAAAATCATGGGGTTTACCATTAATGGTGGAAGTTCACATTCATAACTCATCCCATTGATGGTCATACTTAACAACCATTATATATCTCATTCAAAAAATGCTTAACTATTTATGCTGACAATGAAAATAAAATATCATTAAAAAAAGATTTTTTTTCAAATAGTTTTCAATGAATCAAAAAATAACAATCATTATAAAATAAATATTTTGAAATCCTGTTACCACTTTCACATTCCACTAAAACACCAATTTTTACAACTTCATTAATAATAACCAATGATATGTACCATCAACAGATTTAAAACAATTTCAAAATAAATTTCAATTCAAAAATAAATCTGAAATCAATAATTATGGTTCTTATGAGGGATGTAATTATTGAAGCCACCTACCTCATAAATTATGGAGAAAATGAAGAACTAGAAAAATTCTTCCACCAAAACTAGTTGAATTTCAAAAAACCCACCATTGATGTTATTTCCTAACACAAAGACAAAAAAATATCATAATTACTTGAATAAAATATCATAGATATATCTTCAATTGAATATATCTATGAATCCATGATATGGACGTTAAAAAAATATAATTATATACTTCTTAAAATGAAAACCTACAGAGGAATTAGGCTTATACAATCTAATATTTTTTCCCAGATCACTTCTTGTTTGAATAGGAGAGACTCCAAATCTTTTAAGAGGAAGAAAAATATTATTAGGGTATAAATTGATATAAAACAAGTTTATTTGTAACAAGTATGAGAGAGATCCAGTGTTTAAGGATCTCTCTTTTAAACTAGGAAATGTTAGTCACGTGGTTTGGAAAATCATACACAAATCATACACCCAAATTTACCATAAGAAGCACCTCACATGGTTGGAACACATAGTTAGAAAAACCATTCACCAAACATATAGAACTCCATATTCCAATATCACATGGTTTTTCTTGGGTGGTCTCATAGTCTAACCAATCTTTTCCTGTATCTATACCCCTTATTAGATTCCAATGGTTCACCTTGCATTGTTTCTTAAAGGATTTCCACAATTTACACTAAATATTATCCAACCATGAACATTTATAAAATCCCCCATAAACATTCCAAATGTCTTCCAAACCCTCCCAAACATTACAAAAACACTTTTCATTCTTAAAAGTGAATAAGTCTGAGTTATTATTTTAAAACTAGGGGTTCTATAGATATTAGAAAAGGGCCAATTAAAAAAATAAACCATGAATGATATTGAAAACCATATTAATTTTGTTTCTAAATACAATTGGTATTTTATCTTTAAATAATATTTTAAATTTTTTTTATTACATGTAATAATTATATTTTTAACACTATTAATTTAATTTAATAACATAATCATAATGAAAAATATATAATTAAAATATATTGCTTAAAAAATTATCATTTATTTATCTATACAGTTCCGGGAACACAAGAAATAAAAAAAATTAACTTTTAAGATATTATATTATATTTTAATTTAATTTTTTTAATTTAATACGTGTTCTGTTGACCATTGGTATCAATTTTGGACAAATATTCAATTACTAAAAATTATAAAAAAATACAATGTAAATTTGGATTAATTTATCTTTTTAATGAACATGTATTACTGAATATAGTCTCAGTTTTTCTCCAATAATAAAATATTAATGTTATTAATGTGAAGATGGTACATTTTTTTACATTATTTTTTGCATAAATTAATATACTTGTCATAATCATAGAAATATCAAACCATGTGTCAATGTAGTCGATACAAAGATATAAATGAAACAAATAATCCCATAAAATAGTCTAAATCGAGGATTTAACGAAATTTTAAAGCCATATCCCAAATTTTTTACCACATTATAATTGTTTTTCATATTCTTCTGTGGAAAAACCTAATAAAATTAGTACTCATAATGATCAAAAATAAAATAGGCATACTATTAAAATTTTAACTTCATAATTTATAATTATTGGCCCATTTTTCAAGATTCTTACCATATAATTGGACGAAAATAATCAATGAAAAACAAACAAAAACAAAACAAAATTTAATTTATCAAAAATAATGCATGTATATGTGTAAGAAAAATTAATACCAAACCACAAAACCCAACCCAAAATTGATTCTAATGAATATAATTGGGTTATTAAGAATATATTAGAACTAATTTAAATTAAAAAAATAATAAAAGAAAATTAATCTTTGTACATTCATGAAACTAAAATTTATATTTTTCATGAAAATATATATTTTTCACTTTCCATAGGAAAACTATTTTTTCATAAAAATATAAAAAAATCCTATACGATAATTCTTACATTTTGATTTGAAAATATTTTGTTGATTATATCAAATATATTTTTCTAAATTGGATAAAATAAATTGTAATATTTTCTCCAAAAAATTAATAAAAAAATTTCGAATTAAAATATGTTTTTATGAATAATATTACGTTACTAGAGATTTAATTCTCATTTCCTTTCAATAAATTAATATTATTTCATTTACTAGGACACATATAAATAGATATTTTTTATATTTTGATTATTTGAATTCACACCAAACAACTCAACTGCTATGTTATGATGATCATATTTAAAAAACAATATTTCATTATTTACATAATCATAGTGTTTCATGTCATATATTCCAAAAAACATAATGTTATTATTTTAATATCTAATGGTGTAAAATTCTCCCCCATTTAATAAATTTTACACTTGTAATTTGAATTTTTAATTGAAAATATGGGGTTTGACATTAAAAAACACAATTTATAAAATAACCTCATATTAAAAATGGTAAAAAATATTATTAAAATTGGGAGAGGGAAATAAGTTTGTCATCTAAAATAAAAGAAAACACGGTTCCCATGAAAGATAAAATTAGTATAATTTGAAATATAAAAAATGTGTGAAAAAACTATCTCTTAGAGACTATTACAAAGTGATATAATATAGGATCATCGGAATGTTAACAACAAAAAACCATAAATATGTTTTGGATGAAAATACCATAAAAACATTTGAAATTATTTTAATTGGATTTTTTTTGTTCCAGATCCCTTTTCACAGAGTTGGGGAATTCCATTACCAGCCTAAATAATATAATTATTAAACATAATTTATTGAAAATTATAATTTAAAATATTAATCAATTTATATCATAATATAATTATTTCTATAAATGATTTGTAATAAAGAAAGAATTTTCATGTCTGATGTTCTAAAATTAACATTTAAAGGATCATAAGATCGATAAAATAATGGAATGTTTTTCCTTATATCATTAAATATTTACCAATACCACAATGGTTATAAAAAGTAATCCATATTAGTATATTAATATCTAAAACCTCAAAATTAACACCCAAATATGTACATAATTAATCCCACTATCATATATCACAAAATCCTTCCAAAATACAACCAAAAAAGTTAACAATCCAATAATATAGTAAGAATGTAATAATAATTTCTAAAATTACCTTAACATTAATCCCCCAAACATCATTATGTGAGTCATACTATCACATACAAAATATTTGAAACCCCTGATAACCATAATATATAAATGAAAAATACATAATTAAGAAAAATTACTATAAAATAATTCTTTAAATAAAATCATAAATTATCAAATTTGTACCATGAATACAAAAAGACATTAAATTAGATAATTAATAACTTTTTCACCAAATAACTAATCATTTTAATTTTCACCATACTATTTTATTTAATTCATCGGTTCCAAACATTTATTTATATTAACAAAACATTATTTCTTCAACATCATTCCTATAATTAGTCTTTTCTCTTCCTTGTTTACATTTTATTTACAAATATCGCAATATAACATTACATTTTTATTGATACCATTGAAAATTTGAATTCAAATCAATTAAAAAGTACAAGGGAACAATATTTAGATGTTTAATTATTATCATATATTTAATATCAATAATATAAAACATTTATGACATATTTTTAAAATACCACTACATAGAAATTTATATTATCCCACTTGAATGATTGAAACTACATTTTTTATTACTTGGTCTACGTGTTACACCTTGGATTAGGGAATTGAATTTGATAAATCTTGTATTTCCATAAAAATAGGAAATGAACTCCTCCACAGTATGTTTCACAATTACCTTAATTTCCACACGCAAAATGTCTTCCCCTTCCTTTTAATAATTCCCTAAGGTTCCTCTTTTAATATTTATAAAATGAATGGAATCTATCCTTCTTTCCAACATGGCCTTGAATAAATCATATTTCCAAAAACCCTCGCATTCTATTCTTTAGTGGGTATCGTTTTTTAAATGTTAATTTTTTAACCATATACTTGCCTAATGACTATGAATAATCATAATATCATTCAGTCATCCATTGAACTTTTTTTTTCTCTTTACTATCACATTATCTATTAAATTTAGTGTTAACATGATTTATCCTCTTTCCATCCATTGACTAAAAACAATATTCATAGAATTTGAAACAATAATAATATTATGGAAACAATAGTATCATTAAAATAGTTTAAATGATGAATAAATTATGAATAAACATTTTTGATCCATGAAACCATGGATTTGACTAGGTTCAGTCATTGTCATCATCATTTCAAATCCATCATAAATGGGTATTAAAGAAATTTTGAATTAACCTTATAATATACGTCAAGAGATTCAAAATAGTTGTGCAATAAGGAAACAATCATCATGCACTAGTGTGATGTATTCAATATAACCAATTACCTTTTTGGGATTATTAACTACTGTTCCATTAGTTCAAAAATATCATCCAATTTTAATGTTCAACTAAGGATGTATTATATGGAAAACCAAATCATATCCCACTTACCATATATTTATAATGTTTTCCTATACATAGTCTTATCATGAAAGTCAGACATTGGGTTAAGATCCCTAGTTTATATTTTCCTAAATCTAATACTGATGGTTGATAAAAAACATCCTATAACACCAACATTAATATCTCTAACTATAGTATCACAGATCCTATGGTTACCTTATTACATTGTTAATAAATATTTGGAATAGTATCATAATGTATTAAATAGTTTAGTATACTTGGTAAACAATATACATAATTTAATCTCATAATATATTTGAAAACATAAAGTAAAAAAACAAAATTAATATAAATATTCTACCACCTTTTAATCATTCATAGATTATTTATTCGTATCCTAAAGAAAGGAATCAAAATATGGGGGATCCTAGAATCTCGGTAAGGGTTACATATCATGAAATAAATCATGATTAAATAAGGAATAATCAATATTGAAAGGTAAATATTTGAAATAGAGTCTATGTAATCTATAACATGATAATGATGAATAATATGGGAGGAGTAAATAATGATAAAATGATCCAATATAAATAATCACCTGATCAAGAAACTTATCCATGTATAATTTTCAAAATGATTTCATGGAAACATATAAATGATTTCCTAATGATGTATCGCATAATATCTAAAAAATAAAACATACCATTGAGGCATTGTTACAAGATAATTTTAACTATGGGTAAGAATATGCCAAATACCCTTTCAATAAGGGCATCTAGATATTTTGTATCATGAGTCATATGAATACACCATGGGGTTTTGTAATTTTTATCCTCACCCATTAGTTATTACATTCAATTCATTCAGCATATGAATAACTAATACATCACAACTAACATCCCTTGGTTGAAAAGAATCCATAGAAAAAGATTTAGAATAAATATTTAAAATAACATTACTAGTCCAAATAATCATAATATATACATATAATAATAATTATTGTATCATTACAACATATCCCTAATAGATAATAAAATAATTAATTACTTTCCACACATATAAATACTATAAGAAGTTAATTAAATTTTTTTTGAAGAAAATACACATTTAAAATTAAAATCCATTATTTAAAAATATAATTTTCATAATTCTAGGGAATTTTTTTTTGAATATAATATTGAAAAAAATTAATGGAAGATTAAAAAAATAGTGCTCATACTTATGTGATATTCAGTTCATTTAATGTACATAAAAAAATATTTTTTTCATATTTACTTCAAAAACTAAAAATATACGTTGTTCGTAAAATGATAAGAAGATTCCATTAGAAAATTTTTATGTATTGCAAAATATTGTTAATTTATTTAAGAATTATAATAAAATAGTTAAAATAATCTTGTAGAAATATAATTGATAATATTTACAAGTAGGAAATTTGTTTCCCACTGAGTATATAAAAAAATATATTTTCCATAAAATAATTTTCCTAGTATTTTGAGTCTATAAAAAGAAAAAAATGAATGAAAAACTGGAAATCTATAGAAACATCCACAATCAATTAAAATATTTGATTTATAATATTGAAATATATAATATTCCCTTAATTATATAATTAATAAAAAATAATCTAAAATAATGACGGGATTGTGATATAATTTGTTATCTCATTGATACATTTTTATTCAAAAAAACCGATGAAATAAATATACTAAAAAAATAACTATAATCTATTTAAATATATTCATTATATAACATATCAAATGATTATTATATACACATCATAAATAAATATAGGTTTATAACATGAAATATGCTCCGAAGAGGCCAATTTGAGATGAAGAACTCTTACCTTTGGTATGACATCCTTAATATGTGTTTCATCATCCAATCTAATAAATATTCAATTATTACAAATATATTCTTGAAATATATATATATATATATATATATATATAATACCTTGTCTTATTTATGTATAACCTTATATTTCCCATTTATTAAAATAGTTTTATTTAGACCAATATTCCAGGTGATAACTACTTCATCTTTCATGTATGTTTTTGTTTGATATTTTTGATCCTATTAGTTTGTACATGGTTCCATTATTTCCATAAATTTATTCAGGTTATAAATATAATATAAATTAAATCTATATACTTTTACAATAATTCATAAAAGGAATATATAAAAAATGAATTACATCTTTCATAGGGAGGATATGTTGTGCATTAAAATGAACGTTATTTTCCCATTTCAATTGATTGAATAAAAGATAAATAGGAAATAATTAAAATTAATAGAACATTTATATATCATATATATAATATATAATCAACAAATCAATCCTTAATGTTATCCTTTTGAATATAAAATGAAAAACGAATCACATCTTTTATTGTAGGTGGTAATCTACATGTACTCATGAGAAACATCATATTTTTCAAATGGATTAATATATAAGATGAAATAAATGATATTATAATTATAAAATTATTTTCACGTCATTAATATCATATATATTTTTTTCTGTATTTATATCATTTTTTATGATATGGTGATGAAAAAATGAATTAGACTACTACATGGAGACGATATGTATTATGTAAAAGAAATTGATGTTTACCCATTTCCTATGACAGAAATGATATGTAATTTGGTTTACCATTAAAATAATGACATATATTTATATATTAGAAACTATATTAAATATTTTAGTATGGTTATAACACATTTTTAGGAGGAAGTAGAAGAAAAAAACATGAGTGTTGTCAAAGAGGGTCCCATCTTTTTCAGATGCCTTTATTTTGATCACACCATAAGGGGTCTGAGAATGGCCTTTTGTTTGGAAAAAACCAACTATAAAATGGATAATTATATTTATATGATAATTGGGTAGGATTTTCTTATGATAATTTTCTTAATGTGTTGTAATGAAAATATATAAATGTTATCATTTTATATGTTATGGGTGGGGAATTCATTGAATTAATAAAATTATAAAATTATTATAGAATAATGTTTGATTGAAAATGGATAAAAATTAAAATAATTCAGTGATAATATGATGGAAATTAAAAATAACCTCATATATATAATAATTGGAAAAAATTTGTTACATTATGAACATTATTTTATTTTATTTCCCAACAATATGAAGAATATATCATTGAATCTGTTCCATGATGTAAAATATTTACATAAATTATTTTTTCAATGAAATGATTTCAAATGAAACCAGATATTCATGTATGTTTCTAATTTGTATGAATAATAAACTATTTCATTATTTTGAACTTGGTTCCTTGTATATATTGAAAATGAAATAAAGTATCAACTAGGTTTAGCCAACAAGGGTTATATAATATTAATACATCTCATAGAATAAAAATTCAGATAGAATGTATATAACATAAAATTTAATTAGAAATTACCAATTTATTATTTAAAATAACTAAAATACATACCAAAAAAATTACAAAGGTGCAATGATCACATACAGTCTGTAAATAGATAATTAAATTTAAAAATAATAAATGCATTGAATATAATTTTTTTATATTTTAAAATATTATTTATTTATATATATAATATCTAAAATGAATTTACAAAACGGAGAATAAATATATATATTGATAATAATATTTATATGCTAATTATGGTTATAAAATAATTATAGATATGGGTGATCATGTAATCCTTCAAAAGAGGCATAAAACAAACATATAAACAATAAAATAAGTAAAACCTGAAATAGAATAAAATATAATTAAGATGAGGATTTTGAAAATTAATTTTGGATAAAAAGAGACAATCATAAATGATAATATGAAAATTATAAATCAATTACCTATCATGAAATGTGGCCAAATTATTTATTAAAAAAATTATTTTTAAACTCCACTACTATAAAATCTAATAAGGATAACTCACTTAACACTAAAAATTATCAAAAAAAGGAACTAGGGTTTCCATTAATCGTTGTTATACTGATTCGTTCCATATATTTGTAATGGTCCTACAACCACCATCTCATAAGAAAATTTACTCACTATATTTTTATATTGTAGGTTTTTAATTAAAATTAATGAAAAAAATAAAAGAAAAATTATAGAAACCATTGCCTTTTATACATATCATTATAATATTTTATGCATAATTCAACATCATATTACAAAATAAATGATATTAATTTCAAGTGTATTGGAATACTTTGTATATAAAACTAAAAACAAGGGACTAAGAAAATTCATTATATAATATTCATAAGGAGATCTATGCTTCCATTGATCCCTTACATAGGCATAGGATAACCTAGGGATAACATTAATAAAGGCATGACCACATTTCCCAGTAAGGGATCCTACGTATGAACGAATATTATCCCATGGGTTAGAAAGAGTAAATAAAGGACATAGTGATGCATGGTACCTGATTAAACATAAGGAATCTTAACATATAGAACATGGGATTATATATTTATTTGATCATAGTAATTTGAAAAAAACCTAAAACGTGACTTTACCATGAGTCATGTGTTGTTTCACATATATTATAATGAATCAAGCCTATCCAACAAGACCGTTGCACATGGATAACAAGTCAAAGATTACTACAAAGACCATTACACATAAAGTCTCTTGAGACTAAAATTTACACAGTGAATAGAATCTATATATGGGTTCACCAATATTAACTTGGTCATTGATATTTTATCCCCATAAATGATCATACATAATCAATATTACATTAACACAAGGGTACCCATGAATATAAATGGGTATCATAATCGTGTCCTAAAGAATAATAAATGGGCATATCATAAAAGTGTCAATGAATGACTGTAATTAAAACATTCATGGAAATTAATAATTTAAAATAGTAATATATCATGGTAAGTGATGTAAAAAATAATTGATATCTTCTAATACGAGTATTTAATAGATTTTAGCATTAAATCATTTTACTGTGTTTTTAGGAAAATACATAAGAGAATTTTAAATAAAAAGGAAATAATAATTGATATAAAATCATAATTAAACCAATAAGAATTTAATAAAAAAAATATTTTTAAAACGATATGATTGATAAAAATATATTATAGATGGAACATTAAAATGGGTAATAAAATTGGATGTTCCCTTAAATCGGGCTTTCTTATCTTGATTAATTGAGTATCGAACCTTTAAAAATATATATATCCATGAAAAAGAAAGAATAATAGATCTTAAAACATGATATTTTAGCATATTAATTAATAATAAAATTTAAATTATAATTAAAGTAATTTCATTTTTGTAATGAAAGAGAATGAATAACCCAAAGGAATAATGGTGGTTCGGGTCGAATCCCTTACCTTATATATGAAGGTGAGCAGTACATGATCCTATTTCCCTTGATAATAACATAATATTAATTAATTACCAATTAAAGAACCTTTTATACATTTATATAGTTTATTAAAACCTTATTATGTCAATTTATGGTCTTTTAGATGGATTATGTTATTCAATTTTATCATTCCTCATTGATCGTTTTCATAGTTTGCGTGATCGTCCTGCTTATATAAGAGTATGTAAGTTCATGTAAAATAAAAAATAAAGTCTAGAATTGAAGATATATGTCATTAATAATGATATATAAGGTTAATTGATCACCTAAGTAAATAGGATATTTTGGTATAGGCGGAATCATTAGATAATAGATTAATGATAACTGTTTGGATTATATTGAACATTTTCACTTAAAACGATCTTATTTTGATTTATTATTTTACATATTTTGTGTATGACGAATCAATAACATTACAAAAGATAAAATAGATATATAATGATCTTTTTAAACTAATTTTTTATGTGTATGTTATTTTAAAACATAATAGTTGATTGAAAACCTCTTGTCCTTGAATGTGATAAATTAACAAATCTCAGATGGTGTTTTGTTTTTTAGATTATAAGGATAGGGAGGAGGTACGATGATGAATTATACTATTTTCATAACAAAATACAAATATATTTAGGTTAATGGAGTTATTATACCATTTTTATGAGAGGAGGTGAAGATATTAAAAAAATAATGATCTAGAAAAGAAAAGAAAATAAATGAAAAAATGAATTTTCTTATTGGGTATATCTTCCTTGAGAGCCTCTATAGTGTACTGGTTTCTAAATTTTGATGAGAAAAATCTCATGAACATGGTATATTGTAATAAGGAGATATTTTAGATGAATTTTTACATCTAAGAGCTCTTTATAGGTTTGAGGAGAAGAAGTGGTGAGGTGTGTTATTTGTAGTGAAGGAGAGGGGAGTTTTCTCAATATTTAATTAATTAGATTATTATTTTTTCAAGAAAAGAAATATTAATGATGATTGAGACTATTTAATGTAATTAGATAATTTAAATTTGATCCAATGGGGCTTAAATCATCCACAACTCAATAAATAGTGTATTTATCTTATAATGTATATATACCATAAATATCTATATTTCAAAATTCACCAAAAAATAATGTATTTTAGAAAAATCCCAGATGTTCACCCAATTAATTTTTTATGTGTATAATAAAAAAATTAACTCTATTTTTTTAAAATAATTTTCTATTAATGAGAAATTAAAATTATAATTAAAACCAAAATTTTCAAGAAAAATAAAAATTTGAAAATTAAAATAGATTTAATTGCAAATTGAATAATTATTTAAGGCCTCATAAATTTATGATATAATCATAAGACATAAAAATATTATTTTATGAATAATTTTATTGAAATAAATTTTATTTTATTTTAGTTAATTAATTATAATATGGTAATTAAATATACATGACTTACAATAAATACCAACACTAAATTAATATTTCTAATGCATTTATTTACATATACTATGATATATTTATATCACATTGACACTTATAAAATGGATAAATTCTTTTTATACATTAATTTTTGAGGTTTCTATTTTAGTGGATGGTGTAGTATTCATAATGGTCACATTACTATTAAAAAATTAAAGTAACTATTTCATTGGTAAATGATCCTTAACATCAAGGGATACCTTTTATTTCAATAATTATTCATTTATAAGGTTTTTATTGTGTTCCATAAGTAATCTTAAGTTATTATACTATAAACAATTATTGTAATAATGGAATTCCATTGAGAAATCATTGTGTCGTTACATTCTTCCACAATTATGAAATGTCACCATCACAATTTTGTTTTAAATTATATGATGAAAACAGATGTGGTTACTTTTCCTTCATCACTTATCCATTTCCCATGTTTCATCTTCATACTTATGGTTCCCCCATTTTACTTTGACCTGGCGAGTAGTCTTTTTATGTAGAAATTTATTTATATGATCCATGATCTTCACTGGATGTTCCTCAAAAGAATGATCATTTTACACTTGTACCACATATTAATATTGTACATGTGAATGATCTGGTATTTTCATATGAGGGATACATGAAAGAAATTGGGTAATTTATACATGGATGGGGGAATTGAAAGTTGATTGGACACACCTCCCACATGGTCAGGAATATCTAAGGGACCAACATACCTGAGACTTATTTTTCTTCTCATCCCAAATCTCATGACCTTATTCCGTGGAGATAAGTGGAGGAACACAATGTCTCCAACTTTGAACTCATGGTCCCATAGAATGTTTTCTAAATTAATCTTCTATTTTCATGGGGATACCATAATGTTATGTGGAAAAGTTTTCACCTTCTCCACCATTTATTTGAACATTTAAGTTCCTAGCATCTTACATTATCTGACCTCATCCATGCATGTCGGTGTTCTACACTTTTTCCCATTAAGGGATCTATATTGTTCCATTAGGATGCTCGAGTAGTAACTATTGTTTAATGAGAACTAAAAAATATGTATTTTTTAACCCCATCCACATTTTATTCTTATAGAACATGGTCACAACATGTCTTCTTGTGTCTTAATAGTTTTCTTTGAATTTGCATCTGTTTGGGGATGATAGGCCAAACTGAAATTCAACTCAACCTTTAGACCATGTTAGAGACAATTCCATAACATCGAGATGAATCTATGATATCGATCGGATACAATAGATAGTGGTACTCCATGAATCATTTCCATCACATTGATATATATATATATATATATATGAACATGTTGATCTAATGAGAATCCATCTGAAATTTGGATAAAGTGAGTTTTCTTTGTAAGATGATCAACCATATCCCATGTATAATTGTTCCATATCTATATCCATAGAAGTTGAGTGATGTTGTCCATGGTTATATTCTTTAACTCCCATGTTGGTATGGAAAATATCATTCACTTGCAGACATACTGGGTACTTTAATGTATACTAAGTTGTCTCGTTCTTCATATAGTCCCACCAATAATTCTCTCGTATATCTCAAAACAACATTATGCTACCCACTTGAATGAAGAATGTTTATCTATGTTTTTCATTCAAAATCTCAATATTTTTATATTACACGTATGGTACATAAAATCATGACTCAAATATCACAACTCATTCCTCATTCATCATGAACTCATAGGATATCCAATTTCTTATGTATTCCACCATTTTCCGAAAGGGAACATCTTTTCGTTGAGCATCATTTATTTTATCGATGATTGATGGTTGGGAAATAATTTGAGAAAGGATTTCTGATATTCCCCCAAAATTATTTCCTTGTCCATCATCTGAAAATATAAGAATATTCTATCCTTCTAAATTCTCATCATTTACAATGATGTAGGATTCTTTCTACACAGGGCATTCGGTACTTTTTTCGTACTGGTATTGTAGTAGATTGAGATGTCATAATACTTAATGAGATCTATCCTTATTATTAGGTACATATTATGATCCTTTGATGTATATATATATTTTATATTCTTCTGATCAGTATATATCTCCCACTTCTCCCCTTAGAGATAATTCTGGAAGATTTTAAATGATAATACCACAACTTCCCACTCCCAATCATGCATGTGATAGTTGCACTCCTGAATTTTCAACTACCATTTAGCATTTTCAATAAACGTATCAATTTTCATTAGTACATATGCTAATCCCTTCTTTTAATAATTAATGTAATCAACAGATATTTCACCACATTCCAGGAGTGTGAGTATCGACACAATGATACACTTCTTTTTGTAATCCTTAAAGATTTCCAAACATTCATGATTCCAGAGATACTTCAATCCCTTCTGTGTCACCTTGGCAATTTGGTTTTAAAACCTTGAGAAGTTATTCCAAAATCATTGGTAATACCCAGGTAGTACAGGGAAAAAACTGAACATAGTTACTAATGTTAGCATTGTCCACTATTCAATTTTCATTTTCTTGGAAGGGTACATAGATATCCCTTTGCTGGTGAAAAATGACACCAATAATGATATTTCCACCATGTAGAACTCACATTTAATACAATTTTCATTAATTCGATCACATTTCAATGTCTTCAGCACCATATTCAAATTCTAGTCATGTTCCTCCTTGATATTAGAGTATATCAAAATATCATCGATATAGACTGCCACCATTTTTTAGTTAATCTTTAAAAACATTATTCATTATGTCCATGAATATTTCAGGAACATTAGTGATTCCAAATTACATCACTATGAACTCATAGTGTATATACCTTGTTTGAAAGGTATTCTTGGGAATATCATCCTTACCCACCTTTAATTGACAATATCCTGACAGAAGGTACACCATAAAGATATAATTGGCAAAATTAAGTTAATCAAACATGAGATCTATCTGAGGTAGGGGATAAATGGTCATGGTTCTTGTTTTATTGATATTATGATATTCAATGAACAAGTGAATTGATCAATTTATCTTCATAAAAAATAGGATAGGTGTACCGCATGGTGAAGCAGTTAGGAATATAAAACCCTTATCTAGATTCTCCTGTAACTCCTTCTTCACCTCTTCCAACTCAACTATGGCCATTCTATAGGTTGTTTTGATATAGACATAGATATTTGAATAATCTTAATTTATAGCATAACATGTCATCCCATAACCTCAAACCATATTTTATTTTTTTCTTTTCTTGGTCTAGGATCTTCCCAGTTGGGGTTCGAGTTAACACCATGGAAAAATAATAGGATGCTAAACCATTCAGTTGATTTTTTTTTGTCTTGAGCACGGTTGGTGCATGGCCTAGTATACCATGTGGCATGATTTGCACTGAAAAAATATATATTTAATGAATAATAAAATTGAAAAGAAAAAATAAATTGAAATTGGCTAAATTAAAAGTCATTTTAAATATTAATAAGATAATTATTTTTTATAATCAATATTATTATTTTTTGAGTTATTATTTTTGTTATAATTATTAAAAATTGGATTTATATTGTTATTTTTAAAAAATTTATTAACATTATGATTATTAAGTTGTTATGAATTATGTAAATATTAATTTGTTATTATTATTATCATTATTATTGTTGATATTAAGTTTACTACTAATATTATATAATTATCAATATATTTATTTTTAATATTATTTTTTCTGTTATTATAATCATTTTATTACAACTTAGATATCCCCTCTCCCCATTCTCCCCATGGCGTGAGTCTTTCCCCTACCTTGTAACCTACCTCCATCACCACTCCACCTTGCGCCTTATCACTGGCATCCCCTCCCCCCACCAGTAGTGCTCCCATTTCCTGTGGATTTCCTCTATCTGATCCCCTCTTCTGGTGGTTCCCCTAGATCGCCACCCTCTTCCAATGGTTCCTCTTGACAATACCCTTTTTTTTCTAGCACTCTCATTCTATCTGTTGTGAACCCCTCTAGCATAGTGAGTCCTTATTTGGAAGCCTCCCCCTCAGGGTATAAAAAAGCAACCTAATTCCCTATTCATTTTGATTTTCCACATTTCCTGGGTTTTTTACAAGGGTTTTCTTCTTTTCCATACCTTAATGGTTGGGATATTTTATTTGAGAATTTTCTAGATGATAGGGGGTTTCGTTAATTCTTTTCCTAGTATTCATTCTTCTCTATTAGTTTTGTTGCTTTTTTCCCCACCGAGGTAGGTGAATTAATGTATTTCATTTACAAATCAATTTTCTAATACACTAATTCATTCACATAATTTTTATATTTGATTCTCACCATTATTTATATATGGTTAGTTCGTGTTAGTTTTTTAGTGGTGGTAGAAATTACTAAAAATAGGTTTTGAGAGAAATGATTTTTAATTCCAATGTGTTTGCACACTAGTCAGTGTTTGATCATTATTAATAAAATTATAAACATATTCTACACCTCTATGGTAATTTTTTTATCCTATAGTAGTGTGTTTGTGTTAGTGCAAAGTGATAAAATTAGTTTTTAAATTATTCTCATGTGGTTGTTTCATTAAAGTATTTGATTAAATACCAATATATATTTTTAATGGTAAAATTTGGTCATTTGTAAAGTATTTCCCTATGAACATTTTTAGTAAACTGGTTGGGTGGTATTTTGAAGATTTCCTATGGGACTTGGTGGTTTTTTGTTTGTGGTTGGTAATTTTTTTATGAAAAGTTTCATGTTACTTTTAAATATTCTCATTCACCTTTTTAAACATTGTTAAATTGGGTTATAGATTTTTTTGAAGTTAGGTGATATTTTGGAAATCAATATGTTCATCAGTGGTTTAATAGTATATTTGGAGGGTGTCTTTGGATGATGTCTCATCCATTGTTCACAAGGTGCACACTTTGATGTGCACTCAAATTGGGATAACACTTTAAGGTGGTATTTTACATAATCCATAGTACCTTAAAAAGTATCTTTGATTAATTTAAATGATGTTGGTTTTCTGGGATAATTTATAAAACTGGTTTTAAAAGAAATCTTAAATGGTATGCCTGTTTGGCACCTTCTACACATAGAATATGTTTTTCCTTCGGTTTTGGAAAATTTTCATGCATATATATGGTTTTGGAAACCCTTAATGACTATATATAATTTTAATCTTAAAAAATGGTGTTGTTATTTTTTGGAATGATATTTTTTAATAATTTAGTAAATTCATTTGAATACGTCAATTTTAATGGTCTGTTTGGGGATTTATATGTTTCTAAATAATGTTTTGAATATTTTTATTATTTGATTATTCGATTGGCACATTTTGGGATGAAATGTGAAAATTTATGTAGTGGGAACCCCTTTTTTGGGCTTCCCTTTTTAGGTTTATCGTATAGAAGATGTTAGTGTTTTGGGTAGGCAAATATGGGGGCAGCAGGTAAGGTGAGTATCGAGAGAATGATCCTCCAAATTACATAGTATATTCATATATACCATGGGTTCATGGGTGTATTTTTGGGGATCAGGTGATTTTTTCTAACCAGCCTCTATTAGATGGGATGATACCCCCTAGATCATAGATAGTTCATAGGAGATGCTTCCATTGGATTTTTCAGTTTTGGGTGGCCTATGGTCATTGAATTAGGGGCTTCACCATTCTACGAAAAGGTGGTTCCAAATTGAGTATGTTGAGGGGTCTTCTAGGGATGTTTAGGATCACTAATGTTATTTTATTTATCTCTTTGTTTGTATCTCTCTTCTTTTTGTTTTCTAATCACACTTCTAGTTTTTCATCATCATTTTCTAGATTATTTTTAATTTTCCAAATTTATTTGTTTCTTATTTATCCATTTTTTCATTATTCGGGGGTTCCTATTTCTAAAATGGTAGAATTATATTTTAAAATGAAATTTGTAAT
Organism: Viscum album; assembly: GCA_963277665.1. Lineage (NCBI taxonomy): Eukaryota > Viridiplantae > Streptophyta > Magnoliopsida > Santalales > Viscaceae > Viscum > Viscum album. The sequence goes on along the minus strand of OY728166.1, from coordinate 287,140,116 downwards.
GTGTGGAATTTTAAAATGGGAAGTTTTTATTGTTTAATAAAATTTAAAAAACATATTTTATATTTGTATTTTCAAACAAGTGTTAAGGAATTTCTTTCTGGAATGAAAAATAAATGGATTCTATGGTTTACCTCTGATATTCATACTGATCATTTCAATTCTCACACCTTCTTTATCATTTTAAATTTGGGATTTAGTTTTGGATTGTTCACGATGTGAGTGTGGTTATATGTCTTGTGGTGACCCACAACGTCAAATGAAGGTATGTTTTGATACATGACTTTATTTTATTACCAGTGTTAGTTATAACAATTATATTAGTTATTTTTATTTTTTTTTTCAATTATTTATGGACCAAAATCATTCCCAACTCTTTTACGTTGGTGTTAGACACTACTTTCCATTCCATAGAGATTTGAAATTCCCTTTAGGCTGGGCTGAGGACCGACTCGGGAGACTGGTTCAAGGTCGACATGGCCTGGATCATGAAAAAATGATATCATAAGAGGTCCTTATTATTTTTTCTGTTTGGTAGATGGATAATAGGATTTTATGGACTCAGGAGGTAGTTAAATTAATAGAATCATGAACCCATGCTCGTTTTAAACCTCGAGTCTCTAGGGGGAGTCTGGGGCAGAGTATTCTACTTTTTTTTAGACCGTGGCATGGCAACGGAGGCGAGCCAATTTCATGTTGTTATTTTTCATGGAGTAGTGACCCATGTGATATTAGAGATCCTGGTTCAAGATTATATTAGTGTTATTTATTACATGGGGCATGTCTCAGTACCATGTCACCGAGTTTGGTTGAGACACTAGTCCATCCCTATGGTATATTGTTGTATGTGGTGATTTTTCTTGTTTTCATTAGATGTAAATATTTCTTTAAATGGTTTTGAAATGAAAATTATTTCCTTTAATTTGATTTAGGTTGGTAAAGTGTGTTTTGTAATTTAATGTTATTTGGTTTGAGAAATTTTACCTGTTTGTTACTGGTAACAATATGTATTGGTTAATACCCCTGGTGTTCATTATGAATGATCACATGTGTGTGGGAATGTAAAGAAAGAGTGGAGGGGAACTTTTTCATGGATGAAGTGTGTGGAATGGATGGACACACATGTGATGGTTCATGGGATTCCATGGGTGTTTATTTGAAACCAAAGACTTTTCCTTTTTTATAAATTGATAAGTGAAAGGGAATTTTAAAAAATGGAATTTTTTGTTATGCTTTTATGTGTTTTTGATAAGATCCTATTGTTTTGGATTGATATCTTATTTCTGCTAGTTTTTTGGGTTGATGTTGTCTTTAATTTTATGTTTCCTAAGTTATTCAAAAAATTCCACCCAAAAATGTCCCCAAAGTTTCTTATATGTCATTCTCATTTCCAGATTCTTCACAAATGTTGAATATACATCATGGTGATCAATTCCCATTAGAGGTAGTGGAGTGGCTTGAAGAGGTCTTTCATGTCTTCAAGGTATTGTTAACCCCTAATGTTTTCAGAGTACGTATTGTTTTGGCTTTATGCAACGGATCATCTTTACAAGAATGGGAGATAGTCACCCCTCCTTCATTGTATGTCGGGATGGCATGGGTAACTTATAATTCTATCATCATAAGATGATTCATACCTAAAGGGGTGTAGAAGAATAAATGGTAATATCTCATGTGTATTCAACAAATCTAGAAGTCGGTGAAGGCCAACAAAGACCACTTTAAATAACTGATTTCAATTTCCTTAGAGGGAGCATTGTATGATTTGATGAAGATATCCCTATTTATCTTGGGTATTCATCAAAAGATAAAAAAGTGGGTCTAGTAATATAAGAAAAAATTTCTATTCAATATTGTAGATAAAGGGTTCCTACGAGATTTGGTCTATGGAGTGTAGAAATATGGGAATTCGGCACTTCTACTTGCTCGTGAAGGATCCCCATCTATTGGGAAGATAATCCTGGATGAAACTATTCCTAAAGAGTCATATTAAATGGTTATGGATTCAAGTCAATAAAAAAAATCAGTTGTGGGCCACTGGTGTTGTAGGTTTGGGCACTTGAAATCATCATGTTTCATCCCTCTAAATACGTGACATCATTGCGGTTGGCTGGGTCATCTGGACTAGTTTTGTAGAAAGCACCGCCTGAAGAAGGCATTTTGACCTACGAATGCTAGTACTGACTATGAGACAATATATGATTTAGCTAGCAGATCCATAGCCACATGTCATATGGTGAATCATTCACATAGTAAGGAGTTTCTGGGGTTGTGAGGCCTCAGTCTGGGTTTTGTGATCTATTTTGGGACTGGAATATGAATAGTCTTTTCAATCTTGTTCTTATACTATTAATTTTGTACCGTCATTATAATATCACCATTTTTTGTGATATTATGATGAACTTGTTCTATTATAATCCAAATTTTCATGTTTATCTGAATATGGGTTTTTGAATCATTAATTTTCCATAATGTGAGTTTGGGCAATTTATGAATAGGTTTTTTCTGGTATTTTTATTTGTTCTAGGTGTTATTTTTTGGGAGTGATTGAGTTTAGATGGAATTAAGGGGTGGTACCTCCGATTTGATCATTGTCATGAGTTTCATGAGTGGGTTTACCCTCCCATTATGTTGGAAGTCTTATACCTATATGGGGAATTCATAGTTTTGGTGTTGGAGTTATTAACCACTATGTGAAGAGTTCTTGTTCTTGGGTGGGATTCCATCATTCCAGCATCTCGGTATGTCAGGATCGGACACGGTGTGTTTGAGTGTGTTTTTACCATCTTAGTGGAGTCTATTGGATGATAATACCATATCTTACTCTCCCTTTAATCTTGGTTTGTGTTCCCCTTTAGAATGGCCAGGTTTGAGAGTTGATGGAAGTGGTCACCCTAAGGCTTTATGTTTTCTACTATTTAGTTTGGGAACAGATTTAATTTAGATGAACTTCTGGTTTGGTGAATTTTGGGGGATAGAATGTGTCTGTGGTAAAGATAATTGTCTCAACCTGATCTCAGAACATCTTTTATTTATTTTATTTATTTCTATCATATCATTCTTGTTGGGGTTCAGGTTATGACCTGGGTAAATTTTTATAATTTTAAAACACTTTGGTTAATTTTTTAGTCTTGTGCATAGTTGGCACATGGCCCCGTATACCTTACAGATGGGTAGACCTTACGACCTACTCTACACATACAAATAATAATGATTAAATAAAGAATAAAATTTAAATGAAATATAAAATGAATATTGGATAAAATTTAAGGTATGTTTAAAAATAATAATAATAATAATAATAATAATAATATTTTTATTACAATAATTTTTATTATTATAAAGAATAATAATATTTTTATTATTTTTAGAATTATTAAGATTTTAATTATTAAAAATTTTAGGAATGTTGTTATTATTAAAATTGTTATTAACAATTGTATTATTAAATTATTATTATTATAATAAATATTCAGTTGTTATTTGTATTAATAATATATTAATTATATATATTAATTTTATTAATATTATTAGTAATATTATGTTAATATAAGTATGACAATATTAATTATTTTTATTATTATTTTGTTTTATTTATATTATTTTTTTCCTAGACATTACCTCTCCCAATTCTCCACACGAAGCCAGCATTTCCCCTTACATGGTGCCCTTCTTGCAGCACAACTTCACCTTGAATCATATCATCATCCACACCTCCCTCCACCGGCGGTTCACCCCCTTTCACGTGGATCTCCTATAGCTGATCCCCTCTTCTGGTGGTTATTCCCAATGCACGACCAACTTCTGGAAGTTCTTCCCAGTAGCGCCCCCTTCTTCCAGTACCCACCTACTCTCCGATGCAACTCCCTCCATCACATTATGACCTTCTCTGGTGCTCATCCCCCCATTGCATGGCTGACCTCCCCTCATCCCTCTTTAGTAATATTTCCCTCATTTTTAAGGTTTTGACAAGGGGTTTCATTATTTGGAAAATTATAATGGATGGGGACGTTGACTCGTATTTTTTTATATGTTTCTATGGGGTTTGGTGTAACACTCAAAGCTTCCACATTATGTTTCCCTTTGAATAATGAAATAGCTTGCGTTTTACACAACGTGGAATTTTAACACACCACGACCAATAAAACAAGGCATATGAAAATCAATACCCACTTTTTAAATTATTCTTAATTTTTTCTTTTAAAATGTACTTCATTTTTGGATTTAGAATATTTAATTTATCTTAGGGTGAATTACTGATATTTTTCTAAAAACATTCAATTTATGATGAATAGTGAAAAACACTACATTATAGGTTAAAACCAACTTTTTATTTAAATAATTACTTATTTAATATTAATTTATTTTAGGTAAAAATATATACATAATACCTATATAAGGTCAATGTAATTCATTGGATTCTTTTTATAAAATATTTAGATATATAAAATTTTAGCAAACTTTTTACTGTCTTTTTTCCACCTCCTAAGAGAATTTGCAAATCTGAATAAAACATAATTTTACATCTTTTGTGAGTTAAAATTCAGAACTCTGAGAGAAACTGTTAATATCATAACGTTAAATGTTGTTAAATATGATGAGAATAATGTTTTGGCGAATAGTAACTTTTGACATTTATTTACCACGGTTAAAAGTAAATAGGGTAATTATTGGTAAAAATGATATCATAATTATTGTAACACATGTCCTAATTCTATTGGACAAGTATAATTCGACCAAAAACAACCTTATGAATAAAATATGATCCACTTTGGTCCATTTGGATAATATTAAGATATTTATTATTATTGTATATAAAGAAGAGTTAAAAGAGTTAAAATCAATGTTTAATAACTAAAACATTTTTTATATAGGGTGATACATAAGATAAATTCGACTATAAAAATTCAATAGAAATAAAAAATTATATCCTAAATAATGTTATTTTATTTATTATTTTTAGACATTAAGTAATTATATTTATTCATGACACAATTATGATATAGTAATTACCTTATTAATGGAATATTAAAATAATTGATCTTATAAATATCCAAATAAATATAATTTGAGACTTTTAATGAATTAAACTAATTTTTTAGTTTAACATGACATTTTATTGTTGATTAAATTTATTTTTTTCTATGTAATAATGAATTTATGAATTTAACAAAAACAAAATACATAATTTTGAAAAAATTGACATAAAATAGTTTATAAAACAAATATTATATTATTAAATTATTTTCTATTCCTAAAACACTAAGGATAGGCCAAAGTTATTAAATAATATTATATATGTCATTAATTAACAACTTTACGTTCTCTTGGATGTTTATAGTATGTTTATTAACCACATTATTTAAAAATAAAAAGAGACATGGAAAATGTCAAACTGTTTAACTAAGAGATAAATATAAAAGATAATGTTAATATAGTAACCCAAACCGGTCTAAAACCTATTTTTTAGTGGTTTTTGACTCATTTCAACTTTATCCATGAAATAAATTATTTTGAACCATTAGAAACCGAAAAATATTTTATTATAAAATAATATTTCATTCTTTTTCTAAGGTGCCCCATCACCCTCTTATAAAAGGGAACATCCTCTTCTCTCAAATTCACACCATCAATGCCATTTGACACAGCCAAAACTTAGCCATATATCCTCTCAAATATCCTCCCATATTCCAAGAGGCCATCCGTTAGTCACGAAATCCATCCTAATGATCCCTTATGATCAAATCAAAAGGAAGAACGCGATGAAGAATTTAATATTTCATCACCTCTTTCATGTTCATTTCTTCTTCCACTACCCCTTTCATTGTTGTTTCCATTGTAAAATAATAACTCCAGTATATTATATAAACTATTATGATAGAATAAAAATGTTACAACCATATACATTATTCTATTCATTCTATAAATGACAAAGTCATCAAACATGTGTACGTACGGATTACCGTCTCCACGTCGTGGTGTAGTTTGTTATTAAAAAAATTAATCTTTTGGATGGGTATAATAATGAGTATAAATGATGTAAATAATAAATACAACATGATAATTATTCTGTATATATGATATAACATCCAATTATATTCAATTTTAATATCAAAAAAATGATATTGTCGCTCGTGCGTACGTACGGATTACCGTCTCCAAGAACGCGATGAGATTAATTCCCAATCGTATCTATTCAAGACTAATTTTAATTTGACGATTAAATTTTTTTTTAAAGAATTAATATCATTCTGAATATGAATATGATACATCCTATCCATAAAAAACATTACTTACGCAAGAAATCATATATAAAAAAACAAATCAGTTATCACCTGAAATGATGATACTACTGAAATATCATTAACCAACCAATATTAGAAAATCATAAATGAAATAATATTTATGTATATAGTTTTTAATAATTTAATAACAATTATTTATCTATTATACAAGAGGTTAATGTATCCTCGACCATGGAAAATTACAAGGTGAGGGTTAATTTTACAATCTCTTTTTTAATCGTTGTTGTTTTTATGTATGTAACTGCTGGGACCTCTTTATCATCCACACATGTGTTTTCCTAAAATATTTATTTGAAATTATTTTTACTATTTAATAGAAAATGGGTTAAATTAATTTATACACTTATTTTAACATATATGTTTTGAAAGGAATATTTTCTTCGTTTTCTAAACAAGGTACTTTATGTCATTTTCGACAACATGATGGTTAGAATGTTTTTTAACATATATGGAGAGGGGGCTATTTTCCACTGTTATAACATCGTTGACGATTCCCTTACAAGATAATAATAATTTTTTTAAAATAGATGGTTTATTTTATAATTATATTAACTTTAAATTATTTCAAAATAGAAAGATATATTTCTCTCAAAGTTTTTTGATTTCATCTATGTCAACATACTTTGATGGATTTCATAACTTGTTGGAAGTTGATTTATTATGATTCAAAACATTAATATTGTATTGAAGGTTTTGTGATATGTTTTATTGTTAATGTGTTATTTTTAAACAGTTCATGTTTTATAGATAATGTATTGACAATTTGTATGCTAGTTTTAATATGAATGTTTATGTTATGTTTAAACCATTCCATACGTGGAATGCATTGGATATAGTAAGTGAGGGGTGAAGCTCGCAATAGCTCCTTAAAGCATCGATAGATATCATGAGACAAACTAGTGTCTTGTCAAAAGGCCTTGAAAAAAATCTTATTTTTAGTCTTGAAACAAGGCATTGACTATATGGTTATGAATTCTGGAATTATGCATTCCATCATTATGAAAGTGGATGTTGATATTGCATGTGATTATTCGACTAGAAGAATATACATGTGAATAAGTAAATGGAATTATCTATTTTTTTGTTTGCTATATTATGCTGAATTTAAAATTTAGAAGGCTTTTGTTTTAGAATTACACATTTCCTTAAATGTTTAGGCTTATTTGTGAATGTTTCCACTATATTGATATCCTTACTGAGCATCTGAGCTCACCCCATTCTATATTTTGTTTTTCCAAGTATGAGAACAAGTATATTATGACTGAATTATAGGAATAGTGTCAGGGATATGAGTGTGGCCTATGGATACGATGTTGTTGATGTTTTTCATTTTATAATGTAATGTAAAAATTATGAATTTATATAGTATTTCCAAGGATAAAAACCTAATCGGTCTTTCGAGAATTAATCTTTAGGGATCCTTCCACTATTATGCAATAATGCATCGAATCTGGGTAACTATAGTTAGGGAATTACAGTTGGTATTATAAAAATTTTAGTGCAAACCTTGGAATCTAGATTTAGAAAAAATATGATTATAGAACATTAACCTAAGATAGATTTTGAGGATTGGTGTAGAAGAACATCCATGAATTTTGGTACTATAGAGATTCTGTGAGTTTTCAAAGGAATAATTCCCTATCTGGATACGAACAGGTAGAGGCGGCTCTGGCACACATGTACCTAGAGGTAAAACCTAAAATCATTGCTTTGAGCTAGACTCAAACGAGAACTAGTGCACGACAATAGTCCTTGCTGCAATTTTGGTTATAACACTCCCTGGGTATATGCATGGACAATTCTCATTTTTTTTATAAACAATTATAAAGGGTTTATGAGTATATACTTCCTCAAAGATTTTTATTATTATTATGGTTTATATCCATAAAAAGTTCAATATAATTTAACTGTTTTATAGGTTATGAATTCGGTATTGTGGTTCATAAACAAATCTAGTGTATTCCATTGTTTATAAATGGCACCTAGTGGAAAAATGGAAACTATATCAATTCACGTAATCCGTGTAGGGATTTACCTACTACTCAAGATAATTATAGTTGAGCTGGTGATGAAAATGGTGCTGATCATCATATCACCAAACTAGGAAAACGCACTCAGGTTACGAATAATAACCTTACTCATATGGAGCACTCAGATCCACAACATGGAGGTTAAATGTTAGACCAATTTATGATGAAACAACCACCAAAATTAAATGGGACTAAAAATCAATTTGTAGGCTAGTAATGGATAAGTTCCTTATAGAAAATATTTCATGATTTAGAGAGTAGAAAAAGAAAAAAAGTTTTCATGGAAGTTTATCTCCTTGTGGGAGATTCAGATCAATGGTGGTTATTGATTCAAAACCTAAAGAAATATTTTGATGTATAAAATATGGAATGGAAGTATTTTAAAGATATTTTCCTAGAAAAATATTTTCCTCGTGACCATCGATCAAATATGGAAAGTAAATTTTTCTGTCTAAGACAAAAGGAGGATAAGAATGTCGCAATATATGAGGCTAAAATTACATGGTTATCAAGGCATGCTGGAGATTATATAAGTAACCCAATAAGTAAGATTGATCACTTCTTTGTTGGGTTAAAACTATTTATCCATTGGGAATTAGTTTCACAATCCATCTCATCATAAGAAGATTTTGTCTCATGTACTATCATGATCGAAAAATAATTCTATAATTCTTATGAATTTAAAGCAAAGAAAGAGAAGAAATGATCCGATGAACACTTTAGAAATGAAATTAGGAGAAGAAGGTAAAAGATGATTATCCATCATGCAGTAAATGTGGGAAGAAACACCCCGTATTTCTCAGAAGGGAATGGGAGTCTGTTACAAGTGTGGTGAAAAAGGCCACCAAGCTCATGATTTCAAGGGGAAGGAAGAGTTTTTTAATATTGAATGCTACAATTGTATAGTAAGGGTTAATTATGCAAATTAATGTCCTAAGCGCCAATGAATCTTACCTTATAAAAGGCCTAGGGATCAAGTCCAAGCTTATGATTTCACTACTATTGAGGATGGAGATCCGAAATATGTGGTGGTGGGTAATTTAATGGTTTCCTCATGATTTAAAAATGCTTTATTTGATTTTGTATCATCACATTGTTTCATATACTCTGAGTTTACATAGAAAATTAGATATTTCCAATTTGATTTAACAAGGGAGTTGTCAATTAAAACTCATATGGGGTGTATCATTGCAAAAAAAGTTTTGTGAATTAGTTCTCATAGGGTATATAAATGTTCTTCATCTTTTGATCTCATCATCATACCCATGACTGAATTTGATATAATATTTAGAATTGATTGGCTTTCTAACCATTACACAAAAATATAGTGTAAGAATAAAGTGGTTACAATTCTTGATGATGATAAAGATTAGATTATCTTTAGAGAAGAAATGTCACCACCTAATTCTTATCAAGATCCACCCACAGTAGCTAATCAAAATTAAATTATTGGGGATGATTAGAATTAAATAACTATGGGTGAGGAATGTAATGTTCAAATAGAGGATGTACCTATTGTGTAAGAAAATGATGTTGTGTTTCCATAGAATTTACCTAGACATCCTCTAGAATGAGAAATTTATTTTTCCATAGATTTAATTCCTGGTTCAAGGCCCATATCAAAGGCCCCTTATAGAATGGCCACAATAGAATTAGTGGAGGTAATGAAACAACTAGGGGAATTGAGTAACAAGGGAATTATTCTCCTTAGTGTTTTCTCCATGGGGAGCCCCTGTCCTTTTTCATAACAAATATATGGATCTATGAGGTTTTTCATTGACCACAGAGAGATCAATTATATAAAAATAAAGAACAAGTATCCCTTACCTCACATTGATGATTTAATCGACCTAAATCATTGAGATCAATATTTTTCAAAGATTGAACATCAATCTGTATATCATCAGATGTGTGTGAAGAAGGAAGAAATTCCGAAAACAGCATTTCGAACCTAGTATGAGCATTATGAGTTTACAGTAATGCCTAATGAATCCTCTGTCTTCATGTATCTAATGAATACAATTTTCAAGGAATATCTTGATTAATTTTTAGTAGAATTTATTGATGATATTTTGGTATACTCAAAAATCTATGAAGATCATGAAAATCACATGCACATTATCCTAAGGGCTCATAGAAGAAATAAATTATATGGGAAGTTTAGAAAGTTTTAATTCTAGATTCAAGAGATTTATATTCATGGATATATTGTATCATGGGATGGAATATATAATAAATCTTAAAAGACCATGGAAATCCAAGAATGGCCAGCACCGACATGTATAACATAGGTACATAATTTTTTTGGTTTGGCATGTTATTATCAACGTTTCATCCAGAATTTTGCCTAGTTGGCAAACCCATTAACCAAGATCACACATAATGGGGTTAAATTTGTTTGCAAAAATGAGTATGGGGAATGTTTTGAATAACTGAAGAGAATATTAGTTGACTCTTTTATCTTGAATCTTCCATTAGGTAATGATGGGTTTGTTATTTATAGTGATTCTTCAAAGAATGGACTTGGTTGTGTACTTATGAAAAATGATAGAGTTATTTCCTATGAATCATAAAAGCTAAAAATTCAAGATAAAAACTATCAAACCCATGATATTTAGTTAGCGCCTGTAATCTTTTCTTTGAAGAAAAGGACACATTATATCTATGGTAAAAAATGTGTGATATATACTAATCACAAACATTTGAGGTATATTTTTTCATAGGAAGAACTTAACATGAGGAAAAGGAGATGGATTGAACTACTCAATGATTATGATTTCCCTATACACTACCACTTGGGGAAGGATAATATGGTGGTAGATGCTTTGAGATGAAAGGATCATGGACTTTTGAACAAGATGAGAGTTGAAAGGGATCCTATTTTCATGGATGTAGTGAAAATGGATATAGGAATAATCATGGATGGTGAAACATCAATACATTTTCAAATAGTTTCCAAATAATATTTACTAGAAAGGATAAAACATTATCAGGCTGATGATGAGGAGTTTCAAAACAGAATTAAAGATGTGAACAATGGGAGATTTACCGAATTCATATATGGAGACAGGATTTTCAAAATTGGGAAGAGACTTTGTGTTCTCAATATTCTTGATCTAAAAAGAGAATTGTCAGATGATGCTCATAGCTCTAATTTCATTATACACCCTTGTAGAACCAATATGTATAGATATTTGAAATAACATTTTTCGTGGGACAACATGAAGAGATAGATTTATGATTTTGTGTCGAGGTGTATGGTCTATCAACATGTTAATGATGGATGACAACATCCTCGAGGAGTCATGGAACCTCTTCCCATACCTGAGTGAAAATGGGATAATATTATGACGGACTTTGTCATGGGGCTACCAAAGACACCAAGAAGGAGTTCTGCGATATGGGTCATTGTTGATCGTCTTACCAAGTCAGCATATTTTGTTGCTATAAGATAAGATTTACCGCTTGATCATTTATCAAGTCTTTATATTAAAGAATTTGTAATACTTCATGGAATACCCCTATCGATTGTTTCTGATCATGATCCACGTTTTACATAACTATTATGAAAAAGTCATTAGAAGTCCCTGGGTTCTAAACTTCGTTTGAGCACTGTCTACCACCCTCTAACTGATGGACAATAATAATTGACAAATAAAACCTTAGAAGACATGTTGAGATCTTTCTCACATGACATTCAAGGTACGTGGGATCAATATTTACCTCACCTAGACTTTGCCTATTAAATAGCCTCCATTAAATTATTCAGATGGAACCATATAAAGAGTAATATGTAAAGAGATGTTGCACACCAACTCATTGGGATGATTTTTTTGAATGAAAACACGTAGACCTCGAACTTGTTGAGGAAACTATGGAAAAGGTTATGGTTATCCAATCCCACATAAATGTAGCACAATGTAGGCAGAAGATCTATTCTGATAACCGGAGGAAGGATTTGAATTTTCAGGTAGGAGATCAAGTTTTCTAAAAGGTATATCCATGGAAGGAAGTTATACGATTCAGTAAGAAGGGTAAATTCAGTCCTAGGTACATCGGACCTTTCGTAGTTCTAGAACGAATTGAGGCTATAACATACTGTTTGGCAATGCTTCCAAGTCCCAAAAAATTTTATTATGTGTTCCACGTATCTCTATTGAGAAAATACATGCCTCACCCAATGGATGTACTCACCTATGAATAAATTGAACTGGAACACGATCATTATTATTGTGAAGAGCCTGTCAAAAATATTGATACCGTAGTACATGTTTTGAGAAACAGGATGACTCGTCTGGTAAAAGTTATATGTAGAAACCTTAAGATGGAATAGACTATGTGAGAACCTGAGGAATATATGATGATGAAACACCTGAATATTTTTTGCAATATTATTCTAGAAATTTCGAGGAGAAAATTATTTTAAGGAGGGGATAATGTAACACCCCAATATTCCACGATACATTTCTTTTTGAATAATGCAATACCTTGCATTATACAGAACATGGAGTTTTAACACACCACGACCAACAAAACTAGCCATTATAAATATTAATACACACTTTTTGAAATTTTATAGTTTTTATCTTTAAAAATGGTCATCATATTTTGATTCGTAATATTGAATTTAGGATAGGGTGACTTTTTAGTATTTTTCTAAAAACATTCAATTTTTGATAAAAAGTGAAAAAACACAACGTCATTGGTTAAAACTATATTTTTATTTAAATAATTATTTATTTTATATTAATTTATGTTATGTCAAAATAGATTCATAAGACTTATATATGTTCAACATAATTCATTGGAGTTAATTTATTATATTTTTATATATATATATATAATATTTTATCGAACTTTTTACCGTCTTTTACCCACCTCTTAAGAGCATTTGTAAATTTGTATAAAACATAATTTCACCTCTTCTATTAGTGGAATTTTCAAAAATACATGAGACACGGTCAATATTAGTAAGTAAAATGTGGTTCAATAAGGTGACAATATTTTTTTGTGAATAGTAACTTTTGACTTTTATTTACCACGATTAAAAGTAAATAAAGTAATTAAGGGTAAAAATCATATCATAATGACACTAAAAAAGGTTCTAATTCTATTGGATAAGTATAATTAGACCAATAAAAACCTTAGGAATAAAATATGACCCCTATTGGTCCACTAGGATTATATTAGGACATTTATTATTATCTTTTTTAAAGAAGAATTAAAATTGTTAAAATCAAAATTTAATAACTAAACTATATTTAATATAGAGTTATAAATATGATAAATTAGACTATAAATATTCATTAGAAATATAAAAATATTTCCTAAATAATGATATTTTATTTATAAATTTTAGGCATTATATAATTAAATTTATTCATGAAACAATGATGATGAAGTAATTACCTTATTAATGAATGATTAAAATAATTGATATTTTAAATATCTAAATAAATATAATTTGATACTTTTAATAAATTAAAATAATTTTAATTGATAATATGATATTTTAGGGATTATTAAATGATATTTTTTCTACATAATAATGCTTTTATGAATTTAAAAAACACAAAATACCAAATAGTGTCAAAATTGTCATAAAAGTGTTTTTTTAAAAAAATTTATATTATTAATTGATATTCTATTCATAAAAATCAATGGTTTGAAAAAAGGGATTAAATAAAATTATATATTTCATAAATTAACCACTTTATGTTCTCTTGGAAGTTTTTAGTAAGTTTAATAACCATATAATATAAAAATGCAAAGAGCCATGGTAAAAGTCAAAATATTTAACTAAGAGTTAAATTTAAAAGATAAGGTTAATATAGTGACCCAAATCTATCTAAAACATATTGGGTGTGTGTATTTCAACACATCCCCACATTATACATGAAATAAATTATTTTAGAGCCATTATAAATCGAAAAATATTTTATTATAAAATAATATTTAAATCTTTTCCTAAGGTGCCCCTTACCCCACTTTCAAAAGTGAACTTCCCCTTCTCACAAATTCACAGCTTCAAATCCATTTGGCTCATCCAATCTCTACCAAAATATACTCTCCAATATCCTACCTTCATACTAGAGTCCTTAATGTAGTTATAAATCCATAATAATGAGCCCTTTTTGTAAAATAAAAGTGATGAACACGAAGAAGAGGTAAATGGGTCATCAACACTTTAAAGTAATTTTCTTATTCCACATCCGCTTTCTTTGTTTTCCCATTATAAAAATAAAAATTCCAGTATATTTTATATAATTTTATGTTATTATAAAATTGGTACAACCATATTCATTATTCTATCAATCCTATAAATGACAAAGTCACCATACGTTCATACATACAGATTATCGTCTCCACACCGTGGTGTAGTTTGTTATTCAAACACTTCATCATTTGGATGGGTCTAATAATGAGTATAAATTTTGTAAATAATATATATAAAATGATAAGGATTATTTATATATGATATAACAACCAATTATATACCATTTTAATATCAAAATAATGATATTGTCACTTGTGTGTAAGTACGAAATACTGTCTCCATGAACGCGATGAGATTAATTCCCCACCATATCCATTGAAGTATAATTTTTATTTTATGATTAAAAATAATGTTTAATGATGTAATATCATTATGAATATGAATAATATACACCATATCCATAACAAACATTACTTTTGTAAGAAATCATATAAAGGAAAATGAATTAGTTAACACCCAAAACGATGATACTATTGAAAAATCATTAACAAACCATTATTAGAAGAGAATATATGATATCATATATATGTATATAGTTATTTTATAATTTAATAACAATTATTTAACTATTATATAGGATTTTAACTTACCCTAGACCAAGGAAAAGTACAAGGCAAGGGTTAATTTCACAATCTCTTTATTATCTGAAGTTCTTTTTACGTAAGTATCTACTAGGACCTCTTTATCATCCACATCCGTGTTTTCTTAAAAAATATATTTCAAAAAAATTTACTATTTACTAGACAATGGGATAATTTAATTTATACCTTTATCTGACCTTATATTTTTTGAAAATAATCATTTTTTAATTTTCCAAACAAGGTACTTTATGACCTTTTCACACAATTATGGTAAGAATGTTTTTTTAACTTATACGGCGGGTGTGGCTATTTTCCTCCATTATAACATCGTCAAAGATTCTGTTACATTCATCTATGAAAATTTTAAAAATAAATGTTTTCTTTTAAAACGGTATGACTAAAATGATTTCAAAATAGAAAGATATATTCCTCTCAAAATGTTATTATTTCATATATGTCAATATCTATTGATGTATTTTAAGATTGTTTGAAGTTGATTTATTATGATACAAAACATCCACATTGTATTAAAGGTTTTGTGAAATTATTGACTGTGGATGTTTTATTTTTAAACGACTCATGGTATATGGATAAGGTATTGACCATTAATATTCTAGTTTTAATATGAATGTTTATGTTATGTTTAAAACTTTTCATATGAGGAATGCATTGGACATAGTAAGTGATGGGTGCAACCTGATATAACTCCTCGATGCATCGGTATGTCTCATGAGATAGACTAGTGTCTTGGCATAATTCCATGAGAAAATATTATTTTCAGTATTATCACAAGTCCATGACTATGTGGTTATCATGTCTAGAATTATTCATTCCATCATTAGGAAAGTGGCAATTGATATTGCATGCGATTATTAAACTAGTAGAATATCCATGTGAATTAGTGAATGGAATTATTTGATTTTATCTTTGATATATTATTCTTAATTTCCAGTTTAAAAGTTTTTTGTTTTAGTCTTATACATTTCATTAAATGGTTATTTGTATTTATGAAAGTTTTAGCTATATTTTTATCCTTACTGGGCATCTGAGCTCACCCCTTTCTATGTTTTATTTTTTGCAGGATGTGAAAAAGTATATTATGACTAACTTGTAGGGATATTATAAGGGATATGAGTGTGTCCTATGGAGACTATGTTGTTGTAGTTTTTCATTTTATAATTTAATTTAAAACTTATGAATGTATCTAATATTTCCAAAGTTACTAAACTAATAGGTCTTTCAAGAATTGATCTGTTGTGATCATGCCAAAGTTATGTAATAATGCATTGACTCTATGTAACTAGGATTGGGGAATTACATGTGGTTCTCTAATCAGGAGTATCCTTCCTTATCCAAATTGTTCTTTTTATTCACACACCACTGTGGTAGGTGAATTCATGTATTTCCTTTCTTAAGCATTCCACGAATACATTCATTCTTTCATTTTTTTTAAATCTGTTTCTCTCCTTTATTAAGGCTATGGTTTTTTCATGGTAGTGTTTTCTTGCCTATTTAAATTACTAAATAATGTTTTTTAGATAAAGTGTGTTTTATGCTTATATATTTTCACAGTATTTGTGGTTTAAGAATTCTTAAAAAAAGATAAACATGATTCTCCCCCTATATTACATTTTTTTGCCAATATAAGTGATTTAGTGTTGTAAAAAATTAATAAAATTAGTTTTTAGATTATTCATGGGAGTTGTTTTCTCTAAAGTATTTGATTAATTTTTAATTTAGCATTTTAATTGTAGAATTGGTTTATTTGTGTAGTATTTTTCCTTTGAAAATATTTAGTAAACTGTTTGTGTTGTAGTTTAAGAAGTTCTCGTGTGTTATAGTGGATTTTTGTTGTGTGGTTTGTAAGATTTTCTCAAAAGTTTCCCTTAATATTTAAATATACATTTTAATATTTTTAAACATTGTGAAATTGGTTTTGAGACTGGTTTGATGCAAAATGGTAGTTTGGAAATTAAAATGGTCTTGGGTGGTTTCGTGGAAAATTCGGAGGTTGTCAATAGATGATTTCTCATCCATGGGTGCACAAGGTGCACCATAGATGTGAACTCAAATGATCATGAAACATTAAAGTGGTTTTACTTTAATGTTAGTCCCCTAAAATGGTTTTTTGATTTCTTGAAATGATCTTGGTTCTCATGGATGGTTTTTGAATGAGGGTTTAAAATAAATCTAAAATAGTATGCCTGTATTTTATATTCTATTACTATAATATGTTTTATCTTGGGTTTGGGAAATGGTTCATGAATGTATTGGATTTGAAAACTCTTATGTCCAATTTATAATTTATAGTATAAAGAGTATTGTTCGGTGTGTTTTTGGAAAGAACATATGTAAGGTTTTTGTAAGTGAATTTGGATTTGTAAATTTTAATGCATGATTTGAAATTTAAATATTTTTAATGAATGGTTTGAATGATTTTATGATGTGACATACATGATGGAACTTTTAGTTAAGTGATGTAAATGTGTATATAGTTGGTACCCTTTTCTAGGACTACCATTTTTAGCGTTATGATATAGGTGAAGTCCGTGTTTAGGGTAGTTATGTGTGGAGGAATCAGGTAAGGTGAGTTACAAGTGTTTGGGAATCCTACAAACAAATCATATTCAAATCTACCATTTGTTCCATGTAATATTATAGGGGTTCATGTGATGGTTTTTTACCATCCTTGATCATACGGGTTGGTACCCCCTAAATCACAAATTGGCCTAGTGGGATATTTCCCCTAGATTTGTCAGTTTAGGGAGGCCAATGGTCATTAACATGGGGGATTATCCATACACAAAAATGTGGTTTAACCATGTATGTCCATGGGTTTAATAGGGATGTTTATAATTTAAAATTGTTACTTTATTTATCTTCTTGTTTGTGACTCTTTTATTTTGGTTTTTTGATCAAACTACTAGTCTATTTTCAGCATCTGCAAGATTGTATTCAATTTACTTGTTAATTTTTTTATTTTATAGCCAGTATTTCCTTGTTTGGAAGTTTAGGGTTTTAAAATGGTAAAATAATATTTTAAAATTAAATGTGGCATGTGTTGGATTTGTAAACAAGACTCTATGATTGTTTAATAAAATCTGAAAAACTTATTTTATATTTCTATTTTCAAAATATTGTTAATGGATATTTAGGGAATGTGAATTATGTGGATTCCATTTTTTATTTATGGAATTTATACAATGCATTTTTGTGATAATTCCATACTTATCACATCAGTTTTGAGTTTTAGTTGTGAATCATTCTTACAACGAGCACGATTCTTTGTCAGGTGGTGACCCACATGGCCTTTTGGAGATTAATTTGGATACACAACTTTATTTTATTTCTAATGTTAGTGTTATCTATATTTTATTAATTTTTAATTATTTTAATTCTATTTTTGGGCTATAATCGTTCAAAAATATTTTACTTTAGTTCCCGACACTACTTGCCAGCCCGTGAGGATGGGGAACACCTTTTAGGCAATGCTATGGACCGACTCGTGTGACCGGTTAAGGTTCGAACCAGAATATTTCGTGAAACAACCTCTCATTAAAGAAGAAAACAATAAAACAGTTCATGGACTACAACAATGTAATCCCTTATGATGGTAATGTATTAGACCATGATTTTCCCCACAATCTCAGTCATTTGTGCAAGATATGATTGCGGATAAGGAAATAATATGAATATTTGAGATAGTGAATCTAAAAGAGATTTATCTTCATCCGTACACTTGTACAAGATTGGATAATTCTCCAGGATGTGAAGAGTGATATCCCATTCCTGACAGTTGATGTTTCCTTTAAATAAAGATTAACATTCATGCCCCCAAAATTACAACAAACCCTATCGAAGGAAGTATGAAGATATTTTCTGGGAGGTTCAGTCAACAAACATTAACTAGGGAGGAGTTATGTACTATGGATGCAATAATTTCCCCATTTTTTGTTCTCACATATAACTTGACATATATTTATTGAGGTGGTGATTGAAATATTCTATTAAACATGAAAAATATTAATGAATGTGTAGAACCAGAATATAATAGTACAATCAGCATTCTGGAATGAATAACTAATTTACCTTTCACTATATCATTATCTGGCACCACATAAGGAATAGTGGTAGTGTAACCCATTCCTTGTTTCATTGGATGATTTTTTACTCCCTATAAAAACTCATGGATTAATGCATTTGATTGAAAAATTTTCATGTTTCTTGAAGTTGAAACACATCACTATATGATAAGTGTTGATATGAAACATCTTTTCTAATTACACATTTCTAGAATTATTCACATCCCTTCAGATGTTCTTAGCCATATTTCATAATTTTCCACGTTTTAAGAAATTTTTGGTTCTCATTAGACTATTCGTAAGATGATTCTACCCACATTTTTGACACATGGGATGTTCAGTTTTTTTTCTATTAGGGGATTTATTTGAAAAACCACCCATTTTGGAATCCATTTTCCCCTTTTTGTCACATGGCCCAAGAGAAAATTGAGACTATCTGATCTACATTTCATCCTTGAGGGAACAACAGTCAATATCCCAATAACTTTTTAAGTCATAAATCAACAAATATTTTCATAGACTGATATTTAATTTGATAAAGAAGTGACCCACCTTCTGTTTAGTGTTCATGAAAGAGGTGGATACATATATTCCAAGACTTTGTGATGTTTTCTTCATACACCCAAATAGACTCATTTTTTATGCATGAGTCCATGGAACTATATTTCCATATTGAGAAGGAGTGTTCAAGGTACACATTTATAGAAAACAATTTCATGAATTACTCCAAATCCATGGAATAATTTTCCTCCTTGGACATCAAATTATTGATCATTATCCACCACTAATAAGATTCCCCATAAATATGATAGACCACTAGCATGACATTCACTTCATTTGAGCACTGAAAGATATAGAATATATTTTCAATTGAGTTAATAAAATGTTCCATGAGGAGTGGATTAGAATATCTAATAAACATGGGAGGACTTCTTTGTATGAACTATTCGATAATAAGATTCTTTTTCCTTGGATATAGAGGGTGTTCCACATGATTCATGTTATTAATTATAACCTTATCATGTTGATAATGTATTATCATAAATTTTTAATAACCAATACCAATCATTTATTGAATATAATTATAGAAATCATCACATTCCCTATAATGTTTATTTTTTGAAATATGTTCTTGTATTTCCCACCATTAGAGAATAAAAAAGAACAATTAGGGGTATTTAATACTTAAATAATAAGAATATAAAAGGAAACATTATTCCAAAAAGGATAATCATGTCAAAACAATAACTATATTCTCAATTGTAATTCCTTAGAATTAAATTTGGGATACCCATGATCCATTTCAAAAAATATTCTCTAATAACAATTTTATTTTTGTTCTGTTAATAACGGTTTATAATGAGCATATGAATTTAAAAAAGCATATTCCTCAGGAGTTTCAAACCAGGGGCACAGTAAGGCATATTGTCTTGTACCAGGTTATCTTGAGTCAATCCTAGAACTCTATTTTAGAGTTTTTATACCTAGGTAAATCTTTTCCAAAACCGCATCCACTTGTAGTACTAGATAGTGATGCATTTTCTTGATAAAGAACTTAATATATACTTACCAAAATTTGGTGATGTTTTCTTATACATAGTCTTATCTGTAAAGTTCATAATGATGTTCTCTATTCATAATCTCCATAAAAAACTATACTATCCTTTAATACTATATATCAAGACCCTATCCATTTAAACGTATCATTGTTTAATTTTATGCATAATTAAACATCATATTATAAGAAAATGATATTAATGTATAGTCTCTTATAAGAATAGGTATATAAAATTTAAATCACAGGAAAACTGTAATGGGATGAGATAAAATCTAAGGGAATAAAATTTATGATAGTAATGGGTAATGGGTTGAACATAAGGAAGCATAAAATTTAGATAATAAGATAATATAATCATAGAATCAAAGTAATGGTGTAGAAACCTAAAACATGACTTTATAAAGATTCAAGTCTTGTTGGACAAAGAGTTGAATGCTTGAAGGCAACCCACACCGATTGTTGCTCAGGGAAAATGAGTCAAGGATAACAACCATGACCATTGAAAATAACATCTCATGAGACTAAACATTACCCATTTAATTGGAGAAATATTTGGTCTGGCCCATCATTTCATTTCTATGAATATGATTTCCATATAAATGATTATACAAAATCAATTATCCATCAATATAAGGGTACACATGGAATGTAATGGTTATCATAATCAAGTCATAAATCCTAATAAATGTGTGTATCATACAAGTCTAAATGAAAGAACAAAAATAACACATACATGGTCATTATTAACGTTTAATTGGGATATATCATCATATGGTATTTCAAATATAAGTGATAATATATAATTAAAATATTTAAGAAATTTTAGCATTTAAAAATATTTTTTCAGACTTGAGGAAAATACTAAAGAGAAATTAAAAACGAAAATGGCATCATATATTATATAAAACATGAACCGAACAAAGAATGTTTTCATAATAAAAAGGTGATTTTAGAAAATATATGGTAGCTCAAAATTGATTATATTGTGCACTTTGAAATGGGTAAGAATGCGAGAAGTTCCCTTAAATTGGGGTTTCTTATCGGGATGAATTGTCTAGTTATCCATTAAAAACATATATATCCACAAAAAAGAAGGAATGTGTCTAAATAAAATATATTAATACATAAAAAAAATTTAGAATATTTAAATAAAAATAAATGGGAATTTCATATGGTTAAAGGAAGATAATGAATTACCCGATGGAAAAAATGGAGGTTCTTATAGAATCTCGTGCGTTAAGTCTGAAGGTGTCCATCACTTGATCATATTGTCTGGGATAATCAAAATATATTTCGTAATTAATAATTCTATAACATTTTATAAATTTATTTAATTTATTATAACGATATTATGTTCATTTAGGTCATTTTATATGGGTCAAGATGTTCAATTTCATCGTTCTTGAGGGATCATTTTCTTAATTTTCATTATCAGCTCGCTTATATAAGATTATAGATGTTTATATAAAATGGGAATTGAAATCATGAATTAATTATATATGTTAATAATAATAAATATGTTTTAATTGGGCATCAAAATCATTCTTTTTTATTTCGGGTGAGGATAAATCATTAATTTAAACTTTAATGATAATTTTTAGTTTTATTTTGTGTGGTTTCACTAATAGAAATCTTGTTTCAGTTTATTAGTTTTCATCATGTGTGTATAATTATTCAATAACATTAAATTATTAAAATAAATACATTATGATCTATTTAAACCATAAAAAGGGTTTCATAACAAGACATGAAGATGATAATAGAGATTGAAACCCACTATCCTTGAATGTAATAAATTAACACGTCTGATATAATGTTTTCGTTTTAGTATAATAGAAGGGGAAAGAGATAGACAGATTAATTATTCCATTTGAATATAAGAACTATAGTTTATATAAGGAACTTTAGTCATCATACCATTTTTATGAGGTTGTTTGAGGAGAGAAAAAAAATAATGATCTTATAATGAATAAAAGAAATGAAAAGGGAAACTTACCTCGTGAATTTATATTCATTGAGAGTGACTCAAAGGAAGAGGTTTTAGACTTTTGATAAAAAAAGACTTCATGGACGTGGGAGAGGGTATTAGGGAGTGATTTGAGAATATTTTGGACTATAAACAAGCATTGAGAGGTATGAGGAGAAGACGAGGTGAGGGGTGATATCTATAGTGGAGGAGAGGAGTGTTTTCTATGTATTTAATTAATTTGTTTAATATTTTTTTCAAGACAAGAAATCATGTGGATTCATAAGCCTAAATAATTTAATTAGATAATTTTCGTTCAACCCAATGGTTATTACATCATCCTTGACTCAATAAATTTTTTATATAACTTATAATGAATATATAATGTATATTATTGTATTTCACTATTCACACAAAATTCAAGTAATTTAGAAAAATCCCAAAAATTCAACATTACCAATTTATGACATGTAGAATCCAAAAATAAATTCTATTTTATGATAATGATTTTCTATGTTTGAGAAATTAAATTTTTAATTAAAAACGTAATTTTGCTTAAAAATAAAAAAATAAAATATAACACTACATTTATGACACATTGAAAAAATAATTATGGTCTCAACAAATTATCTTATAACCATAATACATCAAAATATTATTTTATGAATAAATTTTGTGAAATTTGTTTTTACTTTAATTTACTAAATTAATCATAAAATAGTAATTAAAAATACAAGACTTATAAAAATTTAAACACATAATTAATAATTTTTAAAAAATATAGTTTCTTAAAAAATTAAAAATTATATTATATTGACATATATAAGATGGATAAATTTTATATTGACATTCAATGGTGAGTTTACTATTGTATTTTCTAATTTAATATTCCTAAGGGTCACAATACAGTTACGAAGGTCAAGTTACCGTTTCATCAGTAAATGTTAATTAACTTCTTAAGATACCATTTATTTCACAAATTCATAATTTATAAGGTTTTTATTATGTTCTGTAAGTAAAATAATGATATTATGCTATAATATTGAATTATAAGAAGGAAATTACACTTATATACCATTATTTCATTATAAAATAATTAAAAAATGATGTTTAAAAATCACAAAATTCATTAAATCAATGAAGAGAACATCAAAAATAAACTCAAGACACAACTAATGAAATATAATAATGATATATGTGAAGTATTATAAATATAAGAAAATTAAAAAAATAAAATAATATACTATTATTTGTTCTTATAATGAACCACACACGTTATTTGAAATAATATAATTAAGACATATATAATTTGGTGTATGTTTTATTTTTTATTTTTTAAAATTATAATTATTTATAGTTAAAATATAAATAAAATAATTTATTTTTTATCATGAAATTTATGTATTTTTAATGAAACATTGTTAAACATTAAAAACAAAAATATCCATAAAAAATTACATTTATTAATAAAAATGGTAATGGGAGAAAAAAATAAAAAAATTGATAAAGAAAGTTGAATGAAAACAATTATGGCATAAAGACTAAAATAAATTCAAGGAATGGAATTAATTTGAAATAATAAAAGATTAAATTGATAAAAATAATTTTTGTTTCATAAAAAATTGATTCTCATCCCCTTATACAAATATAAGCATTTATTTCCTATAAAAAATTATTCTCAAATTGATTAGTGATATCATATATCCTTAATTTATGTTTTAGATGAAAATAATAGAGTGGAGTGGTGTTTTGATATTTTATGGATTAATAATTAGATTAACGAAAATAAATGAATAATTCTATGATTAGGTGAACTAAATAGGATTATTTTAGTTTATATTTTAAAATTTTCTTATAAAAAATAAATTTGAAAAACATTATAGATATACATTTTAATAAAATTTTAAATTCGGTATTTTATTGATTTTTTTTAAATTTTAGATAAAAATACTGATATAATGATAATTAAATCTTAATTAATGACACTAAAATATATATGTTTTCTGAAATTGTGTATTATTATTTTCAAAAACTAAATTGTTTAATAATTATTTCTTATAAATATATGTTTGATAAATAAAATTGACATTTTTTATAACTTTTTCATAAATTCCCTATGATAATTTCCAAGAATATAAATCATTTTTTTGGAACTCATGTTGAAATTTCATCATAAATTTTTCATGAAAAATTGACATCGCTGACATGGTTGGAGCAATATGGTCTGATGAGAGCCCATAATTTAGTCCATTTTATACAAAAAAGAGGATATTATAGCTAACTGATTTAATGTTGGGTTAACCATTATTGGTTTATTATAATGTGCATGTTTAGAGATACCAAATTATTTATTGTTATTGGGGTTGATAGTGCCTTATTATTTTCCACATTGGGGTTTCCATGTTTTCCTTTCATTGAAACACCAAATATTTACCCCATTAATAACTGAGTATCGAACTGGTTTACAAAGAAATATGGTCAATTGTTATTTCATACCCAATGATACTTAGGGAGTCAAATTGATTGAGATAATGGGTGGTTGTTCTCATCACACATGGGTGGGGGTGTAATTGTGTCATACTCCGAGACACTCTTATAGATTTATGATATTTTAGAATATCTTTCTAATTGGGATACATCACTACTTACCCTAAAAAATGATCATGTGTTTAATCCATAAATGTCTTAATGAGGGTGTATCAATGAGTTTATATGTATAAATATATGATTATTCACCTATTTTCTATTCAAAGGTAACTACTTATAAATAGAATCTATAAAATAAGACACTCTGGAATTGTCTATTATCTCCAGAGGCGATTGACATTATGGGGATGTGATTGATCCTTTAGGAGGAATACTTCATAGAATCCTTATAGAAAGATTAAAAACCTATGTATTTATTTAAAATTATTTAGTTTATCATAACATTTATAGAACATATGTATGGGTCAATTAGAAACTATGTAATAATCTTGATCCTCAGGGATGTGACTTATGTATCCTGATTATTATAGGAATCAGTGTCAATATTGTTTGAACAATAATTTAGGACTTTTTAAACGGTTTATGTCCTAATAAGGTGATTTAATTAAATTAAAGACACATATTGGGGCTTACACACATAGGTCACAAAGGATGGTGGAGATTATCGATGAAAATGATATGAATATTGAAAATCCGTAAACTACGTGACATATGATCACTGTGAGATTAAAGGGATAGAACTTAATTAGTCTCAATACATATAGATGTGGTAATTATGCTCCAGGTAAACCCTTATGGGATGATATATATGTATTATTTTCATTAAGAAGGCATCTAACATATTTTTTGTATGAAAGTTATCAATGTTCTCATAGTTCGTCAGCCTTCTCAATCCACTAGTAGATTGATCAGAATGATAAGACTGTTGGAGAGATTAATTATCCTTAGTTAGAATGTCAGTGAAATGGTAGAAAATACACTATTTGGGATTCCCATTTGTTCTTAGGTCATAAGAATGCATCTTTTTATCCTTTTTATAATATAAATTAGAGTTTTTAGTTCCTTTTGATCTGAGAATACCCATTGTGGTTTCCATTTCATTTCCACTAGACAATGTTATCATGTACCGAGATGTCTACAGATGTGACATAATTGTTTTCCCACATTTTTTTACTATTAAATCATATGTTTGAGGATGCATGGACATGTATTAGATTCCAAGTGGTCATGTACAATGGAAGTATCATGTTCCTATTGAATTTTCCAAAGGATGTCACATAATCTGAATGATATTACTAGAGTCCATCGCATGATAAAGACTAGCACGTTTGGAGGACATTACACAAACCTAATGTCATAAGTGGAGGGTATCACATGATCTAGATGCATTTTTAGATGAAATGACATGATCAAGGTGGACATGTGTGGATGTATTGTAATTATTATTTTGGTAATGTCTCAGATACATTCAATAAACTAGTCGAGAAACCCTAGTTCCCGGATACCCAATCCATCCGAGACATATCCCAAATGGATTTCATGATCCCCATGTGTTTTTCACTAGCACCTATCATCAAAAAATATATATGAGGTAATTAATTATCCTAAAATAATGATAAACTATAAAAATAAAAATTAGTATTATTAATAATCATTAGGGACATAGTTCCAAATAACATAATCAGAATATTAAAAAAACAATTTATACATCATTAAAGTTCAAGAAATAGAAAAATATAACATTAATACATCCCGAAGATATCAAAACTCCATTTCTTAATATTAAATATTTTCCAACTCCTCCAAGTGTGTCTTTTCATTTATTGAGACCTGAAATGAGAAAATATCTGAATGTCTAAAAGAAATTTTAGTGTATGAGGATAAAATCCCACAGGGACTCACAATGTGTTCAATAATAAGAATAAATAATAATAAACCAAATAATCATTTAATTTTTAATCAAACATTATCATATTACATTTTCATCATTAAAAGAAATCATGATTTTTATTTTAAATGGTTGGAAATATTTCATACCTTGATTAAATAAACAAATTTTAGAAAAAAATTAAATAAAAAACATAGATTAATAAATAAGTTTATTAATAAATTGAATTTAGAAAAAAATAGTCAAAATATAAACTATGGTAATTTTACATTTGGTACGATAAAATATAGTTATAAGTTCCTCGAACATAAAATATTAGTAATCACAAAATGTATGTGTACACACATCCTTTATACTCATAAAGAAACAGAGTCTTCAACATCACATTAGGGACATGACATGTTGAACTTTTTTTTGTTAGAGTTGACATGTTCAATCCATTTCTATGGAATTAATATCTTATTATTCTTGTCCCAACTATCCCACTGACTACCCATTCTCACAGGTACTCATTAAATCTATCGAAAAATGATAAATATTTTTATTTCACATTAATCATCATTCACACATAAATATTCAAATTTTCAATTTTAAAATTTCAATTCAATTTCAATACTAAAACACTAGTTTTTGATCAATTAATCCCATTTTAATATAAAACCAAACATTAGTTTCCATCATTTCATTTTATGAATTTTTCATCAAATAATTTCACAAATTATTCAAAATATCTACGAAATTTCAAAAACACCGCCATATATAATTATTTTAGAATTTGGGGGTATTTCACAATAACTACATCATAATAATTAATATATAATTTCAATTAAAATTGTTATTTTACTATATCAATTAAACTCAATTTAAAATACAAGTCAATTAATTTTTCAACCAATTTTACAATCATAGGCTGAACCACCTGCAGTTAATAAAGAGAAACAGCACCCACAATGGGACTCTCTAGGGAAAAATGAAGCATAATTATTTCTAGGATGAAACAATTGAATCAATATTTAATAACAATAAGGTTATATAACATAATATTATGATGATCTATAAAAATATGAGGAAAAATTGAGAAAATGAAGACACCTAATGAATTATTTCTCAGAGAAATGAACAACAAATAACACAATGAAAAATAAAATAACGGAAGATCTAGAAGGATTAAAACTCTCTAAAATGACTTTAAAATATCATATATGTAAGGATAAAGAAATAATATAAGAGGGACATAAAAATAAAAAATTACTATCATATTTCAAACCACCATGCATGATTTTTTCATGCCATGTAACACGGTCAAACATCATGTAATTTTTGAGTCACATATACACAGAAAAACCTATCACCTTTTATCATAAATTCTATTATTCACAATTAAATGGCCTATATTATAAGTATTATAACCTTTAGTAGTTTTATCCATTTAATGGAATATTCTATGTTATTATTACAAATTGGGTAACCCCATTACACTATGTGTTAATCCCATACATAATGAAAAACTATGGGTTTTATGCTTAAAAATCCAAAAAATGATTGTATTCTCCATTATTAGAATACTCTAAAGTCCTTTATGGAATTTACAACACAATGTAAAACTAAAAACAAATAAATGTTTAAAACATACCTCATAGAAATATAACAATGAGTTACATCATCCCCATCATAAAATCATTTTGTACCTAGAATGCTTATCAATGAGATTATATATAAACAATTTGAGGCCACATTGATCTCCTATGTTCCTCAAAAATTTCACTACCCCTTTGAATTATAATCATGATTCTATGAAATACATACCAATGCTATCATCCACCCATTTAGTACCTGGGTAAAATAATAAACTATCATGACTGGGTGATAATTCACATAAAAAATATTCTATATATCAAGATCACTCCAACACAAAATATTAGATGGATTAGAAATATAATAATTGAGTTATGATGCATGCAAAATAGTATGTATTGATTTTGACTTTGGAGGAATTGAAAGGTCATAATCTACTATCCCCACCTATTACCAACACTCAAAAGGGCCCATAAAATGGGAAAAATGGTTCCCTTACCTCCCATGATTTCTATGACCTCAAATATGTGAAACATTTAATAACACATGGACACCAACAAAAAACTACAATGGTATATGATGAAGATCAACCAATTAATTATAACGAATATGTTTTTTCAACTGTCACTGAAAAATCTATTTTTTTGTGCCATATCTTGAACGAAGATGAGTCTAACCAAGGAACATTAAAGGATCTCTCACCAAAATAATAGATATTAACAAGGATGATTGTACATGGATTCAGAATGTCCCCTTCTAATCAAGAACTAATAAATATTGTAAAAACAAAACTCGACTAGTCCCAAATGGTAATCCCATGATGCAAAAAAAAAACACTAATACATGAATAAAGCATATCATCTTGAATTTGTATATCTTTCTCTATCCAACAATCCATCTTTTTATGATATTTGATACTCAAACAAACCTTAGATACTGGTACCTCTTAAAATCCTTTCCAAAATCATGACGTAGAACTACAATATATATTATAGTATTCATCAGATATAACTCAATGAAATGGAAAAATCTCACTCACATGGTCTAATCATGAATAAAGTGTTCCTATTTTATCTTCATATCAACCAAAATTCATATAACAATACTCGTTCTTTCAGATTATGGAATCCCAAAAAAATACATATAAATATCATCACACTTACATATTGAAAATGGATGTGTCTAAAGAAAACTCAATGTATTTTGATGCATGAACTTAACCAATAGGTAAATATAGTGTCATGCAACAAATTGAGTGATATATACTCTCATTCTTTGACACTATAATAATCCCCTCATGTCATTAAAAAAAATTTGTTCCTAGGTAAACATACCATTTGGAATCATGTAAATAACATTTCATATCTTTTATCCTAGATGATGGCAGAAAAAAATACTCTAGAAACAGAGCTCACCCTTCATGGATAATGACAACTCAACAAAAGTCTGACCACCACAAAAATAGTCTATAGTACTACAAAATTAACCATAAATATGCTATTTCTAAAGAACCATATCAGGGAGAAAAGAGTTCAATATAATATTTTCCTATAAACCTCATCCCCTGTTTCTCAAAAATGAATAGGAAACAATGTAAAAAAGATCCATCATGTTCCACTCTTCTAATGATTCATTCATGGCCTAAGTCATATCATTCATTATAAATTAATCACCAATGAAATTATCTTTCTCTAGTTTATATGAAATACTGAAATAAAAAAGGATTTTTTGTTCTCCACCCAATTCCTCTTGAATAGATTCATATCATTCTAAGAGAATATATAAATCATGATCTTATGGTTAGAAAACATGGTAAAACATTCTCTGAAAAGGTAATGATTCCAAATCAGAATTGTTTGCATTACATCTTAATGTTCAATTTAATGTGGTTGACAACACTTATTGAGCTTCCAATGTTGTTGATATGAATAAGGAACGATGTGTTAACCCATTAATAATAAAATATGCTAAACATGAAACCGATGCATCACAAAAAGACCACATATCACAACCCCACATCTAGAAGAGTAAAAACCATCACACATGTCAAAATATATTTTATATCAACAATATAACTCTATAATTTCACATACCAATCAAACATAACTCTTTTATATGTGATTGAGGTAATCAGAGAAGCCAATGTTGAGAAATCCTTTACAAATAGGTGATAATATCAAGCTAAACCAAAGATGATATAAATCTAGAAAACATTATATGGTTTCTCCCATTTCATAACATAAATCACTTTCTAAATATGAACATGATATATAATGTATAAATACTACATGTCCCAATAAAATCACTTCCCAAATCTAGAAATCACATTTTCATATGTTAGCATAGTGTTGACAAATTTTCATTAATTACATAACTACTTTAAAATGATGTACATCATCTTAGTTGGACATAGAGTAACCTAGGATGTCATTCCAAAACAACACCATGAACTTATAAGGATACTCAAAGAATATAATATTCATCAAATGCGTAATAACTATAGGATCACTATTTAGAAAAAATGGAATAAAAAAGTACTCACAATTGAAATACCTACTATGGAAGACAATTTTATAAATATCATATTTATTAATTATAAACTCATGGTGACTATATAAATGATCTATCTTAAAAAACTACATTTCCCATTTAAAATGGTTAATCACCATATTTAATATTTTTAAAACAAATTTTTTTAGCACAACACAGTTGAGTTCTCAATAATCAACATATAAATAAAGTGTTTCATAAGATTTCATATAAATGATAATACTTTCATAATATGGTTACATTCAAGTTTGTATTAATCCTTTATCTAATATATAACTCATCTGAGTATTATATTCTCTATTTTATTCTATTTCCATTGCTATGAAATTATATTTATCATTTGGTCACTATGTACTAAATAAATAAGAAACATTTCTTCTTTTAACTGTTGGAAAATAGATAAATTAGTGGAAAAAAATTGGGAAAATCAATGAAAACTATAGAATTATATATTTTCGATGACTCTTACTCTAGATCGAAGGAAAAAATGATTTAACTTGTAAAACTATATATAAGAATGTATTTCTCTACTCAATCTCAAGTCCCATTCTCCCTAAAATATACAACACACCCCATCAGGCGTAGATAAAGAGAATACTAAAAAATAAAATCATCTACGGGTTTACTAGATATGATATAATACATATTAGGAATGAAATAAATAGGTTTTATGTCATAAAAAAATTCCAATTCCTAATAAATTAATTATATTGGGAAAACAAATGTTTTATAATGATTACTTTTCTCCCTTATTGTTCTAAGCTGTTTTGCAAAATTTATCACATAAGAAAAAAATTCATATAACGATTTAGAAATTCCAAAATAAGAGTTGATATAAGTAAGTGATATTCAATACTATAACATAAAGATAGCACTAAAGATGTTTCTATAGTGATGGTAGCTCACACATTCATTGGAACCATATTTGTTTCCTCTTAACACTCTTCCAATGTGGGAAGAATCTTTGTTCTATATTTCTATGGATAGAACCCATTCAGTATTAAAGCATATTATTACACCACATTATTTTTTGGTGATAATGATCCCATGAAAATATGTGTAGAATAAAAAAAATTGATAATGTCTCTTGATTGGAAAAAATATCAACATAACTTGGGTGCCTTGGTGAACATCGGTTTGGAATGTCTGGCTTTCTACAATAGTAGCATACAATTGGGCCTTTGCAGCATAGTGTATTAGGTCTATAGGAACACTATTAGTGAAACACAACATGAGCCTCATCAATATTTTCTTCCATTTACGGGAATTTAGAAAACATCCATTTGGAGAAAAAGTAACTTTAGTTTACAATAAATTTCCAGCCAAATAATGTTTCATAAACAATGTCATATCCAACACAGAAACATATGAAGATACCATCAGCAATAAAACATGATAAAAACTATCATATCTAAGTATTATCATGGATAATTATGTGTTAATATTCTCATTCTACAAAATCACATAGGTAAACTGTATAATCTTGCAAAAGCGATTTGCGTATTCCATCATGGTCCAACAACATACTGGGATTTGGAAAACTCTATAGTATTAGATAGTATCATATAATTTGTATAGAACCAGTAAATAATAATAAAATTAAATACCTTAAATTCCAAGACCTCGTGAATTTTCTCTTACACCATCGAACCCCACCATCTCTTACATGGACACTCTATTGTGAAGGCGAAATATTTTTCCTTGATAGCTCCAAGTGCTACCTTAAAATAAAATTTCAGAAGAATATTTCCCAACCAATCTTAATAATATTTAGGATCAATATAGGAATCAATCACTAGGGGATTCTGGTGAAATAAATACATAGGAATGGTTCATATATTTCTCTCTCTAAAGTTATAAATGTGGATCATAAATAGGAAGGATTTCACGGGCCAATTAAATAACTTGAACATCACACACAACAACCTCATTGAATTTCTAGTCCACGAGATGATTATCCAATTGTAGTTCATTAACATATTCCTACTTAATCCTATTCACATGAATTATCATAGTAATGGTGTTACAAAACTTTTGAAACCACCATTGAAGAGATCATAATATTACATAGATCAATAACTGAAACAAAGGAAGCATGGGAAATTAATCCCATAATATATGAATACAATATTTGGATTCCAAACTATCCAAAAATAAATAATTTCAAATATATGAAATAATCCTCAAGAACAATTTCCGAAACAACACATGGTGAATTTAGGAACATTAAAATAATAGCTATCCCAAAACTCCTAGTATGATATTTGAAACTATATACAGACATCAAGGAATGATGCTCGGCTAGCTCCATTGATTTATCATTTCCATGTATAATCCCAGGTACCATGGTACCCTAATACTCATGATAACACCTATATACCACAAAGGGTTTTACTGATCCCCATGCGAATACGACAGGATCCTAGAAACATTCAATATAAAAATGGAAATGAATTTTATACAAAAAATACATATGGATACATATCAATATGCTCAAAACATTTCGAGGAGATATTATGAAAAAAATAGGAATATAAAAACTGAAAGATCACATTATCAAGGTTCAATAAATATAAAATAGAACAATCAAACATCCCAAATATATCTACAATAAAATATTAAGGGTTCAAGAACATCCATCTTATTAAATAGGTGCTTTACATTTACTTAAATACGGTTGGCTAAAATCTACAAAATGTAGAAGGAAAAGGTTGGGTGTGAGAATTATATCCCATCATAAGAACACCAAGATATCATTAATAATATTTCGTAACAATAAACGAAATAATTATTTAAATGTTAATAAAAATGGAAGGCGGTACATTTTCATATTTAAAACAAAAAATATATCTAATTTAAAATGATGGACCCCATTTATAACAATAAGTAAATAAACATATAATATAAAATAGTTTATAGAAATAATCTGTTATATAAATCAGTTTCATAATCAATGAAGTTTATAATCATAATTTTCATAATAAGAACAATGGTCATCTCCCCAATGGTTAGATAGATTCTTGTTATAAGAACATAATAATTCTCATATCAGTGGTTATGGAATGTATGTGAATGTACATTCCATAGTCTCATGATAAATAGGACTGATCATCATTACATCGAGGATATGAAACACTAAACTATATTTTTTAGAGTTGTCATTGATAGTCTATTTTTGAGGGATTTACCATACCAGCGTGCTTCTCCCAAATAAAAAAGAAAAAACCTAGATCACATGTGATTAATAAATCAATAAAATGGGTAGAGTCATTTAATTTTACATTAATCATAATTCACAGTTCACTTTCATAGTTTTTCTTTTCCAGAATATAATTCTCATTAAAAACACTATTTTTCATCAATTCATTCCTTTTCAAAATAAAACCAATAACTTGACTTCATCAATTAAATTTATATTATTTTATAAAAATAAATTTATATATTATTTAACAATATCCATCAATTTAATAATATTCCACAATCTATAATTAAATTCAAGTTAGGGGTTTTCCAAAAATTTTTACCATATCAATTTCAATCCCAATTTACATAAAATTTGGAATTTCCCAAAAGAAATGGATAATAATTGAAAAACAATAAATTAGATCATTAGTCAACTATCCCGCCTTAAATTAATCCACATTCCATTATTCCAAGAAAACAACACCCACAACAGAACAGTCCTATGAAAAAGCAATGTTTATAAAATATAGGAAGCTAAACTATATCGAGGATTTGACAATATAACGTTTAGATCCATAAATCCCAAGAGGATATATTGAACTCCATAGAAGAAAATGGTAGATATGGAAGGTATAGGAAGAAAACATTCCCTAAGAGATGTACCATATCCAACCTAATGATCAGCCACATAACAAATTATATGGAAGGATTTTATGTCTCCAAAATCACCTAGGAATATCTTATACATTGAGATGGTATAATCCATTTTGAGGTAAATAATATATTCATCCAATCCTTTTACATAACACCAAAAAGCATAATTTTACACGGTGTGGAACCGCATTACACATCATGTAATGTTTAACTCCAATATACACAAATAAAACAATATTTTTTATTTAAAAATATGATTAATATTTATTTGGAATGTAATATATAAATATCATGTGACCTTTCATTCCATGTACCCATTTCACTACATCTTATATGTGATGATTACATGTTGTGAAACCCCATTACATGCTGTGTATATGTAAATAATTATGAAACCTGTAAGTTTTATGCCTAAAATTACAAAAAATCAATGAATTCACTAATATTGGTATCCTCTAAATTTCGTTTTATCATTATCCATCTTATCAAAAGAGTAAACCAAAAAATTTATATATAATACCTAACAGAATGTTAATTGGGAATTATACTACATTGCGTGATCGTATTGACTTGTTATGGTTAAATAGTGAGACCTTAATGATATTTCTTGGTTCCACAACATGACATGGGTATAATGTTAGGAGGTATTATTAATATTGTGTTATAAAGATTCAAAGATGTCACAAGAGTTGGGTGGCATGCATAGAGGATAGAGTATGAAAATATTGACATGCCTAAGGACACCATGTCATATAAGTGGAATTTCAATGGAGTATAGGATGACATTAAAGACATGTCTATGTGTTATAAAATGATTTAGCAGGATCATGGTTAGTTAATATAGATCGGTGAATCCATATTTATTTTTTATCCCATGTTTTTTTCCTTTTTTTCCATTTTCCTAAATGGAAAGAAAAGATTATTTATTTTTATTGATAATCCCACTTTTAAGGGTTAATGATGAACCGTATCAAGGATCATTGGCTTAGAGAAACATTACATGACCCATAGCTCTAAGAGGTACAAGGACATAAACATCCCAGAAAAAACATAGAACTTAACCTGCACAACTTATATATAATTATGAAGCTCCCCACTATTGATTGACTATTAGAATTGTTATATTGTGCAGAGGTGAATAGTTCTAGTACAAATGACTATTTTCATACACTCTCATTATTCAAAATTCAATTCACCATGCTCTAGTGAATGTTCCTGCTCTGAAATCTCATCCAGATCATATTTTTTATAGAGTCTACATCTACGAATTAGGTGGCTCTAAGATTGTGGGGTGATCCAAAGGCCCAAAGGTGACCCAAATCCCTTGAGTTGGCATGATATCTTTACATTCCCCATGGCCATGATGACTCAGAGTGTTGAGTCAATAAATATTCCTTATGAATTTTCCATTCTTTCATGATTGGGGATATTGTTAAGTCAATAAGGTTTCCTTATGAATTTACCATTTCTTCATGTTTTGAAAATCACAAACACCTAATATTATGGAAAATTTCATTTACCCTATGTTTTACTTTCATAAGGAAAATTTTCCTTCCCCAAGGAAATTTATCCTTACCATGTTCTTTCATTATTCATTTTATCTAAGTATAAAATTTAGTTTCAAAACCAAAACCTCATAATCATATATATACTTAAATATACAACATTATGTTATCAAGATACGAATTTAGGTTCCAAACTCTCTAAATATAGTCTCCGAACTCTTCAGAATTCGGACTCCGAGTTCTCTAAATACAGACTCCGAACACTTCTGAATTCTAACTCTTAGATCTATGAATTCAGACTCCGAACTCTTTTGAGTTATGAATCTGAGTTCCTTGAATTCAACCTCCATACTATTATGAATTCAGACTCTGAAAATTGTATGTTAAGAGTCCGAACTCTTTTGAATTAAGACTCTAAACATTGTATATTCAAAATCCGAATTCTTATGAATTCAATCTCCGTACTTTTTATGTTCAGACTCCAAACTCTAATGAATTTAGACTCCAAATTATACTGAATTCATGATTCTAAATTTCTGTAAAATTAGGACCACAAAAATTTGGAGAATTATTACTTCGAATTCTCCTGAAAAATATAATTCGAATATCTTAGTGTTATAGACACTGAATGTGTTTTTTTAGACTCCAAACATTTTTTTCCATACACTCTAAATAATTGTTTTGGTTCTGTAATCATATATTTCCCTAAACATTTTTTTGATATATAAAAATATCATACATTCAGTTACTAACTAACCGTTGTATAAGTGACATGTGTACAAGTCCCTCTCAAATTCAATGAAAAATATGACCATTGGAGGAGGGAGCTGACTGTTGAATTTGTCCCTATAAATAGGAGTTCATTTGAAAGAGATCATAACATTGAGAAACGGTTCTATGACTCTAGAGACTACATGCTATTGAAGTGATTTCTAGAGAGAGACTATCATGATTTGTGCGAACTGAACACCTTGTTCAGAATTTCTTTGTGCGACTTCGAATGTTACTAATTTCATTTCAGGGCTTCGACGGATAGACATTCAGAGGTGCCAACTATCTTAAATTTGAAGGACTTACTTACTGAGGAAGACAGAGGTGCCGACTACCTTGATGTTGAGGGCCTGTGGGGATAGCAAGATAGATTCTGATCTTTATATCAAGGGATTATCTAGGTGTGAGTAAGATATACTTTCATGAAAGTATAAATCAAGGGACCTTTATCCATGATTGTTGGATACCCTTCACTTTTGGTTAAAATACTTACTACTTGATAATTTTTTGTTTTGAAGTATTCCGTTGTTTTTTTGTTGAAGAAAGTATAACTATGTTATACATCCTTATACTTTTATACTCTGGTTTAGTAATATAATATAAGCTTCAAGGTGGAATCATTATCTTTGTAAACATTTGTTAAGTTTATTTTCTGGAACCACTTTTCTGGAATTGCATTCTCAGAATCATATTTCTGGAATCAAGAAAGTGTGTAGAACATGAGGTTTGTGAATTAAATTATCTAACCTTGTTAAACATATTCATCTTTAAAAGTTACAAATAATTTTTAATGTATACAATTCACCCCCCTCTTGTATATTGAGAATCATTAGATAAAACATACATTATCTTCGTTCATTATTTCGATCCTACAATTGGTATTAGAGGATTGGTTCAATCTGAATTAATCTCACAATTAGATTCAGAAAATAATTCCTCTTCTTATTATTTTTGCAATCATATTTTTGGATTCACAAGTCCATATTATTTTTTTTCTTAGAGATACCGTTGTTCTATATTTTTCTTACTGAGGAATGTTTCCCTTGTTTACAAACTTTTATTACTAACAAGTTTGTGTGGAATTTATTGCTTTAAGATGGAAGGAATCAATGTTGGTTCCATAGACAACCTAAATCCAACTTTACAACCTATTTATGATGGTAATGATTATGAATATTGGATAGATTTGATGAAGACATTTATTATCAATACTAGAGTAGACAATTTTGTCATGTTTGCTGGAGGATATAAAATTTCTAACAAGGATATTAGTACTTTCACCAACCAAGAAAATCATGAATATCAACTAAATTATAAGGTACGCAATACATTTCTTTGTTCCATGAATAGAAATATATATATCAAAATTTCATCTATTAATGAAGAAAATTGTATATGGAAGATGCTTGAAGTTACACACTTTGGAACATCCAATGTTATTGAAACCAGAAGAGCCATGCTCAGAGATGAATATAATGGTTTCTTCTTTCCTTATGGAGAACCCATTTGTAAGGTGCAACATAGATTTATGAATATTGTTAATAGTTAACAATAAATGAGTGAGAAAGGATTAGATGATTAATCTATTGTGGATAAAATCATAGACATCATGCCTAATGAGTGGGAATCCAAGAGAACAAATATAGAGGAAAATACAAAGGTTTCTCAGATTTTTCTAGATGAACATTTTGCAACACTTCTTCAACATGAGACTAGAATGAAGAGGGATGCTGACAACATTAAAAAGAAGAATGGTAATGGAAGTTTTTCTTTTACTACAACTTCAAATCATATGAATTCCAAGACTCCAGAGAGAGTTACTAGATATATATCTAAGAATATTGTTATACAATCTGAATCTAGTGGAAGTGAATCTTCAGAAAATGAACTACCCAATCTTGCTTGAAAGATGAGAAATATTTTTGGCCAAAAGAACATTCAATATAGATATAATAAGAATGAAAGGAATGATATGAAATATTCAGAAGTCACATGATATGAATGAAAATAATCTGGACATATATGACCTGATTTTCCTATGCATAAGAGAAAGGAAAGAAATTAAAATCATTCTGAGAGAAATAGAAAGAATTACTACAAATCTAAAGCAATTAATTTCTTGAATGATAATGGATCCTGGAGTGCGATTGGTGGAGACTCCTCAGATGAATCATCATATTACGAATCGTCTGGGTAGAAGAATCTCGGTCTAATAGTCAGACTACCTATTGAAAACCATTGCACAATGGAAAAGGTACACAATATTGAATCCATGGATAATGTATCCCTAAATTCCAATTATAATGACAGTAAATATTATGAATCTTCAAATGAAGAACCTTCTTCTGATGAGGATAATAATTTACCTACCTATGAAAAGTTTCTATGATTTTTATGCTTCGTGCTAATTAAAATAATAAAGTCAAAAAAATCTTGATAAGGTAAATTATAGGATTTCTATACTTCCTAACGAAATATTAGATTGTTCTAAAAATCATGATAAGAAAATATTTGATTTTGAAAATATTTCAAAAACTCTTGAAGAAGTTAATTCCAAGAAGAATAAACTTTCTAAAGATCTAGAAAATTTAATTTATAAGAAAAACGTTTTCGAGCCTAAGTCTAGTCCTAAAGATAATGTTTTGGAAGAAAAGAACTTAGTTATTAGACCGAAGTCTGAAATTGTTTCCTTGAGGAACTGCTTGTCAAACTCTACCTTAGGTAAGGAAAATTTTGACATGATGTATTCTAAAATCTGACCTCTAATGAATAATTCTAGTTTTGGTTAAACTATTTCTAAACCATTTTTTAGTAACAATTATTTTGTTCCTCAAAGTAATTCATTATGCACTAATTGTCAGTGTGGTAGACTCTAGGAAATTAATTATTCCTTAATCAAAACCCAATCTTTAGGATTTCATAAATCTTATTTCTCTATGAATATGTGGGTACCTTGGATTTTCTTTTCTGGAATTTACAGATCCAAGAAAGTTTGGGATTCGAAAGTCTAACACTCTTATTTTCAGGAAAATAAAGAGATTACCAACGAAACTACTTGTTACATGAATAGTGGATGTTCCCAGCATATGATTGGTAAAAATACTTTTTTGAAAATCGTATCAAGACAAAAATATGGATAGTAACTTTCAAAGATAATTCTATGGGAGAAATTATTTGTATGTGTAACATCATTATTATTGAAAAAGCTTTGATTAAAAATGTTTTGTTTGTTAAGTATCTTAATCAAAAACTCAAAAGTATAATTTAATTATGTGATGAAGGTTAACTTATGAATTTTAGGAATAACAAGTGCTTACTACACAATTCCAAGGAATAATTCATTCTTTCAGCCAATAGGCAAGAGAATGTTTATACACTAAACATAGAAGATCATATGAGTCAGGACCTAACTTGACATAGTGCAATGGATGATCATTCTTGGTTGTGGAATAAAAGGTTAGGACACTATAGCCTTAGTAACCATTGAAAAATATCTAAGAAAATATTAGTTAAGGATCGACTGGAGCCTATATTTTATTCTTCAAATGTTTTTGATTCTTTTCAATATGGAAAGCAAAATAAATCAAGTTTTAGATCTATCGGTGAAGTCTCAACAACTGATGAATTATAGTTAGTGCATATGGATCTTTTTGGTCCAACAAAACTGTAAGCATTGGAGGAAAATATTGTGTATTTGTTCTCATTGAAGATTACACTAGATTAATGTGGGTCTATTTTTTAGAAATGAAATCTGAAGATTTTTCATATTTTAAAAGTATTAGAGACCATGTTAAAAAAAACCTTCCTTTGATTTCTATTTATAGTTATCATGGAGGAGAATTTAAAAATCCTGATTTTGAAACATTATGTAGTAGAAAAGGCATTACTCATAACTTCTCATCACCTATAAATCTTCAAAAAAATTGTGTTATTGAATAAGACATATAATTTTTCAAGAGATAACATGAACCAGGTTGAGTGAATATTCTATAGCTAATCATTTTTGGGCTGAAGCATTATGTACCTCTTTATATACTATAAATCATGTTTTGATTATACCATTTCTTAATAATACTCCTTCTGAGTTATGGAATGGTAGAAAACCTAGACTTTCTTACTTTAAGGTTTTTTGTTTCAAGGTACTCATTTTGAATACTAAAGATAATCTACAAAAAATTTCCCCAAAATCTGATGATGTAATTTTTATAGGCTACTCTACAACTTCTAAGTATTATAGACTTATCAATAAAAACTCTTGTACTGTTGAAGAAACAATACATGTCAAATTTGATGAAACTGATCCCTTTGTTTTTAAACAACCCCAACCTACATCTTTAGATGTGCTTTCAGAAACCGATAATCAACCTTTGTTAGAAGGTCCTTCAGATAAGGAAAATGCCCAATAAGATTTTTTTGATGCATTTACCCTAGAATATTTCCTACCATATGTTGATGAACACGTTTTATAGAACCCAAATTAGTTGTTTATTAATAGTCATCTTAGTGATAGTATCACTGGTGATGTAAATCAATCTGTATGGACTAGAAGTTTCTTATGGAATGAAATAGAACATATAGAATTCCTTTCCCAATTAGAACCAAAAATCACTGATGAAGATTTATGTGATGATGATTGGATAAAATATATGCAAGATTATCTAAATTAATTCGAAATAAATAATGTCTAGACCTTGGTTAAAAGACCAAATGAAACTTATATTATTAGAGTAAAATGGATCTTCAGAAATAAATGTGTTGAAAATGTAATCATAGTATGAAATAAAGCTATATTGGTTGCTAAAGGAGATAATCAACAAGAAGTAATAGACTATGAAGAAACCTATGCCTCAGTATCTAGTCTTGAATCTATCTGTATTTTACGTGCCTTTGCAGCATTCTTCAACTTGAAGATTTTTCAAATGGATGTGAAATGTACATTACATAATGGTTTTGTACAAGAGGATGTTTTTGTTGAACAACCTCCTATTTTTGGAGATACCAAACATCATGAACACGT
Source organism: Viscum album (assembly GCA_963277665.1). NCBI lineage: Eukaryota > Viridiplantae > Streptophyta > Magnoliopsida > Santalales > Viscaceae > Viscum > Viscum album. The sequence goes on along the minus strand of OY728166.1, from coordinate 287,097,690 downwards.
TTATAAACTTAACAAAGCTTTGTATGGACTTAACCAATCCCCTCGAGCTTGATATGATGGGCTTATAAGATTTTTTGTTTCAAAATAATTATGTTAAGGGAAATTCAGATCCAACCCTTTTTATAATGAAATATATGAAAATGTTTTGATTGTTAAAATTTATATTGATGACATTATATTTGGTTCAACACAACAATATTTAACTGATTCCATTGCAGATATAATGAAGTCTTAGTTTGAAAGGAGTATGATGGGTGAGTTAACATTTTTCCTTGCTTTTCAAATTTCTCAAAATCCAGAAGGAATCTATATATCCAATAATAATTATATTAAATATCTACTTAAAAAGTATGGATATGACAACAAAAAGAGTATTAGTACTCACATTAGTACCTCAAACACAATAGTATTGATGAAGTTGGGATACTAGTAGATCAAACATCTTTTAGAGGTATGATAAGAAGTCTACTTTACTTGACAGCTTATCATCCAGACTTAATGTTTTCAGTATGCTTATGTGCAAGATATCAATACAATCCTAATGAATCTCACTTAAAGTTAGTGAAAAGAATTTTTCACTATTTAATGAGATCCATGGATCTTAGTCTCTTTTATACTTCTGGAAATGATTTTATTTTAAAACGTTTTTCGGATACGGACTTTGGTGGATGTAAAATGGATAGAAAGAGTACATATAAAACTTGACATTTCTTAGGAGATTCATTAATTTCTTGGTCATGCAAGAAGAAATACTCAGTAGAACATTCCACTGCTGATGCAGAATATATAGCAACTAGAAGTTGTAGTGCTCAAGTTTTGTAGATGAAAGAGAAACTCAGAGACTATGGTATGAGTTTTACTAAAACACAAATTTTGTGTGATAATACTAGTTCCATTTCCCAAAGAAAAAACCATATACACCACTTTCAAGCAAAACACCTAGATATTAGGTGTCACTTTATTAGGGATCACATACAAAAAGAGGATATTATTATTCAATTTATTGAAACACAAGATTAACTTGCTGATATTTTCACAAAATATTTACCCTCCAATAGATTTGAATACATTAAACAGAAGATAGGAATGATAACCACAAGGTGATATTCCTTGTTAAATTTCTATTGAAACCAATCTCCTAATAGTAATAAACTCCTTTTCATAGGGGGAGTACATTTTCTTTTTAGATTTTTCAAAATCATTCCTAATGAAAATTTTTGTAGTCATATTTCTCAAATCATTCATAATGAAAATTTTGGTAGTGAGATTTTCAAAATATTTCGTAATGAAAAATTGCATTGTCAAATATTCAAAATTATTTGTAATGAATATTTCTGTAGACAAATTTAAAAATCTTTTTAATGAAAATTATCGTAGTCAAAATTTTCAAATCTTTTGTAATGAAAATTTTCATAGTCAGATTTTTCAAATATTTCTTATTGAAATTTTTTTTTGTTGGATTTTCAGAATCATTCAGAATGAAAATTTTTGTAGTAATATTTTTCAAATCTTTCATATTGAAAATTTTCATAGTCATTTTTTTCTTAGAATCTTTCGTAATGGAAATTCTCTCAGTCTAAAATTTTTTTGTACTTAAAATATTCATAATAGAGTTTTTAGTTTTGATTTTTTCATAATAAAAATTTCATCAACATGAATAATAATTCTAGCAGTCCAAATGGTATATTTCATTTTCTATGTTTTCATAATCATCTTTTACATTTTGGTTGTTTCTTTTGTTTTTACTTTTTTTTGGATTCTCTATTCCTTAAATATGATTTTTTAAAAAACCTCAAAAGATAAGATCCAAGATTTCCTTGCGGCTATCATATCAACCTTTAGATATAATCATAAGGAATTTAAAACATTGGATTGAGTTTGGATAATGAATCATCACATCAAACGCCTATACAAAGGACCCTCGATGGTTGTCCCACATCGATTCTCAAGCTCTCACATGCTGAAGTTCTGCCCTTCTACATAAGCTCATTCCAGATTTTCAAGAGTTTTTCAATTCTGAATGTTTGTATAAGATTCCTCTCAGAAATATATGTCTAATATCAAGCCAATTTTGGAGTGGCATGTCTATAGAGAAAGGTTGTTCATCCAAACATCTTCAACAACTACGATTTGATTATCACGAGAAACATTAACCTAAATGGATAGGAGACCGCTTCTGTATCGAATCCAGTGACTCAAGATTTGGTGTAACCTGATTTTCTAGTTGAGTTTTATGAACCATTTAGTTTCATTAAATATGAAGGAATAGAAAAGTTTTCCTTCAAGAGCAATGGAAATAATTATACCCTTTCATATTCTAAGTTAGCTACTTTGGTTAGTATTCCATACGAAGGGGAAGCTGGGTTCTGTTCTCATAAGTTACCAGATGTCAAAGGATGTTGTGTTAAGGTAAAAGCTATGGAATGCCTCAATATTATAGATGAAAATAATATGAAGATTTCACACTTGTCTAAAACTTATCGGATTCTTGAATTATGGGTTCAAGGATTTATAGTTCCGAGAAAAGGTGGCAAAGACACTTTAAAGAAGAGTGACATGTATATCATGAATTTATTGGTAAATATAATGATGATAAACTCAGTTAAGAATATTCTCATTACAATTGAGAATATTATGAATGGATACTTGAAGGCTCAGATAATAATGTATACATCCATTCATTCCAAATTTAATTGTTCAGGGATTAGAATCTTTTAAAATTCCTTCAAACTCGAAACCAAGGAATTTCAAAGTCATGATAATCATTTATGATCCCCTAAATAGGATAAACATTGGTTTTTCAACAGACTCAAGAGAATTTTATGACCTAACTGATGAAAAAGATGAAGTTGTTCCTAAAAACATGATGTGGCTGAGACATCAAAAATGTTTGGAAAGAAGAGGAAGTTTAAGGAATTTGAAGAGGAAGAAAACCCCCAAAATATATGGAAGATCAATGCGCACCTCCAACACCTAAGAGCAAAATCATATCCTGATGAAGTTTTAGCAATGTGGAGGGAAGATAAGAAAAGTAGGGATGTAGGGGAGCCAATTTTTGGGTTGGGTACTACTGAAGAAAAATCATTAAAAGAGAAGACATCTGGTGAGCTTGAAAAGAAAGCTAAAGAAAAGAAGTCAAAGAAGAAGATGACTGAAGCTGAGATAGTGAAATCCCTTTAGAAGGATACTTAGAAAGCATCAGAGATCATTTTTGTACTAGAATCATTCTTGGTAGAATCTTTACATAAGACTTTGGGTAAGATATTTGACACACTGAAAAAAGTCCAAGAAAATCCTGTTGAAGAAAAAGAAGCTATCAAAGGACTTGAAGAACAAGTATAATGTAGTTGTGACAACACAAATTTGATTAAGTAAGTGGATGATTTCCATAATAAAGAAATCAAATATGATAAACTCTCAATTCAAACATTACAAGACGAATCTTCAAATTTGGATACACCCGGGAAAGATGAGAAATGAGAAGTTGACAAAGCTAATGATAAAGTGAATAAGATCTCTAAGGAAGAAATTTCTAATCATGACTTCATTCACCCTGAGAAAGATGGGGAATGAGATGAGAAGGAAGAGCTAGATAATGACATAATTGTTCAGGTTTCTGACAGTGAACATAAATCTCCAAAGGAGGAAGCCATTTTGAGAACTGATAAGGGAAAATAGGTGGTTATTGATACACCTGGAAAAGATGTTGTGAAGAGGAATAAAGTTGGTGGATTTTAAAATTGGAAAATTTATGTGCTTGAAAAATAAAGCTCACCAACAATGTTTCAGATTCATAATCATCATCCCTTGGACATGATTTCGTTGTTTAGTCATAGAAGAAGCTTGTTGAGACAATTTCTATTTTGGCCAGCATCGACTTCAAATGCCAGATGGTTTAACACACCTTGAACCAGACGTCGGATTCAGTATCCATGGTGATGGATTAGTGGGTAAAGCTTGAGTCTGATTTCAAGATTTTTTTCATTAACTACAAATCCCACATAAAGATCATGTAGGAAGATGACCAGTTAGTCAAGAAAAACCATAGAGTACATGAGAAATATTGGTGAGTTACAAGAGAGAGCCAATGAGGCCTTTGACACCGAATATGTGAAGATCAAGTATCTTAGGAGCAGTTTTGATGAAAAGCTTACCCTTGAGAAGAATACATGGATTCAAGAAGTAAAGGATTTGAATGGGAAACAGTATTCAGTATCTCAAATCTGGAAGAGATAAAATGATCTTCATATTGAGATTGAAAAAAATCTTGTAAACCACGAAGAAGTCCTATAGGCTTAGGGAGAGGCTCTAAATGCTCCGGATGATAGAATCATAGCTTTAGAGAAGAAAGCTAAGGACCAGGATCATATTATAATGAGAGAGGAGTAAAATCACAAGTAGCTCAAGAAGCTCAAAACCATTGTCATGAAATTTATTTCCACAGAAAAGGAAGGATGATCTTTTTTAAATCATATCTTTTGTTGTATTATCCTTGTATAAATTTTTCCTATCATAATGAAATGTTTGGTTGCTTCTCTATTGGATGTGTTGTACTAATATTTCAGGTACCATAATTTATTTTCCATTCCCCTGAATTCATTTTTAAAAATCACAATGAGGGAGAAAGTAAAAATAGTTCTATGTGAAGAAGAAATTCCCTAAGAAAGGGGGAGTTCATCTAAGGGAAAGTTTTTCATTACAAATATTTTCGTATTCAAGATAATGAAAAATCTCATTCCAGAAATATAGAATATGAACCTTAGTCTTTAAAAGCCTAAGGTAAAATTAGTGGTATTCATTATTTCCCATGTGTTTATGGAGATACGTTTTTTTTTCAATGTCCAGAAAATGTTTCTATGCCCTTATATTCTTTTTCATAAGGATTTTTGTGCATTCCAAAAAGGGGGATATTCTTGAGTCAATAAAGTTTCCTTGTGACTTTTCCATTCTTTTATGATTGGATAGATTGTTAAGTCAATAAGGTTTCCTTATGACATTAGCATTTCATCATGTTTTGGAAAACAAAATCACATTATCTTAAGGAAAATTTCATTTACCCTATGTTTTACTTTCATAAAAAAAATTCCTCCCCAAGGAAATTTATCCTTACTATCTTTTTTCATTATTCATATCATGTATGTATAAAATTTGGTTTCATAACCATAACCTCGGAATCATATATATACTTAGATATAAAGCATTGTGTTTTCAAGATACGAATTCAGGTTCTGAACTCTCTAAATTCAGACTCCGAACTCTTCTGAGATCTTACTCTGAGTTCTCTAAATTCAGACTGCAAACTATTATGAGTTCTGACTCTGAGTTATCTGAATTCAGACTCTAAACTCTTTTGTGTTCTCACTCTAAGTTATCTGAAAAATACTTTTAACTCCTATAAATTCAGACACCAAACTTTTTATGTTCAGACTCTGAACTCTTATTAATTCAGACTCTGAAAATTGTATGTTCAGACTCCGAAATCTCATGAATTTAGACTCTGAATTCTACTGAATTCAAGACTCTGAATTTCTTTGAAATTTAGAATTTCTAAGTCTATATAATTCTAAATCTAAAATCCTCTGATAAATAGAATCCAAATATCCTTGTGTTATAGACACTGAATGTGTTTTTGGTTAGACTCTGAACTATTTTTTACTTACACTCCGAAAAATGGTTTTGGTTATGTAATCATATTTTTTCTTACACTTGTTTTGATTATATAATGATGTCGTCCATTCAGTTACTATCTAACCATTTTTAAGTGACACATGTACAGGTACCTCTGAAATTCATGGAAAAATATGACAATTCAAGGACGGATCCAACTGTTGAAGATGTTCCTATAAATAGGACTTCATTTGAAAGAGCTCATAACTTTGATGAACTATTCTTTGACTCTAGTTATTACATGATGTTAAAGTGCTTTCTAGAGATAGACTCTCATGATTTGTTCATACTGAACAACTTTTTCAGAATTTCTTCATGTGACTATGAATGTTTCTAAGTACATTCAAGGGCATACGGGGATAAGAAGACAGAGGTGTCGACTACCTTAATGTTCGAGGACATCCTTGCTGAGGAATAATGTGGTGACGACTACCTTAAAGTTGAGGGATTGTGAGGATTGCAAGATAGACTTTGATCTTCATATCAAGGTATTACTCAGTTGTGTGTAAGATAGAATTTCTTGAATGTATAAATCAAGTGACCTTTATCCAAGGTTGTTGGATACCCTTATCTTTGGGTTAAATCCTCACTAATTATTACCTGTTTGTTTCACGTTTTCCACTATTTTTTGATTGTTGTGGAATGTATAACTGTATTATACATCCTTATAAATGTATTATATGATTTTGTAAGATTATATAAGATTTAAGGTAGAATCCTTATCTTTGTAAACTTTTGTTTAGTTTCTTTTTTGGAACCACTTTTCCGGAATTGCATTCTCAGAATAAGTTTTCTAGAATCATGAAAGTTTGTAGAACTAGAGGTTTGTGAATTACTTTGTCTAACCATATTAAACAGCTTCATCATTAAAAATTCAAAATAATTTTTTAAGTATACAATTACCCCCCCTCTTTTATATTGAGCATTACTAGATACTTCATACAGTATCTTTATTCATTATTTCAATCCTACATAGAGGACAATACTGATGTTCGAAAGGGAAAATGTTATGAATAGTTCCAACTGAAATAGTTCCAGCAACTATGATACCTTCTACATTACTTGGTGTAAGACTATTTCAATCATATGAATATCTATTCTAAGAGGTCTACTATTATGATCACATGTTTTATTTCTCTCATTAGTGAGTTCCATGATGTTTGTGTCTGTTTTTTGTGTTTTTTTCTGGGGGGGGATATTGTCCTTAGGGACCTAGTGATATTACACCTAAATAATCTTGTATCACAAAAACTAGATATGGAATAAATTTATGGTTTTGGTTTCAAGTGGTTCACTTGATCATGTTGTTGGTCATTCATGTAGTCATATGATGATTAACGATCATTGGATGTCTCCTCCATCATCATGTATAATGAACCACAATGGATTTAATATATTTTTCTCAACTACAAGGAAATGTTAACGATATTTTATAGGGCCATACCATCATTTATATGGATCATTATGATAATATGATTCCTTACCAAATTCATTTTTTATGATTAAAGGTGGATTTTTGGTGTCTTATATGATACAAAGGTGGACTTCTAGGTTCTTTTCATGATATCTGGTCGACATGTTGAGGGGTCTCGTTAGATCATAGTGGAATTTTATGGGGGAGGACATGATCGATGGTGATTACATGGGGAATATATCCCCTTTCTCATGATTAACATTATATCTCCTCATTTATTGAATAATTCATGTATTCCCTTTTTCTCTCATTTGATATTATATATTTTGTGGGGATCCCAATATCTTCTGGGAGTGATGTAAAATATAATCACTCTTCTTTCCTATGATTCATCATTTGACAAATAATGGGTCGTTGGTTGATGGTCATGAATTTTTATCAACAACACCTCTTCTCTCTATATAACTGGAGGGCAGCGTTTAATCAAATAGGCATTCATGATTCCCTTTTCATAATGAAGGTGACATAGATATCATAATTTTTCATGATAAGTTTGACATATCTCCAAGGATAAAAGTGTTAGGTGGGACTCAGGATTGAATCACATGAATATCAACAATCCATTTATGCCCCTATCTTTTTCATCTTTTAATCATTTATTTTATGAGAGTTTTGGATCATTGTCAGGTTACTTATTGTTGAAAAGTCTTGTTACATGGAGGAACACATCTTCTGGACATCTCATGCCAATTATGGTCATGTTTTATTTTTTAGAACAAAGTTCCTTCTCAAAGGGGCTCCTCACGAACTCAAGTAGACTATGCAATGTGAATGATCTATTCATATGACCTTTTGATGGTCTTTTGATCACTTATACTTTTATTTCTTCAAATCCACATGTTTTTTTCTAACTTTTCTACCTTTTTATTATAGAAAAAATAATTTCAATTATTTTGATATTTCATTCCGTGAAGATTTTTCATTGATTATTTAGTGGGAGAAAATAAATTTCCTTTTATAGTGAGAATTATGGGGGGATAATTCATCATGTTTAAAAAAATGCATTCCTGTGTCATCAAGGATGTATCTAATTAATATTTTTCATGATGTATGGTCCCCCGCAAAACTATTCATTTTCTATAAAGGGTCTTATAAATAGTCGATTAGAATGGAACTCATTCATTTTTGAAAGAAACTATCTACATAATTTTTTCTTTTCTTCCATTAAATGAACCCTTCATAAGAAATTTCTACAAGATCTCATTTGAAATACCTCTTTTAAATAACTGATTGTTTGATATTTTCATAAAAATATTTCATGAGAATTTATTATTGATATATAATTTTCCTAGAAATTTGGTGAACCATTCATCAATGAAATGAATATAATTTCATGATTAATTGCCTATATTTTTGTAATCATTTAAATATTGTAGTATTTTTAAGATATTAGGGATTTTCTGTGTGATCAATTGATCATCATTTGTTCATGTGACCATATCAAGGTCGAATGATAATCAATCTTATGACTTGTCACAAGGTGTAGGATTAACAATCGATTTAAAAATACGTTAAATATCAATGATTCATATTGTTTTTGAGACCTGTATATAGTCATAAATACATTTGGGGTTTATTTCATTCACATTATGCTATTTGAGTCATTCATATCTTTTGATAAGATTGTTCTCTTTTCTGACATATGATTATTTTCATTATGAAAATTTCTTGTATCTCTCATCCATGTTCTTCCACTATGGATCAAATGAGGTCCATGATTTTTGGGGACCAAAAAACTGATCCTTGGTATCATGTCTTTTCTAAATATGAGGTTGTGAAGTGGATTCACTCATCCAAACTTCTAAGCTTCCCATTATCACACATTATTCCCTTGTATGGATTCAAGCTGAATGATGGTACATAAATTCCTTCTCTTACCCATTATCTACCATATTACTAGTTTCTATAGTCCTTGTATTATGATTAAGGGATGATTTATGAATTCATTTAGTTAGTTAGGGTATAGTCATCGGGATTGTCTAACATGTTTGAAAAATCCCTTTGTAGTCTATATGGTTGTGATTATATTCCCAAGAATATTTTTTAATGTTATTTAATCATATTTTACTCCACCATGAATGATATAAGAAGTGGATGGGGTTAAAAATAGGACCTGAAAGTTGATGGAAATTATTCAGATGAATGTGAGTTATAGTTATGGGTATAATAGTGCGGATCAAGATTTATTAATCAGCTATATGCCATTTACCATTACGTGGTCAGCTGGATTCTATCTCCATCATCTACCATCTGTTGGATCCCTGTAGATAAATGATCATACATATGTCATATACACTAACTCTTTCCATATATCCTTTAGTGATGCAAGAATTATGCATTGGGATATATATTGTTTTGGGGTAATATCCCTCTTTGATGATATATATGATGAGTTTATTCATACCCCAGATGTATATAATGAACCCCTATAAACTATGGAATTGGAATGGGACATTCTCAACATCCTGAAATATATGATAGAGAGGGAGATGAATATGTCATCACTCTCTCCGTTTAATAGTGGATCAACATTTTCTATGTCATAGAATATGTTGTAAGAACTCTCTATTCCATCACTAGTAACCTTCATGGTTGATCTAAAATTGTGTTGAATCATATTAGAATATTTTGGATGCTAGAGAATATACCACCTAGGGTATCGTATGAGGGCTACAAAATCCTCAAGCCTTAGGTAGACTAGTCTCATAGCAATGGTTCTAAAAAAATTATCTTTTCCATAATGGGGATACATGATCTAAAATCCGAGTTAGTAAGCTGGTGATGGATACTATATTTGCATAGGTATAACCTCTTACTCATTTTAATCCTACCCTATCACACATATACTAGTATCTGGAGCATATCAAGGAATGTATCAAACCATATACGATTGGTGGTCCTTTCTAATTCCGCTTTAGATGGATGTAGAATCATTTCCAAGATAATAAATACAAAAAGAAATTTGGGATCCTTGTTCCTCATTCCACCCTAGGACAATTGAAACATAAATTGTTAAGGGAATTCCTTTAGGCCCTCGAATGGTTGTAGACATCCTTTATCCCACCCAAATATGTTGTAATGACCCATAAATCTATTAATTAAATTTCAATTATTATGTTTATATATTATAGATTATATAAAATAACATATAGAACACAATACAAATACTAAAAATGAATAATTAATGAAATAAAATTTATTTATAGAAGAGAAGGGACTTATACTGATTAAATAATAACATGACCTAATGAATATTAATTTTAACCTTATGATTAGAAAATCGAAATAATGTATAGTAACATAAACCACAAAATTATAAATAAAATATGGGAACCTTATAAATGATTGTATGATATAATTATGTCATCGTAGGAGTAAATACATATTTTAAAAATTACTAATTAATTGTTGGTATTTTTTAATAATAAATATTTAAATAAAAATATATTATTAGTAAAATAATTTACAATAAATGTTATTTAGTTAATATTTATACATCAATTATAATTTTTTTTCTTTTGGTTTTGGTATAATTTTATGAGACCACAATTTATTTTTGAATGTGTCATAAAATCAGTTATATATTTAAAATCGGTATTTTTTGATTAAAAGATAGTTTTAATTTAAAATTTAATTTATCATATTTAGAAAAATATATTCATAAAATTGTTTTCATTTTTTAATTAAACACATCAAAAAAATCTTCGGGATAATTTTTTTGTTGTTTCTAAAATACTGAAATTTTTTTGAACAATGAAAAAAATAATTTATGATAAATGAAAAATACCTAATTTATTGAGTCATAGGTAATGTTTGGAAGATGTACTCACCCTTGGTTAAAACTAGCACGCAATTATTAATTTATTTAGAAAAAATAATCAACACTATTTATTTTCTTCAAAAAAATAATAAAATAATGACAAAATCACCCCACACCTCCATTATAATTACCACACTCACCACCACATATCCACACAACTATTTGCCTTTATGATTTCCAAATTTATAAACAATACTCTCCCCAAGACTATACATCATGTACATGATCTATTGATCATAATTAATGACCAAAACCAATGACCTTAAGAAGGTTCTCAAGTTGGAGTGTCCAAGAGGTAAAATCCTCTTCCCTTTCTATTTAATTTCTTTTCACATTCATTTATTTTATTATTCTCTCCTAACTTCCAATTTAAATATGAGAATAATAATTCAAGTATTATCTATATAATATAATGAAATAATGTTAATGGAATATACAACCTCAGTATCATTTTTTTCTCCCATTAATTTTGAAAACAAAATCATCATCAGTGATGTCCTGATTTATAACCTAGGTGGATGATGGATTTTTGTTCTTGATTTTTTCTTTAATTAATGTTAATGAAAACATTTTTATGGTTAAAACATAATCTATAATATTTATTAAAACCTATTTAATGTTCTATAACTAGTATTTATACATAATAATAATTTATATGACAATATAAGTTCGTAATGATAAAAAACCTGCCAAAATAATATAAATGATTATCACTAATGTTTTATCTAATGAATCATCCTCATACCAAATAAAAATTTAAATTATTTAAACATTTAATATTATTTATATTTATTTAATATCATAGAAATTCAAATTTTTATAATTATTTCCCTTCCACATAAATTTCAAGACTCATATACAAGTATATCGATCATGATAACCGGGTAAACGAACACCATTTAGAAAAAATATTATATACTGAAACTCATAAAAAATAACATAATTTAAGTTAATAAAATTATAATAAATAAAATAAATTTGGATATGTTTATGAATAAATTAATTAATGTATTTAATTTTATTATCCATTAAATTATGGTCTTGCGCAGAACACATTTAGACATATTAGAAGGGTTTTATTACTAAACCTCTGTTTTCAATTGGGATAATAAATCATCTTATATACTCCAATACAATACTTATGTTTTTATATAATTATTAAAATTTATATATATATATTAAAAAATCATGTATCTAGATCATTATATCATTCTTTAATGGGAAAATAAATCATTAAAAAGGTTCCCTTCTCATTCTTTCCTAAGGCGCAAGCTCGATTAAAGGGAGAATTTTGATTTCGTAATCATTTTTAACTACCATACATAATAATTTTCAAGAAAAATTTATTTTTATTAAATCTTTGACTTTTTCATGAAAAAATATATTTGTTACTTTTAGGTTTTATGATCATTTTGTCTATGGATGATCTATCTTGATAACATTTAGTATACTACACATAATAGTTAGCAATCATGTCAAATGATTGGAGAAAGTTTTTTACATTTCATATGTATATGTTATTTATGTTTATTATATTTCATATTAGGTATGTATTGGACTTATTATGTTACATATGTGTCCTGATATAGCCCCTATATGAATTTGTAGATCTCATGAGAGAAACTAGACTGGGGTTTTATCTATTCAGTGTGGCGCCTTGGCAGAGGCCTTGATGGTATGTTTATGATGTCTAGAATTATGAATTCCCTCATAGTGATAATTTTGAATGACTGTCAATGTGATTATTCTACTAATAATAATATACATGATTATGTTTTATGATTTTAATGCTTAATCACCTATTAATTACTACCAAATTATGATCAGGATTTTGTTTTAATGACATGTTTACTTTTAGTTATTCACCATGGTTTATATTTATGCTTCAACTATATTATTTACCCTTACTAAACATTCGATATCACCCCTTTCTTATGTTTTATTTTACCCTAGGGTTACAATATAAATATTATTAATGAATTACATGGATAATCTTGGATTTATGCAAATTTCAAATGGAATCTCCATATTGATGTTTTATTCAATGTTTTAAGGTAAAACTTATGTTTGATCTGGTTTTCCAAAACAAATAAATTATTATGTACTTTGGGATATGACATCCTTGTAACTATACTAATGTAATAAATTAAGGCATTGGCTCTGGTCTACTAAGGTTGAGTTCATTATAGTGGGTATTAGGGGAAGTGTAGGTTAAACCATGGAAAAAGATTTAGAAAAAATAGATTTGGGAATATAGACCTAAGATGAACATTGAGGATAAGAATGGAAGAACATCCATGAATTTTAGTAAGGTACTAATTTTTTGGATCATACAAGAAATATGACCACGGATTGATACTATATGTGGATTTGGTTTTTGCATAGATGTACATAGAGGTAACAACCCTGAGAATGTGTCCCTGATCCGACTCTAGGTGTCCTAGTATACGATAATGGGTCCTACTACGCACCTGTTTTGACACTCCCATTACATATTCTTAGGATACATCCCATTTTTGTTATTAACAATTATTAAGGATTTGAAAAGTAAATATGTACCCCAAAAAACCATTTTTCTTATTATAAGATTATCTATGGATACAAAATCAATTTATGTTATGTGTTTCTATAGTATGAGATTATACATTATGATTCATAACATAATAGAGTGTAAGAAATTATTTATAAGAAGAAAATAGTCTTATTAATGAAAACAATATCAACTCAACAAAACCTTATGGGATTTACCAGATATGAAAGATAATGATGTTGGTATTGGAGCTGTGACTACTGATGAAGAACTTATAACTATAATTGGATAACTGGATCATATTATGATCAATAACCTTACCCATATAGATAATCCAAATACAAAACGTTGTGGAGTAATGTTAGACATCATTATGTGACAAAAAAAATATATCATTCAATGGGATTGTAAACCCATTTGTTTTGGATTAGTGGAAAAGTTCATTAGAAAAGTTATTTCTGAGTTTGGGAGGTAATAAAAAAGATAAGTTTTTCATGTTAGTTTATCATATATCAAGAGATTCAGATCAATGGTGGTCTCAAAATAAAAATAAAAATGAGGAGGATGAGATTAAAAATATGGAATGGTGATATTTTAAGGAAATTTTCCAAGAAAAATATTTTCCTTGCGAACAACGAGCAGATTTGAAAAAAAAATATTGAATATTAGGAAAAATGAGGATGTTAATGTTTCCAAGTATTATGCCTAAATTACGAGGTTAATAAATAATTCTGTGAACTAAATATATAATCCATGGAGAATGATTGATCGATTATTTGAGTGTTTTGAAACATTCATATGAAGAGAACTAGTCTCCCAAATTTTTTATTCATATAATAATATAGTATAATGTTCTATCAAGAGAGAAAAATAATTCTCTAAGTCATATGACATCAATGTAAAGTAATAGAATAAGAGTTCTACTAAAAACTATGAAAAATGAAAAAGGAAAATATGAAGAAGGGAAGAATTGATTTTTGATCCTGTGATAATTGTGAGAAGAAAGACCCTGGTACTTGCTCAAGCATTTGGGTGTTTGTTACATGTGCGGTGAAAAGGCCACCAATACCGTGATTGCAAGGGAAAAAAATAATTTAACAATGATCAATTATACAATTTCATAGATATAGGAAATTATAAAAATGATTTTCTTCCAAACCAAGAAAACATTCACCATAAATGGACATGGGAGTAATGGAATGCTTTTTTAGTCATAACTGCAAAGGATTATGTTTATAATGACGTGGTGGTTGGTACATTAATCATTTCCCAAAAGATATCCAATGAATTCGTTGATTATGGATTATCACATTCTCTTATATATTCCCATATTTCCATGTAAAATTGAAATGTACCTTATGATAAACTTAAAGAGTTATCAGTTAAAACACCTAAAAAAAGTATCATTATAACAGAGATGTGAAGATCTATCCCCTTTATAATACGTAGACGTTTTTTTTCTAAACTTATCATCATACCCATGATTTATTTTGATATAATACTTAGTATGAATTGGATTTCAAATTATTATTCTAAAAATATATTTTAATTAAAAAATTTTACAATTAATTTAGAATGATGTAGATTACATTATCATTATATAAGAAATCCCACCATCTTATTAGTATCTAGATCCACCCTAGTAGATATATATAATTTAATTAATGTGGAGTAATAGAACACAATATCTGTGTGTTTGGAATGATACATTCAAATTAAGGAAATAAATATTTCTTAAGAATTTATTGATGTATTATATAAGGATTTTTTGGGAAATCCTCTCATGTGGGAAGATGAGTTTCTGTTGATTTAATTCATGGATCAAGGACTATATCAAAGACTCCTTATATAATTTTCATATTAAAATTAGGGGCTCTAATGAAATCAACTAAGGGAGTTTATTAGTGGGTGGTTAATTCTACCAAGTGTTTCTCCATAGGGAGATCATGTTCATTTTGTTAACATTAACAAATGATCTATGATACTGTTCATTGACTACAAGGGGATAAATGCTAATATAGTAATGGAAAAGCATCATGTGCCTCACATTGATGATTTATTTTGTCAACATCAAGAAGGCCAAAAAATTTCATTGACTGGTATTAAATCTAGATATCATTAATATCATATAAATAAGGATGATATTCCAGAGACATCATTTTGAACAAGGTATGGACATTAGGAGTTTACCGAAATTCTATTTGGACTAACTAATGCACCATCTATTTTCATGGATCTAATTAATATATTTGTCATGGAATATATTGATGATATTTTGTGGTATTTGTTAATAATATATTGGTATACTCCAAAAGATATAAAGAACAATAGAGTCACATGCTCCTTTTTCTAAACAATCATTGAAGGAATCTGTTATATGGGACGATTAGTATGTGTGATTTATGGATCAAAATATTTATTTTCATGGCCACATTATCTATAAATATGGTATAATAGTTGGTCCTATGATGATAAAGGAGGATCAAGAATAGCCTACACCGACAAAAATAATTAAGGTACATTTTTTTGTTGGTTTGATAGGTTATTATCGACATTTCATTTAAACATCACCCGATTAGCTAGCCCATTAACAAAGCGTACAATTAAAGGTTTTTTGTTTTTAAAAGAAAAATAATGTGAGTAATTATTTGATGAATTAAAGTATAAATTTGTGAATGATACGATCCAGACTCTACCATTGTGAAATGATGGGTTTGTTATTTATAATGATGAATTTTTGAGAGTAATTAAATGTGTCCTTATACATAATGATAGATTTATTGCCAATGCATCAGGGAAATTTGATAGTCATCAATAGAACTATCCAACCCATTACATTGAGTTAGAATCTATAATCGTTTACCAGAATATATGATGAAAATCTCTCTATGGTGGAAAACGTCAGATATATACAAATCATAATAGTTTGATAAATATATCCTCATCAAAATAACTCAACATGAGGAAAAGGAAATGGCACAAGAAACTCCAGGATTATGATTTATCAATACACAATCACATACAGAAGGAATATAAACCAGAAGATTCATTGTGTATGAATGATGATGATGTAATGAACAAATTGGGGATTAAAAAAGATATTGTGTACATGGATATAGTAATGATGGATATAAGAATTATCTAGGAGGGTGGAACATCAATACATTTACACCAGGCATCCTAACCATAATTATTAGTAAGACTAAAAATTTCTCCGAGTGATGATGAGAATCTTGAAAATAAAATTAAAGCCGTGAATGACGGGATGTGTCCAGACATCATGTGTGAGGATGGAATTCTAAAATTTAGGAAGAGGATATGAGTTCCCTATATACCCGAGTTAATAAGAGGGATTATGGATTATTCCCATAGTTATAATTTCTATATACACCCTAACATCACTTATATATATATATATATATTTGAAGGAAATCTATTTTTTGGATAATGAGAAGTATTAATTAGTTGATTATGTATCAAGATGGTTACAAAGTACACTAGTGAAAGCTTGAAGAAAACATCCTAAATGAGTTATGAAACCTCTGGTTGTTCCTATAACGAAATGGGATGATGTCACTATGTAATATTTCTCATTATTACCAATCTCCCCATTAGAAATGACACAATATGGGTGATTGTTGATTGACATAAGAAATTTTCTCATTTACTCACTATATGGGAGGATTTTACACTTGGACACCTCACATGGCTCTATAATAATAAATCTTTAAGGCTTCGTGGAGAACCTCTCTCAAATGAGTTTGATCATGATTCATAATTTACATAAAAATTATGGAAATTTATTTTGGAAAGGATATTATATTATGCTTCATTTCAATACAACTTATCATGGTCAAAATGCTTGATTGTCATAATGAGAGGTCCAAATATTAGAAGACATATTGAGATCATTTTCACTTGAATTTAAATATATGTGGGATAATTATTCACCTTTGGAAGAGTTTTACTATAGGAATAGTTTAAATTATAATATTCAAATGGAAGATAATGAATAATTTTATGGAAAGAGGTTTTGTAAACCAACTTGTTGTGATAATGTTGGTTAAAGGAAGTTTGTGGGTCCAGATCATGTGGAGGAAAAAATAAAAAATTTAAATTATATTCAACCCCATATCAATGTATCTCAGTGTATGTAAAATATCTATGATGATAACCAAAGTTATTATTTATAATTTCAAGTAAGTTATCATGTTTTTTATAGAATATCCATGGAAGGGTGTATATGATTTGGGTAGAAATGGAAACTAATACCCATTTACTCTGTCCATTTTTTGATGTTCTAGAGAGAAATGAAGTTGTATATTATCCTTTGGAAATACATCATAGCCATTCTATGGTACACAGTGTGTTCTACATATCCTTGGAGTGAAATTAGATGCCATATCCAACACATGTACTCAATTCTAATAAAATAGAATTAGAACATAATGTATCTTAACGTGAGAATCTTATTCGCATTCTAGAAACTACATAATAGTTGTTGATGAATCAGATAACTTGACTAGTAATGGTATATTGGAAAAATTATAAAATTTAAGAGGTGACATGGGAACCTGAGGAGGTTATAATAAAGGACAATGGAAATATTTTTGTGGGGTGATAATCAGAAAATTTTAAGGACGTAATTTATTATACGAGAGGATAATGTAACGAACCAAAAATATATAAATGAAATTTCACCTTTTATTATATTGTTTAGACCAAATTAAATCACTTATAAAACAAAATATAAACCACATAAATGAAATAGAATAAAATAAGATATATTTATAGATGTAACAGAACATTTACCTATTAAATAGTAACTTGACCTTAGGAATAGTAATTTGACCCTTATGAATAGTTAATCAGATTGATAAATAGTAACATCACCCATAAACATATAAATATAATTTAGGCACCTTATAAATGAATTTATCGTATAATTATAACATAATATATGTAAAAAAATATGTAAAAACTTACTAATTAAGTGTTGGATATTTTATAGGGCATAAAAATTTAATTTATTTTTTTAATGCATAAAATGATTTAAAAAAATTATTCAAAAAAATTACTCATAAATAATAATTTAGTGGTATCATAATTTTAGGATAATTTTATGTGACTTAGTTAATTTTAAAATATTTTATTAAATCATATATATATTTTAAATCTATATGTTTCGAGTAAATGATTGTTTTAACAAAAAATTAAATTTCATATAATTAAAAAATAATTTTCATATAATGAATATAATTTTTGAAATCTATACCTCAAAAATGGGTGAATTTTAATTATTTTTCTAAAATACATTATTTCTTATCGAATCGTCAAACATGATAATTTACTATAATTGGTAAATAAATGATTTATTGAGTCATAAGGTGATATATGGATGATGTAAGAACCTTGGGTTTGAAATAACAACCTCTTACTACTGTATTGAGTCAAAATAATAAAAAATATTGATTGTATTGATCAAAATAATCAAATAATGATTAAAATATTTAGATATCACCTCTCTACTCCACTATAGAGACCACCCTCACCACCACTTCTCCTCACACTTCTAGGCGTATAATCTTGTAAAATTGTATCCCAATACTCCCTCCAATCCCTTACCCAAAGACTATGATCTCTTAGTAATGTATTTAATTACATTATCTAGGAATTTAATGTGATGTTATGAACACAATCATACATAAGAGAAGAGTTTTTATCCCGAACAATCTTTTTCATTTGGGTAATGATTTATCCATATACACCCCAATGTAATTCATAATTATTTATATATAATTAATAAAAAATTTATATATATTTTACATTATAATATATTCAGATCTTTTTATCATTCATTATTGAGAGAATAAATGTTTTAAATAGTTCATTCTCCTTTATTCTTGATACACAACCCTGATTAAAGCGAACATCTTGATTTTTTACACATTTTAATGTATCATCCATTATATGATTTCAAAAAAATGTTGTTACAAAATCATTACATTTATAATAAGAAATATTTTTTTATACATGGTTTTATAAAAACAATCATGGCATTTATAAATGATTTCTTCAGGCGAACACTACATTGCAAAGAAATTTTTTTTATTTCTCTCAATAATTCCACGATGCTTATGTATCAAAAGGTATTTAATTTTTTATCAGTAAGGATGTCGATAAGGTTTTCAATGTGTGCCTACAATGGTGATTATGGAAGTTGTTCCAATGATTTAAGCGGTGATTCATAATGTAATTTTAGTATGTCAGTGAGGATCCCACTTTAATTATAGAAGAACATCGTGAACTAAATCAGACGATTGTATACCTAATCTTTAGTTCTATATCATTTTCAATACATGACACATTATTACTACATTTGAAGTACCCCATTCAATACTCTATTTCGTGATAATGTAGATGATCCATCCAATGGATTTAAATTTCATAAAGGATGTAAATCTATTTAGATGATTGATTTTGATAATCTCCAAGGACCAAGACATCTCTTAAGGACAACATGTCGTTTACTAAAATGTTTCCATGCATTGTTTTTCAATGCATCAGGAGATGAAGAAGAGTTCCATCCATGGTTGGATAAAGAATGATTAGTAATGTGTTTTGGGATTCATGTTCCAAAAAGAAATAAAGAAAAGAAAGAGAGAAGGATTGATGAATTGGAATGGATTTGGATGAAGTGATCATTAATTAAAATGGTAGACAAGCATTGCAATTTTAAAATGTTCTTACATGGATTACTCAATAATAAAGGTACAAACATGAAATTATATATGCCAAACACAACCTCAAGAATATGCCAGACTCTGGGTTAACCGCACCCAAGGGAGGCCTACCGAGTATGCACAAAAAGGCATGTGTGGAGGCCGTTTATAATCCTGCATGTGCACTCACAGTGGTGAACCCATGCAGCGAGATCATAGTGTGTGCTGGGAGTGAGCCCAGAAGTGGAATAATTGGGTCTAAGAGTGTTCTTATAGGGTGAACATGGTGTAGGCAGCACTGGAGGGGATAGAGGAGAGTTCTGGCGATGTGCTCCCATGAGTTGATATTTAAACCGCAAAAATACACAACTTGATTCGATGTGGGATGAGATTTAAAATTGCGGATGCATTCTCCAATATCCATTTGATAGCGTGCGAGATCTCAGATACTCATCAAATCATTGTTACACCTTCTAATTAAGGAAGCCTATAATCGATCTGAGCTGATCAATTGGTCGTGGAATCGTCTTCCACCTCTGACCGCATAGAGAGCGACCTAACATTGCTTCTCATCGTCGTCACTTCCAATCCACCTTGTTCTAGATCCCAACAACTATTGATGATGAAGTCTCACGAATTATGATCATCTAACAAACACGATATCATTCAGGCATTAAAAACTGCAAGAATAAGACAAATGAAGAAGATCACACATGGAAGAATCTACCGATGGTGTGAGGCCATGTCATGCCAATCGAGCAATCAAGAAGAAGATCTACTTGAATTCATCTTCCCATTAACGTGAGGATGTCACTGAGAAATAAGGGATACCATGTTGAACATATTAAAACCATAATATAGAATTATTATCTGTAGTTATATTCAATGTCAAAGATCTCAACTATTGAAATCATGGAATTCCACTGAATCTCACACAGATTTGAGAAATGATCCTTTCCAAAAAAATATAGAACCCTCAGTTGAGGCTCAGTCACTGAAAACATTGTGAGATTCCCTAGTTTTTAAAAAATAGAGCACCACATAACAATGTTTTGTGTAGCCTTTCAATGCGAATGAGTCCTGTGCATCCCTTGTGCAAAGGAGAACTACGAACAATCTTGGTATGTGAAAGAGGAGATATGAAACCTCTATGTGCAGGAAAACACATGAACAAGTGATAGGTTTTATAATCCCTCGTCAAGCTTCGTGAAAATCATCATGTGAGTAAAAAACTAGGGATGGTCGCCCATGTTTTTTCATTGCAAAGACATAACCATGAACCATATTTGGTTATGTGAAGACAGACCACAATCACTCCATGTGCGAAGAATAAGACCTCTTGTTCCCTCCTCTTTGCATGAAGAAGAATAAAACACTTCTATTAATATATATATATATGTTGTTACTGAATTCAAGATTTCGTTCTAGAAGGATAAGGAGATCACATGATACTAGGATCTTGTGTGTACACTCTTTGAATGTAAGCACCCATGTGCTCCATTTATTGAATTTAGAGGCCTCTTGCCTTTAAAAAGAATATGGTATAATTCATGCACAATGCACATGCATTCATATGCATGCATTGAGACACCCAAGTGTGCATGAACACTCCATATATTGAACACACCAATTTGTGCTTGAAAAATGAGCACAAATCAAGAAAGGATTTTGTGTGCACATTTTAAGAAGGGGGATGAAATAGGAGGATCACACACATGAACAAAACCCATTCAGGATAGAATAAACACACACATATATTGAAACTAAAACAAATAATAAGTGTGTTTGAAAAAAAAAATACAAAATGTGTTTGGGATATTAAGTGGGAAAAAGAATGACGAAGCGTGTGTTCTAAAAAGGTTATACCTAGTGGGGTTTTCACACAAGAAATAGAGATGAAGAAGATTTTACATGCATGAATGGAAGAACATGAACACCTAAAGTAACATAAATGGAAGAAACATGATTGTGAGTGCACATTAGTAAACAAGAAGAAGCATTTCCCTAAAAATCAGGCATGAAGCATAATTATTTGAGATATCCAAAAAACAAGATGTTTGGATACCATGAAATCCATGTATGATGTGAATGAGAATTATGAATGAATCCAAATAGAGATAAAGAAGACATTTTATGTGAATATACAGTGTTTGAGAATCCATGAATGTAGAAAGATAATATATTCCTTAGAATTGTTCTAGAATTCGTGAAGTGGTTGTGTGCACGACTTGCACACACATCAGTGAGGCCAAGTCATCATTAGAAAGAGGAAGAATTTCCTAATAATTTTTGACACTATAGAATGATCATAACAGTAATCATTTTTAGTGAGAAAGGACAACAAACCTTAACAAAGTCTATTGAAGATTATTGAACAAATACACAAGCATGTGTGATTTAGCAAGCCTGTGTAGAGATGGAAGAAGATCATTTATAGTGAATCAAGAATGAATATAAAGAAGGATGTCACTTTTGTGACTCAAGATCTAGAATACCCCTATGATAATATTGGAGGAGAATAAGTCTTTAGTGGGATTATGATGCAGGCTAGTGGGACTCTAGTAACACTGTGGGATGCAGTATAAAGAAAATATTATGGGACTCAGGAGAGATACCGTCAGACTCAATATCGACCATTGTAATTAAACACTGAATTATAGTGGATAATTTGTGTTGGGTAAAATAAGAAACATAGAACAGATTAGGTCCTTGAACCTAACCTTGTAAATACGTATGTTAGGTTCCTCTAGATTTACAACATTATTCTAGGTAATTCTATCAGACAATATAATATTGGATATAGGATTTAAAAAAATATAGATGTTTAATTGAAAAGAATTAATTAGTAAAAATATTTCAAGGGATCCCTGATTCACCCCTACCCCTCTCAGTGATTCCCACTGATCTAGGCATATCAATTGGTATCAAAGGGAGGTATCCATTAAAAGATCCAAGGGAGTATTTATGATTTGATAATTTGAGGAGATGAGTGAAAACCCTCAAATGGATATTTCATCCAAGTCATAGAATAATATAAAGAAGATAAATGTAAGGAAGATGAATATGAAGGTTACTGCTAATTGGGATACACCTTCTACTGAAGCTAATCAGAATAGTACAACATTTTATAATTCCTTTTATATATTATTAATCTTTAGATAAAGCATGCTAAAGTTGTGATAATGATGGATAAATAACTTATCTTTATATTGCACTAAAATATAATCTGAAGAATTTCCCTTGAGAAGTGGAAATAAACAGTGATTTTGACAATATTAATCTTCATAATGAAAAATTATAGTTTAACGATGAAGCTAATTACATGAAAGATGCATAAACTAAAAGGTTTATAATATCGAACACTCTCAAAAAACATTTAAAAGCATAGGATAAAATAATTTATCTTTTTAGTGAAAGAATAGATGATGTTAATATATAATTAAAAGGAAGTACTAGTGATAAATAATTTATTGATATTGTATTTGTAGAATCATTAAATGAATTTGAAAAGTTGAACAATATTTCTATGGTTGTCAAAGCTACTCAATTGGAAGACAATGCTAAAGAAGATAAAAGATATTGACATATACATTAATGAATTAAAGAATGATAATGAATAAAATATGTTAAATCTGATAGAGCTAGATGAGAATAGATAAAGATGAGATGAACTCCCTCAACATAATGTTTTTAGAGAGAGGGGTGAAATTGAAGAATGAGAAATCACTCTTTGATGGAAATTCACAAATAGCTGAAAGAAGAGATAATTCCACTCAATTTTGTATTGTGGAATATGATTCCAAAAATAACATCATATCATCCTCTCAACCAATTGATACATCATCCTAGAAGAGGGTATCCCATAACCCAGTTATTTCCCTCTCTACGAATACAGTTGTATCTGTAAGTACTTGTTCGAAGCCAAAAGTTGGGACGACGTGCGTTGATAAAAATGTTAATACATCCATCCAAATTTCTAGGATGGATATTGGGATGCTTTATAAGAATAATTTGTAAATTTATTCTCTATAGAAATGAATACAATTCCAGAAACAACATAACACTGAATCTAGACAGAAAAATACTACAAGAAAATGAAGGAGATTTGTTAGCTACTGTTGATGTTTCTGGATGTTTGGGATAAGGCCAATGATTGATGGAATAATTATTCATCATATGGAAATTATTAAAGGAATACATTCAGGAAATTTATATTTGAAAAAATGTAGCATACTACAATGAAAAGGAAGAAAAAACAGATGAAGAAGAATATATATATCAAGAAAATATTTGATTACCTTAAAGTCTTCTATGATAATTGAAATAAAAGTGGTCATAGTTATTAAGACTGCAAGTTTAGTCTTACCCTTCATCAAGTAGTTTATAATAAGAATAGACCACAACAAATGAAATATAATGTGAAAATAGTTGAAAATTCTTCCATTTGGAATATGAAAAACAACGATGTCGAGTAAATAGTGAAAAAACTATTCCCAAGAACATGCTCATGCAGGATTCCAAGAATATCATCTCAACAATGGAAAGATTATTCTATTGTTGAAATAAAGGCAATACCATGTATTATAGAAAACAAGCCATGGAAATCAATGGAATAAATATTAAATTGAAAAGAGAATCAGTCTTGAAGAAGATAGGATTGATTGTAGTCATTCTTGAAGATAATTTTGATATGTTTCCAAATAAAGGTAACTTGAATATATTGAAGAGGCCAAGTAGATTCTCCAAGAAAGAAAATTCCAATAATGGGTAATTTTTAATCTAGCCTAATTAATTTCATATTTATGTGGGACTATAAAAATATGAAAATGAAATAGATGCTATGATAAGGAAAAATGGAAACCAATCATTCCACATGAAAACCCAAGATTCTCAAAATCACTACATAGAAGGTTTAAGAAGGTAGGACATCATGAACACAGATGTTGAATGGTTTTACCATACCAAATTGATAAAATTGAACAACATGAACTAGTAAAAGTTACATCATTATAAATAGAAGATCATACAATCAATCCACTAAAGTTAAAGGTGAATGGAAATGAAGAATCCTTGCTCAAAATGAAAAATAAAAATTCCATATGAAGTGGATTCATCAGCATTAGGAGTACACAATAGATTAGATATGTAGATAAATGAGTTCTTAGGTTGAGAGAAATTAATATCCCCATTGATTTTAATAATAAGATCACAAGTGTTCCATCTTATATCCAAATATTTTTGTTATATAAAGATCTAAAAGTTTATTGAATTATAGGTGAAGCTCATCCTCAAGATGATAATTGGATGATCAATGTGGATAACTACATGTTGGACTCATTATTCAACATTTTATAATTACATGAAGTGATCCACAGTAGAATATTATCAACATCCATATCTTTAAGGTTATTTGATGATATTCTCCACCACGGTAATTCAAAGGGAGTTCACCCCATTAGGGGGAGAAAAAAATGAAGGAGATGATATCAAGGATTTTGTCAAAGACAAACATTGAAATTAATATAATTTCAATATGTTGAATCTTGAGGTATTCCAATCACACTTTTATACCTTTTCTTAATTGTATTTATCATGTCCATTAAGGGGCAGTTCTTGATTTATGACTATATGGGATGAAATGAAGCACATTATCTTTTTACAAGATATATTTATTATGTTTGGTGACGTATGTGCATGATTTAGCATTTCATTGATAAATATGGCTCTTTCCAACCCCTAGGATAAGAGTTGAATCACTCTGAGAATGATTTCACATATATGGTTGTTTATGGAAAACATTGAAAGACATTTTCATATCTCTCTTGTTTTCTACACCAGGTTGTACTAAAGTAGATATGGAGCTGATTTGCTAATGTCTCTTTCTTATGTGAACCATGTGACATAATCCCTCTCTTATAATTATTCAACAATGAAATATTCAAAGGGAGGAGAACATGTTTTGAACAGACCCCACTACACAATTTCATTTGGTTTCCTATAATGGGGAGAAAATATTTGCACACACATTGGACAATTAAATGTTTTCTTACGTAATATTGACCAATAAATACAAATGGGGGAGATTTTTGAACATGGTTTTGCATTTTTTGTCAATAATGAGTCAATAAGGCTATCAAGATGCGCATAAAAATATGAATATGGATGGTGTTCCAATGATTTATGAGGGGATGCTTAAAGTCATCGTAGTAAATCAATGATGATCATACAATGATTATAGAAGAATATTTTGAACTAAATCAGATGATATTATAACTAATCTTATGTTTGAAATCATGTTTAACTATATAATACATTGTTACAACATTTGAAGAACCCCATGAAATACTCTATTACCTTATTAAAGTTGGATATCCATCCAGTGGATTATAATTTCATGAAGGTTTTGAATAAAATAAGATAATTGATTATAATGATCTTCAAGGACAAAAACATGTGTTAAGGAAAACACATTGTTTACTATAATGTTTCCATGCATTGTGTCTCAATGTAGGCAGAGGTGAATACGATTTGTATCCATGGTTGGAAGAAGGTTGATGAGTAATGTGTTTTGGGATTCATGTTTGAAATATAAATAAATAAGAAGAATATATAAATAGAGGTGAATAAGAAAAAATTTTGAATATGTAACCATTAATTATTATGGTGGACATGCTTTACACATTCAGAAAGTGCATACTTGTCTTATTCGAAAATAACATGCCAACCATGCAAGGTTATTGGACATCATCAACCTTAGCCGTATACAGCTCTCTAGGTCAACCACATCCAAGGGAGGCCTATCGAGTATGCTTCCATGAGGAATGTTTGGGGGCCATGTATAATCGCACAGGAGCGCACACATTGGTGAACCCGTGCAGTGAGTGCATAGAGGGTTCTAGGAGCGTGCACGGAGGAGGAAGAGTGGGAGCTAAGAGTGAACCTACAGGGTGAAAATAGTGCATGGTGGCACTGAAGGGGAGAGAGGAGAATTTTGGTGATGTGATGTCGTGAGTTTATATTTAAACCGCATAAAATCCATGGCACGTTTCAATGTGGGATGAGATTTAAAAATTCAGACTCATTCTCCGCCATCCATCTGATCGAGCACGATATCCTAGCCACTCATCATCTTCTGTGCTATGGATTCTATTAAGGGTTTTTTGTAATAAATCAGAGCTAATCCAATGGTTGTGGGGTAGTCTTCTTCCACAGACTGCATGAAGATCCACACGATGCAGTTTCTCACCGTCACCATAACCGATCCACCTTGATCGTGCTCCAGAGCACTCTTTATGATGATGGCTTATACACGATGATTGTCTGATCAACACAATATCATGCATGCATTAAAAATTTATTTTATGGAAAGAATGGTGAAGATCGTGTCTGGCCAATGAAACTGACGGTCTGTGGCCATGTCATGCCCCTCAAGAAATCATGAAGAATTACTATATGAATTCCTCTTCACATTCATGTGGGGATGTCAATGAGAAATAAGGGATCTGGTGTTGAATATATTTAAACCATGATTTGGAAATATTATTTGCAGTTTAAAAATATTCAAATATGAAGATCTCAGCTATTGAAAGATTTGAATTTCACTACATCTCTGGTGGATTTGGATGGTGATCATTTATTATTTATACGTATCCCTAGACCAAGGCTCTTAGTTTGCAAACATTGATAAAATCCCTAGTTTTCAAAAAAAAAAAGCATCGTGCAACTCTGTTATGCGCATCCTGACTAAATGAAGGAGTCACATGCATCCCTCACGTGAAGGAGATCCATGAACCATCTTGGTTCAGAAAAGAGGATATCTCCACCCTCTATGTGAAGGAAAAAACATTAACGCATGATAGGTATAATAAACCCCCCATCATGCTTAGTGGTAAGCTTCCCAAAGGTAACCAACTACTGCAATTCCCACTTGTTTCACCATTGAGAAGAGAAAACCTAGAACCATATATGGTAATGCGAAGACAGACCATGCACATGCCTTGGACGATGAAGAAGACATTGCATAACCTCTGATTTTCATGGAGAAGAATAACAATTTTCTATTAATATATATATATATGTGTGTGTGTTGTTGTTTTTGGTTATAGGGGTTCGTTCTTGAATGATAAAAAGACCACATGATAGTAGGAGCTTTTGTGTGCATGCTTTGAACATAATCACCCATGATCTTCATTTAAAGAAATATGAGGCCTCATGATTTTTAAAGTGATAGAGGAGAATGCATGCATGATGCACATGCATGCATATTCATGAATTGAGACACTAAAAATTGAATGAACAAGACATATATTGAAAACACCCATTCTGGTTTGGAAAAATATCACTAATAAAAAATGGATTGGTTGTGCACAATTGTAGAAGGAAGAAGAAATTAGAAGATCACACACAAGAACTAAACCCATTCGGATTTTAATAAACACATGCTTATGTCAAGCCAAATAAAATAACATGTGAGTGTGTGTGAAAAGAACAAAAGACAAAAATTGTGTTTGATATTAAGTGAGAAAAAGAATGATGATGTGTGTGTGATCAAAAAGTAATACCCAGTGGGGTTCTCAAACTAGTAATAGAGAATAAGTAGATTTTGCATGCATTCAAGCAAGCACATGAACACATAAAGATACTAAAATGGAAGAATCAAGATTGTGAGTGAATGTGTGTAAAAAATAATAATCAATGCCATGCAACTCAAGTATGAAGCATAATTAATTCAGATATCCAAAAAACAAGAATTTTGGATGCCATGAAATCCATTCATGTAGTGAATGAGAATTAAGAATGACAGCAGACAGAGTTAATGAAGTTCTTTTATCTGTGTATATAATTATTGAGAATCCAAGAAGTAAAAAATATATGATATTGTTTCGAATTATTCTAGAATTATTTAGGATGTTTTGTGCACCACATTCACACACATCAGTGAGTCCAGGTCTTCATCAGAAGAAGAAATAATTTCTGGAGCATTGTTGAGACTGAGGAATGTTCAGAAAAGTTATAAGATTTATTGATCAAGGCCAACAGATCATAAAAAAGGCTATTAATGATTCATGAAGAGATACACAAGAAGGTGCGATTCAGCAAGCCTGTTTGGAGAGGGAAAAAGTTAATCTATAGTGAATCAAAAAATAACTAAATGATGGAAGATGCTTGTGTGGCTCAAGTTCTAGAAGATCCCTGTGAGATTCAGGGAGGAGAATAAATAATTAGTGGGATTCTAATGCAGTCTAGTGGGACTCTAGTAACACTTTGGGAAGTAGTATAAAAACCAACTATGGGATTCAAAAGAAATATAGTGGGACACTATAAAAACCATTAAAATTACTCACCTACTTATAGTAGATAATCCATGTTTGGGAGAATAACCAACGCAGCAAAGAGTAGGTCCTTGAACCAGACCTTGAAAATCCTTATTTTTGGTGCCTTTAGATTTATAGAAACATTCGAGGTAAGGTTCAGAGACACAAGAAGAGTGGATATTGTCATTAATGATCTATATTGGTTTCATGGAAAAAATCAATTAGTAAAAATATTAAAAGGGATCATTGATTCACCCTCCCCCACTCAGTGACTCACACTGATTTGGGAACATAAATTTTATTAGATTATTTTCATATATATCAACCCCTATGTGAATATTATTATTAATTGATGTTTATCTCTTATTTTTATCAACCACCATATTTTGTTAAATGGATTTTCATAATTTTGATAATGGATGTGCTATCTTGATATCATTCAACATACTACTTAGAAATTTTAGAAATTATGTGTATAGATTACAGAATTCTATTTTCTTTTCATATGTATATTTTTTTATGTTTATCCCTATTCATATAGGGAAATCATTGTACTCAGTAAGTGATGTATGGGGACCTCTATAGAACCATTATACATTGGTAGGCCACATGAGAAGAACTAGAATGGGGTTTCCCAACATTTTATGGTGTTGTGGGTGGGAAATTGATGGTATGTTTATTATTTATTACATTATGAATTCAATCATGATGATACTAGTAACTGATTTTCCATGTGATTACTAGACTATTATATAATCCATGGTTATGTTTTGTTATTTAATTGTTTAATCATCTTTTAATTAATTCCATTTTATTGTCATGTTAATGTATTAATGGAATGCGTACTTTTATTTATTCACCATACATTATATTTATGATATTACTATATTAATTACCTTTAAAAATCATTTGAAATCACCACTTTATTTTGTTTTATATTT
The DNA here is from genome assembly GCA_963277665.1 of Viscum album. Classification (NCBI taxonomy): domain Eukaryota; kingdom Viridiplantae; phylum Streptophyta; class Magnoliopsida; order Santalales; family Viscaceae; genus Viscum; species Viscum album. The sequence goes on along the minus strand of OY728166.1, from coordinate 287,067,222 downwards.
CCCTAGGTTGAAAAGATGAATATTATGAATGAATTACGTAGACAATATTGAAGTAATGGATTTATCCAATGGAATCTATATATTATTTATTCTTTCAATGTTGTAATGTAAGAATTATGTTTGTATCTAGTTTTTAAGAAATACTAAAAAATTCGGTCCTTCAGGATAAGACATCATTTTAATAATACCATGATACTAACGTAAGGCACAAACTTCAGGCTATTTGGGTTGATGTATTTACCTCTATCCAATTGTTGATACTGGTGGTTGTTATTTCTATAGATATTCACAAAATATGTTTGTTCATGATGCGGTTATCACATTCTGTGTTAATGAGTTGCTTTTTTAAAAACCATATACCCCTAATGATTCACCCTCTAGTTTGGTTGTATTCCAAAGGATTCACCCCTCCCCTCGGATGGCATGTGAGGTGAAGGGAATTTTGAGACTATTATCCAATTTTGGATTATATTATCTTATGAGGATACAATCATGGAGATTAACCTTCCACATATTTGATAACACATCTTTCTTACTTATGATGATTCTCTGGTGTGGGTGGAATCCTATCTGGGCGTTGTGGTGGATGGGCTGGTCCTTTAGGTGGACACGTTATTTACATCATAGACCCATATGTTTGTAAGAATGGTGGATCAGATTCAAGAGATGGGTCAGACATCAAAAATGGTAATCATTATAGAGATGACTATATGATTATTGAGACATTTTTTATTGAGGAATCCATCACCTCCAATGATGTACCATTTGATAGAATTATATATGGGGCTTCCTCTCTTGATTCATCATCAGAACATATATTTGTTCCACCTTCTAATGAAACTTATCTAATTGTTGTAGAGGTTTTGAAATGAAATAGTATAATTTGATAGAAGTGTCGCACCTTGAACATTGAGACTCCCTTAGAAATTATTTTTGACTATAAAGAAAAACATTGTTGAATCATTCATGATTTGGGGGTCGGTGACATTGAAAAGTATAAATTATTTGATATCATGCGATAAATAATCCTAATGAAACCATAGTTGCCTACTATAAATAGGGATTTTAATGATTTTGAAAATGTGACTCCCAAGGATGCAATAATTAGGTATGGTTCATATGCATTGGAATAGAGACATTATAATATATATGAAATTCTTTCCCAAATGGATTTCATAACCACATAGATAGTGATATATTTAGAGATCATAGATTTCTCAAATTTATACCAGTTAGAATTATAATCATCATTAAAATTCTGCTCTTAAATTAGTTATTTATATGTATACACTTATAGATACACTTATACCTCAGGCAACAGTTGATGAAGGGGAGTGGTTCACACTTCAATTCTCAATCAATGTTTCTCATCAATCACTTTCTAATTTGTCCATCTAATCTGATTAAATAATATTGTAGTCTATTCCAATTTGTTTTCATTTTGGATAAATCCCAAAAGGGCCTATAGAATGGGGATATTTATATTTTTTCCTTATCAATGAATAAATTATTTTAGAAATATCATTTTTTGATAGTTTTATATCATTCATGATGTGTATGATATTTTTTTAACTAATGTTTTATGGATAATTATCAATACCAATCCTTCATATAAGATCAATTATAACTTATTGACTAGATTATAATGATTAAACCATGCTATTTTTCTCTATAAATTTTCATGAATTATCACCAATATGATATTATTCATTTATTTTTCTTGTCCAGTCATCGTGAGTTTACATGATTCATAAAATGATAATTTTGGTATAATATATTTCACATAATGAAAATTATCTATCTCTAGTTGAAGTTTCTGTATTTAGAGAGAATGAAATCATTTTCTCCAAGAAAATATAGTTTCCCAACCATGATTTATATCCTATTTATTGAAATTTTCATAATATTATATAATCATCATATAATGAAAAACATAGTGGGTATGAATAAACATTTTATTGATCCCCCCTTTTACATGTTTTTGACCATAATAGTGTTGTGCCTTTTCAATTGTACGAGTGCTCAATATTTCATAGAATATAAAAATTTAATGTCAATAGGGAAGAGAATTAACATTTTTCCGGTGTTCATTTATTAGTTTTTTAATGTGATGATCATTATGTCTTTTTTGGTCATGAAAAATAATCCATTTTGTGTGATGTAGTATAGGGAATTCAATCTCATATCTTTTATTTATATTGTAAAAGTTTTTCTACCTAGGACATTCTATGGTTTTAGTTTATGTTATTTTGTCTGGGACCATATATTTTTTAATATTAGTATTATTTATCATGAACCTTATATTTTTATTTTTCTTAGTTATTTTTATCTCGGACCTTCTATTGTTGTATATTAGGGTATTTTGGCTTGGTTATTCCATAACTAGTAATATACCCCTTGAAAAGTATCATTATTCATCTTGTTTAATGTCATGTTTCATGGATTTTTTCTATGAATTTTAACACCATGGAGTAATGATGTAAATATTATATGCTTTTTAATATACTATTTCTAAGACAACATCCATGCAGTTTATCATCATACAGAACAGATATCAAAAACTGTGTAGTTTAATGTCTTTGAGTTAGGACGTTATTAAAGAATGTGTAATGGGATAGAAATTACCAGGACAACCCAAAACACCATAAGGATTTGAGTTTAAATATAGTGTTTATAGGTCTCTGTGGATTTTAATTCTTTTCATTCAAGGGGGAGATGGTGTTGGTAGGTAGGTGAAGGATATTATGAGTTGTTAGAATGGTTAAACAATGGTGTCTCCAAAGATTTCCATTGTCCATGAAATCGTTTAGTAATGGTATTGGTGTATGAAGATCTATTTTAAAATATGTGTCCACATGGATTATTGTATTATGTTTTGAGTAATCTATAACCCAAAATATTGAGGTAAGGAATATGGAATGGGTCATGCATTCCTATAATAACCCATAACATTATGATGTTCTTTATTCATCCATGGTGTTACAAGGGATTTGGTGGATTGGGGTTCCTTTTCCTCCGGAAGGAGATGTTTCTATTTCATAGGTTTAAGCCCTTATACTTCGATAACATGGTTACATAGAGGTGTACTAATTATTTTTCGTGGTAATTAATGATTTTCAAAGGATAATACATATAGATGATGATTTTTTGCATGAAAATAAATGTATCCAAGGAAGGATTGGGAACCCTAAGGTATTTTAGCTCTCAATTTTACTGGTTGGTACATATTCACTATGAATTTTAGTAATGAGATATGGGCCATAAAAATATTAGGGAATGAAGTTTCAATTTACTATATTAATAAAGGGTACAAATCATGATGTCGTTAAAATAAGGATGCCAAATACTATTGAATTATTTTTTTATAAGGATTGTAAATCATGGTCCAATTTTTTGGAGTCATGTGTGTTTTATAGTAAAATCATTTGGGGGATAAGCTAAAACAACCTATGTGTTGGGATCCACCACAGTTATGTTAGGTCTCAAAAGGATAAAAATAATGTCCTATATGATATTTATAAATTTAAATTATTAAAAAATGGGAATATACAAGAGTCATAGTCTTGCACTTGTATTCATACAAAGTGTTTCTTGAATTCAGGTATTTTTTCCAAGGTTTATGTATGTTTTTTGGTGATCTAAGGTGCACAAATCAAGATGTCTTATTTCTGAAAACATTAATACTCAAGAAGGGCTCAAGCACTATAGATGGTGTGTCACCTACTGGTGAACACGTTTTCATTGTGAGGAAATGTTTAAACTCATTAATATAAAATTTTAATACACCATGAGGTGAATTTATAATGTATTGATAGTTAATATTGAAACAAAATTGTCCCTATAATATTTTGGAATTATTTATTCGCACTTGTATTTTTTCCTTCGAACTAAAGATGCATTGTTTAGGGAATGAGGACATGACTCTTACTCAGGCTTCCATTTGTTCGTTTTTAGCCACAAAATATTTGGGTTTGTTTCTCAAGAATGTTCAGGTCATATGATTTAATCCATCAAAGGATAATATTTTTTCTATACATCTTTTTTGAATGTGTGTATGGTTTATGTTAATGATTAAAATGGACATAGTATGAGGGTAATTATACACAACATCCTAATTTGGATACCCGTCATCCATATTACATTAACATTATTATATGGGGGGGGGGTGGATGGGAATATCATAAATCATGACTCATGTTCTTAGTTCGTGAGTAAATATATGTGAAAATAAAACATGGGGTGGCCCAGAACCCCTTTATGTGATGAGTTCTGATGTGATGATGATATGCTCACATGAATGAAAAATACATTATTTATAGGTGAATATTACTCTAGTTTGTAGTCCTAATACATTAATCATGGATAGAATGGTCCAATTGAGAGATATATTTTCCATTCCAAGGGTTGTGAAAGGTTTATAGAATCATAAGGCACTCGAGAAATAGTGTATGATTTATTAGGCAAGGGGATTAAAAGATGAATAAATCACCCTATAAATCAGTTTAATAGGGTCATAATATGGTGAACATTTCATAAGGAATGATTATATGTTATGAAATTCACATTTTATAATAATTTAGTATGGGAGTTTGTTTTCAAAAATTATAACTTCAAGTAAAATAGATGTTTTCTATGTATTTTAACATCACACAGTGATGACGTTTTCCATCCCCTGAAGTTTAACGTCACATTGTAAGGATGTTATAATAGAAATGAAGATTATGTAATATACCCTTAGGGAAGCTTTTTGACATGTAGAGGGAACTTAAATGTAGGGAGAATCATTTACATATGCATGTCATTATTGGTTGGTAGCCATATCTCATATCCCATTATGGAAAAATTTATCACACATGTATGTAGGATGTAAATAGATATAAATCATCCATAAATGGATGGAATTGTATGAGTCTACCCTCTATGAATATATTATTATGATTCAACATTCATTAAATATAACTTCATGTATAAAGGTCAGTCATTGCATTGTATTGGAAAGTACATTGATTGGGCTTCATTTTTATCATTTTATATGTTTTATTTGAACCTTGTATTGCGGGTATGGGTGTAGGTATATACCTTTTAATAGAATAAATCAATACCTATGAAATTAATTGACTAATTTTACATGCACATGTCTTACAAATAGAGAGGGATGTGGGAAAATTTTGTTTACTCATGGCTTGACCCATGAATCGATGTTCTGGGAGGCACCACTTATCCTATGATAATATGAATCAATCCACATATAGTTCTTGAATAGGAATCTCACTATATAGTTATGAACTCTGAAAAGTGTGGGAAATTGTTCCCATTTTAATATTTGGGAATAATATTGGATATTTGGGTATCAATATGTATCTTGAGATTACATGAATCAATCCACATGTAGTTTTCAAATGATAAACTCCATAAGCATATGTAACCCATTCCCAGAAGGTGAACTGTTCATGTTGATTATCGCAGCTGGACCCAAGATTGGATTTTTGTGGTTCACTATGTATCCTATGATAAATGGTATAAATTCACTCATTTTTCATGGGAAACCATATATTTTAACAACATATGATAGGAATGTATTATCCCATAACTAAAAAGGGAATGTTTGCTCTAAAATAAAGATGAGTGATCAGGGTGCCACAACATAGCGTATGATGGTATGAATCAATCCATGTGTATTTCATACATATAGGTGTGGTGAGAGACATATACCAATTAATGTTTTTGTCATGGGAGAGTTCCATGACAATTCGCAGTTTCATCTCATGAATCGGATATAGTCCATGTAGTTCAACATCCTAAAGATAGGACTCGTGTTGTTTCTTTTAAGGTCATGAATCTTGGATGATATTATCCAAGTAATTCATTTATATTTCTTATTCATGTGTAGAATACCTTACCAAAATCTACGTGTTCACTTTATCCTTGCTCTGTATAAGAAATAATGAATGGTAAAGGTTCATTTCACTACATGGAGACAACTAATGAATGGACAAGGGATTTTTTTATCACGTGTCAATTTGTCCAAGATATAAGATCAACGTATCCCTACATATATCATTATAAATATAATAAATAAATATATTGTTTTGGAAAACCCTGAAGTTTAGTGCTACGTTGTGGGGACATCAATCATGTAGTTTAACACAACATGGTCATGTTGATGTGGACTAAACATGAAAGATTATGAATGTTGTGGTTGGCCAAAGAATAGTGGTATGTTTTCACTTTTTATATTGTGATTGATAGAATCAAGACACACATATTTCAGGGAAAATATGGAATTTAGTGATATCCAGAGAGGACATCAGCAATGAAGTATAACATCATGCAGTAGCGATGAGGGTCACCCAACATGTAAATGATGAAAATACCACTGTCATGTGGCCTGTTGTATTATTAAATTGATTAATATGATTTGTTTTGACACATGGTTCGATATTATGGTGTCTCTATATATTCTGTTATTAGAGAAATCAATATGAAGACCATTTTTATGGTAGATTCCCTATGTAGAACTCAGTCAAACACAGGGATGGGGGAAGTGCATTTTTATTTTTAATAGATATAGGTAATGTGTAGTGAATATTTTGTGAGGAGCTTCTTCCTATGTAGATTAATTTATTATAGTTATGATATTTCCTATGCATTTTAATTTCATGAGGTATGGACAAGATATGAAATGTTCAACATCATGTGGTCATGATAATTTTTATAGTTTAACATCATGTGAAAATGATTTTTGTACAGTTTTTCGTCTTTTAGATAGGATATATTTTTAATGTTTAACATCATGAGAGAAAGGATAGTTATTTATAGTTTGAAATCATCTCATTAGGAAATATTTTTTCAATATAGCATTATATTTATTGGACTACATCCATACAGTTTATCTTCTTGTGGTTCAAACATATTTGTGCAATTTTACTTCATTTTACTGGGAAATATTTTTCCCATCCCTCGTGGCATGTGGGTAAGCTCCAGTGTGATTGATGTTTTTTATGATATAAGGCCATTATGATTTTGATCCCATATTCAGTATCTACATTCCAAATATATTTGGTCCTCTAAAATGAAATACCTATTCACAATGATGGAATGAATAGAGGAGAATCATTTTGTATAAGGCTCATGTGATCTAATTCAAATAGAAATCATGGTTTTATAGTGTATGGAGTCTTTTATCATCGATCCTATCTTCTTCATCCAATCATTTTTTATTTCAAAAAACATACTATTTTTGTAAAAATAGCCATTCGGTGGGAGGGAAATTGGACATCTATGGGAAACACATCGATAGTTTCATTCACTAGGTAATATAGAGTTTCTTGTGTAGAATATGTGAGGTGTTACGATAGGACAATAAATCATGGAGGAGATTTTCCAACAAAGGCTTTTCCCTTATTCACCATGTTTTAGAGTATATTTTATAGAGTCCAATTGATGATCTATATTATTCCATTTTCTATTTAGTTATAGTTGGATGAATAATTGAATTATATGTTGTACTCGCTAAATAATATATTAAACTCCATAGAATAGAAGATGGTGTAGTTTTCAATCAATATCTCATGAGGGACCCCAAACCAAGTGATGATATTGGACCTCATGAAGATGCCTATATTCTTCATCACATCATTTTTGTGGTGTAAGACCTCACCCAATTTGGAATAGAAATAATTTCCATTTGGGATATATTGGAAATGATTAGTTGTGGCTGGGAGATATGGCCCCACAACATTCATCCCCCCCAAGGAAAACATATTAGATTATTTATTTTCATATAGAAATATGGTGGTTATTGGATGATGTCTTTATGAATCTGTCATGCATTATATTTTCTAGTTAATTCCACATAATCATGTATCATTTTTTTCATGGAAATTTGTCCTCCTAACATGGTTTGATATTCTCATCACAGGCTGATGAAAACCATATTAAACTAAAAGGACATCACCCATTATGTTATGAATATATCATATTTCAATATATATGATTATGATTTCAACAAATCCATTCTTATAGATGTATATTTGTCATTTGGACCATCTCGAAGGGTAATGTGTGCCACTCGGTTCCAAATACATTCCCTAGTGGCACAGTATATCTAGAGGATCCCATTTAAGAGTTAATTAATTATGATATCCATATATCCATGGGAGGCTATCAATTCATCATGCTCTTGGTAAGTGTTGATATTATTGATCTAATCCTTGTCGTAGATGGTGATTGATGAGACCATCCATTGGTTTGTGATGGAAAATTTTACATCCTCCTAATCAGGTTCATATAGAATTATGGAAAAATTAGATGGTGTATTGGAATAATATTTTTTGACTAGGGTAAATGATGATATGTTGGTTCAATTGGGAACACATTCATTTGTACCATGACCTATCCAATGAGTGGGGCTAGTTCGTCCTTTTCAATGTAATATTCAACATTTATTTTCATTATCACTAGCTCCAAATCACATTTTATGTTTGTTTAGGATATTTTTAGTCATTTGGATCATTCCATTCCAATTATGAGGTATTGATACTCTACTTATTTATTAGTGAAACATTGAGAAACTAATAAATAATAGAGAATATTTATTTTCATATAGAAAATATAGAAATTCCTATGACAAACTAATTGTGATTTGGGGATTCCAATCTCTTATTGATAGTACTTAAAATGAACTATAAAAATACATTTCTAATTTCTTATTAGTTTCATGGTCATAGATTACTTCCTAGATTAGATTTTAGATGTCCAAAATGGTATTATTCATGATGGGACATTTTGTAAGGAGCCCTTTTAGGGAATTCTCATTCACTAACTTATCTAACATGAATTGGATGTCATAATGTTATATAAATACCCGATGGTCCATAATCATTGTAGGAATATAATTAATACATATATAATTGTGTATGTAAAAGTGATAAACCATTTAGCGGATGGCGTGTTGAATCTAATGTCTCATCTTTTTAACTTCAAATTTTATTGTGAAGAAGTTATTATCAACATCCGAAAATCATATCTCTATTTCTATCATCACTTGAATGTGGTAGTATAGAGTATTCCAATTCCCCCACATCATTTTTCTATTCAAAAAGAGTTCCAAGTGTTAATTCCATGGTGTCCACTTATAAGATGAGTGGATTTCCATCTACTGACATCTTTAGTACTAGTGGGTGTAGGAGGTAATGATTGAGACTCTCGAAGTCTTCCTAGAAGTCCTCATCTCATTGGTAAAAGACTCCCTCGTTCATTATCATGGTTAAGAGGATATATTTGTTGGATGGTCCCAATTTGAAACACTAAATATATGTGAGGATCCCATGGATCCCCATTCAGTTATCTAGAGATACTGTATTCTTCATCTTCAGGGGATATCTTCTTTTGATTTTACCACGAGTATCCATCTTGGATGGAAAGGGATTAAAATCTAGGAGTTACATTTATCAATGGTTATGTTTTAAGATATTGGTAATCATTATTCAAGTAATGTTGATTAAGGTCTATAAAATTCATTCTGACCCAAATCATACAATTATTTTTCTGGACAAAAACGTTGTTGGCTAGCCATATTCAGTATTTTACCTACCAGAATTGTTTTTATAATTTTGTCAGTATATTTCTCTATATTAGTATAATGTGAAAATTATATCCCCAATGATACCTCTATGAGGTCTCTATTGTCCGCATATTATTCTTATGAGGTTTGTGGAAACATTAGGGTGCATCTTGGGTTATTCCATATAACTCAATGTGAACACATATTGATGTTCTCTAGAAATGTGATGTGAATATCATCATTTTCGAGTGACATGCAGACACTAATAAATGTATTTTGAATGTATTTTTTCTATTCCTAGATTTACCATTATGATTTCATCGATGGTGGGGGAGAATCCTTCTGCAAATGTGATAGTATATTTTCTAATTTTATCCTATTCAACTTCTACCTTTGATTCCATAGATATATATTATGTTGGGGAATAAAATATCAAAGAATATATGTCATTTTCAGAATGATAGAGACCAAGGGAAGATACATTTTCATCTTGAACTGTAAGATTTATTATTGAGTGATTATGGAGAGGAATATATTTAACACCAATTTTGGGGAAAGGAGGATCCTTGATATACTTGATTAGTTATATTTATAAAAATAAAATTTATAGGTAACACTTAATTTGAGTTGACCATACTCTATGAATAATCTAGGATGGTTCCCATGAAATTGGGGGATAAAACTTATATATTTTTCATAAATTTCTCTCACTTTTATATAAAATCACATCAGCATATGTGTATTCACTAGTCTCAAGGGGAGCATGGTCAACAGGTAGTATGTTCACCTTCCCATCGATGGGGATTTCAGGAATTGATGGAATGTTGAAGGTACAACCATGTGGATACGTTGAAAAGAACACCTGAGAAAGACATTATATACAGTGTCTTATTGAATTACCATTAACAAAATGATAGACATCAGATCACCAAACTGAGTTTTTATTTTTATCTTCTTGAGGGGTCTTTGTTTTTTGTTTTCATTCCCTTGAATGTTTTTATTTGTAGGTGATAAGTACACCACTATATATACCAAAAATTATAGGGTCCAAATTTCAATAATGTTGATCCCATAACCATTGAAAATCATATCCCTTTATAAGTGGACACTGCCTAGTTAGCTTGAAACATATTGGGTTCTGATGTGTCCCATGATGTCCTATTCTTAATCATGATTAATGAATAATATGGGGACATAAAATTATGAATTCATAGTATTCACATCATAATCTTCAAGTAAAAAACATCATTATTAAACATTTATGGGATCTAGATATATTTGATGAGTACCAAATATAATTACATTTGAATTATGGTGTGAATTTTGTTTTGAGAGTTCATCTAGGAAAACCATCTACTCATTCAAAATGTATTACTTCAAGGATAGATGTTGGTGCTTACCAAGGTAGTAATGATTTATAATACTTTGTTCAATAATATGATTAATTTTATTTTAATGGTTCTATTTATTTTGGATTGTTTTATGAATCATATAATTATTTTAGAATAATTCACAATACCATACCCTCACTACGTGAAATTTAATCTTTACAAATAATTTAAAACCACTGGTAATGGCTAGACAACCGTTGGTATAAACTATACCAATGGTTGTCTAAACCTTTGGTTCTCGAGCCGTGGGGATAAACATATCACAACGGTTCTATGAAAACATTTTGGATATGTCTGAAAAATTGAGTATATACAAACAGTTCATTTAAATAGTTTGTATAAATGTTTACAAATGGTTTAAAACCATTGGTAATATCAAAAATCATCTCTATACCAACGGTTTACAAACCGTTGTTATAGCCTTTTACTAATAGTTTCCAAAAAATCGTTGGTAAATATCATGTAAAAATACTTATACCAATAGTAAGTACATTGTTGGTATATAGTTTCAGAAATGATTTTATAAAACCATTTGTATAAGTTCTGTTTTTTCAGACATTCCAACTGGTGTAAACCATTGGAATAACTTTTATGTACCATCAGTAGCAAGACAACCTCTCCCTATGCACCTTCATCAATTCCCCCAACTTCCACGAACATTCTTGAATAATTAATACACAATTCATACACAATTATGAATACTTGTAGAATACATAATGGGGGTTTGGGGTGAATATAGAATACCTTCACAATTAATACAAAATTCATACACTATTTTGAATACCATCACAATTCTCAAACCTGTAGAATACATATAGAATTAATTATAAATTCATACAACAAATAATTCCTACAGAATTTTGAATACCTCTAATTCTGTATTTAATTACCCTCTACACACATACAGAATTAACACAAAATTCATAAGGTAATTACTACATGCATACAAATACAATGGGTATGAATATACAACAAGTATACCGATACACAATTAACACATAATTCATAAGTTAATTAAATACATAAAGAATTCAATTCAGAATTCAGGGGGTTGGGGGACAGTTCATGGGGGTGGGGGTTGATTATGGGGTTGCGGTGGTTGTCCAATAGGGAGGGGGGTGTCCATGGGGCGGGGGTGTCTGGGGGGGGTGTCCAGGAGGGTGAGTTGGTGTCCAGGGGGTGGGGTGGTGTTGAGGGTGTGTGGACGAGGGGGGGGGGGGTCCTAGGAGTGGGGTGGTGCCTCGGGGGGTGCAGTGGTCTAGGTGGTTGGGGGCTGTCCAAGGGGGTGGATGGTGTCCAGGGGGTGGGGGTGGGGGGATTTCATGGTGGTGGAGCTGTCTAGGGGGTGGGGGTATCTAGGTGGTGGTGTGGTGTCTAAAAGAGGTGGGGGATCATCCAAGGGGGTAGGGGTAGTCTAGGGGGTTGGGGGTTGTCCATGGGGGTATGGGTGTCCAAGGGGTGGGTAGTTGTCCATGGGGGTGGGCGTGTCTGGGGGGTGGGGGTGGGGTCCATGTGGTGGGGTGGTGTCTAAGAGGGGTGGGGCATCTAGGGGGTTGGGGGTGTCTAGGGGCATGGGGCTGTCCATAGAGGTGGGGGTGTCTAGGGGATGGGGGTGTCCAGGTGGTCGGTTGGTGTCCTGGGGGAGGGGGTCTTCCTGGGGGTTGGGGGTATCCAAGTGGGTGGGGGCTTCCATGATGTGGGGTGGTGTCCAGTGGGGTGTGCGTGCTGTCTAGGGGGTTGGGGGCTGTCTAGGGAGGTTTGTATGGTAGGAAGGGGGTTTTTTTATTAAGAAATGGTTACATTTTTATTATTGGACAAAAATACTATATGTTTTTTGAAATGGACCCTCAAAAGAGATTTTTATAAATCATTGGGGTGTTTTAAATAGAAATAGGTCTCTATTATGTAATTTTGAACAGGTTATATGGAGAATTATTTATGATGTATCATTATGGGATTTTTGATTCTGTGTCCCCTGTTTTAGAACATCAAATTATATTACTGAAGTTTTTATTTTTTATAATTCAATAGAATTTTAACATAATAAATGAATCAAAAACTCAATAAGTGGATATCTCAGCTAGTAATTCTTGTGATCTAGCTATTTTCTTCATAATATTGGTCTATAGGAAAACTCTTTTTGTAGTGGAATGGCCATGTTCTTCTAAGATCATTGATTATTAGTGGGAGTTTCTAAAATAGCATCCACTATTTTTTATTGGGGATCAAGGAAACTGGGAGGAAATGAAGCAGGTTGCTATGATTTTTGGGATCATCGATATGTTAGAAAAGCTATATTCTACGGGGGTGTGGGGCTATCCACAGGGGTGGGGGGATTTCCATGTGGGTGGCAGGGCTGTCTAGGGGTAGGGAATGTCCAGGGAGTGGGCGGGGCTGTCCACAGGGTGTGGGGACTGTCCATGGGGTACGAGGTGTCCCGGGGGTGGGTGGGTCTCTCTAGGTGGTACAGGGTCTCCAGGGTGTGGGCGGGTTTTCCACTAGGGTGGCTTGGATATCTAGAGGGTAGGGGTTCCCAGGTGGGTGGGCAGGTTGTCCACAGGGTCGGAGTGTGGGGGGGTGCTTTCCACTAGGGAGGGGGTGTCGAGGGGTGTGGGCGGGCAGTCCACAGGGGTGGAAGGGCTGCCGAGGGGGGGGGGGGGTAGGGATGTCCATGGGCATGGGTGGGCTCTCCAGGGGGGTAGTTGGGGGGTTCAATCACGGTACGTGGTGTTTGGTGGGTGGGTGGGCTGTCCACGGTGGCGGTGGGATGTCCATAGGGTACGGGTGTCCAAGGGGGTGGGTGCGCTGTCCACGGGGGTGGGTGAGCTGTCCATGAGGGTGTGGCGGGGGGGGGGGGGGGTATTCAGGGGGTACGGGGTATCCATGGTATGAGAGAGTATTTTTAGGTGTATGGGGTGTCTAGGGGGGTGGGTGGGCTATCCACGGGGGAGGTAGGGTAGTCTAGTGGGGTACAAGGTGTCTAGGGGGATGGGCGGGCTATCCACGTGGGTGGGGTCAATCCATAGGGGGAGGGGTGTCTAGGGGGTGTTTTCCACAAGGGTGGATGGGATGTCGAGGAGGGTAGTGGTGTCTAGGGGTTGGGTTGACTATCCACATGGGTGGGTGGGCATTCCACAGGGGGGTGGGTCTATCTAGGGGGGTCTAGGGTGTCCAGGTGGTGGAAGGGAATCCAAAGGGTATAGGGCGTCCAAGGGGGTAGGAAGGCTATCAAAGGTGTTGGGTGGGCTGTCCATGGCAGTGGGGGTGTCCTGGGGGTACATGGTGTCTTGGGGGAGGGCAGGGATGACTAGGGGTATGGGGAGTCTAGGGTGTGGGCCGGTTTTTCCACAAGGGTGGAGGGACTGTCCTGGGGGTCGGGGTGTCCAGGGGTGTGGGCATGCCTTCCACTGGTGTAGGGGTTGTCCACGAGGGAAGGGGCTATCTAGGGGGTGGGGGGATATCCCCTGGGGTGGTGTGGCTATCCATGGGGGCCAAGGGAGTCCATGGGGGTGGGGGGTGGAAACGGGGTGAGGGGATATGCAGGGGTGGGCGGGTTGTCCACGGGGTTGACGGGGATGTCTAGGGGGTACAGGGTGTCCAGGGGATGGCCATGCTATCCACGGTGGTGGGGGGCTATCTAGTGGAGGGGTCAATCAGTGACATAAAATCATCAATTCATGTTTTATTATTTATAGATAAAAAAATAAAGATAATTTGACCTACCTAATCAAACATATATTCAGGCACACCAAATCAATTTACATCAATGCTCTGAAAAATCAGTAAAAAATGTAACAGATCAATCTATCCCTCATCACCATGAGTGTCATCATTAGACTCAACCTTGTCCTCATCGTCATCCCCATAATCATCATCTCCCTCCTCAACTCCTTCGTCCTCGCCCTTGTATCCAGCATCAACCTCCTCATCCCCCATCATCCTTTGCCTCAGCCTCCTCCTCAGCCTCCTCTTCTGCCATAGCCTCCTCCTCACCCTACTCCACTGGATCGACCTTCTCCTATCCATCATCATGACCACCAAGAGAACTACCACCTGGTGCACCATATATAAAATTCATCGATGAAATATATTCATCACAAGGTGTGTTGGCCTCTGGTGGAGGTGTTGGACATAAAACATCCATCCATTTCATAAATGCAGTGTTTTCCCTAGTAGACTATTCATCCATCTCTATGGCCATTTTTTCAGCCTGTTCTGCATGTTCCTTATCCTTCTGGAACGTGGTGTCATGGAAACACACACCTGAAGAGATCTAAAACATCATCAGAATTATAATCTTCCTAGTTTGACAGCGTACTCTAATAGGGTGCTCATTTCCCAACACCCTATGTAAGTGATCGTTTGGTGAAAATTTGTCAGGTTCCTGGGCATCAAGGGCATCTAAAGTAGCCTCTTACAAATATAAATAGATTATTAAGTTAAAAAAAAGACATTAAAATTTAGAATCTACAATGTAAAACATACAATTTGTTGTAGAGCCGGTTCATCAACCGCACATTCACTTTTCTTCTTTCTACTCGAGAAATACCATTTTTCTCGAGGCACACATCCTTCTATATTAAATTTATGGCTCTACAATTACATTGAATACAGGAAACCATAAATAAAAATTATATACCAATAATTTATTACATAACTTAAATTATATAGCAACTTTGGGAATCAAATAAATTATAGAGGATGCAATAGAAAGTGCAAGTCATAATGAAAAATTATAAACTCTCTTACCTGCTACCTCTCATGATCTAGCATTGTATTATGTCCCAATGTGTAGAGTTATTTCATATCATCAATGTTTTTTTATTTCATTTGGATGATTCCTAAATAAAATTCAACAATTTGTATTAACCAAAAACAATAAAATGTTCATTTAAGTTCTGTTAATGTGATTAATACCTTAAATTGGGTAGACGTACAATGAGTAATCATCTGTCGAGACTATTCTAGTGAAAAATCATCCATGAAATGGACCACATGCAATGTTGTTCCAACTCTAGCATGCCATCCAATGTAAAACTTTTTCTTATAATCTATCCAAAGCTCACCTAAATTCTTTAGACATGCTGGACATGCACCCCCACTATCGGGGAAATTGAACCAAAGATGACACCAAAATATTAATTCATATAAATAAAATATATAATATATTTCATTAAATAAAACATATTTCTTGTACTCATATCTCTACCCATGCTTTATCCTTGACATAATTTGGCAACTAGATCTATGAGAGCGAGATGAAAGTACTGATTTCAATGTATTTGGAAGGCGTCGTAAAAATATTCTGATAATGTTGTCCGGATTTTTCAATCATTTAAAAATCTTTATTGTAGTCCACCATCAACTGCATGAGGTATATCCACACCACAAGCATGCGTGTACACCCCCTCTCCACCTCCTATCAGTATATGTATCTGATATGAAAGAAAAATAAATATTTTATCAATACATGTTATGATGAAAATAAATAATGGTCTAAACATTTTTATTGTTTTATAAGTATACATGCGAGTGTCTTAACAATGGGTGACATTGGATCTGCAGAAATTGATGGAACACCATGTATAGGTCGAGTGGGTCCCAATATATTATTCATAGGGATTGACTCTGGAGTATCAAGCATCAATGAAGAAGGAATATAAAATCCGAGAGAGAAGTATGGAGAAGTAAAAGAAGACGATATGGATGGCTGGTCGAATGCAATATGGGGTGTGGGAATCATGATCAAATATGGTACAGATGAGTGAAAAGGATCAGATGTAAAGGGTGGTAAAATCATGGGAGGCCTACATATCTTGTGTGTCCCTAGAGACCCACCGGGATAAGAATGTGAGAAGGATGGTATGTCCATGGGAGGATAAGGGTCTAATCGGGTACACAAACCAGATCTTATAGCTCTTCTACCACCCCCTCGTACTAACACCCTGAGTACATGGACCACTACTAGGTAGCTCATCAAAGAACTGTCAACTAATATATGGTTCCTTCAAAAATTTTGAAAAAAATGTAATCACATGAAATTATTTATTATTTAAATATATTTATTTGAAATAAAATACTCACTACAATCACTAGTGGTGGAATTCCCATATCAGTCATGTGATTATTTTTTTCCATCATATGTTTCCATATCCTCTATTAAATTGGTTTCATTTTCTGCAGCTGAAAACAAATATGGAAGTAAATAGAAAAGGATAACTAATGTGTAACCCAAAAAAGAAAATAAATGAGATTGAAAAAATATATAATGATGTCAATAAATCATAAAAGATATAATAATGAAATTTAATGTTTCTTAGGATGGTTATTTAGTAAGTGTCATGAGTCTATTAAAATCGTGGAACATTTATTCTAACAGATTCATAAAGAGAAAATCAGTTTTCAAAATTAACGAAAAATTTAAATTCTTTATCTGAGGTAGATGATGCATGTATATATACATGTTTTGTAGAAGAAGTCAAAGCATCATGTTCATTACCTATAAAATTTTTAAAGAGAGGTCTTAGAGTTATAATAATTTTATACAAATCATAGTTGAGGCATTGAAATGTTCGCCAAGTTATAAATTTTGGTTTTGTAGGTTTGATAAAAGCTCAATTCAAAATTAGTAAAAGCAATTAAAAAAATATACAACCAATGATAAATAAAAATTCACATAAAGATGATGTCAGATACAATATATTGTAATAAATATTAAATCAATTTGAATAGAACCAACCTAAACAACCCATGTCGAGGTAAACCAAAATAATGGAGGACATGAATTGATTATTTGATATATTTCCCCCCATAATGTCAGTTTCACAGTCCACTCTGACAATTGAGCTATTGGAGTCATCAAAAGTATCAAATGGATCATTTCCAATGGCATTAGAGATGGTGTGAATTCCATCATACCCATCATCAAATAAATTTCTTAGAATGAATTTAATAATGACACAAAATTCAGGTCGAAGATTCTCTTTGACATAAAAATCGTGTTTTTTCATTGATTCTAATACATATGGTTCATCGTTAGAAATACTATGAATCATATCAATTACTCAAAATCCACAATCATTAATAAATGTTCTCTGCCTCTTCATCGAATCAAACCATTAGAATTCCGTCATCATGACTTGGGAAAGAGGATAATATTCCAATATTATAATTTTTTCAATGACTCCATAATAAACTACATTTTCAAATCGTGATCTAATATCTGATGAACTAGCATAACAATCTGTTGTGGAAGAATGAATAACACCATCATCTTATGTTATCATTCTCTCTGTTCGTTCAGTGATAATTAATATGCACTAATTTATAATAATTTATTTATAATCACGAATCATGACATTATGGCCAAAATCCAAAACTCTTATTTCCTTAGGGACAGACTAAACAATAATACTGAATACCTGAAATATAACTGAATATTAAACTTAATTAAATATTGTTTCAAATATTTTAAACAGTAATATTATTACCTTCAATTTTAACCATGCAAAAAACTCTTTTCTATGAAAAGCCTCCATCCTTCTCAAAGATAGAGAACGCTGCTTTCTATTTATCGTCGCATTATGTTCCCTATAGATAAAAATAGGAATAGATAAACATATATATATTTATATAAGATATACCTATTCAATTTACTTACAAGATTTAGTCATCAATCCAATCACAATTGAACAAAACTGTGCGATGTAACATCTCTGGATCTCCAAGGCTTAATGTCATCAATGTATATAATCTGGGAATTTTTCCTGTTTGAGGAAGTGATGGAAACTGAGTTCAAATTGCCCATACTATTAATCTTATTTTCTCATTGGTATGTTTATTATTGTAGTAAGATCAAACAAATACATAGAGTAGAAATCCATACATTCTTGGGCCATGTAACCATTCATGATTGACCCATTCAGATGATACCCGGTACAGACATAAGATTTTAATTGTACATATATATTTCAGTTGGATATATCCAATGAAATGAAATACATCCTATGAGAAGTATTTAATTTTGAATATGGATAGTCTTATGTGTCATGCATTTGAAAAATGATGGAGGAAATATTTTATCAAACTCACACAAAATTAATTGGTCATCTTCCATTATTTTTTGAAATAATGACTTGGACTCTATCTTAGTAAAAATATCTCTAAACAAATGGATCAACCAAATAACATCCATAATTACATTATTGGACAAAATATGAAGAATTTATATTTTAATCAACTCATGCTGAAGTATGTGATAATCACGAGTCTTGAATTATTTTAGCTTCAACTATTGACCAATTTAGATTTGTTTCATTAAAAGCCATAATGGACTTCAATATTCCATAGTACTTCATGAAGTTTATTTTTTTGTAGGTTTAATCACATAAGAAGATAATAGAACATGCCATTTATTTCCCTGATAAACATATGCTGAAAGTTTTGTATGATTCCCCAAAACACTAACTCACACTGAGACCATGAATCATCTTTTGTATTTCCCTTAACATTTAGAATAATCAAAAGCAACATTTCACCAATATTTTATTCATTTTGCATTATGACTAAAAAATGATGTAACAAATTTGTTGACCAATAAGACAAATCAAAGAAGATACTTCTTTTCTTCCATTTGTAACAGGTTTCAGTGGAAACGTTCTTTCTCATTCCAAATTACATTTGACTCTTCTTGAATGAAACACTGAAATCATTCAATTTTAAAAGCCCATCAGTTCCAGACATACATTGTGGTGGATCATTGGTCTCCATGGTATTATAAAATCTTCGACAGTTATTTCTATATTGATGGTCCATTGACAATAATCATTGATATCGCACAAAACTGAATCTAAAATGATGTTTCAGTCTTCATGATCATGTATTCTTCTTACAAATAGGACATGATAGTTTTCCCTTCGTGCTCCATCTAGGCATCATTTAATAAGTAGGAAAATCATTGATCGTCCACATAAGAACTACACACATCTGAAATATGTCTTTCGAACATTCATCGTATGATTGCACACCCACATCCCAAAGAACTTTCAACTATTTTATTAAAGGTTGCATGTATACATCTATATCATTGCCTGGATCAGAAGGGCCAGATATAAGTATACTCATGAAAGTGAAAGGTTTTTTCATACATAACAGTGGGGGAATATTATCAATGTGTATAAAAATAGGAAATGAGTTGTGTGATGTTTGAATCATCCCAAATGAATTAAAACAGTAACATGAAAGACCCAACCATATATTACGCATGTCAACTGCAAAATCAGGATATCAAGCATCAAATATCTGCCATGAAAATCCATCTGTTGGGTTAACCAACTCATCATTGGTTTTCTTTCTCTAAGTATCATTGTATCACATTTTAATTTATATTTCATCAGACATAAAAATATTCTGGAGTATGGGGATCAACAGAATGTGCCACATTACTTTATGTGGCACATGGGATGGTATTCCATCATATTTTGGATTCCTGTGGGATGTGCCACATTTTATATATTCAATTCCTTAACCTGTTTCCTCCTAGCATAAATTGAAATATTTCAGGCAAGCATGAATTTTTTATTTAAAATATTTGGTCATTAACTAACTTTCATACCATATAATAGTTTGATGGAATATCTGGATCATCTAGAAGAAAGTCCTTCAAGAAGGTAAAAATGTAATCTATTGAAGTATTAGAAATCCCATACATAGTTTTCCCATGAAAAAATCGGATAAAAATTCCAGCTTTCTCATTTTACAGCATTGTATATATACATCTGTTGTGGTAGAATCATTCAATTTTTTCATGTTAACAACAAAATCATTTTCATTATATGCATCATGTGTGCTCATATAGAAATCTTCCTAGGTTAGAATCCATTTCTTTTTCGTGATGACGAATAAATAGAAATCAATCATATAACAAATTCCCCAATCAATATCTCTCATTTGGATCATATGTAATTTTAGATTTCATTTTCTCCCCATTGTGATACCATAAAGATTAGTTTTCTTGAAAAACATATATGGTTATGTGGTAGCTAAATTCTTCATGGTTCATCCAATGTCTTCTAAGACAATTATAATTGTGGAAGTGTATGTGACCACTGTATGAAGCATTGTGAAATGAAAAATCAATAAAGCTATCCAAATTCATTTTAAATCACTTGAGATCAAATCAGTTTCATACATGAATCTTTTATCCATTGTGTAAAAAAATTGTTATATGTTATTTAGTTAATGTAAATTAAATAAGATTGAAGTTTCATCAAAAATATATTTTTTTAAACAAGGTGTCCAAGTGGTTTGGGTTGTCCAGTGGTGTGGGAGGGATGTCCATAAGGGTGGTAGGGCTGTCTTGGGGAGTCGTGGGTGCCCAGAGGTGGGGGAATATCAAGGGGTGGGTGGCTGTCTAGGGGTGGGCAAGATGACTACGAGGGTGGAGGGGTAGTCCAGGAGGTATGGGGTGTCCGGCGGGGGATGTGGGTGGGGGTTGTCCATGAGGGTATGTGGTGTACAAGAAGTATGAGGTGTCCAAGGGGTGGGAGGGATTTCCAAGGAGGTGGTAGGGCTATTCAGGGTCATAGGGGGGGGCTTTCTAGGGGGATTTATAAGGGGTATGTGGTGTCTAATGGGGTGGGAAGGCTGTCCACGGGGGTTGTGGGGATGTCCAGGGGTTACGTAGTGTACATGGTGATGGGAACGCAATCCACAGGGTTGGGGGTTGTCCAGGGATAGTATGCGGTATCCAAGGGTGGTGGGAGGGAATCCCAAGGGGGTACGAGGTGTCCAAGAGGTGGGTGGGATGTCCACAGGGGTGGTAGGGCTGCCCAAGAGGTATGTTGTGTCTGGGGGGGAGCTATCCACACGGTGGTACGAGGTGTCCAAGGGGGTGGGTGGAATGTCCACGGGGGTGGCGGGGTTGTCCAAGGTGGTCGGGGGGGGGCTTTCTAATGGGGTTGTCTAGCGGGTATGAGGTGTCTAGGGGGGCTACCCATGGGTTTGGCGGGGCTATCTAGGGGTACGACGTGCTGAGGGGGGAGGGATTTCCATGGGGTGGGGGATGTCAAGGTGGTATGGGGTTTCCAGGGGTGGGTGGGCTCTCCACGGGGGTAGCAGGGCTGTCCGGGGGGGGGGGGGGGGTCTGGGGGCTTTCTAGTTGGTGGTGGGATATCTGGGTAGGTGGGAGGTGTCCGAGGGGGGGATTTTCACAGGGTTGGTGGGGTTTTCCATGGGCTATGGGTCATCCAGGGGGTGGGAGGGTTGTCCACAGGGGTGGGGGGGGGGGGGGTTTGTCCAGGTGGTATAGGGTGGCCATGGGGGTGAGCAAGATGTCTGGGGATGTTTGGGGGGGGGGGATTTCTATGGGTATGGGATTTCTAGGGGTAAAAGGTGTTCAGGGGGTGGGAGGGCTATCCATGGGTCTGCCTGGGCTATCCAGGGGTATAGGGTATCCAGGGGGGTGGGCAGGCGGTCTAGGGGGGTGCTGTCAAGGGAGGTATGGTGGGTCCAGTGGGGTGGGCGGGCTGTCCAGGTGGGGGTCGGGGGGCTTTCCAGGGGGTGGGGGATGAGCAGGGGGTACGGGGTGTCTAGGGGGGGTCTCCACTAGAGTGGAGAGACTATCCATGGGGTATGGGGTGTACAGGGAGGTGGGGTGGCTGTCCACGAGGGTGACTGAGCTGTCTAGGTGGTACATGGTGTCCAAGGGGTGGGTGGGCTGTCCATGGGGGTGGTGGGGATGCTCACGGGGTAGGGGTGTCTATGGGGGGTCCATTGTTGTGGGGAGGTTGTCTAGGGTGTTGGGGTGTCTAGTGTGGTGGGTGGGCTATCCACAGGGGTGGCGGGGCTATCCAGGGGGTTGGGTGTGTCCATTGGCATGGTAGGGGCTATCCAGGTGGTAGAAGGGGTGTCCATGGGGTGGGAAGGTTGTCCATAGGGGTGTCAGGTTTTTATTGGGTGTATGGGGTGTCCATGGGTTGGTGGGCTATCCACGGGGGTGGCGGGGCTGTCCAGGGGTTTGGGGTGTCTAGTGGGTTGGTGAATTTTCCATGGGGGTAGGGGCTATCCACGAGGTTGAAGGGGCTTTCAACGGGTGTGGAAGGGTTTTCTAGGGGGATGGGGGTGTCCATGGGATGGGTTGGTGTCAGAGGGAGGGGGATATCTAGGTGGTTGGAGGGAGGCGGTCTACTTTGTTGGGCTGGTGTCCTTGGGCTACAGGTGTCCAAGGGCTTGGGGGGTTGTCTAGGGGTTAGGGTTGTAGTCCAAGGTTGTAGGGGGTTTCCAGGGGGTGGGGATTGTCCAGGGTGGGGGTGTCTAGGGGTTGCAGGGCTGTCCAAGGGGGGTGGGGGAAGTCTAGGGGGGTGGGGGGTTAAGGTGTTTCCCAAGGGGGTAGGAGGTTTCCATGGGTGCTTGAGCGGTGTCCATGTAACATTGATAATCAATAACTGCAATTTGATAACCCTATTAACCTATAATTACCATTAGAAATTAGTTCATGACTCACCTTTCCCACAAAAATCTGTCACAATATAATTATCCAAAAATATAAAAAAATAAAACAAACTAATATAGATTTATAATGCCCCTAATAATAGAAAAACAATATAATCCAAGAAATTTCACAATATCACATCATGTTCACCGCCACATACTTCCATTAATATCAAATAACAGTGAATAATTACATGCACATGACCATGATATTCTATTTCATGAGATATATTTTAGAGAGTAAAAAATGTGTAGGCATGAAAAACATTTGTGAGTTCTATGACTGCTATACTCTTTTATTATGGGTTCTTTCATAGTGTAGAAAATGATATAAATACCTTAATAATTCTTCATAACAACCTAAGAAAATTGTGACGTGATTTCCTAATACTCATTTTGAATTTCAAAAAATATTATATGTATATGAATGAACCGCTTGATGGAATAGGAATTAATGATCATATAATAGAGTAAATTTTTGTTCTATCACCATTAACAAATGATTTTCACTCCAAACCCACTCTAGTGGTTCCGGTGGAAGCTCCACTACATTGAATGACATATAGTGTGGGTATCATAATCTTAATGTTAGAGTGCGATATTTCAAAGACATCATTTAGGGGTACGTTCATAATGCATGAGTTTCTTATCATCCCTCCTAGGATAAGAATTATGTAACTGTATTTATTTCTATCCTACAAAATCATGTCAATAGACCATAAATTTAAAATAAAAAATTCATAAAATAACTCAGGATTTTATTTACCTCTTCAATGTCAATATATATTATACTATATGGATAATGCACAAAAAAATAGAAACCTAAAATGATATATTTCTTGTGTTTATAGGGGGATCATAATATAGAGTACATTGTAGTGAAATGGAATGAAAATACCAAAATTAAATGAAGGTGCATGTACCGATTTAAAATAGAAGAACAAATATTACTTAAATCAATGATAGATTCCCAGTTGGAAATTAGAGTTACCACCCTTAATAGCATGTTGGGAAGTAGGGTTCAAACCACAACCCAAAATCATATATGTATTATATTCATAATGGGATCATAATATACACTACATAGTTGGAAAATGGAATGACAGAATCTAAAATAAATGAACTCACACGTACTAATTTAAAAAAGAAGAACAAATTGATGGATACCAGACCTGTTGGGATGGGAAGTACAGTTCGTGTCGATATTTATGGTCAAATCATCAAGATGGTCAAGGTTTATGGAAAAATATTCGAGATGGTGTGTCTATTTATCATTTACAAAAAAAATTTCTAAATCCTTGGAGTTTGAGATACCTTGAGGCATTGATATTTGGAGATTTTCATTTCCAATGTTTTACAAAAATTTGGAAAAAATCTTGAGAACTATACCAAACATGTTGTTTATACCATTGGGAAAAACCTCTTCATAAGCATTATACCCTATATTTTCCTTAAACCATTGAGGAAACAAAATAACCATATGAACATACAAAGGATTTGAAATAACCATTTGTATAGTGGATGTCTCCAAATTGTTTTTTAATCTGTTGGGAATATTCTGTTTGTATAGGTGCGATTTCCACCAGTGCCTTTGTTTGGTATCATAAGAAAATGGTACCTCTACTAGTAAGTCATGTAAGACAACAAGGCATGTATGACCATTGGAGCATACTAGTACACGTCCTGGTCTATTTTGGGACTAGTTTAGTGCTTTTTCATGAAGATGATATAAATATAGGATCTATGTATTTATCTTAATGATATATTGGATCTGACTATGCCATTTTTTTGAATCGCCATCTTCAAAACATACTACCTCTGATTCCCATATTCGGTATAAAGAAGACATATTCTGGCGGGGGGGGGGGGGGGGGGTCTTCCCCGGGGGCTTTCCAGCGGGTACGAGGTGTCTAGGGGGTGGTGTGGGCAGCCCATGGGTTTGGCAAGGCTATCCAGGGGTATTCCATGTGGGGGGAGGGATTTCCATGGGGGTGGGGGATGTCAAGGGCATATGGGGTGTCCTGGGGTGGGTGGGAACTCCACGGGGGTAGCATGCCTGTCTGGGGGGGGGGGGTCAGGGTCATTACAGGGGGTGGGGGTTGTCCGAGAAGGTATAATGTGTCTGGGGGGGGGGGGGCTTTCCTCGAGGTTGACAAGGCGGTCCAGGGGGTACAAGTCATCTAGGGGAGGGAGGGTTTCCACTAGGGTGGGGTGTGTCAGGGGGGGGGGTATGGGGTGTCTATGGGGTGAACGAGCTGTCCATGAATGCTGGGGGGGCTTTATATGGGTAGGGGTTGTCCAAGGGTTACTTGGTGTTTAGGGGGTGGGAGGGCTATCCACGGCGGTGGGAGGGCTGTCTAGGGGGTACGGGGTGTCTAAGGGGGGTGGGCGAGCATCTAGGGGTGCTGTCAAGGGTGGTACTATGGGTCCAGTGGGTTGGGCGGGCTGTATAGGTGGGGGTCGAGGGGCTTTCCAGGGGTGGGGGATTTGCAGGGGGTAGGAGGTGTCTGGGGGGGGATCTCAACGGGGGTGGAGACACTGTCCATTGGGTATAGGGTGTCCAGGGGGGTGAGCATGTTGTCCATGAGGGTGGCTGAGCTGTCTATAGGGCACTTGGTGTCCAATGGGTGGGTGGGTGGGCTGTCCATGGGGGTGGTGGGGTTGATTAGGGGGTAGGGGTGTTTATGGGGTGGGCGGATTGTCCACAAGTGTGGGGAGGCTGTCCATGGTGTAAGGGTGTTCAGTGGGGTGGGTGGGCTATCTACAGGGGTGGTTGGGCAGTCCATGGGGTTGGGGTGTCTATGGGTGTGGTAGGGTCTATCCAGGTGGTAGAAGGGGTGTTCAAGGGGTGGGAAGGTTGTCCAGGTGAGTGGCTAGGTTGTCCAGGGGGTAAGGGGTCCATGGGTGGGTGGTCTATCCACGGGGGTGGTAGGGATTTCTAGGGGGTTGGGTGTGTTTAGTGAGTGGGAAAAATGTCCATTGGGGGTAGGGGATCTCCATGGCTATGGAGGGGCTGTCCACCGGGGTGGCAGGGCTTTTCAGGGGGATGGGGGTGTCCATGGGGTGGGGTGGTGTCAGGGGGTGGTGTATATCTAGGGTTTGGGGTGGATGTCCACTTTGGTGGGATGGTGTCCTTAGGGTGGGCGTTTCCGGGGGATTGGGGTTGTCCAAGGTGTTGGGTTCATAGTCCAAGGGGGTAGGTAGTGTCCAAGGTTTGGGGATTATCCATGGGGTGTCCAGGGGTTGTTGGGCTATGCAAGGGGGGTGGGGGTTGTCCAGGGGGCTGAGGGTGTTTTTAAGGGGGTAGGGGGTGTCCATGGAGGGGTTGAGGGGTGTCCATGTAACATTTATAATCATGAAGCTCAGTTTCATAACCCTATTAACCTATAATTACCATTAGAGGTTAGTTCATGACTCACTTGTCCAACATAAACCTGTCCCCATAAAATTATCTAAAGATATTAAAAAAAAATAAAACACACTAATATAGATTTCTAATGCCCATAATAAAAGAAAAATAATATAATCCATGAAAGTGAACAACAACACCTCATGTTCACCTCCACAGACATCCAATAATATCAAATAATGGTGAATAATTACACGCACATGACCGTGATATTATATTTCGTGAGATATGTTTATGAGATTAAAAAATGTGTAGCCCTGAACAGCACTGTTGAGTTCTATTATTACTATACTCTTTCATTATGGGTTCCTTAGTAGAATAGAAAATGACATAAATACCTTAATAATTATTTATAACTACCTAAGAAAATTGTGACATGACTTCCTAACACTCATTTTGAATTTCAAAAAATATTACTAGTGTATGACTGAACTGCTTGATGGAGTATGAATCAATGATCATGTAATACAGTAAATTGTGGTTCTATCACCATTTACAAATGAAAATGACTCCAAACCCACTCTAGTGGTTTAGGTGGAAGTTCCACTTCATTAAATGACATATAGTGCCGGTATCATAATCTTAGTGTTAGAGTATGATATTTCAAATACATCATTTATGGGTACATTCATAATGCATGGGTATCTTATCATCCCTCAAAGGATAATAATTATATGACTATTTATGATTATCCAACAAAATCATGTCAATATTCCAAAAATTTAAAATAAAGATGCATAAAATTACTCAGGATTATATTTACCTCTTCAAT
The DNA here is from genome assembly GCA_963277665.1 of Viscum album. Classification (NCBI taxonomy): domain Eukaryota; kingdom Viridiplantae; phylum Streptophyta; class Magnoliopsida; order Santalales; family Viscaceae; genus Viscum; species Viscum album. The sequence continues at coordinate 287,039,596 of OY728166.1, read as the reverse complement.
ATCAATCTATATTATTCTATAAAGATAAATTCCAAAAAAGTAGTAGCCTAAAATGATATATTTCTTGTCTTTATAATGGGATCATAATAAATAGTACACTGTAGTGAAATGGAATTAAAATATCAAAAATAAGTGAACGAACATGTACCGATTTAAAATAGAAGAACAAAAATTACTTCAATAAAAGATAGATGCCTAGTTGGAAATTAGAGTTAGCACCCTTAATAGCAGGTTTGGAAGTAGGGTTCAAACCAAAAACTAAAATCATATATGTCTTCTGTTCTTAATGGGATCATAATACACACTACATAGTTGGAAAATGGAATGAAAAAGTCCAAAATAAATGAACACACACGTACTAATTGAAAGGAGAAGAACAAATTATTGGAAACCAGAGCTATTGTGATGGGAAGTATAGCTCGCATTGAGATTTATGCAAAAATATTCAAATTGGTCATAGTTTAGGGAAACATATTCATGATTGTGTGTCGATTTATCATTTGCATAAAAAAATTAAAAATCTCTAGATTTCAAGATACATGGATGCATCGATATTGGGTATTTTCTTTCCCAATGGTTTACAAACATTGGGATAAATCTTCAAAACTATACCCAATATTTTGGTTTAAAATATTGGGAAAAACCTCTTCATCATCATTATACCCAAAAGTTTCCTTAATCCATTTATAACACAAAAAAACCATATGAATATACCAATGATTAGAAATAATTGTTTGTATAGTAGCCTTTTTCCAATAGTTTTTTAAACCGTTGGGAGTATTGTGTTTTTTAGGTGATATTTCCACTAGTGCCTTTGTTTGGTATCATTTGAAAATGGTACCTCTACTTGTAATTTTCATAAGAAAACTAGTCATGGATGACCATTATAGGGTACTAGGACACCTCTATGTCTATTTTGGGAATATTTTCATGCTTTTCCATGGAGATTATATTAATATATGCTCTATTAATTTACCTGAATTATATATTGGATCCGAATATGCCTGTGCTTTCTCCTATACCGTCAGATTCAACACATACAGCCTCTGAATCCTCTATTCGGTATAAATAACACATATTTTGTGACATGATCATAATAAAATAAGGGTATTCCAATTTTATCACGTTAATAGAAAATGTTATGAAATCCTCATCTGATGAGTGTTCGATTGGACGAGGTGTTTCCCATTCTTCAGATATTATAGGAAAGAATGTTGTATGAATCAGATCTTGTGTCGAAGATTAATAAGGAATTCCTTCTTTTGTCTCTTCCTATGTAAATTGATTATTTTCACCACAAGGCAGTGTATTTTATGTCATCTAACAAGGGTATATAACATTAATGGGTTTTACAGGCTGCACTCTCATGATGGCATGATCTCAGTCAACTATCTGTCAAGTCTTCCAATTTACGACATACTACTCACACCTAGTAGGATATTTCTTCCCAGTAGACATCATCTTCTGACTACGAAATGGATAAACATGTTACCAATTTCATGGATTATCCCAACACCTACATTATTGAGTAAAACATGAATTGGATGATTTATTTGATAAAGAATAACTCATGGATGTTGTGACCCAGCCATATATTGAAAGGGAAATGATTGGTGAGGAAGAACATGTTGGGTTTTATAGGATGTTAACACATCAGTAGAACATTTTCAATTGGTTAAATAAAAAAACTAGGAATTTATCATTTTAGATATATTTTTCATTATTCATCGATTCTAAAGATCCCATGAGATACTAATCAATTATTTTCTTCAGATTGAGAGTTATTTTATTTTTGCTGCAACCTGGTAGGAGGTTTTAGGAAACATGGTACTTGAATAGTTGTTGGAATAATAATTTCTATAAGTTTGATTTTATAAATGGTAGTTAATATATTACTAATCCGTTTACCCATTTCATAAGGAATAATCCAAAATTTATCCTTGTTATACAAAATGTAATATTCTAGAAATTGAATCAATTTTATTGACTCATGGAATCTGATTGGACACCTCAATGAAATTTTGGTTGTCTTAATCTCAACCCAGATATTTTAAGCAATTTTTACTAATATATCATATAAGATAGGGATGTATAGTAAATTGGTTTAGACATTCCATAATGATATAAATTCAAACAACCTCTAATTTTTTTCGTTGCTTATAATTTTTAGGAAAATAATTTTTATTTTCCTCAGTTTAGAGATTAATTGATAATTTAATTGATAAAGATGGTCTTCATATCCTACAAAATATTATATGGATAGAAAACTTTAAAAATAAATGATGACACAGAGAGATGTTTTACAAAACTCATCATTAGGGTTTCCACTATCTAATATCAGGGGTCCATAAATGGACAACAGGTTGAAACAAATTAAGTGATATGTTGTTGTGGGTCTCCCCAAATTTCAACAATGGATAAGGTAGGATGACCATAATTGTGATTGTGAAATGTTTCACCCACTCATTTGGGATTTTATTTATCACAGAAATAATTTTTTTTCTTTTTCTTCTATGGATTCCATTCATGCCTCCATGCACTCAATTGAATTGAAATGTTTTGAACATACATATGTATGTTTCTCATCCAACTAGTCGGAATAGGTTGTTACTTGATGAGGTATCCCCATGTTCATTTATAACTAATTCATGATTCTTTTTATTACTAAATTACTTATTAGGTGTGGGAGAATATTTTCCTATATTGGAAGGTGGTGAAGATCATCTATGGAATCCTCATTTAGGTAGAATAGTTTCTTAGATATGGAGTCATTCTGAGGCTCAAATACTTATTTTTTTGGGGGATTGGATCGTTATATATGTATGGGTTGTGAAGGATAGGTCTCATCCTAGAAACAATACCCTATTAGAATGTATTACTTGAGTATCTCCTCATTGAGTTGTATGCGATTATTCATCTGATTCTCATATTTTTCCATCAACTCCTATTCATAAGGAATTTCAGAAATATTTAATGATGAATGAGATATAAGAAATTATTTCTAGTTATAATTTTTGTTGTTCATCTATAGAGGTTGAAATTCAATATTTGGAGGTGCTAGTTTTATGGATTATCGTCTTGTTTTCATTATGTACAACCTATGTATGGGAATCCAAATCCCCATTGCGGGGTATAATTTTTTTACAAAATCTCACTAAAATTGAATTTTGATCCACATTATATTCTTCATTAACTGTGATAGAATTCATCATGGTATATCAGGAAACTTTTTACAAACATTACTCTAAAAATAGGATTCCCATTTCACTACCTATATCAAGGCATTTTTTCAAACCCTTGGCCTTAATAGAAATTGTATGATTACAACACCATGTAGGGTTTTATTTTCTTCACTGTATGATCCTACTATATTAATCTATTATTAGGGACATTATTTTAGGTTTTATTCATGATTAATTAATTATCCCCAAATAGAATATATATATATATATTGCATCTTATAGTAATAGATGGGATGTTGACCATAGATATTTCATCTAATCCTATAGAAGATAAATTCACTATATAGTGATGATGAAGATGATGAAAATTCCCCCATACTTATGGTCCTAGGATTATTTAGGCCCTCCATTGGAATTTTTTTATCATCTTTTCAAGGATTCAATGATTCCAATTTATGATTTTATGACTCATGTGATGAACATTGAGATATAAAATTCCTTCTCTTAGTGGGATGAGGTTGATCTGGGTCATCTTATTATTTCTCCAAAACCATTTAGAGGGGTGATTAACCAATTGATGTCAATTATGATAAAATATTTCTCCAACCAAGTAGGATGGGTTGGATTTTTATATTTTTATGATATTTACAAAATCCTCTCAGGGATTTATGATCCCAAAGGTAGAGGCGGTGCTGAATATTTACCAAGCCCAATAGAGTATGTTTACAACTAGATTGTTTCAACAATAGCTATTGTTGATAAATATTTTATTTGGAATAACTATGCTCTAGAGTGATATGGGTTTAATGGACTCCAATGGTGGGATTAATTATCCATTGTAAATTTTCAAGTTGAACAAAACTTTATATTCGGTGTAATAAATGAATTCACATTGATTTTAGGGGCCCATTTTAGAGATACGGGAGTACTTATCTCCCTATATTTGTGATATATTTACATTAGTAAATAATGGGGATTTGTGGAATTGAAAAACATCATTTTTTGTTCATTGATACCATAACCATACAGGAGGAAATAACATTAAAGGATTCCATATCTACAGAATTCAAATTTTTTGTGGACATAGTGATGTGAAATAAACAATATTATCCCTACTATTGAATGTTGTCATATGAAGAGTCTCTAAAAATAATTTGTTGAAGAGTCATTATAGTATAGAGAAAAACACAATGTAAAATATTTTTCATTCTATTTCATTTCTTGGTCCTAAGAAAATGAAAATGAGCCATACATATCCAAAAAAATGATTATTAATGATATAAATTTTATAATCATATCACGTATAAGAGAGATGTTCATCCATAAATTTCTGATGAGTTTCCCACATATTTTTTGTTAGATAAGGCATGAAATCCTTTCTAGATCATATAGGATATCATAATCCTATGTTCTATGTGGTCAGAACATAGTTGGGATGTATTTTAAAAATAAATATCTCTAAATATAAATTCTACCTTCTTCTTCCTTATACATACAAACCTCTATTTTTCCCAAACATATTAGTTTCATCATGGGGTCTCTAACTAATTATGGTGATGGGTTTCTGGTTTTGATGCAGAGCTATATACTCCAGACCATTGAGTTTTGAGAGACTCTCTATATAATGGTGTATATGTTTTTATAATTTCTTTATACATATGTTTAATGGAAAGGTGATAATTTCCATGTTTGGGTGAGATATCAACATGGAAAGGTTAACCATGACATATGTTATGGGTAGAGTCAATTTTTTCTATCATTACTCTACCATGAGGAGGACTATCATGGTAATGATCACCTTATGTTTCTGTTGATGTGGTACTAGAGTCATGGAGTGTCGAGAATGTGTCTTTAAAAAACTCAAGGAAAATTACATTGATCTGAATAAGTTTACGAGACTCCTTTTTCATCATGAATGGAATATAATAAAATACCATTTGGTATTGTGTTGGGATATAGTCATGTTGTAGGTTGGATACTAGAATATATTGAAAATAGTCTAGTCTAGTGGGTGTATGATCACACTGGTAACGAGACAATGGTGTATGTTGATGATAATCAACTTTGTTTGGTGGAATATGAGCCATCCATGGGTGTTTCTAGAATATTCCATTCCACCTTCGGTGATGCTGGGATACAATCATGGTTTACATATGAATTCACCATTAACATATTTCTACGTACCTCAATAATGGGAGAAGATATACAAGCCCCGACATTTATTTCCATAGAATGATGTTGGTGTAGTTATTAATTGAAAAAACGAGGAATATGATCTTGGATTAGTTGAGCTACCTGAATATTCGAAATAGGTTCATTGATAGCAATATGATCATATATTAATGTATGAGATGATATCACATGGTGAGCCTCGGTCAAAACATGGATATGAGACTGATCCTGAGACATTTGAATATGTTTTCGATCATGTTCAATAGAAATATGTTCTTTCCCTATGGGATATTCCTCCACTGAATGGTGAGCATGAGTCATAAAGATGACATGGTCTTGATATTGATTGTTTCGAAAATGTAGCTGATCATTTTTGATAGAAATGTGAACCTGTTATAAGGAATGTTTCACTCTCATGGGGGAGCCTCATTTTCAGTGTAAATATAATCCTAATATAGCGTCTCATCTTATACATGAATATACATATAATTCAAATTTGTGGGAGAATGAATGTGTGATTTCTCAATTAGAATATCATGTTCATTCATTTCAATGTTTTTTGATACCCTGGTTATAGATATATGCATGTTCCATATTATCTGAATCTATAACAATGAGGGAATACACCAAGACAGTTCCTCAGTTATTTATATGATGTAGTGGAATTTTAGAATATATTATGTAGCGATATAAGCCTCCACATTTCCCAATCTCTATTATATATTTTATGTTGTATTAGATTGAAGTGGGGATATGATCCAATTTAAATCCCCTATATTCCATCAGATTATAATTGTGGACATAATTCATGGGGGTTGAGATATGCGCCTACCAAATGCTTAATATAATATTTTGTATGATAACTTTCTCTGAGTGAGTATGGATATGATCTTTCTTACTGGATACAAAAAGAATATGTCGGTGGGATTCATCTGTGGAATTAGAGATATGAGACTAATCATTCTTGTCGAGATCATTTCATTTGAAATTTTTTCTCCATATTTCCATTGAATGAATTTTAGATGTAGAAATATTTTTGTTGATCCCTTAGCTGAAAAATATATGGAACATGTACGATTGAATTGGTGACATATGTTAACATGATCCCTCCTCAGGATCTCCTAAACCATAATGGGTATGTAGTTGAATCCTTGATCCCCTATTATCTAATACTAAATTTATTGAGTTTTGTTCATTGGGGATAGGATTCCAAATAATTTTGATGTGGCAATGATTGCTGTTGGATATTCTATAGCTATCTTTTGTTGATGTGAATTCATCCATTTCAGAATTTGGAGGCCACTTTGGGCATATTCAGGTGTTTGGATTTTACTATCATAGAGTTATTCTTGGAACATTTTATTCTTCAAAAGACACTAATGTTTTGGTTGTTTTGTGGCCAGTAGGGGTTTCATAAAAGGATAATTTTCTAGAAAAATCATTTTTTAAGTAGTTATCTTTTCTAGGGGATTGTTTTTAATTTATAATCTGCATTCTTGAATATTTAAATGAAAGGGCCCCTAGAAAATGCATTTTTTTATTTATATGTAGTCCATTAAATATTCATAGGTTACAAAATTTTCATTTCTTTTCCATCATAGATATATTCTATTCACCTAGACATGTCAAACAAATTATGGACATGAATCATGGGAATCATGTTTACAAATTGTCAACTAGTAATTTTTTTGATTTAGATATTCATGATGGGTTTAGAATTTTTGTTTTCATAGGATATAAAAACAAAATAGGTTGATTCTTGGTAAACTAGTCATTTCATTATCATAGTGATTACAATCAGGTTCATCGTTTTGGTTTCATGGAAGGAAGATATCACCATCATGGTAGGTACAAAACCCTCTAATGATAACTAATAAATCAATAATTTTTATCTCAGAAAGAAGATATAGTTGTTAAATAATTTCATGTCGTGTATATTATTTTTTATTCATGGGAATGTTGGTGTTTATATGTGAATGGTTATTGACTGTGGGGGGTGTTAATGGTTTTGAAAAATTTTAAGATCGAGGTTACTATTTTTCCATTCATAGAAAATAACAATGGTTCCCCCATACATAACTGATCAAATAATTTTTTTCTGAATTCATCTCATAAATTAATGTTTGAGACCCATTGATTATTAGTTATTTACATTATCCAAGAGTATAAAAGGTTGGTCTCATAACACCATATTGGTGTGAAATTGAATCCTAGTGTGGGACTCTCTTATAAATTTAAGATATGTTTTATAATGTATTCATAATCATGATAAGAGACCAGTTTCCATATCAAAATGATCTTTTATTGAGTCCCACAATATATAAGGGGGTCTATCAATTATTCCAACTATATTTATCCATGATTTTTCATCCATTTCCCATTAATGGGAATATTATTTTATATAGAAGACTTATAATTATAAACCCTATAATTTTTTATTCAAAGGATGTGATTAACTTTCCAGGGCTGCGATTAATCCTTTATGAGGTTTCTTATGTATCCTACATATAGCAGAACTAATAATGTATGTATTTCCTTAAAACCGTAAAAATTAACATCATATAGAAATGAACTATTGGGGGGGGGGGATTTAGGGATTAGGTATTGAGATACAGATAAATGGAGGTGTCCTCCAGGCCCTAGTTTTAGCTAGAATCAGAGTCCCTATTGTTTGACCATTCCATTGGGACCTACCCCAAGGAATATGACCTTGCATTTGGGGATTTTCAAATCTTTCCACTGATCATTGATTATAAACTAAGGCTTCACTAGTTGGTAAAGATTAATGATGTTAATGATATTACTACTAAAAATATGTAATCCCATAGGATTTATGAATGGTGTATAAATAAATGATATAATTTCATTAGTCTCACTACATAGGGATGCGATACTTATGCATCTAGGTATCCTTTATTGGATGTTTTATATGGATTTTGGCACTTAGGAATTCATCCTATATATCTTTAGTATGTAATTATTCATATAATTCAATTTTAAGTGGCCTTCTTTATCCACAGTTTGTTGAAGAAGAATGATAATACCATCGGAGATATTGGTTCATGAAGTATAAAATGATGGAGACATGGTGGGACATACATCAAGGTGGATTCCTAATTGTGATCGTACCTTAGGAAGACATCCTACGTATCCTTGTTATAGTAGGAATCAGATTCCACATAGTTTAGTTTGATCGAGTATTTCACATTGTGGTTCCCTGTGTATATTCAGAGCATAGGGTTATCTTATCTTAAAATTTATACCTAACTCATCCCGATTGTTTCCTTGAAATTTTCTAATTTTTATTGTGACATGTTGGACGATTTCTGTATATTTCTTTGATTCCAAGAGAAAATGTAAAAAGAATGTCACAAGATCTAGTTGAATTATTTAATGGATTTTACATTATCAAAATTCAATTAATGGATTCCATCATATGATCAAGATTTTCATGTCCATATTTCATTGAACGAACAATATTACATTAATGGATGGTGTCACATGATATGGATGACTTTTTCAAATGATATCACATGATCAAGGATGAAATTTATGGAGGTTACCTCATGAATTGGGTGAATTAACAATAGGACATCACTGATCATGGATGAAAATTCTGGTGGGTACTACATGATTGAGTCTATCATATTTTGATGAAATACTGAGCTTGGCCAACATGTCTCAGTGAGGTCATGATACATAGCTGACATGTCCTAGTGCCACCACATAACATGATAGATAAGACTATGGTTCCATCCAAAATTTTTCTTTCAAGCCCATAAGACTTTGGAAGAAATTGGTGGCATACCTAGAGAGTTTCATATGATATGATTGATATATCTTTGGGAAAACACATGATATATGTTTCGTGTCCAATAAGTGTCACATGTCATGAGAAACATGCCCTTGTTTTATGATTTGATATGGTTGTCATGTGAATCCCATGAATATTAGATAAACCATCTATTTATAAGCCACATCTATTATTCAAACATTCATTCCTACAATTATTGAATTTGTTTCCTCATGTTTATAGAGTATTATCTTATGTTACCTTTCACATAACCCAGCCAATATGCAGAAAATTATTCTCATTATCCAAAATATATTTTATAATTAAACCACATGATTTGTTGAGTGATTACACAATGTACTATGCATGACACACGAACCTTTAAGTAACCATAAAAATTTTACTTAGGATAATATCAGTGCAATCGTGTGAATAGACACTCTGATATGTCTGGTCCTATGATCCCATTTGTGGTGTCCCTTTTTGTTTTGCATCCGTCAATTATGTTTTTTTTTGTGTATTGGATTTATAGGCCCCTGTACCCCAGGGATATAGAAACTTGTGTCACATATAACACATATTTTATTAGGAGGTAGTGTATGGTTTTTGTGCACATTATTTACATTATCATTTCATGGGTTTTTCATTGACCCACATGATAATCAATTATCATGGGAAAACGCTTCCATCACAATGTTTAATTGAGTCTAACAAATCAAAGGGATTCTTCCCTATAATTTTGAAATTTCAAGGTTTCCTTTATAACTCTATAAAAACATATAATGGGGTCTTTGAGATGTCATGATTCCTTCAGAATTACTATTGTGTGATTGAGAATTACTTTTCAAGACCATCCATGGGAAAATTGTGGTTTTCATGGGGTCATTCCACGGGATCAGGATGACATGTCATGGGGTCCCAAAAGATATTGCTATATTGTTGTGGGTTACCTCATATGATCAATAGTGATTTAGGGGGTGCATATCCCCTTTCATTTGATGATTTTCTGATCACCTATTAGGGAGAAGATTCAGTTTTTTTCCATTTTTCATCCTTATTTAATTTAAAAGGGATGAGAATCTCTCATTGATTTCTGAGTGCTATCGATGAAAATCATTATCCAGTCACGTAACGCATTGCCTGACCAAAAACAGGTCTTGTGGTGATGCATAAAAATTGTTAATGAAGTTAACTTTGTTTATATATGGAGGCTATGAGGAAACATACAAATAAATAAACATTTATAAAACCCTCCACAGTTTTAATGTGAAATTCCAATGAAAATTTTTCACGAAAAGGTGGACATATCCTGAGGGACCCACATTGTCTTTCATACTTCATGTGCGTCTTTCATGAATATTCATGTATGAATAATGTTACATTGTGTTTCATTTTTTATTATTTATTTTACAAGGGTTTCAGATAATTTTTATGTTCCTAACGATTGATAAGAAACTTTACATTGATGAACTCATTTGGTAGATTCTATATAATCACCAATTCGTATCAGGATTACTTTAGAATAACAATGAGGCTTGTCAATGTGGATATATCTGATCTCAAGTAGAGCATGTGCAATGCATGATTTATTCTCATGACCACCTCAAGGACATGTGGTCATGTGTTATTTTAAATGATACATGATCCACATGTTTTTTTCTACAGTATATTCCAATATTGCGTAGGGACAAATACAAAGGGTTCAGTTATTTATTAACTTGTATATTTTTCGATTCTCATTTGGAAGTTGTCAGCAATAATTTATGTAAAGGATTATATTTTTAAGACAATCCTTTCATTTTAAAAACATAAAAAATCATCTAGAATCATTAGGTAATTTAAAACAACAAATATATCTTGCTAAATATTTCATTTAATTGTTATATTTCTTATTATATGTTATAAAATTTCATAAACACTTACAACCAATTTTGAAATATATTTCCATGAATTAAATTAAAATAAATATTTTTTGAATCATTAATGGAGTAATCCTAATTAACAAATTGATTATTTACATTAAAATTCACTATTTGATCAGAAATGATAAAAGTATATGATTATTTACATTTGTTCAAAAAATATTGGGAAAATGAATGAAATTTTTTATATATTTATTTTGAAATTTTTTTATTAAATAATTATCATATTTGTAAAAATAGTTATCTTTTATTAATTTGATTTTTTTTCTACTCGCCTAAACATGATTTTAAATATTGGGGGTTTAAATGATTTTTAGCCCTACATAAATATTTAGGAAAATGAATAATTGGGGATGCAGTAATTTTGATGAAGTTTTCAGAAATGGATTTCTCAGAAAATATAAAATATTTTCCATTTAATATAGAGTTATTTTTAAATAAATTAGAATTTTGAATTTCAACGTTCAAAAAATATTTTTTAGGATAATTATAATTATAAAATTTTGGATTCAAAGTATAATTTACAAGACATTGTATAACTAATTGTTCTCTTTTAAAAACAATATTTTTTTAAAATTTTAATTTTTTTTAATTTTTAATGTTATTTCATGTTCATTAAATTATATTATAGCCATATAATAAATTAAATTCGCATTAAATTTAGGTTTTTTAATTGACTATGAATGTAATTATTCATTAAAATTTTAAATAAATTAATTTTCTTTACATAATATATAAAATATTGAGCCATTTGAGTTTATACATTTTCTAAAATGTAGGTTATATATCTATATTACTAAATATTCAATAAAAATTATATCAAAAATTGTTTTCAAGATACTGTGGTTCCATTATAATTATTTTATATTCTATTGAATTTTTTTCGATGATCTATGTTTTTTATGATATATTAATTGATGTTGTTATTATTGTGATTATTAAAAATGGCGTAAGTTCTTAAAAAAATTATTATTAAAAGTAATTCCATATAAATTTTATTCCTTCTGTTAAATAAAATTAATTTAGATTGGATTATACATATTATTTTTTACTTTTAAAACTCAAATTATTTGAAAATGTTACCTTAGGATCATATTTTTATTATTTTTATGAAATTCCTTAAAAATATTAAATTGATTATACATAAAAATATAATTTTAAACAAGTTATAATATAATTATTTATTTCTATATTGTTTAAGATTACTCACATTTTGGATGGGTAGTTGATATTATATTAGATTCTAAAAAGAATAATTACATTTAGAATAACGAGACTTTACCTTTTGATTTTGAAACATATTATGTCGACCAATTTTATAAATAAATACATTAATTAGGTAAGAGTTAATTTACTGATAAAATAATCTAAAAATACGATATATCAAGAGTTTTTAACAGTGGTTGTTGTTGATATGGTAGGGAGTACAATGATGTAGAATCAGGTGATTAAAAAGATGAAAATTTTGATGAGTGAACAACAGAAAAAATAGATAGTGAAGGGTAGGGGATAAACTAATACCAAAAAATGAGATTAGATTTATTTTCAAAAAAAATATATTAATAAAAAAACAATTTATTCACATATATTATGATTTAAATTATCCATATATTAAGACAAGTTTCCATTTGGATATTTTGAAATCTTATTTATTGAATTTAGTGCAGTGGTTGTCCTATAACACATAATGTAATGGCCTAGACCTCTCCGACCCATTCCATTGTAAATAAGAAGGCCACAAAGTGTTGTGGAGGGTAAAATTGACATTTCCCACACTTTACAGAATTTCGAAACTACACGCCGTGTAGTTTAAGTACACTCCATGTACCCCCATGCCAGGTATACCTCATGTTGAAGGCCGTGTACTAGTCGTGTGAAATAAATGGGTGCACGCTGTGTACCCCAAACTACACCCCCTGTAGTCTCTCCCTGCATACGCGTTACCATTTGTTGACCAGTCGACGGCCATGTGCCGTGTTGGAGCCGTGTCCTTTCCATGTGAAATAAATGGGTACACACCGTGTTTCCAATACTAGACGTCATGTAGTCCCTACCCGTGTATGCGTTACCTTCAAGTCGTGTGTTGCCCAGTCAACGGCCACTTTCCACGTTGAAGGCCGTGTTGGAAGCTGCATTGTGACCGTGTGAAATGGACAAGTACATGTCGTGTACCATAAAGTACACGCCGTGTACTTTTGCTTTTCTTGCATATAAAAGGAGGGGTCCCCTCCTCCTTTTCAACTCACCCCTCTCCTCCCCATTCCTCTTAGCAGAGCTCTCCCAAGAGACTCGAAGGCTCCTATTCTTCTATAACTTCTTCGTCCGAGCTCCGATTTACGATTCATCAGCAGCCACGGGATCATAACAACGATACGGAACATCCGAGCATGGATCTGGTGTCTTTCCTTTGACCATTCCTTTCCAACTTCCACCTGAGGAGGTTTTTACAGGACTCGACAGAGGTGACGGATGCCGATGGACATCTTCTAAGGTTGATCCGGGGGAGCGTTGTGATCAGAACCTATTTAGGTAGGGATCTTACCTTTGACTCTATGTATTGTGCATCATGAAGGGTGGGTATCCTCTTATTTTCATGAGAAATAGGTGATCCATTAAATAAAGATAATAACTGGTTAAAGAACGGGGATGTGAAATACTCGATCAAACTAAACCAGGGCCTACTAGAGGCGGGACTCGGGGGTCATTATCACCCATTCACTATTGCCAACTCAGGAGGGGAATCTTTTGTGGGAGGGGGTCGTGGAAGAATGGTATCAGAGCTGATGGTTGAGAGATAAGATGGAGTCTAGAGTTAGTCATAGCGAGGATTGCATGGGATGGTAGGGAAAAAATGTTAGTTATTCTTGGTGTGTGACATAGGCCAGGGAAGTCTGGAAAGGACACGGTATTTTAGGGCCCCCCTGTGATCCGATGCAAGGACTCTGAGCCTATTGAACGACCAAGTGAGACTACATTGATTACAAGATAGAGACCCTTGGGAAGGTACATGCATCATCGCGATTGTGTTTTAATTGATTTGGGTGTTCTGGTAATGAAATTGAAGTAAAAGGATATAATGAAACCCTGAGGAATTTCCTTACTACTTGGGATTAGGTGGTCTTTGTTTACTGTACAGATATGGCCCATGGACATCGTCCCCAACTGGCTCAGGCGGCTGAGGCCCAGTATATTCAGGCAGTCAATTAGTTGAGGATTGACCAAGAGGAGGAAGATAGTCAGTGGCAGAAGACTCTCCATTCATTCTAGCGACAAACCCTCAAGAATTACGAGGGTAGTACTTCGGATACGGAGATAGAGGGGTGGATTGAGGAGCTAGGGATCACTTTTACCTTGATTCGTGCTCCAAGGGAGTACTGGGTTCCCCTAGCAGTCAGTCAGCTGAGAGGTGCGGAACGACAATGGTGGATGTTCTACTTCAGATAGAGGATAGAGGCAGAGGTTTCATGGGATGACATTGAGAAAGAATTCCGAGAGGAATTCCTTTCCTCCATGATGAAGGTGGAGAAACGGAAGGAGTTACTCTCCCTTTCGCAGGGGAGTATGTAAGTACGAGAGTTGGGGATCAAGTTCAAAGATCTCCTACACATTGCTCCGGATCTCTTTCCGGATGAGGAGTCTCGGGCGAGACGTTTGGAGGAGGCGCTTCGTCCTTCACTCAAGTATGTTGTTACCCCCTTCACCCTTCTGACGTACTTGGTTTTAGAAAAGAAGGCATAGGTTGTAGTGAGGATGCACTCGCAGGGAGGTGCACTGCGTGAGGGGATCCAGCCAGGCTCGTCAAAGGGGAAGGCAGTCAGCAGCAAGTCTCCTGCGATGGGACCTTCCAGGTTCAGGCCAATGGGGAGCAGGGACCAGCAATTCCAGTTCATATATTCAGGTCCTCGTACCTTCTTCAAGATCCTAGGACCGAAGTGTTTTTCTTGTGGAGGTTTCAGGCACATTCAGAGTCAGTGCCTGACCCGAGCTCAGTGTGGTGGAGGTGGGAAGGTTCAGCGCCCACCTCAGCAACACGAGTTGCCGATGAGGCCCTTCCCGCACCAGCAGGACCATGCTCCTCCGAGGGCAGACTATGCGGGAGGAGGCCGACCTCAGGGTGCTCCTCAGGGACCTCAACTAGGGTGTGGTCGGGGAGGTGGATGACATCATAGAGGCAGAGGATCTGGGTGTGGATAGTTTCACATAGCAGAGTTGACTGCTCCAGCAGGACCAGAGGTGGTGCGAGGTACGATTTGTTGATTCAGCAGTCTTGTTTCTGCATTGTTCGATTCGAGAGCTTCGCACTCCTTTGTTTCACCTGGTCTTTCCCATGCTTTGTGACTAGATGTAAAGAGACTTTCCATACCACTGGTGCTGAGTACACCAGTTGGAGGTCAGACCAGAGTATCTTGTGTTTTCCGGGGATGTAGGTTGACGTTGGGACCACATCAATCTAGTGGGGACCTTCTTCTGTTACAGATGTAGCCATATGATGTCATCCTAGGCATCGACTTGTTGTTTTTTGTTAGTGTCGTTATCGACTGCTTCTAGTGAAGAGTCGTGTTCTCTGACGTGGATGTGAAGAACGTATCTTTTGTTGGCGAGTGGAGCTATCAGGTAGGAATCCGGCATGTGAAGCCTCTCCTTTCCTTGTTAGGCGGGTTATCAGTGGTTCCAGCTGATACAGAGATGATGGATGTCCTGGAGGATGTTGGGGGGTTCCTCGATGTTTTTTCGGAGGAGTTTGTGACTCTACCCCCCCCCCCCCCCCGACGTGACGTTGAGTTCGGGATAGACCTACATCCTGGTACCCGTCCTATTTCGATGGCCCCTTATCATATGGAACCTTCAGAGTTGCGGCAGTTGCGGATTCAGATTGATGATCTGATGGAGAAGGGTATTTTTCAACCTAGCATATCGCCATGGGGTGCTCTAGTTTTGTTCGTGAATAAGGTAGATGGTGGTCTCAAGCTATGCATAGACTACCAATGGTTGAACAAGGTAACGGTCAAGAACCATTACCCCATTTCAAGTATAGATGATCTCTTCGATCGACTGAGGGGAGAAGGTTGGTTTTCTAAGATTGATCTATGATCTGGATATCATCAGCTGAGGGTAAAGGATAGTGAAATCTCGAAGATGGATTTCAGGTGAAAGTATTGGCACTTCTAGTTTTTAGTGATGCCGTTTGGAGTTACTAATGCACCATCCATGTTCATGGGACTTATGATCTTTGTATTCTCAGGATTTCTGGACCGGTTCATCATTGTGTTTATCTGTGAAATCCTGATCTTCTCAAGATCAGAGGAGGAGCACGTTGAGCATCTCAGGGCAGTCTTAGAAGTCCTTCGACACCACTAGCTTTACGGGAAATTGTCAAAGTGTATGTTCTTGACACAAGATTTACATTTCCTTGGGCACGTATTGTCTCAGCATGGAGTGTTAGTGGACCCGTCGAAGGTGGAGGCAGTTGTTTGTTGGGCAGCACCCAAGAGCGTGGAAGAAGTTCGTAGTTTCCTGGGGTTAGGAGGTTACTATCAGAGGTTTATTTCAGACTTATCTCGAGTTACTGCTCCATCGAAAACTTTTACTAGGAAGAAATAGGTCTTCTGATGGAGCGAGCAGTACCAGAAGTCTTTCGACTACCTGAAGAAGAAGTTGGTCAGTGCTCCTGATTTCCAGAGGAAGGGTTGTTGTATGAGGTGTTTTGTGATGCTTCTGGACTTGGTCTGGGGTGCATACTGATGCAGAAGAAGGGAGTGATCTGTTATGGGGCTAGGAAGTTACGTCCTCACGAGGGTAACTATGCCACCCATGACCTAGAGCTTGCAGCAGTAGTGTTCGTACTGAATTTGTGGCGACATTACCTCTTTGGGGAGTGCTTTGTGGTCTTCTCAGATCACGAGAGCCTATGTTATATCTTCACCCAGCACGACCTGAACTTATAGCGGCAGAGATGGGTTGAGATTATCCAATACTATGACTTTGAGATCCCTTACACTGAAGGTAAGGGAAACGTTGTGGATGATTCCCTGAGCAGGAAGTCGCATCAGGAAGTTGTTCGGGAATAGACTGATTCCTGGAAGGCGATGGGAGAGTTGGCTGCCTTGCACTTGGATGCAAGGGTAGAAGGTGTTAGAGGATGTTTGTTTAAGATGACGGTGCAGTCCTCCTTGTTGCAGCAGGTGGAAGAGTTTTAGTGGGGGGACTCTGAGGCGGATGTAATGCGGGATTGTGTCGATCTGGGAAACACTCCAGAAGGATGGTCAGAGGACAGCCGACATCGGATTCTTTTCCATGGAAGGTTGTTTGTTCCGGAGGTGATGCATGAGGGAGTTATCCATGAGTCCCATAGATCATCCTTGGCGGTACATCCAGGAGATTCAAAAATGTACGAAGGCCTGAGGGTACAGTTTTGGTGGCGTGGGGTGAAACAGGCAGTGGCTGAGTTTGTGGCTAAATGCCTGGTGTGTCAGCAAGTGAAGACTAAACACCATGTTCCCAGAGGTTTGTTGCATCCTTTAGATGTCCCCGAGTGGAAGTGGTATGAAATCATAATGGACTTCATCGCAGGACTACCAAGAGCTCAGGGTAGTTATGATGTTATCGGGGTAGTGGTGGATCAACTGACAAAATCAGCTCACATTTGAGAAATTAAGGAGTCAGGCTCGGTGAGTACCTTAGCATAGGGGTACGTAGACGAGGTGGTTCGTTTTCATGGAGTCTCGAATACTCTCATCTCAGATCGGGATACTCAGTTTACCTCATGAGTCTGTAGGGGGTTACAGCATGCTTTTGGCACCCAGCTACGCCTTAGCACTGCTTTCCACCCCCAGACCGATGGGCAGAGAGAGCGGACTATCCAGAAGATGGGGGACATGCTGCGGGCATGCGTTCTGGATTTTGGAGGATCATGGGTACAACAATTGCCTTTAGTAGAGTTTTCCCATAACAACAAATTCCACTATACTATTTGCATGGAACCATTTGAGGCTCTGTATGGAATACCATGTCTTTCACCCGTTTCCTGGGCAGAGGTCAGTGAGATAGGTGCTCTTGGGCCAGAGGTAGTGCAGAGCACCATAGAGAAAATGTAGAGACCCAAATCTTGACGTACATTGACATTACATTAATTTTGCGGAATACATAGTACATTACAAAAAACACACACACAAGGACCGTAATAGTTTAGTGTATTTGGAAACTCGGAACGTAATCTTCTAATCATGGTGAAAGATCTTCAACATCTCCCATAAAGATCTTCCCCTTTTTTTCTTACCTAAAACCTTTTTTTCTATCCTGGGGAAAAGAAAACATAAATGGGTGAGCTCAAATGCTCAGTAAGGGTAAACAAAAGAAATATCAATCACATCATATTCATAAGAACATAACATTTTGGAAATCCTAACCTGCAAAAGAGATCATAATATCATAACATGGGATAAATCATAGTAGTGAAATGAAATCCCAATAATCATAACATAAAACATGAAACGTTGTGGCATACACACATAATCATAGAGAATCATTTCTTATTATTCAATACTCATTTCCAAGACTATCTTAGTGAACAAAGTCCATTTCTGAACCAGGTTCATTCCTCGTTTTAGCCATATTTCACAGAACCGGTTTAACCTGTCGTTCCAGCCATGTCTATCTCATGAGATATAAAATATTTACCCAATGAATTGGAGGGAGATATAGGTCCCACCCATCTCATAATGATACCATTCTTATATGTGCCACAAAATCATAAACCATACATCATATCATAACCCATGTAATAAAAATGGGATTCTTAAACATTGTGACATCATAAAACAATTCATATAAGATAAATGAATTCATAAAAATAATTCCATCACAACATAATCAAATCAATGTAAAAATAGAGATAAAAAAAGAAGCCTATTTTATCTTATATGGAAAATAATTTTGATATAACACTTGAACTCCATTCTTGAGGAAAATATCATTTCTACTTCAAAAACACTTTTCCTTTCATAACATGTCATACAACTCTAAACTAAAAGAAGTTGATTAAAAATACAGTTGAAAACATGTAAAGTAAGCTTCTTGGAAATAATTTTTAAAAAATCCATTCATGCCGTATAAGTTAAAAAAACATTCTTCTCATACTTTTGTTGTAAAAGTCAAAATGTACCTCGTATGAAAAACAACAAAAGATTCCTTTCATATCTTTTACTAAAAACACACCGATGGATAAAATTGGATTTAAACAATTGTAGGTGAATGGAAATAATATTACATATTGAGGAAACATGGATGTGTATGACAAAATATTCTGCAGTAAATTCTGAAGTATAGACAATCTCGGATAAAAATGAGATTGCGATATTTTCCCTTACCTTAGGTCTGATTTGCTTCGTAAGTGTCTGAACCTCCTGTATAATGGTTTAAATAATGTTATTGACTTATTCCAGAATCATACTTATTTTTATTATATCATATATGGTCATATTCTTAGCTTCTTATTAGTAATATTTCATTACTACTTGTTTTTTCGGGTGTTTATTACTTTTTTTCTTATGCGTGTTTTGTTGAATAAATTCTTATAATTCTTTTTAGGTTATAGATACCTAATTTCTAGAATGTTACTAGTTTAATATATATCATATTTATTCACTCAATTCATTTATATAATCATTATGCAATGAAGATCATGTAGAACGAGTCACATCACATCGTGGAAACGGTATTTCGTACGTACGCATGAGCGATGATATCATTCCCATGATCGTGGAATTGTATTGGAGTGTATGTATACTATTTAAGAATCAATATCACCTTATAATAGTAATATATAGTCATTATTTACACCATTATACACATCCAAGTAAAGTAGTGGTTGAAAATAGATTACACCACGGCGTGGAGACGGTATTCCGTACGTACGCAAGCCCGGTGATTTTGTTTTCCGTAGGATGGATAGATGATGAAATAGGGTTGTTTCATACTTATAATAACATATCCGTGTATGAGTGATACTGATGTTATTACTTCATAATGAAACAACTAAATAAGAATAAGTGGAAGAAGAAATAAAGTTGAAAGAATTGGTAATCGAACATTACCTCTTCTTTGAAGCGCCTCTTTGAGATCTCCTTTTAGGGCTCTAAAATTGGTCTTTGAAGAAAACGAGGACCTCTAGGATGTCTCTAGGGATTTGTAGAGGATAAATTGGCATGGGTTGGCCGAGTTTGAAGGCTCAAAGTGGTGTGAGGAAGAGGGGGAGGAGGTGCCCTTTTATAAGGGATGAGAGGGGAACCTTTGGAATAACAAAAACTATTATTTTATTATAATGTAAAATTTTGTTTTAAATAGCTCCAAATTGATTTATTTCGAAGCTAAGGTAGGGATGGGTCTAAATACTCTCATCCAATAGAATTTAGACAAGTTTAGGTTCCTATTTTAACCTTATCATTTAGATTTAACATTATTTAAAATAATTTTACTTTTATCATGTCTTCTTTTGTTCTTATACTATAAGGTTAATAAACTTACTATATAGCAGCCAAAAGAACCCCAAGTTGTTTAATATTAATATATATAACCTTATCTAAGACATTTGGCCGAACCGTAGATTTTTAGGAATAAAATAACAATTAATAATATAATATATTTTTTAAAAAACTATTTTATGTCAATTTTGACACTATTTAGTAATTTATTTTTGTGAACAAAGTTAATTAAATCAATAATAACACGTCATATTAACCTATAAAGTTAGTGTAATTCATAAAAAGTCTCAAATTACATTTATTTGGGTATTTATAACATCAATTATGTCAATATTTCACTAATAAGATAATTACTACATCATCTTTGTGTCCTAAACAAATTAACTTATTTAAAGTCTAAAAATTACAAATAAAATATCATTTTTAGGAAATTTTTTTATCTTTCTAATGAATATTTATAGTCTAATTTATTTATTTATAACCCTATATTAAAAATGATTTACTTATTAAACTTTGATTTTAACTATTTTAACCCTTCTTTAAATAAATTAATAATAAATGTCCTAATCTAATCCAAGTGGGCCTAAATGGTCATATTTTATTACTAAGGTTGTTTTTGTTTGAATTAAACTTATCCAATAGAATTAGGACATGTGTTAGGATAATAATAATATCATTTTTACCCTTAATTACCCTATTTACTTTTAACCGAGGGAAAAAAGTAAAAAGTTACTATTCACCAAAAATTAATTTCATCTCATTGAACCACATTTTACTTACTGAAATCAACCATGTCTCTTAGAGTTTTGAAATTCTTCTCACAGAAGCATTAAAATTATGTTTTATGAAAATTTCATTTTTTTTAACTACCACATAGTGGTTTCACTATTAATCAAAAAATGAAAGTTTCCAGAAAAATACCAAAAATTAGGCCTAATCTATATTTGATATTATGAATTAAAAAATGATGTCTATTTTACCAAATTCAAAACATATCTGTTGCATTAATTAATTTAAAAATTAATTCTCATCGTCAAAACAAATAGCGTGTTCTTAAGAGATAATAACTATCAAAAGATTGACACTTGTTTCTGTCTGGTTTAAATGTGAAGTTACATCCAATGACCAACATTGTATTAAATTGCAACAATATATTCTAAATATACTTTAAAACCACTCAAATTAATAATTTATTACTGTTAATTATTTTGATTAAAAAGTTGTTTTTAATTAAAATTTAATAATTTTCACTATTCATCAGAATATGAAAGTTATCCGAAAAGTACCAAAAATTCACCCTAAGCTAATTTCGATATTCTGCATCCAAAAATGAAGTCCATTTTGAAAAATAAAATTTACAAAATTTCAAAAAGTGGTTATTACTATTCATAACGCTAGTTTTAATAATAATTTAATAGCATATCATTGTTTAGTGAAACTCGGTATTGCGTACTACACGCGTTATCGAGGAAGGTCGCGATTACGTGTAATGAAAGGAAAGTCAAGGATGCGTGTTGTGGAAGCTCCTTTTGTTGTAGTGTACAACACAAGACATTAATGAAATTAAAAAGAATATTTTTCATAAAATCTCATGGTGTTACATTCTACCCCCCTTAAAATGAATTTTGCCCTCGAAATTCATCGGGGTTATAAATGGTTTACTACTCGAAAGTTTCTTTAATAGAAACCCACATCGTAAAAAGGAATACTAAAACCAATCTTTAAAAACAAAAGTATGAAACGTAACGGTTACCCAAAAAAAACTAATCATTGGGTTTCCACATAGGTGAAAATATGGATATGGAAGAGAAATATAACCATCATATTCTGATGGAGAGTGGTAGAGAACATGGCTATTGAAAAGACAGAAATCACAAATCCATAGATTTGTGATGATCTAAGGTACCATCTGATTCATCAGATATAAGGGCACTAAGACACCATTTTTGGTTTAAAGATCATTTCCCTAATGTTGATGAATTAAAAGAAATACTTACATGATTTTGGTACATCTCACTGTTATTTGTTAATTGAACAATTTCCACTTCATCCCTTAATTAAATGAAGTTGAATATGTTATTCGTGATGTGTTAGCATATCGTGTGATAGAATGATGGGTCATTCCATCTGTCTCAAACAAAAGGTTATAAAAGTTATCAAAAATACATAAGTTCATCTATAGTGAGATTAATCATATATGGTTCCTAAAATGGACTTATACTTCATATATCATACTGCTTAATATAATAAAACTAGTATCTACTAAACAGGGACATCATGTTGGCCAGTGGTAGGCAATAAAGGCTAGTCGCACTTCAGTTGTGCATTCGATTCCCACAGCCTTGTCCGATGCGATGTGTTGTCGCTCGTCCTACAGGTTGTCCTTTTTCTAAAACTACATTACTATAACATCCCATAAATAATATTAAAAAAAGTTCTATCCTTAAACAATACTAACTTATTTCCAATATAATCCATTCCAATCTTTAGGCTTATCTAACATACTTCGGTCCAAGCTCAGAATATAAAGAAAATGATTACTTGAAATGTTATCATCCAAGCATGTGAATACCATCATTTATCACCCATATATCTTGTTGGTCACATTACAATCATGTGAATACCTTAATCATGTATTCTCTTGAAAAATGAATACCCATTGAAACTTAGTGAAAACTTGAATTCTATCAAAAGTTTACTCTTTCCACATACCAAAATCCAAAAATTCTATATACTCAAACCGTGATATAACCTTCTCCTTATATCAGTCATGAGCTCATTAACACTATCAAACATTTAGTTTTCTCCTTATCCCTTCATAATGCGCATATAATCTACATTCCAAAAATATCTGAATAACCTTTCATGGATACTGGTACCATTAATCATACACTTTCAAAACTCAAGGAAAGACAACAGTGTAACAATCCTTAGATGTCTCTTTATTCCATAGTACCATGAGATTACTTATACAAAATTACACATGATAAACATGTAATAATTCCACTACATTCTTAAACCATTGACCGAGCTTCAACAATTCTTTCATCTCACATATCATTTGTAATCTCCTCATCATCATCAACATAAATACTACCCATACGATCATACTAATTCTCTTCATGAGACTTTACCTTAGGGAATTGGTTTGCATAATGCCCGTACATTCCACATTTAAAACATTTAACCATTGTTGATGTCGTAGCAATACCATTATCCTCATCCCTGGTGCTAACTAAACCTTTTCCTTTTCAGTTACTAGCTTTGTGTCCTTCTTTTCCACACCCAAATAATCTTCCAGTTTCTTTGAAACATTCTCCTTGATTCCTCTTCCACATGATTTACATAGAGGAAATTGAACTTTCTTTCCTCTATGATCATCATGAAACTCCATCTTTCTCTTATTAGCCGAGTCCGGAAACATACCAAATTTTACTTTATTGATCATATTTTGAGATTGCTGATTCGGAATAATAATGATGTTTGGAATTCCAAATCCGATTTTATTTGGTATCTTATGAAGAATATCATTGAATTGTCCATCATATCCTCCATTATCGTGAATCATCTTGTTTCCAGCCATTTTCTAAAACCCAAAAAGAATAGTGTGAGAGGAAAAAATCATAATAAACAGAGAGTAACTTCAATATCTAACATCTTTGGTTTAATCTAATATCGTTACCATAGTTCTAGGACTATATCCTATGCGTATAATTATCCTTTGGGACATCCCTAGACATACCTTAGAAATATCTCTAGGGATCTCACTAACGTTTTCGCATCCTAGTTTCCAAAGGTTGACTAAACATTTCCTCTGATACCAACTATAGAGACCCAAAGCTTGACATACATGGACATTACATTACTTTTGTGGAATACTTAGTACCTATCAAAAACACACACACACGGACCGTAATAGTTTAGTGTCTTTGGAAACTCAGAACGTAATCTTCTAATCATGGTGAAAGATCTTCAATATCTCCCAAAAAGATCTTCTGTTTTTTTCTTACCTAAAACCTTTCTTTATATCCTGGGGAAAAGAAAACATAAAAGGGTGAGCTCAAATTCTCGGTAAGGGTAAACAAAAGAAATATCAATCACATCATATTCATAAGAACATAACATTTTGGACATCTTAAACTGAAAAAGAGATCATAATATCATAACATGGGATAAATCATAGTAGTGAAATGTAATCCCAATAATCATAACATAAAACATGAAAATTTGTGGCATACACACATAATCATAGAGAATCATTTCTTATTATCAAGTCTCATTTCCATGACTATCTAAGTGGACAAATTCCATTTCTGAACCGAGTTCATTCCTCGTTTCAGTCCTGTTTCATTGAACTAGTTTAACCTGCTGTTCCAGCCATGTCTATCTTATGAGATATAAAATCTTTACCCAATGCATTGGAGGGAGATATAGGTCTCACCCATCTCATAATGATACCATTCTTATGTGTGCCACAAAATGATAAACCATACATCATATCATAACCCATATAATAAAAATGGCATTCTTAAACATCATGACATAATAAAACAATTCATATAAGATAAATGAAGTCATAAAAATAATTCCATCACAACTTAATCAAATAAATGTAATAATAGGTATAAAAATAGAAGCCTATATTATCTTAGATGGAAAATAATTTTGATAAAACCCTTGAACTCCATTCTTGAAGAAAATATCCTTTCTACTTCAAAAACACTTTTCCTTTCTTAACATGTCATAAAATTCTAAACTAAAAGAAGTTGATAAAAAATAAACTTGAAAAATTGTAAAGGAAGCTTCTTGGAAATAATTTTTGAAAAATCCATTCATGCCGTATAAGTTAAAAAAACATTCTTCTCATACTTTTGTCTGAAAATTCAAAATTTACCTCGTACGAAAAACGACAAATGATTCCTTTCATATCTTTTACTAAAAACTCACCGAAGGGTAAAATTGGATTTAAAAAATAGTAGGTGGATGGAAATAATATTACATATTGAGGAAACATGGATGTGGATGATAAAATATTTCCCAGTAAATTCTGACGTATAGACAATCTCAAATAAAAATGAGATTGCGAGATTTTCTCTTACCTTAGGTCCGATTGGCTTCGTAAGTGTCCGAACCTCCTATATAATGATTTAAATAATGTTATTGACTTATTCCAGAATCATACTTATTTTTATGATATCATATATGGTCATATGCTTAGCTTCTTATTAGTAATATTTCATTACTAATTGTTTATTCAGGTGTTTATTACTTTTTGTTCTTATGCATGTTTTGTTGAATAAATTCTTATACTTATTTTTTAGGTTATATATAACTCATTTCTAGAATGGTACTAGTGTAATATATATCATATTTATTCACTCAATTCTTTTATATAATCATTATGCAATGAATATCATGTAGAACGAGTCACATCACATCGTGGAGACGGTATTCCGTACGTACGCACGAGCGATGATATCGTTCCTATGATCATGGAATTGTATTGGAGTATATGTATACTATTTCAGAATCAATATCACCTTATAATAGTCATATATAGTCGTTATTTACACCATTATACCCATCCACGTAAGGTGGTGGTGGAAAATAGATTACACCACGGCGTGGAGACGGTATTCCGTACGTACGCACGCACGGTGATTTTGTTTTCCGTACGATGGATAGATGGTTAAATAGGGTTGTTTCATATTTATAATAACATATCAGTATATGAGTGATACTGATGTTATTACTTCATAATGAAACAACTAAATAAGAATAAGTGGAGGAAGAAATAAAGTTGAAAGAATTTTTAATCGGAAATTACCTCTTTTTTGAAGCGCCTATTTCAGATCTCCTTTTAGGGCACTAAAATTGGTCTTTGAAGAAGACCAGGACCTCTAGGATTTCTCTAGGGAAGTGGAGAGGAGAAATTGGTAGGGGTTGGCCGATCATGAAGGCTCAAAGTGGTGTGAGGAAGAGGGGGAGGAGGTGCCCTTTTATAAGGGAGGAGAGAGGCACCTTTGGAATAACTAAAAATATTATTTTATTATAATGTCAAATTCGGTTTCAAATAGATCCAAATTGATTTATTTCGAAGCTAAGGTGGGGATGGGTTGAAATCCTCTCATCCAATAGAATTTAGACAAGTTTAGGTTCCTATTTTAAACTTATCATTTAGATTTAACATTTAGTAAAATAAATTTACTTTTACTATGTCTTCTTGTGCTCTTATACTATAAGGTTAATAATCTTACTATAAGCAGCCAAACGAACCCAAAGTTTTTTTTATTAATATATATAACCTTATCTAATTCATTTGTCCGAACCCTAGATTTTTAATAATAAAATAACAATTAATAATATAATATTTGTTTTAAAAACTATTTATGTCAATTTTGACACTATTTAGTAATTGATTTTTGTGAAAAAAGTAAATTAAATCAACAATAACATGTCATATTAACCTATAAAATTAGTGGAATTCATAAAAAGTCTCAAATTACATTTATTTGGATATTTATAACATCAATTATGTCAATATTTCAGTAATAAGATAATTACTACATCATCTTTGTGTCATAAATAAATTAACTTATTTAAAGTCTAAAAATTAAAAATAAAATATAATTATGTAGGAAATCTTTTTACCTTTCAAATGAATATTTATAGTCGAATTTATCTTATGTATAACCCTATATTAAAAATGATTTACTTATTAAACTTTGATTTTAACTATTTTAACGCTTCTTTAAATAAATTAATAATAAATGTCTTAATCTAATCCAAGTGGACTTAAATTTTCATATTTTATTCTAAGGTTGTTTTTGGTCAAATTACACTTATCCAAAAGAATTAGGACATGTGTTAGGGTAATAATAATATCATTTTTACCCTTAATTACCCTATTTATTTTTAACCGTGGTAAAAAAAGTAAAAGGATACTATTCACCAAAAATTAATTTCATCTCATTGAACCACATTTTACTTACTGAAATCAACCATGTCTCTCAGATTTTTGAAATTCCACTCATAGAAGCTGTAAAATTATGTTTTATGAAAAATTCATTTTTTTAACTACCACTTAGTGGTTTTACTATTCATCAAAAAATGAATGTTTCTAGAAAAATACCAAAAAATAGGCCTAAGCTATATTTGATATTATGAATTCAAAAATGATTTCTATTTTACCAAATTCAAAACATATCAGTTGCATTAATTAATTTAAAAATTAATTTCCATCGTCAAAACAAATAGCGTGTTCTTAAGAGATAATAACTATCAAAAGATTGAAACTTGTTTATGTCTGGTTTAAATTTGAAATTACATCCAATGACCATAATTGTATTAAATTGTAAAAATATATTCTAAATATACTTTAAAACCACTCAAATTAATAATTTATCACTATTAATTATTTTTATTTAAAAAGTTGTTTTTAATTAAAATTTAGTAATTTTCACTATTCATCGGAATATGAAAGTTATCTGAAATTATCAAAATTTCACCCTAAGCTAATTTCGATATTCCGAATTCAAAAATGAATTCCATTTTGAAAAATAAAATTTACAAAATTTCAAAAGGTGGTTATTACTATTCATAACGGCTAGTTTTAAAAATATTTTAATAGCATATCGTTGTTTAGTGAAACTCGGTACTGCGTACTACACACGCTATCGAGGAAAGTCGTGATTACGTGTAATGAAAGGAAAGTCAAGGATGAAACTTGTGAAAGATCCTTTTGGTGTACCGTACAACACAAGACATTAATGAAATTAAACATAATATTTTTCATAAAATCTCGGGGTGTTATAGAAAGTCCAACTTGTACGTGAGAGAATGAAAGCGGATCAGGACCGACAGAAGTCTTATGATGATCGTCGAAGGATTCCTTTGGAGTTCGATGTGGGAGACCATGTGTTCTTGAAGGTTTCCCCTCGACGGGGGCATCAGAGGTTTGGGAAAGAGAGCAAGGCCCCCCCTAGGTTCATCAGACCTTTTGAGGTGCTGAGGCGAGCCTACGAGGTAGCATATCAGCTATCCCTGCCACCTCAGTTGGAGAAGGTTCATGATGTCTTCCACATCACCTAGCTACATCGATACTTACATGACAACTCTCACGTTATTGACTTGGGAGAGTTAGATATGGGAGATGACGCGTCCATCGAGGAATAACCAGTCAGAATCAAGGATCGTAAAGAGAAGGTGCTCCGTGGACGAACCATTCCCTTGGTTCATGTGTTGTGGTGGCATGGCGGCCTTGAGGAGACCACATGGGAGCGAGAGGCCCAGATGCACGCTCAGTACCCGGAGTTGTTTTGACTTGTGTTTTTCTTTGTTCTTCTGAGCTTTGTGTTGATGTTATACATTGTACCTTGATATAAGGAATGTTTGGCTTGTCGGTTGTGAGACGTTTTGTTTTCATTGTTCTTTAGAAGTGTGTAACATGTCTGGATGTGTGGGAATATGGAAAAACCTAATTCTCAATCGATACGCATTAATAAGGATGTGATTAAACCCATGAAGGCGAGTCAGTTCCGCCTAAAGCGGATAATATCTCGACATAGGAGAAGTAATTTCCCCAAACCACATGTTCGAGAAGTGTGTTGGTTGTCCGGTGTTGGGGGAAGTGTTAGTTGGAAAAATCCTAATGTATGTAAGTGGGATGACATAATTCTTAATCGAGATGCATTAATGAGGATGCGATAAAACCCTTGCAGTCGAGTCAATGCCACCTAATGCGGATAATATCTCGACATAGGAGAAGGAATTCCTAACACATATGATTAGAGTTGTTTGTTGGGTTCCTGTTATAACAAGAACCCTAAGATGTATCTTGTTGGGTTTCCTCTAGGTTGGTTTTTGAATTCTCGAGGACGAGAATGTTTTAATAGGTATTTGATATAATGGCCCGAACCTCTCCGGCCCATTCCTTTGTAAAAACGAAGGCAACGAAGTGTTCTGGAGGGTAAAATGGAATTTTCCCACACTTTCCAGAATTTTGAAACTACACGCCGTGTAGTGTGAGTACACGTCGTGTAGCCCCTTGCCGGGTATACCCCATGTTTACGTCTGTTTCCTTGCTGTGTGAAATAAATAGGTGCACGCCGTGTACCCCAAACTACATGCCATATAGTCTCTCCCCGCGTAAGCGTTACCATGTGTTGACCAGTCAATGGCTGTGTGCCGTGTTGGAACCGTGTCCTTGCCGTGTGAAATAAATGTGTATACACTATGTATCCAATACAACACATCGTGTAGTCCCTCTCCACGTATGTGTTACCTTCATGTCGTGTGTGGACCAGTCAACTGCCGAGTTCTGCGTTGATGGCCGTGTTGGAAGCCGCGTGGTGACTGTGCGAAATGGCCGAGTACACGCAGTGTACCATAAACTACACGCCATGTACTTTTGCTTTTCTCGTCTATAAAAGGTGGCGTCCCCTCCTCCTTTTCAACTCACCCCACTCCTCCCCATTCCTCTGAGTAGAGCTTTCCCAAGAGACTCGAAGGATCCTCTTCTTCCATAAATTCTTCGTCCAAGCTCTGATTTACGATCCGTCAGCGGCCATAGGATCATAACGATGAGGTGTAACTTATAAGATTGGATCCTTTGTCTTTACTTCAGCCATTAATTTCCACCTTCCACCAGAGGAGGTTTTTTCGGGACTCAACATAGGTGACAGACACCGACGGAGGTCTTCTAAGGTTGATCTGAGGGAGCGTCGTGATCAGAACCTGTTGAGGTAGGGATCTTACCTTCGTCTCTATAAATTGTGCATCATGCAGGGTGGGTATCCTCTTGTTTTCATTAGAAAATGTTGAACCATTAAATAAATATAATAACTGGTTAAAGAATGAGGATGGGGAAGTTGTTATGTTTATCTTTATATCTTGTGATATTATGTTGTGAATTGAATAGGATTTTGGATACTGAAAATCACAGTCGTTGAGGACCTTTGCTTGTGAAATTAAATGTTTCCATATCTTCTAGACCATTTTTGTGAATGGAACCTTGTGGAATTTGGAATCTGGTTAATCACGTAAAGTTGGCTGTTTAAAATCTGGAACCCTTGTGTGATCACCCTGGTTATACAAAATGGAATAATGAACATGTGGGTTTTGGCTTTGTTACGTGGTGTGTAAAAGAGGGGGGGGGGGGGTGAATCCTAGGTTCTTACGAATAGAACGGGTAGCAGGTCTGTGGTAAATGATGTTAAAGGGGAGATGATGTTGAACGAATCATGTTTTGTGGGTTGTGGTGGATCGGATGAGCAGCGGGGATGCGATAAGATGTTTCAAGGGATGATGATGTATGGTGCGGTTGTGGTTATGGAAGTTGGAAGCAGGGTTGGAGGGATGGGTTGGAATGTGAACGAACTATGAGTTATGAATAATAAATTAAATGTGGTTGTGTTAATGAATTTTGGGGCGTGGTAATGGAACATAATTTATAATCAATGGGTTGGTTGGTTAATAAGAAGGGACTTGCTGTGCTGCTTGTGTTTTCTTAACTTGATTTGGGGATGGCAGAGATATGTTTCACGAATGATTAATGTGGTTGGTTGTGGATAGTTTCATAGTAGTTAAGGAACTAATAAGCTGATTCTGTTGAAATGTGAAAACCTAAATGGGGTTGGGGTTGTTTGTTGTATGCATGCATCGAAGTAGAAGTGCCGAGGCACGTGCTCAGTTCTCTGATTAGAATCCATAGGTTGGGCTGAGTGTTTGATATATATATATATATATATATATATATATATATATATATTCGTATATTTGTGTTTTATCGCACCCCACCCATGTTGATCACATAGTGCCGAACACTCCCATTTCATGGGAGAGGGTGTTTTCCCATAGTTACTAGCTCATTCCTGCTCCTTCTTCCCTAGGTTGTGATGGCTTGTGGTGACCTTACACATAAGACCCTTCATGTAGGTTTCGATTGGGGTGGATTGGATCAAGACTCTTCGGGCTGGTTTGTTTTCCCAAGAATCATCCGGATGAGGCCTAGGTGTCTTCGGGTGAGAGGTCAATTACAATTATTGTTCCCAAGAATCTTCGGGATGAGGCCCAGGTGTGTACGAGCGGGGACGCGATTATGGTTGAGGCCCAGGTTTGTGCGGGCGGGATGCGTGGTTGTGAGGCCCAGGTGTGTGCGTGCGGGATATTTGGTTCTTGAGGCCCAGGTGTGTGCGGGAGGGATATGTGGTTCTTGAAGCTCATGTGTGTGCGGGCGGGATATGTGGTTATTGAGGCCCAGCTGTCTGCGGGCGGATTATGTGGTTCTTGAGGCCCAGGTGTGTGCGGGAGGGAATAGTGTGGTAGAGTCATGACATTCGCCATTAGGAAGAGCAGATATCTAGTGGTAAATGGTGCGGGGTACCCAATACTCTTGTTTTTATATACTACTACCTATTGTGATTTTGTTTTTGGTGAGTGTGGCTGGTGAGGTTGGGTGGATAGAATTCTTTTCTAAGTTTCTTCTATTGTTCTCATGAGACATTAAGATGTCTCCCCACTTGTGCACGAGAGATTTAGGTTTCCCTACTGATTATATTTTTATGCTCACCCTATGTTTACTTTCAGGTTTCCAATAGGACTACCAGGGTCGTGTGGGACCCTACTAGTCGGACAGTTGGAGTTGTTACAGTTGATGCACTCTTGTTTTGTTTTGTATTGTACTTTGATCTTTCTTGTACTTGCACCTTGTTATAAAATTTTTTAAACATGCATGTGGGATTGGTTTGGGTTTATTTCTATACAGTTGTTCTTTTCCTTTTTGGGTGGTTGACTTGTCCTATTTCCCAATGTTAAATAATAAAAAGGGTAATACCTCCCATATTTGTGAAAACTCATGCCCTTGGTGCCAGTCTTCACCCCGGGGCCTACTGGAGGCGGGAATCGGGGGTCATTATCTCCCTTCCACCATTGCCAGCTCTGGAGGGGCATATTTGGTGGGAGGGGGTCGTGACACATAAAACATTTCCTCAAAATTTATTAATTCAAATATGTCAATAAAATTATACATATAAGGGTTGTATAATATAAATATGTTTATATATAATTTTATAATGAAAATAAAATTATTTAAATATCATTTAATTATTTACAATATACAATGGTTTAATTATTGAATAAATGAATGGATTTTTTTTTCAAATGAATGCATATATGCTATAAAAATATCATGTTATATTTAAAACGGGTTTTTATTAATCATTGGCTCACTTATAATTTCATGTTATGGGGAATGAAATATTCAAATGGGTTGGTTATATTAATAGTAATGATGAGATCATATAAATTTATTTAAGTATTCAGATAAATAATTTTAATTATTTTAAGAAACATTTTTCCCTTCTTTAAATTTAAATTTTTTATAATACTTAAAAAAATCACTCTATTTCAAAATATCAATTTTATAATTTAGTAAGAGACTCCCTTAATGAAACAAAATATTCCAAATTAACAATATCAAAAAATAGAAAATAATGAAGTTCACAAATGAATTCATTAAATATGTATTTTAATATCATCGATAAAAAATCAAACATTCAATATGAAATAAAAATATTAGGACACTTTTATAGAAATCTATAAATTTTATGTTTTGAGGAAAATAGTAAATAGATTTTTATAATGTGGATAGAAAATAATGGGAATCAACAAAAAATTAATGTTTTCTAAATTTTTACACATTCTCAATTTTGAAAATAAATAATATTATTATATTTTTTATATAATTAATTAATATATGTTATAAAAAAAATTTGTTTTCCTTATGAATAAAATTTATAATAAGAAAAGTATGAAAATTAAAATAATATAAAATATTTTAAAATGATGAAATTAATTAATATGAAAAATTAATTTATTTTCATACAAAATTTTATACGAAACATCTCCAAATAAATACCACATGGGACGAAGAATACATCTAATTAGCCAATGATTGATGACTGGTAATAAGGGTATACAAAATAAAATATGGAATGAATTAAAATTATTAATCCTTAGAAAATATTACAACACAAATTATTAAAAACAAATTCTATAAATAAGTGAGAAATAAAATCCAAAAGGAGTATAATAGTTCATGTCATCTCACAATTAAAAACCTAAACATCAACAAAAAATTTAAAAATACACTATAGAACACCTATAAGAGAATTATAATTGTACATTTTTATTTAATCACAATGTAATTAGAAAATGTGGACTATATTGATCAATAAATTAATCACTATGGGCATTAAAAACAAAATATATAATTTGGGGAGATTATTAAACTTTATTCAATAGGATTCTCATTCATCATTATCATGCTAATGTGGAAGAAGCATACTGTATCTATAGTGAATAGAAAAAAGGATAACAAACTCATACCTCATACCTTGTCAACAACCAAGACATTTCACTATAATCTCACACTCTAATGAAATATAAAAAAATTTATAACATAAATCATAAAAACATAAAGAAGGAGGTATATTGTACCATCTTCTAGGTTAATTTAGTCACTCTCTTTCACACAATAAATATATTTCAACACACCTAATCGATTCTACACCCACATATGACCACCATATATAATATATTCATATTATAACCACTTAATATAAATGCATTTAAAAACGTAGACCAAAACCACATACTATTAACACATACCAAAAATAGGTACCAAAACACACATGACACAATATTTAGATAAATGGTTGGGATTTTGGGATTAGTAAGTTACTTGTCCCACACAAGCAAGAAAACACTAGATGGGGGGATTATAGGTAATTAAATCTCAAATTTCTCTTATGATGTTCGTCTTTCACCATTATATCATGCACTATTATATTCATCACAATGAAACCTAAAATAACAAAAGTATAAAATATGGTCACAAGTGATTTTTTAGGGTTCAATTTGCAAGGGTTTTATCTAAGGATTATATGGTGTTTGTGTTCTAATGATCCGAATACACTAAACAAATATTATATTTTTAAAAATTTACAGTGGTATCACTAGATATTTATGTTCAATCCATGATGAAGATAAATAACTCATTGATCTCCTCTCATATAAATAACACAAATATCTTACATTATTTTTAATGGTTTTTTTTCTTAATGAATAATTTGAAATAAATTAAAAGTAATATAACAATATACTCCTCTATTTCTATTATAGTGAACCTCCATGAATATCTAAGATAAAAATATTGAAATTCCATATCATATCTTACTCACATTCTAATGACATTTAGGATTTACTCTCATAATTCATATCAGTAACCATTATATAATTAAATATTTTTTAATAAAAAACATTTTTAATAAAAAAAAAGAGAATAAAAAGGTTTGACCTGTATATTATCATAAATTTTACCTTATTTTGAATAAATAATTCATCCTAAAAATATTCCTGATCAATGGTGGAAAAAATATATTTAGATATCATAATACCTCCCAACACTTGATACTTCAAAAATGATAAATGTATTACCTATCAAACCACTATGACATGATTGACCATCACTATATCCAATTGTTTTATAGAAAACATTGACCCTAAATTACCTAAAATTAAAATCCTCAATGTCCAATAAATCTCACTATTTCAAATATTTGGTATGGGTTTTCTCACCACTTTTTACACCTATAAAAACAATGTAACCGTCATTAATTAAATCATCCTTGTGAAATCACATTTAAAAATAATTATTTCATTTATTAATATAAATATATAAAACCAAATTATTTTTTTCACTAGTAAATATCATAAACAAAAATATTGTATCAATTATTCATATTTGAAAACATAATAATCCAATGTATGTTAATTTTAAGTTTCCATATTTCATATATAGAATTTATAATGTTACTAGAACAAAAAAAACTATTATTTAATATCTAATATTCCCTTTTTAATTTGAATTACCATACAAGATTTTCATCCTATTAATCAAAATGGCATGGTTCACCTTTTTACTCATGTAAATTCCCACCACTGTAGTTTCATTACACATCATGTTTTTTAATTTTTTTTGACCCTAAAATTCTTTCTCATATTTCATAAAACACATACTTTCTATATTTTTTATTCCTTGTATTCATATAAAGGAATCCATTCACAATAATATCAATGTATATTAGTCATTATTACAAGAAAAATATTTCCATCATGTATTTGAATCCATAGTAATATAACTCCATAAAACATTATTACAAGATACTTCCAAGACATAATATGTGAATTGTAATGATTAATCATGAAATTGATAGGTATTTTAAATTATATTCACTGTTATACTTTATAAAACAAAACCCAAAATAATTATCCTTTATTTTTTGAACAATCATCCCATTTAGGATTGTTGAGAATGATCCAAAAAATAAAATTTCTTCCCCAAAAAACTATCCACCTACTAAAGAATAAATAATATTATATATTACTAGTTAATTATTTAAAAGTTTACTTTAATCATATTGGAGTCATGTTTTCCATTATAAAAAGGGGAAAATGTAACTTTTCTCATAATTTTCTTATCATTATGCTCTTGGACAACAAATGTTTTGAAGACCCAAAAAACCATTAGTTTGACAACCACTAATTGAGTTTTAGTCAAAAACAAAATAAAATTCAACAAAATCTACCCAAATAATATTCATGTAATCTCCCCTAAAAAAATTAATGAAAACACATCTATCATTTTTTTAATAATGCATATATTCTTATTTTTCTATAATAAATGGGAACCACTAAAGATTTATTCTATGATCAATATCTCCCTCATTTATACTATGATTGATTTTATTATCCACAATAATTTATGAAATATATTATCCTTTGGTTAATGAACCTAAAGATTATTTCTCTTATCATGCACCACTTGTGGAAAATACTAATTACAAAATGATATTTTGTAATGAAAAAATACCTTAAGAGGGTTGGGGTTCCTTGTACCAGCATCTATGTGGATAGTGACGATTCAAATCCTTTAGATAACCAATTTCTTTTAGAAAAATTCTTAGTAGTTTCATAGTAATGGTTTTAAAAACATGAGCATTACTAGATATAAACTCCAAATTCATTAATCCAGGTTTATCCTTCTACATGTGACATGTGGTTCAAGATGTACTTATTGTGTACAAGATATATAGAAATGTTTTTATAATTATTAATATTACATGGGTTATCAGCTCTCATTGAATTGGACAATTTTACCTCACCTCTAATATACTCAAGTTGATTATTTATCATTGTCAATTAAATTCCCTATTTACAAGTTTGGATGTATTTTACATTTATACTTACCAATTGTATTAAATCCCAGTTCTTTATTATATAATAAAAAAATCTAAAATATAAAATTAATAACCCAATTTTAATTTTAATCCCCTTGTATCCTAGCCAAATCCATATTTATAAATATTATAAAATCATTTTTGATGTTTACTGTTGAAATAAATATATCCATCAAAACATTGATATAATATAGTAATATTAATAATTAAAGAAAGTTATTTTTTAGGTACATGTTTTATATTTTGTGGAAACAAAATTGAAAAATACAATATAATTTTTGAAAATCTATAATGATATACCCAGCCCATAAAATTAACCACTCAATATCAGAGATTATAGAACATTCTCGGTTTCATATTTTAGAAAAATAGTGTTGCTGTAACAAATTAAACAACGTGTGTAAATTTTTTCACAACTAATTCAAAATAATATAAAACAAAAATGCATCAATGAATTATGAAATAAATATTTATTGATTGTATTTAAATGTATTTAACATAATTATTATAAAATAAATATGCAATCAAAACATGGTATATGTAAAATAAACTGGTAAACAAAGCATATTTTATAAAAGTGATTAATATTATCCTCTAGTTGTTATAATGATAAATAATAATCCTACTTTATTGTACACAATGAAGGAAAATATATCACAAGAATAAAAAATAAAAAAGAAACATCTTGATGAAGTGGAAGATATATTTACTTCCTAAAATTATAAAAACAACATAATCCGAAACTCTAACATATCCTGCTGACCCATAAAAACTCTTCAAATTTTAACACATCCACAAAAAATATAAAAACAGAAAAAAGAAGATCAAGCCTATGTAAACAATATAAAACATGAATGTTTTATATACATACACATGACTATATATATAGGATATAATGTAAACATACCAAATAAGATTTCCCTAATTATATTATGAAATTAATATTTATAAAAAAGCATATATATGTATTTTTAATATCATCTATTATTTTTTTCCATAAATATAAATACTATTGAAAACAAGCATAATGAATTTGGATTTTTTTTAAAAATTTAATACCTTATTTTCAAATTAATCACTCCATTTATTAAACACATTATTTAATTGATATTTATATAAATTCAATCATTCATTAAATTTCCTATTTTAAAAATCAAATTTCAAATAAATGGTGTAATCTAAATCTAAATTGGATGAGAATATTAAAAACAATTCATTTAGTGGGCTTTTATGTATGTTAAACCAAATAAATATTTTTTCCTCCTTTCAATAATTGAACATAATAATGCTTTTACAAAATATGGTAGAGTATTAAACCATATCATAAAAAATAAATGTAAATAGTATGAATAATCATATTAGTTCAACAAAAATATAAATAGATAAAAATATTTTAATTTTTTTACTAATAATATAAATACATGGGTAGTACACATAATTTATTCTAAAATAATTTCTAAGGTAATACATACATCAAACGAATAATAACAATGGGAAACTTAAAAAATATAATAATTAGATGGTTTAAACACATAAATGTGCAATGATATATCCAGATTGGGTTTTATTCATTACAATATAGACAAAAGAATCACTCTTATATAGGCTTTATCTTGTATATAGAACAATATTACCCAAAATTTATGTCCAAATAGAATATAAAAAGTATGGAATTCCTGACATAATATACAAAAATATCTATCAATGAGTGACATTCAGTAATAATTAACATTGTAAAATATGTTTCTAAAAAGTAAAAATACTATACTAGTGTGATATAAAATTGTTTCACACTTAGCTACCACAGGCGTAAATGAAATTGAAAAAATAGAATGTGAGAAATTAAAAAAGATGTATTCATTCCATAAATCTATAATATAGTGTAAACAAAACATATCATATGACCTCTAATATCCTTTCATAAATCACCAAATTCACATTAAACATTTATAAAATAGAAATTATGTTCACCCATTGAAAATTGGGAAAATTTATAAAATACATAATAAAAATATTATATCAATGATTTACTATAATA
This sequence comes from Viscum album, assembly GCA_963277665.1. NCBI lineage: Eukaryota > Viridiplantae > Streptophyta > Magnoliopsida > Santalales > Viscaceae > Viscum > Viscum album. The sequence continues at coordinate 287,000,712 of OY728166.1, read as the reverse complement.
ATGTTTCCAATTTATTTTATAAAAAATGAACAAAATTCAAACCTGTAAAAAACAAGTTACTAAGATACATCAAAAATAAATCAATGATAAATACATAAAAATGGTTTTCTACAATTTTTATTCCCTTAAAAAATAATTAATTGAAAAGAAACATTAAATAATTTGTCACAAACATTAGAAATAAAATAAGGTATATAAGGATTCTTTCAAACATAAAAATAATGTTGAAGAGCCACTTTTTTATTTCCACTAAAAATGTAAATGAACATTTTTTGATATTACAAATAATAATATGAAATTCCTAAATCCTCACCATGAAAAGTAGAAAAAACATTTAGAAAAATTTATAAATTCCCAATGGTTATCAAATATTAGTATTACATCATATGAAATAATTTCTAAAATATTAAAGAATTTCAAGACATACTAAAAAATATAATTTCATAGAAACAACAACCACCCCATGTATTCCAAAATTCATTCTATGAAAGATGAATAAATATTCCAAGATTTACCTTTAAAACACCTAAACATCCCAAACCATAATAAACCAAAACATTTAGCATACATGAATCTTAGGGTTTATGGGATATGTGAAAATAAAGGTAAATAGTGTATGGGAGAAAAATAGAGAAAGAATCATGGTCTAATGTTAAAGAAACAAATAAATTAATGGTGATATAAATGGAATCAAGGAGGAATGGAGGACCTCTATTCAGCTATCTCACAATATATTAACATTATGGGAGGAATAAATAATAGTAAAAACTTTTAAAATAAAATATATGTGGAATTAAATAATTGGAAACATAAAACAACACATAGGTACATTATGATGTGAACTCCTTTATCGTGATTGGTAATACCTCTACCAAATTAGAAAATAATTGTAGTCACAATACACTAGTGATCTATTTAATATCATTATATAATTATAGTGTGACCACCCTATATACGAGGCTTCATGACACAACCCCCATCAGAGTATGAAGTAACCTTTCCAATGAGAGGATGAATCATAGAATTTATTACTAGATAACAATATAGTGTGACCTATATATGTCACATGGTGACCCATTATATCCATGAAATATAGGTCCCTAAATTATCAAATAAATATTTTCATACCTATTCCATTGTGAGACACGTTTTATATAGAGTTGTGGACATGAAAAACACCAAAATCATGTTAAAATTTCCCAAACACCCAAAAAGATAGACTAACCTAAATATATATTATATTAATCACCAAAAAACCCATCAAGGTGTCACAATTATCCCATATATTCATCTTTATTGGCCTAGAATGTTTTTGAAAAAATCAAGTGTAAATGAGAAATAAAAATAATCAAATTGAAATATATATTTTGGATGGTAATATAAAAACATACATGGGTATAGGGAAAATAGTGAATCAGAAAAAATAAAACTCATTAATATCTAAGGAATGATTCCTCATATATTATAAGACATCCCCAAGATTAATCTTTACAAATTATTTTGTATATAATTCAAATTTATGACTCAAATTATTAATTCCAATTTAATATCTTAGATAAGTAGGAATGGTGGTGATGAATAACTCACACATGACCTATTTTTTTAGATCCTATGATACTCTTGATTATAATTCCACAAATCTCAAAATTCAATGTGATTTAAATGATATAATTTTCTAAAAAACTGGCCCATGTAGACGTTATATATCACTCACACATCTCTACTATTAGGTCATAATCATGTTCCTAATAACCATGTGTTGGTAACTTGTTTCATGGTATTAAATAAGAGCATACATTGTAGGAGATTCAACCTCGAATGAAAAAATAGCACATATTACATATATCTAGAATAGTTAAAACAATAATAAATAATTTCTGTATATAAATTTATAAAAATCATATAAAGAGACAATATAAACATTTCATAAAAAGAATAAACCTCCTAAAAAACAAATAATTAAAAAAATTGATAAATCTCATCCCTTAAACATAAAATTGAAATATAATCACTTTAACATATTTTTTAAAACATAATGAAATATATAACAAAATATATAAACATAAGTTAAATATATATATAATGTGTATGAAACATCAACATCAATAAACTTTACTAATGACCTGATACTCCATTTAAAAATATGCATGTCACTAGTGGTTATTCATTAATTTCCTTCATGTTCAAAAATTAGTATATATAAGTAATTGGACCATGATAATAAACTATGATCTATTATAAAACATGATTTATATATATATATACATTTTAGTTTGTACATAGTGTAAGAACCCGGTTCTTATCTTTGAGGTATAGAATTCTTCTTTTCTCATTTCCTTAAGTGTTTTTAGAAAATATGGAAAATGGGGAAAATCCTAAATTTTGGAACTACACCCCGTGTAATTTTTCACATGCGGTGTACTTTTGGTTGTGTGGGATTAGTACACGGGGTGTGTAGCCTTGTCGGAGACAAATGATGTAGGAACCAACTACATGCCATGTAGTGGTCCTTTACACGCCGTGTAGTCAGTCGGCAGGCCAGAATAGTAAGGTGGTGGAGCAGCCGCCAGTTGGGCGAGAGTACACACCGTGTACTTGGGAGTACATGTTGTGTACTCATGTAGGTGAATGAATAGTTTGGTGGTGCCTCCATAGGAACAGTTAAATCAACGAAGTACACGCAGTGTACTTGGAAGTACACGCCGTGTACTTGTTTTTTTCGCTTAAAATCGGAATTAGCCTCCCCTGTTCACAGGGAAGGCTTAGAATAGGAAGAGAGCTCGGGAGAGGACGGCCGAACCTTCGGAGATCCGCCGAGCGCACGTCGAGAATCCAATTCTGCTTCGAACGATCTCGTTGGAGCCGTACAGGTAAGCCCTCTCTTCTCCTGGTGTGGTTCGTACCAATTTTTTCCCTAATGAATGTTATTTGAGGTTGAATGACGGTTTTCTTACTGCAGATCTATGCCTTTCTTGGGCGTTTCTGAAATTGACGTTTGGGTATACCGCTCGTTGGCGTATAAGGTAGGTGTCTTGGTGTTTTTTTTCAACTGCCGTGTGTTTTGTGCGTTTTTGTGCCATGAACCCATGTTGGGGGGTCGTGCGTCTGAGGCCGTTGCTATATTTAACACGTAGAATTGATTAAGTTTTTAATTATATTATTAAAATGCTTGTTGGGATCATTGCTTGGATCCAGTACCACCCCAGGGGTGTGTTCCACTGTTAGCCGTTTGGCCAGGATACATGAGGGTATTCCTTTAATGTAGTACTTGTAGAATTGTCTCGAGAGGAATGGTTTTTTTACTGCATATTTGCATGTTGGGCATAGCCCGGGTACCGGTTTATCCTGAGGGAGTTGTTGTGATTATCCCGAGGGCGTGACTGTATTAGCCTGAGGGCATCTTACTATTTCGCCTGAGGGAAACCTTTCCTGGTTCAGGGCTTTACTTCTGTTCCTAAGGGCGACACTTTTTATCCGTGATGACGAGATTCTGATATGCCTGAGGGAAATACATATGGGTTGGATTCTGTATAGCATGAGGGCTAGCCTGAGGGCGTGGTTCACTATATTATCATGAGGGCAAGATACTGGTTGTCCTGAGAGCTTGGTGCTGTTGAGGACAAAAAAATGTTACTAAATTAAATGGATTAAATGAATAATAAAATGGAAATTTAACTGTTAAGTTAGTTACCTTCAGTAGTGCTTATATTATTGCATTTTACTATTGAACACTGTAGTTTCATGCTTACATGTATTTGGGAACATGCCTTTGGTAGGTGCCTATTGAGATATATTTCTCACACCATGTTTGGGTCATGCTTTTCGGCCCAAACAGTATACGTTTCTGTAGGTGTGGATAGGGGCAAGAGTCCCATATAGGTACTTGACTATTGCTAAGGAGTATGAGGGAATGAGACCGTGCCTTGGATCGCGATGCCGATGCCAACTGTATTTCTTTGTTTTGCAGTACTCTTCTTTTTGTTGTACTGTATTGATGTATAACATGTTCTGGTTTTTTTCATAGAAATTGAGACATGTAGCATCATTATTTATTTATTGTTGGTTATATCCACTACTATTTTTTATTTCAGTTGTGTATGTTTTATTGCCTCCGCTGTTCATCATATGTTATATCTTGTATTCTGCTATGATGCACATTGACAAATGAGGGCATAGTTTCCCCAATATCAGACATGGGCCATCGCTGATAGTCGGTAGCCTCTAGCATTTGGGGAAATGCGCTTGAGGTCACATGGCAAACTGGGTTCGGAGCACCCGTTGAGTGGCACCCCGAACCGAGACGTTAAAAAGTGGTATCAGAGGATTTCTTTTCATTGACTTAATATTTGGAGCAATATTCAGGGATAGGATGAAGGGTAGTTGGTAATAAGCTATGCCCAGGCGTAGCTAACATGTCTATAGGGAAAGGCCAGTCTACCTTGTATTTTTCATTTCTTCTGATTTTGTAAATTTTACAGTTGATTTGTTTTCACCGCTGGGTGACACACTTGAGATTGTGCTATTTATAATTTATCTATGGGATCTATTTAGTTGCAACCTGAGGAGATGAGGGTATGTCATCTCATGCATCATATATGCACATGATATAAACAACATTCCATTCATAGTTTCCATGCCATGTATGTGCATTATAATTTTTCATGTTGTTGTGATAGTTGTTGTGCTAATAAAGAATGCTGTTTTGATAGCTGCTCTGAAAAAATACCTGCCTTGTGATAGGGTAATTTTTATGAGAGATGTTCATAGAATGGACGCCGAACTTTGTTTTTTGGGGACTATAGGTCCCCATTGACCGGAATTTGGTGGATGATTGACATTTTATTAGTTATAACAAAGATGAGATATTAAGCATTTATTTGTGGGGAGTATGGGCCCTCACGGGTCAGAATTTTACACTTAGGTGTTAGTTTTCGATATTTTATGGTTTCCGGGGAAGTTTTTGAGGCATAATATCCGGAAACCTAGTATACACGCCATGTAGTATTTTTAAAGACGCCATGTATGGCCTTCTTTTCGAGAAGAAAAATGAACTTTTTGAGTACACGCTGTGTACCCCGAGTACACACTGTGTAGTCTCTTCCCGTGTCACAAATCGTGTTGGCGGCGACACAGGGAATGGAAGATCTTGGAGCAAACACGATGTGTAGATTTTGTACCTGTAGTGTAGTATTGACCCGGAGTCTGGCCATGTAACTAAAAACATGGTTAGGTAAACTCCTGTACAGAACACGCCATGTTAATGATGAACACGCCGTGTAGTGTGACCTAGGGACTCGTCCGTGTAACAAACAACACAGGTCGGTGCCACCTCTCCTTGAACACACTGTGTACCTATGGGACACACCGTGTAGTCTTGTCGGATGACAAACCGTGTGGAGTTATCCATGTGATTGGGAAATCGGGTTGTTGGCACGCCGTGTGTGGGTGTAACATGTCGTGTAGTGTCAAGCCGAGTAGTCGGCCATGTCACAAATGACACAGGAAGTTGGAAAATAATACCATACACGTCGTGTAGATTATATACATGCCGTGTAGTTTTGTTCAATGGGAGTTGTTTGTCTTAGCCATGTCGAAGGACCCGGGTAGGGGAAGGGAAGTCACGTACACACCGTGTAGTCAGTATACACGCCCTGTAGTGTTTTTTTGAAAATATTGAAATTCCTTCTTCCTCTTGTTCCCTTGTGGTTCCGTCACTTTTAGTTTCAATAAATCTTTATCTAAGGTGTTCTTTTGACCATGTAGTGTCATGCTGCCTATACGTCTACTCGTTGTTCACCAGGAGAGCGACAATGACCATACTCCGGAGATGGTGGGCCATAGGCTACCAGTTGATCCACCTGTAGAGCCAGATGCGGCACCAACTGCTATACTGGACACATGCACTGGGGCATAGTTCTGTGAGGGATTTATGCAGTTCATACAGACCTTTCAGGGAGAACCGCAGGCTGCCACATCCATGGCCTAGATGACATGTATCTTCCAGCAGCAGCATTCGCCTACGTTCTCAGGTGATGGCGGACCATAGGATGTGGAGTTTTGGTTGGGGTCAATGTAGACTATTTTTGACCATCTAGTGACTCTTCCAAGGCGGAGGGTCAAGCTCATGACTTACATGCTGCGTGATTCCTCCATGAGGTGGTGGGATGGCACCACCCAGTCAGAGCATCATAGGGACATGGTGTGGGAAGATTTTCATGCAGTCTTCTATGAATTCTTCTTCCTAGAGATTTAGAGGTTAGATAGAGCTCTAGAGTTCATGAATCATCCATAGGGAACTATGTCGGTGATGTACTATTCTTCTCATTTCACCAAGATTCAGCATTTTGCACCGGTGTTGGTGGGTGACGAGACATTGAGGGCCAGATGTTTAGAGGATGGTCTTCGTTATGACATCCGAGAACTGGTGAATGTTTTTAGGTTGCTTATTGTACATGATATTGTTAATCAGGCACTGATTACAGAGAGGAACCTGCGAGAAGCTAGTGGTGTGGGACAGGGCGGTTCATCACCAGTTACTAGTACGATTTCAGCTAGCAAGAGGAAGAGACAAATGGACTTTTCTCAAGGTGGTAGTACCAGCTAGGCAGTCTCTTCAAGTGGCCTGATCAGGTGCTACTAGTGTGTTAGAGAGGGGCATAAGATACCACAGTGTCCACGAGACCTAGTTTAGTGCTGAGCCTGTGGTAAGATGGGTCATCTCCAGTGTTCTTATAGGGCTTTTCTACCTGTGGCTAGTGAGAAGTGTTCTGTGCAGACTCCGCGTGCGGGAACAAGTCTAGGGGATTCTTACCAGTCGGGTAACTAGAATACGCCAGGGTGTGCAGGCAGACATGGTGGGCATGGCTGTGGTAGCCAGACACCATGATCTCAGAGGCAGAAGGGCGGGACAGCTCAGGGTAGCCTGGCTATGTCGCAGGGTCGTGGCACTAGGCAGGCATATGTAGTGCAACAGACCCAACATGAGTAGGATCCCAGACCTTCTACAGTCATATGTACTATTCTAGTAGCTTCTTTCTTATCTTCAGCACATTTTGATATAGGTGCTACATATAGTATCATATCTGTGCCCGTTGTGGAGAGCCTTGGGCTTTGTGTTTCTTCTTCTTCATCTGATATCATGAAACTGGACACTCCTTTGGGAACTAGGACGGCTAGTATGCATCAGTGCAGGGAGTTCCCCCTTGAGGTTGGTGGGTGTCACTTTCTTTGGTACCTCTGTGTCTAAGAGAAAACAAGCTATGACGTCATTTTCTGGATGGACTGGTTGGTTCCCTTTCGAGCCTTTGTAGACTACTATTGTCATAGGCTGCGTTTCACGTCACCAGAGGGAGGAGAGTTTCTATACAAGGGCGAATGGGATGTTCAAGAAAGTCGAGCTAGACCAGAGCATCTTGGGCGAGGTGGAGTCACGACCCAGATTGCGAGTATATATCTGCATGTCTAGGGGAATTTTTAGACATATTTTCTTCCATTTGTTAATCTTTTCAAGGATGTCTTCCCATATGACTTTTCGGGTCTACATCCGGTGCGTGAGGTGGATTTCTTTATCGAGAGTGTGCCAAGATCAGCACCAGTGTCCATTCCTCCTAATAGGATGGCTACACCTAAGTTGCAGGTGCTCAAGAGGCAGTTAGAAGAGTTACAAGAAAAGGGATTTATTCGACCCAGTACTTCTCCTTGGGGTTTTTTGGTTCTTTTTGCGAAGAAGGTGGATGGTACCCTTAGACTTTGTGTGGATTATCTGAAGCCGAACTAGATATTGATCAAGAACCTATATCCCTTTCCGAGGATAGATGATCATTTTGATCAGCTTCGTGGAGCACGAGTGTTCTCGAAGATTGACCTGAGATCAGGATATCATCAACTGCACGTGAGACCATCGAATATACTTCTTACAGCTTTCAGGAGAAGGTATGGTCTACACGAGTATACGGTTATGCAGTTCGGAATCACAAACGCGCCAGCAGTTTTCATGGCTCTGATGAATCATTTGTGGAATCCATATCTTGATTCTTTTGTGGTAGTATTTGTGGATGACATCTTGGAGTACGCTCACACTCGACAATACCATGCCACCCATCTTGAGATCTTATTGAGTACACTGAGGGAGCATCAGCTATATGCTATGCTCTCAAAGTGAAACTTTTGGATAGACCAGATTCATTTCCAAGGTCATATAATCTCATAGGATGGAGTTGGTGTAGACCCAGAGAAGGTGAGAGAAGTAGTTTCCTTGGAGAAGCCTAAGAATGTGATTGAGATACAGAGTTTCTTAGGGGTGTTTGGTTATTACAGACGCTTCATACAGGACTTCTCCCACTTATCAGCACCGTTGAAGGGTCTGAATAAGAAGTGTGTGATGTTCGTTTGGTCGGAAGCATGAAAGACATCCTTTCAGGACCTAAAGGGAAGGATGACATCAGCACCGATACTGATACTCCCAGAGCAGGGGAAAATCTATATAGTTTACTATGATGCATCGGGTATTGGGCTGGGAGTAGTGTTGATGCAGGGCGACCGAGTTGTTGCGTACGGGTCTCGGCAGTTGATACCACATGAGAGGAATTGACCGACGCATGATCTCGAGTTGCCTGCAGTTGTGCATGCGTTGTGCTGTTCGAGACATTATCTATTGGGAGATAATTTTGTGGTTTTCACTGACTACAACAGCCTCAAGTATATCATTACTCAGCTAGACCTGAATCTGAGGCAGAAGAGGTGGGTCGAGTACCTATAGTCCTTTGATTTTCAGCTTGCCAATACACCTGGTAAAGGTAATGTAGTAGCTGATGCACTGAGCAGGAAGACTCAGATACAGGTAGTGCAAGAGGCCAACAGTGAGTGGTTGCTCATGGATTTGTTCCCTGAGATGCATATGGAGGTGAACGATAGTCAGGGGTAGACTTATCTTTTCTCATTAGTTGTTACTTCTAAACTCCTGGACAGAGTGAGGATGAGGTAGCTATGAGATCCATAAGGCCTAGTTCTATGGGAGTCGGTGGCAACTGGGGGCCCTCCTCCTAGTTGGACGATATGCGATGATGAAGTTATGCATTTCCATGGATGCGTATGGGTTCTAGGGGATACACGCGATGAGTTGATGTGAGAGCTCCATGCTTCAGCTTGGGAAGTTCTTCCCGGGGTTACCAAGATGTACCGTGTCATGAGGCGTATGTACTGGTAGCTGGGTATGAAGAGAGATGTAGCTTGTTTTGTTACAAGGTGTTCCACCTGTCAGTAGGTGAAGGCAGAGCACCAGAGGCTAGCTGAACTATTATAGTAGTTACCTATTTCAAAGTGGAAATGGGATGTTGTCGCGATGGTTTTCACGACTGGTTTGCCAAGGTCACCTCAAGGAAATGATGTCGTGTGGGTTGTTGTGGACAGACTCATGAAGGTATCTAACTTTCTACCGATCAAGAAGACCTTCGGTGTTGACGGTCTCAGAAGGCTGCATATCTGAATGATCATCCGTCTTCATGGGGTCCCTCATTTTATCATTTAAGAAAGGGATACCCTCTTTACGTCTTGTTTCTGGCAGAGTTTTCAGAGGGCCCTGGTTACACATGGGCTTCTGAGCACATCATACCACCCTCAGACAGATGTCCAGTCAGAGCGTACGATACTGGTGCTCGAGGACATGCTGCGTGCATCCGTCCTAGACTCTGGGGGCTCTTGGTAGAAGCATATACCCCTTTTCGATTTTTCCTATAACAATAGTTTTCAGGCGACTATTGAGGTGGCCCCATACGAGGATTTATATGGTAGGCCATGTCGTTCACATTTATGCTGGTTAGAGGCAGGTGAGGTAGCATTACTAGGACTACAGATCATGCAGGAGACTTCTGAGCAGGTCTAGTTGATTCAGAAGTGGATTGCTACCGCGCAGCCTCGTCAGAAAATTTTATGCTGATAGCTGTAGACGACATTTGGAGTTCATTGTCGGGGATCAGGTTTTCTTGCATGTTTCGCCAAGGATGGGACACAAACGGATTAGGAGATAGGGTAAGCATTCACCGAGGTCTGTGGGTCCATTCTAGATTCTGGAGAGGGTCGGGCTGGTTTCCTATCGGTTGCAGTTACCCCAGCGATACCGAGCCATGCACGACGTCTTCCACGTATCTCAGTTGCGTCGCTATCTTTCGGACCCGTCTCAAGTCTTTCAGCTCGAGGAGGATGAGTTGGAGGTAGATGCATCATTTGAAGAGAATCTGATCCATATCGTTCACAGGAGCACAACGGTTCTCCGAGGCCGGTCAATTCCTCTTGTATCGGTGCTATGGCAGTATGGCCTAGTGCAGTACGAGGCCTGAGAGCGGGAGGCTGACGTACGTGCTCAATGGCCGGAGTTGTTCATGACTATATCTTCTCCACCGTTAGAAGGGAAATTCGGGTATGAATTGTTATAAGAAGGGATGTTTGTAAGAACCTGGTTCTTATCTTCGAGGTATGGACTTCTTCTTTTCTCTTTTCCTTAAGTGTTTTTGAGAAAATATAGAAAATGGGGGAAATCCTAAATTTTGGAACTACATTCCATGTACTTTTGGCTGTGTGGGATGAGTGCATGGGGAATGTAGCCTTGTCGGCGATGAAGGGTGTAGGAAACAACTACAGGCCATGTAGTGGTCCTTTACACGCCGTGTAGTCAGTCGGCAGGCCAGAACAGTAAGGTGGTGGAGTAGCTACCAGCTAGGTGACAGTACACAACGTGTACTTGGGAGTACATGACGTGTACTCATGTCGACGGATAAAAAGTTTGGCGGTGCCACCAGAGGAACAGTTAAATGAAGTAAGTACATGCTATGTACTTGTTTTTTTCTTAAACCGGGCAGTATCCACCCATGTTCACATGGAAGGCTTAGAATGGTAAGAGAGCTCAGGAGAGGACGGTCGAACCTTCGGAGATCCTCTAGGCACACGTCTGGAATCCGATTCCACTTAGGACAATCTCGTTGGAACCGCACGGGTAAGACCTATCTTCTCCTGGTGTGGTTCTTCACAATTCTTCCCCTAACGGATGTTATTTGAGGTTGAATGATGGTTTTCTTACTTCAGATCTATGCCGTTCTTGGGCGTTTCTGGAATCAATGTTCAGGTATACAGCTCGTTTCCATATAAGGTAGGTGGCTTGGAGTTTGTTTTTCCAACTGCCGTGTGTTTTGTGCGTGTTGGGCCATGAACCCATATTGGGGTGTCATGTGGCTGAGGTTGTTGCTATATATGACACCTATAATTCATTATGTATTTAATTATGTTATTAAAATGCTGGTTGGGATCGTTTCTTGGATCCAAAACCACCACGGGGGTGTGTTCCACTGTAATCCGTTTGTCAAGGATACCCGAGGGTATGCCTTTAATGTAGTACTTGTAGAAATTCCTCGAGAGGAATTGTTTTTTTCACTGCATATTTTCATGTTGGGATTGGACCGATTACCTTTTTATCTTGAGGGAATTTTTGTGATTAGCCTGAGGGCGTGACTGTATTAGCCTGAGGGCAACATACTATTTTTCCAGAGGGAAACCTTTCGTGCCTGAGGGCTTGACTTCTGTGCCCATGTGTGACACTTTGTATGCCTGAGGGCAAGATTCTGATATGCCTGAGGGCAATATCGGCGGGTTGGATTCTATATAGCCTGAGGGCGTGGTTCACTATATTATCCTGAGGGAAAGATACTGGTTGGCCTGAGGGATTGGTGCTGTTGAGGACAAAAAAATGTTACTAAATTAAATGGATTAAATGAATAATAAAATGTAAATTTAACTGTTATGTTAGTTACCTTCAGCACTACTTACATTATTGCATTTTACTATTGCACACTATAGTTGCATGCTTACACGCTGTTGGCCACGGGCCTTTGGTGGGTGCCTACTAAGATATATTTCTCACACCCTATTTGGGTCATGCTTTTCGGCCCAAACAGATTACGTTTCTAATAGTGTGGATAGGGGAAAGTGTCCCTATATAGGTACTTTACCGTTGCGGAGGAGTAGGAGGGCATGGGACCGAGCCTAGGCTCACGATTCCGTTGCCCGGTGTTTTGCTTTGTTTTGTTGTACTCTGCTTTTTTTGTACTGTATTGATGTATAACATATTCTTGTTGTTTTCAAAGAAATAGAGACATGTAGAATCATTATTTATTTGCTGTTGGTTATATCCACTGATTTTGTTTATTTCAGTTGTGTATGATTTACTGCCTCCGATGTTCGTTTTATGTTTTATCTTGTATTCCGCCGCGTTTCACTTTGACAAATGGGGTCATAGTTTCCCCAATATCATATTTGGGCCCTGGCTGCTAATAGGCAGCCTCTGGCATTTGGGGAAATGTGTTTGAGGTCACGTGGCGAACCGGGTTCGGGGCACCCGTTGAGTGGCACCCGGAACCGGGACGTTACACATTGGGTGTAATCTAAATAGGGCTCATGTGATTTTACAATATAGTCTATGAATTTTATTTCAAGAATATGTTCCTAACTTTTTTATCATGATATCAATAAAATAATTTTTTAAAATATAAATTATACTTAAAACATGTATGATTCCTTTATCAATTTTGTAAATAAAATTGGTAGTAGTTTTTTTACTATAGAGCACAATTATTTTGGATTAATTTATTTAAAAAAATTATATAAATTCATCCTTCCATTGAATTTCATTTTTCCAAATCACCCTTTTCAACCAATAAGAAAACCATAAAAATAAATTTAAAACACTTTAAAGCATTCATATTGTGTAATTCTATGTTTTTTTTAAAACATTAACTTATTTTACCTCATTAAATATTCGCAAAAAGTCCCCTATTTTAAAAATAAATCTGAAAAGTAAGCTACATAAAATTGAGATAATAAATATAAACCACAAGAGTATTAATATAAATTAATGAATAATTAAAATAGAACAAATAGGTTCAGTTGTTCCGATATGCCAACAAATCCAATGGGAGCACACATAGACTAAAAAATTTAAATTCTATATGTAATTACAGATATAAAATGGTTTTGTGTCATCATAAACATCCTTGGTAATAAAATGATATGATATAATAACAAATTTGGGGAATCAAATTCAAGATTTTGTTATCTTCTTTATAATATACTGTCACGACCCAACCCTACCTGGGCTCGAGCCACAACTACCCCAAGCCCGCCTCCAAAGGCCAGGGGCTGGCGACTAGTGCCAAAGGCATAACAACTCGGGAAGGCCTTTTCCGAAGAACCTGTACACACACACAGCACACTCAATGCAACAATGCAGAGTAAAAGGAATGGAAAGTAAATAAAAGGGAAACATCTATCAATAAAGCACAGATGTACATCGACCTCTAAACAGTACAAGGTACAAGCTGAAAGTAAACTGAAAAGATAAGGGAAAAAACACGCACCCAACCAAAAAAAGTGCCATAACCCGGCAACAGGTAAAATAACAAATAGCTGACGGGTCTCCCACCTGGAACCCGGCTACGACCCCCGCACGCAGTCCAAGCTCCTGAACTCCTATGCTCCACTGATGTCACGACAACCTGTCCGTCGTCTGCAAGGGCACACCAAGTGCGGGAAAAGCCAAAGTAGGGGTGAGTATAAAAATACTTAGTAGGATACCCCAAAGGCTCGAGGGAGCAACAAAGGAGGTACCAAAGGGTGAGCAGTAGAGCGAATATGGAAAAGTAAAGGAGCACAACAGAGAGGGCAGTGAGGAGTATAATAAATAATCCAGCTCAACCCAACAAGAGGAAAAAAGGTAGACTAGTCCAGGCACAAGGAGATGGAAATGGTGAGAAGATGAACTTCCCGTCGAGTATTCGCTACCCATAGAAGGAGAGTAGACTCGTCCAACCAGGAGAAGCTAGACACGGAAAGCGCGTGGCATACCCCGCGCATCTTCGCCTCTCCTGGAAGGAGAGTAACGAATCCCAAGAAGTGGGTACTATAACAAGGTATATATATGTCCATATGCTCAAACAAGAAGCCCAAACAAGATCATAAGGGGATCTCCATCCCGTAGCTCAGCCCAAGAAATAGAAGCCAACAGTCCCAGAAGTAACACCATCGATGCCAAGTATCCCACACGTCTACCCCAAACTACAAGTCAAAGGCTTAAACAACCACACCTCGACACTATCCGCTTTGGGCGACACTGACTCGCCCGCACGGTTTTAGGTCGCGTCATAAGGACGCATCTTGGTGTGGGAAAATATCCTCGTACATGAGAGTTCTAGGGGAACGTCAACCATAACACGTTACTGCTCCGCAGTCGAGAGGTCCCAAAGTCAACATGTGACCCTCTGCCCAGCCCGCCTGGAGGGTCCATGGAAGTCAACGGGTTCCCACTATAGGGAGACCAGGAAAGTCGACAGGTGCCACACTGCCCAGTCCCGTAACAGGGTAATCCACTGGAGGGAGACCCGGATAAATTCGGCGATGGGACCACTACCCAGCCCAGTTAGAGGTAACCCGACATCGGGGACCACTGCCCAGCCCAGATGGAGGTAAGCCCGGCAATGGGGACCACTGACCACCCTAGCTAGAGGTAAGATCGGAATCCGGGACCACACCCCAGCCCCGTTGGAGGTAAGCCCGACACTGCTCTGGCCATCCCTGCTGGATGGTACTGCTTGGTGAACACCGCTGTACTGGCCATCCCTGCTAGATGGTAACCCACTGGCGAGCCCTGCTCAAAAAAACCTCAGCCCTGATGGAAACAACCTCAGCCCTGCTGGAAACAACCTCCTGGGTAGAGGATCGGTGCCCGCATAAATTGTTGGTCACACCGAATCCACAATTACTCTATTAGGGAACACGGGGCAACGGGAGAAACTCCCTAGGCCTTACAAGGCAATCTCGCTCCAATCCACTGAGTCACTGTCGAAGTGGACCGAGATATCTCATCCCAGAGAGTGGGAAAAACAACCACGCTGCCCGGACACCCGTAGCCGCAATTGGTGTCGCAGACCGGTGAAAGGGCACAATACTAAAACCCCTCACAGCCGAAGAATCAGAGGAACCAAACCATCTCTGCCGGACAAACCATCGATTATAAGACCAGAGGGAGACCAGTCAACCCTGTTGGTCAGATAAAAGAGCACCAGGCCAGGGGAAACTCTACCCTGATGGTCCAACAAATGAGCGCAGAGGGACCCTCTACGTCGTGAGAGGTCAAAGTACTTAAAGTAGAGCTCGACACACACCTGGGGTCCCACACGATGTGTGGGCCCATGTTAACCCCAACCAAGCGCATGAACGTCTCAGGTACAAACCACACGTACCTCCAAGCGCTCCCGTATACTCCTAGAGTATACCTTACTTTCAACCCAAGGGCTATCGTGCACACGACACCCAACGTCAACGTGAAGGTGTGACGTAACAACTCCACCTCAAAGGCCCAGGAACGACAAACCAAATCTCGTGAACCATTTATATCACTCTTTTAAGAGTGCACGATCACATGCCAAGGGGTCCGCTAGAAACAAGGTAGGGCGAACCACCACTGGAGCACCATTCATGCTTACACATTTAATAAGATCGTGCAAGAGGCTCCACAGAACCAAACGGATCACACCGTTGTAATACTCGTGGAAAAACACATGATATTGACTATTCAGTCACCTCAAACGGATATCCGACGGAAAAGTCACCAACACTGCTTCACACCCGAACGACATCCCATGATCCTGAGCCCCGGCCCCGAAAACAGTCGGGTGCATCACACCAATGCAATCCCCTCTAGAAAACACGTCAAAAGCACTACTCACTTGAGTGCAATGGATACCCGAAGAAAAAGATGCATTTGGGCGCACCACACACGAGCGATGCCACGTGGCACCCGCATCCCGGTCTCGAAGCTCGATGAACAGATCACACAGTTATGATCCTATCGAAAAAGCACACAATATGGACTACTCACTTGTCCAAAATGGTCTCCCGGTGATAAAGAGAGAAAATCACCACCAACGCCCAAAATAGCCCTCATGGGGCCCGCACCATCGTGCGTAATTATAGCTGGCAGACTGCGCCAACGCGATGCCCTCAGAAAAACACCCAACATCGACTGCTCGCACGCCCCGAATGGACGTCCGAGGAAAAAGTCACTAAAAGCTGCACGCAGCTCAAAAGACGGGTCGTGGGGCCCACGCCCCAACTCCTTCTTTAACGCCCGAGACCACCCTAGAAAACTTCGCCCCGGCGCCAGGGTCCCAACGCAACTGACGACACTCAATGTAGACGTCGGATGCATCCGCGCCGCTCAAAACAAATTCCCAGATAAACTACCGTCCACTTAACGGTCATT
Source organism: Viscum album (assembly GCA_963277665.1). Taxonomy (NCBI): domain Eukaryota; kingdom Viridiplantae; phylum Streptophyta; class Magnoliopsida; order Santalales; family Viscaceae; genus Viscum; species Viscum album. The sequence goes on along the minus strand of OY728166.1, from coordinate 286,984,409 downwards.
TCGCGCCCTCGAGCTCCTCATTTCGGGAATTAAAATTCCACGAAACCATCTCAAAAAATGTTCGTCTCGAATTAAGGGAAGCATCGCCGCTGACGGCACACGAGACCGATGCCCGGTCTATGATTTATTAATTATAAATCACTTCCCATAATAAAATAAAAATAAAAATAAAAATAATAATAATATTAATAATAATAATATTATTATTATTCTAAACTGATATTTTATTTTTTTAATTCCCCCCGTTTTTCCTATTTCTGCCGCGGCTCCCCTTTATTTTTATTCTTTTTTTTCAATCCCACGGGTCCCTTCTTCGTCTCCCTTTTTTAAATCTATTCTCTATTTTTTTTCTTTTGGTCGTCTTCTTCCCTTGGTCTACGCAGGACCCGGACCGCACTGGTCCTCCCTCCATCGTCACGCCTAGCCTGGAGTCACCGTCGACTCCCGCTGACCCAGCTTCACCGAACGACCCCTCCAGCCACCGGCCTGCCTCACCCTGCAGCGTCGACGCCAGCGACTGCTGCCGTCCGTGCCTCCAGATCGCTGCCACCGTCGCCCTCAGCCCACCGACTCGCCTGGTTGACTTGGCCGCTTGACCGAAGCCCCAACACTCCCCTCAGCCGCTTGTCATTGCCAGCGCTCGCCTCCACTGAAAACCTGAACCCCGACCACTCTGCTCGGCCTCATGTCGCCGCAGCCGCAGAAACACCGGTTTTTGTCTGGAAAACACTCCACAACCCGCTCATCTTCATCGAACAATTGAGATCAACTCGGAACCCAAAATTTAGATCCGAACAAGGTGACCGAAAGCTTATAAAAACTAATACGCGTTTATGGGATTTTCAAAGAAATCAGACATCAATTCGATAACGCAAGTTCAGGAAGAACATGGTGCATAAAATTAAAATAGAAACAAGATCCTACCTCGCAGGGCGCAGCCCGAAGCTTCTAGGTCGATCTGCGCTTCGCCTCCATTCCATCCACCTTGATTGTGAGGGATAGAGGAGGAGGAAAACATGAAGGAGAGGGGAGGATCCGTTAGGGGAAAGAAATGAGGGAGAGGGGAGGGTTTTTTTAAATAAAGAAAACAAAATAAATAAAATTTTAATTATTTTGACCCTCAAATTAACCCACGTTCGAAACTCCCGACGGGGTTGGGGTTACGCCTCCCCTAGGGTAAACACCACGTCCTGACTGCAATAGTGGTCTTTTAATTTTAATCTGAGGCCCCGATCAAAAGTTATTAAACTTAGCGCCTGAGGCCGCCAAATTACGAAAACGCCCCTGGGGGTATTTTTCACAGACGGGCCGCGCCCGCAAAACATACACCTATCCTAGGGTAAAAGATGCATTCCGAACTCAACGATGCCCTCAGGTTTCCAATCCGAGCCACCATTTGTGATATACTTGAGTTTAATTATTAAACGAATAAATAAATAAATTAATTTATCCGTTTAACGTTCTGAAAGCGAGCGAGGGGTCCAAAAGTCCCGCGCAAACAAGTTTTATGTTGTTCCAAGGGTAAAATCCCCATTCCAGATCCATCCGTACACTCGGATCTCTGATCCGGAACTCCGTTTAGGAGTTATCCCGTTTATTAAGCGTTTCCAGTGTGAATGCACTGAAAATTTAATTCTGGCCACTCCAGGGCTCGGAATCGCACGCCGTCCGAAGGCGCTGCTCTAGAATATCATCACGAATATTCCAAAGTCTTTAGTATCAAAAAAAGAGTTCTTACATCATTCCATCCTTCAAGATTTTCGTCCCAGAAAAGCAAAACTAGGGAGCAACACAGGGTACTAAGCCCACACCTGGCTTTCCCATACCCAGAAGAACCCACGCACAGCTCTGCGTCACCGCACACAGACCAAAGGATTGATCCGTTCATGCGAGGTCGGCCCTTGTCGACATCGTTAACCCATTCAAGACTTTTGGTTTAGGGAAAGGCGGTAGGGTACCTCGCCATCCGTTTTCACGGTCTCAAACGGCCCGAAGGCTCTCGGGGGTAGCTCACCTCCCCGACCTAACCCTTACATCGCACGCCGCGACTGGAATCACTACCAGCACCAGGAACATGGCCCGGTGAGTCCCTCCATTAGAATATCCATATGGTGGAAGACACAAGGATATCTGGTCACACAAAATTCTACAACCGAGGCTCTCTTACATGCTTGAAAGGAGAAGGAGTCAACACCATCGAATAAAGGAAAATGTGTCATGCCTTTTCCCTTACCAACACAGGGTTACACCCGACGCCCTGCATCACCCTGGTAACACATCAAACAAGGTGTAGGGAGAAAACCATTTCATAGGTAGAGCCTAAAAATTCCACTACAAAAAATTAGAAGAGTCGCAAGGGGTACCTCTCACCATCCCATGCTCTGCAAGATCGTAGATATCCAAAGCTCGCGGCTGTCCGTGGTCCCAACCGCCATCTCCCAGAGCCTGACGTGGACCGCCTAGTGGTGATGCAGAGATCTTATAAAGTCGTCCCCTACTACCAGCTCCTCCTGCTCCTCTTCTAGCACCACCTCTATGTGTACGACTCTGATCACGGCGCTGCCTCTGCCGTGGTGGTGTGCCTGCTGACTGCCCGAAGCTCTCCGCAACTCGGTTCGGGCAGCCTCATGCCAAGTGACCTCGTTCATCACAAGCAGAGCACCGACTATCTCTGGGCTATACAGGTGCCCTCCGGCGCCACTTCGGTGTACGACCACGCCCCCGGAGTCTGGTTGTCAGAAATCCACCTGCGTCGAGGTCCTGCTTGCCGATGCATGCTAGTTGCGGCAGACGTCTCAGCTCCAACGTGTCTGCTGCCACCACCAACTCTAGATCGTGACAGGAATCTCCCGGTCACCAGCGCCTACTCTAGTACCCCGACATATGTGGAAATTCCCAATGGTACTATTACATCACGAATCTCTCAGCGGATACCCTGCTCAAACTTCCGCGCTCGGAGGTTGTCGTCATAGACCATGTTCGGGTAAAAGCGTGAATGGTCTGCAAAACTAGCTGCGTACTCGGACACCATCATCCCTCCCTGCTGAAACAACAGGAGCTCCCGAATCTGAACGGAGCTCAAGTAGGAGGGGCAAAACTCCTCACGAAACAACAACTGAAATTCTTCCCACGGAAGTGACGACTCGTCAAGAAACTGAGTCACCAGACTCCACCAACGCCGACCTGCTCCACGAGAAATGGTGGCTTCCAAAGCCACTCTCTGATCTTTCGGCATCTGTACAAGCCTGAAAAGGCAAACCACTACCTCGAGCCAAACCTATGCTGCCTGAGGGTCTGTCTCACCATTGAACCTCAGTGGTCTCTGCCGCTGGAACTCACGGAGTGCGCTCAACCTGCGCTCAAGCTTAGCCTGCTCTGCTGAAAATGTCTGCTGCTCAACAGGTGGGGGTGCTACTACTGGCCCACCCGAAGAAAGGGGATCACATGATGGGTCCTGGACTGTGGACTCATAGCTCACATGGTCGTCATCAGGAACCAAATCTAGGATCATGTCTGGCTGTTCTCACGGAGACATCCTGAAAATTATCAAGGAGTGTCGCGGTCAAATGAGCATATATGTATATACAAATAGCTACGATGGGGAGCAGACTCAAGAAGGACCGTCAAAGACTCAATCCTATGTGATGCACAAACCAATGTTTTCCCTGCAACAAGTGTCTCAGCATGCCGAGTCGACAAGCGGGATATCAAGGTCCTGGTGAATGGATACATCGGCCGCTGCACCATCACTGGATTCCCTGGCCTGAGAGCCACTCTAGAGACACATTAACACTGTTGCCCTAAATCCCAACCAGTTACTTTTATTTTAGGGACGTCCGAACAGTGTTCCAAGGAACGAACCAACTTTGATACCACTTTGTCACGACCCGACCCTACCCGGGCACGAGCCGCAACTACCCCAAATCCGCCTCCATAGGTCAGGGGCTAGCGACCAGCACCAAAGGCATAATAACTTGGGGAGTCCTTTTCCAAAGAACCTGTACACACACACGCAACACACTTAATGAAACAGTGCAGATTAAAGGGAAAGGCAAGTAAAGAAAAGGGAAACTGCTATCAATAAACCACAGATGTGCATCGACCTCTAAACAGTACAAGGTACAAGATGAAAGTAAACTAAAAATAAAATGGGTAAAACACATGCCAAACCAAAAAAAGTGCCACAAACCGGAAATAGGTAAAGAAAACAAACAGTTGACGGGTCTCCCACCAGGAACCTGGCTACTACCACCGCACGCAGTCCATGCTCCCGAGCTCCTATCCTCCAATGAAGTCATGACCAACCTGTCCGTCGTCTGCAAGGGCAAACCAAGTGAGGGAAAAGCCCAAGCAGGGTGAGTATAAAAATACTCAGTAGGATACCCCCGAAGGCTCTAGGGAGAAACAAAGGAGGTACCAAAGGGTGAGCAGTAGAGCGAACATGGAAAATTAAAGGATCACAATAGAGAGGGTAGTGATGAGTACAGTAAAGAGTCCAGCTCAACCCAACAAGAGGAAAGAAGGTAGACTCGTCCTGGCACAGAGATCTGGAAACATTGAGAAGATGAACTTCCCATCGAGTCTTCGCTACATATATTAGGAGTGTAGACTCATCCAACCACGAGATGCTAGACACGGAAAGCATGTGGCATACCCCGCGTGTCTTCGCCTCTCTTGGAAGGAGAGTAACTAATCCCAAGAAGTGGGTACTATAAAAAGTTATATACATGTCCATATGCTTAGACAAGAAGCCCAAAAAAGATCGTAAGGGGATCTCCATCCCATAGCTCAGCCCAAGAAAGAGTATCCAATAGTCCCAGAAGTAACACCATTGACGCCCATCATCCCACACGTCTGCCCCGAACTACAAGTCAAAGGCTTAAACCACCACACCTCGACACTATCCGCTTTGGGTGGAACTGACTCGCCCGGACGGTTTTAGGTCGCGTCACAAGGACGCGTCTCGGTGGGGGAAAAGCACCTCATACTTGAGAGTTCTAGGGGAACGTTAACTACACCCCATCATTGCCCTGCAGTCAAGAGGTCTCAAAGTCGACATGCGACCCCCTGCCCAGCCCCGTAAGAGGGTCCCTGGAAGTCAAAGGGTTCCCACTACAGGGAGACCCGGAAAGTCGATGGGTGACACACCGCCCAGTCCCGTAACAGGGTAATCCACTAAAGGGAGACCCGGCTAAAGTCAGCGATGGGACCACTGCCCAGCCCAGCTGGAGGTAACCCGACATCCGGGACCGCTGCCCAGCCCAGCTGGAGGTAAGCCCGGCATCGGGGACCACTGCCCAGCCCAGGTGGAGGTAAGCCCGACATCGGGGACCACTGCCCAGCACCGCTGGAGGTAAGCCCAGCACTGTTCCAGCCATCCCTGCTGGATGGTACTGCTCGGTGAACACCGTTGTACTGGCCATCCCTGCTGGATGGTAACCCACTGGAGAGCCATACTCGAAACAACCTCAGCCCTGCGGGAAACAACCTCCTGGGCAGAGGATCGGTGCCCGCATAATGTGTTGGTCACAACGAATCCACAAGAACTCTACCAGGGAACACGGGGTAATGGGACAAACTCCCGAGGCCTCACAAGGCGATCTTGCTACAATCCGCTGAGTCACTATTGAAGAGGACCGAGACATCTCATCCCAGAGAGTGGGGAAAACACCCACGCTGCACAGACACCCATAGCCGCAAACAGTGTTGCAGACCTGTGAAAGGTCACAGTACTGAATCCCCTCATAGCCGAAGAAGCAGAGGCACCAAACCATCTCTTCCAGCCAAACCATCGAGTACAAGACCATGGGGAGACCACTCAACCCTACTCGTCATACAAAAGAGCATCAGGTCAGGGGAAACTCCACCCTGATTGTCAAACAAATGAGCACAGAGGGACCCTCTACGTCACGAGAGGTCAAAGTACCTAAAGGAGAGCTCGACACACACCTGGGGGCCCACACGACGTGTGGCCCCAAGTTAACCCCAACCAAGCGCACGAATGTCTTAGGTACAAAACACACGTACCTCCAAGCGCCCCCGTATACTCCCAGAGTATACCTCACTTTCAGCCCAAGGGCTATCGTGCACATGGAAACCAACGTCAATGCGACGGCGTGACGTAACAACTCCACCTCAAAGGCCCAGGCACGACCAACCACATCTCGTGAACTATTTATATCACTCTCCCAAGAGTGCGCGATCACACGCCAAGGAGTCCGCTACAAACAAGGTAGGGAAAACCACCACTAGAGCACCTTTCATGCTTCCACATTTAATAAGATCGCACAAGAGGATCCACACAGCCAAACGGATCACACCGTCTTAATCCTCGTGGAAAAACACGCGAGATCGACTACTCACTTGACTCAAACAGATATCCGATGGAAAAGTCACTAACACCGATTCACGCCAGAACGACGTCCCGTGATCCTGAGCCTTGGCCCCGAAAATAGTCTTGCGCATCGCACCAATGCGATCCCCTCGGGAAAACACGTCAAAATCACTACTCACTTGAGTGCAACGGATATCCGTAGAGAAATATGCATTCGGGCGCACCGCACATGAGTGGTGCCACGTGGGACCGACATCCCGGTCCCGAAACTCATAGAACAGATCACACCGTTGCGATTCTCTCGAAAAATCACACAAGATGGACTACTCACTTGTCCAAAACGGTAGCCCGGTGATAAAGATAGCAAATCACCGTCGACGCGCAAAACGGCCCTCATGGGGGCCGCACCATCGAGTGGAATTACAGTGGGAAGACTGCGCCAAAGCGATGCCCTTAGAAAAACACCCAACATGGACTGCTCGCACGTCCCGAACAGACGCCTGAGGAAAAAGTCGCTAAAAGCTGCACGCAGCTTAAATGACGGGCCGTGGGGCCCACAACTCAACTCTGGCTTTATTGCCCGTGACCACCCTGGAAAACATCGCCCCGACGCTAGGGTCCCAACTCAACTGACGGCACTCAAAGCATCGTTGGATGCATCCGTGCTGCTCAAAAGAAGATTCCCGGATAAACGCCCGTCCACTTAACGGTCTTGCCGCGCCCCCGAGCCCTTCATTTTGGTAATTAAAATTCCCCAAAACCATCTCAAAAAAAGTTTGTCTCAAATTAAGGGACGCGTCGCCGCTGACGTCACACGAGACCGACGCCCGGTCTATGATTTATTAATTATAAATCATTTCCCATAGTAAAATAAAAATACAAATAAAAATATTATTATTATTATTTTAAACTTATATTTTATTTATTTAATTACCCCCTTTTTTCCTATTTCTTCCGCGGCTCCCCTTTATTTTTATTCTTGTTTTTCAATCCCGCGAGTCCCTTCTTCTTATCCCTTTTTTGTAAATCTATTCTCTCTTTTTTTTCTTTTGGTCGTCTTCTTCCCCAGGTCTACGCAGGACCCGGACCGCACTGGTCCTCCCTCAATCGTCCCTCCTAGACGGGAGTCGTTGTCAACTCCCGCTGACCCAGCTTCGCCGGACAACCCCTCCGCCCACCGGCCTGCCTCACCCTGCCACACCGACGCCAGCGACGGCCGTCGTCCGCACCTCCTGCTCACAGCCGCCGTCTCCCTCAGCCCGCCGACTCGCCTGGTCGACTAGGCCGCTCGACCGAAGCCCCTGCACTCGCCTCAGCCGCTTTCTGCAGCCAGCGCCCACCTCTGCTAAAAATCTGATCCCCGGCCACTCTGCTCGGCCTCATGCCACCGCAGCCACAGAAACTCCGGTTTTTGGCCGGAAAACACTCCACAACCCGCTCATCTTCCGCAGAAAATTGAGATCAACTCGGAACCTGAAATTTAAATCTGAACAAGGCGTCCGAAAGCTTATAAAAACTAATACGCATTTATGGGATTTTCACGTAAATCAAACATCAATTTGATAATGCATGTTTAGGACGAACATGGTGCGGAAAATTAAAATAGAAACAAGATCCTAACTCGCAGGGCGCAGCCCGAAGCTTTTCGGTCGATCCGTGCTTCGCCATCATTCCTTCTACCTTTATTGGGAGCGATGGAGGAGGAGAAAAACTTGAAGGAGAGGGGAGGTTCCGTCAGGGGAAAGAAACGAGGGAGAGTGGAGGGTTTGTTTAAATAAAGAAAACAAAATAATTAAAATATTAATTATTTCGACCCTCAAATTAACCCACGTTCAAAACTCCCGACAGGGTCGGGGTTACGCCTCTCATAGGGTAAACACCACCTCCTGAGCACAACAGTGGTCTCAGAATTTTAATCCGAGGCCCCGATCAAAAGTTATTTAACTTAGCGCCTGGGGCCACCAAATTACGAAAACGCCCCTGGGGGCACTTTTCACAGACGTGCCGTGCCCGCAAAACTTACACCCCTCCTAGGGTAAACGCACATTCCAAACTCAACGGTGTCCTCAGTTTTCCAATCCGAGCCACAGTTTGAGAGATACTCGAGTTTAACCATTAAACGAATAAATAAATTAATTAATTTACCCTTTTAACGTTCCGAAAGAGAGGGAGGGGACCAAACGTCCCGCGCCAACAATTTTTATGTCGTTCCTAGGGTAAACTCCCAATTCCGGATCCATCAGTACACTCGGATCTCTGATCCGGAACTCCGTTTAGAGTTATCCCATTTATTTAGCGTTTCATGTGTGAACGCACTGAAAATTTAATTATGACCACTCCGGGGCTCGGAATCGCACGCCGTCTGAAGGTGCTGCTCTAGAATATCATCAAGAATATTCCAAAGTTTTTCATAGAAAAAACAAAGTACTTACATATAGACACTTGAATCTCTCCCATTAGGGCCATTTGTTTTCTAGATACCAGCTTAACATAAGGTACAAGTCAGAACATAATGTATACTAGTATATTATTCCCAAAAAATACACCTAAATAACTCTATCTTGTGAATTTTCTTACCTAAAGAATAATAAAAACAAGGTTAGTAGTATGTAAACACCCTACACTAGTTTGTTAGGAAAAGGACCTAAAACATAGATATCAGGTGATATCATGACATAGATCCAAATGGTTATGAGAAATCAAAGAAGTAATATTAATTTCACAATTAATATTAAATTATCCAAAATAAATTCCAACTGACCTCCTATACACTCTCATTAAAAAAACATTCACAGAATTAGTGGTTTAAATAAAATTTAAATTCACAACCTAAATGTGTAAAAATACTATACAATACTTATTATAAATATTATCACAATAATATAGACACATATTCCGAAATAAAATTCATAAAATGTTATAATTGAGATTTTAAAAAATAGGAATCATGTCCACATCCCAAATAACCTATATATTCCAAAAAAGAGTTTATAGACTAGAAACCTGGGTTTTTTCCCCAAAGAGTACATTGAAAACCAAAATGTATATTTAATTAAAATCTAACCCCTTAAATATGGGTCATACATTTAATATATTAGAATACATCCAATGGAACTTTTCTGAACATAAAATTCATTAATAAGGACCTCTCATGTTTTTTCAAAATCATTGGAATGAAAGAACCATTTATTAATTTTAAGTAAGCAAACTAAATTTAGTAACCTATGAAATGTTAAGTACCAAATACATTTTAATCAATTTATAAATCACCATGATTGTTCAAATAGAGTCATTGAATCATTTAGTCTAATTTTTTAACTATTTTAATCACTTCATTGATTGATAGAGAAAATAATTTTATATAAAAACCTATATTGTCGAAGAGGAAGAACAAAACAACAATTAAGGAATAAAAGAAAGAAAAAAACTAACTAATAAAAACCCTAAATAATCAAAACCTAATTATTTAACCAAATAAAACAATAAATTAATAAACAAAATTATATATGATAATTAGGATAAAAAATAAAATGGGGTTTTGGAAGGGATTAGATGATAAAATTATTCAATTCATAACCTTACAGAACAATTATAAATAAAATTATAAAGATCCATGTGACATGAAATATAAAGGATGGATCTCCCATGAAATATACAATAGATTGAAATAATGAGAGGGGGTTGAAAAAAATTCAAACCACATAAAATACAGGAGATATGGAACTGAAAAAGAAAATCAATTTAATGTATTCAAATTCATATCACTAAAACACCCCCTAGTGCTGGTGCAACAAACCTCCCCTAATGAGTCATAAAATCATGGAATCACTACAAATGTTGATTTACAATATTACCATCCTTTATTTAAACATGACCTCTTCATATTTCATCTTTTAAAGAGTTAAATCATCCATCATGGTTTGATATTCCCTCCCCAATTTAAATAAGGATTGTAGCCACTCTTCAATGGTTGTATAATGACATGACCAATATTGGTCATGCTGTGAAATACTACAATAAAAAAATGTCACCCATAAATCTATCATAGTGGACCCCACATTGAAAAAAATAATATACTACAAACAGCACTGAAGATAAAAGAATGCCTAAAAATTTCATATTACCAAAACTCTGAAAATTGTAAATATAACCAAAAAATTTTCTATAGTAAATACTATGTTGACATGGGGATGATTCATTAGGGTTCTTTACAATAATTAATAATAAAAATTGAATTATTTTATTTTATTCCATCACATTGTCCCCTTTACCATTTTAATCTTATGATATCTCCACTAGGTAGAAACCGATGATTTCATTTTCATGGAACCATTCATTCTTGATATCTGTAACACCTTGTTGCAATATTTATATTGAGAAATAAATGTTTCATTTCATCCATTTAACTACTAAAAAATAATTAAAAATTTAAACTTTATATTGATTTATATTTCAATCTATACCTCATGAATTCTATAATTTTTTTTAATTGATCATTATTTGGTCGCATTAATATAATGTCTTCATCATATATAATAATTAATATAATTATTCATTCTCACATTGGATATAGATATTGTGGATAACAACCTCACATTGGAATCCAAAATATTAAATGTGATTATAAAGCATAGAAAAATATTCTCTTTTCAATTTCATTAGCACATTAAGTGGATTCCTCATCCAGAAAACCTTTTTCATCTTTATCAATAAATTAACCATTAATCATTTCATGTGTACATACAACTCAAAGAATCCATTTTTTAATATAGATATAACACTAATTTTCATGGACCTGAATATCATATACGCCATTATTGACATTAATAATCAAAACCACCACCATGATAATTAGGGGTAAAATTTATCATCCAAATCAAATAATTTTATCTATGTGTATACTTTTAAATATTTTTTTTCTTTTATTGAGTTATCATTCATTCATAATTTAGTTTATAATAAAATATCTATTTCTTTTGAGGAAATTCATATATTCTTAGCTCAAATAAATAATTCATTTTGCATTCATTTCATTTTTGTCATGTTAGTAATAGATTACTTTTTCTAAAGACTCATATATAGTGTCTTGTTATATAAATTTTTGATCTATATTTGAATGGAGTTAATTATATTTTACACATTTCATTATCCATGGTATGAATTTATATTTTCAATAACCCATGATGTTTTATTAAATTACTCATACCTTCTTTTCATTTTTCATATGAGCATGAATAATTATTCATGAACCTCATTATTTGTTTCTTCCTCAATACAATCCTTATAATATTATTTTCCCAAATTGATTCTAAATTTTTCATCACATTATAATAATATGTACACATATAATTCTTGAAAATTATACACATATTATAACATGGTGATGTATTGACTTTCAATTATATTAATTGAATCATTTATATTTGTTCAATTTTATTTATTATAAAATAAGTTTTACTTCATTTATAAAGGATTCCATCATCTATTGGTTCAACTATTTATTTATTATAAATCTATTACTTTTGAAGATCCGATTTTTTTTTAATTTTGGATTCATCAAATACAAGTTCTAGTTTGAGACATTACTATACTAGATATAATAACACATTATTTATGATATATATACATACAAAAATTTATTTAATTTATAAATTATCTTAATTTTTATTCCCATTTAGTGGAATATGATATTTTTTTATTAATGATACATTTTCCCTTCTCAACTAATCATTTTTTTAAGAGTCCCAAAAACTAATACATTTTTCTTTAACTACATTTAATGACCCGTAAAATTCAAGGGAAATTTTTTCCTAATTTTCTTTGGGTTTTTACAGGAACGCAGTTTCAGATGGCACTTGATTCCGAGGCCTGGTTTGCCCAGAATTTCTATCCGAAGTTTAGCTCAGGTACGTTTAGTGACCGAACGAGTGGGAATTCCTATCTTTCGAACCGTTGCTCAGAATCGAATTCTGAGGGCACCGATGGAACCGCAGTGCCGGTAATTTCTTGGGAACACCTTTTCTAGAGTTGCGTTTTCTCGTTATGAGTTGTTTAATTTTGTGGATTAAGTGTTACTGAAATTAAATTTTCGTTAATAATTTTATTTCACTTCTCCATGAGTTAGAACCTATGTGTAGGAGTTAGGGTGGGAAACACTGTTTGTTAGGTTCTCTTGAGTTGATTAAAGGTGATGTGGGGCCCACACGAGCCCCCACCTTTTCAATTCCCTTAACTCCCTAACTCCTCTTAACCCCCCACTTAAGTTGTGTAACCCTTTTGACTTTACCTCTCCTCTCATTAAGTATGCCAACACCCAATTCAATTAATTAATTTAAGTTTTGAATTTTTGAATTGTGGCTTGAGTTAATAAAAAAAGGGTGAGCATTATTTTATTTTGGTAGGATGTTGTGTGTGGAAAATTGAGGAGAGAGCTCTTCATCTTCATCACGAAGAACACCAAGACTTCGACGAAGAACACCAAGACTTCAACGAAGAACACCTTCACCGTAAGAAGAGAGTGGCGTGCCATCTCTTATCCTCTTCGCAGCCGGTGTGTTTCCAAAGATCGACGACGCACCCTCTTTCGATCTTCTTCCTGTGTCAACGAAAAGTATACACCACTTCCTCCTCGGGCGTTCTCTGTGAAATTACGAAGCTTCACCCCGTGACGTCTTTTTCCGCGGCGAACCACCGTTCTAGCTATGCTCAAGGTAGGGGTTATTTAATTATTTTGTTAGTGAATTCTACTTTGTCGTCCTTCATGAATTTACGACCAGTTGCTATCAATTAATGAGAGGGGTCCGGACTACACATACAAGGCCGACCCTCCTCCAATTTGAATGTTGTTTCTAATTTTCTTGGGACGGAATGGCATGGTGCTGTCGCGCCACGTGGGATCGTATGAAAAGTAATGTGCGGCACTGTCGTGCTGCACCATGAAGTTGAACAAGCACGCCACGCCGTTGCGCCGCGTCAAAGAAAACCGAAGACACCACGACCGGAGAAGGGGCGCGGTGGAGGGGCGCAGTGTCGTCGCACCGTGCCGGATGAACCGGGCCGTGGCGGTTCTACGCCGCGACAGAGTAGGGTAACCGACGGCTGGTTCTGGGCCGCCGGTGTCGGGGAACGAGGAAGGGCCGGCCGTCACCGGTCCTTGTTGGCAGAACCGGCCGGCCTGTGCGGGCCGGCCGAACTAAGGGAAAACTGGGGGAATTAATTCCCCCGGCCGGCCAAGAAAGCGGCCCCATTAATGGGGCCACATTTACAGGAACGGAACAGCCGCTTGGCCGAGCCAGTTGGTGCCAGCACGCCGGGCCGGGCCACACCGAGCCGGGCCGGGCCATGCCGGGCTGGGCTGGGCCAACCTAGACCCTGGGCGGGTCGACCCGGTTGGGGCCGACAAGGGGGTCTCGGGCCGAGCCCGAAACTCAACACTTAATGGAAAATCATGATTATCATAAATTTTTTGTACGTCTATGATATCAACTTTTTATCATTGAGTTAGTTAATTGGATTATTCACTATACTAGTCAATGTGTTGATAATAAACAGTTGATATTCAATTTTTATTTTCTATTCACTGTATTTTCGGAATTTTTTTCTCATTTTTTGGAATTTAAAATTTTAATTGAATTCATTAAAATGGGTTTATATAATTAATTTTATTGTATGTATAATTTATAGTCCAATACTAAGCATTATATTTATATTTATAGAACTCGAAACATATATTTATGAATTGAAAAAAACAAGACATCGCTATAAATATTATTCTTAAAATAATATTATTTTATCCAATGTTTACTTTTATTTCCCTTTTATGGATTTCCAATAGTACAGGAATGAAGAACCATCTTGATGTATTTTTAGACAAATATCATTTATAATTAATTTTTTCAAAGAAAAAATTAAATTTTTAATGTAATTTTATCTTTTTAGTAAATTTTTACTATAATCTCATTTTGACTATCACATTCATAATTGGATTCTTCATCGAAAGTGAAGGTTATTATGTTCAGTAGAAGATGATATTTGATTCCAAATAATGTCATTTCATCAACTCCTTTACATTTGTCCTCTAAAATTGCTAAATTAAGAACCCTATATACCAAGAGACATGAATATTATTTATTATTTTAAATTTATTTATTTATATGATGAATTAACATAGATATTAATTTAATGTTCATTGAATATTCAATTGAACTCTTATTAACGTGTAGCCATTATACAATGAATAATTATTTTTAGAACCCCTCAAGTTATAACCCACTCTTTCATTGTGTACCACTAAATTTTACTATAGAAATCATTTGGTGATTGTGTGGAATACAATAAACTTTTCATGGATTATTTTTATTTCCATAATAACTCCTTTATGGTGTACATATTGTTTGATGTAACTTAACATTAAAGGGTGTAAGAGGTTGATATACCACTATAGTGAATTACATTCTAAGAGAAGTACAACTGAGGTGTTGATAGGATTTTATCAACAATCCCTTTATCCAAATAATTATTGTTGAAAAACTTATGAACACACGTGGGAATATGATCTCATGTTGGGATTTCATTACGAATAGAAAGATTTTCTAGTATATAACCACATAGATGAATCCTACATACCCTGATTTAGGAATTCGTAATCAAAAAAGATATATTTATATTCCTAAGATTAATGTCATTTTACATGTATGATCCACATAATACAATTTCATGTATTAAGGATTCAAATGACATGAAATGATAATCAATGAGGAATTTTTTATAGCTTACTAATAGAGGAATATTACAATTTCTGTTTCATTTGATGGTGGGGAAGGATGATGTGGGGTTTACATGTACGAACAACTTGTGATGGGAAATACACTTAATGGTTGAGGAAATGATTTTATCACATGCATCCAATGCATGGGGAATCATATGATCCCTGTATAGGGTAACCTTATAGTTTAATATCATTTGTTCAGACTATTTTGTCTTACAGTTTATGTTTTTATAAATAGGTTATTGGGATATATAGTTTTATGTCATATATATTTGATATGGGATGGGAATAAATATAGGGTTAGATTCTCTAATTCGGTAATAAGGATCCAACACTAGATCTCTATTCCAAGAATGGTGGATTGATTCCCTTCAGGGTGCCATATTAGGGGCGTATAGATCTAATACAAATAATTCGTTGGTTGGTGGATGGAATAAACAAAACCATACTTAATTGGAAAATAGGGCTCTATATGTTAGTTATTTTAATCATATGATACAAATGGGATAAAAATGTTTAATCCATTATTGATGAAATGTGTTTGGAAATGAGGTTTGATGAAAATGGTTGAACATGTGATTGAGGTATATAATAATGCTTTTGGAGTGGGTGGAGGGTACTGGGGAACCCTACATATGAAGAACTATTTTTTTGAGGATGTAGAAAGGTCTTAGGGATCTATATGTTATTATTTGAAACTCCATATTTGTGAACACAAATACTATTGTGTGAACCATTGACTATAGAACATGAATATTGCATGTATAATGGACGTATAAGCATATGAAACTTATGATGTCTCACATAGCATTGGTTTGTGCTAGATAATAATATCCTATTTGAACCTAAATATTCTTAATAGAACACACATGAGGTGCACTCAAACACTAGATGAGTCACTTTGGGGTAGGTAAGAGGCCAGTCCCACAAGTTCTATACCATAGGGAATCCACGTATCTCAATAGTATCCCAAGGTCATGGAAGAGGGGTTCTCACATGTGAAAATTAACACATCATCATCTAAGGATCCATCCCCAAAGAGGATTATATTTTTACAAAAAATCATTTGTTCTTGTGTATAAATATCATCATTGCGTGTTATGTTGTTGATCTCTATATGTTCAGATTATATATATATAGGGTTGTATAGTTTTTCAATTCCATCATTCATTTCTCATTAATATTTCTCCCTTGAAAAAATATAAGGTAGTGAACATGGTCTTAATATTGGGAGATTAATCCTATTTTGAATCGAGGCCCTATTAGGTATCCCATATAACATTGTCTCTTTTAAATATCCATTCAAACACAATTCATTTACATTTAGAAAAATATATATTCATAAATATAATAAGTTGTTCTACTTCTCTCCTAATGATAATAAATGAATCATTTGGATGGGGTGTATCTTTATTTTAGAGAGAAACTCTTAATCTACGATTGTGATTTGTTTTTAAAACCAAAAAATTCTCACCTTGTAAATAGATCAAATTGAGAACTAGAAGGTTAGCCTCTGATTAAAACACTAAATTTGATTTATTATCCACTCTATGTCACTATTATGATATCGAGTCCTGGACCAAGTTTCACAAAAAAACACATAGGGATCTATAACCATAAATAGGTTGAGAATATCTCTTTTATGATAAAATAACATTCAATCCCAATAATCTGTCTCTTTTGTGTGGAACGTATAAACATTTTCTAAACTCCCACACATTGTCAAGACATTTGTACAACTAAACCGTAGAAATAATTTTTTCATTTTTAATGAGTAGTGTTCAAACATTAGACGTTAGTTGTGAAAAAATTTGTTTAGTCATGCTAAAAATATACCGGTTAATGAATCACCAATTTTGAATCCTTGAATGCTAAAAAAATATATGGAAAAGCTTACCAAGTTCATATTATCACTACTACTACTATTATAAAGGATGAAATGGCTGGAATTAATGAAATTCCATGGGACATGATAGTTATTTTTATTAAATAAGATATGTTTTGAAATCTTTTTTATATAAAATGGACTACTAGATGAGATATATGATTACATTATAAAAGATAATACTATATGATGGCATAGACATCCCAACCATGGATGTGAACATGCTATTATTCTAGTTTTTTTGTCTTAATGAGATGAAGCATTTGAGTTTTATCACTATAGGTTTTACAATCATGGAATGAAAAGACAATGTTATTTACACCAATATAAGAAGAGTGAGAAAATTATCTGGGGAATAATAATAATAATATTTTTTTATTCCCACATTGTTATCATCTCTAAAAGAAGTATTTGGAAAAATAACATGTTATGGTATTAGGACTGTAACCTGAAAGATGAGGGGATATTAATTGATGAGTGGGAATGGTCATGTTTGGTAAACATTACATGTCTAGATAATTGAGATGAAATGAATAAAGAAATTATGTATGAAGCAATGATGATGTCCATATTCCACATCCATCTCTTGTAATAAAAATATCTGGATCTTATCATCAGTTGGTTTCTAGAATAAAACACATTACAAATTAAGCATGGTGATGTGGGAATCATCTTATAAGACATCCATCATAATGATGGCCTCAACAATAAAATTACAATCTAACATATTCCTACCAACACCTAATGCATTTTGAAAAATGATATAATTACAATTAAACTAGTGATCTTTATAGAAGGATTGTACTAGATGTTAAATAATAATCCCACCATTCACAAAGACTTTATATTCAAGAAATGGATGTGTTAGGTTCTCTTGAGTGGATTAAAGGTGAGGTGGGGCCCACACGAGCCCCCACCTTTTCAATTCCCTTAACTCCCTATCTCTTCATAACCCCCCACTTATGTTGTGTAACCCTTTTGAATTTACCTCTCCCCTCATTAAGTATGCCAACACCCAATTCAATTAATTAATTTATGTTTTGATTTTTTGAATTGTGGCTTCAGTTAATAAAATAAGGGTGTGCCTTATTTTATTTTGGTTGGATGTTGTGTGTGGACAATTGAGGAGAGAGCTCTTCATCTTCATCACGAATAACTCCAAGACTTCGACAAAAATCACCATGATTTCAACGAAGAAAGCCGTCACCGTAAGAAGAGAGCGACATGTCGTCTCTTCTCCTCTTCGTAGCCAGTGTGTTTCCGAAGATCGACGATGCACCCTCTTTCGATATTCTTCACATGTCAACGAAATGGAGAGACCATTTCCTCCTCAGGCGTTCTCCATCAGCTTACGAAGCTTCACCTCGTGACGTCTTTTTCCACGGAGAACCCTCGTTCTATCTATGCTCAAGGTAGGGGTTATTTAATTATTTCGTTCATGAATTCTACTTTGTCGTCCTTCGTGAATTTACGACCAGTTGATATCAATTAACAAGAGGGGGCCGGACCACACAAACACGACCGACCCTCCTCCAATTTGAATGTTGTTTTTAATTTGGTTGGGATGGAATGGCGTGGTGCTATCGCACCACGCTGGATCATATGGTAAGTAATGCGTGACGCCATCGCGCCGCGCTGTGAAGTTGAACAAGGACGCGACGCCGTCGCGCTGTGTCGAAGAATACTGAAGAAACCACGGCCGGAGTAGGGCCGCGGCAGAGGGGGCGGTGCCGTCGCACTGCACTAGATGAACCAGGTAGCGGCGGCTCTGGGCCGCGGTGGAGTAGGGTTACCGGAAGCCGGTTCCGGGCTGCCGATGTCGGCGAAGGAGGAAGGGCCGGTCGTCGCCGGTCCATGTTGGAAGAACCTGCAGGTCGGTGCGGGCCGGTAGGACAAAAGGAAAATCGGGGGAATTAATTCCCCCGGCCGGCCAAGCAAGCGACCCCTTTAATGGGGCTGCAGTTACAGGAAAACCGGGGGGGGGGGCAGCGCCCCCCCGCCCCTCCCCGCGATCTGGAACGACATGACCGCTTGGCCGAGCCAACAGGCGCCAGCGCGCCGGGCTGGGCCGTGCCGGGCCCTGGGCGGGTCGACCCGGTTCGGGCCGACCAGGGGGTCTCGGGCCGGGCCCGAAACTCAACACTTAATGGAAAATCATGATTATCATAACTTTTTTGTATGTATATGAAATAACCTTTTTATCATTGAGTTATTTTATTGGATTATTCACTATACTATTCAATTTGTTGATAATCAACAGTTGATATTCAATTTTTATATTCTATTCACTGTCTTTTCTGAATTCTTTTTCATTTTTTGGAATTTTAAATTGTAATTGAATTATTTAAAATGGTTTTATCTAATTAATTTTATTATATGTATAATTTATAGTCCAATAATACACCAATATATTTATATTTATAGAACTCGAAACATATATTTATGAATTGAAAAAAACAAGACATCGCTATAACTATTCTTCTTAAAATAATATTTTTTTATCCAATGTTTAATTTTATTTTCATTTTATGGATTTCCAATAGTATAGGAATGAAGAACCATATTGAGGTATTTTTAGACAAATATCACTTATAATTACTTTTTTCAAAGAAAAAAATAATTTTTAATGTAATTTTATCTTTTTAGTAAATTTTTACTATAATCTAATTTTGACTATCACATTCATAACTGGATTCTTCATCGAAAGTGAAGGTTATTATGTTCAGTAGAAGATGATAGTTGATTCCAAATAATGTCATTTCATCAACTCCTTTACATTTGTCCTCTAAAATTGATAAATTAGGAACCCTATATACCAAGAGACATGAATATTAATTATTAATTTTAATTAATTTATTTATATGATGAATTAACATAGATATTAATTTAATGTTCATTGAATATTCATTTGAACTCTTATTAACATATAGCCATTATACAATGAATAATCATTTGTAGAACCCCTAAAGTTATAACCCACTCTTTCATTGTGTACCACTAAATTTATTATAGAAATCATTTGGTGATTGTGTGGAATACAATAAAATTTTCATGGATTATTTTTATTTCCATAATAACTCCTTTATGGTGTACATATTGTTTGATGTATCTTAGCATTAAAGGGTGTAAGAGGTTTATATACCACTGTTATAAATTACATTCCAAGAGAAGTACCACTGAGGTGTTGATAGGATTTTATCAACAATCCCTTTATCCAAATAATTATTGTTGAACAACTTATGATCTCACGTGGGAATATGATCTCATGTTGGGATTTCATTACGAATAGAAATATTTTCTAGTATAAAACCACATAGATGAATCCTACATACCCTGATTTAGGAAGTCGTGATCAAAAAAGATATATTTATATTCCTAAGATTAAGGTCATTTTACAGGTTTGATCCACATAATACAATTTCATGTATTAAGGATTCAAATGACATGAAATGATAATCAATGAGGAATTGTGCATAGCTTACTAATAGAGGAATATTACAATTTCTGTTGCATTTGATGGTGGGGAAGGATGATGTGGGTTTTACATGTATGAACAACTTGTGATGGGAACTACATCTAGTGATTGAGGAAATGATTTCAACACATGCATCCAATGAATGGGGAATCATATGATCCCTACATAGGGTAACCTTATAGTTTAATATCATTTGTTCAGACTATTTTGTCTTACACATTAATTTTTTATAAATAGGTCATTGGGATATATAGTTTTATGTCATATATATTTGATATGGGATGGGAATAAATATAGGGTTAACTTCTCTAATTCGGTAATAAGGATCCAACACTAGGTATCTATTCCAAGAATGGTGGATTGATTCCCTTCAGGGTTCCATATTAGGGGCATATAAATCTAATAAAAATAATCCTTTGGTTGGTGGATGGAATAAACAAAACCATACTTAATTGGAAAATAGGGCGCTATATGTAAGTTATTTTAATCATATGATACAAATGGGATAAAAATGATTAATCCATTATTGATGAAGTGTGTTTGGACATGAGGTTTGATGATAATGGTTGAACATGTGATTGAGGTATAGAAGAATTCTTTTGGAGTGGGTGGAGGGTACTAGGAAACCCTAAATATGAAGAACTATTTTTTTGAGGATGTGGAAAGGTCTTAGGGATCTATATGTTATTATTTGAAACTCCATATTTGTGAACACAAATACTATTGTGTGAACCATTGACTATATAACATGAATATTGCATGTATAATGGACGTATAAGAAAATGAAACTTATGATGTCTCACATTTCATTGTTTTGTGCTAAATAATAATATCCTATTTGAACCTAAATATTCTTAATAGAACACACAGGAGGAACACTCAAACACTAGATGAGTCACTTTGGGGTAGGTGGGAGGCCAGTCCCACAAGTTCTATACCATAGAGAATCCACGTATCTCAATAGTATCCTGAGTTTATGAAAGAGGGGTTCTCACATGTGAAAATTAACACATCATTATCTAAGGATCCATCCCCAAAGAGGATTATATTTGTACAAAAAATCATTTGTTCTTGTGTATAAATATCCTCATTGCGTGTGATGTTGTTGATCTCTATTTTTTCAGATTATATATATATATAGGGTTGTATAGGTTTGAACTTCCATCATTAATTTCACATTAATCCTTCTCCCTTCAAAAAATATAGGGTTGTGAACATGGTCTCAATATTGGGAGATTAATCCTATTTTGAATCGAGGCCCTATTAGGTATCCCATATAACATTGTCTCTTTTAAATATCCATTCATACACAATTCATTTACATTTAGAAAAATATATATTCATAAAAATAATAAGTTGTTCTACTTCTCTCCTAATGAAAATAAATGAATCATTTAGATGGGGTGTATCTTTATTTTAGAGAGAAACTCTTAATCTACGATTGTGATTTGTTTTTAAAACCAAAAAATTTTCACCTTGTAAATAGATCGAATTGAGAACTAGAAGGTTATCCTCTGATGAAAACAATAAATTTGATTTATTGTCCACTCTATGTCACTATTATGATATCGAGTCCTGGACCTAGTTTCACAAACAAAACACATGGGGATATATAACCATAAATAGGTTGAGAATATCTCTTTTATGATAAAATAACATTCAATCCCAATAATCTGTCTCTTTTGTGTGGAACGTATAAACATTTTCTAAACTCCCACACATTTTCAATACATTTGTAAAACTAAATCGTAGAAATAATTTTTTCATTGTTAATGTGTAATTTTCAAAAATTAGAAGTTAGTTGTGAAAAAATTTGTTTAATCACTTTAAAAATATACCGGTTAATGAATCACCAATTTTGAATCCGTGAATGCTAAAAAAATATATGGAAAACATTAACAAGTTCATATTATCACCACTACTACTGTTATAAATGATGAAATGGCTGGAATTATTGAAATTCCATGGGACATGATAGTTTTTTTATTAATGAAGATATGTTTTGAAATCTTTTTTATACAAAAAGGACTACTAGATGAGATATATGATTACATTTTAAAAGATAATACTATATGATGGCATAGACATCCAAACCATGGATGCGAACATGCTATTATTCTAGTTTTTTTTGGTCTTAACGAGATAAAGCATTTGAGTTTTATCACTATAGGTTTTACAATCATGGAATGAAAAGATAATGTTATTTACACCAATATAAGAAGAGTGAGAAAATTATCTGGGGAATAATAATAATAATAATTTTTATTCCCACATTGTTATCATATCTAAAAAAATTATTTGGAAAAATAACATGTTATGGTATTAGGACTGTAACCTGAAAGATGAGGGGATATTAATTTAAGAGTGGGAATAGTCATGTTTGGTAAACATTACATGTCTAGATAATTGAGATGAAATGAATAAAGAAATTCTGTATGAAGCAGTGTTGATGTCCATATTCCACATCCATCTCTTGTAATAAAAATATCTGGATCTTATCATCAGTTGGTCTCTAGAAGAAATCACATTACAAATTAAGCATGGTGATGTGGGAATCATCGTATAAGACATCTATCATAATGATGGCCTCAAAAAAAAATTAAAATCTAACATATTCCAACCAACACCTAATGCATTTTGAAAAAAGATATAATTACAATGAAACTAGTGATACTTATAGAAGGATTGTACTAGATGTTAAATAATAATACCACCATTCACAAAGACTTTATATTCAAGAAATGGATGTTTTTATTCTTGACTACACTAAACATTAATGTTTTAGGGAGACCAAATCACTCTATGACATGGATACCTTTTCATGTTGTTGTGGGGAGGGTGATCCAGCCACATCATGTGTGAATGTGATGTTTTTTGTGTGGTTTTAAGAGATAATATCTACCATGATTCCATAAAAAATATTCTAGATCTAGATATTTATGCATATATATCTAGTGGTGATTAGCTATAAGGATTTGATTCTGAATGA
Source organism: Viscum album (assembly GCA_963277665.1). Taxonomy (NCBI): domain Eukaryota; kingdom Viridiplantae; phylum Streptophyta; class Magnoliopsida; order Santalales; family Viscaceae; genus Viscum; species Viscum album. The sequence continues at coordinate 286,960,959 of OY728166.1, read as the reverse complement.
AAAAGATATTAGGAGTGAGCGGATGTGGCTCCAATGTAAGTTTACATGATTGAGATCCTATTTGTGATGGTAATTTCATGAAACTATAAATTTAATCTATTATATATATTTTTGTATCTAAACAAAAATATTAAATTTTTAAAAAACTGAAATATGTGTTTTATGGGACCTTTAAAGAGAATGAAGGGACCACCTTGAAAAATAATGTAAAGTCCAGCTTGGGGTTTGCTTCTAAGACCCTAAAAAATAATAATTTTTGGAGGATGATAGATGTGATTATACTAACACTCTATACCTCCTAGTCATCTATGTGAAAATATTCTATAGTATTATGAAGTTAGATCCTATATTCTATCAAAGGAAATCAGTTGGTATTGATCATTATTGAGATCCACATACCGCATGTTATGAATAAATCTCAATTATCCTAGTGTTATTCATACCATCCTTGGTATTTATGATTCTAATACACTAATATAATCACAAATTTAATGAATCATATAGTATGGAAAAATTGGGAGGCTCAATTTTTGTTATGAAGGTGTCAAATGGTGTTGAAGCCCCCTCAGTGGTGGAATTCCCCTTCGAGGCCCTAAGAATGGAAGTTTTCCAAACTATCTCGTCATATATGTTATTTTTATCTGAAACAAGTCTTCTTTTCTTGGTCATTAGTATAGGTCAAAATATTTATAATTTTTTAATTTGAATATATGAATTGAGTGTGTCCATATTATATAGATTCCAAGTGGGAATTAGACGTTCCTCGACCAAAAGTCAACCTAACTCTTAGATTTTGGAATGTTCATGGTAATATGTCCACAATTCCATTAGGGAAATAGGTTTCAAATCTGGATATGTTGTGTAGGGAGGAAAAACATGTATGGTAAGGATTTTTTTATAGTTAGATGATATGAAAAATATGGTTTCCCTCCTGACCTAGAAGTTAGTCCATCTATATTGATCTTAGTTGAAAACACTATTAATTATATCATGAATACTTTTCAACAGTACGATCCTATTAAACCCAAGGATATGTGAAAATTAGGGTCTCATGTATCTAAAGAGAGATGTTCCATCAAACATAGGACTGATAGAGGAATTCATAATTTTACCATCATCACAAAAAAGGTAAATCTAGTGAGAAAAATAAGATCCCTCTTTGAGAGGTTGATGGACCTAAAGACCAGGTAGTGGATTATAAATATCTATAAATGTAATAAAATGATTATTGTTCCATGTGGGTACACATAAAGAATAAATAACTCAACAAATCATTGATCAACAAGTAGTATAATGGTACCATGAAGCTCCATGACCCTTAATAGGATTCTTTATAGTTAGAGGTCCGAGAAAAAAACCATGAGGCCACTACTCGTAATAAAAATGAGACCATAAATCCAATAATAGAACATGTTGTGATGAATGAAAATAGGCCATCAGGGGAAGAATATTTGGATGTTTAATTCTAGGTTGAGCATGTTCGGGTGTGGATTCATAATGATTATGTTCTCACCATTGATTAGTTGGAATCAATATAGAATAAAAAGAGTTCAAAGGAACTGAAGACCACTCAGAAAAGGCTGGCATTAAAATAGCAATAAATCTATCTTGTTGAGCATTATTAATATTTATAATTTTTCTGGAATAATGGAGTTGGTCTATTATGTGGATAAACCTATTAGTACTTGATATTTTTTAAAAAAAATTTAACATTATGATGTGTTTTTTACGATTTTTTATGGTTATAATATCCTCTTGGTCATATTAATTAGACAACCAAAAAAATATGCATCATGTTAGCCATAATTATTACTGGAAGAAGGGAAATAATGAAAATTATAAATTTTATGAGAGTTCTAGATCAGATCCAAATAATCTAGAAATAAAATTTTTGTTTTCCACTATGAGTATCTTAGCTCGGAATATGTTTTTAAAGAATTATAATCCACATTGTATAATGTTTTTCAACATGAATAAGTGCAGAAATAGGGAAACATTGGGGGAGTTTAATTCATGCGTATAAAAGGTGGGTGATGAGGAGTGTGACTATGGATTTCCAGGATCTATAACACAAAAGGATTTTGTTGGGATGTATATTATGAAAACTGAACATGTTTGAAACATAAATTACACTATCCTTCATTAAATTATGGGGAAAATAAAATTTCGTGCGATCGTTGACCATGATAAAAGAATCAGACATTTGAAAAAGTCATCATATGTCTCTTAGAGTGTATACCCATGATGTTAGGTGGGCTAGTTTGTCAAGAAACTATTACCATTAAGGGGCCCATTAAGCGGTTAAATTTGATATTTATCTAAATCATAAAAGAAAAAAATTATGAAAAGAGAGGTAATATAGAAGTGATTAAATAATCTTATAATTTTACATCAATGTAGTTTTGAATATTTTGGGTAGTATATTGGTTTGAATAAACGTCACTCTAGTATAACAAAGTGGAGCATTGCCTACTTGTGATGATAAAGAAACTCAAATTGTGCGGTAGGTGAACAAAATTGAAGGGGGAAATTGTATTTTCTAGAAAGGTACTAATACACATTTCATTAGTCTGTTATATCAAATGGATTTAGGGTGTGAAGATTAATGTTTTATGTTTTACGTAAAGGATGACGAAAATGCAGTTCATTATATTACGATGAGTATGAAGGGTATGTTCATTGACATCATGTGACAAGGACATTCGTAGCATTGTTTTATGTCATATTAATATATTGTGCGAACCATCAAGAATAAATCCCATCCATTCAACGTAGTGGGATTCCAGAAAAGTAAATACAATAGGAATCACATCATATAAGATCATGTGATGAAAATTGTTCGTTGGTTGGTCTCTAACTTTTTACTAATCTGAATGGTACGAACTCATGAAACCCTGCTTTTATTAGGATTCGTAAAGGGTATAAACATCATTGAATCTATTTATTTAAAAAATATATAATAATAATTTTATAAGGGTTACAATGTTTCTGCATGAATTATAATTTAATTAGGCTATCATTATTTACTTTCAACTTGATTGGTGTATGTTCTTTATTCCTTCGGTTGTTTAATTGAATGCCAATTGAACTAAGTGTATACAAAATGTTTAATGTTGTGAATCATAGAAATGTTTTGGATATTCCATGGGAGATTCATGGTAACCCATATAATTTACAAATATTACAACATGGTTCTCAAACATTAATATACATTAATATAATAGAATAATCATAAATTCCCAATGTATTTCAAGAACTAGTATCATATTATATCAAATGGAACAAAAAACATCGATTCATTATTGAATTTTCCATTATGTGCTTCTAAAATCCATTTATGATCCAAAGATACCACGGGATAACCATGGGATTTCTAAAAATAAGGGGTTATAAGAGAAGAATAATAAGGATTAATCATCATAAGGAATTATAACATGAGATTCAATGGTGTAACTTGATATCATAAAAGAGAAAAACCATGACTAATTACAAAGAATAATATAACAAATAAGATGTTATTACAAGAACATGGTCTCATAGAAAATGTTTGCTATAAAATATAAAATGAAACAAAATTATTCAATTAAAACATCCCACAGAACATAACATTGGGGACAACGTACTATAATGGATTAGGTTTACTCCATGATCCTATGAAGGATATCTCAAGATTCCAAAAGTAATAACTAATAGATTTGAGGGATATCTAGGAACTCCAATCCAGTCATTTTATTGTTATATCGGTTCTAGTTATGGGAATCAATCATAATTCATATCATCAATATTAACAAAGGAAGTAGAATGGGTTGCATAATTTTACTCTATATAATAAATTAAGGTAATTTCACAAAGAATGCATTTGAGAAATCATCATAAAAAATAAACTACCCCATCAATGGTTTTCATAATAATATAAGTATATATGTTAGAGGTTTATATTAAAAAATTTATTCAATTAATAATATAAATAGATAGATAAATTGAGTTAAAGAAGGAAAGTTCATCGTCTGAAGGAAATAGTGGTTTAGAGAGACCCCATACCTCGAGCCCTAGTTTTTACTTTCATTGATTATCTTATGGAAATAAAACCATATTTTAGTAATATACATTATTAGAAACCTTTTAAATGTTTAGTATTCCTGTTATATTAATTTTTATTATATAATATTCAATTATTTATCTAATTAATTTCACATCGAAATTTTATATCGATAAATGAATTATATGTCCAAAGCCTCTTTATAATGTTTACTACGATCAAAAATATTTTTAATTTATCATAGTGGTAATGGTAACCATGAAATAATTATAATTTATATAGAAAAATTATTATTTTTACCCCAACTATTAAAAATGTTTTTGAAAATTCAACTACATTAAAATCATGGAAAGTGTAGGCTATTCAAAACTATTAGTATCCTTTCCATTTTACTAGGATCCTGATAGAAGTAAGGTAAGTGTTATTTAATCTTCACGGGGTGATAATTATAACATTTATAACATATTTTTTATTTAAATATCCTTTCTCATTCTATCCCTATATTAAGTAATTAAAACAAATAACCCCAGTTTGCGATTCAGTAGTATGTTATACACACAAACCACACTATATTTTATTCAATGAATGACAAGGAAAGAAATTCTCCAATATATTAATCATCCATAATGATTAATATTTAATTTATATTTTCTATAGACATCAATTTATTCTTCATTATCTTCCATGAAAATATTAATTGAAAAATGAATCACACTACTTCGCAAGGTTGTAGTATTCTATACACAAAATCAATGTTATCATATTCTCTATAGATTGAAATATAATAATATATACATAATATTATAACAAAATAAGTATTATAACCTAATATATATAAGATATAATCATTATACACGTCATTATACACTAGCATGAGTCTTTGTTATTAAAATTAAATTACATCGGTTCGTGAGGTGGTAGTCCACTGTACACATGACCAATAGTATCAACTCTTATCTGAGGGAGGTGGTGATGGTTTTAGGTAATTACCCTAACATAAATAATTTTATTTAAATGTAATATAATATTATTGTTATATATGAATGATTAAATAAAATTTTATGGAGTTATTAAATGATATATAGTAAAACACTCGATTATGGAAATTACCTCTTTTCAGACAAATTACTTTTGTTTAAACAAAAATTCTTCATATGATGACTTTCTGAATATACGATGAATTTTTTGATAAGGAGATGAAATTATTGGTATAATATGGTATGGTATTGATATAAACAATGGTTTTGGTCTAGGTTTATATGATTGTAGATATGGTAACTATTTTATGTGGAGGGTATGATTGACAGGGAAATTTAAAAAAGAAATAATTACATGAAAATTTTCTTAGGCCGGAATTATCAAAAATGGATCCATTTAAATAATTATAATATATATGGTCATTATATGACAATAAATTATTAACTAGACACGTTTTGGGATATTTTATCAAATATATTTTTAGTTTAAGCCCCAGTAATCTTGTTTTTACTTAAACCGTGTGGAATAATTTTTTATGTTTTCACAATTAATAATTGAAAATAATTAACATGAGATTGAAAGATAATATAATTCAGTATGATTAAAAATATGAAATTATTGTTTTAAAATTCAAATAACTTAAATGAAATATATTAATTTAAAATTAATTTAACATGTGTTAAAATAAAAGTTTTCCAAAATAAAGACATTCTAAAAACTAGAGATCGTATTATTTCAAAATACATAAAAGAAATTGAATAAAATAACAAAACACTGAATAATAAATAATAAATTGAACTAATGTTCCATTAAAAACACATTAGTAAAATATTTTATTTTTAAAATATTTAAACTAAAAGGCTTCTTTTAATAAAAACTTGTGTCGTTCACTATTATTCAAAAAAAATATACAGTTTAGAAAAAATCGAAAAATTTACCTGTGATAATTTTCACACGTACAATTCAAAATTTATAATATTTTAAAATAAATTTTAAAAAGGTGGTGATAAATAATTTTAAATTATTCAAGAAAATTTTCTCTAAAACTCCATTAAAAAAATATTTATTTTCATGAAAAATTTAATCTTTTTTCAAATATATCTTATTTTATTTTTAATCAATAGATATTAATTGAGTTTTTTTAAAAAATGTGTAATATAATATTATTTATAATATATTTATTATAATTCATATCAAACAGTTTAATGTGTAATATTTAGTGGGTAAATTTAAATAATAATGATTTATTAGAGTATCATGTTACATTTTAACCGGTATTGTGTGCCTCAAAATCTATCAAAGAGATTGAATTTATATAAAAATTAATATGTAATATATTATAGTAGTGTTATATTCACCCCCATAGAAATAAATTTTACCTCAAAACATCACATTATATAATATATTGAAACTTGGTTAGGTTACTTTTGCTTTATCACCAGTTTCGGTTCACAGGTTGCTTCCCCAATCCTATAGGTTTTTCTACATGACTTTTACCATTTCAGTTGTCTTGTTTCATAAAACATTTTCTATGTAATCCATGAACATTTTTATATTATCATCATATAAAGGTATTTCTTAAATTGTAATATCCTTTTATTTAGTACATGTAATTGATCTTTTTAGTACTTCATTAAAAGAGAAACAATGAACACATATTTTACTTGACATTGTTAAGGTTGGTTTTCTAATCGACAGACCATCACTTAAATGTGATCAAGGAACTCAAAGGGGCCGGTGTATCTATTAATAATTTTTCTTCTCATCCCATACCTCATGAAATTCTTCAATATAATAATTTAGATGAAAACTTATTCTTTGACCTCATACTCCATGTCTCATAGAAGTTTTTTTGTATAACCTTTTTATTGAAATCTCATGTAATTATATTAATGATGAAGGGTATAGACCACCAATTTCATATCATTTAGAATTATAGGCACCATCATTTTCAAATCAATATCATAATTCCATCATCTTAGGGTATGATACTTCTTCCCATATTTGGAGTCATAATTTATCTTACGAATTCTATAAAGAAAATTATTTTTATATAAGAACAATACTATAAGAAGGTTTTTATCCCAAAATCCTTTGAAATACATTTAAAAATAAATCAATATTTTAACAAGAGATTGTAATGTTCTCTCAGAGAATCCATATTGTTGGGGGTTATTGATAGTGAGGATACTAAGTTACATGGTGAATTCGTTTCAAGAACCTTGAGGTAAACCTCATATCTGGATCAGATTCAATTGAGAGTTACACCCCATTCAATCGTACCATAAATATAATGTATATTATAGAACATTGGATATGATGTAATTTCTACTTGATATATATAAAATTTGATAAATGTATAAGGAGATCGATTTCCACCCAAATGTGGTTATATAACTTATGTGTCTTGGGGACCCCTATGAAAAAAATAAATGTTTATTTTCTCCTATTTCCACAAAGGTATGGGGAACAATTTCGTCATACCATTCGACACCATTCATTCAATATAGAATATTTCAAATAAAAATAATCACCATAGAAATTATAAAAAACCTTCTTCATGTAATCCAATCATAAGTTATTTTTTAGATATCTATCCAACTTTTATCTCCCAAAATAAGTAAGGATGAAATATTTATATTTTTCATCCAGAAGCTCCCTCTTCAGTTATGTTTTTGATGTGACTTATATCCATGTTAAAAAACATATATATCCATATGTTTCACAACTATGATTTTGAATATTCTTTATCCTTTCATCAAGAAACTCATCATATTTCATGTCTCCCTTGATGCTCTAAAGAATATATTTTTGGGACATTATTTGAGAATGGTGTATTAAATGTTATTTTAAAATTCCCATATCCATACTTTGAAAATATAAGTTTATTAGATCCTTCTAAATTATCATAATTGATTAAATTAAGGGACCATTACTAGTATGATAATCCACCACCTCATTTCTATTCAAATAATGGTGATGGATAGAGATGTTCTAGTCCTTGATCACCTCTAAACATGTTTGTTCGAACATGTTAAACACATTATATGTGAAAATTATGATTAAGGTGATTGGGATCCAAATATAATTTACTTTTGTCCCCTTAAATACAATTCCACTCTAACATCACTGAAAATATTATAGAATCCAATGTCATTTCATGAATGGGATAGTTATGATCATGAGCTTTCATCTTCATTGAGGCATACACTATCGCCTTAACATTATTAAATAGTAAACAATATAAAACCATTGTTATAGAATAATTGTAATCCATAAAAAGGTCCTCTAATGAGTTAAGAATGTGTATTAGTGTTTTGATATTCCTCTTTCTTAACTCTTTAATTAAATATGCTTCCAATAATAGCTCTAGAAAACTTTTACTCCATTCCATGTTAGCTTGGCTAATGAATCTGATCATTTTGACATGTTTTTCAAAAAACACCAGAGATTCCTAGATAATCTAAAGAATGTATTAATATCCATTACTAATGATAGTATATGATAGTCCTCTATTTACATTTTATTATAATAGTTTTTATATGTAATATTTTTGTGATAATACTATACATGAATGATACTTACTTCATTCAGGATGCATATTAATTATAACTTACATATATATACTTCTTTATCAATCCACTAACAAAGTATTTATATACTCTTCATCCTCCTCCGTGATATTATATTAATTTAGAATATAATATATTAATACTACCATAAACTAGTCAATAAAATCTTTAAATATAATATTTAACAAGTCAATAATGATTTTTGGAGCATTGGTGAGTCTGGATGGAATTACCATGAAATAATAGTGTTTGTACCTATTTTGAATGAATAATTTTGGACATTCATACTAATTAATATATAATTGCTGATATCCAGACCAAATGTATAGCTTAGAGAAATGATGATATTTATGGATTTAATTAGACAACTTTTCAATATTTTATGTGGGATACTTGTTTGTTATCAAGATATTATTGTTTTCACGATTGATGTGAACATTAAATCACTTGAATTTCCATAAAATTTATTATTGTTTGTATTCATTTATTTATATATTTATGTTGTTTTTGTTAAATAATTGAACAATTGTAATTTTATAATTAATTTTTTTAATTAATAATTTTTTATTTAATTTTTTTACTTCTAAAATGATTAATTTTGTATTATTATTATTTGTAATATTACTTATTATATTTTAATTCATCATGAAATTAAATTTTTATTAAATTTATTATTGATTTTTTAAAATTTGTATAATTTTGGAATCCCTTGTATCTATAACCACATTCACTATCACTACATCACCAATCAGTAACTATTGTTGTGTGCCACAGACCATAGTTGAATAATGACATGTTTTTTCCCTTTTCCAAAAATCCATATTCCAATGGTTAGTAATTTCACATCGACCATAGGAGAACCAACGTTGAGTCCCATGACTCACCACCTACCTCCCAAAATACCACTACCTTTCCATTTCCCTTTCTCACTACCCTCCACACAAAATGTCTCATCACTCCATATTTTTCTCACCACCACTTCTACACCTTCGCTTTCTGACAACCTACCTCATGACCCACTATCGACTCTGTCTCACCATTAGGATCATACCACCACACAGAGAATATAACCAAAACATATCCAAAAAATCTAAAATATACCATATAGATTACTCCTAATTCTTCCAAACCTCAATCCTCCTATTAATCAAACACTCATCATTTCTCTATTCACCACTAGATTCAATCAGGATGTATAATCATGTGGATCCTTGAGTATATGATAGTGAAATTTTATCACACCCAGAGATTCATATGAAAGATGAATTGATATAAACTAATAAACTCATGGCTCAAATAGATCCATCATTTTTATACTTGAATATGATGCTTTAGATACCAACTATTTGAAGAAATCTGTAATACCGAACGAACCTCTATGTGCCACTGAATGAAGAAGAGAATCACAACGACTGAGATCCAAGACAAACACGACAGATAAGGGTAAGCCCACATCTATGATCCAGAGAATCTAAGCTCAGTCACCATTAGATGCACCGAATATGATGTCGACCAACTATCTGAAGCATCAAAATAGTTATGTGGAGAGGAGTTTCAGAAATGGGAAGGAAGAGTTGATGCCTTAGATCAGCACAACTATCACCTCCATGTCGAAGTGGTGTGAACCATGATACTGAGGTCTTGGTCTTAGATTATAGATGATGGAATAATAATCCCTCCCCCTTTATAGCTATATAAATATGGAGGTGTAACAAATTAAATTAAGAAATAATGTGAAATAAAATAAAAAAATAGAAAAATTAATAAATTATTTAAAACTTATTTGAAAATAATAAATAAAAAATATGATAATTATAAAATTAAATATAAATTAAATTAATTGATAAGAGTTATTATTTTTGATACATAATAACTAATAAAATTAATAATAAATAAATAAATTTTTAAAAAATATAATACAATAGAATAGATAAATATATATTAATAAAAATACAAATTTAAATCAATCTCATAGTAATATTTTATAAAATGACTTTTTTAATTTAATAATAAAATATCATTTATGGATCGTTAAAAAACAATTAATATTATTTATAATAAAAAATAATAAGAAATTTAAACAAATTAGTTAACTTAATTAATTAATATTTACTATATTATTGAAATTTCATTAATAATTAATTAAATAATATATTAATTATATAATTAATATTAAAATTATCATAACATGGAAATATTTTTTATGTTTTTATTTTTCGGATTCAAACAAGTGCAAGAGTTCTATCAAGGTTCATCTGAACCACCCAGTTGCATGTAATTACAAAGGAATTTTTGACATGACTTCTGTGGAAGTAAATGAAGATAGATATTTGATATCTCTAAAAATAATGACTGAAATCAATATATGGATTTTGGTTATGAAACACTAAATAAAATCAGAAAATAAAAAAATAGATCCATACATTATAAAGTTGATCTGGACACTTTATCAGATTCATAGAGACCCAAAGAGGAGGATGAGTATGAGGACTGGGACTTGAGAACTGAAAGTGAGTAGCATCACATTTTATATTGTTTTCTGGAGGGATAATTATTAAACCTTTTTATTCACTTGTTCATTTATAAAATAAATTAATAGTTATTTAATTTTAATATTCATTTTGGATAACTTTTCTTTTTTGGGGGAATTTTTAATCTTCTAGGGTTTTCATTTTTTTACATTATTTTTCTTAATTTTGGAATTACTGGTGAGATCAATTCTGAAATTAACAAAATTAATTTGTATATTTCATTTTTATATTAAAATATTTTGAATAGATAAGAAATATTTTTTCCAAAAACATTTTATTAAAATTATATTTTTTGGGTGATTCTAGAAGTGGATACCTTCAAGAACCATTAAATAGGGTTTTAATCATTTGGAAAGAAATTTCCATTTTTCAAATTTTCTACAAATTCAATATTATTTAATTGAATCTAGTTATAAATTCAACCCAATTAGTGTCTATTTCATCTTAGAATTTATTTTTATTTTATTTCCATAATCCAAATAAATTTTTCTTTTTCATACTTTATGTTTTTTGTTTTTTCAACATTTCAATTATTTCCAGTTTGTAAAAAATTACTCCTTCATCATTTCTCATGAAATCAATAGAAAAAATGATTTCCACCCACTGTTTTATGTAGTGTCTTTTTATTGGAATCTTGATTTATCAAACCCATTTGTATCCTTCCTTTTGGTTCGACCATGCTTCCCACAACATTTTAGTTTTAATGAATAATAAATTTTTACCCTTAAACTTCATTAAATGAAGAACATGTCAAGTTATTTTTTCAATATATGTGGAAGGATTCCTGAAAACCCTTTTTTTCGAATCAATAAAAATCATCTTTCAAAAAACTCATATTGAACATCATTTATTAATAAATTGCAAAAAATCATTCTATGAAGATTATTTTGGTTGTGTGCTACTTTTTCATGTTCTTCTACTACATTAAATTATTTATTGTTGAATTTATTTCATTATTATAATTTTTATTATCACTAGATCATCAAATGATATATTAGTGACCCAGAATTTTGGAAGAGAAAAACACAAAACATCATTAAGAAAGAAAGAAAAATTTGAGATGAGATATATTAATTATAGAGTTCCCTCTATTAAAATTAACAAAAACATTCAACATGAAATCAACATTGAAATGGAGAGACATGGTATTGGGTAGTTTAATCTCACTCAATTTTCATCCAACACATCACCCCTTATACATTCACCTAGAGCCAGGAACAATTAACTCAAATAGTCCCACATGTGAAACTTCCCATCTTTCAATGGGCTCTCTAATGAAGACTCACATGTCCTTATTAGAGACTTTTATAACACTATGCAACAAAATTATCTCATAGGAATAAAAAAATGAACATCGAAATATATTAGTCCCCTTTTTCATTAAAGGGAATGTTAGAAACTATTATCTGATACTAGATGAGAATACTTTTAAAAATTGGGGTCAATTGTATACTTATTTTATAATGAAATTTTACCGTCAAAGACATAAGTGTGGATTTTTAGCGAAAACAATTTTTTTCCCCAGATATTGGTGAATCCATTCATGGGGATTGGCATGGATTTAGTGACATCCATATATAATGTATCCATCATCAAAACTCATCCCATGTTATCATAGAAACCTTATTTGACGGACTATATTCATCTGGTAATAACCATACTAACCAATTTTCTCGGGGTGATCAAAATTAAAAAACTGGTGATGAGATCATTCAAATTATTACCTACCTTGGAAGAAATTATCAATAAAAAAATCAGCAATTAAAAAAGTTTATAGAAATTATATAATTTTTTTTCAGTAGTAGATACTCAAACCTAACTACTAAAATCACAAATCAACATCAATCATTAATGAAAGAAACATACAAAAAAATATTAACCATGTATTATGTTAAAACCAAAACAAATATCATAGAGAGTAGTGTACTCAATGTGAAATTACTAGGAATAATAATTTGTTTCACAGTGATAATTTTCCATCCCAACAATAAACTAGAAAAAATCTGACTATGCTTTTGAAATTCTAAATAAGTAAGATCCATTTTTAAACAAATATAATAAATATTATAGGAACAATCCTAAAATTTTCATGCAAAGGTCAAGGAATATTAATATAACCATCTTCCCCTTCCTACCAAAACCAACCATGAAACAAATGTCAAAACTAATATAGGGCATAAAATTCAAATTATTAATGGATCGTTGAGGGATAAATGTTCAATATTCTATATAAATGCGTAACTAAAATTGATTCTGAAGAAAAAATCACAATAATAATTTTAATAAATAATAATCTTAATATTATTCTATGTAATTCAATATGATGCTAGAATGAAAAAGATATAAACTCAAATAGGCCAACATTAAAGGGTTATGAATCAAAGAGAAAATGAAATATCCCCCTAAAAACTAAAATAAACCATAAGGGATATGATAGGTCTTTTATAAAAATAATGTGGATAAATTCTAAAAAAATATATGAGAAAGAATTAAGGAAAGACAAAATAAAAAACTGAATGAATCTGGAAATAAAAAATTATTTTATAGAAAATCATAAAATCAATAGAAAAGTCATGAAAACCAATAAGATATCTACTGTACAACTGATTATAAAATTTTATAATTTTCTAAAAATTTTGAATATGAAAAAAGTTAAAGTGTATCAGTATTGGGGTATAAGCCATATATTATTTAGAATTATTATTTACCCATAACTTTTATAGAAAATATAAATAGTAAAATTAACAATAAGGCTAAACATATTTAGTTCCTTTGTATTTTGACCAAACTCCACGTGATTATCTCTTATATCCAAGCATTAATTAAAATGTCATTATATTTAAATATATTTAAAAACTTTTCTATCAAAATAAGACAGGATGAATTTTCCATATTCAGCGTCACCAAAGAGTGCGGTGTTGTTCTTTAAAAAAACACCATCTGAAACTCAAGGATCCTGGTAGCCTTTTAATTCCCTATACATATGGTAGTGATATTCATCTCAAATACCAATGTTATTGAGGTGGTTTCATCAACCTAATCGAATAATGACTATTTGAACAATTGATATTGGGTAATCTTCAACCCACCTCTATCATCATACATTTGGATTACCATAGATTCAAAAAATTTATAGAGATGGTAAATGACCTACTGGATGTAGTAGGAATCAGTTTTAATGTTTAAAATCTTAGTTATTAACATGGAGTCTGACAAAGAGGGTCAAGTGATTCTGCGAAATCCCTTTTGGCCATTGGTGGAGCTATCAATGATGTCTCTAATAGTGATCTGATTATAAAAATTGGTGAATATTAATAATAATTCAGTGTCTTTTAAAATTTTTAAAGGAAATATTTCTATGAATTTTTTTTAAAGATATATTCCTTATAAACTATAAATTCTATTGAAAATATTTAATAATCTAAAAATCAATCATTTGATGAGGAAACAAATTCGGAAGCATAAAATGACATGTCACATAATGTTGAATCGTCTCTTTAAGAAAATGTTGTAAATAATCAATAAATGGACAACATTCATACTATAGTTGTAGCTGGAAATGTTTCATTTATTTCTAAACAATATGAAATTTTGAAAGAAATTGATTTTTATTATAATGTTTCAAAAACTTATGGAAAATTTGATTTGATTATGGGACAAATGATTAAACAACTGGATGATTATTTTGTGTAAGTTGTTTAAAATTTTGAACATGAATAAATTAAAATTGAGTTACCCAATTCAAACTACAATGTATAGATTCTTAAAAATGTTCCTGAATTTTAAAAAAATATCCAAGTTTCAAACTCTATATAAGAGATATTTTGAAGACCTTGAACCTATGTGAATGAAGGGTCTTACACCAAATGAAAAGTCACTAAATTTGGAGAATTACCCACTAAAATAAAAACTTAAATATTCATTTCCCTTTGAAAATTCTACTCTACCAGTCAAAATTTTGTCTAAACTGAATGATAACCAAGAGGAAAATTCATAATGTGTTTTAAGGAAATTTAAATTTGAAATTGGTTTCTCTATATCTAATATCAAATGGATCATCTATTCTTACTTCATGCATATGTTCCCTCTGAAACCATACCATTAACCAAGATTAGAGCATCAAAAAAGATTAAATCTAATATAAATAAAGTTGTAAGAGAGAATGTTATCAATTTCTTGGACATTGGAATCATCTATACCATATATTACCATTCATGGTATGATCCAGTCTAGGTGGCCCCAAAAAATTTGGTTTCACTATAGTCACAAATGAAAAATGAATAAATTAATGTGATAAAAGCAACCAAGTGAAGAGTATATATCGATTATAGGAAACTAAATTCATCCACTAGGTTGGAACATTCCAAAACTCCCTTCCTTGATAAAATGCTTGATATGATTGATGGTAAGTAATTATTGTGTTTCTTAGATTGGTATTTTTGTTATAACCACATTCATGTGTCCATATAAGACAAGGATAAAACTATATTCACATGCCCCTTTGGTATATTTTCATACCGATGTATTCCCTTTGGATTATGTTGTGCACCAGCTATATTGAAAATATGTATGGTGGCTATCATTTTTGATATTATTGATAGGATCATTAAGGATCTCATAGATGAATTCTACATAGTGTGTAGAAAAATATATACTTTAATTAAATATTTGTAATTATTGGAAGAAATATTCTGTGAGGCCCACCTAGTTCTTAAATGGGAGAAATGCCCGTTCACGGTCACTGAATGTGTAATTCATTTACAAAACGATTCATAGATGGGTTTGGAAGTAAAAAATTACATGATTGATGTAATTCCAAAATTTCCCCTCTTATAAATGTTATGGTTGTTTGGAGTTTCATATATAATTCTTGGTTTTACAAGATGTTTATAAAATAATTTTTATAAATTACACTGCACATGTTTTCTTTGATTTTAAAATATTCACACATCGTATTTGATCAATGTTTCCTTGAATCATTAGTTTTTTTATTAAAAACACACATTATCATCTATCATAAATTCACCAAATTATAAATTACCATTTTATATATTGTGTGATTTTATTGACATGGGTCTTGAAGATTTCAAAGGAAAAATGATAGTTAAGAGGTCATATGTGGTCTATTATGCCAGAAGGCAACTAGGTGAGGGAAAAAGGGTATTGTACCACTAAAAAGAAGCAGTGTTTAGATGTGTTAATTTCTCTATAAAATATACAAATTGCATCTTTTGATTTAATTTCATTATCTTAAATTAACATTATTTGTTAAAGTGTTTTTTCTATGAAGGAGCCCAATCCTAGTCTTATTACAATGATCAAGATACTAAGAGTTTTCCATGGAAAACAATGATAAATAGGGAGCTAGGAATTTATTTTTAGACCGTCTTTTTAGGCTCTAATACACTAATTGTCATGATCATATGGAGAAAAATTATATAATTTTTAGTGATATGATTTTTACTATATATTTGGATGAATTACTAATTCACAAACAATACTAATTTTATGGTTGTAAGATTAATTATGAAGTATATTTCAAACAACCAATGAATGAAATTAATTTTATTGATTATTTACTATCTTTTGGATAAAACATTACTATTTAAAATATACGATATTGGTGTTGTGAAATGATTATTCTTGAAAAGTATGTGCATCATATACTAGAGACTTATCGGTCCTTGCATGGGGGAGGAAATTATTGTGGGGAGTTCACAACTAAAAAAGACTATCAATATGGACTTTACTCACCTATATTATTAATTAATGCATGGATTATTTATTTGTTGGTGATATTTATTGATGTTGTGGAAGGTTTGAAGGAAACATGATTTTCCTTAAAAAGGTATTTTATAAGTATAATTTTTTTATGTTTTTTTATTATACCTTATGGGACTGTTTCCATCATCTCATTGGTATGAGTGTAATTTAGTTTTTGATGAGTATGTTTCTAAGTAGGTTGAGGAATTATACCTTCCTAACAATCAATCCAACAAAATGATAATATATTTCAATAATAATATATTTTCTATTTTTGGCATTCCATGATTTTTTATCACAAATATTAGAACCCATTATAGGAACTACAAAATTATATCATTAATGAAAAATTAAGGATACACCCATAGGACATGAATTAAATAACATCATCATTCTGGTGGAATGTTATAAATCTATAAGAGAGAGATTAAATAGATTATAGAAAAAATGTTTCAAACACATGTATGGATTGGTTTATGAAATTATATGATTATTTATGATTCTAAAGAGTATATTTCAAAACCCCAATCAGTATTTCTCAATTTTTTTATTTTTTATTTTTTTCATATTCATCAGTAGTATTAGATAAATTTATATAGGGTAGTTAGTGATTTGATATTTTATTATTTGATATATATATAGTGGGGAATACTTGAGTTGAGTGAGTTGGATGAGATTAATGATACTATTATGATAACTATTGGATTCAAAAAGAGAGGTCCAAATTTTATCATCATTCATTCATTCAAATTAAAATATCAAAAACTACATATATGGTCCTCCTCATGAACATGAGAATTAATCTATTTCGTATGAATAAAAAATCTAAACGGTTTAGACCATTTATTGTTGTAAGAGTATTGAGAAATAGATATATATAAATTCTAATATAGGAATGAAATCCCAATAATTATAATGGTAATGGAGTAAAATATTTTTTTGAATGGAAGAAATGGTCTTGGCTTCCATCATTTTTCTTTAAAAAGGATTCTTAATAAAATCTAACTAAAATTTTAAATTTATATGATTTATGGGATTCAACACAAGGTATTTCTTTTTTTTACTTATTTTATTATAGGAATAATGTGTTCTTTTGATGTTATCATTTGTACATTTTAATTTCTAGATATACGATATTTGTCTTCCTAGTATGTGTATTTTTTATTAGGTTGTTTCTAGTTTCATTATACGAAAAGTACTCCCTTTTATACTCGTGTGACAAATAGCTGATTGGAAGAGTCTCACTGAATATAATTTATTTTTGAATTACATTATTTTTATTTTTCAATCATTTACATACTGCAGGTTATTATTTTCTATAAGTATTCTTGATTATTAAAACTATAATTGATGAGGAATGTTTAAAAAAATTTATCATAACATTTGAATCCTTTCACTTTTTGAAATTATGTGGTGGTGGAGGGGGGCAAGGGTAATAACAACATTATTGGCCATTTTTAATTGAATTTTATTATTTGTAATGGATGTTTTGCATACATATTTTCTATGATGTGAAAATTTTTAAATGATCAAATATGTTAAATTTTTATAGGAAATTCAATATGTAAACAATTTTTACATGAAAGATTTATGACTTAGTTGGAAAATTTCTTTTCACTATTTGGTTGATAATGCCTTTGAGACTGTAATAATATTTTGCTGGAAGTTAAAATTTTGGAATTTCACTATAACCCATGAAAATTTAATTAATCTAATTAATTAAGAAATAATATTTAGCATTGGCAATCATTTTTATTCCACCTTTGAATTCAACATTGAGGGAAAATGAGATTTATGTTTTGGGGAGAGGATCTCAACATTATGAAGAAATATGTTCATTAATGTAAGACTATTAAATTAATATAAATTTATATTTCAGAAAAGGTCAATTCTTTTCGAATTTCTTTCACAATATGAGGATCTTTATACTTTTATGGGTACTTGAATTTTATCTTTCCAAATGGATAATTACTTAATAGTTCTTAGGGGTGATTATAGTCTAAAATTCTAGAGGATTACTATTTATTATATGATGATTCTTAACCCCATTATGATTTTATAGGCACTATATATGAGAGTGATTCAGAATAGATTATTTGGGATTTATAATTTGAATATAAGTAACTCGAGACATGAACTTGACTTAGGAAGAATATTTTAAAAAAAATTAACTAATCACTTTAGTGAACCAATATATTATGTATTCATATAATAATTTTTAAATTATAGTATTATGGGATAATTGGATGCCATAGTCAACATATTATATACTAGGAACAGTGTGTGTGTGTGTGTGTGCAATATATATGAACATATTTCTAAAATGTTTATCCACACAATTCCTTTTATAAGAAACATAGATGGGAAAATTTAAAAAAAACATTGGTATCCAAAACGGGTTAATTACGGTGAGGGGAATTTTGAATGCTATATGAATAATGGGACATTCAATATGAATGAAAATAATTTATGTTCTATCAATAAAGTGATTGAAATAAATCTAATTTAAATGATTCATTTTTCATCCACTATGAAAGTCAAAGTGGGAAGGTGTATTTTGTTTTGATTGTATTTACAGGTATATTTAACCTATTAACACTCATTGATTTATGAAATGAACTTTAATTTAATAATTCTTCAGGAAGATTTATATACGAGGCATGGAATCATCAATGATGAATGAATCAATACATCCATGATCTCAAAGTGGGAATTTGAAAATAGGAATTAACTGATTTAATAATTTCAATAGAAATGAATATTTCACAATTTTTATATAACTATATATATGTTGAATGACGTGTTTCACATTGAGATGAATGTTTTAAAAAATATTCATAATTTAAAAAGAAAATAACATGGTGTTTCTGGATGACAGTCAATGATTATGTGTGTGGGAGAAGATAGATTCATAAAATAGTGGTTATAGAGACCGCATAAGCCTACATCAAAGCAAGATTCAACAGATGGATTCTTCATATTTTGAAAATTAATGTAATTAATAAAGAGATGGAATGGTTCGGGGGATCTTCATGCCAGGTGAAAGGGTAGATGGAATTTTTTTTGGTCGGTGGTCCGGTGAGGGCATGATGGTGGGTACAACAACATACATTGTTAAAAAATTCTGACATTGTAGAAGGTGGGTGGTTCAATAGGGTATAGATGGATTGAGGTGGTGGGAATCAATTATGTTCGAGCCTCCTTGGTCATTAGAATGGGTGACAATTGGTTAGAAGATGACGTAGATGGCCAGGTAGGTGGCATCACAAAGGCTATAGTTCATTAGAGAGTGGCAGTGGACCTCTATAGTGTGTGAGGTAGATATCAACATAAAAAAATAATTGCATCCACCATTTTAGATCATTGGGTGATCAGGGTTCCAGCTCATATCAATAGGGCTACCATGTTAGGATGATATAGAGATTATGGAATCATCCATATGGACTAGGCATAGTGAAATTCACTACACATTGATTTTCGTGTTGTATTGGATAGTGTGGGAGGATAAAAATTATATTTATATATTCTAGGTGGGTCTGTCTCATGGTTTCATTATCCTGTTGCTTCAAGTGCCATGTGTGACGCCATATGCATCTGGACCTTCGTGCCATGGAAGGTTCCCCCTTAACCATTGAAAATATATTATCAATAATAATAATAAAAATATGTAGCCTTCTGTATTTAAGGCCTATGTTTATGGGAATTTGTTTCTATATAAACCCTCTAATTTATTACATGGAAATTACCTCATTTTTTAAAAATATTCATCATATTACAAAATTATATTATAGATGGATGTAATTGTTTAGTATCTTTGGAAAATTGGAAAAAAATATTCTAACTCGGTGAAAGATAATCAATGTCTCCTGTAATGATCATCCCCTATAATAATTAAACCTAAAACATTCCTCCATTTTATGGGGAAAGGAAACACAAGTAAAATGAGACCTATAATTCTAAATAAGCGTAAATAAAGGATATATTTAATAATAGCCTGAACATATGTTTATGATAATGTGATCATAACATTTGAAGATCATAGGCTACAAATTAAATATCATATTCATGAGACATGACATTAATATTTCCTATTCTTGTGACACGAATAAAAAGGAAATAAAGAGAATAATCTATGAAAGTGTAACATAAGAATACTATGTTTAATTGTGTCATACATAACAATGTTTCCTACCATGAATATATAATAATAAAAATAGGTTAACACATTATGTTAAGGACATTAAATCCAACCATCTTATAGATATATGGACTTGCAACCAAGTCCATGCATAATGTTGGGAACATCCATTCATTTTCACAAATTACATTGGGAAGATGTAATCAGGTTCACACATAAACTTATTTAAATGAAAATAGGTACATGCATAATTTTTCAAACATGTAATCAGGTTCATTCATAACATTATAAAAACATAATAATATTTACTCACAAAATTTTTATCATTGAATCTGGTTCACACATAAACATATGGTAACGAAATTAGGTCCATGTGTAACATTGTGGAAATGTAATCAGGATGATGAACAACATTTATACTCATGAGTCATCCATCATTACCCAATACATTATAGGGAGATATAGATGCCTCCCATTTCAGAATAAAATCCTTTATAAATGTTCAAGAAGATAAATAAAAACATTCAGCATATCATGACCCGTAAAATGGGATGGGTTTTATAAACATCCTATCATAACCCATGATAGGAATTGGGTATCATGAAAATTTCATCATATCATAAATTATGAAAATGATAAAGGTTTCATAATCATTTCATCAATTAGTAACCCATGTAAAGAAGCATGTTTTAAAAGAAAATATCATGTGGAATAGAAATTGGTTTCATACACATCATTTCATCAAATATATACTATTCCAGAAAATATTTTAATGAAACCATTGGATTATTTCTTATAAGAGAATAAGTAACTTTAATGGATGTCACCATAGATGTAAAATAACATGGAAGAAAATTTTGAAAAACATTCTTGATGAAAATATTAATTCTTCATGAAAGAGTCATTTTAAAACATAAATCCCTTAGAAAACCAATTTCTAATAAAATGAATTGATAACATATAATGATGGATTTATATCATTTTGAAAACCTATTACCTTTTAATCTTATAAAAGGGTCACAAATATTTTTTGAAAACCATTTTCCATGAAAAATTATTAAATAATCATGAAATAATTTTGATATCCATTTATTTTAAAACAACATTTAAATTTTATAAAAAAAAATTGAAAACGTTTTGAAAGCCATTTCCATTGAAAACATGTGAAATATACTTGAATTTTTTTGTAAACCATTTATTTTAACATATTTTTAAAAACAGGATCTTCAAAATTATGATTTTAAAAAAGAAAATGGTGCATCATATAAATGAATGTGGCTATATCTATACATGTCGTATGAGGTAAAATGAACATTACTTTTTCATAGTAAAAAGTTTATGAAAATGCCTTGTACAGAAAGTGAAAAGAAGAAACCATGGAAAAACACAGTAATAGAAAAATAGAGTAAATAAATTTTTATTATTATATGATAATAGTGTAATATTTGTGTAAACCATTTTTATAAAACATGGTTTTGATGCAACTTATATTTACAATAAAAGTGAGGGTAAATTCCAGATTTCTTAAAGAAATTCATAACTATCTTATATACCAAATATTAAAAACAAGTACCAATATATGGTAACATTATGAAAAAAAATTGGGTAGAAAATTAATGAATGTTCATGAGAGATGGATCATTGAATATCATAAAAGGAAACCTATCCAAAAACAATCTTGAAAAGTAGTCTTATTTTTTAATAAATTCTTACCACCTGGTAATATTGAACCATAATCCCAATGTAAGAAAAATGAAATTACCTGAATCATAAAATATCATGAAATTAATTTGATTCATGCAAAAAAATTTCAAAGGCAGTATATAAAAATCATAGAAAAATATATGTGCATAACATTTCATGCGTTATAAGGATGGAAAATTGCGAAAAAATTATGTTTATAATTTGGTAAATTATGAAACATAAAGACCATGAAATAAAGATAAAATTATATAAATTTTAATAACCACTATTTTAATTTAAATAATCATATATTACTTTCATTTATTGTATAAGAACCACACAAAAGTAATTGGTTTTTAATAATTTTTGTTTCTCATGAAAATAAAAAGTGATATGAAATCCCCTTAACTTGTGTTATGAATGTCATCATAATCATAAAAAAATAAAGTATAATATGTATAAGTACATTTTAAATATATGAATGAAAATTATTATTATTTCTAATACCTTATATGTTTTTATTATGAGTTAAGATTACTTTTTTGTCAATAGTAAATTTTTACGATTTCACAAATGGCAATATCCCCTTTTTTTCTTGCATGTGTCTTAGTTTGTTATATATACGGTCATTATACTTATACCATGATTTATAGAATTTAGATAATAGTATTAATATAATTTATATTCATTATATTTATATTGTAATAATCAATAGAATATAGAATTATGAATTGAAGTACATCATTCATGGATACGATAGACCATACAAACACAATAATGTTGTTTCAGTTTTTATTTTCATATTGAAAGAATGAATGTAAATCACATATGGGTATATATATAAATTTACAACATTATTTTAGTATAATTAGTATATCATATAAATCTTATAATCTCACTAATCCCATTCTTAATACAATCAATGTAGAGTGAGAGTGAATCAAACTGCTTTGAGTGAGTGGTAGTCAACGCTTCCACAATCAAATTTATCATTTTTTTAAAAAAATGTAATGTATAAATATATATGATTTAAAAATAATTAAATATGCATAAAGATATAATAAATATAATATATAACATATAAAAATATATTTTCCATCATTATGTACACCTTGAGAGGTAGCAAGGAAAAATGAATAATCATTGTTTTGTGAGGTGGTAATTCACCATACACATAAAGAATGGCTGTTAAAATATTGACACTACCTATCAAGTTGGAAATTATGATGAAAAAATATTTATATATGTCATTTATTATATTTATTATGTCTTTAATATTCATTAATCATTTCAAAACATTTATATTGGCAGTAGTTCACCATACATAAAAACAATTTGATCGTTAACCATTTGATAGAGGTGTGTATAAGTGTAGGTAGAAAAATTAGAATAAAAACATATTTAAATATTGGAGATAATTATATTGTTATAAAATCATGAGATAAAGGTGTTAGAGGGGTGGAGAAATAAAATAAATGAAATGATCTTGAGACAAGATTTTGCATCTTAATCAGGTAACACCTTTTTCTTTTTGTCAAAAGGATTACTTGGATTTCATTCTACCCAATGGGGAGGATCCAAGGAGGATGGTAGGGATTTTGGGAAATTTATTTTGAAGAGATTTTATAAACCTATGTTTTTTTATTTGTCTCAAGATGATGGATAAGTTGTAGACTTTTATAGGAAATGGAAATGAAAAACAAGGAATTTTTCAAAACTTGTTATGCGTAACCACATTTATAAATAACAAATTTCAGACCAAACAAACCAAAATCAATAATTTATTTTTCATAGACGATTATTTTCAGGAAAATGGGGTTTTGACATGTTTTTAGATCCCTTTTGGTCTTAAATGTATGTTTTATTACTTTGGTATCCAAATGTTTCTCCTAATCGTTGTAATTTATTTTAATCAGATTCACATATATTTTTGGTAAAAAACTAAGTTTACGTTATTATAAATTATAAATTATTCTTATTCCATATATGTAATAAAATTTTCAAAACTATAATAACCCAATTATAAAAAATTATGTTAAAAATAAACCATCTAATAAGACTACACTATGGGTTTTAATGTAAAAAATCCAAAACCATAATTTGTTTTTATACACAATTTCAATGCAAAATTGATTATAATAATAAAAATTAGATAAAATTTTAATAATGTCATCTAATTATTCTTTTTAACAAATAAAATATAATTTATACTTATAAATAAATTTGATGAAAAGGTGGTTTTATTTAAAATTCAATATTTTTAAAAATTCATTATAAAAATAAAATGTTACAAAAAAATAAGAACGAAAAATTCCTGAACTAATATTTATGTAAAAATTTCAAATATTATGTTATCTTACATATAATATATATAAAATGCTATGAATATGGGATTTAAAATGGGTTCACCATTAAAAGGCGTTAAAACATCCTTTATAAGAATATTTCCTTTTAAGAATAATTTTGGGTTTGTTCTTATCTTATATAGGTCAATATTTGACAGAATATATATAAGAAAATATTATAAAAATATTAATCAATAATTGTAATTAATTTAATTTATTAATTGAAATATCATTTTGGGGCATAAAAATAAAAATATATCCTTTATATACAAATGATTCATATATTTTTATTTTGAATGTATTGGTAACCTATGAATTAATCTTATATTTGTGTAAATAATATATTTTTTTATAAGTTAGTATTTAATTATAATATAATATCTACTTTATATTATAAAATATATCACTATTCATAAAGACATGAAATTGAATGTTACCCAAGCCATTGAGGAAAGGTGTTGTTGCATGTAAAAAAACCTAACATCGGTTTCCCATATAAAAGAAAGTAAAATTTAACTTGTGTGTAGTGCATGATTAAAATAGTTTTACTTATAATGTATGAAAAACATAGATTATTAATATATAAAAACTATTTTTTGTGTTTTGTGTAATGAATAATATCAAAAATAAAAAATTATATTGAAAACAAATTTACAAAATCTCACTGTGTTATATATGTGTCCATTAAATAAATTTTTTTCCAACATGTTTTATTTATGGTTTTATTCATTTAATAAAGTATTTACAATGTTTTCATTAAATAAATAATCATTTTATATTTCATAAATTAATTTTTAATTATTAATTTTTAATATTTTCTATTTTATTGAATAAAAAACTTATTAATTATATTTTATTATTATTTTTCAAATAACTATTTATGTTTTAATTCTTATGAAAATTATAATTTTATTAAAAGAAATATTTATTTTTTTAAAGTATCAAAAAACAAGAGTCACTACCAGTCATAACTACACTCACCACCAGTGTCACACCAATGAGTCATTGTTATGGTGTCCCACTATCAGTGGTAGAACGATGACTTTTTTTCCCATTTCTAAAAATTTAACTCAACTAGTGATTAGTTTTTCATTTCTAGGAGGAGAACGTACACCGAATCCAGTGACTCACCGTTGGACTCACCATACACTGACATCTTTCGTATTCATATTCTAACCCATATTAACACAAAATATCTCAATGTTCTTTCCATTTTTCTCACTAAAGCATCCACACCCTCACATAATCACCACCAGCCTCACGACCCACCATCGACTCTATCTCACTATAGGGATCACACCTCCACACAATGAATTGGAAGAGTAATGATATAAAAATCATACTTATACTAGATAGATTACTCTGGATGCCACCAATTCTCAAAAATTACCTAAATCCCACACACATCGTTGCACTAGTCACCATAAACATTATACAGGAGTCACTACAAAGAGGATCCTCTGCGACTCACCGCTCAAAAATGGACCACCATAATAGATTCGTACCCAAGATGCATAAATAAAACCTAACACATTCACAACAAAATGAGATCCATCTTCATGTTACTCAAATCTAAAGCTCACTGATTCCCACTGTTCGAAGACATCACTAGTACCAATCGAACCCCCAAATAATGTCTTAGGAAGAAGAAAACACCAACCACTAAGAGCTAGGGAATATTTTACTGGTGAAGTTGAGACTGCATATGAAATCTAGGGAATTGAGGTCGATCCACCATGATAAGAACCCGAGATGAAGTTGAACCATAGTATGAAGCGTTATAGTACTATAATGGATATGTGTTATTATTTTGAGATGGAATAGATGATGGTAAAGATCAGCATCTCCACTTCCACTCAATTGAAGAGGAGGGTGATACACAACTGATGGCTTCAATGCATCAACTCGAAGATGGAAGAAGGCTCCCCCACATGGACAGATAACTAAGGAGTAATAAAATATTAAAGTAAAATAAAATAAAAATATAAAGAGAATGAAAAAATAATTAAAACTAATTTGATAATAATAAATAATTAAATAAGTTAATTAAAAATTATTTATAAATAATTGAAACGAAATAATAACATTGTTAATTAATTATCAAAAACATTAAATATAAAAAATATAATATAATAATGTTAAAAAAACATAAATTAATGACATTAATATTTTATTTCAATCTAATATTAATATATATAAAAATAAATCATTTACTTGATAATATAATTACATTTAATAATAATAAAAAAATTATTAATTTGATTTTCTTTTATTAATATATTGAAATATTCACAATAAACATAATTAAATAAATTAATTATTAATATTTATAAAATAATTTTGTAAATAAAATAAAATAATTATTAAGTATTTATTACTATAATAAATAATAAATTACTATTAATTATTAATATGTATAATTATAAATAAGTATAAATTAATTAACTAAACAATATAATATTTACTATAATACAGAAATTGTAATAATAACTAATTAATTAAATAAATATTTATAAATGTAATATTATAAATAGCATAACATCTATATTTTTTATTTTTTTGTTTTCTAGATTCAAAATAGATCCAATGTCGTGTCTAGGTTCATAAAAAACATATGTTTGCAAAGAGTTACAAGGGTATTGCTAACATGAAAGCATGATTGTAAATGAAGAAAAATGTTTGGAGACTAAAAAAGGGCTATTGAAGATAGTAATATGATTTTTTTGAATAAGTTGTAGATAATTGTGGAATTTTTTAAAAAAATAAAGGCAAGAAAAAGAAATAAGATCTAGAAAATTGATCACAATCATTGAGACCCGAAGAGAATGACATGGAGAAGGAAAAATACATGAAACCCAAAATAGATCATTATGACTATTTCGATCGTTTTTACTAACAATTCTACTCCGATATTCTTAATTTTCTTCTTTTAATGTAAATTAATCATACACGAATTTTAACATGATTTTTTGGTAATTGATCTTATTCAGGGGGGGACTCTAATTGGCTGATTTTTTATTTATATTTCATTAGATCATTTTTTATAATTTCTGAATTGGTGGGAGAGATCAATTCAAAAAATCAATAAAATATATTTTCACATTTCATTTTTAGATTCCCAAATTTGGAATGGATTGTAATTATAATTTCTAATTACATTTACTTCATCTTCTATTTCTTTTTTGGTTAGTGTTTGAGGGGAGAGCTTCAAGAGTCATCAAATGAAATGTCAATCTCTTATCAAGAGAAAATAATCTTCCAAATATTCAATGTTATAGGAATTATTTAATATTTAATAGAATATAGTTATCCATTAAACAAATTTACTATTAATTTACCTAGATTATCTATTTATGTTTTATTTCATCATTTCATTTTCTTGATTCATTAAAATATTTTCAGACTCTTTCTTTTTGTTCAAAATTTCACATTTTTAGATTTTATAACAAAACCACTACTTAATCTTTCCTCATAAGTTCAAAATAAAATATTTAAAAATAATAAATGATTTTAACACACTTTTTTAATAGTGTGTTTTTTATAAAAATTACCCAAATGCATTTTTTATCCATTCATTGGGTTTGACCTGGTTTACCACTACATTATAGTAAGATGGATTTATATATTTTTAAAAATTGGAATTTTTCAAAATCCACCTCTCTTCATATTTTGAGCTAATATTTTCTTTAATGTAATCCCATAAAAATACTCACATTGTTTTCAAAAATATAAATTTCTGACAAAACTATATTCCAAATATACAGTTTTTAGGATTATTTCTTCGTATAAATTTAGTAATGATTGATGGATAATTAATTACTAGATGTTGTTAATTAGAATAAGCCTAAAATTTTAGAAGAAGTATTACTTATAAATGAATGTTCTTACTAATTTTATTTGAATTTTTATTAGGGACTATATATGAGGGTGATACATGATATATATTTTTTGGATTTATAATACTTTCTTTAGGAAACTAGAATTTTTCACATGAACATAGGTTGGATAATTTTGTGTAAAAAATGATCACCTTAGTGTACTTATTTAAATTGTAGTCATATATGTCTTCTAAATCTAGAGTGAAATTGGAAAATTAAAACACACCTTGGACAACTGAGACACTAGGAACAATGTCTCTGTGTGTAAGCATTTTTTACATTTTATAATAAGTGAATCTACACAGAGCCTTAAAAATGTTGCATGGGTGGGTAAAATTCAAAAAACAATATTAATATATATATATATATCAAAGTAGTAAAAAACGAGTTCTTTATTTAGAGTGTAATTTTTAATTATATATGAAGAAGAGGATAATAAAAATTTTATGAAAATCATTGATATTTTATCGATAAAGCGAATGGAAATTGTTAATTTATCATTTATTTTTAGACCAAATGAGAATGTTAATGTAGATGTACATTTTTTTAGGATTGTATTTCCACTTATATTTTACATGTTAAAACACTAATATTAGAACATAAACATAAATTGAATTAATTCATTAGGTGGAATCATATTCAAGGAATGAAATCTACAAGGGAGAATGGTTCTTTTCTTCCTTGATCTCCTAGTAGTAATTTGAACATATGAATTAACTAATTTGAATATTTCAATATAAATTCAAATTTCAGAGTTTTTTTTCTACTATATAAATTTTTTTAACATTCTACATTGTTTTTTGAATGTCTTAAAAAATATATATCAGGTTTAAATAGAAAGAAATATAATCTATTATGGAAAACCAATTAATAATTGTGGGGAAATTTCATTTGGACTTTAAATCAAATGATTTGACACACATTTTTTTATGTTTTATTAATTTAATTAATTATTATGGTGTTAATGTCAAAAAATTTAAATATTGTAATTTTATAAATTAATTTATTAATAAATATCTTTTTACTAATTCAGTTTTGTTTACATATTATATGAATAATTGTGTTTTCTTGAAATTTACTATTTACATGTTGTTTTTTAAATATTCTATAAATTAAAAATTTATTAAATTCTTTATTGAAATTTCTTATATTTGGAAACTTTAGGCATAATCGCTAGCCATATTTTCACTCATCACCACTACCACAATAATGACTTACTATTGTGGTGTCTCACCACTAGGAGTAGAACAATG
This sequence comes from Viscum album, assembly GCA_963277665.1. Taxonomy (NCBI): domain Eukaryota; kingdom Viridiplantae; phylum Streptophyta; class Magnoliopsida; order Santalales; family Viscaceae; genus Viscum; species Viscum album. Next base: position 286,930,779 of record OY728166.1, on the reverse strand, counting down.
AATACTTTCCCCTTTACCAAAAAACCACATTCTAATAGAGATTCATTTATAACCATATGTAGTAGATCTAATAGTGATACCCAGGATTCTCTGCCAGCCTCATGAAATGTCTCTAGTTTTCCTTTTCCTCTTATCACCACCTACCACGCTAAATTTGACACCATTCCATATATTTTTTCATTACAACTACCATATGTACATCTTATCCCCGCCAGCCTCACTACCCACTCATGACTCTATCTCAATATCCAAATCACTCTGCAACACACATAATCAAACCACCATAGATCCAATCCTTAAAAAACTTCCAGATCGATTACTCCTGATCTGGCCTAACATCATTCCACCCATAGATGCCACACTAATAACCACTATAATCACACATAAATTCACACATGGGGATCCTCCATGAGGATCCTCTCTAAATATCTTCCATGATATTATTCTAAAAAACATCTCACAATGATAGATTGCAATAAAAGACACCCATATCTAACCTAATTCCATCAACAATGAACCAGATCCACTAATGCAACAATTAGATTTGAAGCCCCTAGATTCTCAATATTTGAATACAATTTCCATTTCAAATGATCTTTTGTGTGATTCTAGATTAAGAGATTAATTTTTTCACCCCGAAATCAAAGGTCAACCACATTGCTGAGGTCGTGCCAACATCTAGGAACTGGAAAATCCATGTTGAGCCACCTCATGATGTACAACAGATAATGTCGAATAACCATCTGATGTGGAAAAGCACTGTCATAGAGAAGAGGTGTTTCTCTCTGAAAGAGGAGTGTATACATTGGATTGGTGTTTCTTCAGACACCATGTCGATGAAGAGAGAGCCACGGTGCTAAATTATTGACAACAGCATCTGGAGAAAAGAGGAAGACTCCCCACGTGCAACTGAATAAATAGAGAGGTGTAAAAAAATAAAAAACAATATAATGAAGTGAAATACTATTAAATCATAAATTTAATAATGAAAAAAATATAAAAATAATTTAATATTAATAAAAAATAAAATAGTACAATAAAAAAATAAAAAAATGAAAAATTAATATATAAAATTCAATAATATTAAAAATTAATAATGAAAAAATTAATTTTCAAAATAAATTTATATAATCCAATGAATAAATATAAAATATTAACCATTATATTATATATTAATAAAATAATAATATTTAATAATTTATTCTTTGGCTTAGTAAAATAACAACAGGTAATAATATTCAAAAAATAATAATTTTTATATTCTTTATACATATATTAAAATTTATAAATAAAATTACAATTAAATCATGTAATAAATAAATATAATTTATAAATGATTTATAAAAAAGAAAAAGAAAAATATTATATAATAAATAAATATAAATTATAAAAATATTAATAAATAAATATAAATTAATTGAAAAAAATAAATTTTTTTCTATAATCAAGTTTTTTTATAATTAATAAATTAATAAATTAAATATTTATAACATTTATTTTATAAATATCGTAACATCTACATATTTTAATTTTTTTTATTTTGATGATTCAAACTAGAGTTAGAATTACAAACATGTTTATTTGAACCACCAAGATGCAAATACTTACATGGTTATTGCTATCCTGAAATGCATTTTATTAAATGAAGACAAATGTTTACTGACTCATAAAAGACTCGATGAAATATTTAAAATTATTTGGTGATGAAGCACTAGATAACAAAAAAATTTAGAAAAACATGATGACATTAGAAACAAGATATGACCATTTGATCAATTTTTTATAGACCTGGAGAGGAGGAAGGGGAGGATAATATAATAGTGAGACATGAAAGAAAGCACAAGATTATTTTTAACAATTTTGTGGGATAATTAATCTCCCCTATTATTTATATTTTCTTCTGAAATAAGAATTACTCGTACTAGAATTTGAAGCTGATTTTTGGGTAAGTTTTCTTCTTTAGGGATATTTTTAATCTGCTAGGTTTTTATTTTTATGAAATTATATAATCATTCTAAAGAATAATATAATTTATCATGATGATCAAATATAAAATCAATAACATTGTTCTTCACCTTCATTTGTAAGGCTCAAAACAATGTTAATTGTCAGTGAGATTATACCAATGATCTTTTCTTCAAATTATTTTTTGGGAGATTTGTGATGTTCCAATCTCCATGAACCATAAAATAGTGTATTAATATCATGGACAGAGAGAGATAGATTAACCCTCCATTTTTCAAATTTCAATTAATTCAATTAGATTTATGGTAAAGTGGTTATCCAATAAACCCAGTTAATATTAATTTCCCCTGAGAATCGATTTTGATTGTATTTCCTCAATCAATGTTCTTGTTTCTTCATCATCTTTTCTGAATATTTCTATCTGTTCATCATTTCTCATTTTTATGGTTTTAAGAAAACAAAATCATCATTTTTCATAAAATCAATAAAAACTATTTAAAAATCAAACATGATTTTTCACTCGCTATTTTCATGAGTGGGTAAATTTTCAAATATTGTTAACTAAAAATCATTTTTAGACATCCCTTCATTTTAATTCAATGTACCAGTATATTTTAGTTAGTAGGAGTTATAAATTTTTAAAATTTATGAAGTTTCTACTTAAAATGGGAAAATTATAATCAATATAGAGGCACATTAACCTATCCCTATTTGTAGAGAAGTATACCGACTCTCACCATGGAGAAGAACTTAGGCTTATAAAACCATTTTCCATAATATCTATTAACTTTTTCTATATTTATTTAATACAAATAGTTTTAATTATATAAGATTCATGGATATGTGTATATATCTTGTTATATGTTCGATTGAGAAATAAACCTCTCGGTTTATCTGTACTTTAGGAAATAATTTAGTATAAAACTATAGTATTATCTCTCACAATGGGAATGTATTCCAAATTGACTCACTCCTTTGTCTCAATAATTTGGGAAATTTTATATTTCCTATATATATATTTATTTAAAATATTATTCCAAGGATTTTTTATCCTCCTTCCAGTTGTACATATTTAAATGATGAATTGGGATGTTAACAGTGATTTACCTCACTATATAGGTGATGTTTTATTTATATATGGATATCAAATCCAACCTGAAAATAGCATAAAAATCACTATTGTATGTATTAGATGATAACATGAATGATTATGTCCAAAAAAATTATACAGAGGACTTATATTCTTTTTATTCAACCAAAAATCTATTTTCATATCTAAAATATAGTATAACCCACATTTTTAGGTGGTATTTAAATAATTCTACTAAATGTGAAAGACCGGAATGAAAAATAGATTCTGAATAAAAAAATTTTATCTAACATTGAATTACTTACTACTATACCAATCAAAACAAATTTTTCAGCATCAACCTCATTCATAGTCAAAGCATATTCCCTTACTTTCTATAAAATAGGGGTTTAATATGATTGTACGTTACAGTCCATGGTTTTTGGGAATTTAATTTCATAATTCCCATATTCCATATAGTTAATACAATTTATAGTATTAATAGTTTTAATATGTAATTTATTATATTCTTCCTCTATAATGGGATTATTAATTTACCATTGACACTAATGATATGTATTCCCATCTTTTCCACACTTGTGGCATTTTATACTCGCTATTGGGTAGTATCGAAGATGTTTCTTATGATTATTTTACAACAGGTATGCTGAGTTTTATATTTTTAAATGGTGTTTATCATCTATTGTTTTCCTAATAGAAACTAAATTTCATGTTGTTTTAGTCTCATAAGATCATTGAGAGTCATCTATTTCTATGTCAACATTGATGGATCAACCAAAAATATGTTTTTATCTATAAAATCCTCAAATCACCAATGGAATTAATATAATCAGCAATAAATTTCGAATGAAATAGTCCCCCATAATTTTTAGTTTGATGATGAAATTATAGGAATATCATTCCTTCAATATAAAGTCTTCTTCATTGGCCTTGATAAAATATTATTCCATTGTATTTAGACTAAATAAACCACTGTCATATTCAATATCGAGTGTTTAGGGAAATGATTCGTTGAAAATTATTTTCATTCGGTATTCTCATTATATATAATAAATATCCACTTTAGACATTATGTTCCTGATTAATTTCCACCAATGGTCAACTAATCCCTCAATATGAATAAAATCCGTAAAAACTATCAATTTATTTTTGAAATAATGGAATGAAAATATATTATCAATGAAGAAAATATATTGTTTACAAATAATAGGATTATAATTTACACAATATATTAGAGGCCACTGTCACATAAAATATTGAACTACAAATGGATCATTATTATAATGATTAAGAAGTAACATATGATTCTTATTATTATTCATAACATGATATTATTGAGCCAGTACAGCCATGATATTCTATAATTAAACACACATGAGATTATTCATATCATTAGATAAATCATCAAATTACCTATAATTTTAGTATGACATATACTATTTCATTGCATTAACTAGAAGAATAAAAAAATGTCAATATGTTAACTAATAAACATATAAAAAGTATTATAACAATTATTGGATGAATAATATATAAATTATAAGAATATCCTAAAAAATTAGTAACTATGTTTCATGCTAGGATATGCAAACTAATTAAGTTATTTTTTTCCCTAAATAATAATTTATTTCAATTAATCTATAATGGTTCTTATTTTTTATAAATTAAAAAATGTATCCTATGGGAGTGTACAATCAAGTGTATATTAAGGCCCATTGCAAGGCACTATAAGTCTATAATGTCATGTTTAACATGAATGTTTTGGGGTTATAACCCTTGGTAACCTCTATTATAGATCCACAACCACATGTAGTATTCATATGTGGATTTATTTTCTTGCAAATCCCTCTCTCTATACATCACTAAGATTTCATAATATTTTTTACACATTTTCCTATCATTAGTCTTATCAAAATTATTATCACAATATTATTCTCATTTTTGTTTCATGGATATCTAAACCATTCCTATGATACGAGCTATGGTGAAATAATTTTAAACATATTATAATATGATTCGTAAAATTAAATATCCATTAATAAAATATAAGAATCATAATGTTTCAATGTATTTGGAATCCAATGTGTACATTACATAAAAACCATCTTAAAACATGGAATATATATTTTACTGTATATATTATGATCCTAAAATATAGTTGATCTCTTAAAAATAAATGGGATATCTAAGGTAATAAACAAATAATGGGTTAATATAAAAGCACAATATTTTGAATAATTGTGATAATGATAAATAATTTGAATGTCAAATGGATATCATTATTCTATAAAAGAGATGGATCATAAGTAATTTCATAGAATCATATCATGAAGAACATTTTATTTTAAGATCATATATTTATAGGAATTGTTTCAAAACATGTAACATGACATTAAGATGATTCAATTATAACTACCTTGACAATGTCACACAGAGGGAAATGTCCCATAATTGAATAGGATTACCCCTCGATCCCATAGATGGTGTCTCGTGAGACTAAATCATTAACCAATGCATTATAGAACTCTCTTGGCGCACCAATAATAACTTGTTTATGATATTTGTTTTCCATATAATGGAATAAATCATAAGGAATAAGATAATTATTACCCTTATAAATATAATGGTTTTCATATTGTTTCTTCAAATAATAATCAAAGATAATTTAGTAATGAAGGAATTTGAGAAATGATCTTTAGGAATAAGTTACCCTATAAATAATTTAATAAAAAAATAGGAATATTTTTGAGATACATATATTAATAAATTTTTGATATTCCATAATATAAATAATGAGATAATATGAGATAGAGAGATATTATTCATAACCCTATGGAAATGGGGGTTTGGAGATATCTATTACCATGATGATGATTTTCTAAAATCATTAATTATATTCCATAAAAGTAAAATTATGTTAATTATTTAATTTATTAATAATATTATTAATGGATATTATTTATTTATTATAATTTTTTCCAAGAAAAATTCAATTACATAATGAAATAATTTCACATCATATGTTATAATGATAAACATATCATATGTAAAAAATTTATTTGGTATTTTGTTGAAGGTAAAAGTAAATTTTAAGTCATCATCTATAAAATTGTATACATTACATAATTATTAATTTTATACATAAACTATAATTCTTAATTGAACTGTGATATATGGTTATGGAAAATTAACTACATTACAATATTAGAGATGGTAGGCCATACATTTTTCTGATTAACATTGCTATTTTTTGAAGATCATGATAGATGTAAGTTGTGTGTAATATTATATTTCTATTATTATAATTTTATCAATGTAATCATATTATTTCATTAAATACCAATATATATACCATTCATGTGATGAGGTAATAAAGAATAATTTCATCGGTTTGTGAGGCGGTAGTTGGTCGTACACACAAATGACATTAACCTCTTTTCAAATGATGATATAGTATTAAAATATTTGATATATTTATTTAGTAGGATGATAAATATTTAATTAATATCATATATTAAAAAATTATTCACTATCATGTTCTCGTGTAAACAATATTTGAAAAATGTATAACATCGCTTCGTGAGTATAACATCGCTTCGTGAGGTTGTAGTCCTCCGTAGACATGAGCAATATTATCATACTCTATATGGAATGGAATTTTATAAGGTATATTTTATATAATAATTCTTGATATATCATTTATAAAAACAATATACATCATTATATCTATCTATGAAAGTAGGTGATGGAAACTGATTTCTGTTGGTTTGTGAGGTGGAAGTTGGAAACACATAAGATCAAAAGATTCATTTCCCATTTGAGGGATGTGGATATGTATTTTTGTCATGTCAAAAAAGTTATTATATTGAAGATAAATATAATGTTAGATTATCATTTTTTTAATTTTATTTTATGGTGGTGTGAAAAGAAATACACCAGAATGTTCGGTAATGGACATTAGGTCATCTTTGAAAATTAACTTTAATATCAATCCAAAATTATAAAAAACGTGTAATTGTGAAAAAAATATTCTAGGAAGAGGTGAGTAATTTATGGGGTATTTTGGGTATTAAGTGTCTAATCCAATGGGTTTGGATGTGTGTGAATGAGATGAGAAGGGCTGGACTTTTATATGTGGGGGAGATGTCACATCTGTAATTTATAAAAAGAATGAATTCAACTCACATCATTTTTATGCCATAATGCCAAAATATTGATTATTTTATATTCATATTAAATATAACGTTCAAATATTTCAATTAAATAATAACTATACCTACTACGGTGATTTTTAAATATTATATTATTAGTTTAACCCCCAATAAACCAGTTTTAGGATAATAATAGTAAATTATTTTTACTATATTAAATATTCAGTATTATAAAAATTTAAGATGAAACCATTAAATAATATAAATAATTTAGATAATAATATTGAATATATTTTTCTACATTCAACTGACATATTTTCGGCAGTTTATGTTAAATTTAAACCCATAAAACTTTCATAAAAATTGTTTTTCAAAGGAAATATCTCAATAAGTTGAAATATGAATAAATTAAAAATTATATTAAATATGATTATAGTGAAATAATTTATATTAATCATTATCAAAAAATAATTTAACTTTTTGTCCTATTTTATGTTAAAATAGTGCATCTGAATTCTTTAAATGTACAGATAGTTTTAATACAAACCATTTATTTTCAATATAAATCAACCTCTTAAAACGTTAAAAAAATTAACCGAAAATAACATTTAATGATAGATTTAATATTTATTTTTAAAAAAATGATTTAAAATTGGTAAAATTTAATTTTAAATTATGCACGCAAAGAGTGACTAAACTACCTAAAAACATTGTTTTTTTAATCTTACTTTAAATAAAAATGGTTATAATTTTTATTTAAATATTTAAATGAAAAATGGATTTATTTTATAAATTTATGAAACAGAAGTTTTATTATTTAGATACTTATATTCACACCATCTAATTTTATAGTTAGGTTATAATGGTAACATTCAAATAATAATATTTTTATAGAGTATCATTTTTTGTTTAAACAACATATTCCGTTTGAAGAAAGCAATCAATGAGATTGAATTATTTATAATATTATTGTATAATAATATATTGGTGTGATATATGATTTTGTTTTATGATAGGGGTGAAACCCTTATGAATGTTCTTCCATGAAGTCCATGCATTATACCCACCACTACCATGGTCAGTCATTGGCATTGGACTCGAGAGACAAACTCATAGTGATGATAAACTCAAAAAATGTGGTGTTTGTATTTATTGAAATTGAAAAATGTTTTAGAAGTCACTAATTGTCCTATGTTTTTTAATTCAAGACAAATTTAGTTCTGTAACATTTTGTAGTGGAAGTCGAATTTCAGAAAGTAGAAAATCATATGAAGTAAGGATTTTTTGGAAGGTGGGATAATTAGTTATCCCTATAGCTAGATGTTGTGGAAGTTAATTGAAAATTTTGTGGTGTGTGAAAAGGTGTATTATTTCACATATTTTATGTTTATGATGCTTTAATATAGGTTTCTACCATTGAGATTTATATATCTCATACTACGGGATTAATTTCTCAACAAAATGTATAAAATTAAATAGTTGTAAACCTTTATGAATGAATGGCCAATGACTCGATGATTCACATGAAAAAGACATGTGTAATCTAACAAATTGATTATTGTCATGACATTGGGACATTTTCACCTTGTTTAAGGTCATATTTTTTTGACTGTGGTTTGTCGTACTCCATCTATGGGATGTTTACATCCCTCAGCCTTTCTTTGAAAAATTACACCCCCACTCCCATGCCAACCTGATACATAATACATGTGAGAAACAAAGGGAGTGGTGAATAATTAATTTGAACAAGGGATGATACAAAAAGATAAAAAACAGACATGGGAATTTCTTAATGAGTTTGACATACATTGTTAACATAATAGAACATATAGTAGAATGAATCATGGGTTGTTGAGTTTCCCACCCTAGAAAAATATGCTGGAAGAAGAGAAAAATCATTACATCCATAACCTAGATCATATAAATGGGGTGGATGATATGTAGGGATTGATCAATAATTTTTTTGGAAACATAGGATCCAAAACCTAAACAATCAAGGATGTTGTAAAAAATGGGATTGATCAATGACCGTGTTAAAACCATAGGACCCATTATCTACCCTCATAGATCCTTTTAGGTGTTTCCATAAAATGGTATGTGATCTAGTGTGACAATGATCCATTATCATTAGGGGGTTTCTTAGATTGGGAGGATGCTTAGGATCCAAATTTATGTATTCCTGATTAGTAAAAGAGGACATGGTGAATTTATTACACAAGTTTGAGTACTGTAGGAGATATCCCACGATGATCTAAATCACGATGGATAAATAAATTTTATATGAAGGATCAATCCTTACCCTAATGGGAGGTACATAAGAGTGAACTGGGTTTGTGCATGTCATATGATATGAGATCCTATAATCACTATATATCACATTATAATAGAAATCATGATTCATATAGTTCTAATACATGGGGTGGTGGATGACTAACACCAGATGTGTTGATTCCTGTCTTTAAAGGGTGTTGAATAATCTCACACAAGTTATATGGGGAAGTATATGTTTTTTACTAGAGGAATGGATTCAATTTCTCATCATTAATACGGGTCATTAATTTTTGTAATATCATACTTATCATGTTATTAATCATTTTCTTCTCACATAGAGTAAGGTTATAGTTTATTTTTTTTTGATGAGGACATTGGTTTTGTTCATCTTAAATTTGTCATGTAATGAATCCAATAGTCACATCATAAAAGAATGATAATGTTTAAGGGTGTGTATTGAGGATGTTTATATTTTTTATATCAAATTTTTGATGCGATGAATCCTATGTTAATAACAGATGTTATTGCTATAAATTAACATATTTTACAAAAGGCATTACAAGGGCATACAAATTATACTAAAATTTATTTCTTCCAAAGGTCGAGTCATCGTGGAATCAAAATATGATGCATGGTCAAGGGATATAGGATAGATAAATTCTAATGAGGATTAAAAGATTTCCATTGATTTATTGTTCACCTTATGAAGGAGATTATTATGGTAATAATGATATGAAGATAAGATTATTTTGGAAGAATAACGTATGGTTTGGCCAGAAGAAAATGGGTTTCGATGTCACTACATATAGCACTATGTTTGGAATAAAAAAAACCAATTTATATATTGTGAAATGGTTGAATAACATATCGTAAAACAGGGTAAATATATCATATTAGCTGTTGACAGAAAGTATCATGTAGTTTTACATCGAATGATAAGGATATGAAATCATTTAATATTTATCAAATGAGGAATATTTTGTACATCACATTAGTTAAATATATAGTTTAATTTCATGTGATAAGGATGTGGTTTTTTTCATATCATGTCTCTAATTTGGGGTATTCAATTTTCACCACATAGGTTAAGAAATTAATTTAGCATCATGTTTTGAGTACATTGTTTTTTCTATTTTAACTATGTGATGTGAGGCATCCTGTGTTTCTCTCATAATGTAGGGATGCATGTTACCATCTTGTATTGTGGATTTTTGTTTTCCTCATATAAAATTGTGATGCCAGGTATGATATAATTGTTCTATGTTCTTCATTTATATTTTTATTTCTAGTTCTAAGGATATTAGTTTATGGTCATCTCATTTTTTTGTAAGTAATACCATGTTTGATTCATAGGGAAAGGATTTGGTTTAACATCATGATCAAATCAGGGTGGTTTAGGTCATCTTAAATTTATGATGTGATGAATCATGTTTTTTTCATATGTAGTAACATATCAATTTTTTATATTGAGACGAAAATCTTATAACCATCTCATGGTTAACCCATGTGGAAGAATGTGTTTGTCTAAAAGAGTATGGATACTGTTTATCATCATTTGTCGATAATGTTAGGATTTGTAGTTTATGTTTGTACAACTCAGAATGTTGAAGATATTAGTATTTGGTTAGGATTCTCAAGACAGTGATTCATATAGATTAGGTTTATAATTCTTGGTCATGTGAATATTATTTTCTATCACCTGTTGTATCTCTTGAGAAACATGGAATTTGTGGGAGGTGTCAAACGCTCCCCATTTATGGTTAGTAATGAGTACACACAATTGGAGTATTCCTTGGGGATGATGTAAAGACATTATTATATGGGTTCCAACATTAATGGATTCATACTAGGTATCATTATCATCCTGATAGATCATTCTGTGTCACCTTGAATAGTTAATCAACGGAGAACATTCTTGTTGAAACCTCATGATACTTATTTCTTAAGTCCCATTAAGTTATATATCACATTGTGCCAAATTTCTACAAGGACAACCAATATAAATGGATGAACTGGGTTTTTTATTCATGAAATGTTCTGGAAGACATGGATATACAAAGTGACAAATACTGAACATTTATTGGTAAAATTACCTTTTCCATATACCAGGGAGTATGAGGTTTCTCACAAGAACATGTAGTTAACATTCCCTATGCCCAGAGGCATTTGACATTATTTTCTGATAAAATATTCATATTTTTTCATTCTAACCTTAATATGATGTTAGATATGTGTTAAATAAATTCTTAAATAGTTACTTGTATTTGTTTGTGGTTGTGGGAAGTGTGATCGGACTATATTTAATATTTTTTAGGCAACGCCATCTTCATAGTATAATGAAATTTGGTGTTATTTTATGTGAAAGTAGTATTAAGAACATTAAACTGATGATTGATATAGGAGTAAAAAACCAAAATCAATGAATTAATTTAAAAATCATTTACGGTAACTATTTCATCTCAATTTTATGGAGATGTATTAATGAGTAAAAATGAATCTTCATTGTTTATATATCACAAGTGGGTAGGGACCTACACAATTGAGTCAGAAAAATAAGATGAGAAAATGTTAATTGATATTGTGACAACTATATGGAATTTTTCTAAAAAATGTATGTATTAGGTAAGAATGAATCCTCTTGGTTAATTCAATACAATCACAAACCATGATGGTCCAAAATTATCTCAACATTTGAATTTAGTAGGATAAAATAAATGTTGGTTGAAGTGTTCCACTAGTTCCATAATATTCCACTTTCATGTCCGTTGTTTTTTCATTCACATAGAATAAATAGAGAATATTTCAATAGAATATTCACCTATGTAGAGTCTTCTTAAGGATAAAGCAACTTTGGTGGGTGAATTTTGATTTATTGTGATATATTTTATCATGCTGATCTCTTCCTAGTTAGAGAATTGATTGATTAAGACACTCAATGAACCCAATCATCTAATCATAAATTTCATTAACCAATGATGAATTTGATTTATCTGGAATAGAAGTATATATGGATAGAATATATAACAATAAAACACCATTATCTTAAGGGGTAGAAGTGATGTTTCTCTAAAAAACTACATTAATTGTTCATATTGGGATATTACAGAGAAGAGTTAGAACTTATAGATCCACAATAGGAGTATTTTCTGAGTAAAGGAAAATAATCATCTTTAGTTGGGAATGGAAATTCGTAATTAGATAATGATTACCTTCTAGTATTGGAAATATTTCTTTTTTTGTAACATAATCATTGTTGAAATCCTTGATTACTAGCTCAGAGACCCCATTACATTGAATTTGTGAACATAAATGTGAATGGAAGACATTATAATAGTTCTAAGCGGATAATAAGCTACCCTATTTTTATTGATACAATAAAAAAATGAAATAATGTGATAGTATCCCCTACACGGGTATGGTGAAAACAATACCCATAACTACAATGATGAGTTTCAAGTCATTATTCCATATACTAATAAAACTCAGTGATTCATCATAAAAATTAATATTCCATCATGGTGTGTACTAATCCACAATAAAAATTGTCTAATATAGAAAATAATCATCCTAGGGATGTTCATCAAGGGATAAATGTGTGTACAAGATGTTTTTCTGTGCTTTCCATTACAAAAATTTCTATGGTACAAAACTAATATCAAAATACTATGGAATTACTACCTGATGCACTAAAAACTCATAAAAAATTTGGGGGTAGATACTATATATCTTTGGGTCAACATGGGACACATGCTATATTTTATAGTGTTATAGGTAATTCTTAAACTACTTTATGTCTATGACTACTGTGCAACATACATTATTTTTGTGGGATTATCTAGTCTCCATGTAGAGGGGAATATAGATAAGATTTTATAAGTTATTCTCCCTATAATAATAAATCATATATTCTAGAATTGTTCTTATATACCATTCATTATGGTATCATTTAGGGAAATATTCTATTGTAAGATAGATTTAATCATGAATGAGTTTTATAAAAGATATTTTTAAATTTTCTTTAAGGTATTCTGGTAGTATTTGTTATACTGTAAGTTGTTTCTATTTTTCATGAACCTAAAAAAGGGATTAAAAGTATCATAGGTATTAATAATAAATCAACGAATACAAGGTATGTGGACTTAGAGGCCTCAAAAAAAATAATGTTATGTAGTGGAGGAATTTGATTTACAGACTTGATTTTAAATGGGTCAATCTAAATGTCAATGTATTAGAAGATAATTGTGAGAAACATTACATAGGAAACCCTAAATCCACAATTCAATGTTCTCCGATCCAAGTGATGTATTTGATATATTCATAATTTTAGTTGAACATGATCCCATGATAATCCACATAACACTCTGCCAACATCCTGAGTAGTTGTTTAAAGATATAATACATGTAACACTAATCATTAGCCCCAACATTATTTTAACCAAAAGAAATTATTGGTTAGTAAAAGATTCCTTGGGGTTCTTGGAAGCCAGTGTATTATTTATCCATGATGACAATAGAGATCATATTTTATAAAGAATGACCGTCCATGAAAGTGATGACATGGAAACTAGATATAACATCAATGAGATGTTTTATCACTAAAAAGGATTTACCTCATTCAAAAAATGGTTCATGAGAACCTAAATGTAAATAAAAACATAAAAATTCACATTTACCATCTTGATTAGAATTATTTTGGCCAACTAATGGGGGTGCTTGACATCTCTAAAAATGTTGTCATTGATACGATTATCAACCTTTGCCTAGAACATGGAACCATAGGAAGGGGTCATACTTTTGTGAAGTTGTTTGAGCCCATTGTGATTAAATTGGAGGCTAGGGTGATAAAAGAAAATATGAGGATTGAGACATGAAATTTAATTATATATCGATATGAGAACAACTAAATATTGTTTTCTTGAATACATGTAATATTTTTTTTCATATTATTACATAGTTTCATTGATCAGTTTAATTTTTATATATTTATGAGTTACAATTTTAACCATTATTATCTTATCAATAGTGGAAGATACAATTTCCTCGAATGAATGGTGGGTATCATATTAATAATCTTTATTATCTAATAAATTGGGATTAGAAAATTGATGAAACTCATCATGACTAGATTAAACAATGTTAGTACAAGTCTTCTTTATAAAGGATATTAGATCTTTTCCAATGGGTTATTATATCATGGATATTGTAGGAAATAATATGGTGAACTAATCCTACTTAGATACTGACTATGAGAGAAAAACATGAAATTGATGAAATTGTGATGGGTTGACAATTATAAATTAATAACCTCTTTTGGAATCTTTCTGAAATATCATATATCAGTGGACATGGTGTGAACCATTCATTACCTCTCAGGTGTAGTGTAAAACCTTAAGTTATTTTAATTGTTTTTATTTTATTCCATTTACCTAATTTAGTGATATAACAAATTAAATATTTATTATACACTAATCCATATTAATATTTTTCAACATTCTAAAATTTATTATCTTTTTCTAGATGCAACACTTTATTTATACGAATCAACATTTCATTATTATTATTATTATTTAGATGAGGTAGTTTTAACATATCTACTTATCACTATAATATGAATTTTAATAACTAAATTTAAATATAATTTTCATTTTTTCATTTAAATAAATTATATTGACAATGGAATATATAATTTTATTCAATGTTTATATTTTTTTTAAAATTATAATTTTCCCATAAGAGTGGCTTTTTACATCATATTGTGAAACATAATAAGAATAATTTCAGACACATTACAAAATTTCATTTGAATAAACAACTTCCAATTTTAGTTTTTTATTTCATTTTTATCTTAGAGTTATTTTAAGGTATTTTCATAAAATATTTCATTTTTGGATGAATCGTGAAAAAATAATAAAATTTAATTGAAAACTAAGTTTTCAAATAATTGATTTATATATTTAATTTATATTTAATTTCTTTAATAGTATAATTTTTTTACTTATGCACAAATTAAACCATTTTGTGTCATTGAAACCAATTTTACAATGAAATTGGTTATAAAATCATTTCAATCTTTTGATTATTTTCACATTGAAAACATGTCATCTCATCCTGTTTGTGGTATAAATTTTAAATTTGTTTCTTTAGTTAATCTATTAAAATTTTGAGAAATATATTCTATATTTTGACACAGAAGAATTTATAATTGATAATATTTTAAACATAATTTTTATCAAATGTTTATAGTGAAAATAATAAAAAATAATTATTATGCTGATGGTTAAAACAAGATTACATGGTGGATAATAATAAAATGTAACGTATAAAAATTACCCTAAATTTGTAAAAAATAAATTGGATGGCCTTATCCTACAATTACACTCTTTGGAATAAAAATTCTCTATTTTTGGATGCAATTAACGTAAGAGAGTTCTCTCAATAGTGTTTACCTTTTTTGTATTTACAAAAATTTCAATCCATATGAACTACAAAAGGGAAATCACCCCTAACATCATGACATCTATCAACACCATTGGCTAAGAAATAGAATATATAATTTTCTTCCAAACATACCTTCTCTCAACCTAGAATCATCACATTTGATAAAAATATATCTAGTGGAATCCCCTGTTTAAAACCAAATAGAGTTACCCAAAGAAGTGGTAACATCCTTCAACGTTCATTTTTTGATTTGAATATTTATCCCACCAATTCAATCACTATTATATCAATAATATATAATAACTACAACATCATTAATTTAAATACTTATATACAATTTTTTTATGATCTAAACCATCACACCCAACTATTTAATGTGATACCCATTCATTATTTGTGTGTACGACAGACTATTCCCTCATAAAATGATGTGTTTATTTACTTTTTTAACACCATTTATTATTGATAATAAATATGTAATTAATATTTTTATATAATATATATTTAATTTATGATGTATTTATTCTTTTTTAATTAACATATAACACATAATTTCATGATTTTCATTTTGTGGGAATAGAGTAACATTGTCTATGGACATGTGGATTACCGAATCCTCTAAGCTATGTTAGCCGTTCATGATTTACACGGAATGTATTAACGTTGGGTTAATTAAAAATTTGTGATATTTAAGGAATAATAATGAAAATTTAATTAGAATATATATATATATATATCACATACCTTTCATTAATTCAAAAAATAAGATAATGGAATGTGTATTCATGAATACGTATGACCTACTGTGTCCATTAAAGATGATTTCCATTTCATGATTACATATTTCATAGATTATTATAAATACATATATAATAAATTTATATGATATTTATATACTTTTTTTAATTCCTATATTTTTAGATATCATCATATGAATAAGTGGATAAATAATATAAAAAATCAAAACAAATGCCAAATACAATGTTGTTATTATCGGAAACGTAACTTTATCATGGAATTATTGATAAATATGTAATAAAACGAAATTATAAAATCATATATAGTATAATAAACTTGAATATGGTTATTTAGTTAAATTATAATAAAACAATATTTATTATACAAGTTCTTTTAATGAGTAAGACATGAGTCAATACATAATGTAAGTGGATTTTTTGTCTCCTTTTTTTTCTAAGAGACTTATACCTTATTCCCAAATCATTTATTTTGGGTAATATATATAATTACATTGAATATATGTTCTGATTAATATCCTTGAATTTATGTTTACTAAAATATAACAGTTTAACCATTTTCATGGGGTTTACGGTTCAAATGTTACCAAATTGGTATTAAATTTTTTTTCCTCAATTCGAATTCTTTGAGACTCATGTTTTGTGAAGTACCTATATTATTTTATATGTTGTGTATACTACCAACTTAAAATTATTATAGGTAATATCATTATTTTAATGTAATTATAATATTATTTTAAATTCATTCTCTAATAGTGATTATTATTCAATGATATAAGGAAGGAAAACATAGTGGAAAAGAACTACATTCAATAATGATATAAAAAAGGTCGTAAAGATAAATGTTTAATAAAAGATTTTGAGGTCACATTTTTCATCATAACAAATATGTACATATCTGACATGATTGTGCAAAGGTGAAAATTAAGGATAGGAAATTATAGAGTATGAAATCATATGTCTAAAAGCACTACAAGTTTAAAAGGAAATAATGTCATGAATGCTTCTGGCACAGGGACTTCCATTAGTAGGGATTTTTTATAGTTATTTTTATAATAATCCTATATATAGAGAAACATTAGACATTTTGCTAAATTATCCACTATAAAGAAATTTCTAATGGAAAAGGTATAAACATATAAATAATATAAAAATTTATCTTATAAATATTAATTATCCTTAATGTGATAAACATAAAATAATTTTGTCTTCTAATGGAGAATATTCTACATATAGAATAGAATATACAATACCTAAATATGATGAAGTTTCGATTTTTTAAATACTGTCAAATAATAAAAATATTATGATTTTTAAAAAATATGATAATGAAAAGGATAATATTTCTATGGAATATTATAGAGTAACTATGATGGAAAATTAAATATCGTATCATTATAAATATCATAAACAACTATTTATAAATAAGTAACTATTTTAAAATGTTTCGAATTTTTTTTAGAAAAATGTATTACCAGGAAAACATAGTGATAAAACTAATCTAATGAGGATAAAAATATATTTATCATACTAAAATATGAAATTTCATGTTTGGTGAAACTATTATCAATGTTTTTAAATTGAAAAAAAATATTATAAAATATGTATAAACAAATTATAACTCATTGTAATAGTTCAATAATTAGTTTTAAAAATAATAACAATGTTCTTTGTAATAATTACATTACCACTAAAGCTATCCTTTTTTCCATTAGTGACAAAGTGGTCAACACTAGAGGAATAAAATTTATTTGATAAGAGTATAATCATTAAGATTTGATAAGTACTATTTTTTTAATCAAATTTAATTTTTGCAAAACAAAGAACAGAAAAAGGTAGTAACCTATAATTTTGAGTTCTAATAAAACAAGACCCAAAAAGGTTTCAGTTTAGAAAAACTAATCTATTTTTTCAATAAAATAATGATTGTACCAGCAATAAAATAGTTATGTACATTGATAATATATTTTCTAGGTACAAGAATAGAAAAATATAACTATAAAATTTGATAATAATTATGAATTATGGAAAAGTGGAATTCATAGATAATGATCCCTAACAGGTTTACATAATAGGTAATAATGTTCTTTGTTAAAAAAAATATTTTTTCAAATGTTTTATTTTTTATGTGTCATAAAACCAATCTTATATGAATAAGTTAATTATGTGATGAACATTTCCATATGAACATTTGGAATGATAAATTTATTATACATAGTTCTATGGATGAATTTATTCTTTATACTAATAGAAAAAAGAATGACTACACTCTAAACAAGAAATGTCATAGGATCCAATACATCCCTTTCAATAGTTTAGTGGAAGACCGGTGTTGTTTATGGAATATATGGGTAGGAAGATATAACCATATAATATAGTCTAAGTTAACTAAGAAAAGAATTTTTATGAAATTACCATATCATAAGTGTGATATTTCAAAATTATGTGGCCCTTGTCAATACGATAACAATAAAAGTCATGTTTTAAATCTATTAGTGAAGTCTTGAATTAAAATTCCTTCATTTTAGTAAAAATGGTGTTATTTAGTTCTAAAAAACTAGATGTATTGCGGGAAATTAATATATATATATATATTTATATATATATTATTTGATGATTATATTGGATTATCATATGTGTATTATATTAAAATGAAATTTGTAGTAGTTAGATGCTTTAAAAACAATTATCTTGAGTCAAAAATGAGAAAAAAAATCAACTTGATAATTATTTATATTGTTCATGGTGGATAATTTGGAATAATTAATTTAGAAAAAATTTATAGTAATTAAGGAATATTACCAATCATTTCAACACCTAGTACTCACCAGAAAATAGTGTAGTTGATATAACAAATTGAATTCATTAAGAATAAATAAATAATGTAATGAGTGAATACTGAGCTTCATTTTTTTGATGAAGCAGTTATTAATACAATCTATACATTAATCCAAGTTTCAATACTAAAATATCATAATAAAACTCTTTATTTGTAATATATATGAAGAAAACTAAAACTTCATTACATTAATGTTTTTGGTTGAAATTATTCATCATGAAAATGAATGATAATTTTTCTAATGTCCAAACTAAAAAAATTGATGGAATATTTTATGTTTAATTCACTATATATAAAGTTTTTATATTTTTAATTAAATATTATTGCAATATGGTAGATATAATAAATTTTGTGTTTGATGGAATTGATCCTTTTGTTTTCAATAAACCTCAACCAATATCCTTAGAAATTATTTTTAAAACTGACTTTAATCTTTTTTTCGAATGTTATTCTCACATGGAAACAAATAAAAAATTAGTTTTTTAGTTTTTTTTCATTGGAATATATTATATCTATTAATGTCTAATATAATTTTGGAAACTTGAGAAGTCATCTGTTTCTTATAAATCATATTAGTGAATGTATCATCGGTGATGTAGATCAACCAAAAAATGACTATACTATTATTAAGAAATGAAACTGAAAATTTATATTTTATATCCCAATTTAAAAATAATATTCCTTAAGAGGAGTTTTGTGATTAGGATTGTATTATAGGGAAAAAATTGAACACAATTGGATTAAATGGAACATATTCTGGACATTAGATGAACGATCTACAAAAACCTCTAAAATTGGAGTAAAATTAGGATTTTAAAATATATGTGAAGGAGATGAAATGATAGTAATAAATAATTATAGAATAGTTATTAAGGATTATATTCAAAAAGAGGGAATAGATTACAAATATAATAATGCACCAGTATCACGAATTGATGCAATTGGAATACTTTTATAAAATATAGCATTATTTAATTTCAAAATATTTCACATGGATGTGATGTGATATTTTCATTTCAGAGATATTCATGAAGAATATCATGTAGAACAACCACCTAGTTTTGAAAATAAAAAAATAATATTAACCGATTTTTCAACATACTAATGAATTATATTGATTAAACAAGAACCAATATCTTGGTATGATATGTTAATGTAATTTTAGTAATAAAAAAAATTCTAATAGATCTAAAAATATAATTATTATTATAAAACATATTTTAGAATAAAATATCCTAAATATATTCCCTTATGGGTATTATTATATATGAGTTTGAAATGAGTATGATGGGTGAATGGATATATTTTTTTAGTTTTTATGTTTCTAAAAAACTAAATGGACAATACATATATATTAAAATGACTATATAAATTATATTCTAATAAAATTTTGATATGAAAATACTAATACTATTTTTACTTATTTTAGTACTTCCAACACATTTGATCATGATGAGGTTGTGAAACTAGTTAATGTGAAAACTTATATATGTATGATTATATGTTTACATTTAATAATAACTACTCATATAGATTTAATGTTTTATGTATTATTAGGTGAAATATATAAAATCAATACAATTTAATCCCATTATAAAGCTACAAAATATTTTTTCATGATTATAAGTGAAATATTTATTTAGGCATTTTCATTTCAAGTGTATATTATTTTAAACTAATTTTTCAGGATTCTAACAATAGTGGATGAAAAATAGATAAGAAGAGTATATATAAAACATGTCATTTCATATTATATTCTATTGTTTTTGGTCACGTAGGAAAAAAATATCAGTACCAATTTTCATTTCTGAGGATTGAAATGTTGAAACCAATGTTACTGTGATAGAGTGTTGTGGATATAACACGCACTCAAATACTGTTAAATGATTTTTACAAAAACATAAAAAAATTTACAAGACATGTCCAATTTCATTAATTGAAATCTCGACACATCAAACACAATCTAAGAACATATATTGAATTCAAAATTTTCTTTTGGTATCATACCCTTAAAGAACATATAATTTTACACTTCATTAGAACACATGAAAATATTTTTGAAATTTTTAATAAACATATTAGATCTGATTGATTAGAATACATTAAATAATAAAAATAAATGAACAATGTAATGTGATCGTTCATATCTATGCCATATTTTATATTATCCATATATTAATATGCCCCTTTTCTTAGTTTGAATATATATTTTTAATGATTTTCCGAAATTTTTATAATTCATAAATTTTTTAATTTTTTAATTTGTTTCTTTGTATAGAGATTTTACAAAATGACATCTATAGACTAAATCATTTTATAATGTTTTAGGAGTAATATTTATTAAATTGGTATCTAAACTCAGAAATTGTAATAAAATATATTGACTCAAAATAACTAATAATTTATTTTTGGATATAATATTTTTATAATCAAATTTTATCTATCATAATAATTTTTTGTAATTAAAAAATCATAATCACATTTTATTTGAAATCTATCATAATTTGATTATTATAAAAAAACAAATAATAATAGTTTTATCATAATGATGTTAATATCCACTCTAAAATTCACTCTTCTATTATTTTCCTTTTTTTCAGTATTTCACTACATTAATTTTCTAATTGTGATAGTTGTTACACTTTATGAGTTATAAAAAATCAAATTATTTTCAATTATTTTTAATTTTTTTTCTTCCTAGAATGATTTTAAATATGATAAATGTTTTCTAAAAATTGAGAGATCAGATATATCATTAAATCCTATATGAAATAATTCCCTTATGACAGTTGAGAAAGTTTTTTCATTCACAACTATTTGTTCTCTTGTAGAACATAAATCATCACACCAAATGCATATATTTGGTTAGTACCACCCATTTACCATATTGATCCTCACTGTTTTTTTCTACTGAGTTGTTCACCCTTCTAATCCATCATTTAGATAATCATTCCTTAATTTTTATATGCATCATTTGTACCAGTACTGATGGTAACCATGGGAGACTATCTTATGTTATTAATATTCTGAAAAGGATGATTAAAATATCATGGTTTTAGAATTATGATTCCAAACACAAGGAGATTATTTCCTTTCAATGATGTGAATTATTATTAATTGAAATGAAGGATAATGATTTCAATTTTTATTTTCAAGAGGTAGTATTAGAATTATATGATTTGAAATAGGTCATCAAGGATGTTGATAAAGATAAAATATACTTCATAATGATTGGATATAGAAACAATCTTTATTACCAAATATTAAAAAAATTTGTTAGATTTCTATCCGAATGAGAATAATATCCACCCTCTCATAAGATTTCAAATAGTCTATGAACATTTGATATGAACAAGGATGAAGTGTCGATATTTTAATTCTATTAAATAGTAATGAATCTATCTCAGTTTTCTATAGTAAATATAGCAATTTCTATTTTCATGCATGGATATTGGATCCCTAGGATATGATTCAAGGATAAAATGAAGATTTCAGATATGTTTTTTCTCTATTATATATTGAATATAAGAAACATTTACATCGTTAAATTCATCTTAATTACCCTCGAGAACATGGAAAAATATATTATCATGTAAAATATAATAATTTTTCTCTGATTTATAAGTAATATTATAGTCAATTCCAAGGATATTTTAAATGTAGAGAACATATCATATCCACTCAAGGAGAAATTTTACCTTATTAGTGGGGATTCAATATCTATAATGAAGTTAGACTTTATGCCATTAAAATAATTTTTGTGGAAAAAAATTAATAGATATGTTTCTAGTTCTCAACCATCATGTAAATCCAAGTAATTTTAAAATTACAATTAAACAAAAAAAGATACATTTAAACATATCAATAAAAATAATCAAAGTAAAATTACTATTGATTTTTTTTGAAAATATGATGGCAATGAAATTGAAGAAGAGGATAAGGGATCCAGAGTTCCGTATTGACCCATAAAATATAATCCCTTGAATTCCCGAAAACCTAACATCTTCAAGATAAAGACAATAAAATAATGAAAAACAATATAATATAAGAATACATAGATGTTGAAATATTATTAAAATGAGTTGAGGGGGATTCTGAAAATATTTTCCTTCCAATAACCCTTACAAAACATATAAATCCCAATATAGGATTTGTTATATAATAAAAACTTAGTTATCATTGTTGATATTTCTTCTGTTGAAAACATGTGACAGAAAATGGTTCTTGGGGATGAATTTCTGTCATATATTAATCTGAATTAATAAAAAATAGAGGTAATTGGAAACAGAACCCTATGAATGGAAGGAGATTTAAAATTATAACTTTTTTAAGGATATTGAAGAATACCTTGAAGAATATATTGGGGAAGGGAATGAATATGAAGAAAAATAAGAATAAATAAAAGGAAAAATGAAGGATAATAAGGATAATAAAAAGAAAAGGAAATATATTAAAAAGAAAATTAATAGGAAGAAGAATAATTCAATGTATAATACATAAAATAACAGGTAGAAAAAGCATGATATAAAGTGAATGATAAAGAAGATAATGATGATAAAATAACACATTAAGATAATAAATCATATGAATTATCATATTTATAGGATATACCCTAAAAATATGATAATGTGGAATGATCTTAACATAAATAAGAATAGGTTTCTTCATCCAAATTGGATGTGGAATCATTTTCAATGATAAAACAATATGGTCAAATTTTATAATCAAAATTATAAGAAAATATGAAACAAATAACGATTTAGTATTCTTTTGTCATTCACATGAAAAGTAGTTTTCAAAGGGACATGAAAAAAATATTTTACTGGGAGATAACAAGAAAGTAAATGATGTTGACATTGGAACTAATAAATTTAAATATCCCAATACTTCTTAAAGCTCATTAGACTTAGATGAAACTATTTCTCAGAAATATTTTGATTTTATTTGTCAATCCTTTAGGATGATAGAATCAGACATTATATATATTCCTAACCATGAAGAATATTGTCACCTTCTTTAGAATGGTATTAGTGAAAATCTATTTTCAACAATTGTTTTATTATAATTTTTAATTTTGATTGGAGTATTGTCGAATAATTTTTATGAAAATTTTATTTTTCCCAAATGAACATGCAATAATATTATGAATTAGTACAAACATGTGTATTGCAATAATCATATGTGTGATGATCATTGATTTTATGTAAAGTAAATATTGATAGATTAGACTAAATCTATTAAAATGTTATATTGAGACATGGATAACTCTGTTATACTTGATGAAACATTCATAGATGTTTTAGATGAATGGTAAAATAATGTAAGTGTTTTGAAACAAAGTATTTTAGCTATATAGAAATAAATAAAAAGACACATATCATGTGAAGATGAGTTAATCATACTGAATGATCAAAAAAACGATTTATTTAAGGAATTCAAATATATGAACAACCAAAACCAGATACTAGAATCAACAATTTCAATGATTTTGAACGATTGGAATGAGTAAATGAATATTATGGATTTTGTGGGGGGAACATATGGAATGAAGAATGATATTTTTCATTTACCACTCAATGTATTTTTGTAAATATTCTGAATTTATAATTATTGAATTAATCTTCATCCAATTATATTTTGGTTGAATTTTTTCTAAACTTGATGGATTATGTATTATTTCATATTTATATGGACTATTATATAATTCTATGTTGTTTTGTATTTTATTTTTATATCATTTTATGAAACCACACTATCTTTTCTATTCATTTTGTAATTTCAAACAAGGAGAGGATTTGTTTTATAAATCGAGTAATATTATATTAATGAGGGGAATGTTTTATATGGTGGTGATTTTATACTACGTGGAACATGTTTTTTATTTAAGGGTGATCTATTATAATATTATACTTCATATATAATATATTAACATACTCAGAGTGAGTTGAGTTATTAATAATAACTTCTTAGTTCTAAATATAACAATTGACAATATGTTGTGGGGGTTATTTTTTAAATTACAATTTTTTGTGTTGTGATTTAAAAAAAGGGGGATAATGTTCAGTCATAAGTATAGATTATTAATTTTCCATTCCATTAATTTTTTAAATAAAAACCATTTTCATAAAACGTGTTTAATAAATTTTTATATCCCATGTTTTTATGTGTGTTTTCTTGAATACAATATATTTTATGTCACATATAAAAAATGTAATGTTTTATGAATATAATCATATCTTCATTAATTATAAACATCACATCAAGTGTGAATCTAGTATACTAGACATAACATAAATCAGATCATTAGTTAAACTTTTTTCTTTCCGAACATAATAAAATTATTCATCTTAATCTAATTGATTCTCATACTGAATGAATCCATCCCACTATCACAAGGATTATCCAATTGAAAATAGTTTAGGAAGGCCATCAGATTATCCAATATTTATAATTGTAATATATATGAATTATATTCACTATAAAGAATACATTAATCAATTTAATGGTTCTAAAATAACAATGGTTCTGAAAATTTTATTACTCTAGAACATTGTGAACTCTCAAGTGCTCGTTATCCCATGTTGTTGCAAAAAACTCATAAATATCAACCATTGTTCTTCACCAAGAAATTGAAGTTCATTTTAATACATTGTATCTAATAAATATCAAATATCATGTCCTATGAATAATTATCTATGTGATCGTATCATTCTTATCTATTTTAATACATTAATGAGTCGTAATTCAATTAATATTTTGTTATTCTAGTGTGTTACTTGGTTTTATATGTTTCCATTCCATAATACATGTTAATGAATGTTCGTACATATTTTAATATTTCTATATTATTCGGTTTATCTAAATTATTAGGAATAATAAAATAATAATACATAAATATTTATTGAATCTAATATAATGTTGAATCATGAAGTCTGATATAAATGAAAATTTTATGTTTCTAGATTCATTACTCTAAAAATAATGACAAGTCTGATTCAGATAAATTTACTTTATAAGGCTTTCAGTTTTGTATTGTAAAAAGTTTTATAAAATAAAATTCACACACCTATAATATGTATTAATATGTAAGACAATATTATGATCATATATCTATTCCCCATATTGATGACTTTTTTGATCAAATTTTCTGTGAACAATACATTTCCAAGGTTGACCTTTGTTTTGGATATCATTAATTGAGGGCTAGGAATGAAGATTTACCCAAGATGACATTCCATATAAGGTATGGACACTATGAATAAACAGTTATGCATTTTTTTCTTATTAATTACACTAATATAATCTTGAATTGGATAAATAGATTCTTCAATGATTACATTGATACATTTTTGGATGTCAATATAAACTGTATTATTTTCCATTCAAAGAGAAAGGAAGACAATGAGTACAATAAGGGAATTTTACCAATGACACTAGGGAAGGATAAAATATATGTTTTTTATTTTAAAGCATCGATTATGGCCATAAAACGATTCATTATTTGGTCATATAATCTTAGGAGATGATATACCAGTAGATCCACCAATTATGGTGCATAATAAATGTGTCCAAGACTAACCACTATGATAAATATATGTTGTTCTCAAGGTTTATCTAGAAAATTAAAATTGTTTGTTGATAATTTATCATTATCATCCATTCCCCTTTTCACATTAACAAGTTAGGTTCCCTAGTTCCTCTAGAAATATGAATATGTAGAAACTATTTAAGAATTAAATCGTATTTTATTTAGTGAACACATGATTATATTACATGATAGTTGGGAAGGGATTGCAATATATAGTGGTGCATCCAAGTAATAATTGGGAGTTATTCTTTTTAAGGGATTTGTATCTAGAACCTAACAGTGGGACTATTTTTATTTTATTTTCAATAAAATAAATATTATATTTATTATTTATTGTTTATTGTTTCTACTTTAGAAAAGAATAATTAATGTGTTTTAAAAAAGAATAATATTTTAATGTGATAAATCATGAAATAATTTATTATGTAATAATAAATTTCATAAAATAAATTTATTTTAATTATTTCATTAATATTTCAAATATATTATATTTTTATAATATATTTTTATAGTTTTTATTAAATATTACTAAAAATATACTTCCATAATGAGAAAATATAATTTTTATAAGGGTTTGAATACTACGTTTTTCAAAAACTAGTTGATCAAATTAAACATGAACCTTTAATTTAAATGTTTATTTTCTCATATTTAGGATATTATTTTGATAAGTTATATATTTTTGGAATCACCATGATGAAATTATCCAATTGTGAATTTTTCTTTGGTTTCTAAGAGTATACAATTTTCAAGTAAAAAATATATACTATATAAATATAATGCAAGTATAATGACATCATAATGACCTAAAAATGATGTAAAAAATACCATTATAGTCATTAAATTACAAATTAGTATATATATATAATGTTTTTTGTTTTCATTTATTACATTAATAATCCCATAATGAATCCTTCAAAACCTATATTCTATTGAATCTTTTTAAAGCCAATTATTTGTAAACATGATGATCTTACACATCCCCAAGTGTATTATTTTAATTTTTTTGGTTAATGAGCATATAAGATAGTTAAAAGACTACTTCTTAGTAGATTCCATAGAATAAAACTAAGAAGGGTTGTGGTTTTGTTTTCATTATTGTATTTAGTCTAAAATTGTTGTTTTGAAAATAATGATGAATTTTCCTATCTTTAACATTATAATCCCACCCAATCTACAATCATAATTCACTAAAAACTATTATCAGAAAAATAATATTCCCATGTATCACTATAAAAATCTAAATGTTCCCCCGTTCTCTTAAGAATATACTCCAAAGCCTTTGGAAACACCCTCTCATGGTATTGTATCTTTATGTTATATTTCCCAATTAATTACCTTAGTCATCATTTTTTTGAATAAAAATTGGATATGTTGTCATATAATTATATATATTCTATTAGTTATAGTTTATTTTCTAATAATTATATATAATTTATCCGATCTCTTTATTACCATTACATATGTCGTTACCATTCATAGTGTAAGGTGTCTTTCACTCTAGTTTATTAATAAGGAAACCATTATTTTAGTTCCTTTTGAATTTCAGTTGTTAATGTTTTTATTAATTAATAAACATCTATTTACATTCACAATAATTTTATAAGAATAAAATATCATTTATACCCTATAATTATGACCATAAGCTATGTTGTTACCTTGAAAAAATGTAAGCAATCCTCTCTATATCCTATTTAAGAAATCACTAACTTTATGTAATTCCTTTTGTATTCAAATTATTATTGAATAGATATGATTTCGTATACTTATAGTACATACCACTTTCATTCGATATTATTATATACCCATTTCACTATCATTAAACACTCCCAATATTCATTATGTATGCTGTTTTCCTAATTAAATTATAATGGGACTTTTCTATGCCAATCATTTATTAATGAACCTGTGTTTTCTTTTGCATTTCAATTCCCAATTTGTAATATTGAATTATGTGTTGCATATCCCTCATACATTACTTGTAATTTTTTTGTAATTATAGACTCATTTATTTATTATTATAACTTCCAATGGTTCTTTTTTAATCTTCTAATTAATTAGAAATTGTCCCATTGTTTTCCAATGCCATACTATTATATTGTGAGTACCATTGGAATTTATACTCAATGTTATTCACATAGATATACCTAATCTTAATTTATTACAAACTATATTATATAAATTTCACACTACATTATAATGGGATAAAATATGATTAAATATGATCAAATTTTGATCAAATTTTGAAAGATCTGTGAAGCACATTTATGAATTTACACGATATGAAAGCAATAGGTTTTCCTATAATTATAGTGCTCTATAATGAATAAGATCATATTTTATTATTACTAGACCTCATGTAACAGATTTTTGGGTAACCTAATCCACAGTGAGAAATTATCCACCTTTTTATAATGTATATGTTGTTATACATGACCTATGTTTAAGATTCCACATTTCATGTTATTCCCATATTCCCATGTTTCATAATGTTATCATTGTATATCATTCCTCAATTGTTAAGTTAATTATTGTCAACCCATTTATTTATAATTTAAATTCCTCTTGAATAAAATTTAAGAAATTTATCATGTTTAGAATTTAAAATTCTTGTATTGAACTTAATATCAAACCCATTTCTTATCTATTTTCAATGGTTATATCATGAAATTAAAATATGATATAGAAATTTATAAGAATGTGAAGGATGTTTAAAATAATGTTTCAATATCTTTTTACCATTTTCATGTTCTGTGATCTTAATATCTAAAATATAGTAGTATTATTGATCTTCTAGGTTTTATTAGGTGTGAGTTTAGGTCAAAAATCATAAAATAATGTTCATTTTAGATAAGGATTATCATAGTTGATATTTGAGAAATGCCTTGTATTTTTTCAAATTTTGATTATAAAACACATGCAATAGCCTTATGGATAATAATAAAACTAATTAAACATCCCTAATTTTTTTTAATATATAGAGTAATTAGATTCTAAGAAAATAAAGCCATGTCTAGATACTACAAGTCGATGAGGCTCAAAAATAGAGTTTCATTGGGTTGATAACCCTAGAAAAGGATTTTTGAGCTACACTTGATCGTTAACTAGTGCATGAAAATGATCCTTTCTTCACACATGGTTTAACACTCCCAGGTGATATAAATTGAAATATACAAAATTATTATTACAAACTATAACTATGGGAAAAAGTACTAACTTAATATTATATAATAAGAAATAGGTCATCAATAACATATATTAAAACCTAGAAATTTATAGGATATATAATACATGTCATTTATGAGTTCTCACATTAATGTTCACAATATACCTATTAGGTTTTTAATTATTCAAAAATTATAATCCATAATTCCCCATTTATTCTTATTAGTGGGTGGAAGTACGAGGAACCAAGTGAAGAAACAATGTGATGTTAAATGTAAAAACTACATGAATGAGACTTCTAATACGAGTGGATAATGAGTAATGAAATTCATGTCAATGAAATCTCAATTGACCCATTTTTCTAAATATAATCATAGATAAGTATAAAAGATGAAATCCACCAAATAAAGATAATTTTTTGTTTATACCTTCATTTAAAAAAAATGATATTCATTTGATCCTATAATCCATTAACTATAGAAATATGGACCATCTACATTGAAAATATAATCTCCATTAATTAATTCACTAAGAAAGATTGTGTCTTTCTAGTGATTTATCATATGGAAGGAGAATGCAATAAATGTTGTACATTAGTTAGAAACAAAATTATTAATGTTCAGATCAATGTTTTCATATTATAGAATTATATAAAATAGTTTTAATATATTATTTTCTCACCCTCTATGATAAAAAAATGATACATAATTTCTTACCCTCTAGAAAAGTGTGACTAATATATTAGGGATTATTTGGAAAAAATTACAATATGTGCGTGATGCACCTCTATTCCTTTCATTACCCCTAATGTATATTCATCAATCTCTTTCTTAGAGTGATGTTGTGTTTATAAAATTCCTTATGTAATTGGGAATTTTTTAGTTATGAGTAAATTCTTAGCTATTCTATATAAGTCAAAACAGAGATAAAAAATATCATGTGTTTCATGTGTATATGATGTGGAAAGTTTAGTTTAATAATGGTAGTGTGATGAAAAAATATAATGGTTGAAATAATTTTCAAAATACCACTTATCGATGTTGTTGGAAGAAGAACCCTAGAATTATCCATAAGGGGATGATAACATGATTTAGGTTCATGAAGGAAGGACGCATCGCTATAAATAATTGATTGGAGAAACCCATAAATGTGTTATAATAATGGAATCCTCTAGTTATCCCTTAGCCAATCATGAAATGTTTCAACACCATAGAATAATAACACTATGTGATTCAAAGAATTAGGATAAGGGTGATTGATGAAAATTAATTATTGTGAACCCCAAGGTCTATCAGGAAAGGTAATGAACATTTCATTGTAACTATATAGGTGGATCCAAACAATGATGTGATAAAAAATACCCCAATTATTCATTCAAGAATAGAGAATATACAATTTGATTATGCTTCTAATAATTTTTGATATGATGAGTGTTTAAGAAAACTATTCAATAACCCCCACAAAGCATAAATGTTGAGATATAGGTGAAAATAAAAAATGATCCTATTATCACATCCCAAGAATATAACACATAAAATGTAGAAATTTATGGGATGACCTTCCCAATGACCTTAGGATACACTTACTATTACAATCTAATGAAATATTTTGTTTGGATTTGATTTCCATATACATATCCTATATAAATTTACGAGTGAGGGAAATCACACTCCCTATCTTTAATATTCCTGTGATTTAATAATAGTGTCATGGAAAAATGAATATTATTTAGTAACAATATCTCAAGAATAGTTATTTTTTTGTGTGAAAAATTGAATCCTTCTAAAATTATTGTGGTAAAAGAAAATTTAACCCTTAAATACATTTCCTTTTGGAGATAACATAGTGATATGTTTCTTAAATATTTTCCTCTAATTCCCCCTATATGAGTGGTTGAATTTTTAGTAGAGATTTTACTTACAGATTCACTTATATCCAATACATCGTAAAAATATCATTATTAAAGTTTAGTAATTAAAGAAAAAAGTAATATAGGATATTGATAAAAGGTATATATTATTATTTGATTTAATTAGAGGAGTTTAAGTCCAATAATACTAGGGAATTAATGGGTCTATGTTCCCCATGGATTTTATATTTTTTTTTTCAAAATCACTTTTATAGAAAAAGTGGGAAACCACAAAAGTTCAGCATCAAGGATCTGTTAGCGCAGTAGGATATCCAAAAAATGATTAATAACTAGAATAATATTATTGGAGTCACATACCTGATATAACTCCCACTAATATCGGTAAAATATTCCTCTCCATTTATTATTGTGAGATCAATAATATTACAATATAGAATAATTTTCCACTACAAAAACTTAATGAATTTTCTGTTGAAAAACATGGATACTAATATTTCTCTATGAAATATATTCATTAAGAACAGAATCATGTATCCATGAAGAAATGAGGATATCCCAATGTCTTATTTTCAAAAAATAAACACACACGAAAATATAATTGTGATGTAATTTAAACTCTCAAATGCTTCAATAATCTTTAAGGATTTGATGAATAAAGTATCTTGGGATTTCATTGAATGTTTTTTATAGTATTTTTTGATGATATTGTTGTATACTATAATAGTTAAAGGAAAAATGAGTACAATTTTAATGTGAAACATAATAACTTGATGAATGAACTGTTGTTTGGAATGTATATTTCATTCAAGTTAAGGTTAGATTATGTGAAATTCATGGGTCATAAAATCAATAGAAAATGGTAATATAGGGACATCTAAAAATAGAGTAAATTTAAGGATAGATGAATCAAATAAATATGTTATATATCTACAAGTTTATTATATTATCAGGGTGATATCATTGATTTATGAGGAACTTCTCTTGATTTCTACAACTAGTAACCTATAACACTCAAAAATGTGTATTTTTTGTCCATGTTGATGAATGTGATAAATATTTTAAAGAGATAAAAAATATGATATTCACTAGACTTTTTATTAAATTACCCTCCAATTAGGATGGATTTTTGATCTGTAGTGATGCATCCAAAAAAAGGTATTGGGTTGTGTAAACATTCAAAAGGAAAAACTGATAGGCTATGCCAAACAAAAATTAATGCTATAACAGATGAACTACCCAACTCAAGATCTATAATTATTTCTAGGGATCTATGTGTTAATGAATTTTGGAAAATATATCTATGAAAAAAGTTGTGATATATATACGAAACATAAAACCCTAAAGTATGTATTCAGACATAGAGAGTTTAATTTTCATTGATAAAGGTATTTGTTGATGATCAAGGGTTGTAGTTATATATTCCACTACCATCATTTGAATGAAAATAAATTAAATGATTCTCTACATAGAACAAATAATTTAACTCTATAAATTATGAGGATTTCATGGTATAAAATTATCATGGACATGAAATAGATGTATATTTTAATATTTAAAGAGTATTTATCGTAACCATCTAAAATTACTACTCAACAATATATTATTGATAGAATAAAAGAATCTCAAAAACAAGATGAGTTTCAAATGAATAAGGTATCTAATATTCCAGAATTAAACACAGGGAAATATGATTTTATAAGGTTTGGATCCCAAATATGTGTCTGAAAAAACCATAACTATATATTTAATTTTTGAATAATTCACATATCTCATCCAATTTATTCATCTAGGATGAACAAAGATGTATTATTATTTGAATAAATAATTTCAGCTGGATAATATCGTATTATATGTTATAGAGTTTGTATTTTAATGATTTTTATTCCAACAGGTCAAGGTTCACTGTCATGTGTCTCAGTGTGGGATGAGAAAAAGTTCCATAATAGTATGGAAATGGTAAAAAATTCCAAATTTTTTTATCATAGGACTCCAAAGGACACCTAAAGGCAACAACACCATCAGGGTGGTATTATACAATCTTAAAAAAAATGCACATTTCATTTATATGAATGATTATTTATCTATTAAAAAAATATTTATGATACACATTGTAGAGGTGGTAATACTACATTGATTTTCACCCTCTCGTGCATCTGACAGATATCCATTGTTTACATTGAGGTTATAAAGAATAATTCTCCATGTTATGAATAAAAAATTAGTGGCATCACTTATTATCACCCTAAAATGGATTTTCAATATGAATGTAGCACTGAAAATATTATGGATATGATGATATCATATTCAATATATTTCAATGGATATATGGATCAACAAATTCCCGTAGTGTATTTTTCATGCGTGAAAATTTCCAATGTAGCATTCAAATAAATTATTATGAGGATCTGTATTGTAATATATTTTAGTGTCTTACGTTATGGTATTATGTTTGAGAGCGAAGTTTAAGGCAATTGATATTCTCTAAGTGATGAAAGAAAATGATTGAACAATTCATTTTCATTTAAAATTTACACAATGTTGAAAAAAAATATAAGCAGATAGTCACTGTAGTCATAAAGTAATTAGGTTAGGGAAAATGTGTTCCTTCATATACCAAAATGGTTGGAATTAATTATGTTTCTAAAGAATAGAATGCATTGTCCTATATGCATCATCCCCTTTTAGATCCCTAATTGCATTATAGTGGTATCATATCGACTAACACTCATACCTAACATATCTCATGTATATGATGTGTCTCATGTATCCAAATTAAGAATTTACATAAAATACTATTAAAATTTATTCAATATATAGGTTGTACAATTACATAATGATCTTTCATATGATTATAATCTAGTTAAAATATTATATAATTTAGATAATTTTATATGAAATTAGAAACCTAACCTAGTCATATTTTTGTGTTGGAACCATATGATTGAAGAAGTTAATTGGGAAGGAGAAGAGGTGATTAAAAACATATACCCTCCTATACTTTAGGATTTGAAATGAAAATTTTTAGAGTGTCATCTATGAATGGGGAATAATGTAATGACACCAAATTTTGTAAATCAAATTTCATTATTAAATAAATAAATTTTTTATTCCTGTTATGAGGTTACAAAAAATAGAATAAATTAATTGTTAAAATAATAAAACATTTAACAAATCATCAAACATCGTGAATATTGGAAATATTTCAATTTAAATGTGATCATATGATTAATGGATAATAATGTTTTTTTTGAAGTCATATTGACACAGATAAAATATTTGATGTCCTCAACCAAAATAATCATGACCTATGAGTGCCATTTATCTATTATTCCATGTGAGAGAGAATATTTTGGATTTTATATTAAAAAATTATAATACAAGTCTCATTAAAAAATCATTAATAAAACTGTTTATGGAAGAATTTAAAGAATATTGATATCACATGTAAAGACCCAGCTATTCCATCTATTCTTTTTAAATATGGTAATATTATGAGCCGCAAAAATTGAAGGTGCGTGATTCCGTGGCCCGATGTGTCCAAAATTAATTTTTGAACTTTTTTCCAGGTACGATCAGTAAACTTACAAGCGGTCTTTTATAACTTTTGAACCACTGCTTGGAATTAAAATATGAGGGCACTGTTGAACTCACAACACATATATTCACTTAAAGAGACCTTCACCTTGACCACAGTGGGTCGAGAGTGAATGGTAGTTTTTGAATTTTTTGTGAAAGAATGAAATAAATGAAAATGTTAACATTTTTATTTTATTTGTTGAAAACCCTCAACATGGGTTATGGTGGTGGGGACCACCCGACCCTAAACCTCCCATGTGGATGTTTCGAAGTGGGGACCACCTTAACTAACCCTCATTTTGAATTTAGGGTTGGGGACCACCGTACCCCTCTTAATGGGGGAGAAACCACTTGATCTCCCTTTTTAATGAAGGAGGTGACCTTTAGGTTTCCCCAAAATTTATTATACCAAACTAAATGTAATTATGATGCCAATTTAATTTGTGCCAACAATTAAATTAAGGAAAAATATCTTATTGTCTACCATTTAAAATTTTGGTAGAATTGGGAGAGGAGAACTATTGGAGGATAATTATAACCAACAAAGAACACGTTCTCCAATGAAGAATGTGCTTCCCAATGATGAACGATCTCGCTGGAGAGGAACATCTTCAACATCAATGAATCGAAGATCGAGGAAACACCAACAACACCGAAGTCCATCTATCCGCAATGACTTCGTCTCTTTTCTCCCTATCTCCGTCGACAAAAATCTACGGTAGGGGTTTATTTGTGTATGATTATATATTCACATGTTATTCCCTTATAAATAAAAGAACATGGATCAACTCATTAACTAGTTGATCCACTGATTATTTCTTTTATGGGTTTGGGAATAAGCATTGTAGGAGGTTTTAGTGTATGACGTTCTTCATTGATGATTTTGTTAAGCAGCTTGCTACTGCTCTAATGTGGAGGTTACGGGATAAACAAACATGGACCGAACCCTCCACCATTCTTCTTGAATAGTGTGTTATTCGCAATGAAAGAAGGTGGATTTATACCACTATGAAGAAAGAATGCGGAAACTGGAACATTGTCGACCGTGATGAGGGAGACGGCTCCACGTCTCCTCGTCACCACGATGCCTCTGTGGCACCCTGAAGCCTCACCGCCCCATAACCCTCCACAGTGCCCCCCACCCTCGCTGCCCCACGGCCCTCCGTGCCGCCTTGTATCCTTCTGTGCATCTCTGTGGCCTCTCCGCCCCACGACCCTCCACCGTGCCGCACGGCCTTACCGACCTGTGGCCCTCGGTTTTGCCACGCGGCCTCACCGCCTCATGGCCCTATATGTGGCCACACGGCCTCACCGATCTATGGCCCCCATGACCTCTGCTGCAAAGCCCCATGGCCTTAACACACCATGGCCACTGCCACCCCAGGGCACCCAAATCCCTCTCCACTACCACTCCGCCCTCTATGTTGCCCCTCCCGCTCTGCGCCGCCCGCGGCCTCGCCGCTCGACGGCCCCGCGGCCTCCGCCGCCCCACGGATGCCACAAACGCCTCGCCGCCCCGTGTTCCACTACCCAGGTCGGGCCACCAAGAGGGCCAGACCACCCTGTATGAACTAGGCCAAACCTTGTGGGCCAGGCCGGACCCAGTGGCCCGAAGACGACCCAATCGGCCGGGTCAGACCGCACTGGGGATAACTTCAAACATTACGCTTTTTTGGCCATACAATTGGCACCGAGCGTCCGTTTGATGAATTGTCAGCGGTGCTGGAATCCTTGGAGATAGCCAGTCCCATTGAGTATACCCCCATGGATATTTGGATAATGTTGGAGTGCGGTGGGGTTGTATCTAGGACGAATCCAACCAGGGCCCTCAGGATAAAAAGGCTAACAACTCATAGACTGGGCGCCCGATTGACGCATCGTCTGTTGCGTTGAGACCCTTATGTAATGGTGGTCCTTTGTGATAGTTAATCATGGGACATCATGGTATTTGGAGTATCGACCAATTTCTTGAGAAGTGGACCCTCCCGGAGATGAGAATGCTTAGTATGGTAACCTGATAGCTATTAGTGACGTGAAGAATGAATAGTGATCCTGTGTGGGTCAGCACCTAGAGATCCAGTGTGGGTCAGCAGCTAGAAATCTTGTGTGGGTCAGCACTGAGGGACCCTGTGTGGGTCAGCACTGAGTGACGCTACGTGGGTCAGCACCTAGTGATCCAGTGTGGGTCAGTACTGAGCGATCCTGTGCGGGTCATCAACAAGTTCCTCATAACAGAGTAAAATGATTCATTAGTTAAATAAAATCATCTCTACTATTGTTACTAGGTTATAACTAATGTGAGCTGAGTTCTTACCTACATGGTAATTTCCTTCATGGTAATACCATTGTGGTATTCTTCAGTGTGGCATACCTATGTGTTACTCACCTTCGTGGTTTTCCTTCCTTTGTGGAATAGTTGATCTTTGATCTTTTAGGTTGGACCCAGTGTTTTTTCTTGAATGAGATGGGTAAACTTGATAACTTCATTATATTTATGGGAATATACCTAGGTAGGGTTGAAAATTGACTTCATTATTTTTGGTTTATCCTTTGTGGTTTTTTTGAGACCTTGAGGGTCTCAGGGTCCCTACTAAGTATCGTTATACTCACCCTTCACTGGATATCCCCACACCTTGTTGTGTTTGGTGCAGACGACATACAGTGCTGAGTGAAGATGAGGGTAGGAGGACTGGATAGTGCTAGGACGTGGACCATATGGCATGTCAGTACGTAGAGGATACAAGGGGATGTGGAGTACTGAGGCGGCGATATATACCAATCCTTTCAGGTAGGAACCTCGCAGGATGACCCAGTAGTTGTCGTTCTCTTTATTCAGTTGTATTGTGTTTCAGTTGTACATGAACATTTACTGCTGGGATTGTATTCTGACCCCTCACACTTTCAGAACTTTTTTCTATACAGTTGGCTTTAGTTCGTATCTTGTGGTGTGGTTGGTTGTTTGGGTTTACTGGTTATAAAGGCAATGCCTTCCCAGTTTTAGAGAATACATCATTAGTGCTAGTTTCCACCCCGTAGACTATGTAAGACAGTCTTGGGGTAGTTACGGCATGGGCCCCGGGGAATGGGTCGTGACATCACATCCCAAACAAGGTTTGTTAAACCACCCAATGAAAATATCATCGTCACATGCCATATTTATAAACATTTTGACGGTGTAATAATGCTATATGTATCTAAA
Source organism: Viscum album (assembly GCA_963277665.1). Lineage (NCBI taxonomy): Eukaryota > Viridiplantae > Streptophyta > Magnoliopsida > Santalales > Viscaceae > Viscum > Viscum album. Next base: position 286,891,872 of record OY728166.1, on the reverse strand, counting down.
CCCTTAGTTTATTATTATTTATATATTATTTCTAAATATAATAATGATTATATTTATTCCTTATTGTTTTTACATTATAAATGACTATGTTGTGAGTATGATTCAGACTATATTTTAATATAAAAAAACATGAATTTTATTTTTGTGTAATATTGAATTGCAATGAAGAAACTAGTTTTTATGAATTAATGAATATTTAAAATAAATTTTATATTTTAAAAATTTTATTATATTATATATTAAATTTAAATGATAATATATTTTTACTAAGTGAAAATGTATTTTTTATACAGGTAAAAAACTTATATTTTCATGAAACCTAAATCATAAAATAAATGGAAATAATAATTAAAATATGTAATATTTCATATTGAGAATTATTTTGATAAAATTAATATTACTTTATTAGTCATCATGTCTAAGTAAAAAATGGTTAATTTTTCATAATTTTCAAAGTCATTTTTAATTTTATGTACAAATAAAATTACATATAAATCTAAATTATATATTATGATATCATAATAACCCAAAATTAATGTAATATATTCCATAAAAGGTATCCAAGACCATATAAAAATATAAAATTTAATATATTTTTTTCCTTGGTTATTTTATATATTTTATAAACCCTTTTTAAATCATCAATATCCATATATTATATTTTATGTTTTCGAAATCAATTCATAAAAAATGACTAAATCCCAATCTCTATGGGTGTTATTTTAACGTTCTTGATTCCTAAACTTATAAAATATTTAAAATAACTCCAAATTAATAGATTCCATGGGAAGAAATCATGACATGTTCTTTTTCATTACATTTTTATTGATTCGAAAATCAATGTTTGATAAATAATAAAGATCTATACTCTCTTATATTATATACTCCCACCCAAATTACAATTTTAGTTCACTAAAATGTCATGGACCATGATCTTAATGTAAAAAATCTTATATATATCCCCCCATTTCCTCTAATCAATCTATAATATCCTCCCTTCCATTTTCAAACACCCTCTCAGGGTTAGCGATCATTCTATATTCTTTTTCGTTCTAAAATATTATTTGTAATTGGACTTTTAAATCTAAATTTGACAGATTTTAAATAAATTAGAAGAATTATTGGAATTTAAAATTTATTTTCTAATAATTATATATCACTTATTACATTACATTATGTCATTTTCCTATGTTGTGACCTTACCGATAGTAATGGATATTTCACATTTATTTTCCATTCAACAACCTTTATTTAATTGTCATTTTGAATCTCAGTTGTTTATGTTATAATGTATTTAAAAATTTACTTATAAATAACATTTATTCTATAATAATGATAGATTATTTATCTCCCACCCATATTTTTCTTCACCGAATCTATTTCGATGCCAAATGTAAGGGATCCTCTCATTCTTCTAATTATTAAAGAACATTATTTATGTATTTCTGTTTATATTCCAATTAATATTTATGAGATATTATTATAAATACCAATGTCAATTATATTATAATTCCAAGTGATGATAATACCATCATAATATCATTAATCATTCCCATGTTTCTTTATATATAGTTGTTATGGTGGAGATATTATCCTGACGTTTTTCTATGTGAAAGTTTTTTCCAAGTCCCATTTTTGGATTGTGAATGTTAATTCCAAGATAAATATATTGAATTATGTTTTTATATATCACTCTTACAAACATTATGTTTTAAATTTCATGTGTGCCCATTTCTTTCCTATTATTCCCTCCTAATATTCATTATATATATATTCATTATTTTAGAAATAATATCATCTTACTTTTCCCTACCAATCCATTATACATTAAATACCATTGATGTTTCCTCTAAATAAATTAAACTAGAAATTAATATTATTATTTTATTGGATAGTTATATTTCTGTATTCCACACTCATTAATATTTTAACTAAATGTGATTTCATATGATACTATGTTGAATGTTCTATATGGAACTCTTATGCATGAAAATGATATGAAAATAATGGGTGGACCTAAAAATTTATAGCACTCTAATAAATTGGGTAATGTTTTAGTATAATGATATATCATAAAATATATTATGGAATAAACCTAATCCATTATAACACATTTTAAAAAAATTATAATTTTTGGTAATTATCCTTGGCCATTTTTTGTGATTCCATTTTTTATATTATTGCCACATTCCCATGTTGCCTATTTATTAACACTTGATATCATGTATCATTATTGAAGATTCTGATTTTCACTAATTTTATATACCATTAAAATAAATATTGAATGAAATCTATTAATTTCATCATTTTATTCTTAGATTATGACATTAATGGGATTTAATGTTAACCACTTTAATATGTAAATCCCTCCAATATTTAAATCACAAGGTTATCCCTTGAAATAATAAACACAATGGAATTTTGGAATCATGTTAAATAAGAATTCAATTATGTAATTGTATACATTTATCACGATGATGTCATGTGATTGTAATTTATATAACTTGTGGAATCTATACAAAATTATAGTTCTTTGATTTTGTTGAATAAGGGTTACTATGAGTGAAATATGATGCATCATCTTAAAGAGATCCTTAATTAAATGGGGGTGGGTTAATGCTATATTTATAGTCGAAATGGGTGTCTCATTTTTTGTAACTATCCCCCTATTGAGTAAATTGGTTTCACACTATCCGTATATTTTCCAATGACATATGGTAGAATAAGGAAGTTGTTTTATCGAACCATTCTCAGTCATTTATCTTCTACATCTTCCAATTGGGTCATGTGCATGGTCTAAATGTTACTTGATTGAACTTATTTAGAAATTCCCCCGCACATCAATTTATATTTTATGACTTTTTCTTCTAGAAATTTCATTTCACATGAATGTTAGTTTCATGAAGAAATTTAGACCTTCAAACAAAAATAATAATGTGTATACCTTAACTCTCATTGTTTATAATTCATTCATTTGGTATGTCTATATAATTTCTTTTTGATGAATAACTATCCATGTAGGGTTGGTATCTTTTTTAGATGCTAATATACATAATATATCAAAATAGATGTACTTACAATATATAAATGTATTTGGTACTATTAATTACTTTTTAAATTAATTATTTTAATAACTTTGATTGATATAATACAATTAACAATGATTAAATTTAAATTTTATTTAATTTAATTTTAATTTAATTTATTTTTAATAGATTATTATCCCGAAAAAATTGTTGTCTAAGGAATAATATCAATACATTATATCATAACTCATATGAAATCCAATATTAAATTATTTATTTATATGGTGAATTATTATTATATTTTACTATAAAACATATTTATGATGTTGACCATGATTAAATGAAATAAATACATATATAAGACTCCCAATCAATCCACCTTGTCCTATCACTATCTATATTATGTGAATACGATAATGTAAGATTGGAAAAATTATCTCCAATCTATTTGTTATTATTAATTATTACATGGATATTCTATTATCTAACGGACCTGAAAAGATAATCTTATATTAATTATCATGATAATTCAATAATTGCTTATATAATTCAAAAAACATTTAAATGAATTTTCCAAAATTTACATGAATTTAACTCCAGTTATAAAATGGACTAATCCATAATATGTAGTTAAAGTAAAACTACAATTTTAATAGAATATCATTATTCTTAATGGATTATTTTTCTAAAAAATAATATATATGTCAAGTATAACCAAAAAATTAACTGTAAGGATTATAATTACTCTTCGGGGAGTAAATTTTATAACATCCTTTTATTTCAAATAATAATAATTTTATTCATACAAATTGGTATGAGTAATATATTTTATATTCATTTTCCATTATTAGTAAAAAAATTTAAGAATGAATGACATATTAATTATGGTTAAAATTACTTACCAATATTAAATTTTAAATAAATAGTTTATAGTTGTGTCTAAAAAAACACTTAGATTAACATATATCTAACACACTATACAAATATTAATTAATATAATATATATATGAATGAAATTTTTTTGTTTTTAGACTCTAATTGTTGACTTACGAATCACCCATACCCAGACCATAAGAGTATTTATCATAGATATTGTTGTTATTTGATTCTCATTACAATAAAATTAGTCACACTACCTCCTCACCATGAATAATAATCCTTGCTTTTTTAATGTTTCTTTCATGGTTTTATTATTTGAATACAAAAGAGTAATCAATAATAAAGTAGTGAAATATAAATATTAAATTTTATATTGAGTACACCCTAATTAGATAAATTTTAATTCTTATTCATTAAATTATTGTAATTATATATAAAGTTTTGTTTATACCATAATGGAAATTGAATACCATCTTGTTTAGTAATAAACCTATATATAATTTTTCTCACTGAAATATATTCAAAAAACTCTATTTTCAAAAAAATGCATTATCTTGTCGACCATTTCTTTTATTGTTTGTCACTATAATGAAGTGGAATAGAGTTCCCATAACCCATATCTCTCAATTGTTCCTTTCAAAAAAAATTGTCAAATTTTACATATATACAATTTATATTATAATAATATATAAATAAGAAAAAACATGATGGTATGTATGATATTACAAGATTAATTTATAATCTGTAATCAATAAGAAAGAATATAATTTCCAACAAATCAATGCAATTTAGTATATTGATGTAAATATAAGTAGTTAAATTCTATTATGTAGTCTACAATAATGTGTTTAATTATAGTATTATATATCTAAATCATCACATTATCCTCATAAATATAATAGATATGAGATGTTATGAGAATTGAATAGATGTAATTATGTTAAATTTTTAGTTATTCATAATTAATTGATATCATAATGCAATGGGAAGTTACAGAATCCTTATCTACCTCATGTAAGACTCCTTGTCACATTCACTTTATATATGAGGTGGAAAAATAAAAATTTGGGATTGTAAAAAATAAAATAAATTTCATATTGAATTATATTATATAAAAAATATAAATACCATTTGATATTTATATTGGTGATAAAATGTCATTTTCCAATATTTATAATAATGGAATGATGATTTAATTTTACATATTATAAATTAATTAAATGTATGATTTTTTAGTCATGTTTACCATAACATATGATGTAATGATTTTTATTTTTCAATAAATTACAGTATTATTTAATCAATATTTTACTCATTATTGATACAAAATATCATTTAACATGGATATTCTAGAGGCAAGATTATATATTTCCCTTCATATAACTCAGATTGGGGCCTGGAAAGCTATTCAATTGTATTTTGGTGTGTACAAATTAAAAATTAAATTAAATTAATACATGATGATATTTTAGGTGGAGTCACCAATCCTAATATCACAGTATTGTACATACTCAACACATACATACTAGTGGCACAATGATACACATTGTTGATCGACCCAAAATGTTAACCTTGGTTAAGTGGACCAAACTCTCAAGAAATAATATCCACCATAAATAAAATCTCCGTAACATAGGTTTCTCAATAATATTAATGTATTGTGGTAGTTCACCATAAATATTTTAATGATTTAAGGACATAATTTTTTTAATTTTTTAATTTTTATATTCATTAATAAATTTCTCAAATAATATGAGTATAATAATTATTATTATTATGTGGATTAATGTATAGGTTATTAACCATGTCAAGATGAAATGTACATGCTATATAATAATTTTCATTCTGTATCATATAAATGTTAATTTGTTTTAATAGGATAATAATAATGTATTTATATGAATAATCAATTAACTATACAACATATGGAAGAAAAAATATGAATGATTCATGATCACAACATTTTATAATGAATTTTTGATAAATCAAGTTATAAACGACCCCTTGACCGAGGAAAAATCCATGAAGAATAACTCAATACAACGTACACCATTCCAACGACACTCTAATGTATCTCATGGATGGTTCTCCCCCCCAATCATATCTTAAACAACATGTACCCATTTTTGAGCTCTATCTCCTACATATATTTTAATTCTATTATAACACTTTGATATTTTAGAATATTTATATTTCTCTTTAATAAATTGTAGGAGTTTGATATCATTAAATTCACACAACACTGGGCTTAGAAAACTCACAATATACTATAGAAGTATATATATATATAGTTTTTAGTTAATAAATCAACTAATATATTATCAATTGATTACCAATTGTCTCTAAATAAAGGTAAAAACCATTTCAGGTAAATGATATATTTTTCATTAAATATTTCTTTTTGTGAAAATATACTTTTATATTAATATATTAAATAAATATTAATTGATAAATTCTAATACTGAAAAGATTTTATTATATCTAATCAATTTAATTGTTATTCATATATTTTTTGATTACTATTAAAAATATGATAATAAATTCATTATATGATTCAAAAATCATTTTCTTTAATAAGTGGGTATTTATCATTTTTTTCCAAAATAAAATAAATAATTTCCACCACATATAGAAATTATATTCATTAATATTGAGTTTTTTTAAAATAAAAATTTCACAAACATTCTAGTATAATTTTTTCGGTTTTTTCATAAAATATTATGGTTTCAGTAAATACTAACAATATTTAGTTTATTAAAACTATTATTTATATTTGTAAATAATATAATTAACAGGTCATATAATATTTTTGATTTGCTTCAATCTAAAATATGCTAAATTTAAATAATTATAATTTCATTTTTTCCATAGGAACCATCACTTTATTTGATTCTTGCATAATATTATCCTACTATTAAAAATGCCTTATTTTGATAAAAATATTTTCATTGGAATTTTTCCCCAGTATTAAAAACTAATTTCTTCCAAATACATAAAATGAATCTTGAATATTTTATTTCATATTTGGTAAAATTAGTTTTTTAATGTTAAATTTTTTTATTTCATTTTTTCTCACTATGAAAAATAACACTGGTAAAAATGTTTTCACCATGATAAAAGGCAAAAACATATTAATTATAAATAATAAATTAATATAAGGTTTAATGGTTCCAAATTATTTTATTTTATTAATTTATTATTAATTTTATCATATTATATTCTAATTTTAGTTGTTTTAATCCCAGTTTTCCTCAAGTAATACAGTTATAAAATTTAAAAGCAATGAATATAAAAAATTACGCCACTCCCCTCACTCATAAGAGGGAACACATCTATACACATCTCAAAATACATAATCATATTATTTAATAAAAACCCTACCAAATCCCTTATCTATACTCCGCTCTAAAAATTACTTCTCCGGGTATCACCCAAACACCAACCAAGATGGCTTGTGTTGGTGGAAAATTTTTCTTCCCCCCGAATATATATATCTCCAAAAGAAGTTATTTATGATTTATTTATTATTGTACCTTCTTAAACCATATCATAACCATGGTTTTATAAAAACATAAGTATCTCAAACATATTAAAAATTTATTATATTTTTTAAATAATCGTTTTAATTTTTCTATTCCAAACTATGCGAAATGAAAACATTACTTTTGAATAAAATATACTTCCATAGATGTGAAGTGATCTAAATAATTTTTCAAAAAAATATATAATGGATGGTAATATGATTTATTTTAGGATATTTATGAGTCTTGTAATTTAATTATGATTCTATAAATATTAAATATCATCTTCATGCTTAGATTTTAATTTGTTATAAAATGTTAATGTTGATTTTTCATAATTCTGGACTACTTATTACATGGATGGAAGTGATTGAATTTCATTTCATATTTACATGGATATTTAGAATGATATATTTAAATAATATATTTTATATTTATTTAATATTTATGTTTATATAATAGAAAATAATTATTTTCTATTCGTTAATTCCATCCTCCGATGATTAGAAACATCACCCATGAATACATGTGGATTATTGTCTTCACAAAGTGACATAAATTATATTTAATCACAACATTATATAGATGATTATAAATGTGTATATAATTAATAAATATGAAAAAATTACATTTTTAATATTTTATAGAATATTAAAATGTTTCAATGGTGTTAGGACTAAAACTGTCAAATTAAAACACACATGGGGAACATAACAGTTGTCACCTAAATGTTCATTTAGTTGATGAAATGTTAATTAATGGGTATTTGGAAATTACAATGGAATAAAATGTAGTATTAATTATATATATATGTCCTTGAAATATAAATATAATAAACAACTTTTTTAATATAGGATGTTTGAATGCATATGATGAAAAGAGAGACTCGGTGAAGGAGTTGTTAATAAAAATATAATTTCACTAAGATATAATTTATTTTATGCACCTATATATCTATATATGGTGTATATAATATTAATTTTATATATTTAACCATAAATATCATAATTTTTATATTACATAATAATTCATTCTATTTTATTTATTTCACATATTTTATAATTCCACTATTACCAATGGTGTATGGATCTATATTATGATCTTATTTTATTTCTAGATTCTATTTAGAAAACACAAATTAGTGGAAATTATATAATCCGTAACATTAAAATCTTATATATTTTAATCTAATTGTTTGTTTTTTCAATTATTATTTCAATTTTTTTTCTTTTTTGTACATTATATTATTTATAATTGTTTTAGAATAGATGACATTATTTTATGGGGTCTTTAATCATTCTCTCCCATTTCCATGTTTGTAAAATGTTATATGGAATTGATATTATTATTTATATTATTATATCTTTTATTTATTAATCCTTTTTTTCTTTATAAATTATGAAAATATATCATTTCAAATGTGTTATGTAAGATTCAATTATGAATTTTTACAAAAATATAAAAATAATATTAGCATTTAAACATATAATAAATTAAAAAAAAATTTAGAGAACTATCATAATCATTTATTTATTTGTAGATTAAATTTAAGGTTTACATTTTTATTTTCAAATACTATCATTGAATAAAATTATTTGATTATTTTTTAAAAGTTACAAATGTTAATGAATAATTTACATCATTTTAAAGAAATGTTAAAATTCTAATTTAATGGCATGATTTATATATGGATTCATCATTTAATTATTGTTATTTTTAATTGGGCATATATTCTTATTAAAACATCAAAATTATTTATCTTGAGGATTATAGTTATGTGGTGATGATATCTATATAAACTATGTTTTATTTCATGGGGTTTGAAATAATGAAATAATAAATTCCTTTATGATCATGTGGAATAATTATGTAGGTAACTAATTATGTGTTGTGAATGTCTCTAATTTTATATCCCTCTAAAATATTTTTTAAACATTGATATATCCTATGATAATATTGAATTTAATGGGGTTGATCCAAATTCAATAAGGTACTTTATCCACTATGGTAGTCATATGAGTGAATATGAAATATCGAAATTATTTTATATTCACATGGTTTTACCAAAAACTTATGTTTTATATATAAGATATCAACTCATGGAACTTGATTTATTTTTTATGATTTCATAATCTTAATAATCAAGTAATTTATTTTATAAAAATTTATCATTTTACTAGCCATGATTTATTCCCTTTGAATGATTATATAATATTTTTTGGGCCATTTTCATGTATACATAATATTATTTGTATACTATAACCACTTATTATCATCAAATGATATATAAAACATTTATACTTACTATGGAAATAAGGTGAAATTTTATTTGATTCCCTTTCCCATATTTAAAGAATTTGTATTACTAGTGCATAACTAAGAAGGGTTCTATTTGAGAAGTAATTTTTTTGAGATGTTAAATATATTTGAATACATATAAATATTTTTTATCTAATCGTTATATACAATAAACATTTATGATTTGTGGGAATGTATTATTTTGGTAGGTATAGATTATTTTTCAAAAAATGATGTATTATTTGCGTGTGTAATTCTCAGGATAAGAAAACATTTATGGATACCATAGGGATATTTTTATATATAAGATAAAATTTGGAAGTTTTAATAATATTATGATTGTGTGATTTCCTTGTAATAAATTCTCTTTCTTATATACACATATGATTATATTTGATATAGAATATATTCACCTAGGGGTAATACCCTTTAAAGTTTTGGTCAAGAATTAACTCGATATTCACATAATAAATTATAAATATGCATAGATGTACATAACGTTTTGCACTCATGGAGGATATTCTGTTTAGAATTAAAATTCCTTTATAGACCATTATAATTAATAAGAGGATAAAGTCATTGAAATTTAATGAAAATCCATAGATAAATAAGATAAACATTATATATCTTGTGGTGAAATTTAGGATTCATAATTAAGGTCATAATAATAATGAAATCTGTATTCATAATATTTCTTACCTTGTTTTCTGGTGTTTTCTATTCACATTATCTTTATATATTTATTCAATGGGTTGATTTAGGAGGAATATTAGGACCAATGAATGTGATGGTTGGTGAAATGATATTTGATAGCAGAAAATGACTGAAATGATATTTTTTTAATGTGAAATATTAGGCTTATTCTCACCAAACTCTATAATTATACAAACTATATCATATATAATTCTTAACTTCTAGAAAACCAAAGTATTAAAAAAACTCGATATTGATACTTTTATGTGGAAAATTAATAATCATTCTATGGTTACCATGATCCACTTACTTATGAAAAGTTTATCTATTCAATATAAAAACTTTTCTACACTCTCTCGTGATTTCACAATGAGATAGTTATTTTGGGTTTCATATCTTATGATTGTTGAAGTCGGTAAATGGTGGACTCTTATCACGAATAAAAGTGAAGAGGATAAAATAGAATCTATTAAATTGGATGAGTTGGAGATGGTATTTTTAAAAAAAATTCCATTAATTGTATTTACAAAAATTAAGAGGGTATATCATGATCTAAAATAGGAGGATGATGAATCAATTAGTAACAATGGGAAAACTTTTATCAAATTTACCATATAATCTGAATAAAAATTTTACATTTTATTTGGTATCTTTTTTCCAAGTATATAAATGTAATTATATATCTACGATATTGATAGATATAATTATATTAAACATTTTCTCAAGATATGTATTGAGATTAATGAATTTAATATTTCTCCTGGTTTTCGGATAATAGGTGAATAACTATGTTTCTTGAAAATTATAATAATAAAATCCATAGAGAAAATAAAATTTAACATCCATCACAACGAACGTGTGGATGAAAAAATGGGCGACATTGAAATAAGAGGTGTTTTAATGGTTATAATGATGAAAAATAAGGATGTCATGATAAATAATAATGATGTAATGTTAAGAGGAAAATATATGCAACTAATGGGGAAAAAGATCAGAAAAATGGTCCACCAATAATCTAATTGTATAATAGAACAATGTGAGGAAATTGAACTAATAAATTCATGAATACAAGTGTTTTTAAAAAAATCATCAAAACCCTCTTATTCCATGATTCTAAGGGAATGCTCACGTTATTAAAACTTGTATTGTGGGTCATGAGAATAACATGGTGAAAGGTTTGGTACCCCTAAATCGTTTTACAAAAACTATCTTATTTGATTCGGTATCTACCCACTATTTTACATATGATGAATTTTATAAGGGTGTAACATCACCACCTTGGTGATTAGATATTCAGTTATCTGTAAAAACTCTTAATGGTTCGATAAACACATTTCATTTCTATTTATAATCTTTGATAATAGTTTGTATGAATATGCTTCCAATTAATCTTTTTATTATCTCACAACCTGAATTTAATTTTATTTTGGATATGTATATGTTGTATTTATATAGATCACGATTCAATTATTAATGAATGGGATTCATATATGTTATTTTTCATCGACAAATGATTTTATTTTGGTATGAGATTGAGTGAGAACATCCAATGGAAATTAATTACATTATACATTTCTTACTACCTATTCATGTTGTGTATTAATATAAAATAATTGTGTAAAATCTAAATATTTTATTTATACCTATGGTTAAGATATATTCTATTGTATTTCCTAAATTAAATCATACACTTCTCTATAAACGTGATTTTTTTTTCTTAAATACAACTTATATCTTATATTGAACCTATTTAAAGGGAACAATATATAGTATCCTAGATTTAGTTGCACCAATTGAAGAATAAACTACAGGATAATGTTGATAATAAAATAAAATTACCTAGTGTGGCATGTTGTTTTGTACCAATTATTTTTCCTGTCAATAATAAATAGTACATGATAATATGTAACATAACGATATCACTATTGTGAAAAAGTATCATGTAATCCATATTGATGATATTGTAAATCAATTATATGGAGATAAATATTTTTTCAAAGATTTTTCATTGTTTTGGATATCATCAATTATGGGGTGAAAAGAAAGATATACCCAAAATAGCCTTTAGAAAGAATTTTGTACATTATAAATTTATAGTGATTCTCTCTGAAATTAAAAAATACAGTTTCATTTTTCCGAATTTATTTAGTAGTCTTTAGATATTATAATTATTAGTTTGGGGTGGTATTTAAATATGATAATGATCTATAATATAAGAGAAAGTAATAACAAGAAGATCATTTGAGAATTGTGTTGAAGAGCTTGAGAGAGGATATATTTTTTGAAATAATTATCAAATGTAAATTTTGGCTATAAAAAGATACATTATAGGGTTATATAATCTATTCTGAGGGTATATCAATGGATCATTAAATGGTTCATGTTGATGAGAAATGGGTCAAACCAACCATGATGAGATTATTCTATTTTTTCATTATTTTAATTGATAATATAAATGTTTTATTTATCAAATTTTCAGGTATATTAGAAAAATATTCAAATTTAGTTGGTAGTCAGAATTTTTTCATTGAATAGATGAATGTGATAAAAAATCAACCATCTTAATAATGTGTTGGTTAGTGCACCTCTTCTCACATTATTGAAAAGTGGAGATGATTATTTAGCTTAGACTGGTACATCAAAGATTATATTGTGATCCATGCTCACAGAGAATGATATTATGATAAATTATGCTTCAATTCAATTTAAAATTCATGACAAAAATTACCATGGACTAGATGTGGAGCTACAAGGGGAAATCCATTCATTAATGATATGATGGCATTATATATATATATTGAAAAGTGTGATATATATATATATAATGATAATAAAATTTGGATGTATATATTCACATTGAAATAGTATAATATACTTAATGGGAGATGGTTGGAGTTGATTAATGATTAAAATAGATCAATATAGTAACACCCTAGTAAAGAGAATAAGGATTTAGATCATTCAAGTCAAGTGTGTCATGCTAGATTTTTATGATATATATTAAATGTGATATAAGAAATGTGGATTAATAACTAGGGGATATTGAAATCATGAAGACATGGGAATAGATCATACCTTCAGAACAATAATTTTCAACCATCCATCCATATGATCATTAAAGGCACACGTAAGTATGTGTTGGATCTATATATGATGTCAATTATGGTTCCAGATTTCATCTATTGTTGAGATGTAATTATAATGTTTATGCATTGTGTATTTGTCTCGTCAATAATATTTTGGTATAAGAATCCACTAGAAGAATCTTGTAGTTCATCATTACCTATTTATCATAGATTCATGAAGATGTATAATGACCTAAAAGGGTATTTCATGTGGTGAAACATGAAGAGATATATTGTATAATTCATATCTAATTTCTTCGTATGATCTTAATTTAAGGATGATTTATATATGTATAATAGGATCATATAATCACTACCCATAATAGAATGGAATTATGAAAACAGTACCATAAATTTCTTCATTAGATCCCCCAAAACCACTAATATCTATATTTAAATTTGGTTTATATTCTAGTTTCTAAACAATTTAGTACATTTCAATCCTCTCAAATAAAATTTATCTCCATATCATTTTTGGAGAATATGTATTAATGAGGTCGTATAGTTGCATTGGGGTCAAATTATTATTATATCTTATTGGGATCCAAGGATTACAATGTTGATTTAGAGATGTATTTAGAGTAATTTGAATATATAATTAATCCTTTGTATTATATGTATTCTTTATATAGACTTTTATTATAATCTTACAGTTCTACTCATATATGATATTATAGATTTAATTTTACATATTTTAATGGTGTTTGTGACCTAATCCTTATTTAATTTTAATATTACTTTACTAATATAATTAAAATCTATTTATATTTGTCCTTATACAAATCGATTTTTTGGGATTCCCAATTCATTAATATAGTTGTATTAAAATAGATAATGAATGTTATTAGTACTTGACTTATATAAGGGAATAACAGAGAACATTAGAGCCCTTAAATAGAACACCCACACTACTCATAGTCAAAAGAATTATTATACTATCAATATTCTAATAGAAGTGAAGTTTAATATATGTGATAATTTATTCCTTCAACCATCTACATGGTGGGAGGTTTTTATAATTGGATGGAATAGAAACTAAATACCTTGATATACTATTACCTTCCAAATTCTTGATCATGTATAAATGTTATATTATTAAATAGAACATCATGATTCATATCCCATTTTCATGATATGTTCTATATAACTCTTCTAAAGGTGAATGTACTTAGTATATAACATGTACGAAACTCAATGTTTTTTATAATTAAACATGATTGTTCATATAAAAAACAACTATGGGATATTCTGGATAGAAGAGACATTGTGTTGTAGAGGTATACCACTCAACATGTGACTATAATAGGGATAAACCATAAATTCTAGGAAGCTATATATGATACAGAGGATGATATGAATCTAAGGAATCCTAATTTTTTTATACCATTGTAAATAATTTTTTGAGGAAAATTTATTATTAGGGTAATAATGTAATAAGTTTTTATTTTTTAATATAAATTTAAATTTATTAAATATATTTTCTTCATTAAATTTGTTAATATGAAGAATAAATAATAGATGAACTATGTTATATTATCCAAATATAAATATAATTTATTCCCTTAATAAAATGATTAATCAACAAAAAATTTAATATCAAATTGACAAAAATGAAAACAAAACCTTTTTGTTTAAAACATATTTTTTCATAAAACTATTTTTTGTCTGAAATGTATTTCTATAATTATATATTAAATTATTTATTATTCATAAAATATTATATTTTAAAAAATTATATTATATTCATTATGAATAATTATAATTCTTTTCATTGTTTTTATTTATCAAATAGGTAGAATGATGTCATTTATTGATTTAAAAATAACATTTATAAAAAATTTGTATAATTTAATTTTGTGGATAGGTATAATAATTACTTTATACATCATTTTAAATTATAATTTTATATAATCAACATCATTTTTCCATCAACATTTCAAAATTATCATATTTTGTAGATTTCAAATATTTATATGAAGATTAATTTTTGAGTTGAATATTAAAAAAATGATTTTAAAAAAACTTAAATTTCTTTTAAATAAAAAAAATAACATAAATTTACTATTGATTTTGTTTCTTTTTTATGTATTATAATATATCATTGATTAGAAATAACATTATTAATCCTATTTTAATCAAAATATTATTTTATCTTGGTATAATTGCATTTATATTTTTAAAAAGTAAACTTTTTAAAGAACTATTTTTAATCTATTTTTCATAACAATAAATAAATAAATTTCATCCTTTTATAAATAATAAATATTAACAAGTTTATTTTATATTTTTTATCAAGAGGATAGAATTTAGTAATTGCTAAATATTTTTTTTATTATGAACAATAAAATTGGTAAAAATGAGGCCACAATGATAAAATGATAAAAGTGGTAAAATAAAGAGAAAAAATATGATAATGTCACGAAATCTCATATTAATTGCATTTTTATGATATTATATATTTCCATTTCTCTGTATATTTTAATTTCAATTTTTTGAGTTCACCTTGAGTATGAGTTCAACACTTATAATTTTTTAAAATTATGTATAAATTCATGTTTGCCACTCCCCACCATATGTACATGGGGGGCCTAATATCCTGACATATCCACACCAATAGAGATATGTAGTTAATCTAATCATAGAAAAATTCCTCCAAAACATCCACCTCATTATCTTGAGGTCAAATTCTCAACAGATGTTCACGCTAGAAGTCGTAATTTGTATCCTCAAAGAAGATCTCCAAAGAATAGTTATTACTCTTAACTAAGTTTTTTCAGGTTTATTTATTATTCTACATCCATAAAGACTACCACGAGAATTTTATTATAATAATATAAATACATAAAAAATAATAAAATTTTATTATGTTTATGGTACAACCCTAATTCTTCTCAATTTCCTTTCTATGGGATATTGAACCATCACTCATTCGTATGTGTGGACTACCACCAGCGTAAAGTTGTGTGTTTTCTTATTTATCAAATTCATTGATGGATGGTTTTAAAGATATATTCAATTTATATTTACTATATTATATTATAATAATGATTTATTTAATGTAAAATATTTTACATCTTCTTAACATCTATACTGTTACAAAAAAATTCCACTTGTGTGTATGTGTGCATGACCACCTCAAAAAAAATATGTGTTTTTTGTTTTCATTTTATTTTTAAATGGAAAATAAAATTGAAAGAATTTATGAAGCTATTTTATATTTGTGGAAATATTAATATTATATGATGTTGAATTATTATTTCTCATTCTTTCTCTCCATCCACTGAAAAGTGGATACTTAAATAGTGCATACATAAATGATCGCATATCCACAATGTGATGTGACTAATTTTTCATCACCAAATTATACTAATGGATATGAAATTTTATATAATAAATTAATAATATCATTAATAAATTATTAAAATTCTTTATATAATTAATCTTGTACAAGGTTTCATGGTTAGAGGTCATCTTACAAAAACAGGCCTGGAAACCAGAGATGTTTTTGACACAATATAGATTCCATATAAGATTTTGAAATAAGAGAAAATATTAATATTAACAGAATCATATATTTTAACTTATTTTTAAAATATTTTTTTATTATATATTTATAATAAATATATATTTATTTTACATGAGTTAAAATAAGTATGAAGCAAGAAAGGACTTATGGTAGATATTCTTCATCTCAATATTGTTTACTTGAGACCAGATACATCGAATGCACCAATTTCTGTTCATATTGTATATATAAAACTCCTTTGATATTTTATATCATTAATAACATAATATTAAAGGTATTTAAATTTCTATTTGATGTTATTTATTTCATGAGGATTATGAGTCAATCTTTTCCAAAGTGGTATGGGTTTATGTTACAATCTCACCACTTTTCTGATTGTCATTTTTAAATTTATGTTAAGGGAAATTATATAATACAATCCTTCAAACCCCAAACATTTTCACATATGGTTATTTATAATATTTCCAATTATTATTAATTATATTCACTCTTCCATATATAAAATGGTTGTAATAATATTTTAATGTAAATATGAACATTTATTTTTTTATTTAGTTGACAATATATCTTCAACATATCCATGTTAATAAAAATGATAATGAAATGATTTTATATCTAATATAAGTTTTTAGAAACATTATTTTTAATATATTTTAATTTAATTTAAATTAATTATATTAACATTTTCATATGATTTACGTATTACTAGAATTTACAATTTTATTATTGTGTATATACAATGATCTAATTTAACATATACAGAATGAATGGGTTTTAACACAATTCTGGACATTATTTTATTATTATTACATTACAATATGTCATGTTATCTACTGTTAATATTATATTTCTCAATATTCTATGAATTATTAATTTTTATTGTTATCGAATGATATGAATATTTCCACTATTTTTCAAGAAATGTTTAAATACAATTCTAAAGGTAATTTTCACTTATATAATCATAATATAAGGATTCTTATTATTTAATAGAGACATGTTATTATAAAACCATACACCGCATTAATTTTGATGAATTATAATTATGTGATAATAAAATATTTAAGAATCATTTTTCTTTTTGATAAGTTTTGATGTGAGGAAATGAGGAATAGTTGTTTGATCTTATATCCCAATTATATATATGTTTCATTATTTTATCGATGATATTGGAATTATATATAAATCAAATGAATAGTTAAATTATTTAAATATCATTAGAATATATTTAATAGAATGATGAGTGGACCTGTAACACCTGAAGATTTTAAGAATTATTTTTTATTATCAAAATTGAATTGTTTGATAAAATACATTACATGAGACAGAAAATTAATGTGAATAATGATAATGAATTATAAAATATAGAAAATTTTATATAATTGTAATGAAATATAATTCCAAAATAATTCCAAATATACTTATAAAATAGTATTTTTCCTAAAAAACTATTTTGAAATATTTTCCTTATAATCTTTTTTTATATCATGAATGTTTTATTCCCTCGTTACCATATCTTATTTAAAAATATATATTATATTATTAAACTTATAAAATAATTTTTCACTCATACAATAATGAATTAATTTTTAAAATTTTTTCGAAAATTTAAATAATTTATTGAGGATATAATAGGAATTATTTATCTAATTTTTTTTTCTTATATCAGATGAATATGTTATTATTATAATAAATTAAATAAATCACGACAATTTAATGATTTAATTTAAATATATATAATATTTATTTAACAATATGTTTTACCATTAATTAAATTATTTTTCAAAGTCATATAGTAATATTAATGTAAATTTTTTCATTAAAACCACAAAACATTTTTAGTGCCTTTTAACATAAGTATTTTAAATTAAGTTTATGAACATTTTTTAAATTTAATTCCAATAAATGTTTTAAATTTATATAAAAATAAAAATAAATAATATTTTATACAATAAAGCATATTATTTGACATATTGTATTTTAAAAAATCATAAAGTTTTAACAATGATATTGTTAAAATGGTCATACATGGGAGGGGTTAATCTAAGATATAGAAATTCATTATTCAATTCAAAAAAAATATTTTTAGATGAAGATATTTAAAACCATTATTATACTACCCTAAATTTATTTTCTATTTTGACTAATATTTACAATAAATATACACTATTTTATTTAAATATTTTAATTAATTCGATTTGCGTCCCTCCCCGTATATATAAAATATAACCTCTCTTCCTTTCTAATTCAATAATATTGTGAGGATATATTTTTATATTCCCAATAAAAAACATCAAATTATTTTTTCCTTCAACCTTATGCTTTGAGCCTTATGGAAACACAATCCTGAAGATTTCATATAGTGTAATCCAATTGATGTATCTTAGTTTAGAGTTAATTATCCTACACGATTCATTCCGTGAATATCTCTTCTGTTATTTCCTATAAATAAATTATATCTATCCATATTATATGAATGTAGTGTCATTAATATATTTATATTTTATTACTATTTTCTAATGAAAATTGTTCTTCTTTCCATCAAATGGGATTTGAAATTATCCATCACTTGTATCTTGACCATATTTTTTTATACATAGATATTATATATTAATAGATGAATAGTCATGAAATTAACAAATTACACTCCAT
This sequence comes from Viscum album, assembly GCA_963277665.1. Taxonomy (NCBI): domain Eukaryota; kingdom Viridiplantae; phylum Streptophyta; class Magnoliopsida; order Santalales; family Viscaceae; genus Viscum; species Viscum album. The sequence goes on along the minus strand of OY728166.1, from coordinate 286,872,152 downwards.
AAGACTATAATATTTTATTTCCCCACTATTTTTATAAAAAAGCCTCGTAACATAGTGAAATATATTAACCATATACAATAATGATCTTCTCTTTTATTACTCTTAATAAACATTAAATAATTCAAAACATTCATTATAAACAATGGAATGGAGAATTAAAAATGGTGATGTCATATGAATTGTAATGTTAAACAAAAGATATAAAAATTTATGATCAAATGACATAATGAGGTATGCATAAGGGTATGTGATAATGAAAAAAATACAATTCTCGTAACTAAACTATCCTATATCACAACATGTGTCACGACATAATGATGGGAAATTCATAAGAAGGGAACCATAATAATAACAAAAAACATGATCCATGGGGGAATAAAATTGGCATAAAAAATTGATTTGTGGCATTCAAATCATCTTATGCCACAAAGAACTTGTATAAATTTTAAAAAGTTCCCTAATTAGGATAATAACTTGAAATCAATCCCACGCATAAACTATTAGACATGAATACAGGTCCACATATAAAATTATTTGTATGAAAGAGAAGTAAATGAATTACATTGAGAATGTGTAATGAAGTTCACTAATAATACTTTTAACTGATAATTACATTAACGTATAACATTGTGAACATGTAATCATGTTCCCACATAACATTGGGATGATGTGAAAAAGTTTACACATAACATTTTGAACATGTGTTGAATTTTAAACATAAAATTGTAAATATGTATTTGAGTTCATGAATAACATTTTTATAATTAAATAAGGTTTTATCATAACATCATAGTTCTCAAGGTTCACACCTAAGACCCTTAAAGAATAAAATTTCATTAATGTACTCATTTCACTCCTATTTTAATCCATGTATTATTATAATGCATTCAATCATCAATCAATCAATATATTATTATAATAGGTTCAATTACAAATCTCTCCCTGAATATATCCTAAAATATATAAATATTTACCCAATTTAGATGATGGAGATAAATGTCCCACACATTAGATAATAAAAAACATAATTATTTTTTCCACAAGATCATAAACATTCATCATATCATAACATATGAAATGAATTTCATGTCAACAATGATTCACTATATGATAACAATTGGAAATGATATATACTTAAAAAAAATCATTATAGAATAATCTATTATAAAATTAAGGTTACAGAAGAATTACCTCAAGGTATAACTAGTGGGAGAGAAACAAGTTACATAAAAATCATTCATTCAAAACATAAAACTGTTAGATAAAGATTATGAATGGTATAGATGGATCAAATACCCAACAATGCACATGTAATGCCAAATTATGTCTTCTCAGAGGGATCATTTAAAACATTTCTTGAGAAAAATATCCTCTGTTAATAGAAGATTTTTTTTAAACAAATTTTCTTTTTGAATTTATTTATCATTGAAAATAAAAATGATTGAAAATAAATAAACCATTTAAATCCATTAAAAAAAATTTTAACATGAAACATTTATAAAATCCTTTTATTTAAAATAAAATTTGAAATATATAAAGGAATGTATGAAAATATTTTAAAACACTTTTTAAAACATTTTCTTGTGAAGTTATTTTCCTTCAATATAAGTCTAAAAGATCATATATGAACATTGTTATGTCATTTTAGAAAAAAATTATTTTGGATGAAAAAATATTTCTGACTTAAGGGAGTCATAATGTTAGATTTTATTACAAAAAAAATATTAATTATGGGAAATACCATTGATTAGAAAAATTGTAACATTATCTTAATATATAATGACTAAAAAGAGAAAAATAAAATTCATGACTATCATTAAGAGTTTATATTTTAATAATCAGAGGGGAAGAAATAGAAAAAAAAAATTGAGATAAAATTATCTTTTAAAGTGTAAAATTTTATTTAATCCTATTTATTTTTGTAAAATAATAAAATATAAATGTTAAAAAATTGATTGAGTATATAATATATAAATTTAATTAGAATAATTCACCAAAATTTATTTAGTTAATTTATTGATATAAAAAACGTCTACACATAAAAACAGGTTTTCATAAAAAAAACCTGTTTTTTTATTTATTTAAAAGGGTTTATTTTCATTTCTAACCATGTGTTAACTAATAAATTCATTATATAAACATGTTTAAAATATATTTTTATAATTTAGTTAACACTATTTATACACTCTATTTAAATGAATAGGTGAACAGTATAATAATAAATATTAATATTTTAATTATATATCAGGTTTCATTTTAGAATTGTTTAGTATGAAATGAAAGACATGAAATAATTTTTATTTATTTGGAAATATTATATCACAACAACTAAAGGTGATACTATGCATACATGTGCGCTGTCATCTCTCGTAGTGATAGGATTCATTTTCCATCTCTATATTTCATGGAATGTTATTGATTAATATTTAATATTTATATATGCTATTAAAGACATAATTATTCCTCCTCTAATTATAATATATCAATATCTTCCTACTATTATTATTCGTTGGAAAATGATATCTTAAATCATGTGTATATTATTATTACCATCACTAATAATTTATGTGATTAATTTTTATATTATCATTACATGGATGGTAATTAAGATAAATTTATTTCATATACATTTAACTTATGAATAAATATTAATGATTTAATATTTTTTTATTATTATTTTTATTTTGTTCCATCTATCGAAACGTTGTAGCATGACTCATTTTCACATTAAAAATACCATCTCAGAAAATAGAAGTGAATTTTTTTATTATAGATTAATTTTAATTTTAATATTTAACACATTGAAGAAAAATTTTGTTTTTGATTTTATAGATGACATTAAAAATCGAACTTAAAGAAACTATAAAATATTATTACATAAATATGGTAGTTATAACCTATAAGTAAAATTAGTGGGTATGATTTGTATTAATTATATTTCAATATACATATATAATTATATATATACATCATATGAAAAAAATATTTATTTTAAATGATTAGTGAATTATTGAAAAACACTTTAGTAATTAAATTTTATGCATTAAAAAAATATTTTCTTAAAAATGAATTTTATATATCTTTTAGAGTAAATAAAAAATATAAATTTAAAATAAAATTGATAAATACAATTTTTAAATATAGTTTCATTTATTAAATTATCATATCAAAATAATATTACTGTGTAAAATTTTGGGTTTTTTTAAAATATTTATTCTACAATAAATAATGGAAAATTTATTTATGTAAAACAGTGAATTCATTTCATTTAATAGAATAATTTAAAAGTCACATTTTTTATTTTATTCTCAGTTAAATTTAAAGTATTTATTGTTTAGTTACATATCCTATATAAAATTACATTTTATTCGTATTTGTATTTCATTTTGGTATAAGGATATTTTTTTTGGTTTGAAAAACACATATTTCAGACAAAAATGATTTATTTCATGTTTTTCGAGTTTAATTTTAAGTAAAACACTTAAATTAAAATGTATAGAGTTTGAAAAAAATTGATATGAATTTTGTGTTTATAAAATTAATATTATTCAATAATTAAATCTTAATGCATGTTCATAACGAGTAGTAAAAATATTAAACATCTATTACCATAGGTATTATTACCATTTGTTTACCAGGGGTTAAAGAAAATAAATAAAATTTTACATGAAAAAAAACATCATTTATTTCAACAATATTAATATATAATGAAACATTACAGTGTAATATTATTGAATGGTCTATTTTTAAATTTTCCAGGGGTAAGGAATTTATATATTTTATTATCTTCATAAATACCAGGTGTTCCCTCTCCCCATCATATAAAAGAACACCCCATATTTTATCATCTCAACAATCATTTAAAATTTTTGATCAAAAACACCCTACCAAATCCTTTCATAACATCCCTCCACATGATCTAAATTCAATGGTTTGACAAATAACCATCATAGGAAGTATTTAGTTATAAAAATGAACTGGTGTTCCAGAAAAGAAATATAATTCATAGCCATGTGTTTTCTTTTTTAGGTCTTATTAAACTTCCTTAAAAATATTCAATGATGATTAAATAATGAAACCCATAGGATCCATATATATATATATATATATCATCATGATAATTTCATAATATATATCCATATCTAATTCTATATAATGGGAAATGAATCCATCATTTGAGTGTATAATGAATTACCACCTCGTAAACAGATGTAATTGGGGTCCCATCATCTTCCCTAACTGATTATTAATGATTATTGAAATAATTGATATATAATATATTAATTAAACATTTTTCATTGTGAAAACATAATACATAATTTATTTTATTATCATTCCATTCACTTTTTAAAAATAATTTCATTTGTGAATAAATTAGGATTATAATCTATATGAAGTGACACTATTCAATTTCCATTAATGATTAACATAGATGATATATAATTAAGGATTCAATGAAATAATATGATATTTATGATATAATTATATATTTTTTATTTTAAAATAATACGTAAATTCTTTCTATAATTTTCTTCGAATATTGGAAATGTTAATCATTCGAATATAAGACCATCCATCAACATGATTATAACATAGTCCAATTATCATAACAATTGACTTATGTTTTATTATAAAATAATAAATTATGAATACATATTATAATTATTTAACTAATATTTTTCTAGATTTGATGGATTAATGACTTAATTTTCCATAGTTAATCTACTAAAGTCATTTTAGAAAAATGACCCAAATATCATCAAAATGTACAACATGACATTAATTGATAAAGTATATGAATTTGAAATAGTAATAATTTAAATTAAAGGAATAGTAAAATTGAATAGGATATGAATAAAATAAATAATTATCATAATATTATTATTGTGGATGATAAGAAAACATGTGACGATTCGGGCTCATGGTAAAAGAACTCATTAACCTCCCTTTTCCACATTTGGATGAACATTTTATCTCTCCCTCATATTCTCAATCTAATTAATGTTACGTAATAATTTTAAATTATATTTATATGTCACAAAAATATGTAATAATATTATTACACATTATATTTATGGGCTAACACATGACTTATGATCATATATCAATTTTCTTCTTTTATGAAATATATTTTTATGAGGATATGAGGCAAGATTATGCCACACATTTATTTCCATGGATAAATATTGTATTTTTTGTAAGTTAATTTATTTCCAACTATGACATAAATAATAATGAATATTATTTATGGGTTAAACTATATAGTTTTCCATTAAATTATGTTATGATTTCGTCGATGGGAAATTATGTATGGGATTAGGGAGTAAACCAACTCCATTATGAGAGACTATGTGCCATAAAATGTTTTCTTAGAAGTAGAACTCACATATTATTAATATATGTCTTATTTTTATACAGATCTTGTTATATTTCTAGTATATTTTTATACTAGGTTATTTTTTTTCTTATTAGATTAATCAGAAGCCATCTCAATTATTTTATCATGTTAACCCTTTGAAACACATGTTATGCTTCCATATATGTTCATTATCATACGAAGATTTTAGGGAACCCATTTTTATTATATATTACCCATTATTTATCATCTAATATTAAGAACCAAAATGGTTTTAGGAGTTCATTATGGTGATTAATGTAAGGGTACATTATTTTCATGTTGATGTTTAATGTATACAGTTTCCCAAATACACTAGGACATTTCGATCCATGTTTTGAATTTGTTTATATTTATGTAAAAAATCATTAAATAATATGTGTAAAAATCATTGGTTATTTATGTTTTTATGAGAGGATATTCCCATTATTACTATGGATTATGTATTGAATAATTTAATTATAACCCTATCGATAAGTCAATTTATATGAAAATATCATTGAATTTTAGTGAAGATAAATTTATTTGTTTCCAAAATATTATTTCATTGTTTATATAATAAAAGTAGTTTTGGATGTTGATGGTTTCTAAATAACATATTATTGGGATTTGACTCAATCATCATATTTTTTACATCAAAATAGACTAAACACCATGTTTGAAATTGTTATAGGGTATTATTTTGAAAATTCAAAAAATATTTACAACAATTATGAAGGTCGTAAATATATTTTTAAGTTATAAAACAAAATAGGTAAATCCCTATTACTAAATGTTATATTCTTTATTGGGTTTGGTTGAAAATGTGGGAAACCTATCAATTTTCAATATGAAAAACATCAAACGCAATAAAATAATAAAAAATAAAAAGAACATGAAGAAATTATAAGGAGTATCCATAAATAATATCTAATATATAGTAGTGGTCTTGGTTTCTATTTCATATTTGATAAAATATTCCTAATGATAATCCACCAATCCCCATTTTAGGATGTACTCCTACACTGTTATCTTCCTTTCATTGAATCCTCTAATAAAAATATATTATTTCATATTGATCTAATAAATTTTTTCCTAAATTATATTTAGTTGAATTTATTTGTCTTAAATCATGTTTTTATCCCTCTTGAGATGAAAAAACAATGAAGACCTCCACAAAAATTTATTGTAATGATTATAGGAGAAGTTCCGTAGACATTCCCTCTATATCCTCATATTTCTCCCACTGTGTGTCATTTATAAGATCCAATGGTATTTCGTTGTTTTAATCCTCTTTCCCTAACTAACCCATAGGCATAATCATATTATCATATAATACAACATTGCCTCTATATATCTAATACTAATCATCCAACATGTCATGAACATGATGAAGATCGTGTTCACTGTAATAACCACCTTCGATCATTTAACATCCACTCAATATTGTCATGTTCATGATCTAAACCTATTTATTCCTTGCGTTTTCACACTCTATCTCCATGGATCCAGCTACTTTGGTAGACCCTATTTGTAATGGTTTAGTAATGTATTCTTAATCTTTCTGTACTCCTTCTCACAATGTGACACCCTAGATCCCTAATTTCATTCTACCCGTTTTCATCCAAGGGATGTCAAGATCTATACCATGTACACCATTAGCACTGTCATCCTAGATTTTTCAATATATTTTCCACCTTCCTTGGCCCCTGAGAAAAATCACATTTTTTTGAGATCCCTAACAATATCAAATATCATTTATCATAAACAAGGCTATCAGTTCTCAAACCATCAAAAATAATTACTATGATTATTATATGCAAATGTTATTCTCATATATTTAATTCATAATGCATTCACCCAACACCCATCACATATATAGTAGCAACAATTTTATTCTCATATCCCTTAGTGTCTACAACATCATTTGATGTACAATATCCATGTCGAGAAACTTCTACATATGAAAAATCCTTTTAAATATTTAAATCTTTTTGGAATGGCTCAATTGAACACATACCCTCAATTCCCAATGAAGACAAAAGATCCCAAAGTATTAGATTACAATATGAGAAACTATTTATTAATTTATAGATGTTGTCCACCAAATTCAAATTATTTTTTGAAGATCTTTCCTCTTTATTATTATGTACATAACATGTTGCATCCTTTCTATTCATTTTAACCACATCTAGGGAACCCAAAGCCTCCGACCATGGAGTCTATAAAAGTAATGAATCAATCAGTATATGATGATCCCTATAACCATTATGGAATGAAGAAATATATGACCCAAATATTTATATGATGAGAAATAATCTGTCTTTGATTCAAGTAACACCTATTGATTCCATCATAATTCTTCCACGTCTTTAATCCAAATCCAGTTCAAAATTGGTCATGAACATCAACATTGTCACATATATGTGTTTTTAAGGGGTGAAAATGGAATTATTCCTATATTTTTGGAAGAGAAATCACCCAACCATGATTTCATTTATATGAAAAATAGAGGGGTTTATAAATGGGTATTTTGTTTCTTGAAATATTACCCAGAGTGCCATTTTAGGAGCATCGTGATTCATATAGAAATAATATGACCATTGAAATAAAAATATGGGGTAACTTTTTCAGGTACATGATACTGTGTACTATGAAGACAGAAAATCATCAACAGAAGTAAATAAAATAAAAATGAATCATTTATAAAGAATTACCACCACCACTTGGTCCTAAAGACCTCAATATCCATATACACACCAATTACCAAATCTCTCATAGCCCTATGCTTTCTGAAATGAGACCCTAATTTTAGGTTCCGAAGATCCAAAGAATCTATTATCTATGAATTCTAAAGTATCAAACATTGAAAGCTATAATCATGTTCTGGATCCTTTGGGATGATTTTTATATATGGCATAATCATAATAATTATAGGATTAGAGAACAAAAGAAAGAGATTTGGTTGAGCAAGATAATTTATTATATGGGGAGCCCCCTCCCCCCTCTCCAATTTAGTTAGGGAATAAAGATCTACATGCATTATATCCTTAGTCATCCCTAATGGATGGAGACTCATTTGGAGGTGTTTTGGAATGTTTTTTTGGATTTTTTGGAGGTTCATTGTTTGATCACAGTTAGTAAAAACCATGCATGACCATTTAAAAACTATATATAGGTACACATATACCACTAGGCTGATGAATGATTGGTTAACTATTTGAAAAAACCATGTATCAACCCATGAAAAACAAGGTTTTTTTATAAAAGAGGGGATGATCATAGTTGTCACATGGTTTTAATAACAATGTGATCCAACTTTATGAAGGGGATGATTGAGGTAGTACCATCCTCATGGTTGGCACATGGTTTTCTTAAATATTTGGAAAAAATATGAGCCATAAAGGTGTCCCAATATCAAATGATGATTTAATTATGATTATAATCATAATGGATAATTTGTTTCCATATATGACCCTATCATCATTTCATCTTCATTCAAAGACATCTGAGACCCATACCCTTGATTTTGGATGGATCTGTTGGTGATTTATTTTTGGTTGAATATCATATTTCATGTTTAGTCTCTATTCATGGTTGTATTCATTAGAACATTTATTCCCCAATCTCATTGATTCATATATATATAATCAATTTGGAATATATCTTTTTTTGGTGATGTGAATCGTGTTATTATTTGTCTATGTTGATATTTAGGAATGATATATGAGGAAGGGTTTTGGAATTTCAACCATTTTTTAAATAAATCTTATTGTTCTTCATTTTCACCTAAATTTTTGTAGTTGGTGTATTAATAGTCTAATAATCCAATTATATCTCCAATGTATGATTTAAAATGAAATGATTTATTTTAGTGGAATTTTTAATTTTTGTAAAAATCAATGTAGGAACATTCAATAGTAACAGTTTTTTAATACTAGAAAATAAGTTAATATATAATGTGATTTTTTAAATGTTTTTAAATTAATGATTTTAATTTTATATTTTGATTCTTGGAAATTGTTTGATAGATATGTTTTTAATAAAAAAAATTATATTATAGTGGGAAAAAATGGTTAATTTGGACTGGGATTTGGCATAAATAGATGGCATGTGTTCATATGAAATAATATGACCCTATGGAAGGGGTGTTTTCCAATAGGGTACATGGTATATAGTTACACTATGAAAACATAGTATATTGATGGGGGACTGCTCTTAATTATGGAACAGGAACTAGACCATGCTTGTATGGGTGGTTGTATCAATCAATGAATGTGTATTCTAAATGGAAATAAAAATGATTTAAATAATAGTTTTTTGTCATTCATTGAAACTTTTTTAGTATTGAAAGAAAATTTGGTTTGTAATTTCTTGGGCATGGATATAAAATGTTGAAATTATTTCTAATTTTTTATATAAATTATTTTATATAAATGTTATAACATGTTCAATCTATCTATAATGAGTAAGGAATTTATTTTTGGAAAACCTTACGACTTTCATCAATCTCCCCAACATAAACACATTGGAGGATTTGTAGATATCACATATCAATAATCATGAAAATAAAATTCTTATCATATATTTATAGATTCATCATTATACATTGATTAGGGCTGGTGTAATTGGATCAAAGATCATATTGGGAGATGTGTAGTGGTATCACTAATGTCTTTGAGTTTTCAATTTTAGTGTTTGATTTCTACTATAATATTGTTATTCGTTTTTTGATTTTTATCTCCTAGCTAGTCTATAGTAGTTTTTGGTTACATGCGTGGTATTAAATTGTTATCATGAATCATAATGTGGTTGTGATTATATAGTGATTTGTGTTGGTTGTTTTATTTTCAAAGGAAAAAATCATTCACCAACTATTTGTGAATAACTTGGTTATGTTTCATCCCGTAGTTTATTTTGGAGGTCACCTAATGCATTGTAATTTGATAGAGAAAAAAATTATTTAGAGGTATTTTTAGTGGTTTTGAAATCCACAAATAATATTTTTTTGGAAAAATAATTAGTATTAGTTTTTTAATATCATTTTTAAAAACCTCTTCTATTTTTTTATAAATTATTTTTTTGATTCATTTTATATTATATGAAGTATAAATTTATTGTTAATAAATATTATTTAGAAAAACATCTATAAATAGCATCTTCTTTTTAAATTCCATAGTGAAATAGTGATCGTATTATAAACCTACCCCTATATCAAAAGATAAATTTTCACAACTAGCATATTTCATTATTATTTATAATTTAATATTTACATTATTCTATTGATTATTATACATAATTTTAAATAAATATAAATTTTTAATGAATAAATATTTATAATAAATAGTTAATATAAATTTGAATCTTAAAAGAAATCATCAATAATATGTAAATCATAGTTTAGCATAAAATGACCACAACGTTTTTCCTCAAGTGTCTTTTAGGAGTTATAAACTATATTTGTAAAATTTAATAAAATTTCCTCCTCATTTAAGGGCGTATTTTACCCATTTTCAGTTAGGATTGATTTGAATTTCGTGGATGACATTCAAATTGAAATTGTGGTTTTGAAATTTTGTCTTTTTTCACAATGTAGTTATACTTATAATTAAACATTTTATTTTTAATTATATCTAGTTACAATATATCACTTTTTTTAATAAATATTTATGCAGAATTTTTTTTAAACATATAAACAATTATGAAATTTGTATCTAATATTCATTTTATTAAAAATTAATAATTACTGACATTATTTACCTTATAAAAATGCAGTAAAATTTTTATATATTGATTAAAATATTATTTATATATAAACATGAGTGTGTTAATAAAAAAATTTATATTTACGGGGGTTATCTAATATATGTAAATAAATATATATATAAATATATATATATATTATAACTAATATATAAATGTATTGTTATATAAATTTCTAATTCTGATTAAATATATTATATAAATTAATTACATAAAAATTATATTAACATATATATACACATATAAATAATATTTATATATACCTATTCATGTGTAATTATAAAAAAAATATATATTTATATTTTATTCTAATATATGTAAATAAATATTAATATATAATATATTTAAAAAAATTTATGAATATATATTTCATACACATTCGATGATATTTCATCTTCATTTAAGAGTGTCTTCATATTCTATTTATGCCATTTATGTTGTTAATCCATTGATTTACAGACCAATTGATTTCATGGTGATGCACTTGTTGTGATTTTTCATCTCTTTGAAATTTATTATCAATTTTATATTAAAATATCTCTTTATATGAATTTATGAATATTAGTGTATATTTATTGACAATTGTTAATATATATAGATATTTATGATTATATATTTTTAGATCACATATCTGTAAGTATATATGTATATGTACTTATATATATATATATATTTATATTAATATAAAATTTTATATTTTCCTGTGTTTATATGTACTTATATAAAACATATGTGTGTTTATATATATTTATGTAAATTTATATATATATATATATACATATATATCATTATAGATATTCATATTTTTTTATTATATTATTGTTTTATAGTTTATAATTGAAATTTAACAATTTAAATTTTTTATTTATTATTTATTAATTATTATTTTAATAATTATTTATAAATTTTATTATTTATGGATTTTTTACTATTATAATTTTTATAAATTAAAATTTATTAATTATTTATTATTTATTTCATCTTATTTATATAATATATATATATCATTATTAGTTTACATTTTGATAAAAAAAATTAATTATTTTTATTATTAATTTGTTTTTATTCATTTAATCTATATTTTTTATTTGTTATTAATTATTTATTTAGTTATTATGTATACATTTCTTATTATTTTAATTTTTAATTATTATTATTTTATTTTTATTTTACTATTATTTTATTTTAATTTAATTATTAATGAATTATTATTTATATATGTATTATTTATTATTTATTATTTATTATTTATTTGTTTGTTTGTTTCTAATATATTTTCTTATTTTTTCTTAATTCATTTTCTGTTTCATATTTTTACATAAATTTTTAATTTATTAATAATTTATTATTATATTTCTATTTTATTAATAACATACTATAAAATCCTTAATTTTTTTATATTCATTATATTTTTCATATTGATTAATTTTATATTAATTTTTTATCATTAATTAATTATTATTTATTTATTATTTATCTATTTTTCACTTATAAAATAATTTTATTAATTTAGTATTCATAAATTAATTATATAATATATAATATATAATATATAATATATATTATATACTATATATAATATATTTTATATTATATATTATATATTATATATTATATATTATATATTATATATTATATATTATATATTATATATTATATATTTATATTATATATTTTGTATTATATATTATATATAATATTATATATTTATTACGTACTATTTATTATTTACTATTCATTACATATTGTTGATTATTTTTTATTTATAATTTGTTTTTTACTATTAATTATTTACCATTTATACCTTATTATATATAAATGTTATTTCTTTATGTTATATTTCTTAATTAGAAATTCAAATTCATTAATTATGACATATTAATAATTATTTAGTAATTATTGTTTTTAAATTATGTATTATTTAGAATTAAATACTTATTATTGATAATTTCTTATTGATCATTGATTAATAATAATTGATTTTTATTAATAATTAATAAGTATTTTATTTGTATCAATTTTTTATGAATTTTTTGTTTTTTATTTGATATATATATATATATATATGTATAATAAATTATATTTAGAAACCACATAGAGAGCCCACTCGAGTGGTAATTTCTTTGGAGAATAAGTAAGATGTTTAGGATTCAAATCCCACCAAACCTAGAACTTCTATATATGTTCATGTGCATGTGCATGGTAATATAAATAATAAATATATAAAAAATTAGTAAAAAATATTTAAATATATGTGCATGTGCGTGTGCATGGTAATATAAATAATAAATTATGAAAAGAAATAATAATTAATAATTAAATATGTTTATTAATTAATACATTATTAAATTAATAATATAATAAAATTAAAAAAACCATAAAATTATAAAAGAATGAAAGAAAGAAGTAGTTAATTAATTATTTAAATAAAAAAGAACAATATAATTAAACAAAATAAATAATTATTAAATTCAGAAACCCCACCAAATCATTCTCTAATGGTTATTAATTTATATTAATATTTTATTAATATAGTAATTAATTAATTTATAAATTATTTAATTTATTTAATTATACAATATTAATTTATTAATTATTTAATATTTATTATTATATGTTTAATTTATATTTACTATATAAGATTAAATTTTGATATATTATTTACATTTAATTTATTACTTATTTCTTTATTCTTTCTGTGATATGGAAAATTAGTATTAAATAATAAATTATAATTAATTAATAAATATTATATAAATAATAAAATTTAAAAAATAACAAATAACAAATAAATAAACAAATAATATATAATATATAATAGAAAAATAATAAATAATACATATTTAATTTTTAATAATATTAATTAATTAATTAATTAATAATTAAAATTTTAATTATTTAATTAATAAAACATTAATAAATAATAAATTATTAAAATAATAAAATTAATTATTAATAAATAAATAAACCAGTTCTGATAATAATTATATTTTAAATTAATTTAAAAAAATAAGAAAAACCAGTAGTAAATCATTCTATGACGGTTTTGGAAAACCCACTGCTTATTGATTAATAACTTGTGATTTAGCAACAATTTTCCCATACCATTGCAAAAATTATTTAGCAATAATTTAACATACTAACAAATGAAAAACCATCGTTAAACATGAATTTTGTTGTAGTGATTCCCTTACCCCATCACAATACAATGAGGAGGGGAAGGCTGTTATAAATTGTATCATTCTTGGATGGTCCATCTCTTTAGGAAAAATGGTATGAGCTTTTTGGAATTGCGGTGCGAAAAATCATTCTCAATTAGTCTCTAAGATGGGATGGTATCAAGAAGTAGTTATGTTAGAACATGAAATACAGATCATTAATGAAAAAACTGACTTATTTTGGATGAACCTCATGTTACCTAGGTGCTGGGTAAATATACTTTTTTAGACACTTGTCAGATTTGTATCCTCTCTGTCATGGGTTTATCCAATGAGAATTGTAAGACATGAATTTTAGAAATGACTTCCCACTGGGATTTTATATTTCAATTAATTAATGATTTTTGATTTAAGTGAAAAATAAATGATTTTGATGACTCTTGACATCAATTTCAATTTTGATATTTTGAAAAGGCCATGGTAGTTGTATTTTAAAAATTGTTTTATTTTCAAGATAATATTTTAATTTTCAAATATTTCATGAAGGTGAAAAAATGTTAAATTTTGTAATGAATGATAATGATATGTATAATGTAGTAAATTATAAATATCAAAGCCTTCATTTAAAAGTGATTATGAATTTATGGAAATTTTTATTATAAAAATGGAATCGATTAGAAATATAAGAAACTAAATGGAATAAGCTACTGGGAATGTTGATTCACTTGAGGCATGTGTGAAATAATAACTGGTTTAGAGTATTGTCTATGTAATTTATTCTCTAGATCGATGGAACTAAAAAAATGAACTATTGAATAAGGATCATTCCTTTCAGTTAAAAAACTGAATCCATCAATCATATGATGTGATTCAGACTACTATAAAATGAATAGAATGTTCAATTATATTGTCACATGATCAGCGTTGAAACTCATGTTGGTGACAAAATTGTTGGAGAATCTTGCATGTCAGTTTTGGTTTTTGACTATGCACGATGAATTAGACAAAAGAATTTCATGGAAGAACTTAAATAAATTTTTTACAAATATATATATCCTTACACAATTAGGATTTCTAAAATGAAGAAATTTTTCATCACGAAGAAGGATAATATCATAGTGATAGAATATAGAGTTAAATGTATGAATTAAGTCATCTTTGTTTCTGATGTAGCCTCTAGTGCATCCTTGAAGTCTAATTTTTTATGAATATGGGTTGAGTCAAGAGATTATCTTAATGATTGATATTCTATCTAAAACATAGTATTTGTATATAATGATGGATACATAAAGAGATATATCAAGAACTATGGGTGGAGGGAATATGGCTATATCTTTGGAAAATGGTGAGAACACTAATGCTCAAAATAAGAAAAAGAGGTTATATGATTTAAAACATAGTGGGTCGACTTAGAACCAGACAGATGGATCTATGAATCAACATCATAAAACCAAGAGTAAGGATGAATGTTTTCAGTGTCGTTCTTTTGATAAAATGAAGTTATATTTTATCAGACTACTTAGATCATTCCCCAAATTTCTATGATATGTGGAATCATCTGTGCTATTATCTTATAGCTCTAAAAACATGAGCTCTAGACACATTTCATATTTCGTAAATGGCATATTCATTGATAGAACGATGGATGCAGAATGCCTCTCATAATTATTGTATAGGAATAAATGATGATTACAGTCGTTCGAGTCATCCTAAATAAAGGTAATCTCAATAGTGTAATAAAGACAAATATATGTAAAATATGAAATATTATGGGATTGATAAATGGAATTTAGATGATAAATATGTACCATCTATGGTGATAGATTCAATTTATTGAATTCGACTGTTATAAATTATTTTTCAAATATGGGTGCATTCTATTTATTTATTTCATATTTTTTTATCTTAGAGTATTATATGCTGAGATGATGCATTTTTCTGAAGCATCAAACTCTAAATTATCAAAAATAATATCAAGCAGTATTATAAAATGATTGTTTTGTAATGATTTTTGAAACTAAAGTGATAAGGGATTTCTATATTCATTTTTTGGATACCATTGACATAATCCTGAGTACAGATGGTATAAAACTTTTAAAATCAAACATAAAAAATTATACTCAAAGGGTTAATTTTATGATAGATGATGGCATTGAAAATCTCTTTACATGAGACATCAATGTAAATACATACGTAAGTGCCTTGTTGGCATCATCAATTGGTACAATCTAGAACTTGTTGTATAACAACCATAGTTATTATTTCAAACATAAACATGATTCAGTACATAATATTGAACTTATGATAACTCTGGTGATCGAGAGGTCTATAGTTGGTGAAATCAGGAACATTGCCTAACAACTTAATACATAAAACATAACATCTTTATAGAAAACTTCTTTTACGTGACCACAATATTCCTTCGTACCTAGTATTTCATGAGATAACCTAAGGACATGCATAAGAAAAGGGTGAGATGTAAATCATGGTATGAGAGTAAACAAAGAATAAAATGAATAATACAGTACATGTTTGGAAATAGGCATATCAATGGATCACTATAGTAACACGAACATAAAGTCCTGATATAGCATTATTATCAAAACTATGAAATGTTGAAACACCATTCAACATAATGTTATCATGAGCTAGGTATCGTTGAACATTAATCATGAGTAAACCCTCATTCCATTTTAATTACCATGATTAGACCCTCATTTAACAAGATGTATCATGATACTACTATTTACCCAAAGTATTAGGGTGCTATCAGGGCACACCGTTCTTAATCATTTCATTTCATGTATAATTGTGCCACATGGATCATATAACATGCATTAATTACAATTATTCATTTATTCCATGATAATGTAATGTGGAATTTATAAATTAAAATATATAATCAAATAGTAAATGTCCATAGAGGTGAATACCCTTTAAAGAGAAATCGGTATGGTATTCAATACATAATGACTTTGGCTTGGAAATTAGTATTACACATTCAGTAGCATAACTGTGCGACATTAGAATTCATAAAAATAGTTTATGAGAGAGAAATTGGTGACAAATCATATTTACATTTAATTTATTGTAAATATATTCATATATATATATATATTTCAAAACATATGTAATGGAATTTATATTCATAATACAAAAGTCTTTCTTTAATGTAAATAAGGAGAGCGAAATACCATATGGAATTTATCTATGTTAATAGAACTACATGAGTGGAAATAATCGGAGAGAAAGGGGTAAATCATCACTAAAACATTAGTATGGAAGTATTGGGGATGTGAGAAGTCATACCATAACTTTTTTAATTGGAAATACAAGGGTATATCAATATAAAAAAACATGGACAAAAATGAGGGAGGGAGAAATCCATTACATTGAAGCGTGATCTATAGACTAGTGATGGCCTTGAGAGAGGCTTAGTTGGATCTTGGGGTGACTTGTGATGATTATAAAGATAGGATTGAAGATATTTTTCTAGATCTAAATGGTTTGAGTAATGAGGAATGTGAGATAGATTGGCATTATATAGGAAAGGAGAATGAATTATTTATTATATAGGTTTTGGACAACACACATTAATCTAATAAAAACCACAAACCAACCAATGGTTCTTTATGATTCTTTCTAAAGGGGAGTAGAAAAAGTTATTTTATAAGTAAAATGACCAAAATTCTTTAAATATTAGGTTTTTATGTGGATGTGATTTACAATCTGAAGGAAATCATTTAAAAAGGTTAAAATATTTTATAAGTTTTGGAGAGTCCACTATGTCCTTTTTAAATTAATTAAACAAATATAGAATCATATTATTTTAAATATAAAACATATATTTATCTATCATCCTTTTTATAGTATTTTATTGAATCACTATTGGGTCATTATGATTTCATAAAACACATTAAATATTTAATCGGTATTTAATTCTTACCAAAACATTTGACTGTCACAGAAAATTATTAAAAATTGACGGTTAAATAATTTTTACATTTCAAATAAAAAATTAATATTTATTTTATCTAAATAATTTTATAAAAATGTATATTTTTTTTAAATAAAAAATGAAAATTATAAAAAAAGCATGGGTTTTGACAAAAAAACATTCAAACCTCTATAAAATTTACAATTGTACTCATAAAAATAATATGATAATATTTATTTAATAAAATGTAATTTAGTAATACTATTTTATATTAATATTATTTAATTCAAAAATTCATTAAATAATAGACTACAAATCAACTAAAAAATTATATTTTCATTAAAAACAATTTACAAAGTGACAACTAAATAAATGTATATTCTTATACAAAAATAAAGAAGTGAATCATGGTGATAGGTTATTTTTACATATCCCCTTATAACACCCACATAATACCAAATGGTATGTTGTACAAGGGTGATATACTCTTGGGGTGGCTCAGATGACATCACTCGAGTTGTAATCTCTATTAACTTTCATTTCTCCCATCGACAGTTCTATTCAAGTTTAACCTGTTAAAGCTTTGATTGGGATTGGTCATGAGGGAAGACCATTGACGCCACCTCCTTTCAAAGATCTAAAAAATGGTCTTTTTAAGGAAAAATTATACTAGGTGAGGCCATCACTTCCTTTTTCTGATTAAATTGGATTTTTTAAATCAATATATTTATAATAATCATTTGAACACCGTTCAATGGTTATATTTGCAACAATAATAATTCTTAATGGTATTTTGAAATCAGAAAACCTAAAAATAAGGATGTGAATATATTTTATTTATCTAATTTCTATAATAATATATTTAATTATATCATGATTAATTATCATTAATAATAGTTTGGGTCATTACATTATCCCCCCCTTAAATAATTTCACCCTCAAAATTTTCTTTTCTCGCACTAAGATGGATGAGGATAACTCAGTTTCATCACATCCCATGATTCCCATGATGCCTCTTCAAACTTGTGGTTTCTCCACAACACCCTGCTGAGAAGCATTGTATTATTTCGTAGAAATATTTTCATATGATATAAAATCTGCATCATCGTCTCTTCATAGGAGTGGCCATTCTCTAATGGTACCAACTCTGGAATGAGTACATGTGATTGGACATGTATCTTCTTTCTCAAGAGCGATACATGGAATACATCATGTACTTGGGATAGGATTTTTGGGAGTTCTAGTTTATAGTCTATATCTCTAATGCAATCAAGTATCTCAAAATGGATGACATACCTTAGACAAATCATTCCCTTACTCCAAAATATCGTAACTCTCTTCCATGGTGATATGTGGAGGAATACAATGTATCCAAAATTAAACACATGGTCTCATTGCCTATTATCTACATATCACTTTTGTCGACTCTGATCAGAATTAATGTACTATTGGATGTTCTAAACCATCTACACAATTTCTTTGATAAAATTTGGATATAGGAGTTTTTGATCCCCAACATCTTCCCAACATGATGGGGTTGTACACCTCTTCCCATATAAGGCTTCATAAGGATCCATTTGGATGCTTGAGTTGAATTTTTTTAAGAGCACTCAACAAGAAGAATATGTGGATCACATCATCCTTTGAAGTCAATTGAGAGTTGTCAAAACATACCCTAAGGTGTTGGGATATTACACTCATATTGTACATCAGTTTGAGGATGATAATCCACAATAAAGTTTAATTATATATTTAGAGAATGTTGATGAATCTTCTAGAACATTTAGGTGAATCACGAATCTTGATTAGATATAATATAAAATATAACTCCATTAATCCATACCACTTATTTAATATATATTTGTTCCAGTTATTCTAATGATAAATCCTATTGAATTACAATGAAGTTTGATGTCATTGTAAGATGATCCACCACAACCCAAATAGCATTGTTTCCTTTGGATGTTTTTGGAAGTTTTCTGACTGTGTCTAGGGTGGAATTCTACCATTTTCCATGAAGGTATGTGTAATTTTTGCATTATTCAATGAGACTTCTACCTTTTAGCTGTCAATTGTTGATATACTAGGCACATTGATTTATAATCAACTATCTCCTTCTTCATGTTATCCAACCAATAATGCTCTTAGAGATCCTGATACATCTTTGTTTTTCCTGGTTGAATGGAGAAATTCGAACTATGTGCGTTATCCAAAATTTCAATCTTTATCTCCAGGTTTGATGAAACACATATTCTTGTCCCAAATTTCACAATCCCTTTTTTACTATCATTTAACTCTTAGTATATCGATTTTCTGATAGTTTTCACTTTCATCTGAATTCTCACATCATCCATTTGAGAATACTTTAACCATTACAAAACAGACTGGTGAGAAATCACTTATAAAAGGATTGATGGTGTTACCTTTGATAAGATTCCCATTCACATATTCATCAAATATAATAATATTAGATCATTTTCAATTTTCAACAATGATATAATTTTGGGGACCTTTCAACATATAGAATCCGCCACCTTGTTCTCCTTGTGTGGGTGGTAATTGATTGAGTATTCATAATATTTGATCATCTATGACCATCTTCATTTGTGCATATTCAACTTTCTATGTGAATATATACATGATGCTTTTGTGGTCTGTATATATTTCACAATTCACCCCAAAGTGGTAATGTTACAATATTTTCAAAGCAATGATTACAGAATCCAACTCAAGGTCACATACCAGATATGTTTTCTCAGGAACATACAATTTCCTTGAAGCATAGGCAATGAATCTCTCATTTTTCTTCAACACACATCTCATTACCTTCTTCTATGAATCACTAAATACCACAAAAGGTTATGCATGTGTGGGCAGTGTGAGCACAGGTGTAGTGATATGCCTCCTTTTCAACTACATGGAGCTATATTTTCATTCATAACTCCATGAAAACTTGAATTTCATTCAAGTTAGCTTACTAAGTGGGGTTTACAATCATAATAAGTTTTCCACAAATTGGTGATAATACCCAGCTATCCCTAGAAAGCTACAAATATCCCTAACCAATGATAGACTTAGCCATCCCTCAATTGTAGCAGTCTTAGAGGGATCCACAGTTGTCCCATTGCTTATGATGATATGACCCATGAATGATACTTACTTCTACCAAAACACACCCTTTATGTACTTTTCATAAGTAATCTCATTTCACAATGTCTATACTAAAAAGTTTAGATGACTCTCAAGCTCCACCATGGTTTTGGATTATATTGTAATATAGTCTATAATGACCACAACTTTTTTTTGAGGTAATATTTAATTAATGAATTCATCATGTCCATGAATATTTATGGAGAATTAGTGAGTCTGAAAGGAATTACTATGAATTCATAGTTCTTGTACATAGTATAAAAAGAAGTTTTGGGGATATCCTCCTTTACACTTACTTGGTAATATCCTGACTACAAATCGACCTTGTAGAAGTATTATGATCTAAAGTGTTGCTAAATATATTCATCAATTCATGAAGATGAATCTTTTTCATTATAATTAATATTTTTAGATCACAATAATCAATGCAAATGTGCATTGACCCATCCTTCTTCTTGACAATGAGGACAGGTTGACCCCGTGGTGAAACACTTTGGCATATAAACACTTTATAAGGATTCTCCTATAGTTGATTCTTCATCTCCTCATGATCCTTAATAGTTATTCTATATTTATTATTGTTATTATAAACACCATATTTATAATATAAATTGAGAATTCAACATCTCTTCTAGGAGGATTAGCAAAAAATTCCTTGGGAAACACTTTAGAAAATTCCCTCACAATAAAAATGTCTTCAAGCATGGTTTCATCCGTAGAATCGATCATCTCAGTATGATATGAGTGCTCATAGGGTTGTAATATCCATGTTTGAGATAATGTTTGTAATGAATATTCATCCACCTCCTTGAACATGCAGAAAATCGAGGGTCGATTGTTCATACAATGAGTTATTTCCCTCTCAATAAAATTTGTGTTGGCCCTATATAAAAAAAGACAATCAATTAAAATAATTGCATTGAATTACACATGAATGAGTGTGATATGGTTCTGTAGGATAATCAAACCACAAATTTTTATAGGGGATGATTTATATTAATGGGTTTCAATGATTTCCACAATTACCATTCTCACCGACATCTCTACTTCCATGATTTGTGGTGATTTTGGGATTTCTTTACTAAACACCCAGGATATAAAATAATGTTATGAACTAAAATCAAATAGTATGTTCACTGTTATTTAAAAAATAAATATGATACATATCACCAATTAATTTTCGAGGTTCTCTTGGGAGGTCGTGATGGAAAAAGCTATCCATTGTTTCCTTCGACGTTGTTGGTTGCCTCTTAAAATACTTGGCTTAGGGAACAGATTTGAAAATTGACCTGGTTCTTTGCAGTTCAGGAAATAAATAGTGTGTTGAGGTTTGAATTTAGGTTTCCTATACTATATAGTATTCAGTTATTATTTCCGAGAATTAATGTCTAGATACACTTATCTTCTACACCTAAAGCATTTCTTCATCCCCTTCAGGAAATTTCTAGGGTGCATCTTTCTGATCCATTGGAATGTTTGATGCTGGAATATCATAACACAGTTTGATTTATCCATTAGACCTATAGAAATAAATTCCTTTTTCTTACTTTTATCCCCATGATCCCTCTAATAATGTTTGATATACCTTTCTACATTGAGGTTACAATAGAAAATTTCCTCACATCAATCGATGTCACGAATTTCTACGGCTTTCTACAGTCTAGGTTTTATCCCAAAAAAGAAGCAGTCAACATTATTGTCAGGGGTAAAGACATAGCTAGAGGATTATTGTGAAAGCCTTGTAAATTATTCCTTATACGCTCTGATGGATTCATCATGTGATTTATTGATGGAAAGTAAGTCCTTTTCAATATTATGTTAGAGGGTGGGAGGAAAATATTTTTCGAAAATCATTTTTCAGAAACAATTCAATTCCAATGCCTCAATCTCATCCCCAGACATCGTATTTTTATATCAAGTTCCACCATGGATCAGATTCACTCTCTATATGATAAGAATCCATAAGAAAATTATATTGTTCGGAACATTGAAATATGCGGAAAACATTTCAATGGAGTTGACCCATTATTCAGCAATTGATGGATCATATGATCCATTAAAAGAAAGTGGAATTTTTCTCATGAATCTCTCGATTATGACAGGTTCCTTCTTGGAGGGGTGGGGGGTGAACATTCCTATTATCCCATTCTTCAATTCAAAACATGCGTTAACTAAGAGGGTATCGTGAGAATGTTTGTGATTCCTACTCCCATCAGATTAGGCACCTCATTGGAATAGGCGTCACATTGATCTTCACATCGATTGTTATCCTAAGTCCTCCTATTACTAAACATTATCTAGAATAAAATCAATGTTTGGGGTAACACATAAAGGGTAATCCAAATACAAAAAGGGATAATTTATCAATTACATATATTTCTTTAACATATGAATTTATAGTATTCAATCTATGTTATCCATGATTTACCTCCCAAAATATTTTCATAAGGTATTTTTTGTATTCCATTAATAATGTTTCATACTATGATTATTAATATAACAAATAATATCACCCCGGAGTGTTGTAACCAAGAGTTATTAGAGGCCCATTTTTGTGCACCATTCGCCATTTTAGTCTATATCAAAGCAGTGTTTTCGGGTTTTACCCCAAGAAACATCTATTCCAGAGTTGCATCTACTTTCTCATATACATATAGGGATGTATTTAGTTGATAAACAACCTAATAAATACTCAAAAAAATTTAGGGAAGTTTTTTCTATACAAGTCGTACCTCTAAGCCTATATCTATGGGTTTTCTAATCCTAATCCTATAAATAACTAAACATATCAATTGATACCAACTATAACAACCATAATCTTTATTACTCAAATAAACATGAATCAATAAATAAACATGAACTTAAGAAAACTATAAAGATTTATAGGAATAGTGTATTGGGAAATTAGGAACATTACATAAAAACATAGAATATAAAACCGAATATCATTATTGAAAAATTCTTTCACATGACCATAACATTCTTTCTTACCTAGAATTGAATGGGACAACCTGAGGGAATGCATAAGAAAAGGATGTACTATAAAGCCCAATAAAGTAGTAAAAATAGAACAACATGAATAATATAATACATGTTAGGAAATAGTTATATCAATGTATCATAGTAGAAAAATTAACATAAAGTCATGATATAGCACGATTATCATAAATTGGAAATGATGCAAAAAAAATTAAATGATATTAGAACAATCCACAGATCATTGAACATGAAGCGTGATTAAATACTCATTTAACATGAATTATAATGAGTAAACCCTCATTTTACATGATGTATCATGATATAAGACTTTACCCAATGCATTGAATCACTATCAGGGCACAACCTTCTTATTCATTTCATTTCCTGCATAAGTGTTCCACATGATCATATAACATGGATTCATTAAACATTGTCATTTATTCCATCATAAAGGAATTCCAAATAAATAATGAATCCCTATAATAAATAAGTAAATGTACATAATTGTGAATACCCTTGATTGAGTAATGTTCATGGTATTCACCACATAATGACATTGTCTTGGAAAATCGATGTGCAATTTCGGCATCATAATAGTGTGACATAAGAATTCATAAAAATGGTTGATGAGAGAGAAATGGGTGACTAATCATATGTAAATGAAATTTAAAATATATTGGGGTTTATATAGTTACATTTACATACATATTTAATAGAATTTAGATTTACAATACAAAATAATTTCTTGAATGTAAATGAGGAGAGAGAAATATCTTACCGAATTTCAAAATGGTAACAGGTGTACATGGGATGAATTTAATAGAGTGAAAGGTGTCTCTCATAATTGAAACATAAAAAATGAAATTATAAGTGATGTGTGAAATAATACCCCTAAATAATTAATTGAAAATTAAATGTAATATAAACATGATGAAACATGAAAAAATGGTAGAGGAAGAAATCCCTATCTTGGAAGTGTGATCCAATGTCTAGGGAGAGGCTTGAAAAATGATTATTGGGATCTTGGGG
The DNA here is from genome assembly GCA_963277665.1 of Viscum album. Classification (NCBI taxonomy): domain Eukaryota; kingdom Viridiplantae; phylum Streptophyta; class Magnoliopsida; order Santalales; family Viscaceae; genus Viscum; species Viscum album. Next base: position 286,846,762 of record OY728166.1, on the reverse strand, counting down.
CCCATTGAAAGGATTTTAGAGAGATTAAAGAAGTGTTTGGTTGAGCACAAAATGGTTTTAGTGAAGAGGAATGGGGGAATTCATGGTTTTATATAGGAAAAGAGAGGGAATTATTTATTATTTATGTTGGTCCGAGTGGACACTCAAGAGGGGGGGTGAATTGAGTTCCAATTAAAGTTTCTGTTAAAATATTGTCTAGTTAAAATCCCCTGATTTATAAAATAAGTTAAACTATAGTGAATTTATATAGATTGTAAATGTTCACTTAGCTTCTCAAAGATTTATTAGGTCTTAGTTAATTTAACCACAAGGTCAAACTATCTTTTGAATCCAACCTATTGATTTACAATAAGTGTAAACACTTTCCAATTTAACTATCAATGTAGCTTCAAAATAGTGTTGTATATCAAAGTAATAGCAGCGGAACAATCAGATATATGTAGTGTACTATAAACCTAAACTAAAGGTGCACAAAAAATATAACAATAGGTTCAGTCTCAAGCTGAGAATTAGTCCTCTCAAATTTATATAAATTTGATCCACACCCTGGATCGGGGTTAACAACGGTTTACAAAACTGTCCAGGCCACACATGGACCTCTACCACTGTTCTTCGTGGGAAACAAAATGAATACCAGGTCACACAAGGACCTCTTCCACAGTTGACGTGTGTAAATAGGAGTTCAGAGAACTTGAGTGAGGATTTTCATATCCTCCTATTTAGTGCAGGAGATAGTGTGTGTAGAAGATATACAGAGTACACCACACTTCTCGAATGTTAATAAATAAATCACGTAGAGAAGATAGATGAGAGTTTATAAAGCTATAGTGATTATCAATGTAGCTATTGACTCGTTGGATTTAGCAGGAATGTTTCTGAGTCCTTCTCTGGTTTTTCTGTCGAAAAATTGAGTGTTGTAGTTCAGCTTGTCTTCTTCAAGAGTGAGGACGGTCCCTTGATTCGTCATGTGTTCTTCAGCAATATTTGATTGCACTCATGAGAGATCTCTTAAGGTCTTGAAATCGCCTTCTTGTTCAGGATTGTTCTCTGATGTATGTATGTTCTTCTCATTGAATTGTCACACTTTTCTTGAATTTCAACTTGCACGCTTCCTCTGCTTTTTTGTGTACTTCATCTCAGTCTTTCTTATATTCCACGAGTTCTGGAAGTAGGAAGGATTCACTTTTCATAGGTACATGACATGGTTTCCTGACATGCCAAAAACTAACATTAAACAACATTAAATGCATTAAAGACAAAAAATATGACCGTCAGTATTATTTAAATAATATTTTCAAAAACTTAAGAAACGGTGTCATAGTGATTAAGTAAACTGTGTCTTCTTCACGGTGTGTGGTTCATGGTTTGTCCTTCACGGTGTTTCCTTCACGGTGTCTGGGTCACGGTGAGTCCTTCACGGTGTCTGGGTCACGGTGAGTCTGTCACGGTGTCTGTTCATGGTGAGTCCTTCACATTGTCTGGTCATGGTAAGTCTTTCATGGTGAGTCTCTCACGGTGTCTTGTCACGGTGAGTCCTTCACGGTGTCTGGTCACAGTGACTCCTTCACAGTGTCTGGTCATGGTGTGTCCTTCATGGTGTCTGGTCACAGTGATTCCATCATGGTGTCTGGTCACAGTGAGTCCTTCACGGTGTCTCCATAATTAGACAAATATCTGTATTTGGACTTAGACAGTAATATTCAGAACATGGATTAAGTTTAATCACGAGAGAGTAAAAGAGCTTGAATCATAAATATAAAGGTGTGATAATATATGTGAGAATAGTGATCATGCATGAGACTTGTAAATAATAAATAGAGTAATTAACATCATAATATTTTTTATCACAAAAACCTGATTTTTAGTTATTATTGAGATTGAAGAGCATAAGAATGATGTGCAATGAAGACTGAGATTAATTTACAGTAACAAGATTCATGATCATTACAACATGATTAACACATGAGGAGTCCAAAAATCTCCCCCTTTTTGATGATCACAAATTAGATATAGGCAGAACATAAATGACATGTAATATTAAAGATACTAGCATAGAAAAAACATTATAGAACAGACACTTGTAGTTTTTCTCTCCCAATTATACAATTATAGAACTGACACTTGTAGTTTTATCCCCCTCTTGGGATTATCAAAAAGTAGAGAGAATTAAATGAAACACTACATTTGGAATTAAACAAAGGGTTCAGAATTCAATAAAACATGAAACAATAAAATACATCCCATCAAAAAGAAAAACAGTCCTCAGACTCTTTAGGGATCTACCTTGTCTTTTCCATTATCAGCAGCAGGAGCTGGTGCTGAAGTAGAAGAAGGCATAGATGTGGTAGACAAAGACTGTAAGGGTAGACCTTCAAAAACATATGTATCCAATGTAGGATCAGTAAAAGATCTAGGCTGTGGTTGGTCAAGAAAGACTGGCCGGATCTAAGAAAGAGCTTGGCTAACTATCATGGTAGTTGAGGTTATTGTAGGTAATCCAGGTCTAAGGGGTGCAGAAGTTGGAGCAACTATAACAATACTCTACACATGAAGATACGACATCAAAAGATTGATGAAATTAGTAATTATTTCACCACCATATTGCATAGCCTTTTCAAAATCATCCTTATTCTCTAGAAAACTGTCCAACAATCTGGTGAACTCTGTAAGTTTCAGAACATAAGCTTTAAAAGCTTGAGTCACCGGAGGGATTCTCAAATTTTCAACAAGATATCTAAAGTGATCTGTCATATTACATTTAGAGAAAATCCGGGAGAGATATAAATCTATTTTCTTGGTGATATGTTGTCGAGAATCATTGGCTATCTTAGAATGAACTATAACTAAGTCCAATGCTCTATAACTATTCTTAATCACTTTTGAAATAGAAGATACATCCAAGCCACTGAAGGAAATCTAAAATTCTTTCCTTTATTAGGGATATCAGCATAGAATCATCCAATGAAGGTGTGAAGGTCTGACCAAAATCAGGTGAAGCCTTGATAGTTTCAGTTAGAACTTTGATCTGTTTCAGAACTTTTTGCAGGCATCCACTATATTCATCTATAATCTTATTCAGATTTTCCAAAAACTCTCTCATGCCTTCCAGCATTTTGGTGTGTCTTTTTCCAATATTTTCATCAAAAGATAATAGGTATGGATGAACTTCAGACACAATTTCCCTAGCAATGAGGGAATTAGATGGCTCAATAGAAACAGCAACAGGTGTAGGGGTAGAAACAGGAGCAAGCTCTGATCTCAATGATAACTCATTCTGAAGACTTGCTACCATACTTTTCAGATTTGCAACATCAGCACTCAGCAGCTTATTCTCAACTCTGACTTCATTAATTTCTCAGATCATCCTTGGTTGAATATGCAAGATAATGTTTTCCAAGAGAATTGATGGATCTTCTTGACTTAACTGAGTCATTGGGCGAGGATGAGTGGAGACAATTTTATCAACTTTAGCTAACAAAGTTTCTCCAAAAACATTCAGATCATATTTGATCACAAAGGAGTGATGCTCACGTAAGGATTCAGGTAAAGGTATAGGTTCAGATTCTGGTTGTGCTTCAGAGTCATCTTCAGACTCAGATTCTGATTCAGATTGAGGTTGGGGCTCTGGTTCTGGTTATGGATGAGCTAAGGACTTCAGTTGAAATAGAGAAGAAAGATCCATTCCAGTTGCAGTCACATGCTTTGACTCATTCACATCATAAAATATTGGGAACTCATACTGATAGTACACAAGAAAAAGTGATAGAAGGTTGAGAAGCTTCAGCAGATCTAGCTTCCACAATATCGAGGTTTTGAGGTTCCTCCCCCTCAACATGTGCTTCCCTTCCAGATTCTTGAGGTTCAAGAACATGGACAAGATCCACAGAATCATCCCTAATCTCTTCAGCAAACTCTTTCCTTTCCAGATAAAAGGAAATTTCCATCCTTTCATCAGTATATGGAATAATCTCAGGAACCTATTTCCCCACTAGATGAGCTTCCAGACATGATTCTTTCTCAATAGAATGATTCTCTTCAACATGATCTGCCTCTATGGTTTCTTGGTGTTCTGAAACAAGAAAAAAAAATTTCTTTGTAGCATTAGGATGAGATTTTTCCTCATGATGAACGACTGAAGGATCCATAGTCCTTTCATTTTCAACAAAAACTTCCTCACCTTGATGTATTTCAGGTTCTTCTCTAGGCGGTACTTCAGCTGTTACATATTCTTGTTCTTCTTCTTCTGAATACTAATCCACTTCATCTGGTTCCAAACCAGGATTAGCTAGGCTCTTAGGCCTTCTTGGATATTCAACAGTATTAACCATTTTATACAGTTGATCACTATCCTCAACTCACATCTTTTTCTAGGGATTCCATCGAATCTTCATCCTTTTGATGACAGACATGGATAGGCAGTAATCAAGGTCCTCTAATTTTTCTTCATTCGGTCCAACCATCCCTTTTTCAACTAACATGGCTGAAATCATCCTTGAATAAAACAGGGAGGTGGATTTGGAATTTAATTTGATCAACTCCCAGATATGGTTGATAACATTCTTACATAGATTAATTTATGGCCATTATTCAACAGGTGAATCAGGAACACATCTTGATACTTCATCTCAGAAAAATCCACTTTTATTGGACTAACCAAATTCTGAACAAACGTGAACAGAAGTTATGTCACCCCATCAAGTTCAGCAGCTATGGCCCTTCGCTTGGTGCCATTTCTAGTTAGACATTACAAAGAAGTCTCCAGGACAAAGATGTCTGTTGTTGGAGGAGGGTCTCTCTGGTAATCTTCACAAACTCCTTCATGAAGATTTCTTAGGTATCCAGCCCACAGCCTTGAAGAGAAAGAGAACTTCTGACCATCGATCCAGCTGGTCACCATAAAGCTTTCTCCAAACTCAAAAGAGAACTTCACATACTGATAGAATTGCGATAAAAGCCTTGGTTAAATCGGTCTATTCTGTCTAGTGAACCATTCAAGCCATCCTTGTTCTCTTAAAACATTCAAAACTAACGATCTTCTAGACAGCAACCATTCAGGGCAATACTCTTTTTCAGGTACAACTGTACGGCTTACCAGGTTTGGGTTTAGAGGTCCTTCTGGAGATATCCTCAGTATCCTCTTCTATTTCATAGAGAGGCACTTCTCAGAAGAGGGTTAAGATGGATGCTTCATCCATGGCATCCACTGAAGGTTCGGGGGAGAGAGAAGAGAAGGTTTAGGAGAGAGTTCAGGTAAGGAATTGAATGAAACCCTTATGTTTTATCATTTGGGAATGTAAAACATTATAAAAACAAAAATGCGGGAAATCAAATAGTGGTGAAATAAAAATTACCTCGATACGGGTTAAAATAAGAATAAACAAAATTATCATGGTGAGACCGTGAGTAGGTATTACGGTGAGACATAAATCTAGTCATCACGGTGAGACAGTTTATAGCTGTCATAGTGAGACCATGAGCATTTTATATAGTCGCAGTGAGACAGCAAGTTGTCAGACCGTGAGCATAAAACAGTAACTTAAGAAATAGTGTGTATGAAACCGTAATGTAAAGTACAGTAAAGTATTAAACGTTAAGATCGGTAGGATATTTACTTATGTTTAATCATACAAAGATCATGTATGATGTAGTCTAATCTTTCAGAATTTAATGGTTTAGTGAATATATCAGCAAGTTGATATTCAGTACCAATTAATTCCAAAGTGATATCACCTTTTTGATAATGATCCTTCAAAAAGTGATGTCTTACATCAATATGTTTTGTCCTAGAATGAGAAACTGGATTCTTAGAAATATTACTAGAACTTGTGTTGTCCCAATTTATTGGGACATGTATGAATTGATATCCATAGTCTAGTAATGTGTGTTTCATCCACAAAATTTGTGCACAACAACTTCCAGCAGCTATTTATTCAGCTTCTGTAGTTGATAATGCAATAAAATTTTGTTTCTTACTACACCATGATATTAGTGACTTTCTTAAAAGATGACTTGTTCTAGAGATTCTTTTTCTATCTAACTTACATCCAGAAAAATCCGCATTAGAATAACTAACTAATTCAAATGATTGTCCTTTGGGATAGAACAGTCCTAAATTGGGAGTATGCTTGAGGTATTTGAAAATTCTCTTTAAAGCATTTAAATGTGACTCTATAGGGTTTTCTTGAAAATGAGCACACATACACACACTAAACATAATATCAGGACGACTAGAATTCAGGTATAGTAAACTTCCAATCATTCCTCTATAACTGGTTTGATCAACAGATTTACCATTTTCGTCAAGTTCCATCTTACAGGTGGTACTCATGCGAGTGTCACTACTTTTTGTGCTATCCTATCCAAAACGTTTTAAAAGATCTCTAGTATATTTACATTGAGTTAAAATAATTCCATCATCATTTTGAAAGATTTGAAAACCAATAAAGAATTTAATTTCACCCATTAAATTCATTTCAAATTCATTTTTCATCATTTTTGAAAAATTAGTACATAATTTAGTCTTTGAAGATCCAAAAATAATATTATATACATATATTTGTACAACTAAAACATCTTTAGAATTTCATTTTATAAACAGAGTAGGATCAACTATTCATTTTGTAAAACCATTAGAAATTAGAAAAGTCTTTAATCTATCATACTAAGCTCTTGGAGCTTGATTTAAACCATTTAAAGATTTGGATAGTTTAAATATATGATTTGGAAAATGAGGGATTGAAAATCTAGGTGGTTGATCAACAAAAAAATCCTCAACAATATATCCATTTAAGAATTCACTCTTGACATCCCTTTGATATAGTTTAAAATTTAAATGTGCAGCATAAGAAAGTAAAATCCTAATAGCTTCTAATATGGCTACTGGAGAAAATTTCTCCTCATAGTCAATACCTTCTTCTTGACTATAGCCTTGTGCAACTATCCTAGATTTATATCTAACTATGTTTCCAGAATCATCTACTTTATTTATAAACACCCATTTAGTGCCTATTGTGAAAGTGTCCTTAGGTCTTTCAACAAGATTCCAAACTTTATTTCTTTCAAACTGATTGAGTTCTTCTTGCATAGAAATTACCCAAAATTTATCATTAATAGCATCATCAATGTTTTTAGGTTCAAGATGTGACAAGAAGGCTTGATGTTCAAGATTTCGAAGAGAAGCTCTATTCTGTGTCCCTCTATCAAGATTTACTATAACAGCATCTAATGGATGATTCATTAGAATTCATGTTGAACTTGTAAAGGTAGGACTATAAACCTCAGGTTCATCAACAGGTTGGGAATCAATAAGAAGCAGGTTCTGGAAAATTTCTAGAACTGGTTGTCTTTATAGAAGGTTCATTGGATTTATTATTAAGGTCCAGAACAGATAAATCTTCTTCAAGATTTTCAAGATGGATTTTAGGCTCATGTGGAACAGTTTCATCAAACATTATGTGAACATATTCTTCCAAACACTTAGTTCTCTTATTGAAAACTCTATAGGCTTTACTATAAATTGAATAACCAAGGAAAATTCCTTCATCACTCTTGGATTCAAACTTGTCGATATTATCCTTGGAATTGAGAATAAAGACATTGCAGCCAAAGACTCTGAAATAGTTAACCTTAGGTTTTCTATGGTTCCACAACTCATAAGGGGTCTTCTTAAGAACAGGTTTGATCAAGACTCTATTGTTAATATAATATGTTGTATTCACAGCTTTATCCCAAAAGTAAATAGGCAGGTCATACTCATTTAGCATGGTTCTGGAAATTTCTTGCTGGGTTCTATTCTTGTTTATACTACACCATTTTACTAAGGTGTCCTAGGGGTAGAAAAGTTATGACTATTTCCATTGTGTGAGCAAAAGGATTCAAATTCATGATTATAAAACTCACAACCATGATCACTTCGTAGAGTTTTAATCTTAAGTCCACTAAGGTTCTCTACATATTTGGAGTGTTTAGAAATGTAATAACAATATTCACTTTAGTGAGATAAGAAGTATACCCAAGTATATCTAGAAAAGTCATCTACTAAGACATAGACATAGTTCTTCCCATTTAATCTAGAAAATCTAGATGGTCCAAACAAATCCATGTGAACCAACTTGAGAGGTTGAGAAGTTGAGACTTCTTTCTTTGGTTTGAAAGAGATTTTTTGTTGCATTCCCTTTTAACAGGGAGTACACACCTTGTCATTTGGAAACTCAAGTTTGGGTAGGTCTCTCACTAAGCTCTTCCTAGTAAGTTTTCTAAGTGAATGTATATTGCAGTGTCCTAATATTTTGTGCCAAAACCAAGACTCTTTATGAAAATCATTTAAACTAGTAATATTTTTCATGGATAAAGAATTTAAATCAACAACATAAACATTTTCATTTCACATGGTAGAAAATACTAAAAGATTTTTAGAATTAAAAACATTGCAAGAATCATTTTCAAATTTAACATTAAATCCATCATCAAATAACTGAGAAATACTTAACAGATTATATTTATGTCCATCAACAAATAAAACTTTTGAAATTAATACTGAGTCAGTGTTACCAATCTGGCCTATGCTGATGATTTTCCCTTTAGAATTATCACCAAAGGTGACAAAGCCTCAATAAATTATAACAAAGATTTTAAATCATGAGAAGTCTCCTGACATATGTCTTGAACATCTACTTTCCAAGTACCAAGTCTTCTTACAAGATCTGTTTAAGGATGTTCCCTACAAAACAGATTTAGATAGGAAATGATTTTGGTGCCCAGATTTTCTTGGGTCTAGACAGGTTAGTTAACAAAACTATAGGTAGCAGAATTTGTCTTCTGTGTCTCATAAAATTTGTGGAATCAACAGAATTTGAAAGATAAACCTTATTAGATACGTAAGTATAAATATAACTAGTTGAAGCATATAAATGTCCAGAACTAGAGCTAGTAGTATTCTGTCCAGATTTAGGAATAAATCTATTCTTAGTAATCTGTCTCTGTCCAGGTTTGTAGCCTATTCCAGTAGTGTATTTTGGTGCAACTTTATTTCCTAGCATTTGAGTTAGTGTCTCCTTTCCATTTGTGAACATCTCTAAATCCTTTCTACGTTGCTCATTAGACTTTTTCAATTCAGTGTTCTCCCTTAACAGTTGAGCATTTTTCTCTTTTTCAATAGTAAGTTCAGTTTTAAAAGTAGTAGTGAGAGAATCTTGTTTATTTAATGATTTGTATTTATCCTTAAGTTCATTTCATGTCTCCTCCAGCATATTACAATATTCAAACAATTTCTCACTAGTCATGTTTTCAGAATCAGAATCAGATTCTGTACTATCTTCATAATAATAAGAATTTAAAGCAGCAGTATCTAGGGTTATCATAGATGTGATTTTCATAAAACACATGTTTTCCTTATTTATGGTTTCAGTCTCAAAAGCTTCAGATTCATTGGAGCTATCCTCAGAAGCACTCTAAGTAGCCATCATAGCCTTTTTGTACTTACTGTCCATGTAATCATATTTATTCTATAATTTTAGCTTTGGGCAGTCGGCTTTAATATGTCCTTTTCTTGTGCACTCATAACAGACAACTTCATCGCTATTATTTGGATTTTTCCAATAATTATTCCAATGTCCCTTATTGTCATAATTTCCTTTTTAATTTGATTTTCTGTAGAATTTCTTCTTCCTATATAATTTCTTAAACCTTCTGGCTATCTAAGCCATTTCAGCATCACTATCAGAGTGTGAATTTTCACTAGTTGAACTGTCAGTAGGTAGTTAATCTGTATCTTTGTCTTTGCTCTTTGAAGCAGTAGCCTTGAAAGCCACTGATTTTCTCTTAGGTTCATCATCTTCCTCTTTATTCACCTTGATTTCTTCCTCATATAACATAAGCATACCAATGAGTTCTTTGACAGGTAGAGCATCAATGTCACATGACTCTCTAATTGAGACAGAGGTGCCTCTCCATTGTTCTGGTAAACATCTCAGAATGCTCATAATTTGTTCCTTTGATGGAACAACTTTACCAAGTGAACTCATTGTGTTGACTATCTCATTAAACCTTAGATACATATCAGAAATAGGTTCATCAGTCTTCATTTTAAAATAATCATATTTAATATTATAAGTATTTAATATCATTTCTTTAACATTGGTTATTCCTTCAAGAGAAACACCCAATGTATCCCAAATTTCAAATGCAGTTTTACAATCAGAAATTATGTTAAACTCTTCATCTCCTAAAGCTCAGTACAAGGCATTCATAGATTTACAATTATTATTATAATCAGTCTTTTTAGGTTTATCCCAAGTGGATCTAATAGTAGTGGGAAGTTTATATTCTGATTCTATGGCAGTCCAAATATCAAAAACCATGCTCTCTAAATGAATTTTCATTTTATGTTTCCATTGAGCATAGTTTGTAAAATTGAAGAAAAGTGGCCTGTTAGTAGCAACACCCTCTAGTCTATTATCCATAACGAGATTTTAGAAAGATAATTTAAAGAGATAAAAATTTAGAACAAACATAAATTTATGATCTTTAAAGATGAAACTAAAATCACAGTTGAAAAACAGAGTATCATGAAAATCCTTAAAAAAAACCATTCCTCTGATACGAAATTTTGGTTGGAGTGGACACTCAAAAGGGGGGGGATTGAGTTCCAATTAAAATTTCTGTTAAAATATTTTCTAGTTAAAATCCCCAGATTTATAAAATAAGTTAAACTATAGTGAATTTATACAGATTGTAAATGTTCACATAGCTCTTCAAAGATTGATTAGGTCTTAGTTAATTTAACCACAAGGTCAAAATAACATCTGAAGCTAACCAATTGATTTAAAATAATTTTAAACACTTTCTAATTTAACTATAAAAGTAGCTTCAAAATAGTTTTGTATTTCAAAGTAATAGCAGTGGAAAAATAAGATATATGTAGTGTACTATAAACATGAACTAAATATGCACAACAGATATAACAAGAGGTTCAGTCTCAAGCCGAGACTTAGTCCTCTCATAATTATATAAATTTGATCCAAACCCTAGATCAGTGTTAAAAACAGTTTACAAAACTGTCCAGGCCATGCAGGGACCTCTACCACTGTTCTTCATGGGAAACAAAACAAATACCAGGTCACAAAAGGACCTCTTCCACAATTGACGTGGGTAAAAAGGAGTTAATAGAATTTGAGTGAGGATTTTGATATCCACCAATTCAGTGCAGGAGACAGTGTGTGTAGAATATATACAGAGTGCACCACACTTCTCGAATGTTAATAAATAAATCACGTAGAGAAGATAGATGAGAGTTTAGAAAGCTACAGTGACTATCAATGTAGCTCTAGACTCGTTGGATTTAGCAGGAATTCTTCTGAGTACTTCTATGGTTTTTTCTGTCGAAAAAAAGACTGTCATAGTTCAACTTGTCTTCTTCAAGAGAGAGAAAGGTCTCTTGATTCGTCGTCTGTTCTTCAGCCGTATTGGATTGCACTCATGAGTGTTCTCTGAAGGTCTTGAAATCTCATTCTTTTTCATTATTGTTCTCTGATGTATGTTTGTTCTTCTCGTTGTATCGTCACACTTTTCTTGCTTTTCTACTTGAACGTTTCCTCCGCTTTTTGTGTACTGCATCTCAGTCTTTCTTATATTCCACGAGTTCTGGTAGTAGGAATGATTCACTTTTCATAGGTACACAATACAATTTCCTAACATGCCAACAACTAACGTTAAAAAACATTAAATTCATTAAAGACAAAAAAAAATATGACTGTTAGCATTATTTAAATAATATTGGCAAAAACATAAGAAATGATGTCACAATGATTATGTAAATGGTGTCTTCTTCATGGTGTGTGGTTCATGGTTCGTCCTTCATGGTGTGTCTTTCACGGTGTCTGGGTCACGGTGAGTCCTTCATGGTGTCTGGGTCATGGTGAGTCCTTCACAGTGTCTGGTCACGGTGAGTCCTTCACGGTGTCTGGTCACGGTGAGTCCTTCACGGTGAGTCCTTCACGGTGAGTCCTTCATGGTGTCTGGTCATGGTGATTCCTTCACGGTGTCTGGTCAGGGTGAGTCCTTCACGGTGTCTGGTCACGGTGAGTCCTTCACGGTGTCTGGTCACCGTGAGTCCATCACGGTGTCTTGTCACAATGAGTCCTTCACGGTGTCTCCATACATAGACAAATATCTGTATTTGTACTTAGATAGTAATTTGCAGAACATGGATTAAGTTTAATCATGAGAGAGTAAAAGAGCTTGAATCATAAAAATAAAGGTGTCATAATATATGTGAGAATTGTGATCTTGCATGAGACTTGTAAATAATAAAGAGAGTAATTAACATCATAAGATTTGTTATCATTGAAACATGATGTGTAGTTATTATTGAGATTGAAGAGCATTAGCAAGATTCACAATGAAGATTGAGATTAATTAACAGTAACAAGATTTGCGATCATTAAAACATGATTAACACATGAGGAGTCCAACAATTTAGGTTTGGGACACCACACATAAAACTAATAAAAACCACAAACCAACCCACGTGTCTTGATTTTGTGTTCTTTCAAAGGAGAGTGAAAAATAAATTATTTTATAAATACAAAAGATTAACCTATTAAAATTATAGGCTTTCTAATGTGGATTTGAGTCAGACTCTAAATAAAATCATTTTAAAACGTTGGAATATTTTATAAGAGTTGGAGTGCAAAATAAGGCACCATAAAATAAAATAAAAAATATATAAAATAACATTATATTAAATATAAAAAATATATTGGATGAAAATATTTTTTATACTATTTCAAGACATCACAATTTGGTAATTATGATGTAATAAAACACAATATATATTTAAATAGCATTTAATTATTACAAAAAAATTTGACTATCTCCGAAAATTATGAAAAATTCACTATATGATAAGTTCGAAATACTAAATACCAAAATAATATTAATTTTATCTACAAAATTTTATAGATGTGTGAATTATAACTTTTTAAGAAATAACCATAATTTATTAAAAATCCACGCATTTTAAAAAAAACAGCTTCCAAACATTAATAAAAATTTCAATTTAATTCATTAAAATTATAAGATCATTTATATTTAGTAAAAATTAATTTAGTAATAATATTTTTTTAAAATATTATTCAATTAAATAAATCAATTAATTCTTAGATTGAAAATTAAATCAAAAAATATTTGAGCAATAAAACACATTAACAATGTGAATATAAAAAAATATATATTAAATATACAACGATAAACCACACAATAATATTTCTAGGGTCATGTTAAATATCCCCTTATAACGCACGCATTAGACATAAGGGTAAGGTTTACGATGCTGATAGACTCTTGGGGTGGCTCAGATATCATCACTAAGGTGGTAGTCTCTATTATATTCCACTTCTCCTGTAGGTGGTTCCGTTCAAGCTTAATGTGTTGAAGATCATATGGGGATTGGTAAAAAGAGAATAATAATGATTCCACCAACTTTTCAAGATTTGAATAATGGGATTCGTACAGAGAAATTATACCGGATGAGGCCAACACATCCTCTGTCTGGGTAAATTGTGTTTTTAAAGACCTATATTTATTCTAATAATGTGATCTCTATTCAACGTCTATATTAGAAATGGTAACAATTCATAACGGTATTTTGAAATACACAAAAATAAAGCCCATGAATTTCATATGTTTTCTCTAACCATTATACATAATAGTACATTTAATTAGATAAGGAGATATTTTCATTAATATATCTCTAGGGTTTTATAATATGTAATTGATTACCATGACTTCAATGGATGATATCAGTGACAAATATTTTTCAATAAATGTTTCATAATGTTTACATATGTTTTCATCAATAATTAATGGGATTTCTACCGAAATGGTAAGTGTAATAATTAATTTATCTTCTATTATGGACCAACCATATCTCACTTCTATAATATATTATAGAACTAGAAGAAATGATGTAATTTAATTTCTATAGGGGAGAGTTGGAATGATAAAGGTTTTATTCAAACGATTATGTGTCCATGGGATGAACTTATCTTGTTTTTAAATAAGGGCGACATAGCTCTATAGTTGTATGTGGATTATATAATGCATAATCATGTTATGATAAATAATCAGTATCTAATTCCATGCATTGATTATCTATTAGAAAACTTTTAGGGGAAATAGTTTTTCTCCAAATTGACTTGTAAACATGATATCACTAATTGAGAATTTTGAAGGTTGATATAATGAAAAATCTTTTTAGGATTACATTTATACATTATGAATATCTAGTTATGTATTTCGGTCAAACCAATGCACCAAAAATCCTTTTTAAAATGATATATTATATATTTAAAAGGTATCTTAATTCTATTTTGGTGGTGTTTGTGGATGAATTTTTTTTTCAAGGGTATGTTCTGGGAATTATTAACACTTATAAACATTGTTGGATTTCATTATAGATCATTAACTGTATTCTATATTATAAATGTGTGATTTTGGGTTAAAAGAGATAAATTTCCTGGTCAATTATATATATAAAAAGTTACTTATGTTGATACCGAAATGATATAATCTGTTACCTCTTAGAAACCTCTAAATAATATCACTGGGATAGATAGTTTCATTGGATTAGATAGTTTATTTTGAATCTCCCTTCATCACTTTTCATGAATAGATTTACTAATGAATGCTTTCTCAAAGGAATTTTCTTCCATTATATTGCAATAATGAATGTCAAAAGTATTTTATAGAGCTAATAGTTTTCCTTATAACATGACTAATATTGATATTTCCAGAATCATGATAGGGTTATGTGGTGTATTGTAGTGCTTTTGGATCTGAGTAAGGATATGTTCTCATGTAGTAAGATCAAATTTTTTCTTATGGTTCATGATTTTTATGGTTTCAAGATAATAATTACACAACAAATGATTTAGAGTAAGTTGTTTCCATATATCATTTTAGGAGATGGATTCAATACCTAAATATTGAGAAATTTATGCTACTTATATTTCATAAGATATTGAATCACAATTTATCAAAAATATATTTGAACGTATGAAGAATAGAATGGATATTTTGTCTCTAAATTTTTGACTTTTAATTGATGTATACACTAGAAAAATGAATCTCTATCAGAGATTCATTTAGTATAAAGTTGCGCATTTTCTTAGAAGAATATGATTAATATTAATGGAAATTGATATTAGTGATAGCTAACCTAGACATGGAAATTAATGATTAATGTAGTGATGTGTTTTTATTGACATTTTCTTTAGTTCCTTATTTGGTTATTATAGTTTAAGTTGAACAGATTTTTGATTCTAAATGTTTTTAGATTATGTAATAACTCTATGGTGGGGAGACCATTGAGAGTCAGAAGCTAGATGTGAGTTTAGTTTTTTAGTTTTGAAATAGGATGGTCGCACCATGGTCTTCTAAGAACAAATTCTTTATTGTTACCTCAATTCAACAAGGGAAGTTAATCATGGAATAAAAAAGATTAAGAAATCTATTAATGTAATGTTATTGTGGATTGGAATAATAAATTTTTTTGAAACATTTGTAATGAGTTTAATAATCTATCAATATATTAAGGTAGATAATGAGTGGAAAAATTCTATGTGGCTATATTTAAATATTACCTTTTTGAAAATGGATTATACAAAAAATGGTTTGTTTTCTTGTGTAACACCCCAAGATTTCATAGAGTGTTATTTCTTCAAAATAATTCAATAACTTGCACTACACGCAACACCGAGTTCAATCACACCATTACTTAAAAATAATGCCATTCAAAAGAGGTTATGAATAGTATTATCTAAATTTTAAACTTTATATAATCCTTATAATTTTTGAATCCATATTATGAGTTTCTTAGATATAATGCAAGAACAAATTCATTTTCAGTATTGAACTTTTATCAACTTTTAATAGTAAACCCTTTTTAAATACAATATTTTAAACTTTTTGACTAAATAGGGACATCAAAAAATTTAAAATGAAACATCCCAAGCTTCCACGGTACGCTTTCCTTTGAATAATACAGTAGCGTGTGTTGTACGCAACTTCGAGTTTTAACACACATCACAACCGATCAAACTAGCCATTATGAATAGTAATACCTACTTGTCGAAATTATATATATTTTATATTTTAAAATGGACTTTATTTTTGGATTTGGAATAACTTATTTAGCCTAAGGTGAAATTTTGGTACTTTTCGGATAACTTTCATATTTTGATGAATAGTAAAAATTACTAAATTTTAATTAAAAACAATTTTTTTAATCAAAATAATTAATAGTGATAAATTATGAATTTGAGTGGTTTTAAAGTATATTTAGAATATATTTTTACCATTTAATATATTGTTGTTCATTGGACATAATTTTACAATTAAACCGAACATAAACAAGTGTCAATCTTTTGATAGTTATTACCTCTTACAAACACGCTTTTTGTTTTGACAACGGAAATTAATTTTAAATTAATTTCTGACACTTCTGTGTTTTGAATTTAGAAAAATGGATTCCATATTTGGAATCAGGATGTCCAAATTGTGTAAATAGGTGACTTTTATTTTTAGACATTTTTAATAATTACTGTGGTAAATATTTTATTTACCATGGTTAAGGGTAAATCCGGTAAATAAGGGTTAAAAAATAATATTATAATAATACAAAATTACCCTAAAACGTGTCCTAATCTTATTGGTGGACACATAACCGACCATGGGCATCGTTGGGTCGATTTGGGGACCCCTTGGAGCCACTTGTATGTGGTAGGGACACATTATATTAATAAAGTTAAAATAAAAATAAAAATGGCATAAGCTTAAATCTTTTAGAAGAACAATTTTTACAAAGGGTTATACATGTTGGATTTTCGATTATAAATATTCATTAGAAATATAAAAAGATTTACTACATAATTATATTTAATTTATAATTTTTAGACATCAAATAATTTAAATTATTAATGACACAATAATGATGCAATGTTTACCTCATTAATAAATCATTTAAATAAATAAGATTATAATGATTAAAATATTATCTAAAACCTGTCCAATTCTTATTGGTTGATGTTATTTAGAATATTAGTCATCTTATATTCGACCTCAATTATTTTTGGACCATTATAAACCGAATTTAATTATATTATAAAGTAATACTTTCACTCTTTCCTAAAGAGCCCCTCCTCTCCCTTATAAAAGGAGACCACTTCTACTCATTCCTCACACCTCTCAAGCCACTTGTCTCGCCCAAACTCTACCAAAAGACTCTCCCAACATCCCTCACTACAACCTAGAGGCTTTAGTTTGATCAGAAAGCAAACATAAGGATCCATTTTGATCACATCAAAAGGAAGAACCCGAAGAAGAGGTAATGTTTTCACCACCACTTTTCAAGTTCCTTTCTTCTTCCACTTCTTCTTCCTTTATTGTTACCATTCTAAAATAATAACTCCAGTATCATATATATACTGTGATGTTATTATAAATATGTTACAACCATATTCAGTATTCTATCCACCCTTTGAATAACATGTCACCATACGTGCGTACGTACGGCTTACCGTCTCCACTTCGTGGGGTAATTGTTATTCAA
This sequence comes from Viscum album, assembly GCA_963277665.1. Lineage (NCBI taxonomy): Eukaryota > Viridiplantae > Streptophyta > Magnoliopsida > Santalales > Viscaceae > Viscum > Viscum album. The sequence goes on along the minus strand of OY728166.1, from coordinate 286,829,154 downwards.
TATATTATTATTTTGGATGGGTATAATAATGATATGTAACTCATGTAAATAATAAATATAAAATGTTAATGATTCTTTATATATGATATACCATCCATTTATATATTATTTTAATATCAAAAGAATGATATTATCGCTCGTGCGTACGTACGGACTACCGTCTCCATGAACGCGATGAGATTCATTCTCCATCGTATCCATTCAAGTATAATTATCATTTGATGATTTAAAAATGATGTTTAAGGACTTGATATCATTCTGGATATGAATAATATACAACCTATCCTTTACAAACATGTCTTACGTAACAAAACATACAAAAGAAAACAAGTAAGTTCACACCCGAAACAACGATAATACTAAGATATTATTATAAAATCAATATTAAAAGATCATATATGATATCATATTAATGTATATGATTCTTGTATAATTTAGTAACAATTATTTCACCATTATACAAAATGTTAACCTACCCCAACAAAGGAAAAGTACAAGGTAAGGGATTTTCTTATCTCACATTCAATTCCGTGAGATTTCCATTGTTCGCCACTAAATTATTGAAAGTGGTGTATTGTGTACTGCCATTTGATATATATTATCATGATTCTCTTTATATTCATGTTATTCTATAAATTATTTGGTGGTTATTAACTTTTGTCCATACGACTCAGTTGATTAATGTGGTAAGGGGTTTTCATCTCACTCTTTATTTCTATGAGATTCATGTCATATTGCCACCATCACCTTTCGTGTGGTGTATGTACTGCCCATAATTATATTCTTTGTGTAATACACTTTAATTTATGTGTATTTACATATTCAAGATATGATACCTCTTTCATGGGTTGTATGTTTCATAAGTTACCAAATTGGTAAGGGTTATTTCACAATCTCTTCATTATCTGAGGTTGTTTATACGTAATAATCTACTGGGATCTCTTTATCATCCACATCCATGTTTCTTCAAAATGTATTTCAAAATATTTTTAACATTTACAGGAAAATGGGTTAAAGTCATTTATACCCTTGTTTGAATTTTTATAAGAGTTTTATAAAGGAATATTTCCGTCATTTTCCAAACAATGTTCTTTTTAACCTTTTTGACAAAATTAAGGTAAGAATGTTTTTTTAACTTATACGGTGGGTGCGGTTATTTTCCGCCGTTATAAAATCGTCGAAGCTTCCCTTAAAAGATTATAAGAATATTTTCAAATTGAATGTATTATTTTATAATTATGTTACTTTTAAAATGATTTAAAAAAAAGGGATATTTCTCTAAAATAGTTTTGATTTCATCTATGTCAACTTCCTTTGTGATGGATTTGAAGCTTATTTGAATTTGACTTAATATGATACAAAACATCCATATTTTATTGAAGGTTTTGTGATATTTTTACTGTGGATAAGTTATTCTTATGTCACTCATGGTTTTTGTTTAGAGTATTGACATTTCATAAGTTATTTGTAATCCCAATGTTTATGTTATATTTCAACCTTTCATTCAGATGAATGTGTTAGACAAGTATGTTCCGGGTTGGGGACTGGTAAAAGTAAGCCCTCTGGTTTGGTCTCCGGTTATTAGTGGAACTCCGGTTTGGTCTCTGGTTATTAGAGGAACTCCGGGTTGGTGTCCGGTTATTAGAGGCACTCCGGGTTGGTGACTGGTTATTAGAGGCACTCCAGGTTGGGTTCCGGTTACAGTTTTCCCCAAGGTCTTGGGACGAGGCCTTGACAAAGAAATTAATGTTCAGCATTATGCATTCCAACATTATGAAAGTGGTTATTGATATTGCATTTGATTATTATATTAGTAGAATAACCATGTGAACAAGTAAATGGAATTATTTCATTTTACTTTTTCCATAATATGTTGAAGTTCAAGTTTAAAAGGCTTTTGTTTTAGTAATTCATTGCCTTAAATGTTTATCCTTATTTTTGAATGTTCCGCTATATTATTATCTTTACTGGGCATTTGAGCTCACCCCTTTTCTATGTTTTATTTTTCCCAGGAAGTGAAGAAGTAAATTATGAATGACCTGCAGGGATATTATGTGAGGATATGAGTGTGAATTATGGAGACATTATGTTGTTGTAGTAGTATTTCATTTTATGATGTAATGTAAAACTTATGAATATATCTAGTGTTTCCAAGGCTACTAAACCAATCGGTCTTTCGAGATTTGATCTTTCTTATGATCATGCCAATGTTATGTAATAATGCACCGACTCTGGGTAACTAGGGTCGGGGCGTTACAGTTGGTATCAGAGGAAGTTTAGTACAAACCTTGGAAGCTAGATTTAGATAAACTATGATTAGAGCACGTAGACCTAAGATAAACTTTGAGGATTAGTATAGAAGAACTTCCTAGAATTTTGGTATTGTAGAGATTTTGTGAGTTTTCTGAGAAATACATCCCTGTCTGGATTCGAGCAGGTAGAGGCGGCTCTGGCACAGATTTACCTAGGGGTAAAACCCGAAAACACCACTTTGAGCTAGACTCAAACGGGAATTGGTGCACGACAACGGGCCTTGATGCACTCTTGGTTACGACACTCCCGGGGGATATGCTTAGGATAACTCTCATTTTCATTACAAATCATTATGAAGGGTTTATGAGTATATACTTCCTCAAAGAAAACATTTTTATGATTATGGATTAGATCCATAAACTATTTAATTTATGTTATGTGTTTTACAAGTTTGGGATTAGGTATTGTTATTCATAAACTAATCTAGTGTATTCCATTGTTTAGAAATGGCGCCCAGTAGAAGGAATGAGAACTCCAGTAATGCACATGATCCAAAGAGAAGGAAGTATCATATCTTTCATAGTCTTAATCTAGAATTTATAAGAGAAATAGTCTCCCATGTATTATCATCATATGAAGAAATAATATCATGTGTTGATAAGATAAGTAAAGATTTTACTGAGTCCTATGGATTTGAAGGGAAGCAAGAGAAGAAAAGGATAGAAGAGAGAAAGATGGATAAAGGAAAGAGGGAAAAGAAGAATTTTCCCATATGTGGTAACTGTGGAAAGAAACACCCTAGAACTTGCCTGAAAGGAATGGGAGTTTATTATAAGTGTGGAGGAAAAGGGCAGAAAGTACATGACTGTAAGGGTAAGAAAATGGTTTCAAATGTACAATGCTTCATTTTCAAGGAGCTTGGACACAACGCGATCCTATGTCCCAGTCATCAGACTATGCCGCAAATGATGTTATTGTATAATAATCAAGTTATGATACTACCACAGATGAAGAGGAATGATTAGAGTTCTTATGTTGATTATGTCAATTGAGTGTTGTATCAACAATGTACTTGTTATAATTATTATGGAGTATATAAGGATTGTACTGCAGTACTATTTCATTAAGGACATGAGATTGTGTGGAACAAAGAAAAGTGACTCAATATCAGGATAAATTTTTGGAAAATATATGGTTGAGAGAATGATAAACCATAATATAGTTCTGATACCGATGTAGTGATTTTCGAATAATACATGATTATTTTGGAAAAATTATATTGGATATTCTTGACTGCCTTGGAACTGATTAATGATTTTTATATTCCATCATTGTTGGGGTTTAAAAAAATTTTGGATTGATGATGTATATTCAGCATTCTATGTGGAATAAGGGAGCATGAATGTAATTAATAAAAAAATATGGTAATTCCGGATGTTTTAGTGTATTAAAAGAATACTTGATGAAGGTATTCATATGCTATTACGGGGTAAAAAGGATCTACATTATGTTTACCTTCCTTATAAATGTTGGACTGTGAGTTTGGACAGAAGTATTTTGGATAGTTCCAGTTTGGATTATTTTGGATTTCCATAAAAGGACAACCCGGAGGTCGGGCGGCAACCCATCGCGTCCGGCAAGGCTACAAGACTTGAACCCGCAACCGAAGGGTGACAAGGGTGTAACACCTACCACTGGCCCACGATATGTCCTGGATTAAATAATGTAGTTTTTTTTAAAAGATCTGGTAGATGAATTATAAATTCATTTATTTTGGAACCCTGTACGAATAGTATAAATAGAAAAAAAATTACATTCTATTATCTTTTATAGTGAAAGATGATTTTGTGGTAGGAATTTATTAATGGATAAAACTCTAATTATAAAGTAAGTATATCTCCTTATGATCTTAGCCAATCTCATAAATAAATTCCTCAACATTAATAAAAGGAACTTAGAACAAAAATGTTGTCCTAGATGGTACCTTAAATCATCACTAATTTATGGCTTTGGGATTTTTGGCCTTTTCATAGCCATGTTCTCTACCACTCTCCATCAGATAATTGATGGTTAGATTTCTCCTCCATATCCATATTTTCCTACATGGAACCCTAGTATGTGTTATTTTCGGTAATCTTCATACTGTCCACTCTTTGTTTTAAATAGAGGCCTCATTAATTCATTTTTCGATGTGGGATTTCAACTGAGATATTTTGAAACGTAAAAAATGTGTTATCCCAATACCCTATGTGTTGTTGAACCGATGGTATTTCAAATCATCATAGATTGATGAGTTTAAGGACCTCAATTTTATACTTGTTTGTGATTGATGACCTCAATCACTAACTATAAATACTTACGTTTTTCCACCAATTATATGTCTCTAATTGCCACTAATGTTCTCCTAATCGAGATCATAATTTGGGGGTGACCCTTTCATTTCTCTTTTCCTCATATTAAGACTAAATTTTAGTAACCCAATTTCTGATGTGGGTTTTCCCACAAATATATTTTCTATTTTCAACCTTTTATTTTCGAAGAACAATTTCAAATTGCGAGGACGCAATTTATTGAAGGAGGGGAGAATGTAACACCCCAAGATATCATAGAGTGTTATTTCTTCAAAATAATTCAATAACTTGCACTACACGCAACAACGAGTTCAATCACACCATGACTTACAAAAAAAAGCCATCAATAGAGGTTATGAATATTATTATCTAAATTTTAAACATTATATAATCCTTATAATTTTTTAATCCATATTATGAGTTTCTTAGATATAATGCAAGAACAAATTCATTTTCAGTATTGCACTTTTATCAACTTTTAATAGTGAACCATTTTTAAATACAATATTTTAAACTTTTTGACTAAATGGGGAAATAAAAAAATTTAAAATGAAACATCCCAAGCTTCCACGGTACGCTTTCCTTTGAATAATACAGTAGCGTGTGTTGTACGCAACTTCGAGTTTTAACACACACCACAACCGATCAAACTAGCCATTATGAATAGTAATACCTACTTTTCGAAATTATATATATTTTATATTTTAAAATCTACTTCATTTTTGTATTCGGAATAACGAATTTAGGCTAAGGTGAAATTTTGGTACTTTTCGGATAACTTTCACATTTTGATGAATAGTAAAAACTACTAAATTTTAATTAAAAACAACTTTTTTAATCAAAATAATTAATAGTGATAAATTATAAATTTGAGTGGTTTTTAAGTATATTTAGAATATATTCTTACCATTTAATATAATGTTGTTCATTGCACATAATTTTACAATTAAACCGAACATAAACAAGTGTCAATCTTTTGATAGTTATTACCTCTTAAAAACACGCTTTTTGTTTTGACAGCGGGAATTAATTTTAAATTAATTTCTGCCACTTCTGTGTTTTGAATTTAGAAAAATGGATTCCATATTTTAAATCAGGATTTCCAAATTTTGTAAATAGGTAACTTTTATTTTTAGACATTTTGAATAATTACTGTGGTAAATATTTTATTTACCATGGTTAAGGGTAAATCCGGTAAATAAGGGTTAAAAAATAATATTATAATAATACAAAATTACACTAAAACGTGTCCTAACATTATTGGTGGACACATACCCGACCATGGGCATCCTTGGGTCGATTTGGGGACCCCTTGGAGCCACTTTTATGTGGAAGGGACACATTATATTAATAAAGTTAAAATAATAATAAAAATGTCATAAGCTTACATCTTTTAGAAGAACAATTTTTACATAGGGTTATATATGTTGGATTTTCGATTATAAATATTAATTAGAAAGCTAAAAAGAATTCCTACATAATTATATTTTATTTATAATTTTTAGACATCAAATAATTTAAATTATTAATGACACAATAATGATACAATGTTTACCTCATTAATAAATCATTTAAATAAATAAGATTATAATGATTAAAATATTATCTAAAACCTATCCAATTCTTATTGGTTGATGTTATTTAGAATATGAGTCATCTTATCTTCGACCTCAATTATTTTTTGACCATTATAAACCGAATTTAATTATATTATAAAGTAATACTTTCACTCATTTCTAAAGAGCCCCTCCTCTCCCTTATAAAAGGAGACCACTTCTACTCATTCATCACACCTCTCAAGCCACTTGGCTCGTCCAAACTCTGACAAAATACTCTCCCAACATCACTCACTACAATCTAGAGGCTTTAGTTTGATCAGAAATCAAACCTAAGGATCCCTTTTGATCACATCAAAAGGAAGAACCCGAAGAAGAGGTAATGTTTTCACCACCACTTTTCAAGTTCCTTTCTTCTTCCACTTCTTCTTCCTTTGTTGTTACCATTCTAAAATAATAAATCCAGTATCATATATATACTGTGATGTTATTATAAATATGGTACAACCATATTCAGTATTCTATCCACCCTTTGAATAACATGTCACCATACGTGCGTACGTACGGATTACCGTCTCCACGTCGTGGTGTAATTATTATTCAATATATTATTATTTTGGATGGGTATAATAATGATATGTAACTCATGTAAATAATAAATATAAAATGTTAATGATTCTGTATATATGATATACCATCCATTTATATATTATTTTAATATCAAAAGAATGATATTATCGCTCGTGCGTACGTACGGACTACCGTCTCCACGAACGCGATGAGATTCATTCTCCATCGTATCCATTCAAGTATAATTATCATTTGATGATTTAAAAATGATGTTTAAGGACTTGATATAATTATGTATATGAATAATATACAACCTATCCTTTACAAACATGTCTTACGTAAGAAAATATACAAAAGAAAACAAGTAAGTTCACACCCGAAACAACGATAATACTAAGATATTATTATCAAATCAATATTAAAAGATCATATATGATATCATATTAATGTATATTATTATTTTATAATTTAGTAACAAATATTTCACCATTATACAGGATGTTATCCTACCCCAACCAAGGAAAAGTACAAGGTAAGCTATTTTCTTATCTCACATTCAATTCCGTGAGATTTCCATTGTTCGCCACTAAATTATTGAAAGTGGTGTATTGTGTACTGCCATTTGATATATATTATCATGATTCTCTTTATATTCATGTTATTATGTAAATTATTTGGTGGTTATTAACTTTTGTCCATACGACTCAGTTGATTAACGTGGTAAGGGGTTTTCATCTCACTCCTTATTTCCGTGAGATTCATGTCATATTGCCACCATTACCTTTCGTGTGGTGTATGTACTGCCCATAATTATATTCTTTGTGTAATACACTCAAATTTATGTGTATTTACATATTCATTATATGATACCTCTTTCATGGGTTGTATTTTTCATAAGTTACCAAATTGGTAAGGGTTATTTCACAATCTCTTCATTATCCGAGGTTGTTTATACGTAATAATCTACTGGGATCTCTTTATCATCCACATCCATGTTTCTTCAAAATGTATTTCAAAATATTTTTAACATTTACAGGAATATGGGTTAAAGTCATTTATACCCTTGTTTGACTTTTTATAAGAGTTTTATAAAGGAATCATTCCGTCATTTTCCAAACAAGGTGCTTTTTAACCTTTTGCGACAAAATTAAGGTAAGAATGTTTTTTTAACTTATACGGCGAGTGCGGTTATTTTCCGCCGTTATAAAATCGTCGAAGCTTCCCTTACAAGATTATAAGAATATTTTCAAATTGAATGTATTATTTTATAATTATGTTATTTTTAAAATGATTTAAAAAAAGGGATATTTCTCTAAAATAGTTTTGATTTCATCTATGTCAACATCCTTTGTGATGGATTTTAAGCTTATTTGAAGTTGACATATAATGATACAAAACATCCATATTTTATTGAAGGTTTTGTGATATTCTTACTGTGGATAACTTATTCTTATGTCACTCATGGTTTTTGTTTAGAGTATTGACATTTCATAAGTTATTTGTAATCCCAATGTTTATGTTATATTTCAACCTTTTATTCAGATGAATGTGTTAGACAAGTATGTTCCGGGTTGGGGACCGGTAAAAGTAAGCCCTCCGGTTTGGTCTCCGGTTATTAGAGGAACTCCGGTTTGGTCTCCGGTTATTAGAGGAACTCCGGGTTGGTGTCCGGTTATTAGAGGCACTCCGGGTTGGTGTTCGGTTATTAGAGACACTCCGGGTTGGGTTCCAGTTACAGTTAGCCCCAAGGTCTTGGGACGAGGCCTTGACAAAGAAATTAAAGTTCATCATTATGCATTCCAACATTATGAAAGTGGTTATTGATATTGCATGTGATTATTCGATTAGTAGAATATCCATGTGAACAAGTAAATGGCATTATTTCATTTTACTTTTGCCATACTATGTTGAAGTTCAAGTTTAAAAGGCTTTTGTTTTAGTAATTCATTGCCATAAATATTTATGCTTATTTTTGAATGTTCCGCTATATTGTTATCCTTACTGGGCATTTGAGATCACCCCTTTTCTATGTTTTATTTTTTCCAGGAAGTGAAGAAGTAAATTATGAATGACCTACAGGGATATTATGTGGGGATATGAGTGTGAATTATGGAGACATTATGTTGTTGTAGTAATTTTTCATTTTATGATGTAATGTAAAACTTAAGAATATATCTAGTGTTCCCAAGGCTACTAAAGCAATCGGTCTTTCGAGATTTGATCTTTCTTATGATCATGCCAATGTTATGTAATAATGCACCGACTTTGGGTAACTAGGGTCGGGGCGTTACATCATGGGTCTCCAAAGGATGGTTCAAAACATGATTACATAGTAGTGGAGGTGGATAACATCACAATGTTTGTCACATTCATCCATATACATGAAGATCATATAGTTGAGAACATTCCTATAATATATATATGAGATGTTTTAAAGAGTCATGATGTAGTAGTTTCGATTTAATCAGAAAGAGAGCCAATATTTAGGATTCATTTCTAGAAATCCTTAATAAAATATCTTAGGAATCACTTCACTATGTGTATGGATTATCATTATCATATAGATGAATCATCCACAAAGATGATACAAGAGTTTGAAGCCATGATGCAGGCTTGTGAAATTATTTTATGGAGAGCATGGGGGATGACATACCATTAGTGGGGTTCTTGTATATAGCGATTTATCAGGCCTTAATACCTACGAAAACTTTTGAAGAATTTATGGGTGTCCTTTTTGTTCTCTAATTTTTTGGCTGGAAATATGAGATACATCACTGGATGAATCGAGAATTGTCCAAGGGAAAATAGAGAAAATTTAGTTAATTTGGGAAATGGTGGAGATAAATTAGATTCATTAAATATTGTATTATGATCCTTATATAATACTATTTTCATTATAGGTGAGTGATTACATGTTCATGGAAATTTATCCAATCATGGGAATTAATAATTTTGGATGTTGCGCAAGTCATCTACATTATACATAGTCCCATTTTACATTCATTAATGGGTTGGTTATGTGGAATATTGATTAAATTTCCATAAAAGTATAGATTAGGGAACAATTATTTTCATTTATCTCAATAGAAAAAGTATTATCCTTACCCTGATAATGTGATTTGATGGGATCATGTTGACTTAGAGCCAGATGGATCACTGGGGAACATTCTTGTACAGATTTTGGATAGTCAAGAGAATGTATTTCATGGGAGAATCATTGGTCAAATGTGATATTATGGAAACATGGTTGGATTTATGAGTAAACATGTGAATGGGGTGAAGAAATTGTCAACAAATGGCCCATTCTTCATAATGAAAGTGGTTGATTACTTTTTTTTCTAGGACAAATTGGACAATGGTGGGGAGAATTTAGTACCATTGTTTTTTGGTAGTCAATACTATATTTAATTATTTTATATATACAATGTTATTTTGTTTTGTTTATGAATTCTTAGAGAAATAATTTAATTTTTTGTGGATTTTATATTGGTGAAATATTTGTACATGATTTGTATAAAAAATTCAGGACCTCAAGGAAACAATTCAAGGGAATAAAAGAGTCTCCAAGAAGGTATATGGTTGTAGTATGGTTTGGAAAAAATATATTGACACCTATGTTAAACCATTATTTTGGAGAAATGGGGCTAAGATATGTTGGAATTTTTTTTTTATTTTGGGAGAATGATAAGAAGAAATCATCGCTTTAGGTAGTAGGAACCACATTGTTAGATGATATTTTTCTATACTATGTGGGATAAATATGAAGAATACATGTGACCCTCCATTAATTGTGGTCCTAATTTATTTTATACAATTAATATATATATTTTTACATAATATATGACTAACAAGATTTTGAATTCTCTCATAGGTTGTGGATATGATTCCCCTTGATCTGGGAGCAATCCTTAGGGATTCATCATGCACTGGAGGAATGTATTATAAATAAAGTATTTGTTATTGGTTTTCTTCGATAGATCTCATCTACATCTTAATATTATTTTCATAGATCTAATTAATTAAGGATAGATCAATGTATATTGATGATAGTCATGTAAATATTTGGATATGTTGATTCTAGGTAATAATATCTATGGTATGGTTTTGGAGTTTCAAACTATTTTTTTGAAGAAATAGTGTAATATTTCATTTTACTTCTATGTTTGTGGGGTTTTTAAATTCACTATCCACTCCTCTTAGTAGAACATGATGGTGTAATTTCAAATGAAGTTAATTTTTTTAATATAATGGTGAAATTGTTTTTAAAATCATGGTAGATACCTTCTTTAGTAATGGTTTTTAAAATGTGGAAAAATTAGTTATTGGGAGATGTTATTTGTTTCATTACATTAAAATGATATATTATAAATATTTTTACGTTTGGATTGAGGAATTAATTTGATATAGATTTTTCCAAAAAAATATAACCGTTATTGCAATTGATAAAATGGTATATTTGGAATGGTATTTGGCATTAACAGTTTATGTGTCTTTAATTTAATTTACATGACACTATGAAAGTGGTCTATTATATTTAGGAACATAGTTTATGGTTTCCTCATGATAATTTGGTAGGTCGATGAGAGAAATTTCATGAGTATGAAACTATCATCGGATAATTTATGTTTGGGTTGTTGTCTGAATCATGGAATGAGTATTCTGAAAGGAAAAGTAAGATGGATTAAATAACTAATTGTAACATTTCCATGAAAAATATATTAGGATTAAAAAAATATTTTGTATGGAATTTATAAATAATTGATATAAACTATTGAAATTATTTTGAATTGTGTTATGTAAATTATTTTATATAAATATGTTCACATGTTCTATCCAAGTGGAATGAGTAGTTAATTCATTGGGGAAAAATATTACAAGTTTCATCACTCACCCCCATCATGGAATATTTAGTGCATATGAAAATATTATATTTAATAAAATAGGTAAATGACATGTATATCATTTATTAAGTGATTCATCATGATTCATTGACAATGAATTACAGAGTTAGAATGTGGAGAATGTTGGGAGATGCTGAGTTGTGTATTTCGATTCATTCTGTTTTTATGGTTTTAGTTGTTATATATGTATCTGATATTATTCTGGGGGTTTTTCGTACTCTATTATGGTTTGTTTTTTACTATAGTTGTTTTAAATTATTAACATTAATTATATTTTGGTTATTTTTTTATGTTCCTTTAGTTTTTTTGTTTTATTTTGATATGGAAAATGATCGCCCAATTGTAAATGAATCCAAAAATATTTAATTATTGCATTTGGTGTCAAGGTGATGTCGCCTATGGAAATTTAATTCCCTTATGACATCTCAATCCAATGAGGAGGTTAAAACGTCACCCATATAGTAGAGAATACCTTTTCATTAATAATGTATTCCTATTTATTTTATTGTTTCCCATTTTGTAAGATACTGTGTTAATGTTTTAATATATTTATTCATTTTTTATTTAAATATTGGAAATATGTGGAACTTTTAAAATAATCAACTTGATAGGAACTGTGATGATTTCCAAATGATAATCCTACCCTTACAGGAGCATGAATAGAGAACTTCATTACTGTATTGGATCAAATGGCTCTTGTATTGAAAAAAATATTTGAATCATTGGGTATTACATCCCAATCCAATTAAAAATAATGTCATAGTTGAGTATTTTTTGTGAAAAATTCCTCCCATACTTAGTCCATTATTTGATCCCCTCATCATGGGAAAATGGAATAACGCAATTCAGAATATATTTATAATCTTTAACTATATATAAAAAGATAAATTCTGTCTTCATTTTTATACAACTGATATGGAATATGATAAATTGCGGGCATTAATGAGAATTATTAATTAAAAAGAAGATATTGATACCATGGAATTGGTGGAATTCATGAAAATATTTTTCAATAATTTTTTTATATCACCATGTTAAAATGGATAGGGGGTTAATTAGATAGAGAGAATAGAAAGACGAGTCTAGTAAAGGATATAATAAAAACATCCCAATGCATGAATGATATATATATTAATTTTTAATAAACATGAAATGTCATTTCATACATTTATTTAGTGGATTATATAAAATTTTATAAATATAAGTTTTGATTTGGGTGGTTGAAAAAGGTGATATGCTCTCCATTGTCCCATAAATGTTACTATGGATAGTACTGATTCCATGTGATCTTATGAAACTGGTAATAAAAATAAAAGAAATAAGTTTCCACTAGAAGAAAAAATCTGTAAATCACACATTGTAATAAAAATAAGACATCACTTGTTAAATGGTGTGGGAAAAAGCATCCTAGAAATTATCTCAAAGGAATTATAAGATGATTCAAATGAGGAAAAGTGGGGTATTTGGATTATTTATTAAGAGGGAAAATAAAGAATCATGTATATATTTATAGAGAAAAAAAGGTTTAAATACATACTTAGAGTCGTGTTTAATGTTTCTTCTACCTGAAAAATTGGAATAATATATGCCAATTCATGGAAAAAATAAATTCTAGAGGCAATGAATGAATATAATATCATGTCTATTTGGGAAATGAAGGGAATATACTATCACTACTGCTGATAAGGGTCCTTACTATTTCATGGTGACATTTATTATACTAATTGATTCATTAAATGTGATCATACATTTTTATAATTTCTCTAATTATTATTTCTTATCAGGAATATTTGGATGAAGTCTTTAACCCACACCCATAAAATATTGTGGGTGATCTCTCTCTAAGAATAGAAAATGGAGAAATTTATTCATTACTATTATATAAATCCTCTCCAATCATTGTTTGTAGAATAATTATTCCAAAATATCTAATCTTATTTAATTTAGTGTTGTTTAATTCTATATTAGGACTAGCCAGAAATTATTTATTTAAATCCATCATCAAATGTGATGATATATAGATCACTTTCTTTTATCCCAAGTTATACTAATATTGATTACAATTGTGTGGTGGGGGGTAGATCAACCTAAAATTTTTTCTTAATCATGGATATTATTGTCTTATAAGAAATCATGTCTATCCCAATTAATAATGATAATAGATAAAATAATTCATGAATACATGCTCATTGTGAGGTATTATACAGATATATTCCCTAAGGAGTTGTGATGTAGTTCACATGAATTATTGGTTGATTTCATAATCGAACATATTCATGGACTTATAATCATAAAATTTATTCCTTATTGAATGGTCAATGATGATTTATAAGTGATGAAAAAAATTACAAGGGTATCAAGAAGAGGATTTTATACGAGTGAGTGTATTATAGTTGGGTGTTATAGGAATATTCATTAAAAAGGATAGGTAAATAAACATATAAATTCAATATCACAAACTCTAAAAAATGATGATAATGAAAAATTTTGTTCTACTATAAATAGATTTCATATTAGTTCAATAATGTTTGACCTTTTGTTGATCAAAGGCAGACCCTCATTCGAGATAACAACAATTACGGTTGATGAATGAAGATATGCCCAAAAAAAACTTTTAAAAAATGTATAGACACTATAAGTTCATAATGTCAAAATTCATACACAATAACACTATAACCATCTTTTTTAAAAAAAATCAACTGTTCTTTGAGATAACCTCAAAACAATTTGGTTGTATTTATAGATGATATTCCGATACAGAACGACTATAAGTCACAGAATGGGGAGAATTTTTCCACTTTTCTAAAGACATTATGGGAGTATATGAAATATAAATGGTATAGTAAATGTGAGGAATTTAGTATTGATATGCCATTCATGTTTCATGTTATTAGTATAAATGGATATCCATAGACACTTATAATCGATCATAAATTGATGAGTGTACTCGACTATCATATAAAATATTTTCTACAGTTCAATTATAAAGGATGGATATTACCAATGATTTTTGATATAAATCCCATGATTTTATAATCCTATACCTATTTATTCAATGAAGGGGTTATAGTATATACAAACAATTAAATGTTAAATGATATTTAATTTGCTGAAAATGAGTCTTATTTCTGTACATATCCTCACAAATCCGTCAATTTGGTAACTTTTCATGCAAAATATTGATTCGTAAAGTAATGGGTTAGAATGGTTTTTAATGAGAAATATAAAACTGATAGCCTATGACTCAAGGTAGTCGAATCTTCCTAATTATAATTGTCTAACACACTATCTAGAGTATTTTGTTGTGATTTTTGACTTCAAAATATGGAAATATTATCTATATAATTATATGTGTGAAGTATATAATGAAAATAACAACATCAAATATATAATGACTGAATAAAATATTAATATAAACAAATAATGATTGTGATAAATGGTTAATGTCTATGACTAATCAATCTATTACCATCCTAAAAATTAAAACAATGTGGAGGATTCTGTATATTGAAATAATCTGATAACATTATGAATGTTCATAATTGAGAAGGATCCAACCTTCATAAACGTGAAATGGATAGTCATGAAAATCATAAAAGAAAGAATACCATAATTCCATAAATAATCTATAAACCATCACTTATTGAGACTAAATACAATTAAGAAAGATATAATATAAAAATTTAAAAGAATGAGGAATCTATAAGAATATTAAAATCCTATTAGTTGAAAATTAATGAAAAATTTGGATTATAAATTGGATCAGGACAATGTGTACCATAAAATTGTGATATAATAAATAATTATATGAATGTTAAACATATCTCAACCTTTTCCATCCACCTATCGAGGATGCAATTTTATTAATATCTCAATGAGAAATATTTTGGAACAATATCATGCAGGATAACATGGAATATAGTTCAATGTGTTTAGTTTGTTAGATTATGAAATCTAAATGGAATGAGTACAAGGTTGTAGTAAAAACATTTATATACTAATATAGAAATGGGATTACATATCCATGAAATTATTCAATGTTGTCTAATGTCATCAAGAATAAATAGCTTCATACAGGTTTTTTGCATCATCATACAAATAATTCTCACGATATTACTATTTGGTAGGAAAAATCACTTGATCCACATACAAGGATATACACCTAGGAGGTAGGGATAGAACAAGTAACACCACTATTGATTTTATCTGATATAGATATTAGATTTACCACTTTATTCTAGGAGAGTCTAAGAACTACTATATAAAATGAGGTGAATATCAATATAACATAACACCAATGAAGAAAAATTTGACCATACTATTCGTAAACTCAAATACATGTTTTTTAAATGATTGATGGACTTAAAATGTGGATGATATCAATTCCATCCTTTCATAAAGTTATTATATTATATTGGTTTTCACTCAAGCATCCAAATGAATCCTTATGAATCCCATTGTGTGAAAATATGTAAATAACCAATGTGATGGAATGAAGTCAATGAAAACAATATTTAAGACCTAAAATTTATGAAGAAATTGAATAAGAGGTTAAGACTAATAAGTTATATATCAACGATGTTCAGAGAGGGTAGATGAGTTATGCTTTCAATAATCAATTATATAAGGTGTTTGAGGTCCTATATATTGTTTTTCTGCCCATATATCTATAGAAGAGATTCATGCTATTTGGGAAGAAGGGATATCAAGTCCATTTATATGTTGTCCAAATTGAAAATGTTGATTTCATATGTCTTATTTAACACTAATTCTCAATCCCACCAATCATTTCCCAAGTAAACAACATTTTTGGAATATTTCTATTCTTTAATTACACACTTGATCCCACTGCTATATGGAATTATAAGGTGGTATAGCTAGAAAATAATCTATATTATGGTGAAAATCCAGTAAAATTCATAGAATGTTGAGATACTGAAATACACAATATGAAAACGCACCTAGTTAAATAACAATGGAGGAACCCTAAATATGAATTAGTGATAATAGAACCATAACATGTAATTATGTAGAAGTACCTCAAAAGTTCTCACCTAAATTGTAAAAAAAAATTCATGGATGAAATTTCATAAGGGGGAAGATTTTAACACATAGATATTTAAAAAACATAAATCTTTGATCGATAGTATGAATGACATGAAACACCAATATGAAATGAAAATGTAATTATAATTTTTTTAATATTATTATTATAAACTAGTTATTATATACAAGGGTTCGAATAAGATTCATTTTTTAATGTATGAAATTGTTGTATATACTGGTTTTTATAAAATCATAATAAATAATCACTCTAATATTTTAGTAAAAAAAATTTATTCTTCAATAATATATTTCTCATAAAATTATTACCTTTTATTATCTAGAGAATATAATATAATTTTTTTGGAAAATTTCAAATAATAAATTCAAATAAAGAAATATTCATTTACAGAATCTTATGAAAATTATTTTATGGTGAATGTTTTGATATTTCTTAAAAATCTGTATGTTTTAGTTAATTGTGAATAATATCGATTATTTGTTAAACTGTAATTTATTTTCATTAAATTATTTAATGTTAAAGACACATTATGAGTTTAATATTATATAAAATTAACATTTTAATTGGTATATTATTTATAATATAATTTATTATAATTTAATCTTTTTTATATCTATTTTTTGAGATATATTTATTGTGTTTGAAGATTAATTTTTATCAAAAAATGTTTCATGTCTCATTTTAAAGGTTTTATTTTACATTAAATTCTACAAATTATATTAATAGATTTTGAAAAAATGGATTCCAGATTTTTAATCAAAATAACAAATATCCATTAGTAATATCAAATTATTTTATGATCATAATTAAAAGAATAATAGTAAAAATCTATTATCATTATTAAGGATAAAATAGTTTTACAGGGGTGTAAAATAAAGTGACAAGAGATGTAATCACATAAAAATAATAATTATTTCATTTTTATTATAATTTAATGATCATATAAAATATATTATTCCATAATGGTTTGTTATTGAACATTTTGGTGTGAGTAAGGCTTTTTAATATTTTCATATTTTAAAAAATTAGTGTTTTATCTCCCATATATATAAACGGGAACCATATATCTTATCCTCTCAATATTTAAATACAATTTCTTAAGAAAATACCAAAGATAGCCTCAGACATAAACTTTTAACCGTTATCATTATTCCCTATAATGGTTAGAAATTAATCCTTGGATTTCTTTTGATATAAAAATAATTTGGATTTTTGAACATGGTGTTTGACTCTGAACAATGTGTTTTCATTTTGTATAATTTTCCACCATCTTCAAATCGTATTCATGAATGGAAATTTAATGACCCATGTATCTTAATTTTTCAATGATTTTATTATATAAATGAAATAACCTATGTCAATTATATCTACAATTAAATTAGAGATGAAGCCATAACTATTGTGTACCATGGACTACCTTCCCACAAACTCATGTAATTCATTTTCCATCACAACCTCTCAATTATGTATATATTTATGAATTTAATATATATATATATATATATGATATATAATTAAATATTTACTAATAGGTAAAATTAATATATTTTATTGTTCCTTATAATCCCATTAATTAAATAATGATAACATCGTTCGTGCATACATACAACTGACCACCTATAAGAAGTGATCTGATTATTTTTTCCTTACCTCATTACTTGGATTTTGTATATATTTGTATATAAAATAATAAAATTATATTTATAATATAATTATGATTCATTAATAATAAATAAAAATTTATTGTTTTTATAAGTATTAATAAAAATTATAAATGTTACCCATGTATATATATGCCATTCCCTCTATATGATTTTAACTTAATTTATTTGTCCTGAAAATATTTCATTATAAATTTTAAAATATTTATATATATATAAATATGATAATTATTTCAATATTATCTTTCTCTATTAAATGTAATAATGACCTCATTGATCGTAGTCCACATACTGATTCAATTTTTCACAAATGTGGTCAATGTCATCAAAATTTAAGATGAGAAATTAATCTTTTATGTAATTTTATATTACATTATATTAAAAAATAATCAAAATAATAAATATGTTAATTTTCATAAAATATTACATAATTAACATAATTATTTTTATTTATGAAGATATGGAATGAATTTGGTAAGCTAAATTTGATGTTAGGGAACTCTCTAGACCACCTTTTTGGGGGTTATGACGGTTTCCTTTCAAACTAACATTATCTCCCTATTTTATATTTTGGAATGCTTCAAAAGTAACTAAAAATTTCTCTTATATATATATTTAGATTATTACCTCTAGCATTTATGTGGTATTACATGACTAATAATCCTTAAATTAATTTCACCTTTATGAAATCACTATGATTATGATATAATATATGATTTTCAACCTATAATATTCCATGAAAAATGCTTTTGATTATGTATTATAAATAATTTACATTTGGATAAAACATAATTAGGAAAATTTTATAATGGGTTCGTCTAGATATAAATAAAAAATATTTGGTAAATATTTTTTATCATGATACGTTATGTATGAGATAAGGGAGTTAATCTAATCCTTTCTGGGAATATATAAATCATGGAATGTTTTTTTAGAATCTAGCCTTGAAGTATTCAAATAAATTGTTTTATGTTTCATCCAAATTACCTATATTTTAATTATCTTATGAAAACATGATCATAATATTATTATATCACACAGTTACTAATGATATTTCTATTTTATGATATTTTGTTACACATATCTCTCACACGTTATGATTCCCTATAAATTTTTCCTTTGGATTTTATCTCACCCCTTTTATATATATTTCCGTAAAGAAATCCTAGGAATATTATGAGCACAATGGTTTTAAGAAGTACCTATAGATATTAAAATAAAGATTCATTACATTGATGTTTATGTTTAAAATACCTAGTATTAAAATGAAAAATGTATTTTGTTATCCTAGTTTTGTATTAATGGATATTCAAATTGAATGTAATTTAATTATAATATTAAAAAATTGTTGATTATAATATACTATTTTATATAATGATTAAATATGAATTTTTTATTATTTTTATTCATGATATATTGACACCATTAACATGTTTAAAGTACTGAAATCCACATGTCAACACATCCAAGGAAAATAGACTAGTTTTAACAAGAATAATTGTATTAATGATGTATTATTAACAAATTAAAATTATATTTTATAAGGTAATTATATATAGAAATATATAGATGAATATTTTTCTTGAATATATTTATAATTAATATATATTTATTATATATATAGTTTTAACACATTCATATTGTAACGTCCCAACTCGAGTGACACGCGACGGTGGCCTAAGATTGTTCACCACATGACATTAAGCATGCCTCCCCATACACTAGATGCTTTTGAATAGTAGTGAGGTTCTGGTAAGACATTCATGGGGAGACTATACCCTCATTTATCTTAATAGATCACCATAGAAAATAAATAAGCCATAGTGAAAGCATATATAACTAGAAAAATTCTCATGTCACAATATTATGAAACATGAAACAATAAAAAACTGAAAGGGACACATTATATTCCAATATAAGGGTCAACTGTCTATAAAGAAAATGAAAATAATGACACTATGACTCCCCAAGTTGATCCCTAACCATGTCATGTTCCCTCCTCTAAGATCGATCCACAATTTTCACCTATCCATGAGAATTTTCCCTAATACTATACTATAACAATATAATCTATTCAGTTACAGATCAGGAATCCCAAATAGAGTGTGAGTAAAACTCATTAGGCCATCACCAACAGTGTCTATGAAAATTTTAGTGAAAATATATTTCAAGCATTTTTATTAAGAAATAAGTACAACCTAGTAATATATAGTTAAATATATTTTAATTTATTGTTATATAACTACATTAACTTCATGGTTCTCAAGGATACTTGTACAAAAATTATAACTTCATCTCTTACACGATCTAGAATATTTTCCTTTGTATTATCATATATTAAAACATGCTTCTTTGCTAGGCTTGGTGGATTAATTTTTCAATGATATCTCAGTTTCATATTCGACTCGTACAGGAGTTAGAATATTCTCCTATGAGGCCATAACTCAGAGTACCATTGTTTACATTCATAAATTTCAAATTTATATGCCACCATGGAAAATTTTCCAATATAAAAAACATAAGTAATATGAATACTTCTAAATTTAGTATGACCATGTTATCATTGCCATTACTCATAAGTATTATGAAAATCTAATAATTTGTACATATAAATTTAGAATGACCATTTTCCAATTATTTATCACATATTTAATTTAACAATTAATTATCCACCTTAATCCCATTACTAATTAAACAATTACTTAAACACATTCATTCCATTAATTAACTCAAAAATTAACTATGTGCATCGAACCATTAATTAATACATCATTTGGATAATCATTATCAAGATTCATATTCCATAATTAATTTCCCAAATTTAGATATCTTATTCCATTTTCCACATTCCATAAATAATCACACAATTAATTATCAGGATTATATTATCAAATGAAAATAATTAATTTCAAATTAATCCTCTTAACTTATCCATTTAAATATATCATATTTAATGCCCTAAATAATTATTTAGATCTCAAAACTTAAATATTTTAATCAATTTCCACAAGTTAATTATCTAATTTTCAATCTCCTTAGTCTAATAAGTAATGCATCAATTAATCACCTATTTCAAAACATCTTTGTTAAATAAAATGATCAATAAAATTTTTCAAAATCAAGAACATAAATTTTTAATGGACTATTGGGATTATATAGTTTTTTATATAAATTTAAAATCCATGACTATAAGAATTATATTAATACCACCTACCTCGGTTTGTTGATCTATGTTTCCCAATGGAAATCCCCAAGATCCTAACTGCACATACATGGTGACAAATATTCCGGATCTAAATCCTTAAGAAGAAATCATGATGAAATTCAAAATGATCTTGTACATAAAAATATAAATCCAATATAATATATATAAATATCACTAACTATGTTCATAGTAGTGGAAACATATGATATCTACCATTAAATAATCATGGAATGATTGAAAAAGGAATGGGAGAAGCATCGGGATAAAATCCACTTACCAAGAGAAATGGATATTTTTAAACGAGGATTTCAATCATAGAGAACATTGTTTGTAAGGCCTTGGAATCCATACGGGTCCATGAAAAAAAACATCCTTTACCCTGATAAAAATAATATCCTAATATAGGGCTACATAAAATGTGAACAGTACATTAAATGTTGTAAGAGAGTGAGATACAGTCTTTTAGAATCTCACTATCACCCCTCTCATGGTTCAGTTTCACAATTAGAAAAATTATGCACTAATCATGCATTAGCCACCACATTAAGGGGGATATTCACATGGATACCCCACACAACCTCTTAAACTGTTCGTTAACTGTGTCGAAGATAATGCCTCAAAAGACTAGATAGTGCGTGGTTTCTCTTAGGAAGCTACATAGTTTGATCAAAACCTAATCCAAATGTGATAAATCCATTTTTCTCAATAATTATATTAAACTCAACCCAAACACACCCCATGAAATTACTTCAATTAATAGTACTTATGTAAAAAAGTACATATAATTGCACACAAGATAAATCTATAAAAGGTCAGAATGATACAATATCCCCACCTTATTACAACTCGTCCTTGAGATGCACTTTTAAGCCTTTAATAGATTCAGAGCCTAAAATACCAGGCCAGTGATCCATTATATCTACTTCACTTTCCCTTGTTTCCAATTTTATCGATTCATTTTTCAATAACACATGAACTATCAACATGATCCTTTCTTGTGACACATGGTCACAATGATCCACCACTTGTATTAGATGGTCCTTAGAAGAAATATCTATCTCATGGTCATCCTCATCAACGTAAATCATAGTAGAAGGGTAAGGGTGATTTTTTTTAAGTTTAATAAATGGAGAAATTGTGTATAAAACTATATTTATGTCGAAGATCCAATCGGGGCACCACTATGCTAATTCTAAACATTATCTCAAATGTTCCAACAAAATTGGGTTCTAACATTATCAGACACTATATTATATTGTAACCCCCTATGTTACACCATATGGAAAACATGATCACCCACTACATACTACAGGGGACATATCTATCTATCACCATATGAAATTTTCTTACTCTTTTCCATAGCCATATGTTTTTGAATCAACTCTACCTACATTAATGTCTCCTGCACGAGACTCGGTCCAAACAACTCTGACTCAGTAGCCTATATCAATCATAGAAGTGAACTACATGGCTTACTATAAATAGACTTTTGTGGTTCCATCTGTATAGTTTCATGATAACTGTTGTTATAGGTGAACTCCACTGGAGACAATTTTTTTTCAAAATATCCACTAATGTCAAGAATCATTCCCATAGAATATCATCATGAACCTGTATAGTAATTTCCGACTTCCCATATTTTTGTGGGTGAAAAGCCTTACTAAATTATACCTGTGTCCCAAGTGATTTCTACAAGCCCTAATAGAAGCTTTATATAAATCATGAATCATCATGTGAAACTATAATCCATAACACTCCATGAAAATGAACTATTTCTCAAATGTACAGTTCTCCCAAATATTCTTCTGTAAAATTTTCTCTTATAAGAATGAAATGAGCTACCCTTTTCTGTCGATCCCCAACGACCCAAATAGTGACATTCTTTATATGTTCATTTAAGATACCCACTAAAAAATCCATGGGAAAATTTTACCACATCCATTATGGGATAAGGAATGGATTTAGTAAACCTCCAGGTTGATGATGCTCTGCCTTCACATGAGGATAGGTGAAGCATCATTTTAAAAAACTCTATATCTACTTCATCATGTATAGACACCAAAATAGTCATCATAGGTCACGATACATTTTGGTTACACCTATATTCACTTCCCACATTAATGTATGAAATTACCTCATGATATCCTCCCTCATGACCATAGGTTCCACAACACGATTCATCACAAAGATGTTCTCATCCAAATATTTTTTCTAGTATATAGATTTCACTCCACCATCAAAGATTTACCTCAAGGAAAATCACTCTGTATCCTCAAATATTCTATCCCTAATCTATCTCAATGATATAGATTCCATTTCAATTGAAACCAAAGTCATATTGTCCTCACAATCATAAACCACCACATGAATTTATGCTATTAAGTTCGTCATCTTCAACTCTTCACTCTACTCATAAACCATCTGATTCTGGGTTTTCATTGTCAAGGAATCAACCACAATATTTTAAATAACGAGTGTATATAACAATATAAAATTGAAATACTTCATATAATCATCCCACATATGCTTCTGAAGATTCAAATCACTCTATGAAAATATATACTTCAAGATCTTGTGGTCTGTATAGGCTGTATGAAATTCATTATAAAAATAGTGTATTTAACACAAAAGAGGATAATCCACTACTTTCAACATGAAGTCAAGTGAAGTGTAATTCTATTCGTGAGGCATCAACTTCAATGATTCATATGTCATATCTTTATATCTATGCATCAACACAACTCCATGTACAATCCAATATGTGTATCAATAAAACATATAATCCTCATCTCAATCAAGTAGGAATAAAAATGAAGTCGATTTTAAGTGCTTATTCAATGATTGAAATAATCTCTCAGAAGACTCTAACCATTCATGCTCTACTCCCTTATTATTCAATCGTGAAAGTAGTTTTACCAAATTGGAAAAATTCATGGATAAATCTCTTGTAATATCCAAGTAATTCAAAAAGGTTTCAAAAATAAAAAAAACTCATTTCCCCCAAGAAACCACATCTCGCCCCATTTCTAGGTCCACTGATACACCTTTATATGAGATGATGTTCCCCTATAAGTGTATCTAATCATTCCAAAACTGTCACTTGTATAGATTTGGGTATAGATGATTATATCTCAGTGTATTCATGAATAATTAATTATGTTGGGAATGGTCTTCCTGATTCATGGATTACACCAAGATGTATTACAGAAACACTAGGATGAAACGATCTAAATATGAATGAAAGCTCCTATTAATGAAATCCATAAACATTGATGCAGCATTTGAAATACCAAAATTAATTATTAAAAACTAATAAAGTTTATATCTACTTCTGAAATATATTCTTGTTATATCAGATGTCTATAATCTCAACTGATGATACCCTTATCAAAAATCAATCATTGAGAACACACAAGCTCCATTCAATTGTTCAAACATATTGTCGATACATGGAAGAGTTTATCGGTTCATCAATGTAATTTTGTTCAAATTTTGGTAATTGAAAGACAAATGTAAAATTTTGTAGACATTTCTCTGAATAAAAAAAGTGATCCATTTGGTGATCTAGTTATACGGATATATCCATTATCCTCTAAGTCCTCCAACTATGTATTATTCCCTTGAAGATCATTTGGTTCCATTATTTATGGTAGAACTAATATTGGCTGAGCCATTGGCATGAGATCAATACTGACTTCCACATCTCTCTCAGGTGGTAATATTTTGATGTCTTCAGGAAATAAATTTTGGAATAGATCTAATACTACCAGAAGGAAATCTTTCCTAATACCCCTTTATCCAACAAAAGACATGAAACATTGGCTTTGAACTTTCCAAATTGTTGAGTAATGCGCCCAGATCAGCCTGCCTGGATATCCCACTCTCCATAATGAATATATTAGTAACCCTTTAGAGATGTAAACATAACACTCCTAGTATAGTAGTTGATGTGGTATCAGTATTCGATTATCCAGTCGATACCCTTAATTAGGTCCAAGATCATCATATCAAGAACATAGATATCCCCTGGGAAATGATATTCATTGATATATATTTAATATCCGTTTCAAAGATAGATATCTCGACACCACACACAAATTGATGCATCTATATTCATTACCCAACTCAACAACACTATTTCCAGGATCTATACTTTAACAAGATTTGTAGATATAAAGGAACTAAACACACTACTATCAAATAAAAATAGAAAATGTATATGAAAAAATCTAGGAGTCAGGCAAACCTTCTCTTAAAAAAATAAAATAAAGTGAAAAGTACATGACAAGGTATCACAATTTCACTCTACAAAGATGAGAGTAAACCTCCCCACAATAATTTGCATGAAAAATATTGTCAGAGTAATCAAGCGACACGAAGGACTAAAAAGATGTGACAACATTAGTTTCCCTTTTCGCAAGAGAATCTGACACTTGATTGGATTCACGGTAGACATGCATGACTTCAAGGGAGAGTGAATCAGGAAGACGAAGACAATCCGTCCAATATTGTAGAATCCTCCATGCCGTATTACTCGATACCTCATTAAAAATATGATCTACAATAGACAAATCTGATTCTACCCATAAATCATTCCAACAAAAATGGACAGCATACCTAATTTCATAAATCACATCCCAGAGCTTGGCTTCACTGGTGAATTCATTTCCAATAAAAGAAAGAAGTAGACTTTGACAAACCCCAAGAGGTACAGAAAACACCTCCACATCTAGATGTCCCTGGATCACCAGAGGCAACCCCATCAATATTAACATTTATCCACCGTGGAAGAGGCAGAATCCGTCGGATGTATTTCAACATCAGCTGCTTCTTCATCCTACCATTAATACTAAGAGATATCAACAAAAACAGGTTAGAAAAATCATTTATCATATAAATAGTTTGGATATCAGAATCCATGTGAATGGCACGATGCATTACCAAGACACCATTGTGAAATCTCGGCTGAATGTTATTGAATAAAAGGTCATTTCGGGACTTCCAGATAAAGTAAATAACCGCCATAGTTGAATCCAAGAGAAGAGTATGAAATTGCTCATTAAAATTAGGCATGAAAATGTCCAGCATTAGATCATCATCCATTTTAATATGAAGACAGTATTGAAAAATTTGCATCATATAACACATTCCTTGTGAGAAATATTTCAATAGAAGAAAATGTGGTAGATTGTTTCATGTACTTCCATGCAGACATAGCAGACTGGGGAAAATACATCCCAGTGCGCTGCAACCGGGACTACATTAGCAGTTTGTTTTTCCATATTTTCCAAATAAGAAGAGATCGCAAAGGGGGAATAAATTGTTTATTGAAATCCATAACCCATCTAGGGGGTGTATCGAGTCACCACAAATAGAATTTTAGCATTCCTTTTTCATGAAAATGCAATTCAGATTAGTTGTCCACACTAGAATGTCATTATTAGTAAAACAGTACCTCATGACATCCATTTTCTGGTGGATGGGTATGATTTCTGCAAGGTCTGGGTGTAAAAAAATGTGAGAAATCAATTTTAGCTTCAGAGTTGCTGGAATGACAATCTCATCACAAATGGGTCGTGATAACCAAGTGGTGGTCCAACAATTCATGTTTGACTACTTACAGACGATCCATTTTGAGCTAGCCATGAGATCAGAATAGGTCATCTTTAGATTATTCGAGACAAGGGATCGCAAAATAGTTGACATATCCATTCTACAATTATACAATAAATATAATTTTCAGAAACTACATCGAGGGATGAGGACTTGAAATAATCTTCCAGACAAACTTTTCAATCAGAGTGTCATCGAAGAGTCAAATGTTTTTAATACCCAAACTTCCCATTGGTTCTTGATTAATACAGTCTTTCCAAGAAAATGTAACCAATTTATTCTCTTTAATTGAGCCAGTCCAAACAGAGTTCCTAATTTTTCCACTTAATTCATTAATCAACGATCTTGGCCACTTATATAGAGAAAAGGAATAGACAAACATTAAGGTAATCACCGAGTTTACTAGACATATTCTCCCATCTTGGTACATATTATTCCCTTTCCATATTGATAATATATTGGTGATTCTCAAAGAAATATATTCTAAGTGACATCATTTAACTATACACCAAAAAATAGGTACACCAAGGTATGTGAAAGGAAGAGATTCCCTTTTAACTCCCAGATTCATCGCAATTCTGTCTTGCCTTGATGTAATAACTACATCACCAAAAAAACACATAGGACATTCCTTAATTAATGACCTGACCAGAAACCTCTTCATAATGTGAGAAAATTACTTTAATACAAGAAATGGTGACATTTCATGCATTCCAAAAAATCAAGATATCCTCAACATAAAGTATGTGAGAAGGGGCACACAAATCCCTTCAAATTATCATTTGTTGATACCATCCAAAAATAATAGGATCAGTGAGGAACAAACATAAATAGTATTCAGAAATAAAAAACAACATACCAGAAAGAGGATCACCCTACCTGACGCCTCTTGAGCATTTATAAAAACCTCTAGTAGATCCATTGACCAAAATAGAAAGCCTTGCACTGGATAAAATAGATCCAATTACATTAAGAATCCTCTGTGAGAATCCATGAATTTTGAGAATAGTAAACATAAAACTCCATCTTATGATTTCAAAATACTTTTAAATATCAATTTTAACGGCCATATTTTCATCATTAACCTTTAATATCATAACATTCACACACTCAGAGGAATTAAATAGAAAATTATGTATGTTTCTCCCAGGTACAAACTGAAAATGTATCTCAGAGATGAGCCCTTTGGTAATTTCTCCCAGCTGCTGAGCCATAATTTTACTAATGACCTTTAGTATTGTATTCACAATGACAACAGGTCTAAAATCCTTTATGTCCAAGGTATTCTCCTTTTTAGGAATTAAAGGAACAGAATTTGAATTCATCCCAATGTTCATGTAAGTTGATCTGAAATATTCAATCATAGTAATCATAACATCAAAGTGCACAATATCACAGTAAAACATAAAGAATTAATTAGTAAATCCATCTGGACCTAAAACACTATCAATGTTCACTGAGAAGATGGAATCATATATCTATTTTTCACTATATATGTCAATAAGCCTCTTTTTATGGCCATCTTCAATAGAGGGGTCAAAACACTATATAATATTATCAGATTTATCAATTACAATATCTGAGTATAGCTTCAAAAAGTAGTCTGTCACAACATCAACAATATCACTCTCTAAATCCAAAAGATTCACATCAATGTTAAGATCATTAAGACTCCTCCTGGCCTTTTTTTCTCTGTTAATGCAATGAAATAGTATTGAGTTCTTGACTCCTTCCATTAACCACCTAACATTGAATTTACTTTGAATAATATTCTCCTAAAGAGAGACCAATTTTTCCTTGCTTGAAGTAGCTTATAGTTCCTCTAGAGAGGGAGTATAATGGAATAGTGTAGAATCCAGAATTTCTGTCAGGATATTTTCAGCCTCTCTGATATCACTATGATGAGAGAAGATAGACTCTTTACTCTGGGGCTTCATCTGGGCCTTAACTAGTTTTAGATTACAACATATAATGTGTAATGAGCTACCCAATTAAGTATTCTTCCATGCATCCTGATCAATCTCTCTACATCCAGGAATAACAAGCCACACATTATTGAATTTCAAAGGCAATGAGGCTGACCATACTTTATTTGGATAAACATCATGAAATATAGGATTGTGATTAGAATGTAATCGTGGTAGTGTTCTCCCAGCCACATCAATCACACTATTCCTATCATCAACTTTTACAATGAATTTCCCCAATCTACTTTCTTGTCTCCCATTAATAGTGTATCTACTCCACGTATAGTCAGAACCAGATATTGGAACCTCAACAAAACTACATTTTTCAATGCAATCTAAAAAATCAGAGGCTGAAGCACAACATAAGTATTCGCTAGTTTTTTCCTCAGGCCTTAGTACCATATTAAAATAACCATGAAGAACCCAATTGTTCGTCATACTCTTAGAAATATCAGAAAAACTTTTCCACAATGATCATCTTCTTGTATGACGATTGAAGGTATAATCAAATGTTACTACAAGAGAGACATTATTATTGTAACATGAAAGAGTAAAAGACTGAAAATCAGTCAAAATGTAATTAACAGCAACACTATCATGTTTCACCACCCACAGAGATTCAGAATTCCAAGTGAATTGATTTCTTGCAACTAGGAAGTATCCCATGGACGCCCATTTAAAGGAGCTCCAATTCTCAAATATTATCCATGGCTCTTCAATAAAAACAAGAACCTTCCTATTGGTCATAATAAGATGTCTAAGGGATCTGAACATTGAAGGATTACCAATCCCTTAACAATTACATAAGAGAATCTTCATTTTTTTGACCTAAGGCTACTGATAGGCCCATCATAAATCTATTTGGCATCTTTCTCAGAGGAAAGAAACCCAGTACGATCAGTAGTATCTGGTATTTGATCATCAATTTCAGTTCTAGTATCCTCTTCCATTGATTTTATCGTGGATAATTTGTTGGCTGAACCAGCTTGAAGAGGCAACATGAAAACAGACAATATTATTTTTGCAGCCTTAGAAGAATTGACTTGTGAGAATTTCCCTAGATCAATAGGAACAGAAACATGATCAGCACTATGATGAGGGTTCATTTCAGGGCCCGAATCATTATCTTGGGTCACCAGAGGATCAACTCCAATACCTGAATCGGGGCCCGCATCAGGTTCTGCATCACATCCTTCCACGAACACAGTATCAACATCAGGAGTAGGGACAATGCTAGGGATATCAGCTAGGTCTGCATCCTGATACTGTATTCTATCAAGAGTTTCTGAATCAAATCCTTCAACAATCACAACATCAGCACCAAGAGGAGTAGGTACAATGCCAGGGATATCCGCCAGATCTATATCTTGAATCTATATTCTATAATACGGTTGGGCAGCATGGGTTTCAACAAACATCCCATTAGCATCAAATATGCATAATTAAAAACCTTATCTTCAAACATAATTTTACTCCCTTCATTTTTCTTCGAACCATCCCCATTCAAAGGTACCACAATTGAAATTTCTGAACATTGAGAAATTTGAAAACAATTTTCTTCAGATTCCTTACTATGGTTCTCATCCATAGGGCATCCATTATGATATCCATTATAACCATAGGGATTACCACCATCCCTGAATTCCGTTACCTTGTTCTCGTTATTCCAACAGTTTTCATCATCATGCCCTTGAACCTTACAAAGGTTGTAGGTTTTATTTCAATTACACTCCAAGAGGATATGACAAAAGAAGTGAAAATTAAAGCAGAACTGATCCAAGACTCTAGGAGTGATGCTTGAACTCATCTGATGGAAAAATAATATTATAGAATCCCCGACCCATTGCTGTCATCTTCCAATTCATTAAAACCCCAAATATCAGCAACACCCAATATTATTTCACTAAACATCCCTAGATTCACCGCTTTTGGGATCACCACTCTTGCAATAATTATGTATCTTCAAACCCTAATCTGTTCCTAAACCGCATTATGATTCATATGGACATGTGCAACACTTCCTTTTCGAATAATTCGTCCCGAGGTCACAAATTCAAACTCACGAATGGAGGTATTTCCCACACCTCTAACCGCATCTGCAAAGATCCTATTTAGTTTTGCCTCTCAAGGCACATCAGGATTTTTCTTTGCACAAATGCTGAAGCGATACATCTACCCAACGCAATCCCCAACCTTAGCATGACAGACATATTTCTTTCTTGATTCATTAATGGGAACAGGTATGCCCGATCTAGGGTTTGTGCTCCTTTCAGTTTCAAACACTGCCATCCATGAATATGGCTACTATATAAGTTTCCAAAATAATAACACTCAATATCGATGGTCTAGCTTCTCTATCCACAAGTGTAGGTTGTACTTCATGTAAATGTTCTTCCCCTATTCACTATGATGTTGTATGAATCCCCTAAAATTCACTACTCTACTGATATGGGGGATCCTTCCCATAAGTACCACATAGAATACCTCTACAACTTTATCCAGTAGTACTCCAACGACCACAACGATTTTGTTTAAATGATCATCTTTATATACTCTAACTCTTCTCACCCACTCCACTAGCACCAATATATTATTACAACCTGGAAATCTTCTATAGTTGACTGACCTTTCTGTAAGATAATAAATCATATTGTGGTTTGAAATAATGTCTACAAAAGTGTCCCATCCTTCAACACTAATGAATGATCACCCCAGTGTGGTCATATACAACCAACCCTCATGTATTTGTACTCTGTTTCCCACACACTTGACTAATGTTTCCTTAATAGCGCATCCTTCTCTTTGATGTTTTACCTACTGATCACCTAATATCAACTACCTTTCAAATAGTTGAAGCCTACCTTAGGATCCCTTTTACTATGAGAGCCTAATCCACCACTTTTGTATGTTTATTTATCCAATAGAAATTTACATAGGAATTAATATGACACTATATACCATCCTAAAAAGATTTTTTATAGATTTCTCATCTTCAATAATGCTTGGGAAAATCATTGAATATCTTTCTAATGTACAGAATTGTATATAAACAACATGTATCCCGATTCAAGATACATGAACACAATATCATTCTCCTATCTTAGTGTCTCTGTATAAATTTTTTCTATGATCCTCTCTAAGAATTCATTCCGTAACATAGTGTCATCCTGTCTAGTTCTTGACTGTTTGTCCCAACAGCTCTTAGCTGATCCCCATAACTGGTAAGTGTACAACATGACCCTCCACTCAACTAGAGTCTCATTATGGTCAAGTATTGTCTATATGGGCTAAACCCAAAATTCAACTTCCTCAGTTCCACCTTTTCTATTGAAATTAGGTGGGCGCCGCAATGGAAGCATGCATCTCATCTTAGACATACTTTTCAAAACCCACCTCGAGTCTCTTTCTATGAATTTTATAATTTAAAAAGTAGTTTTCTTGAATCTTATCCCATTAATAATAATATATAACCATCAGTACCTCATTTTACCTAACTGGATAAAAGTGATTAATAATTCCCCTTGGTCGTCACCTCAACAATCATCGTGGAGGCATATTATATAAAAATACAGACAAAGGAATTAGGTCTCATAAGACTTACTTATAACATTTACAGAAGTTAAATAATCATCATAGGTAAAAATATTTCTTTAAACCCAAATCATTACTTATGGTCAAAGTGAGTTGTTATCACTACCATTAACCATCATAAAATTTGGTTTTTGTTAATAAGGGTAGAAACACTATCATAATCATGTTTCTCATTTACACAACCAATTATACCCATGTTTCATCATTTTATAATAGTTTTCAATTCATTAATGGAATGATTTTCATTTTGATTTCATAAAAAAGGAAAATAGTTCATGTTTAATCACATACAAAAAATTAGTTTCCTCGTGCATGCCTAAAATGATTCATTTCACAATAACCTTGAGTTTCAAGGATGATACAGACTGACTTAAAATTGGTTCCATTTGGGGACATGAATCAATACTAAAAAATTATCATAAATAATAATCATATGAAACCAATGGTGTGTCGCCAAAGGTAAAATAACATTCTGCTATAACAACAAACTACAATAACAACAATCCCACACTATGTATTTGTGTTTTCCCTTTATATGTGTTTGCAACTCCAATGCATGAGATATTTACTATTCCCCAAATATTCATAGTCTCGTATCTAAATTTCACATAACAATAAGAAAAAAGTATAATAAATAAAAATAGATCTCTAAAATAACTTTTAACCTCCCGACCTAGGTTCCACATGATGGTTCCCTAAGTTGGTTCACCACATGATCCCTAAAATGCTTCCCCATACACTAGAGGATTCTTAGTAAAATTGATGGTCTGTAAATTAATTCATTGGGAGACTATACTCTTATTTATCAGAGTAAAGAACCATAAAAAATTAATAATCACTAATAGAAGAATATATAACAAGACATATTCCAATGTCAAAAGATAATCAATGATGAAAACATTACTCGATTGAAAGGGAAAACATGCTATGCCAATATAAGTGTCATGTTTCTATAAATTAGCTAAAAGTAATGACATTATGACACCCTATACGGGTCTCAAACCATATCTAGTTCCCTCTTCCATGATCCATCCCCTACCATCAACCTTTCCATGGTCCATTTCCCCTATAGAGTCCTACCACAATATATTATATTTGTGTATTGATTAGGTAGTCCTAATACGGTGTGATTTCTACCGAGTAATCCACCACTAATAGTTTCTATAACAAGTCAATTCAAAAGATAGTTCATGAAGTTAAATAAGGATATAAGTACAATCTAATAATAAATAGTTTAGTACATTTATATTTATTCTTATCATGCTATATTAACTCTAGGGTTCTCAAGGATGCCCATACCTATACACTAACATCAAATCATTTAGGATCCCAAAGTGTTCCCAAGGTAATATATTAACTTAATATATGATTTGTTCTAAAGCTAGAAGTATTAAAGGTGATATGATATCTTAGTACATGATTTGACTCTTTTTAGAGTTCTAATATTTTCCTGTGATTCCATGACTCAGAGTACCATTATTTCTATTCTATAAGTTCACATTTATAGGACACATTTCCAAATTTACCAATATCGCAAATGTAAGTATGATGACCATGTTACCATGGTTAATTCCCAATAGAATGAAAATTTTACCATTCACTTTACTCATATGTATAATGCCTATGTT
The DNA here is from genome assembly GCA_963277665.1 of Viscum album. Classification (NCBI taxonomy): domain Eukaryota; kingdom Viridiplantae; phylum Streptophyta; class Magnoliopsida; order Santalales; family Viscaceae; genus Viscum; species Viscum album. The sequence goes on along the minus strand of OY728166.1, from coordinate 286,794,793 downwards.
TTCATGTATACATATAATTTAGAATAACCATTTTCCCATTCTCATTACTCACAGGTATAATGACCATGTTACCGTTTGTAATTGTAAATATTGAATGACCATGTTCTTGATGTTTATTACCAAATTAATTTGTAGATTAATTATCCACCATAATCCCATTACCAATTAAAGATTTAACTAAACACATCCATTCCATTAGTTAACTCATCAATTAACTATGTGGTTCTAACCACTAATCAATTAATCAATTAATTAATCAATATCACAATTCTTATTCAATAATATATATTCCAAAATTAATTATCTCATTATAAGCTCAAATTTCCCTAATTAATTCCTTTATTTGTTATCTTTATCATATTTTTAATGTCACTTAATTAATCCACAATTGATTTTATCAACATATACATTTCAATATCTCACAATTAACTCTTACTAATTATATATATTTTGACTACTACCTATTATAATCAATTTACCCAAATTAATTATATATTTGGTAATCCCAATAGTGTAATGATTAATTCCATAATTAATTATCTAAATAAACAAAACATCTATTGGTCGGAGTGGAAACTCAAGAGGGGGGCGGTGAATTGAGTTCCAATTAAAATATCTGTTAGAATATATTCTCTTAAAATCATCGAAATTATAAAACAAGTTAAACTGTAGTGAATTTGTAAAACTATAATGGTTCAATTAGATTCTCAAAATATTGAATAGTTCTCAGTTAATTTAATCAGATGATTAAATTATCTTTTGAAACTAACCTAATAATTTACAATAGATATAAACTATTTCTAGATTAACATCAAAGTAACTTTAAAACAGATTTGTATTTCAAAGTAATAATCAGCGGAAAATAAATTTGATACTGTATATTTTGAACTTAATCTAAAAATTAATACCAGATATAACCAAGAGGTTCAGTCTCAAGCTGGGACTTGTTCCTCTCTAATTTATATATAAATTTGATCCACACCCTGGATCGGGGTTAACAACAGTACAAGACTGTCCAGGCCATGCATGGACCTCTACCACTATTCTTCATGGGAAACAAAAATAAAGACTAGGACACACAAGTACCTCTTCCACATTTTTCATGGGTAAACAAGAGTAAGGGTTTTGGTGTGAGGATTGTGATATCCTTCAGTTCAGCATAGGAGACAGTGTGCGTGTAAAATGAACAGGATACACACACTTCTCAAAAGTAAATAATAAATCACTTAGAGATAGTACATGAATATTTAGAAAGCTCTAGTGATTGGCAGTGTAGATCTGGACTCATTGGATTCAACAGAAAAGATTCTGAGTCCTTCTCTGGATTTTCAGTTGAAAAGAAGAGTGTCATGGTTCCGCTTTTGTTTCTCCAGGAGAGAATATGTTCTCATGACTCCAAAGTACTTCGTGTGTTCTTTATTAATGTAGGATTTCATGAATGGAACTTCTTTGAGGATCGTGAAATGTGTTCTTCACAGTTTTTCTCAGGATTGTTCTTCAGTTGAGTATAGAGCTCGTGTGTATTGTTGTATGTGTGTAGAGACGTTTCATGCACGATTTGTTTCTCTACTACAGCTTTATATTCTTTATATTCCACGAGAACCATCAATAGGAATGATTTCCTTTCCATATGTATGAGGAATAGTTTCCTGACATACCAACAACGATCATTAAATAACATTAATTGCATTAAAAACATCAAATATTACCATTAGTATTATTTAAATAATATTGTCAAAATGGTTATGAAATGGTGGCACAGTAATTGTGAAAATGATGTCTCTTTGAACCGGTGTCTCTTTCACAGTATGTGCTTCATGGTGTGTCCATGTCACAGTGTCTAGCTCATGGTGTCTGACTCACGGTGTTTCCTTCATGATGTATGGTTCATGGTGTGTCCATCATGGTGTCTGGGTCACAATGTGTCCTTCACGGTGTCTGGGTCACGGTGTGTCCTTCACGGTGTCCGGGTCTTGCACATAGTCTGTCTTATTGTGTCAATCTTCATGGTGTCTTGATACTTATACAATAAACTGTATTCAAACTTAAACGGTAATATTCAGAATATGAATTAAGCTTAACCATTACCAAGTAAGAGAACTTGAAACATAAATACAAAGGTTTGATAAGATAAGTGAGAGTTGTGATCATGAAAAGGATTTGTAAATAATAATGAGAGTAATTGGAAGAAAAAAGATTTGAAATCATTAAAACATGATGTATAAATATTATTGATATTTGTGATCATTAAAACATGATTAATACAAGAGGAGTCCAACAATCTCTTCCTTTTTGATGATCACAAATCATGTATAGTTAAATACAAGGGAAATGAAATGTTAGAGAAAATAACATATATAATAAAAATAGGTAAAACACTTCTCATTGTTTTCTCCCCCTTTTGGGATTATAAAAAATTAGAGAGAAGGGAGTCAAACACTGCATTTTTCATTAAGAAGGTTCATAGTAAAAAATACAAGAGAAATAAAAACAGTAAACAACAAAAGGCATCCCATAAAAAATTATGAAACATTGATAGGCATCACGGATTGGACTTCTCTTTTCCTTTATCAGCAAGAGCTGGAGCTGATGTAAAAGAAGGCATTGAGGTAGTGGAAAAAGATGGAAAACGTAGACCTTATTATACGGAGGGAGCCAAAGTAGGGGCTGTAGAAGATCTAGTCTGTGGTTGATCAAGAATGACTGGTCTGATCTGAGAAAGGGATTGCCTGACTGACAAGGAAGTTGAGGCTAGGGCAGGTAAACCAGGTCTAAGGGGTGCAGCAGCTGGAGCAACTATAGTAGTACACTGCACATGAAAATATGGCTTCAAAATATTGATGAAATAAGTAATGATTTCTCCACCATATTTCATAGCCTTTTAAAAATCATCTTTATTCTCCATGAATCTTTCCATCAATCTGGTGAACTCTGTAAGCTTCTGAACATGAGCTTTAAAAGCTTGAGTCACTAGAGGGATTTTCAATTTCTCCTCAAGATACTTAAAGTGATTTGTGATGTCACTTTTAGAGATAATCCAAGTGAGATAAATGTCTATCTTCTTCGTGACCTCCTGTTGAGCATCATTGGCAATCTTAGAATGAATTATGACCAGGTCCAAAGATCAATCATTGTTCTTAACCACTTATGATAAAGGAGAAAAATCTAAGCCACCGAAAGCATTCTGAATTTCTTCCTTGACTATGGATCTCAGCAGAGAATCATCCAAAGAGGGAAAAAAAGACTGACCAAAGGGAGTAGAATCCTTGACATCATCGGTTAGAACTTAGAGCTATTTAAAATCTTTTTGCAGACATCCAGTGTACTCATCTGTGAGCTTATTAAGATTTTCTACATGATCTCTCATACATTGCAGCATATTGGTGTGTCTTGTTCCAATATTCTCATAAAAAGATAATAGATAAGGATTCCCTTGAGACAAAATCTCTCTAGAAAGGTTAGAATCATCTGGTTCAGGAAAAGCAACAACATGTGCATGAGTATTAACAAGAGTAGGCTCTGATCTTGAAGACAGTTCTCTTTGATGATTTTCCATCAAACCTTTCTAATATGAAACATCAGCACTAAGCGACTTATTTTCAACTCTGACTTCTTTTATTTCACGGATCATCCTTGGTTGGCTATGCAGAATAATGTTTTCCAAAATAATTGAGGCATATTCTAGACTTAGTTGAGTCACATGATGAGGTTGAGAGGATATAATGTTCTCAAATCCATCCAAGATAGTCTCTCCAAAGACTTTAATGTCATCCTTAGTTACATATTATTGTTTCTCATGTAAGAGAGCAGATGAAGTTAGGGGTATAGGTTCTGCTTCAGATTCTGGTTGCGGTTCAGAATTAGTTTCAATTTCAGATTCAGATTGATGTTGAGGCTCTGGTTCTGGTTCTGTTTTTGGGTGAGATACTGCATTCAGTTAAAACAAAGAAAAGAGATCTATAGCAGTTGCAGTCACTTGCTGTGATTCACTCACATCATAAAAACATGGAAATTCATACTGAGTGTACTCATAAAATGTGACAGTTGGTTAGGAGGTTTCAGCAGGTCCGGCTTCATCAATATCAAGGTTTTGAGGTTCATACCCCTCAAAATGTGCTTCCATTTCAGATTCCGGAGGCTCATGATTGGGTTAAGATCCATATGATCAGCTCTAATCTCTTCAGCAAATTCTTGCCTTCCCAGCTGAAAGAGAATTTTCATCCTCTCTTTAGCAGAGGGTTTGTACTCAAGAACTGACTATTCCACTAGTTTTGCTTCCAAACTTGCTTCTTTTTCAACATGGGGATCCTATTTATTATCATTTTCCCTAGTAGAGATTTCTCCTAGATCAGCTTCTTCCATGATAGGAAGGTCTTCTACACCACATGACTCTTCCATGGATTGCTTCTATAAAACAGTAATAATCAAATCTCTTGCATCCTCAGATTGGGTTTCTGGATCAACATCATCTCTAGAAGCATAATCTTCTTCTCTAAAAACAACAGAAACATCATCTCTAGAAGGTATTTCAGAAGGAACATCAGCAGGGTCAACAATCTTTTCTTTTTCAACAGGTGCTGCTTCCTCTTGAGGTATTTCAGCCTCTTCTTATTCTTCTTCCTCTTCAGGGTACTCATCCACTTCATCTGGTTCCAAACCAGGATCAGTTATATTAATTGGCCTTCTTAGATAATCAACCGGATTATACATCTTATAAAGATGATCGATATCCTCAACCCACATCTACTTCCAAGGGTTCTAATTAATCTTCATCTTATCTGATGATAGGCTTGGATAAACCGAAATCCAAAACCTCTATCTTTTCTTCATTGGGTCCAACCACCCCCCTGACAACTAACATGGCCGAAATCATCCTTGAGTAAAACATGAAGGTGGATTTGGAAGTGACCTTAATCAGTTCACACATGTAGTTGATGAAATACTTGTAAAGATTTATCTTATGGTCATTCTTCAATATGTGAATCAGGAACACATCCTGATGCTTCATCACAACAAAATCTCCCTTTATTAGACTAATCAAATTCTGAACAAATTTGAACATCAGTCTTGTCTCCCCATCCAATTCAGCTGCTATGTCCCTTCGCTTGGTTCAATTTCCAGTCAGGATCTATCATTCATTTTCCAGATCAAATATGTCAGTTGTTGGAGGAGGGTGTCTCTTGTAATCATCACAAATCCCTTCATGAGGAATTCTCAGGCATGCATCCCATAGCCTCTAAGAGAATGAACACTTTTGTCCATTGATCAATCTTGTCACCAGAAATCTTTCTCCAGTATCAAAGGAAAACATTACATATTGGTAAAATTGAGATACCAACCTTGGACATATAAGTCTATCTTTTCTAGAGAACCATTCGAACCGTCTTTGTTCTCTTATGATTTTCAGTACCAACGAATTTCTAGACAATAGCCACTTAGGGAAAATCTCTTTTTCAGGTACTACAGTACGGATTACTAGGTTCATATTTAGAGTTCCTTCGGGTGCTATCTTAGGTACTCTTTTATGTTTGTTCATGCGACACTTCTCTGATGAGGGTGATGATAGACGCTTCATCCTGGGAATATACTAAATATTCGAGCGAGAGAGAAGGAGAGATGGATTTCAAGGAAAAGAGGGTCTGAGAGAGAGAGAGAGGAAGAGATATCTAGGGTAAGGAATCAAGTGAAAACCCTTATGTTTTATCATTTGGGAATGTCAAACGTCATAAAAAAACACAGGGAATCAAATATCATTGAAATAAAAATTACCATGCTACGGGTTAAAATAAATATATAATGAATCTTCACGGTGAGACCGTGAGTAGGAATTACGGTGAGATGAAATGCAATCGTCACGGTGACACAGTTGGTGGACATCACGGTGAGACAGTGACCATTCTGTGCAGTCACGGTGAGACAGAGAGGTGACATACCATGAACAAAAGATGTTAACTATGAGACCATAAACATGAAACAGTAACTGAGAAACAGCGAACATGAAAACGTAATGTAAAATATTGTCAAATAGTAAACAATAAAATCTAGAAAGATGTCTATTTAAGATTGTTCATACCAAGTTCATGTATGATGTAATCTAATATCTCAGAATTTAATGGTTTAGTGAATATATCAGAATATTGATATTCAGTACTAATGAATTATAAAGTGATATCACCTTTTTGATAATGATCCCTAAAAAAGTGTTGTCTTACATCAATATGCTTTGTCCTAGAATGTTATAGAGGATTCTTTAAATGTTAATAGCACTAGTGTTGTCACAATTTATTGGGACATGTCTGAATTGATATCTGTAGTCTTGTAATGTGTGTTTCATCCACAAAATTTCTGTACAACAAATTCCAGTAGCTATGTATTCAGCTTCTGTAGTAGATAATGCAATAGAATTTTGTTTCTTACTACACCGTGAAACTAGTGACTTACCTAAAAAGTGACATGTTCTAGAGGTGCTTTTTCTATCTAACTTACATCCAGCAAAATCAACATCAGAATAACTAACTAGTTTAAATTATTGTCCCTTTGAACAGAACAGTCCTAAATTGGGAGTATGCTTGAGGTATTTGAAAATTCTCTTTACAGCATTTAGATGTGACTCTTTGGGGTTTTCTTGAAAATGAGCACACATACACACACTAGACATAATATCAGGACGACTAGAAGACTTGTAGAGTAGACTTCCAATCATTCCTCTATAAGTGGTTTTATCAATAGATTTTCTATCTTCATCAAGATCCAACTTACAGGTGGTACTCATGAGTGTATCACGAATTTTTGTGATATCCAATCCAAAACGTTTTAAACAATCTCTAGTATATTTACTTTGAGTTACAATAATTCCATTATTGTTTTGAAAGATTTGAAATTCAAGAAAGAATTTAAGTTCACCCATTTGACTCATCTCAAATTCATTTTGCATCATTTTTGAAAAATCAGTTCATAAAGAAGTTTTTGAAGATCCAAAAATAATATCATCTACATAAATTTGTACAACTGAAGCATCTTTAGAAATTCGTTTTATAAAAAGGGTAGGATCAGCTATACATTTTCTAAAACCCTTAGATATTGAAAAAGTACTTAATCTATCATACCATGCTCATGGAGCATGTTTTAAACCATATAATGTTTTTGATAATTTGAATATATGATTTGAAAAATGGGGGTTTGTAAATCTAGGTGGTTATTCAATAAAAACATCCCCATATATATACCCATTTAAGAATGCACTCTTGACATCCATTTGATATAGTTTTAAATTTAGATGTGTAACATAAGAAAGTAAGATCCAAATGGATTCTAGTCTGGCTATTGGGGAAAAAGTCTCATAGTCAATTCCTTCCTCTTGACTATAGCCTTGTGCAACAAACCTAGCTTTGTTTCTAAATATATTTCCAGATTCATCTACTTTATTTCTAAACACCAATTTACTGCCTATGGTGAAAGTGTGCTTAGGAATTTCTACTAGTTTCCAAACATTATTTCCTTCAAATTGATTGAGTTCTTCTTGCATAGAAATTACCCAACATTCATCATTAATAGCATCATCAATGTTTTTATGTTCAAGCTATGACAAGAAGGGTTGATGTTCAACCTGATTTCTAATAGAAGCTCTAGTCTATGTCCCTCTATCAAGACTTCCTACAACACCATATAAAGGATGATTCTTTAGAATCCTAGTTGATCTAGTAATGTTAGGGCTACAGATTTCAGGTTCTTCTCTAGGTTCAGGTTCATTAGGAGTAGATTCTAAAATATTTCTAGAATTAGTTGTCTTTACAGCAGGTCCATTGATTTTATCATTAAGGTTCAGAATTGATAAATCTTCTTCAAGCTTTTCAATATTTGACTTTGGTTCATGTGGATCAATTTCATAAAATTTGATGTGAACAGATTCGTCCACACACTTGGTTCTCTTATTGAAAACTCTACAGGCTTTTCTAGTTAAAGAATATCCTAAATAGATTCCTTCATCAATCATAGAATCAAACTTGTCCATATTATCCTTGGTATTAAGAATAAAGACATTACATCTAAAGACTTTAAAGTAACTAAATTTGGGTTTTCCATTATTCCATTGTTCATTAGGGGTCTTCTTGAGAATAGGTCTGACTAAGACTTTATTGATGATATAACAAGATGTATTTACAGCTTCAGCCCAAAAGTAAATGGGCAGGTCATACTCATTAAGCATGGTTATTCCTATTTCTTAAAGGCTTCTATTCTTTCTTTCTTCTACACCATTCTGCTGAGGTGTCCTACGAGTAGAAAATTTGTGACTATAGCCATTTTGTGAGCAGTAAGATTCAAAATCTTGATTTTCAAGCTCACGACCATGATCACATCTCAGGGTTTTAATCTAAAGTCCACTATGGATTTATACAGACTTGTATCATTTATTAATGTAAGATCAAGCTTCACTTTTGGGAGCTAAGAAATATACCCAATTATATATATAAAAGTAATCTACTAGGATATGGACATAGTGCTTCCCATTTATGATAGAAGCTCTAGAAGGTCCAAACAAGTCCATGTGAACCAACCCAGTAGGTTGAGAAGATGATACATTTTTCTTTGGTTTGAAAGAGATTTTGTGTTGTTTTCAATTTTTGACAGGGATTACAAAATTTTTCATTTGGAAACTCTAGTTTGGGTATGTATCTATCTACGTTGTTCCTGGTTATTTTTTCAAGTGATTGTATATTGAAGTGTCCAAATATCTTATTCCATTACCAAGAATCTTTGTGAAAATCATTTAAACAAGTAAAATATTGCATAGCTAAAGAATTTAAATCAACAGCATAAAAATTTTCATTTCATAAAGTAGAAAATATTAATACATTCTTAGAATTAAAAAATTAAAAGAATAATTTTCAAATTTAACATTAATTCCTTCATCACATAATTTAGAAATACATAACAAGTTATATTTCAATCCATCATAAAATAAAACATTAGAAATTAAAACTAAGTTAGTGTTACCAATTTTTCCAAGGCCGATGCTTTTTCCTTTAGAATTATCACCAAAGTTGACATGGCATCCATAAACCTTGATTAGGCTCTTGAAGCTTGAGTAATCCTCATATATATGTATTGAAAATCCATTGTCCAAATACCATGTCTTCTTATGGGAACTCTTTAAACAGGTTTCCTATAAAACAGATTTAGATGGGAAATGGCTTTGGTACCCAGATCTTCATGGGTCCAGATAGGTTATCAATAAATGATTTTGGTGCACAAATTTGACTTATGGGTTTCATATAATTTACAGAATCAAATTATTTTGAAAGATAAACTATATTTTATCTATAACTATGTGAATAACTAGTTGAATCATATGAAATTCTAGAACTGGAAGAAGCAAAATATTTTCCAGATTTAAGAATAAATCGTGTTTTAGATAATGGTATTTTTCCAAGTTGGTATCCCAAACCAGTAGTGTATTTTGGTTCAACTTGATTTCATAACATTAGAGTAAGTGTATCTTTTCACTTTGTGAATTTTTCTATGTTCTTTCTTAAGTTTCTCATTAGACATTTTTAATTCTGTATTTTCCTTTAAGAGTTGAGCATTATTTTCTTTTTCTATATAAAGAGTGGATTTAACATTTGCAATGAGAGCATGATGTTTCTTAAATGAAATATATCTGTCCTTAAGTTCATTGAATGTTTCCTTCAGCATGTTACAGAATTCAGATAATTTAGCTTTAGACATATCATCATAATCATAAACAAATTTTTCACCATCTCCAAAATAATAGGTATTTAAAACAAGAGTATCTAAGGTTACCTCAGATGTTTTAGTCATGAAACACATATTGGCACGATTCCCTTCATAATCAGAAATTTCAGATTCACTTGTGTTGTATTATAAAACACTCCAAGTAGCTTTCATAGCATTCTTCTACTTATTGTCCTTATAATCATATCTCTTTTTGAACATCAATTTTGGACACTCAACTTTTATATGTCCTTTACTTTTTTACTCATAGCAGACTATATCATCTTCCTTATCAGACTTCTTCCAATTTTTTTTTACAATGACCTTTTTTGTCATATTTACCTTTTTAGTTTGTTTTTCTAAAGAATGTCTTCTTCCTAAATAATTTCTTAAATCTCCTGACTATTTGAGCCATCTCATCATCACTGTCTGAATCCGAAACTTCACTGGTTGAACATTCTGTAGGTACATGTATTTTTTCTTTGCCTTTTCTCTTTGAAGTAGTAGACTTGAAAGCCACAGATTTTCTCTTGGGTTCACCATCTTATTCCTTCTTTACCTTGAGTTCTTCCTCATATATCATTAATTTACCAATAATCTCTTTGATAGGAAGAGCTACAATGTAACATTATTCTCTGAGTGAAATAGGCGTGCCTCTCTATCTATCTGGAAAGCATCTTAGTATCCTCATGATTTGTTCCTTTGCTAGAACAACCTTTCCAAGTAAAATCATTGTGTTGAATATCTCATTGAACCGGAGATTCATATCATAAATAAGTTCATCAATTTTCATTTTAATATTATCAAATTTAATAGTATAAGTATTGAATACCATTTCTTTAACATTAGTTGTTCCCTCATGAGAAACACCCAAAGTATCCCAAATTTCACAAGCTGTTTTACAAGCATATATTCTGTTGAATTCCTCATCTCCTAATGCACAATAAAAAGCATTCATATCTTTATAGTTATTATTGTAATCAGTTTTAGTAGGTTCATCCCAAGTTGTTCTTTTAGTTTTTACAATTTTATATTGAGATTATATAGTAGTCCAGATATCAAAAACCATACTTTCTAAATGAATTTTCATTTTATGTTTCCATTGATCATAGTAGGTACAATTAATGAAAGGTGGCATGTTAGTAGCAGCACCTTCTAGTCTATTATCCATAGCTAGATTTTAGAAAAGTTATTTAATGAGATAAAATTTAGAACTAACAAAAATTTATGATCTTTAAAGATGCAACTAAAATCACAGTTGAAAAATAGAATTTTTTGAAAACTTGTATTATTAAAAACTTCTCTGATACCAAATATTGGTAGTAGTGGTCACTCAAGAGGGGGGTGAATTTAGTTACAATTAAAATTTATGTTAAAATATTTTCTCTTAAAATCCCAAAATTATAAAACAAGTTAAATTGTATTGAATTTTTTAAAGTGCAAAGGTTCAATTAGATTCTAAAAAGATTGATTAGTTCTCAGTTAATCTAATCATAAGATTGAATTATCATTTGAAACTAACCTACTGATTTACAATAGATAATAACACATGCTATATTAACTATGAAAGTAACTTTAAAACAGATTTTTATTTCAATGTAATAAGAAGAAGAATATAAATTCGATACTGTATATTTTGAACTTAATATAAAAAATGCACAGAAGATATAACCAAGAGGTTCAATATCAAGTCACGACTTATTCCTCTCAAATTTATATATAAATTTGATCCACACCCTGGATCAGGGATAACAATAATAAAAGACTGTCCATGCCATACAGGAACCTCTACCACTATTCTAAGTGGGAAACAAAAATATAGACCAGGCCACACAAGGACCTCTTCCACAGTTGTAGTGGGTAAACAATAGTAAGGGATTTTGGTGTGAGGATTATAATATCCTCTAGATCAGCACAGGAGACAATGTGCATGTCAAATGAACAGGATACACACACTGCTCGAAAATAAATAATAAATCACTTAGAGATAGTATATGAAAGCATAGAAAGATCTAGTGATTGGAAGTGCAGCACTGGACTCATTGGATTCAGTAGAAAAGTTTCTGAGTCCTTCTCTGGTTTTTCTATTTAAAAACAGAGTGTCGTGGTTCATATTTTGTTTCTATAAGAGAGAATATGTTCTCTTGACTCCAGATTACTTCGTGTGTTCTTTTGTAATGTAGGATTTCATGTATGGAAGTTTTTTGAGGATCATGCAATATTTTATTCACAGTTTTGCTCAGGATTGTTCTTCGGTTCGGTACAGAGATCGCGTGTATTGTAGTATGTGTGTCGAGATGTGTCAAGCGTGATTTTTTTCTCTACGGTAGTTCAATCTTATTTATATTCCATGAGATCCTGCAATCGGAATGATTTCCTTTCCATATGTACGAGGTACGGTTTCCTGATAGACCACCAATTATAATTAAATAACATAAAGTTCATTAAAAACATCAAATATGACCGTTATTATTATTTAAATAATATTGAAAAAAATGTTAAGAAATGGTGTCATAGATGTTGTGAAAATGGCGTCTCTTTGAACTAGTGTCTCCTTCACAGTATGTGATTCAATGTGTCTCCATGTCACGGTGTCTAGCTCACGGTGTCTGAGTCACGGTGTCTAACTCATGGTGTGTCCTTCACGATGTCTAGGACACGGTGTGTCCTTCGCGGTGTCAGGGTCACAGTGTGTCCTTCACAGTGTTTGGGTCACGGTGTGTCTTTAACGGTGTCTGGGCCTTGCACACAATCCGTCTCACTGTGTCAATCATCAAAGTGTCTTGATACATGAACAATTAACTGTATTCAAACTTAAATAGTAATATATATAATATGAATTAAGCTTAACCATTATCAAGTAAGAGAACATGAAACATAAATACAAAGGTTTAATAAGATAAGTGAGAGTTGTGATCATGAAAAGGATTTGTAAATAATAATGAGAATAATTGATAGTAAAAATATTTTCAATAATTAAATCATAATGTGTAATTATTATTGAGAATTTTGATCATTAAAGCATTATTAATACATGAGGAGTCCAACACCATCTGTAAAATAGTTTTCCAATCTGATGAACACAATTCAAGAATATCAATTCCAAACAGATGGTATAAATTCTTAAAATATACATATACTTATAAAATCCACAATAATGTGAATAATATTTATACCACCAATCTTATTTCATTTATATTTGTTTAAATAATAAAAATCCCCAAAATCAAAGCAACACAACGATGTTGAAAAACATTCTGGATCTAAACCCCAAAACATAAATCAAGATGAATGACCTAAAGATATCATAAATATAGATATAAATCCACAATCTTAGATATAGATATCACCACATAGGCTTAGATCCAAGTAAACAGAGTAAAAATGTGTTAAAAGATCATGGAGTGATAGACTAATGAACATGAAAGCATCAGGATGAAATCCACATTCCGGGAGAAGAGGGGATCTTCAATTTGGGATTTTGATTTGAAAAACGGGTTTTCTATGGCCTTGTAATTTCTCTAGGTTGATGGAGGAACCTTACATTATAATTAGACATGTAAAATACTATGTTAAGATTGTATAGAAGGTGAAAAGGTTCCTTAAATGGTTCAAATGATTGAGATAAACAATTTTAGGATCTCACTATCGACCCTCATATGGTTTAGTTGCATGCTTAGAAAAACTTTGTGATAATTGTGCGTTAACAACTACTTTAAGGGGCACTTCACATGGAGACCTTGCACAACCTCATAAACCGTTCTATAACTGTGATGAAACTACTTCCATAAAAGACCAAATAATGCATGTTTTCCCCTAGAAAGTTGTATGGTTTGTTCAAACTATGATCCAACCATGCATAATCCATTTTCTTTAAAAATATATTAGAATCCTCCTGATCTAACCCAATGACACAAATCCAATAAAAAGTAAATAAGTAAAAAAAATGTACAAGAAAATTTTTCTGATATATGTCTATAAATTGTCTGGATCATACAAAAATAAAGATGATATATGATGTAAGATTTTATGTTCCAATATCCCTTATTTTTGATATATTTTATGATAAATTTCCATTGTGGAAAATAATATGGAATATTTACATTATTCACTAGATATATTATTTTAATATGATTATTAAACTAATTTTCATGTAATAGTATACTTTTCCTTTATTTGTTTATAAAAATAGACAAGAATATCTTTTAATGTAATTTGACCAAATTTACTAATTGGTTGATATTTTTTTCATTCATGGATATAATCTTGAAAATCACTTTATTGATGTTTTTTAGTATACATAAAAATGTTTTAATAATATCATATCAATTATATTTTTCTGTATTTATAGTGCTTTTAATGAATTATTTAATAAAAACCATTTTTAATAAGTCATTTTCACTTTTTACCATATTATGAAAATAATTTTCCCTTATAACATAAACAACTTTAACTGAATTACACACCATCCTGAATATTTTTACATCAGAAACTTGATTTCTACTTTCCAATTATAATTTTCAATGGTAAATATATTTCTTAATATTATAGTAATTTTTAGTCCAATAATTTTAAAATGAAAATGATATTTTTATGATTTTTTCAATGAATTCTTGAAATTATATTCAAAAGAAAAATTATATCAATATCAAAATTAATTAACGCTTCTTATGAATAACCAATGATATGATATTATGACATAATCCAATTTCATTATCTTGGTGGATTGGGATGATTTATATATGATTCTATAAAACATATTTCCATCACCTTGTATAATTATTTTATGATGATATCTTTTTTATTCATGTTTCATTTCAATAGATTATTCAATAATGTTGGATATAAAATTTACGAAACTGATTTATTCACTATTGGATATGTTAAAATTATATTGAGGGATCTTTATAGAACCTCTATTTTACATGTATTATCATATGATGAATTTATGATATATTATCATGTGGCACAAATATATAAAATTTTTATCATGTTTTATGTGTTATAATAATTTTATATCCCTCAAATTAACTGGTTAAATATTGATATCTCATAAAAAAATATAGAGAACAATGTAATGAGATCCAAAATTCCTAGAGGGAAAATTCCATTTTTTAGTTCTGGGTGTGAACCATTACTAAGGACATAATGAAATGGGGAGGGAATCCCATTCACTATGATAATATTTTTCTAAAATTTCTTAAAAATAAGAGTGATTTTTGTGATTTTTTATATTCAATAATTATATTTCTTATGATTATGATATGATCTCAGGACTCATGAATAATTATTCATTATTCAACTATCTTATTTTTATGTATTTTTTTATTGAAAAACTTATTCCATGAATAAATATTAATTATATTAGATGAATTGTGTATGATTTTCTTGATTAATGATCATATTATATTAACATTATGCCTACCATTACATTTGATCAAATATTTATTTCACTTATTCTTACCCTTACTAAAAATCTTATATAAGCCTATCTTATTCTTCCATTTGGACATGTTTATATAGAATAGTGATATGTAATAAATGCATGTGATGTGAAATGTGAGTGATGTTCCTTTTGATATATTTTGAACATATTTAAGAAAATTCATTTATTATAAATTTTATCTAATGGTACTAAAAATTTAATTTCATAGAAAATGTATCATCGAGAAATGTATTGAATATTCATATAAAAGGGTTTAATTTATTTGTATGTAGTATATGGGACACCTCAGTTGGTATCAGATCATGGATAACTTATATTTAGATATTAATATTAGAGAATATTGATGAAAATAATGGGGATATGTTTTCATATAAGATGACATTCAAAATCAATTCAAAAGTAGATATTGTGTTGTTTTATTATAAAATATGTCCATGTATATATAATAGATAGTTGGAACATATATAAATTATATGAATGTTTGGGTAACACATCTAAATGGAGATAATTTTATATTAAAATGATCATAACCAATTCATAATGAGTGATACATGGAATGGGCACCTGTATAGACACTCATGGGGGATATTAATGGGCTATTTCACTTCTTAAATTTTTAATATTTTGAATGGTTTTGATTTTTAATGACTATGGATGATTTTGTATAAATGTTACAAGTTATATAATTAAAATAATATGAATTTATATTGGAAATTATTGATTCCTTTTCAATATTACATGATAAATTAGTATGATTATTATGGGTCCCACTATGGTATTTGGTTTTAGTAAAACACTGGAACCAGGAAGAATCATATTATCCATAAATATGAGATATAATGAAATAATTTCTCTGAATTAAAAAAATGTTTTTTTATATGAGATTAAATTTTATATTTTCATTATTATTAAGAAAATGTAATGATATGAGTGATGATGAACTTGAAAAAAATATAAAATGAGTAAAAAATGATTTATTGAATCACTAACTTGGAAACATCAACTTTTTTATGGCCCACATATCTACTTGTTGTTTAGAATATGATCAGTGCCATTAAAAATTTATTTTCATTTCCTATGTGTTTGAAAAATTGATATGTTTTAATGGAAGTATATCTCTTGTATTGCAATGTAAAAAAATAGAGACCTCACATCACAAACATAAGGAAAGTGGAGGATATTTTTTACATGTCACGAATATATTATTGGTCGTCCATAACACATCAAATAGGGTTAGGACAAGTTTAAATGTCATTTCATATTATTATAACATTATCTTTACCTTAAATTACACTAAGTACCTTTAATCGCGATTAATTAAACTTAAAAGTTACTATTCACCAAAAATTATTTTAATCCCATTGAACAACATTTTAATTCTTAATGACATCCATGTACGTCGGATTTTTGAAAATCAAATCACAGAAGTGATAATATTTCATTTAAACGAAAAATCAGTTATTTAACTACTACTTAGTGGTTTCACTGTTCATCAAAAACTGAAGTTTTTCAGAACAATGCCAAAATTTCACCCTAAGCTATAATTGATATTCCGAATTCAAAAATGATGTCTATTTTAAAAAATTACAAACATATAAGTTGAATTAATTAATTTTATAACTAATTCCCGCTGTCACAACAAATAGCGTGTTTTTTAGAAACAATATATATCAAAAGATTGACAATTGTTTATATCCATTTTCAAAGTGAAATTAATTCTAATGAACACCATTGGATAAAATGGAAAAAATATATTCTAATTATACTTTAAAACCACTCAATAGTATAATTTATCACTATAAATTATTTTGATTAAAAAAGTTGTTTTAAGTATTTTTCACTATTCATAAAAAAATGGATGTTCTCAGAAAATTACAAAAAATTCAACTTAGGATATTTTAGATATTACGAATACAAAAATGAAATCCATTTTGAAATATAAAATTTCTATAATTTTAAAAAGTTGGTATTACTATTCATAACAGCTACTTTGATTAGTCGCGGTGTGTTAGAACTCGAACTTGCGTACAATGCAAGCTATTGCATTATTAAAAGAGAGACATATCGTGAATTCTTGGGGTGTTACATTCTCCCGTCCATCAATAAATTGCGTCCTCACAATTTGAAATTTTTCTTTGAAAGTAAAAGGTTGACAATAGAAAATACCTTTGTGGAAAACCCACATCAGAAATAGGGTTAATAAGAATATTACATTAAAAAAAGAAAGAGAAGTACAAAGGTCACCCGAGATAGCCCATACTAGGATTCTATGAAAATATGGATATGGAAGAAAAACAAACCATCAAGGTCTGATGGAGAGTTGTAGAAAACTTGATTAGGAGAAATTTAACAATAAGAAAATCACAAACTTGTGATTGGTTAAACGGTCATTGAATCCCCAGTTGGAAAAGTTAACCAGCAATGTTTTTGTTTAAAGTTACCTTTTATAATGTTGAGGAATTTATTTAGGAGATTTACTAAGAATGTACGGGAATATACATACTTGTCATGTAGACTTTAATTCTTTAATAAATTTTTTCCACAAACCCATCCTTCACTCTAAAAGGTAATAGAACTCAAACATATTCTATTTATCCTAATTGTATAGGGTTCCAAATATTAACACATACCATTTAGATTAGTAAAACTATAAAGGCCTATCGCACTATGGTTGTGGGTTCGATTCCTGCAGCTTTATCCGACGCGGCGGGTTATCCCCCGACCTGCAGGTTGTCCTTTTCCTAAAAATACAGTATTATAATATTCTAAAGTAATCTTCAGAAATGTTTTAACCTTAAAAAATACCATCCAAGGTTCAACATAATCCATTCCAACCTTTATAGTTATCCAAAATACCTTTGTCCAGAATTTCTCTAAAAGGACTCTAAATTCCAAAATCAACTGTATCATCAGATTCCTCAAACAAGATAAAGTTTCTCTTATTGTCACATACAAAAATATGATTAACTTAATCATATTAAAACCATAATGAAATCAACATGTACTGTACTACAATCCTTATATATATATCACATTATTCTAATAACTGGAATATAATCCATGAGTCCAAAAGCACCAATACATTAATTATTCCGCTTCAACTGTAGTCACAGTATTTGATTGGCCATGATCCCTTGGCCTTTTCTGAGGTAAGTTTCCTGGACTCTAAGGACATTCATTTTCATAATGACCCATTTCTCTACAATTGTAGCATTCAACATTGATAGCCACTTTCTTTCCCTTGCAATCACGCACTTGGTGACCTTTTTCTCTACATTTATAACAAACACCCATTCCTTTTAGGCAAGTACCAGGGTGATTCTTCCCACAATTATCACATAATGGAAAATCCTTCTTTCCCTTTTTCTCTTTATCTGTCTCTTGTTCCACCATTCTCTTCTTCTCTTGCTTTACTTTATTGTCATAAGATTTAGAGAATTTTTTTGTCTTGATAGCACATGAGACAATGTCTTCGTACGATGAGAAGGTTTGTGAGAATAATTCTCGAAGAAGAAATGGTTTTAACCCATCAAAGAAATGATCAATCTTACTTCTTGGGTTACGTATATAATTTGCAGCATGCCACACTAACCTTGTAATGTTGGCCTCATACTTTGCGACATTCTCATCCTCCTTTTTTCTCAGACTCAAAAATTGTCTTTCCATATCTGCTCGATGTACGCGAGGATAGTATTTTTCTAGGAAAAGATCATTGAAATCACTCTATTCCATATTTGATACTTCATTATCTTCCTTTGTGTTTTGAATCAATGACCACCATTGATCGGCATCTCCAATGAGGCGGTAGACTACCATGACAACCTTCTCCCTTTCGCTACTCCCCAAGGAGTGGAATATTTTCTCTAAGGATTTTATCCACTGCTCAGCTACTAATGGATTTGTACCCCCATTAAATGTTGGCGGTTGTTGCCTCCTAAAGCGGTCTAACATTGATCCTCCATGTTGAGGATCTGGGTGCTCCATATGAGTAAGGTTATTATTCATAACCTGAATGAGTTGTCCCAGTATGGTAATAAGTTGATCAGCACCAGTTGTATCTCTAGCTCCATAATAATTATTTTGAGTAGGAGGGAAATCCCTAGCAGGAGTGTGTGCATTGATACAGTTTCCATTCCTTCCACTTGGCGCCATTTCTAAAAAATTGCATAAACAAGATTAGTTTATGAATCAAAATACATAATTCCATACATGTAAAACACTTAACACTAATTTAACTATTTATGGATATAATCCATGATCATAAAAAATGTTTTCTTCGAGAAGTATATACTCATAACCCTTCATAGTGGTTTGTAATGAAATTGAGAATTATCCTAAGAATATCCCCTGGGAGTGTCGTAACCAAGAGTGTAGCAAGGCCCATTGTCGTGCACCAGTTCTCGTTCGAGTCTAACTCAAAGCGATGTTTTCAGGTTTTACCCCTAGGTACATCTATGCCAGAGCCACCTCTTCCTGCTCATATTCAGACAGGTATGTATTGCTTGGAAAACTCACAAAATCTCTATAATACCAAAATTCTAGGAAGTTCTTTTATATTAATCCTCAAATTCTATCATTGGGCTATGTGCTATAATCAGAGTTTATCTAAATCTAGCTTCCAAGGTTAGTACTAAACTGCCTCTGATACCAACTGTAACGCCCCGAACCCAGTTACCCGGAGTCGGTGCATTACTTCATAACATTGGCATGATCACAAAAGATCATTTCTCGAATGACCGATAAGTTTATTAGCCTTGAAACACTAGATACATTCATAAGTCTTACATTACATCATAAAGTATAACAAATATACATCATCTTCTCTTCATATCACCTTATATTATCCCTACATGTCATTCATATTATACTTCTTCACATCCTGGAAAAATAAAAACATTGAAAGGGGTGAGCTCAGATGTTCAGTAAGGATACCAATATAGCGGATGCTTTCATAAATAAACATTACTTTTAAGGCAATTTATAACTAAAACAAAAGCCTTTTAAACGTGAAATTTAGCATAATATGGAAAAAGTAAAATGGAATAATGCCATTTACTTACTCACATGGATATTCTACTAGTCGAATAATCACATGAAATATCAATAACCACTTTCATAATGATGGAATGCATAATGCCAGACTATCATAACCACGTAGCCAAGGCCTCGTGCCAAGTCTAAAATAAGATTTTGTCAAGCCCTCGTACCAAGACACTAGTTTGTCTCATGAGACCTACCGATGCATCGAGGAGCTATAGTGGGCTTCACCCGTCACTTATTAAGTCCAATGCATTCCTCATATGAATAGGTTTAAACAGATCATAAACCATAACATAATTGTATCACATAAAACATGCATAAAGGCAACATAACTTTTCCATATTTAAATCACAGGATATCAATACAACAAATTGATATAATAAAAACATTATCAAAACCATTTTCAATAACAAAATAAAAGAAAATTAAAACTTGGTATTTATTTTTCATTTAAAAAAATGTATGGCTTGTAGAGGAAGCCGAAACCCAAATAATGGCCATGGCGGTGGAGAAGTCTTTGTCGCCGCATACGTACGACAATAAAAACATTCCTTTTTTCCATTTAGAAAAACACTTCGTATAAAAATAATCCTTTTGAATAAATGTAAAAGTCAACGGGGTTTATACACCCTATAAAGAATGTTGTGTATAAAACCAAATATGCCTCAATGAAAGGATATTGAGACGAAGTCCCTCACAAAGATCAATTTTTTAAATAAAATAGATCTATTATGTGTATTCACTATAAGTACACATAAAGAAATTACAAATACAAGATAGTACATAATAATATCATGACATAATTTCAAAGTAGGAGATTAACCCAAAGAATGGAAATTGGGTTAAGAAGTCCCCTTACCTTGCGCCCTGTCTTGACTCGAACATTATTTAACCTCCTGAATAATAAACTAGAGTTAATTTATAATTTCTTAAGAACCTTTTCATGATTTTATTCCTTTTATATCACTTATTACCATGTTATCATCATTATGTAATTATTTAAGTTAATAACGGTAGTTTTTTCGATCTTTGGTACTTGAGTCTAAAATAAACTTCTTATAATTACAAGTTGTTCATGTGGTGAAATATCCATTATATCCAGAATTAAATTCATGATATAGATATCATATATCTCATATATATCCAGGATATACATTCATTTATAATATTCCATAACGTTTAGAGGTAAGAAATGAAATGCACTGTTCATGGAGACGGTAAGCCCTTACGTACGCATGAACGCTACTTTCATCTCTATTTCGTATTTAATGAAATCATAATGATATAAAGGTATATTATAATTCTAGTATAATATAATATATAATATCATTTAATCCATCCTTTATACATCCCACATATGGCATTAATGATTCAAATCACTTTGAGGGGGCGGTAGTCCGCACTTCCAAAAATGAAAATATCGCGTTTACCCATAATGGAAACAATAAATGTATGTCATAAATGAAAAATACAAAACCTTAAGTAAAACATAAACATATTATATATCATGTATAAATATAGTGACATCTTAATGGCCACCTTTGAAGGTGTTATATGAGTGTTGAACAATCATCGTTTCATGAGGTAGAAATTCGCCATCCACAGAAACAATATGTTCTTTAACCATTAGATGTAGGTGTGTGTAAATGTAGCTATAATACTTATTATAACAACATCCTATTATATTTAGGATATTGGTGTTGTTACAAATGAAATGAATAAAAATATTTTAGGAGGTTGGATAAGCAAAATAAAACAAAGTAACATAAGAGAAGACATTACCTTCAAATCGGGTAACTCTTTTGATTTGAGCCAACGGATTCCTTGGGAAGAATTCTTCCCAATGTGAGGCATCTAGGAGTAAGGTAGGGAAGTTTTGAGAGTATTTGGACAGAGGATGGCCGAGCCAAAATTCTTTGATAGTGTGATTATGGTGGTAGTGGTGGGGGCCTTTTATAGGTGGAGAGGAGGGGCACTCTTGGAAAGTAATGAAATGCTACATTATTATACAATGAGTTTCGGATTTAAAAGGAACCACACTTATATATTTATAGGCTATGGTGATAACGGTTCGAAATCTAATCATCCAATAGTCATTTTACAAGTTTAATTATTAGATTTTACATTATCCTTCCATTTTATTAAAATCGTTAATTAATGAGGTAATCGCTGCATCATCATGGTGTCATAAATAATTTTATTTATTTAAGGTCTAAAAATAATGAAAAAAATATCATGATGTAGGAAATATTTTTATATTTATAATGAATATTTATAGTTAAATATATGACTTGTATAACCCCATTTAAAAAAAAATTTAGTACGAAAATTTATGTTTGTGACATTTTTTTTAACTTTAAATAAAAGTTATTTATGTCATTTTCCAACCAAAGTGGCTCCATGGGGTCCCCAAGTTGACCCATGTATTTTAAGGGTCGTCCTTGACACATCCAATATAGTTTGGACAAGTGTAAAGGTCATTTCATATTATTATAACATTATCTTTACCTTATATTACACTAATTACCTTTAATCGCGATTAATTAAACTTAAAAGTTACTATTCAACAAAAAATTATTTTAATCCCATTGAACCACATTTTACGTCCTAATGACAACCATGTATGTCGTATTTTTTAAAATCAAATCACATAAGTTATAATATTTCATTTAAACGAAAAATCAGTTATTTAACTACCACTTAGTGGTTTCACTATTCATCAAAAATTGATGTTTTTCAGAACAATGCCAAAATTTATCCCTAAGCTATAATTGATATTCCGAATTAAAAAATGATGTCTATTTTAAAAAATTCCATACATATAAGTTGCATTAATTAATTTTATAACTAATTCTTGTTGTCACAACAAATAGCGTTTTTTATGAAACAATAAATATCAAAAGATTGACAATTGTTTATGTCCATTTTCAAAGTGAAATTAATTCTAATGAACACCATTGGATAAAATGGTAAAAAATATATTCTAATTATAATTTAAACCCACTAAATAGTATAATTTATCACTATAAATTATTTTCATTAAAAAAGTTGTTTTATGTATTTTTCACTACTCATAAAAAATGGAAGTTCTCAGAAAATTACAAAAAAAATCAACTTAGGATAATTTCGATATTACGAATACAGAAATGAAGTCTAGTTTGAAATATAAAATTTCTACAATTTTAAAAAGTGGGTATTACTATTAATAATGACAACTTTGATTAGTCTTAGTGTGTTAGAACTCAAACTTGCGTACAATGCAAGCTATTGCATTATTAAAAGAGAGGCATATCGTGAAATCTTGGGGTGTTACAGAAAGGTGGTATGAGTTTATGTTAAAACATTATCTTATATAAAACATATTGGATATATGGTACTAGTAAATGAAAATATAATTGATAACTTTTTGATAGAAAAACTCATGAGTGTTTTTGAGAGATTCATAATATGATATCATCAAAGAATAACACCGATTAATGTTCTCCAAAAGCGATGAGATTGTTTAAATAAAATCATATGACATGGTTATGTGGGGTCATACTCTCCATGTAAGTAAAATTAAATAATATGATGCATAAAATAAAATTAAAAGAATTCTATTCAGGATAGAACATTTAAAATGGATGTATATACACCAAAAAGTGATTTTGGTTAAATAACAAAGCTTGAGTCTCAATGAATGACAATAGAGACAATATTATTTTAACAATTTAGTAACTATTAAAACATAAACCCCATGAAAGAAGGATTATAATATATATATGTGAATTGAATAAAATTTTAATTATAATATAAATTTAATTCAATAATTATAATTACATACAAAACACAAAAGAAACGAGTGACGAATGTTGCAAGTACCATAAATAAATAATAAATGTGAACAAATCCCCTTACCATGTGTCTTGAATCTCATCATACTCAATAAAAACAAATGTATAATAAAAGTATATTTATTATAAATAATTTACTATGAAAAATTATTATATATTATACCATATATGGTTTGATTATAACATTATATTACTTGCTCGATTACTATCATATCTTAAGTATTCTCTTTGGGAAATATTCGTTTTATTCATCGCAAGTGTATTAATTTGTAATTTATTTTATATTCAAAATTTATTTAATGATTTAGAGAATTTAAATAATGATATTGATATATATTAGATGCAGTATATGTTATTTATTATAGTTTATATAATATATAAGTATGAAATAGAATACACTATTAATGGAGGTGGTAGGTCGTTCACACACATGAATGTTATTTCTGCTGAAATATATTATTTAAAGAATGATAGAAAATGACATATATTTATATATTTATATAATTATTAAAATATAAATAATTTATAATATATATCATATATATTCACTAAACATTTCATTAATACATTCGATGTAGTATATGAACAAATCATCTCGCTTTGAGGGGTGATAGACCACAATTCCTAAAACGAAATTATCGTATTAAGACACATTGCAATGTAAAACATTATATATTTTAAAAGTGATATAGATGATTTAAAAAAACAATATAATTTCTATCACATATTAAAATGTTTACAATAATTATTTCCACCATGATATGTGTTAATGAAAAATGAACAATCATCATTTAGTGAGGTCATAGTATGTCATATGCACAAGAAGTATGTTCATATTAAATTAAACGAAGATGTGTGAAATTTTAGGTTGAAACATTAGAAAAAAATAATCATTTTATGTTTATGAAATTAATTTTTTATATACTAATTGAAAAATAACTTGTTTTTGGCAGTAAAGAAAATATAAAAAATGACATGAGAGAATATGTTACCTCTAATTTGGGTAATTCTTTTTGGTTTGTGCCAAAAGGCTTAATTAAAAGACTTTCTACCAAAATGATGGAATTATTAATTAAATTTGGTATGTTTGGAGATTATTCTTGTAGAGGTTTGGAATTTATAGTGGCCGATGTGGTGTGAATAATTGGGGGAAATGTATCCCTTTCATAGTAGAGGAGGAGTGGAAGTCCTCTATCATTTTGAAGAGATGATTCCACCCACAGTTTTCATGTTGCATGTGGATCACATAATGGTACTTACCTAAGATACATAGATTAAAATATTTAAATACGAAAAAAATGGGATATATAAAATGATTATAGGTCATTATAGGTTTTAAAATAATGGTTTAGTTCTTAGTTAAGCTTAATTTTAAATTTTTAAATGTAATTAATTTTAATTACATTTAGTAATCATTTTTTTCAAAATATATGTTAAAATTACTATAAATGAAAAATTATTATTATAAAAAATATGGAATCCTTTTTTCCAAATTCCAGTGAAATAATGTACATAATTTAATATTAAATTATTTAGAGTAACATGATAACACTATGGGTTTTTAAATTAAAAATGATCAAATGTTTGTGAAGTGTTTCTATCAAATATTAGATTTACATTGGTTCGGTTCACCTAAATTATAAAAATTGATAAAAATTTAAATCAATTAAACATTTAAACTAACTTAAAATACAATTTATCCTTATAAAATAATTATATGAAAATTAGTTTTGAATTAAAATCCTATATATTTTGTATTGTATCTCAGAAAATTTCATTTCTCATAAAAATACGAAAATTTTACCATATGATATTTGAAAAACTAAAAAAGAAAAATTATTACTTTATTTTATAAAATAGAATTTATAATTGTTTATAAAATTTATTTTATTAATTTTCACTGAGGTTCATAAAAATTAGATTATTCGAGAAAATGGTATTTTTAAACATATAATGACTTCTAAAAAATATATTTCACTATAAATATGTTTTGTTTATATAATAATATACTAAAAAATATTTTAATATAAGTAATTATTATTCATATAACTATATTTCATGGCTATGTTATAATGATCTCATTTAAATAATTATAACTAGAAAGTGATTTTTTATAGAAATATCAGTGTTTTATGTAATGTACAACAATTTAGTGTTGCATGTAACATAGGAAAAGATGGTTAAACGTAACATAAGATGATTTGAATCCATGTGAAAAGAATGTTTGTATTATTTCATTGCATGAAATAAATTTATAATTATTTTATTTTTAAAAAGGTCCATAAAAACTCACTGTGTTATATTTTACCCCCAAAAAAATTAATTTATCCCTCGAAATTAATCACTCGGTAATTTTTTTTGAATAATTCTAAATTCTTAAATTATCTTGTTCCCACATATATTACTCTAACTAGTGATTTCTCTACATAATAATTACCATGTGATTGGTATTGTTTTATATTACATTCCCTTTATGATCTACAATTTCAATAGGTTGATCCTCATAAGTAAGATTCTTCTATAGCAGTATTACCACTGAGTTCCGAAAATGTGAATGGTTTAGTATGTACTACCTCAAGAGAGATACATGGAGCAAAACGTTGACATGAAAAATATTTAGAGTATTTTCCAAATTAAATGATACAATTTAGATGTGATCAATAATTTCAAATGGACTAATATACCTAGGTATTAACTCCTCTTTCAACCCAAATATCATAGAATTATTGAAAGGTTATAAACATAGAAAAAAATCACCAAAATTAAATTCTAGGTCACGTTAGTAGTTATGAACATAATTTTTCTTCTAAATGTGATCTTCCTTGATATGTTCTTGTATGTCTCTTACCTTTTTGCCCATTCCATCAACAATCTCAGGTCCCAATATTTTTATTCTCCAACCTAATCCCAACTCATTGGTGATCATCATATTTTCATAAAGGTGATCATACAGTGTCATCTAAATTTTTGAGTGAAAGCTCTTATTGTAAGAAAACATCACAAGAAGAAGGTGTTTATCCAAAAAACCATTGAAATGCAGAGAACAAGATATAAATATATCATTTAGGGTTTGAATAATTCCCTTAGATTGGCCATGTATAAAAGGATGATAAGTAGTTCTAAAACTCAATTATATATCATGTTTTTATAGGAGGCTTCTCAAAACCATTGAGGTCAAACATAGATCCCGATAATATAAAATGGTATCTAGAACTCCATGTAACCATACCAATTCTGTAATGAATATCCTTACATGATGATCAAGGGAGAAGCCTTCTTTAATAATAATGAAGTGTGATGATTTAGAAAGTAATTGTACTACAACCCATGAAACCTTAATCCCTTTAAAGGTTTTGGGTAGTCTGTTGAAAAAAGACATAGTGATATTCAACTCTATCCATTTTGATATCAATAATGTTTGAAATATACAATTAGAATTCTATATTCCAGAATTAATATTTTTGAATTACTAGAAATAATATACAAACTCTATGATATTTCTCTTCATTCCATCCCACCATATATTTTCATTAAATTCACTATATATTTTTGTACTTCTAGTTTGAAAAGCGAATGAAGAATAATGATATTCCTCTATAATATCCATATTAAAATCTATTATTTAAGGAAAACATACATAGTTCATAAACCTCCTCATAACATCTTGATCACTATTAAACAAAGAATCATTTTTGATGTTCTTTTTCAACTCTACATATTCTTATTGTGCATCTTTAATCATCCGACTGATTGAGTGTTGTAAAGTCACTTGAGAAAGATAAGATTTGACATATTCCATTTTGATTTCATTTTCTATTAAATAAAAATATAAAATAATTGGATATTTTGTGATCCTCAACATGAGGTATCTATCATGATCTTTCCAAAACAAAGCATCTGATATCATTTTCAATTTTTCATGGGTTGTAATGTATTGAGAAGTTATATTCTGTTATCATCTCAAACCATCTTCTTGGAAAAATGTTCAACTCCTTATATGTGAGTAGATATTATGGACTATTATGATCATTATAAATATCAAAAATTTCATCATAAAGATAATTCTATTATATATTTAATGAAAAAATTTCTAATACTAACTTAGAATCTTCAGTTGGATTAGTTTTCAAATGAATCAGTAACAAAAACATTTCATAAGCCAAAACCATTATATTATTGATATAAAACATACCAATAACTTATTCGATGCATCTTTATGGATTAAAAAAACTTATCCACTACTGATTTATCTATGAACAACTGCACTAAATATCATTTTCTTTAGTTACTTGAAATTTACTCACAAAACATCGATAATTTTTGGGTAAATCTAAAATATATAAATCTCATTCCCTATGGTTGGTATAGTACATCATTAAATTGACCGCATCTTTGATAGATCTACTACTATACCATCTTCTGAGATTAGGGGACCCAAAATTGAAATATTTTTTCCAAAATTCACACTTTTTAAATTTTTCATTTAGCTTTTCTTTTATAAGGGTCTTCGATACAGATCCAAATTTATACTCATTATCTTACATTATCATTGAATAGATAATAATATAATCAATAAAGACCACCAATATGAAGGTCAATTATAGAAAAGTATTGAGATCCACACTATTGATAAAAAAGTTATCAATTTGAGGAAGATGATAATTTTTCTTAATTGTGATCTTGTTCATCTTTTGATAACCAATGTAGAGTCTCATTAATCTACTTTTCATTTTCCCAAAAGAATCAGTGCATCCCAAGGTGACATAGGTTGATGAATGAACCCCTTGTAGAGGATTTCCTAGAATTTCTTCTTCAATTATATCATCTCAATCAGAGCCATTATATAAAAAGTTTTGGAAATTGGTTTGGAACCATGGATAAGTTATATTGATAATTCATCTTCACATTTTTTATACTAGGAAACTCTTATTGAATGAAACAAAATAGTCCAAATTAATAGGCATATCATTGATTCTGATTTTCTACGAATCTATTTGAGATGAAAAAACCATTAAATTGGGAATTAATACCGACACACTAGATGTATTATCCAATGTATGTTCATAAATAAAATTAAAGGGATTTATGATCATAAGAGGGTATTAAATATCAAAATTAATGTGTATTACTTGAAAATTGATGTGGGATTATGTAGATAAATATTTAAAATGCCTTAGAAGATATCAAATTAATCATAAGGAAGAATGAAATGATTTTTTGGAAGCATATTCCCACAAACATCAATAATATAGTAATCAATGACATGAGATACAAACATCATATTACATGGGTTCTACTCAGATAATTCCACATCTAATTATTTTTGTGGAATTATAACACCCTTATAGGATTATATCTATATGATAGAGCAGATAAATCCATAATTATATATGAAATTATTAGTTCTAGAGTTGATGGTATGTGTACCTTTATTTATTTCATTATCACAACCCTAATAATAAATTGTGATTTCCTTAGATTTCCCCTTGCCCCTTGAAAAAAGAGGTTGTTGACGCTGATCATCACAACTTGACCTTGGGTTTGGGAAGTGGTAATAAAAATTACCATACATCGCACAGTTATTTCATTGAATCATGGGAGGTGAATTTTGTGTGTATTTTTCTATATTAGCCTTTTGAGCTAACTTATTCCCATAATATTTTCAATCAACATCATAATAAACATCCTTCTTACAAATAAAAAATTTACTAGGCCCCTTAATAAATACTATTCTAGCATTCTTCCCATATTTATCTAAATAAAGAAAAACTCAACTTCTTTTGTCCATGTGTTTTTATAGTTTCATTTGAACTCCATGATCATTTACCTATAAAAACCATGAGATTGATATGTGGATGTAACCTCTATTTAAACATTTTTGAACTATTCACAATATATTCATATCTACTAAAATATCTTATCAACAACACCCTTATGAGACATTATATTAAGCGACTAAAGAGACTATTAACATCACTTTCATGTTAGATGATAATTCCAGAAGAGTAGATCACAAGTTTCATGTTACTAGCCTCATAAGTACCAACAGACTCATCATCTCTTGGCTTAAACTCAAGGAAAACTTTCTACCTCTTGGTATAAAAAATTCATAGGTATGTACTTATTTAGAAATAGGGTTTTGAACTCATCCCATTCCATGGATTCAATCTCATCGTGATTCATCATATTTTGGATTAGATTCCACCGCTGGTCTACAAAGCCTTCAAACTGATAGACATCCAAAATAAAATCTTCATGCTAAGAAAATTGGATAACATAGAATATCATTTTAGTAGCATTGATCCCTTTTTTTCAAAAAAGTGGATTAGAAGACTATCTGACTAATGATGGAAACTACCTCATGATCGACTCAACAGAATTTTGTTCCCTCCTTTTCTCATCTGAAATATACCATGATATATAGTGTGGAAGACGTGTAATCATATCATTGAGGTGTTTCATTCCATCTCCCATTTAATTCAATTTCTTAGAAAGACAATCATTACATTGTATATAGTAGTCTCCAATTGCATGGTTCAGTTGTGTACTAGACATTGACTAAAATAAAAAATCATAGAGTAAGAAACATTTATCATAGTTAGGATGCATATAAAAATTAATGAACTTATTGGATGTATAAATAATGAAAAATCATTAATATATAATAAAATAGGTTAATATTATGTTATTAATATAAAACATCTATTTATATATTTAATAATTGTTTGTAAAGAGTTCTGAATATCCAATGCATATCACCCGGTAGTGTAAAATTAGGTGGGTGGAAATTAATATTGTCCTGCACCAGAGTACCGAGAGTCAAAACACAAAAATCTCATAAAAGTATATACCCTTATGTACATTTGACAAAAATCCACATAAAATTGTATTAACCATGTAGGGATTTATTTTTAGGAATCTACTTACTATATCCTTCACCATAATTCGAGGTCATTTTTCTATAATCAATCTTAGCCTTAAAAATATCCTTATACATGTCCTTAGGGTTCTCATTATGGTTTTATAATCCTAGCATACAATAGATAACTAAACAAGGGATCTCATACCAACTATTGGCACCTTATCTGTTCATAGATTAACATTACCTAAAATTTATGGAATAAGTTAAACTATATACAAATAGATGCCTACAGACCTTAATAGGTCTAGTTATTTTAGAAACTCGGAAACATAAAAAATGATACATTAGTGACATAATTATCTCACACTAGGTTCTTCATGACTATCAACCTTTTTTTAAAAATCAAATAAAATAAATATCATCATAACCTAGGGATGTAAAAAAATGAGGTGAGCATAAAAGCTCTGTAAAGGTGAACAAGGGAGATATGTGAACATTATCATAAGAATAAGGGTATGATAAAATGATCATGAAAATATATTATCAAATCCTAAATATCAATTATCATATACATGAATCATGGAGTAAATATTGGTTGTTCATGGGACATGAATCTTTAGGAAATAAAGAACATAATCCTCGAAATTATGATAATAGAATTAAATAAGAAATAGTGTTTTAAAAACTAGAATATATAATTATTTCCATAGTAGTCATCTAATTTATAGTAAGACCATTGTATTGGTAAAATTACATTATTAATCCTGATTCACAACGCATTTATTCCATGTAATACTGAATTAAGTTGAATCCCCATTCCAACCCTTTAATACTGAACATTGTTAATATCCCATTCTAGCCATGTACTACTAAAAGTGTTCATTTATCATTATATACATGTCTATCTTATGAGATTAGAATCCCTACCCAATGAATTAGAGGGATATATAGGTCCAACCCATCTCATAATGAAATCATCCAAACATGCTCCACAAGATCATAAATAGTCCTATAATAACCCAAGAAATGAAATGGGTATTATTAAAATTTATTCATATCATAACCTATTGGTAAATATATATTTCAAATTAATTTTAAAAAGACACAACCCGTAAAAATATGTGGGTTTCAAAAGAATATTACCCATGTAAGAGATACTACTTTCATCAACATCATGTTACATAAAAATCCATTTATTTATGTAATACAAGTGGAAAAATTCATTTATTCCCCAAAATATGAATGAGTAACACCAAAATATGTTATCTAGGATGGAAGATAATTTGGTAATATCTTTTAAAAAACTTTTCATATTGAATATATCTATTATTCATTGAAAACACTTTTTAAAACATAAATCATTTTGGCAAAAATTCCTTCGAAACTACTTTGATAACTTATAATTGATGTATTGAAAACAATTAAAGTTTATTAAAATAAATTTTTCATAATAATTATCTTCATGGATTATTTGAAAACATTTTGGAAAACATGGTTTTTGAATATAATATATTTTTGACAGAAGAGAGATATTTTAAGACTTTACTTGAAAACACTATCTTATATACTAATTATTTTGATGGTTGTTCTAATACATGATGTAATATTGAATAACAATATGAGAAGAAAATTCATTAGTGTTCTTAAGAGATGGAACATAACATTTCATAAAATATTCATAATAATTAACGATCTTGAAAATCAATGATATTGTTTCAATAAAATCATACAACTTAGTTACATGGGGTTATACTCACCGTGTAATAAGAATGAAATTACGATAAGCATAGATTTTCATAAAAATAAGTATATTCATGATAAATCGTGTAAAAAAGGATTATATACATCATAAAATAGAATTTATGTTTTTAAAAAAACACGAGTCTCAAAGCAAGAAAATTGAGATTAAAATATTTTTCTAATTTGGTAAAATTGGAATCATAAACCACATGAAATAAATATCATAAAATGGATATTTGAATACCCATAAATTCAATTATATGATAAGTATAATTCACCTATGGGTGGTACATACACCAAATAAATGGAAATAGTGGATATCGAATCATCTATCTCATGGAAATAAAAATTGAGATGAAATATGCTTACATTGTGTCTTGAATCATGCTGCACTCATTAAAAAAACATTAATAATACTTATAAATATTTTATAAATATTTAAAAAATTATATTAAAATATATATAAAACATATTTTATTATTAATATCATATAATACCATGTTTTTAACGATCCTATGTTACGGTTTCCCTTCAGGTAATATTCACTATATTTTTCACATGTATCTTTTTTGTTATATATTCGGTATTTATACATAATATAAATATAAACAGAATGAAAAACATGATATAAATATCATTTATTTTTACTATATATGACTTTTATTAATCTAAAAAATATATATTTTTGAAATGGAATACATAGTTAATGGGTAGGGTTGGTTATTCATATTCATGAATGGAATCTTCATGTAATTTTATTATTGAAATAAAAAAAGAAACTTAAATATATTTATATATTAATATATTTATCAAATTATTTTTATTATTTCATAACTATAAAATATAATCACTAAACTTATCTTTAATACAATCTATGTATTGTATGAACTAATCATATCTCTTTGAGGGTGCGATAGTCAACACTTCCTCAGACATAATTATCATATTTTCAAAAAATGGAAAGTAATAAAGATATTTTTTCAAACAAATAAATACATAATCCTAATGAAATAAAAAATTTATATCTAATATATATATATATATATAGATTTTTTATCCTAATTTACTCAATGAGAGGCCATAAAAAATTGAACAAACATCATTGTGTGATGTCGTAGAATGACACACACATAAAGAATACGTTCCTAAACAAATTTATAGAGGTGTGTGTAAGAGTATGTTGAATCATTCACATAAAAAATAGTAGTATTTTTATTATATTGGTGTTGTTAAACAGTAATGGAAAATATATGTGGAGGGTGGGATAATGAAAATAAATAAATGTACTTGAGAGAAGATGTTTCATCATAATCCGGTAACTACATTTGGTTAGCGAAAAAAACTTCCTTGGATGAATTTATACTAAAAAGAGAGGCTTCAAGAAATAATGGAGGGGATTTAGAAGTTTATTTAAGATGATTTTTGGAGAGATAAGGGGCTTTATATGTGTGATGGAGTTTGAGGAAATGATCCATTTTTATTGTAGAGGAGGAGTGACACTCTTGCAATGTTTTTGTTAAACAAATTCTACTCATGTTTTTCATGTTGCAAGTGGATAAAATATGGGAATATATTAGATCCATGTAACAATATCACCAAAATATTGAAAGCCAATCGATGGAGAACAGATGTCTAGGTTGTTGGGTGTCTTAAATTTATGTTTTAGTAATTAGTAAAGATTAATATCACCTTATTTTACATATTAAATTTTATTTACACTCACTAATAATTTTAGTCAAAAAATATTTTTTTATTATATGAAATTATAAATTATGATGATTCCAAATATGGAATCCATTTTTAGAAATTTATTTGAAATAATTATAAAAATTTAATTTAAAATTTTCCCCGTTGAAGGGAAGACGTTAAATATTTTTAAAATAAAAATTATCTATTGATTGTGATGTTTTTATATCCAATTTCAATGTTAAATTTGTTCCAATTACCAAGATTTGATTAAATGATAAAAAAATTATGTAATTATAGTATTAAACAAAGTTAAAATGTAATTTTTTCTTAAAAAAAATTAGATGAAACATTAGTCATGATTTAACATTTATTAATTTTTTATTCATCCAAAAATGATTATTATTAGAAAAATCACAAATACTCAACATAATTTAATTTTGACATTCCAAATTCAAAAAATATGATTATTTCATAAAAATAAAATTTTTAATTGTGGAAAGAATTAATTTCTTGATATTTCATAGAAATATATTAAATGTATTTTATTTGGTAAAAAATTATTTTTAAAGATATAAGGATTTTAAAAAAATTATAACTTTCAATATCTATATGATTTAATTTTATAATGTTTTTGGAAGGTAAAATATTTGTTCCTATAACAATGTTTAATTGATATGTTATAATTATATCATATAAATAGTTATATCAAAAGAATAATGTTTCATAGAAACATGGTGTTGTGTGTAACATACACCAGGTTGACAATTCATGTAAAAGCTGTCATATTAGTGTAATGTAATGAATGTGGGTTTCGTTTTATGTGAATGGAATGTTAGAAGTAGTTTATTTCATAAAATAAATGAATATTTAATTGATTCTAAAAAACGTTCGTTAAAAACATGTGGTATTACAATTGTCTTAATGTTTTTTGGAATAAGAATAAAAATATAGAATTTTGAGGATATTTTATTAAAAAATCCCCCATAGGAACAAATAATAACCATTATGTTTTCATGAAATGTGGATGGGTATATAAAATTTATTTTTTAATTTTTATGGTAAATATTATATGTCTTCAAGAGAAGGACATCAAGAAAAATAATGTTTAATTTTTTTGGATAATAATGTAAATGCATGGATCTATGAAAAAAATATAATATGCAACATAAACCACAATATAATAATATAACTAAGTATGGAAATTATTCTAAATATCTCTTCAATCATAGGTGTAATGATAGTAATTAGTATAATGAACATCTTAATACAAGTGAAAATGTTAAAAACTCATGTGAACAGAACTACTATGGTGGATTCTGGGAATGTAGTTGTGTAAGGTACACTTACCACCCAACGTATAATTAACAATGTTTAATTTTATTCCCAATCCATCTTCCAATTCATATCTAATTAATTTTTTCTATTTATAATGAAAACACCTCAATGATTCGATTTTTGAATAATAAAATAACCATAATGGAATAATGATTAATTTTTTTTTCTAATGCTCATGTCTAATATATATCTATAGGAATGTGTTTATTATAAATATTAATACTCATAAAACTTTTTCTTAGTTTTGGGATGGAATAACGCTGTCTATATTGATACCATTTCATATACCAAGGACGAGGTGTTCAATTTGATATTTTATATCATTCAATGATTATATTTTTCTCTTAAGATGAATATTAAAATCTAAGGGAATTTACTTCTATTGAATGGGTATTAAGGAATCTTCACGAGGGGTATTTATCTCCAATGGTTGGGGATAAAATAATCATCAATGATATAGTAACATTTATATATTATGCAAGATTATTTCCATATTAATTTCTTATTCTTCCCCATAATTTCACCATTTATAGTTCAAAATAACTCATGAATAATATTATTAAATTTTAAAGATTCTATATATAATATCCCCAAAAGAGATACATGAATAAAATAAGATACTCTAGGAATATTATGACAAGCGAATGAAGTTCCCTAGTGTATCACCAAAGGCGAATCCTCTATTTTTTTCTGAAAAATAAGGATAACTCAATGTTTATTTGGATTGATTATTAACAGTATAAAGATATCAATTTCAATAATAATAATCATCTAGCTTATGTATTTTACTTGATTGGTCGTCATATTGAAGCCCAATTCTTTTACAATATTTAATTGTTTTATGGATATCATTAATTGAGTTTCTATAGGGTAGAAATAACAATTAAAACAATTCTATATAAGGGATAATAATTAGTAGTTTATATTTATTACATTTTGTTATTCCAATTACACCACTATAGTTTTGGATTTAATGATATGTATGTTTTAATATTTCAAGGATAATTTTTTACTTTTATTTATAAATGAAATACATATATATTACTTGATCAAGACCAATCATAAATATTATTTATGGATTCTATTAATGACCATGGGGAATGGTAAACTATATACACCATATATAAATATTTTATTTAAGAGGGAAAAACTTTCATTCATTTGTTATATAATATCTAGTGAGTATATAACAGTATATGCTTAAATGATGGTTTTCGTTTATAAATATCCAAATAATAAGATGGTAGACCTGATAAATATGGTATATAGGCTGGATGTATGCTACCAACACTTCTTTATAAATTTATCATGGCTACCAAATCCAAAAAAAATTGACTTTGAGGGGAATATGTTCTATTTGATAGAAGAATGTGTGGAAAATCTCAAGAAGATAAAAATAATGCTTTCCACTATAGTAGTTTTAGAATTACTGTATAGTAGAGGAGGACATCGAATTATAGTAATCCATTAATCAATGAAATGAGATATATCCTCATATATAATGATATATTTATTTCTTATTCATTATTCCCATTGAAAATTAATGATAAAAATTAACTCACCTTGATTTAGATTTTGATCTATTATTTTTATAACTAGAAATATGGAGGTATTATTTTTATGGTGAAGGATTTGATATATATAATTTTCGTAAATTAATAATGTATATTTTTGAACCGAGAAAGTTAAAAATGTCGAAAACAAGATGCTTTAGGGTCATTAATGATTATGAAGTCTCATGAAATTACAACATTTGGAAAGAGAACATATTGGGATATTCTATGAGTCAGAAAAAAAGTCTATTTATTCCATTATTAAGATTGAGGGAGATATAATAAATTTGGATTTTGAATTGATATAACTCATGATCCTAATGAAATAGGACATATGTTATCATTATTAGATTAATTATCAATAATCCATCCACATGATGATTTATAATACACAAAAGAAATATGTGGAACTAAATAAAAATGATAGTAATGTTCCCAATTTCAGTAATTGTTGTGATACCATAATAAGGTTTGTTAACTAATTATGTGACCATTAATACTGGATTTGATTAAGGATTTAATTGATGATTCATATAATAAACCATTTTTTTTATTTTAGAAGTGTAAAAAGGATTAGAGATTTAAAATTGTTTTTCTTGGATGAAAACAAGAAAAGGTTTATTATATAGTATTTATGTATATATATTCTATCTTATTATATTACAGATATGAGTCAATAGTTAATGGGGATTCTATAAGGAGTAAAATCACAGAATGTATATAGGAAAAAAATAACAATCATTTTCTTCATCAAACACCCAAAAACATCGGAAGGAACTAATATTATCTGGGTTGTACTAGATCAAATTGATAACTCTATACAATTTTTTCAATAAAATATGAATTCTATTTTTATCTATATTTATATTTATGTAATAAAAAATTGGAATGGTTTCATTATGTAACATATTCTATAGAATCTGACAGATATCCATGTTTTTCCTAAATTTTCTAGGGCTTTTGTTAAATATATTTTAATATTCAGTGGAACATTTGGATTTCATATCACCCTCCGGTAGGTGGCATGTCATAGATGATAATTAAAACTCTATATATTATGTTGATATCATGTTATATTTATTTCAATACTGGTTCGGATGAACACATTTATCCATTCATGTTTTATTATAACAATATATTATACTAGAGAATTATAACATTTAATTATGAATATATATGTGGAAATTAGTTTATAACTATATTCTATAGGGGTGACATTGTATAATTAATACTATTAAAAAATAATCTATCTAAGGAAATATAAGTGAATGTCGTATACATTTAGTAGTACTTTAATAATTATCATTGTTGAATTAATAGTTATGTTGAAAATCATTTGTGATATTTATTATTTGATGATAGAGACAATGTTTTTCTCTGAATATCACCTTGGAATTTTTTTTTATATTTTTAATTAAGAACATGATGATTCAATTATGTTATGTTCTCTTAAAAATCATGATCATATTAGGATTGTTTATTATCACTTGAATCATTTGAAAAATCTCTATAAATTTAACAAGGTGTTTTGTATATCTATACATAGTATGTATTTACCTAGTCCATTTATTTAATAAACTAATATTTTATAAATCTATATCATTAATCCTCATAATATTATCAACCATTATATAATCTTTATTGAATCGAGAATCTTCTATGGAGAGAAACCACCCACCTAGTCAAAATTTTGAAGAAAAAAGATAAATTTGAAGATTATATATGGGAACTAGAGGATGTGATGAGGTAGAAGTATCCTTAGTAGTTCTTGTTAGAGTTATAGTATTTATTACAAAAATTATTTTAAATTCAGTATAACGTAGCACCATGAGATTTTATGACTTTTTTCATTAAATATTATGAAATTTATATAGAATTATTTACATGAAGCATTGAATTTATATGAATAATGGATATAAATTTTAAATTAAATCTTAAAATTTTGTTTTTAAAATAAATATAATGAAAATATTATTTTTAATAGACATATGAAATACTATATCTTCTAAATAACCATTTTCAAATATTTTTTCCATGATAATTGTTTTTTACCAGTGTCTTTTAATGAATTCTAACATTATCTTATTTTAAAAATAAATTTAATGTATTAAATATATGAAATAATTTTTTTAAAATTCATAATATTATTTCAATGGTTATTAATTTATTATTAATGAAAATAAAATCATTTCGTTGAAAATTTATTAATTTTCAAAAAACATTGGATGTATGGACGATATGTTCTTATCATAATTCTTAAAATAATTCATTTTTAATAAATCATTTTAATGGAATTGATAGAATATGTAGTCATTTAAATATTTTAACATACAATTATGAAACCTTATATGGCTTTTTCGGGAGGGAAACACAATTTTCTATCAAAATGATCATTTTAATGCTAATATTTCTTGGTTTTTTACAATTCATTTAAAATGAATTTATTAAATTACATGAAATTTAATCTTTTTATGTGGATTTAATTTTTGTATTTATAATATTTAATATTTTTTAAGGGAATACATAATATTTTATTATATAATTAATATTAAAATAATAGTAAAAATTTGATATCATGGTTATGGTTACCACAAGTTTACATAGTGGTTTAATTAAGATACAAGGTTAAAATTACATGTAATATGAAATAATATTATTAGGGGAAGATATTATGTCCATATTTAATCCTAATTTTGATGTAATTATTATTCAGATCCACCTTAATAATAATGTTATGTTATATTATTTAAATCGTTGGTGTAATTTGACATGTGTCCCTTCTTCGAAACATACATTTTATTATTTTATCCTACATTATTCATGAAAATTGTAAAATATGGGTTAGAAAATACATACCCAAAAAAATATATCTTTATAATATATGTTATTGATGTATATGTATTATCATAATACAATATTATGAAGGATTAAGGTGTAAGTCAATGGATGTGTCTCAGATAAGAAATCATTGTTTTTATATATTCTTTCAATGTTTATATATTCCCACACATCCTATAAATATATTTTACTTATACTAACATGACTAATGAATTACTAAAAATATACATAGATTTTAATTTTATATATGGAAAACTATTTTCCAACTATATTTTATCGATTGAGAAATGAAATTATCACTCATGCGTACATATTGACTACCACATCCATTTAGTGATTAGATTATTTTTTCATAACCAACATTCATTTTTGTTTATTATAATAATTTTAATGATTATATATAAAACGTTAGGACATAATTAATCTTATATATTTACACTATAAATTCAATTTTTTTTAATATTTTTTCAATTAGATAAATTCAAAGTTGTTCATGTGTATCTGTGGACGACCTCTTCCATGAGGTGATGCGATTCAATTTACAATATCTAATCAGAAAAATGATAATAAAAATAAATTTAATTAATATATATAAATTATTATTAAATAATTTATATATAATGGTTATTTATTATTTTCTTTTCTTTATTTCAATTCACAAAAAGGGGAAACATCACTTGTATGTGTGGATGGACTATAGTTTTCACAAGGTGATTTAATTAATTTCATATCACCACGTAACCTAAATGGTAATGAAATTTTAAAAATAAATAAATATGATATTTTTTAGGATGAATATATATATATTCTGAAACTATTACCAAGATTTCATATAAGAACCATCAAACAAATACAAAATAGTAAAAGAGGCTAGTTTTCATCCAAATGATATTTTTATTGAATAATTTATAATAAATAGATATTTTGAAATTAAAATGTAATGATATATAGAAATGTATTTGGTAGAATAGTTTTTTTCGTGACATAGGAGGTTTGAAAATGAATGAAAATATGGGACTAAAGGTAAGGTTTTTTGCAATAATCTCATTTTTTCATGATTATATATGTATAATTTCAATTAATAGAAATTTCATTAATATTATATTATAAATACCCAATATTTTATTATCATATATTATTTTATTTAATTTCCTTTTAAATATATATCCTTTATCATCTTTTTTTACTAAAAATGATATAAAAAATGTTTTTAATGAGCAATGTAACTTATTTCCTCTTCATTCGTGGAAAATTACCTTCTATGTCAATTATATAAGAAATAATTTTATGGATGTTTTTAAATATAAATTAAAATTTTAAAAGGGCTTTTTTTATTACATTAAATATTATTTAAAAATTATCTCAATGATTTATATTTAAAATTAATTGAACAATTTTTTTTGCCTTGTCACAAAAAGTTTGAAAGGAATGTTCTAATTTAAGTTAGACAGTGTGATTGGGTTTTCTCATAATCATGACAGAAAATTTATTTGAATATTATTTTATATTTTAATATGGTTATTTAAATTTAAATATATTTATGATTATTTTTCTTACTTTTTTGTAAAAATTATATCAAAGAAAACAGATATACTTCTCAAGTTTGGAAATAAATGTTTATATCCATTTTTGAAATTGTTTTTCTTCTATATACATATACTTTATAATTTATTAATCTTTATTAGGGATAGGATTATGAGCTAAATTTCATATTCATTCACTAATGCCTTATTACAATTTGTGTAGGGTTCAAGGGAACATATTTCATTCCCACATATTAATTATATTATAATTAAATCTATATGTTTATTTTATATTGTTTATAATATAATAAAATGATTGAATATTAGCGAAACATTTTTTTTCTAGGGGTTATGATATGAGAAATGATATAATATTTATGAAAGAAGATTCTATTTCATTGGATATGATATGATTAATTAATTAATGTTTTAATATTTTGTGTCACAGACATGTATGGTTTTCATTACGTGGTGGTTGGGCCTAAAAATATACTTCCCTTCAATGAATTGGGTTATAAATACTATATTATGAAGTAATTTTTCAAAGAATGCTGATTTATAATTGTTTTTAAGGGATGTTTTGTATTAGTAACATTTTGGGAGTTATCTTTGAATATGGAAATGATGGAATATGGACTATACTCAAACCAATATGTTATTATTGTATGTGATCCTCGATTATGGAAATTCTTTTATATGTTTATTTTCATTCCACAAAGTTATGTCTTTTTCATATAATATATTATAATGTTGCAGGACTTATAATTTTTGATTCCACACACTTTTGTATAATTACATTTCATATGACAAAAACTTATTTCATAATACATTGTTAACCTTCATTGAATGATTCAGTTTGATTTTGTTATGTATTTATCAAGTTCTCATACCCTTATGTGAATACAAACAAATTTTCACTAATAGATATACCCATTGTTTATCCTTACAATGAATATTATCATACAAATTATAATGTTTATATACTACATAGATTATGAAAATGGTATTATGTAAACAAAATAAAAAATGTTTTTAAATGGGAAGAACCATGTGGAAGACGTTGAATATATTTTATGAAATAGTTGATTATATATGATGTCTAAAAATAAAACAAACCACTACACAGCATTGGCTAGTATAATATTGAAATATATTGAATATTTATTTAAATTGATGTAATATTTAGGTCTAAATTGTTTGTGTCTCCTTCTAATCATACTATGTAAGGGACCCTTCCGACTATAATTTATTGGTTGTGACCATACATTATGTTAAATTATATAATGGAGAGTGAACATAATTCATCATGAAAAATTATTAACAATAAATGTGTTAGTAGTGATCCATTGATATGGAACTGATTTTATACTATTTTAATTATTCCAAAATATTATTTATTAATATAATTATTTGATATCATGGATCATGATAAA
Source organism: Viscum album (assembly GCA_963277665.1). Lineage (NCBI taxonomy): Eukaryota > Viridiplantae > Streptophyta > Magnoliopsida > Santalales > Viscaceae > Viscum > Viscum album. The sequence goes on along the minus strand of OY728166.1, from coordinate 286,751,769 downwards.
TTAATGGTGATAATGAACTCTTATGACCCTTTTATTTTTTTAATAAAATATAAATATTCAATGACTTTGGATTTATGATCATTTTTCATTATCATCATCTTTCATAAGTCTTGATCTTATGTGAATATAGTAATATTTATCATATGATAACATAGGATAATAGATTAATATATCCCATATTTACTCCTACTAAGCATGTAATCTAAACCTTTCTTAAGTTTCCTTTTCCCCAAGATTTTAAAAAAGTTATTGTAGAGAAAATCTATAAAGGGTTTGGTGTGAGAATACAATTTTTTGGATATTTTGAATATTATTTGTGAAATATATTGAATACATATCTAATGTTCGATCATACTATAGATTTATGGTTTTGGGGCACATATTATGAATAGCTGTATGGAATATTCATGTTAAATGATGTAGTATTTAAGTACTTGATTATATGGTTTCCTCATACAGGTTGTTTAGGGGAAAAATGGATGGTTTTTTTGATTTATATGACTTAAACTATAGGAATGCATGAAATTACATAATAGATAAGAATATGGCCGGAAAAGGATAAACTTATGTTAATAAAATAATTATTTACAAACCCATGATGTAATAAATAAATTATTATAAAATAAGACCATATATTTCTTAGTCTAATCTCATGATCATCCTTAAATGAAAAGAATATATATTTATAAACTAGTTAGAATTCACATGAATTCATTAGTTTAAATTCAGAAAATCACATATATATAATCTATTTAATTATCACAATGATTAAAAAAATCATTCATTTTATCATATTCAAAAGGAATATAAATTCAATAATTTATATTTTCATAGAAATTATATAAATTCATTTTTGTTAAAATATATAAATTTGCATTGTGTATTTAGAGGATACACAAAGATAATTTCCAAATTTAACTTTTACATAATCAAATGTTAATATTACATAAACCATTTCATCATTGATTATATCCTAGTTTTATTACATGGTAAATTTAACTTCTATGTATATTAATATATTTGTGTATATTCTAGAATTGCATTTATATACTGTAAACAAATTAGTTATTATATATACATTAAAAACACCACATATGTATCAATATTTCATCAATTGTGGATTAATTAATTTTATTGATTCATTACACTATTTTATAAATTTATTTTTATAAAAGGTTATACCAAAAATTAAAAATGATTCATTTAATTAACTACATCACATATTAAATAATTACTCATCACAAGTAAAATAATTAAACACTTCATAATAATTAATTTCATATTCCATTGAATTAATCACACATATCATGAATTACATAAAATTTTAATTAATTTAATGAACAAAACTTATTTTGTATTATACACATTGTTTGTTTTATAACACCCATAAAAATCACCAAGTCTGAGATGGAGTGTCAAATGAACTCCTTCATGCATCCCCTTAAACAAGAGACTTCCATGTAGTGATGAAGAACCAAAGTAACATCAACAGAATATAAAATTGGTAATCATATAAATAACTAGCTAATAAAGTATATATATATAATACAATAGATAAATTTAATAGAAAATAATGTAAATAAATTATATAATAGATGTAATTTCATGTTAGACAAGTGTTAAAATTTATACCCCCATCTTGGCATGTAAATTATTATAGCTGTAAGGGATAAATAAATAAATATATAAAATATGGAAAAATTATGAAGTCTTTCAATGTTACACACAAATCTACCATCCTCAATATTCATAAAATCATGGTGCCAATCATTATTCCCAATCTAAATTTATGATCATTATGTCATAAGGTACATTGTGATTCTAATCAAAGGTGTGAGTAAAATCCTAGTAAAAGACCACCAATGGGTTCATAACATCACTTCACAAGAATAATAGATATTATTTCATGATTAAAAGGTTAAATCAAACATATCTATATAAAAAATCACTTATTGATTGATCATATGCTAACTATTCTACCATTATCCAAGATCATACAATATTATTATCTATACTAAAAAAATATCATAGTAGTATTCATGATCATGGGTTGACCACATAGCCTCTCATAATTAATTGATCATCCATAGTGCTAATGGGACATGTGTTAATTCACAAGTCCATAATTCCCCATTCTTTCCAAAGATATGCCACATGTTACAAAAGACCCTACCTTATCCTTGGGATAGGATAAACGTTCATCGTATCACTAGACTACCTATGGTTAGGCCACAAGGCCTTCATTCCCCCACTATGTGCCTCATTCCACTATAATCAGGGAGGAATATCACATATTATATACCTTTATTAGAAAACTGTAAAATAAGGGTCAAAATATCATCTCAAACATGAGTAAATTCTTCCAGACAATATATAATTACACATAATAGGTAATTGCACACATGGGAACAAGATAACATATTCATAATGGGTTATTAGTAGCAACACACACATGTATATAGGCAACTCACAAATTGAAATGAAATCAAACTCAAGCATTGGTTATTTCCATGTAGAATAAAACATGTCAGACACATCCTTTTAAAGGATCAATATGGTATAAAATTGTAAACTAATTATTGTTGATATACAATTCCCTATTTCACAATGAAACGTAACCCAAATTTTATTCCACATACACTAAATATAACCTAGATTCTATAATATCCAATAAAAGTTTTATTATATTATGTAATTGCATAAAAAGTGAGATACAGGTTTTTTATAAGCTAATGGTATTAGTTTCACACCAACATACCTTGCAAGATCCACCATCATATCGAGATTTTATATTTACTAACTAAAAGCATCTAACACAGATTATCTATCATTGGTTTACCCAAAATCGAAAATTTAATTTTTATATCATTTTCGAATATGTATATCCTTCCATGAAAAGTGACTTATATGATTCATTTAATGGTTGGGAGGGTAGATATATAAGATTCATTAAAAAAATGAGATGATAGATCTCACACACTGTGTTCCCAAAAAAATTCAAAAGATCCACACAGATCAAACATTGAAATAGTGGAATTCACATTGGATAGCCTATATAGACCCTAGGTTTTAGTGCCTTAGGAGTAGTATGATGAATTGGATAAAATAGTGAATTCTTAGGCTATACAAGAGGTATTTGGTTCACTACCATTATTTTCCCACTGTTATGAGTTTCACAGTTAATATATAGTAGATATATGTCATTCCAAACCATGTTACTTAACCAAAATCATCCCCATGTTACGAAACCACATGTTTCATTGTTTCAGAAAATGATATCATAGATCAGTCTGGCCATTTTAAATCTATGCACCCAAAATATATTTTAAAATCATCTATGTGGCATTAAAACATAGAACAAAAAATTCCATGTTAAAAATCAAATGAATAAAGGATAAAATTTACTCATAACATTCCAAAAAAATTATAGGATATTATATTCTCATTATATGATGATTTTTCATCATTGAGAATTATATCATGGAATATTTACTAAAAAAACATAACCAATGATCTTATATATCATATTCTCTCTTTGGGGTGCCATAAATGATATATCCATGTCACCATGTCACATGAAAAAATGGCACTATCTTTCCATAAACATACTTCTCACTCCAGTCTATAATACATTCCATGCATTCTAAAAATAAAATTTCAGGATCCACAAAAAAGTACTCATATTAGGTTATGCTCCCATTAATAGGAATATACTACTGGAGATGAGAGACATGAAACACATCATTCATACCTGAATACCATTGTGGAAGATCAAAACATTAGAACATTATCCTTTAAAATTATATAATCCTAAATGGTATAATGAATATTAGCAATAGATACCCTTTCATCCATAATTATAATTTACCTTATCATCGATTCACCCTCAATATAAATCATTCACCCACAAAGAATTCATTTGGTCACCTCCTCTTGTTGAAATATTATCTTTGCCTATATATATTTGTGAATAACTAGTTTTGGACCTACTGTAATATCACAGAGAAATCTTGTGACATACCTAAATAAAATTGATCACTCACCCACCTATTGCTAATATAGTGGTTATAACCATGGTTGAATTCTTATGAGATCAAAAGATACCTTGTAAATTGAATTTTTTAAGATAAGGTTTAACACAAACAAACCCAAGGCTACGTGGTCATCCTTGTCAACCCTGATGCCCAAAACACATTCTAGTAGAATTTTAAATCAAGAATAGATTTACACTACAAATGTCCTTTAGTATATGGATAATACAATGCGATCATTTTTAAATTGGCTCCCTTACCCTTATATATACAATTCTAGAACCATGAAATTAAGATAAAATATTAGTATGTTATGATGCTCATTGGATCTCAATTCATGCATACAAGCCTCCATATATACAGGATCCCCAACTATTGAAGTGAAATGTTAACTCAAATAATCATAAAATGATATTTTTCCACCAACTAATAATGTTTCACCCAAATGTATAGAATACTCCTTAGGGTCATATGTAAAAATACGATGAAGTCCATCATCATTTCATCCCCCATATACTTTTGTATAGTATGTGGATATATAAAACATCCAGGAAACTAATTACCCATATTTATCCTATTTCATGTAAGTAATCATGAGGAAAATAACAAATCAAAAAAATTTATATGAATCCAATAATATTTTCGTTACATATTGAGGTACACAATCATCAACCCTAGAAGAACATAATATTTGGAAGCATGTGAGTCCATCGTAAGACACTCCTTTGAGGAATCTTGAAAAACTATTATCCCCTAAATAAAAATCACATCATCATTATATAAGGACCACCTCCGATAAGAATATACTATCATTAAGAATTACCATGTCACTAAACACTCAATATTAGGCTCTTGGTATGCATTTACTAGGTACACCAAGGGTGCACATGTAAATACTCAATGATCCTATAATTCAACCAATTGAAAATAAGACATAAAATACATTATCCATAATTACTCATATTAATTTCACTCTCAATGTTCATACCTACCCAATATATTTCATCATATAGAATATAAAATGATGGTTCCCTTTCATGGACCATAGGACATCCAATATTCGACAATCGTTAAAAAATCTAATAAATATCTATGCCTCATATCAAAATTGTGTGTAGTGAAAATGTATAATTTTATTTTGGGTTATAAGTGGAATAAAAACCTCTCACCTAATAGGTAGTTCTACCAACTTGACATGGAATATACAATAATTACCAATACAAAGTCATGTTTTGAGAAGTTCATCTTATGGGATCTTAGTTATCAGGACTGATATTTTACGACATTAACTATTTTCATCAACAAGATACATTCAATAAAAATATAAGACATTTAAAATCCTATACATTGGAAGGATAAAAAATCGAGTTTTCTTAAATATCCTTCTAGATTTAGAAAGAAAATCCTCATACTATTCATACAAATCAATCATCTCCCCTTTTTCAGTCTACTATATCATTGATTCTTCTGAATGGGAGAATTCATGGATGAAATATCTATAATAACATGAATGACTAAGGGAGATAATGATCTCAAAAACATTCTTAGGATGTTCCCATGAAATAACATAAATTACCTTCTCTAGTTCCACTAAAATTCTTACCTAAAAAACATTTTCTCAATGAATCAAACAATCTATATCTAGATGTTTCACATCTTCAATTTGTCATAGAGAAAATAAAATCTGTTTATTCTCAATGAAAATTCAAGGATCATATAATAAATATCTGATATAAAGGTATATATTTTGATATCATCCATTAATTCAAGGATTATTGAGTTTTTATATAGATATAAATTATTATTTTTGTGATCGATGAACACCGGTGGGGTACTTTCCAATCCAAATATAATGAAGATATACTTTTCAATTCCATATATAATTTAGGAATTTCCTTGGGAATATCCTCACATATGAATTGTATCCCATAGTAAGATAAATTAATATCAATTATGGAATGAATACTAGATAATATTAACTGATGATACAAGTATTCAATAAGAGATGAAGGGTTAATGCTCTTTTCATTACATGTTTTATCCTTCTATAGTTCACATAGATCCATAGATTACCTCCTGCATTTTGGGAAAAGAATATATTATACCACCCAAGGGGATATTATTATTTGAAAAAATAACATTTCCTAAATGTCTGATGTCTACACCACCATATAGGTCTATTGGGTTGGTTCCATAAAATCTAAATGAATCATTATTGGTTTTCCCTTGGAATGATATAAATCTCAAAATAAATTCATCCATCGAGAGTATGACTTGATATTTCCTCTTGGAGAAAATGATGATTAAAATAAACCAATGACGATAAAACATAGGGATATATTTTTTAATTATTTTAAGGGAATATTTATATCTACTTCCAATATGATAACATTGATTCATATCAAGTATATCCCAATCCTACATACTTTTAAATTCCACACAATGTTAATCATGAGCCTTTTCCTACATAGGGTAGTGAAATACACATGTATCTAGTAACAATAGATAAGATATTGATAACTGATAGTCTAATACATTCCATTTATCACACTAATACCATTCAAATAAATATCATATAGCCCCATAATTTTAAATTCCAAAAACAGCCATCAAACATTTATGGAAACATTGTAGATGGACTACTATATTTCCCAAAGATGTATTAATGGTGAGTAACTATGAATATAATTCAAATTGTAAATCAATAATAGATATAAAAAAATTTTATATCAATTAATGTGAATATAATGTATCAAATAATGATTATATAATGTTGATGTAATCAATAATGTACCTCTAATATCATATATTCCTGTTGTACAAAAATCTAGAACCTCATGAATTTAATGAATACTTCATCTATCTAGAGCATGAACATTCCAATATTTTTTATGATCATATTGAATAAACAGATTCTATGATTAAAAATTTCTCTACAAAGGACCCCTAATAAATCAATTATCCATAACCCACCACTTCTCTACACGACTACGTATTACATTCGGAAAAAACCATGAACATAAATTTCAATTATTTCATTTCTTTTTAGATCCACAAAACATGACCTGAGGAAATGGTAAAAAGTTACAGTATCCATTGTTGAAAAACTATGGAATGACACTACCAATATTGATGTATTAATAAATCAACATTATATTTTTTATGTGTCATCATATATATAAAACTCATCATCATTACTCTTCTATCTACCAAACTAATCACAAACCATTGAATCTAATTCTATAGTAGATAATTCAAAAATATAAGGATGGATTACCATAACTCATTCCTCAACTAGAACACTCTAAATATTTAGGCCATATAAATCACATAGTTATATGGCATAGTGTTAAATCATAAAACTATATGTATATGATTTAGGTGATGGAAAAGTCAAACATACTACCATTTTATTCCATGTTCCAAATATAACGTTTACTAAATCCTAGAAACACTATGAAACATGTTGATTAAAAAATAAATATAAATTTTACATTTATAAATCTCTATAAACTCGTGTTATTTTTTGAACCATCATCATGTCACAGTTGAAATACTGAATGAACTATTCCCTTATGTACTTCCATGTATATCTCTTATTTTGGCCTCACTAAACCATAATAACTCACCACCTCCTTCGAGGACTATGAATCATAAAGTAGTCCATATTGAACTTTATCTCCATTATAGTCATCACTAGATCAATGATTCACACAATGATTTCAGTAAATTCTTAATCAATTAGGGGAAGACTGGTCCCTGAGAAAGCTAAAAGATTCATATTCTGGAAGTCCATAGAAATATTTATCATCATCTTATGCACCCCGCCACCATGTGTATAGTAAATTATTATTTCTCTAGGTTTGTGTGATATTAATACATGAACCACTGTAGTGAGCATAGAATTCTTATCCAGAGTAACCTATTGGAAAACATGTGTTCTAATTGGTGAATCTTCTCATATAAGATTTTTTTTCATCATCGTGGTGGATTTTTGTTGGAAAAATAAAAAGGAAAGAAGAAAACACTTGTAATGTATTACTTATGGGAATAAAAAAGTTATTATAAGAACACATAAGTGATAAATATCAGATGAATTATTATAGGGGATACTCAAAAAAATTGTATAACCATATTAGTTTTAAGGAAACACATGTGATCTTATACGCCTACTCATGATGTAATAACATTCCAAAATCACATGACATTGTAAAAATATACCCTTCACCAGTAACTCATAGTTCCAATATAAATTTAAATTATAAGAACATGTAAACTCCCCATTATAAGTTCCAAAATCCTATATAATTCTTACCATAACCATAATATATTTCATGAAAAACTACACGCCTTTAATATAATTTTATTACAACTCGAGCCAAATTGAAAGGACCACGATGAAGTTCCACATAATCTCATGTCCACCTACCCGTACACAAGAGGCAACTGAGTAGGGGAGGGGGATAAATTTTTCCTGGGACAATCATAAAATCTATAATCATACATATCATATTATAATAAAACATAAATATATTCCAAAAAAATAATATACTGCAATATAATATGAATAAATACAATATCAAATAACATTTTACGTGACACATGTTTAGTCAAATGGAATCCCAAAGTGTTAGGTCAATCATTAAATACTGACGATATAAATAAGAAACCTTCCATGGTAACCATATAGTGTCATTCTTGCTATCATTTCCATCACTCGCTTATATGATCCTCAATAACCTACCACATTGTCTATTAAGATCTTTATTAAGATGATAATAATGTCTACCAGAACACATAGATGAATGTGTAATGTGTCAGTACAATCGTAATACGACACTCAAAATGTTTTCTTATGAATGCATCAAATTAATATAGTTGTTTTTCCATGTAAAGTAGATAAATATTCACATTGTAATTAAACTAATCATTTAATTAGAAATCATGTTCTAACCATGATTCAAATATCTCTAATCATACCTACTATGGATCTATACTATATGAACACTCATAACAGTATTCATGATCATGGTTCGTCCATACAACCACCACATAAACCTCTGATAATCCAAATGGACAACAAATATTCGGTAAGTCTTCAAGGCCATGAATCACTATATTTATCAATGGTTTGGCAACATTTTTTTTATTCCCCTTCATATGCACCAAGTTCATCATCAAGACCATCATATCTAATCACTACATTAGGTCAGAACCCAAGGATGTCATGTCCCTTTGTTATGTATCGGTCCACCACCATAATTGAGAAAATGACCCACACAGTCCTCAAAATAGGGATAAAAAAGATAGTATGTACCACATATCATCTTATACTATATGCCAGAAAACCAAATTTCATATAACTAATCACATCAGGGAATAAGTCTTATTGGTGAAACATATCATATTAAATATAAGTAATAAATATCAAAAAAACCACGTTAACATAAATGTATATGGTATTCTCACAGAAACACATGCAATCAAATTAATTAATTATTCTATATTAATCACAAACACACAAGAAGACATGTTAATTGTTTATATATAACGTTCCATGATGGTAAGGACATCCCACCTCATTCAAATTGACATATAATTTGATGATACATTATAGAATTATAACATGATCTAGGTTGAAAACATAATAGATCTATCCCAAATTCCATAATATACAATAAAATATCCCAATTACTCATAATGGGGGTTTTGAAATTAATAATAAATTAAATTATAATCCAAATGGATTTGGTCAAAACTAGCATGCCTTGTAATATTCTCTAATGATTCTAGTTTTGATACTCATTAATTTAAGGTTTCAATAACACTATACTTGTCACTAATATATCAATATTACAATATTTATTCATTAGATCATATTGGATTTATTATATATGGACATGAAATTACATATATATTTTTTATTCCATGGGTGTATTTGTAAATATAGATGAAATGAAAAAATGGGGTAAAGCAAGATCCTAAGAATTTCCCCAAAAACAATACAACTAGAACAACTTGAATCAGTCTATAAAAAGATATAATTCATTTACTTAATTTTTTAGATTCCCTGGGTATGATATCCCAAGGACTATATAGAATTGTGATATAAAATTAAAGGGGTTTAGCTGTAAAGGTGAAATTTATATGACTAATTTGACACATAGATGGTTTGGTGTCAATTTATTTCAAACTGAGAAGAAATAATTATTTTTTCATCTTTGACAAGATGCTTGGTCTCCTTGAAAAAATTTCATTCATTTTCAAACCTTGTTTCTTATACATTGTATGGTTTCATGGTTACATGGGAAAAATAACATGGCTTTTCACACAGTGTATCAAAATCAGGATGCACCCCATGTTCCTCAATCGAAAGTGGAATGGTTTCCTAGTGGATTAATATGGATTGGCCGAACCATATTCCAACTTTGTATCAAAAAACTCCAAACACTCAAAAAACTGAAAATATTCCATAAAATCGTACTAAATAATTAAAAATTCAAAAAAATGAATAAAATAAAAAACAATGTAATTACACACCAAAATCACCATAGGTTATTCTATATATTAATTAAAAAAATATGTGTGTGTATAATTCATGGAATGATAATTTTATAAATGATCAACATAATATGAATATTAAATACATATCATTTTTATTAATTGTAAAACTACCATTTTATGTGTATTGAAAATACCATATACATGTTAATTACATGAAAATCACATCTTGTAAACTAATTATAGTTTTCCTTTATTGTCACTCGAACATGTATTATAATAAAAACATGATGCATCATTATGATTGAAGATTCCATGATTCAATCATTGTAAACACATAGACTATACAACCTGTAAACTAACTATATGAAATGTAATCTAGAAATTCATGTGGAACATTGGCTGAAAACCCATGGTGTGTATTAAATAAATCATGTGTTGAATCTATGTGGTGATATGTGCACCACAATTTCCATTTGTTTTTGGTAAAAAAAGGTAAATAGAGTGTCATTTTTAGTTACATTCCGTATATCCATGTAATACAACTACAATTTCTAATACCATGTAATTTAGTCTTTTGATTTATTCTTAATTAAACATTTACTTTATCTTAGTTACCTGATTTTAAACGACCCCCTAACATTTACATTATTATTAAATGAATGAATCAATGAAATGGGAATGAAAAAATATAGAAGATCAATAATTGAAAGAAATAATTATAAATTATTCTGTGACTATTCTGATATCATCTTTAAGGTCCTAGGGTATAGTATGACCAATTAGACTCATTCCAAAAACATATATCTCATCAACTCTATTAGATATTTCCTTAGAATAACATGAAATTAAAACATCAATATCCAATAGAAAAATATCATAAAATATATATTATAATATATATATATATATATATTTAACATACAATGGAATTATTTATTCTGATGAATATATGATAGAACACAGCTTGGAATAATGTTATTCTAGTTAGTGGATTTATTGGAAAAATACATATAACATAGAATTGAACGTTCATTATGAACCTCTGAATATTTTCATATAAATTTTCAAGTGATATAATGATAGACTTTGAAAAAAATTTCATTAATTGATGGTGAACATAAGTAAATCTTAATGTAGGAAGGAATATTTATATCCCTATATTCATGAGAGGTTGTGGAGGGAGGATAACTCTTTTTTCTTAAGTGGGATAAAATAAGAGTGAACTACAGGGAAAAAGATAATTCCCTATTGAATTCATTTTTATGAATGCTTAATATGGAACACCGTAGGATAGATAATAAAAAAATAATGTATGTATATCCATATTGTTAGAAAGAAATAATTTTTCATGGGTCCTTATTATTTTATTAATCCATGTGGATACCCATTTTTTAAATAATAATAATATTATAAATTAATTGACATCAAATAAACTAAATTACATGAATAATACATTAATATAATTTGAATCATAGATGAATTTATAGATACTAATAAAATAAAAACATCAAATACATCATTATCTTGGATATTTCTGGGAAATTTTATTATAGTTGCTAAACATTTCCACACTAAATGTATGTAAAAGAAATATTTTTATGGAACATTCATTTCACATTTTTTATATTTGAGTAAAATAATGATATAAATTCACCAACATCATTCTCATCATTTTCAGCCTCCACCATGATCATCATCAATGAACTGAATTATATTTATTTATATTTATCTCATTCGTTGATTCATTATTTCTTTCCAAATTTCACATGTAAAGATAGTTCTATTTAATCTATTTTTATCTATTGGATTAAGCACTATGTACAACATGAAACATAATTGAGTTACACTCTTTATAATTATATTCATGATATTTTTATCATCAATGGGATCACAAAGTTCATGTATATATACCATAATTACATCCACTATATTAGATATTTTATAAACTAATTCAGTTGATATCATCCTTGAGTCTTTATACTTTTTAAAATGAGCCTATAATATAAATTCAAAAACAAATATTTTTCCTTTGTAAAGGTTGAGTATGTTCCCCATATTTAATATGAGGATTGAAAATTAAATACATTAGTTTCTATTTTATTAGAATAATATCCCCTAAATGATAATTTTTCTTAACAATTGACATTAAATTCCTTAAAATATTATTCTAATAAAACATTTATTTTCATATTAAAAATTATTCCATTTATGGTAAAATTATAAAAATCAATGTTCAATGATAAAATATATTGTTTCATCCAATTCAATTAAAATATGAATTTATCCATATTTATTATTATTACACTATAATTAAAAATAAATATAATGGAATTGAGGAGAAAAAACTCTATAAAACAAAACCATAAAATGTTATATAATTTGACGGTTTTACATAAAGAATATACCTTAAGGTAAATCAGAGGCGTTAAGGTATAATGATATAAAATTACCCTTAAAACACATTTTATTATAAGTGGAAACACATTTCACATATTCACAATAAAATTTTGAAATAAATTATAGATTACAAATTCATTATTTATATTATGATTATTATATTTTTAATTCTCTAAATTCTATCATAAATTAAAACGAAATTGTAAATCATTTGTTTTTTATAATGTTATCCATTACGATCAGCCACATCAAAGGGGGTTTTTGTTCTCCCAAAACCTAAAATCTCATATTTTTTATGGTTTTCATATCCATTTAATGTTTTATTTTCTATGAAACCAAATAAAAATAGAATATAATAACTCAAAATCCTATCATTGGGTCTACCTAAATTCTTATCCTCATCCTAAAAAATTAAATGAAAATGGTCTACAATAAATGAAATTGGATTAAAGATTGTGACAGAAACAAAAAAAAATTAATTCCCTTCAAATAACTAGTAATGTTTACAAGCCTCTCTCCCTTATTAGAAATGGTTATCTTCTCATTGAAAATAGAAAGGATATCTTAGAGCATGTAGTATCCTTTTTCAAGGACATCTTCAATTGATCACCCCCACCATTGATCCTATGGAAGGGGTTATTCGGCGATTAGTGATGTAAGATGATAACTATATTTTTATTAACACTACCATGGAACCAAAGATCAAAGATGATGTTTTTAATCTCAAATATAAAATCCTCCTAGCCTATTTGGTTTTGTTAACTTCTTTATCCTATATTTTGGGAGTTTTATTTTTTGGATGTTTATAGGTTAATTAACCACTTCTTCAAGGATGGATCGCTTCCCATGGGTTGAATTCTCAATTCCATTCACTCATTCCAAAAGTGGATAATTATAATGAGATTAGCCATATAATATTGATTCATTAGTCAACACCATATATAAGATTATTTTTATAATTCTTGGTAACATACACACATCAATTGCTTGTAATATTTTATTTTCCAATCAGACTGGATTCATCAATTAAAGCTCAATCTTGGATTGTCTTATTACAATTTTATAGTTTTTTAATTTTCTTAAAACTCTAACCAGAGGAGGTAATATTAATCTTAAGCATGATGTCAAAAAATCATTTGACATAATGGACTATGGATTAATCTGTATGGTTCCCAACATGTCTTCTTTTGTTAATACTTTCATCAATGGGGTGAGAGTCATTTTTGGATTAGTTTACATATATCTCTTTATTAATTGTTCACCTGATGGATATGTTTACTTCTTGAGAGTAGTCAGAAAATGGGATCCCTTATCAATTGTGATTTCAATATTCCTAAAGATTTTCATAGTATATTTATCTCTATCATTGATGGGAATGGGAAAATTAAGTCCATTTTTGAGTCAATAAGGATATCTTATGACTTCTCCATTCCTTATGGTTTTATGTTTTGAAAATCAGAATCAAATTTTCTAAGTTATGGATATTTTTATGTTTTGTATTTTTATTATGGTCTGGAATTGTCATTCTGTTATGCTTATGTATATATCATTATGTTATTTCCATTTTGTAATTTTTACAAGTTATTTATTTCTATCTATGCCATTCATGTTTTCAATACCGAATCCGGGGTATATATGATTCAGTTTTTATGATTTAGATTCCATTGTATATGTGATGCTGTTTTTTGTATTCTGATTTCGGCGTATATGTGATTCTGTTTTTCATTTCTAAATCTTGTGTATATGTGATGTGGTTTTTCAATTCCGATTCCGGTGTATATATGGTTCCGTATTTTAATTCTGATTCCGTTGTATATGTAATGTCATTTTTAATACCTATTCTGGTGTATATGTGATGATGAGTATCAATACCGAATCTGCTGTATATATGATACCGATATTCATGATACCGAATCTGGTGTATATACGATGCTTCTATTCATGATACCGAATCTGGGGTATTTGTGACACCGATTATATGATTCATATTTCATGAGAATGTTATTTCTATGAATCTATTTTCCTGATATCTTAAGATTCTATTTTCCTGATAATGTTAGAATTGCATAATGTATCATTCCAATGATATTAGATTCCAATATTTCTTATACATAACATAAATCTCTAACTTAACATCATTTCTGTTACTTGAAACGATGTTGTACAATCTATTATAAACTAACCGTTGAATGTTTTCCACATGTCCAGGCCCCTCCGATATTTAAGGGAAATATGAATGTTAGAGAGGATCTGACCATTGGGATGTTTTGCCTATATATACAAGCTCATTTGAACGAGCAAGACACATTGTATAATGTGGATGAACCTGATGCATGTGAAATAGGGGTGAAGAGATTTCTAGAGAGAGGCTCTTACAACTCTTAGTGCTTCATGCGGATGTCAGGAACAACTTGTTCAGGCATGAACAACATGTTCACACTCGCTTCGTGCAGAATCTGATCATACTGATCATGGCCTTCCAGGTATGGAAGATAGAGGTTCTGATTTCCTTCTAAATCGAGGGCGTGTGGGGATAGCAATACAGATACCAATCTTTGGATTGAGGGCTTACCTGGGTTTGGGTAAGAAAGACTTTCTTGAATGTATAAACCAGGGAACCATTATCTACGGTTGTTGGATACCCTTATCATTGGGGTAAAAGAATCCTATTATTAATTGTTTTCTTTTAAAATTTGTTTTAATTATACTGTTGTATCTTAACTTTGTTAAATATAGAATGTATAAATTTCTTATACTTGTAATTCCAGTACTCTAAAAATATTTCAGATTTTATACGCTTTAAGGTATAATTATTCTTTTATGAAATTAGAAATGGTTTGTTTAAGAGGTATTGTGAATGTTTGTTTAACCTTGATAAACATAACATAAAATGTTCGAAAGGAATTTTTAATGTATAAAATTCACCCCTCTTGTATATTGAGCATAAACATTGTTATTTCGATCCTACAATTGGTTTCAGAGGAAGCATTATGTAATACTTATATTCACATTTAAGATTTCTTGCTCAAGTTTTATTTTTCATAAGTTCTTCATATTTGTTCTTAAACTTTTACTACTAATATGTTTTGTTGAACGAAATATATTTTTAGTATGGCAGGAATTCATGTTGGAACTTTAGAAAACCTCAATCCTACTAGACCACCAATCTCTGATGGGAATGACTATGAATACTCGAGAGACATAATGAAGACCTTTGTGATCACCACAGGTGTTGACAACTACATTATGTTAACTATATATTATATGATTCCTGATAAGGAACTTAGAATCTTTACTAATACAGAAATGGTGGAATATCAGATGAACATTAAGGTACATAATACTTTTCTATATTCCATGTCTAAACAAAATATATAGCCAGATTTTATCTTGTGAAGCAGCAAATAGTATTTGGAAGAAGCTTTTAGTAAATCACTTTGGAACATCCAAAGATATGGAAATAAGAAGAGCTATGCTCAGAGATGAGTATCATGGTTTCCTCTTTCCTTATGGAGAACCTGTATAGAATTTAAAACAATGATTTATGAGTATTTTCAACAGCTTATAATCCATGGGTGAGAAATTTTTAGATGTTTATTCTCTTGTAGACAAAATTATAGACATCCTGCCTAACGAGTGGGAATCCAAGAGAACATATATAGATGAGAATAGGAATGTTACCCAGATATCTCTTGATGAACTGTCTGAAACTCTTCATTAACATGAAACAAGAATGAAGAGAGATGTTGATAATATTAAGAAGAAGAATGGAAATGGTGGTGTTTCTTTTTCAACAACATCAAATCATTTGAAAGTCAAGACTCCTAAGATAATTACATGATCTAAAGATAGTAATGTTGTTTTTTAATCTAAATCATGTGAAAGTGAAGCTTTAGAAAATGAGTTTGAAAATATTTCATGGAGGATGAACAAGATTGTTGGACATAAAAACTTTCAATATAGATACAGGAAGAAAGAATTAAAAGATAATAAATATAGACATGTGACATGCAATTAATATTGAAGAACTAGTCATATCAGACCTGATTGTCCCATACTCAAGAAGAGAGGCAAGAAAGATAAGAATTCTGAAAGAAAAAAGAATAAGTTCTACAGTTCAAAGCATAAGAATTTCTTGAAAGCCAATGACACTTGGAGTGTCAATGGTGGAGATTATTCTGATGAATCGTCAGAATATAAATCTTATGGGAAAAGAATATTGGTTTAATATCCAGAGCACCATTTCAAAATCATTATATTATGGATAAGGTATGAACTACTTAATCCTTAACCAATACGTCTTTATGTGAATATTATCTATATATAAGTTTTCCATCAGATGAATAATCTTCTTCATCATATAATGATAATGATTTTCATTCATATGAGTAAGTTTATAGATTAGTTAAGTTGCATGAAAAGAGATATTGTAATGTTTTTAATAAACTTGATACTGAAAATTCTAGAGAGTGCATTTTAACAAATGAAATTATAGATCTTCCCAAATATCTTGATTAGAAAAATGTTGTTTTATAATATATTTCTAGAAAACTTCAGGATGTTTATTCAGAGAAGGATAAACTTTCTAATAATCTTATGAATCTATTTTTAGAAAAATATGTTTTAGAGGATAAACATAAATCTAAATATATTATTCTAGAGGATAAGAATTTTTTCCTAAGATAAAAATATGGAATATTTTCTTTGAATAAAAATCATTAAAATTTCACTACTGGTTAGGAAAATTATGGCAAGATAAATTCTCAGATCCGACCTCAAGGTAATAGTCATGGTGAAGGTTATTCACATGAAAACCCTATTTTTGGAAACAATTATTTTGTTCCTTCTACATCCCCTTTTTGTAATAAATGTCAATGTGGTGGGAATTAAAATGAAAATTTTCTTTAAATAGAGTTCAATCCCTTCAATTTCAAAAATCTTATTCTTCCAAACAAATATGGTTACCCAAGTCTTTGTTATCTAATAATTTTAGATCCAAGAAAGTTTGGATCCTGAAGACCTAACTATTTATTTTTTGGGAAAATGATGGAACTACCAACAACCTTTGGTACATGGATAGGGGATGTTCCCAACACATGACTAGTAACAAAGACTATTTCAAGAAGATTTTAAAAACAAAAGGTGGAAAGGTATCTTTTGGTGATAACTATCAAGGTGAAATTTTCGGTATTTGTAACATTATTATTCTTTGGAATGATATTTTTTCAAATGTTCTAACTATAGAAGGACTTAGGCACAAACTCATTATCATAATCCAATTAGGTGACGAAGGTTACCGTGAGAATTTTAGAAATGATAAATGTTTAGTTCACACTTCCAAGGATGAGTTTATTCTCTCTGCAATTTGGCATGAGAATGTGTATACCATAAACTTATAAGACCTTAAAATTCAAGATCTACCTTGCCTTAGTGCGTTTGAAGAGAAATCATGGATTTGGAATAAGAGACTAGGACACTATAACTTAATAAATCTTAGTAAGATTTCTAAGAAAGAACTTGCTCAGTATCTACCGGAACTTATGTTTGATTCTTCAAAATTCTGTGATCTGTGTCAATATGGGAAGCAATATAATTCTATATTTAAATCATTATGTTTAGTTAGAAATTCTAATTCCATATAGTTAGCGCCCATGGATTTATTTGGTCCAACACAAACTGGATGTATTAGAGGAAAACACTATGTGTTTTTCCTATTTGATGACTACACTATATTTACATGGGTCTATTTTCTTGCAAATAAATCTAAACCATTTTTGTATTTCAACAATCTTCAGATCTAAAGTTAAAAATGAGAAAAACCTACCATTGATGACTATTCATAGTGATCATGGTGGAGAATTTGAAAATTCTGATTCTGAAACATTTTGTAGTAAAAAAGGTACTACTCAAAACTTATCACCTCCAAGAACTCCTCAACAAAATGGTGTTGTTGAAAGAATAAATATCCTTATTCAAGAGATAAAAAGAACCATGTTGATGGAATATTCTCTAAAGAAACATTTTTGGGCCAAAGCTGTTAGTACTGCTTGTTATACTATAAATCGAGTTTTAATATGACTGTTTCTTAATAAAACACCACATGAGTTATGGAATGGCAGAAAACCAAAAGTTTCTTACTTCAAAGTGTTTGGTTGCAAAGTATTTATCTTGAATACCAAGGATAACTGTCACGACCCATCCTGGGGGCCCGTGCCGTGACTACCCCAAGCCCGCCTTCCATAGGCCAGGGGCTGGCAACTATCACCAAGGAGTAATTCCTGATAAAAAGGGAAGGAATTGCCTTTGTAATGTAAACAAACATCACATATCAAGAAAGAAAAAGTAAATACTAGGTAAACATGGGTACAATAGAATGTGTGGTAATGTATGTGGGCTAGAAAACAAACCCAAACTGAAAGTAAAGTACAACTGAAAAAGGGAGTACAACAACTGAAAAGTAAAGCTGCAGCCTCGAGCCGTCCATTGGAAGTACCACCTGAAGGGTGGGAACACATAGCCTCCACAACTCCTCGGGTCCAGCCGTCTGCTCCGAGTACGCCCCGCCCAGTGGTCCACCTCCGGGTACCGACCTGCTCCTCGTGCCTCAACCATGATCAGTGTTGTCCGTCGTCTGTAACCAACACAACGTAGCGTGGGCATAGCCCATGCAGGGGTGAGTATAAGCTACTTAGTAGGGACCTCGAGACCCACAAAGGTCTCCCAGAATCCACAAAGGATAATCCATAAAGGAAAGATACAATCACAAAGTAACATCCGACACTACTTAGCTATATGCCCATACATAAACCTAAGTCATCAATTCTTGTTCGGTTCCAACATCTGAGCTCAAGTACAACCTACTCCACACAAAAAATCACAACCCGATCCACACAGGAAAGCATAACATAATCCACACAGGATATCAAGTCATTCTTATCGAAGATAAGGATTGAAAGTCAAGATTCAGCTCACACAGGTATACTTCTTCGTAAGATGATAGAGATGATCAGATATAGCCACCGATTCATCTAAGCTGTTGGACCCACACAGGATCGATTGGTACTAACCCTCCGCAATGACCCAAAAAGGATTTATAGGTCACTAACCCCCGCAATGACCCACAGAGGATCAGATCCACACAGGATCTATAGGCGCTGGCCCACACAGGACCATTGAGCGGTGACCCACACAGGATCGGTAGCACAGGTCCATGTAGTATCGCTGAGTTCTACAGTCATCGTCATCGAATCCACTGAGGATTTATGTACAGTCCTCATCGCCATCGTAGTTGCAGCCAGCTCTAGGGTTCCCGCACACAACAGACACATTCGAGAGGGTCCTCTCAACGATCCGAGGGGCTGATACATCATCTGAATCATAGTCCAGTGTTGATGTATCCAAAAGTTTCGTATCGTCAACAGGAACTCAACGACACAGACGGTGCGTCAATCGGACGCCCGGTCTAAGAGTTATTGGCTTTTTCGTCTGAGGGGCCCGGTTGGTTTTTAAGTCAAAACAAACCAAAACATACTCCAACTACATCCAAACCTTGAGCGATGTAATCCAAAAGGTCCGTCTCACTTAGTGGAATCCAACAAAGTCGACAACACGTCAATCGGACGTTCGGAGCTCAAGTTATAAGCGGTTCCACTCTGAGGGCACGGTTGGTTTCGTGTATGAACCAACCCGGCCGAACCCAAAGTACTCTGAAACCTTGAGTGTAATATATCGAAACGACCGTCTCGTTCAAAGGATCGAATCTCCGCTGACGGTGCTTCGATCCCAGGTCCTCAGCCGATTTAATGGGCAAAGGACCGTGGTAGGTGCGGAAGTGGGGGTTTCGGTGTCGGGCCGACACGGCCCGAGACCCCCTGGGTCGGCCTGAACCGGGTCGACCGGACCCAGGACCGGGTCTGGCCCGGCCTGGAGGCCCGGCACGCTGGCGCTGGCCGGGCTAGGTGGCTCGGCCGTTCGGCTGAGCAGACGGGGGGGGGGGGGGCTCTACCCCCATATCATGTAACCGCGACCCCATTAGGGGGGCCGCTCACATGTAGCCAGCCGGGGGTTACGAACCCCCGACTCTTCCTCTGACCGGCCATCCCGCTCCAGCCGGCCGGTTGCTGCACCACGGAACCGGCGCTGGCCGGTCCCCCTGCTCCGATGCCGGCGGCCCAGAAACGGCCGCCAGTCCATACTCCGCAGCGGCCTTGGTCCGCATGGCGCGGCGCGAGTGCGCTGCCCCCCTCTTCCACGGCCCTACTTCGGAAGTAGTTCCTTCAGGGTACTCCAGCGCAGCAAGACGGTGCCGCGATCTTGTTCGATTCAACAGTGCAGCACGACGGCACCGCGTATTTCCTTACCGCATGACCCCGCGTAGTGCGACGACACCACACCATCTTCGTTCCATTCCACCACAAGATAGACAAGAGAAAAAGGGGAGGAGGTTCGGCCGTGTTTGTGCAGTCCGGCCCCCTCCCGTTAACTGATAACAATCAGTCCAATTGTACGAGAAATGATGACAGAATAAATTATGGAATAGAAACACATAAAACTCCTACCTCATCAAATTCGATGAGCGAGGGTTCGTCGCGGAAATAACCATCACGTAAGAAGGCATCACGGAAGGTGAGAGTCGCGTCACAGAGAAATGATTCATCGGCGTCGCAACATCAATCTCCGAGGATCCGGTGTTCTTGTCGACCTTCGTCAGAGGTCGACGTTCTTTGCGTTCTTCGCGGTCTTCGTCAAGGAAGAAGAACATCAAGAGCTTTTCATTTTCTCTGATAGACCCACACAACAAGAACAACCAAAATAAAATAAGTACTTCATTTATTTTATTAACATGACTAAAGCATTTGAAATTCAAATGTTCAAAATTAAACTCACCTATTTAATTAACATATGTTATCAAATTAAATGGTGAGTTCAAGGATTCAGGGAATATGAAGTGGTGGGGTTCGTGTGGGCCCCACCACTCTCATAACCTCCCATGGGATGTTGGGTGGTTACCCCAACTTCCACTCAATGGGTAAACCACTAAAAATAGAAATAAAAATTGTAACTCAATTTTTATTTTAAATTCTACAAAATTTTAACAACTCCTCCCAGGAAAAGGAATCTCCGGAAAAGGTGTTCCTAAGAAAATATCGGCGCTGTGAATCAATCGGTGCCCTCAGAATTCAATTCCGAGCAACGGTTCAAAAGTAAGACAAACCCGCTCGTTCATTCACTGAACGTACATGAGCTAAACTTCAGAAAATGATTCCGGGCACACCGGGCCTCGGAATTAGGTGTCGTTAGAAACTGCGTTCTTGTAAAATCCCAAAGAAAATTAAGAAAACATTTCCCATGAATTTTACGAGTATTTACATTACTCCCACCTCAGGGCTTCACGTCCTCGTAAAGATACAAAAAAACTAGGGAAACAAATGCGGGTACTGAGCACACATCTAAGCCTCCCGCTCTCAAGAGCTCTCCTGGAGGTTCCCATGCTTCCATCTGATGCACACTAGAGAAATCGACCATCCATGGAGGACCCGCTCCTGTCGATCCTCAATCTCCACCAGGACCTCTGCAAAAATCGCCCCATCATCAATGTCCATATCCCCATGGTCAATGATATGTGTCAGGTCATGCATGTATCTCCTCAGCTAAGATACATCAAAGATGTCATGCACCCGGTCCAATTGAGGTGGTAGAGCCTGGCGATAAGCCACCTCGCCAATCCTGCGGAAGACCTGGAATGGTCCGATGAAGCGTGAAGAAAAATTGCTGCCTCGACCAAATCTTCGTAATCCCCATTGAGGTGAGACCCGCAAGAAGACGTGGTCGCCATCCTCGAACTCCAGTGGCCTCCTCCTCCTGTCAGCATAAGACATATGCCAACTCTGAGCTATCCTCATCCACTCCTGGATGACCTAGACATTCTCCATCGTGGCCTGGACTATTTCTGGTCCCACAAGTGCTAACTCACTAGGGTCTGTCCATCATAGAGGAGATATTCACAGTCGACCGTACAATGCCTCGTATGTTGCCATCCCGATGGTGGAGTTGTAGCTGTTGTTTTACGCAAACTCCACCAAGGATAGGTTATCCTCCCAGGTGCGACCAATTTCGAGGACACATGTGCGGAGCATGTACTCGAGAGTCTGAATAGTCCTCTTCATCTGACCATCTGTCTGAGGGTGAAAGGCGGTACTCAGACGTAGCTGCGTCCCGAATGCCTCCTGAAACTCCTTCCAAAGCCAAGAAGTAAAGAGACTATCTTGATCAGTTATGATAGATGATGGCACACCATGAAGCCGTACAATCTCCTGAACGTAGAGGCGTCCCAAGCTCTTCACTGAGCCCTGCTCTCTAATGGGTAAGATGATAGCCGACTTGGTGAGTCAGTCGACAATCACCAAAATGGAGTCGTGACCTCTGGAAGTGCGTGGAAGTCCAGTCACGAAGTCCATAGATATGCCATCCCAATTCCACTCCGGAATCTTTAAGGGCTGCACCAAGCCTTCTGGTACATAGTGCTATGGCTTCACCAGCTGGCAGGTGAGGCATCAAGAAACAAACTCTGCCACAACCTTCTTCATGCCCATCCACTAGTTCAGTCTTCTGAGATCCTGATACATCTTCCCCACTCTAGAATGTACCTCCAATGTGGATGTTTAAAACTATCTCATCACCTCCTCTTGTAATGAAACTGGTACCAATGTGTGTCCTCTGAAAAGGACATTGTGCTCTCATCCCACGGAGAATCCAACTGCTGCCTGTCCTGAGGATATCTGTGCACGCCGCATCTCACAGTCGGCATCCCCACACTGTGCCTCTCTGACCCGCTGCAGCAGCGGAAGAGTGACTGTGAGTGACTGAAGGTAGTATGCTCCATCTCTATCCACAAAGAATATCTGAAAAGTGGCTAGCTGCTCTGTCGCCTCCCCAAGTAGCTGAATGTCCGTCCTCCTGCTGAGAGAATCGGCTACCATGTCCCCCTTTCCAAGAGTATAGACTCTCTCTAAGTCATAGTCCTGGAGGAACTCGAGCCATCTCCGATGTCTCAGGTTTAGGTCCTTCTACGAGAAGATGTACCTAAGTCTCTGGTGGTCAGAATAGACTGTAAAGCGCTCGCCCATTAGATTCTGTCACCACATCATCAGAGCGGAGACCACTGCTGATAACTCCAGGTCATGGGTAGTGTAGTTCTTCTCATACTGCATCAACAGACGTGATCCAAAGCCGATCATGGACCACTCCTGTAACATGACATATCCGAGTCTGGTACCTAATGCATCGCAGTAAAATACATATCCAACTCCCTCCTCTGGTAGCCTCAAGATAGGCGCACTGGTCAATCTCTGTCTCATCTACTAGAAGCTCTCTTGACATCTGTCTAACCAAAAAAATGGTTTCCCCTTCTTCATCAAGGCTGAGAGTGGTGCCGCAACTCTGGAGAATTCTGTCACAAATCTCCAGCTGTACCCAGCAAGTCCCAGGAAACTCCCTACCTCTGTCACGCTCCTGGGTGGCTCCCAAGCTAGCACTGCCTCGATCTTCGCAGGATCCACTGCAAATCCCGCCTCAGAGATGGCGTGTCCTAAGAACTAGACCTCACGTATCAAGAACACAAACATTGAGATCTTTTCATAAAGCTGGTGCTCTCAGAGTGTGTCTAGTACAACCCGCAAGTGGTAGACATGCTCCTCCTCAGTGTTCGAGTAAATCAAAATGTCGTCGATGAAGACCACGACAAATCAATCATGGTATGGGTGAAAGATCCTATTCATGAGGGCCATGAACACAGCTGGAGCATTGGTTACGCCGAATGGAATAACCAAGAACTCATAGTGGCCATACCGACATCTGATGGTTGTCTTCTACTCGCCCTCAACCCGAACTCTGAGCTGATGATAGGCTGACCTGAGGTCTATCTTCGAGAACCACCATGCTCCCTTGAGCTGATCAAAAATGACGTCAATCCTCAGTAGCGGATACTTGTTCCTCAAGCTCACCTGGTTCAGGCGATGATAGTCGACACAAAGTCGCAAGCTCCCGTCCACCTTCTTGGCGAACAATATCGGGGAAGCCCAGTGTGAAACACTGGGTCGGATGAATCCCTTGCCCTGCAAGTCCTCCAACTTTACCTGTAGCTCTAGAAGCTTAGTGGGGGCCATCCAATATGCTGGAGTGGATATTTGGGCTGTCCCGGGGTATAGGTCAATATAAAAGTCTACCTCTCTGCGAGGAGGTAGTCCTGGAATGTCGTCGGGAAAACCGTCAGCATACTGATCCACCAATGCAAGAAAACTAGGTCTTCGCACGTCAACTGCTCCTAGGATGAGTCTAGCCAACTAATGAGTGATGGGCTGTCCACTCCTATACGAGAGTCCCTCCTATGGTGCGAAGGCTCCCTTCTCACCGGTGGAGGTGAACCTGCTCCCGTCGGTGCGAACACACCACACCTTGTTCCTAATACAGTCGATCTGAACATGGACTGTAGATAACCAATCCATGCCTAAGATGACATCGTAATGCCGCGACGCCACTACAAGAAAATCCTAGCCAAATCTCTCGCCTCCTAGAGTAAGCTCACACTTCCAGCACCAGTGCGAAATTGTCGAGTCTGCTCCTGTAGGAGTCTCTAGCTGTAAAGATCGAGCCAACGGCTCTGTCGGAATGTCTGAGGTCCGAAAAAGGGTAGAGGCTATGAATGAATGACTCACTCCTATGTCTATAAGAACTGCAGAAAGGATGGAATAGACACAGATAGTACCTCGAATCATCTTGGTCATGTCGTGGTCGTAGGCCTCTACTGCTTGATGTTGTGCATGTCTCTGCCTACCGGCTCCTTGTGATCAAGGTTGGCCTCCTCGTGGTGGAGGTGGTAGAGCCCCAAAGCATCTCCCACCACCTGCTGCTCGGCCAGATCCTATGACTCATCCGCTTGCTCCCTGCGGATAGCCAGGGTCAACCCTCTGCCTCTGCCTGGTTGGTCCCTCAACCGTCTGCTGCCCCTCGGCACGACAGGTCGGGTAGTCACGAGCCATGTGTCCCTGTCCATTGCATGAATATAACTGTCTGCCTCTTGGAAGACTGGCTCCGCGATGTGTGCCCTACCCCACTGAGCCAGTGTCCTGAGGTCGTCCGCCTGAGGGTCTGGTCCGCCAGGACCTTTGTGTCATCCATCGACTGACTTCTGTAGAAGACTCTTCAATGTGCCGCCCTATGGTAGGTCTCGCTGCTGATGTAGTCTCAAAAAGGAATCTCTCGATTAGAAGAGATCACTCCAGTACCCTTGCCTGTGTCAGAATGCTGAGGGAGATTAGTGATGCCATGATCTCATGCCTCAATCCCTGCTCGAAGGTCTGGGCCCGGAAGAATAGGTCTTGTACCATGTCTGTCGAATAGCGCAAGAGATCTGTAAATCACGCAGAGTACTAGGTGACCGTCAAGCTGCCCTGCTGCAGCTATAGTTGCTCCTGGATGAACACTGCACGGAGGGTGGCTGGGACGAACTCCAAGTGGAACAAGTTCTCAAAGTTCGTCTAGAGATGAGATGACTCATCATGCACCTGGAGAATCAAGATCCACCATCACCCTGTTGCTGCGTGCATGATGCTCACTGAGAGGATCACCATGAGATCAGCTCGTGTCCTCACTAACCTGAAAAGTCATAAAACATCGTTAATCCAATCCTCGGCTGCCTGAGGGTCCGTCTCCCTGTGGAACCTAGGTGGTCGGTGACGCTGAAACCCGTGCAGTGCACTAAGGCGTCGTGCATCGTTAGCGTCTGGGGCTGCTAGCATCGGTGGCTCTGTGGGTAGAGGTACTGCCGGTGCCTCTGCTGTCAAAGGGCCCTGTACCGAGGCCTCTTCACTCGGTGGGCTGTCATCCCGCACAATGCTCAGAACCCTAGCTGGCTGTCGTCCTGGGGTCATCCTGAAAAGAGGCAGGTGTGCCACGGTCAGAACAGTATTCATGGTGATCTGACATAATGTAATAACAATGAAAACTTGAAACACACATGCAATCAATGATTTCGTGCATTATGTCAGAAATCAGATGTCAGGGTCCTCGTTTATGGATACGTCGGCCGCAACACCAACACTGGACTCCCTGGACTGATAACCCCACCCAATACCCTTAACACTATTGCTTCACATAGAAGAAAGATCAGAGTCCAATGTTCTGTGGTAGAACCAAACTCCTCTGATACCAATTTGTCAAGAACCATCATGGGGGCTCGTGCCGTGACTACCCCAAGCCCGCCTTCCATAGGCCAGGGGCTGGCGACTAGCACCAAGGCGTAATTCCCGATATAAAGAGAAGGCATTTCCTTTGTAAAGTAAAAAAACACCACATAGAAAGCTTGAAAAAGTAAATACCAAGTAAAGCTGGGTACAATAGAAAGAGTGGTAAAGTATGTGGGCCAGAATACAATCTCAAACTGAAAGTAAAGTACAACTAAAAAAGGGAGTACAACAACTGAAAAGTAAAGCAACAACCTCGAGCCGTCTACTGGAAGTCCCACCTGAAGGGTGGGTACAGATAGCCTCCACAGCTCCTCGGGCCCAGCCGTCCGCTCCGAGTACGCCCTGCCTAGTGGTCCACCTCCGGGTATCGACCTACTCCTCATGCCTCAAACATGATCAGTGTTGTCTATTGTCTGCAATTAACACAACGTAGTGTGGGAATAGCCCATGTAGGGGTGATTATAAGATACTCAGTAGGGACCCCAAGACCCCCAAAGGTCTCCCAGAATCTACAAAGGATAATCCACAAAGGAAATATACAATCATGAAGTAACATCCGACACTACTTAGGTATACGTCCATACATATACCTAAGTCATCAATTCTCGTTCGGTTCCAACATTCATGCTCATGTACAACCCAATCCAAACAGGAAATCAAAAACCGATCCACACAGGAAAACATAACGTAATCCACACAGGATATCAAATAAATCTTATCAAAGATAAGGATTGAAAGTAATGATTCAACTCACACAGGTATACTTTTCATAAGATGATAGAGATGATCAGATATAGCCACCGATTCATATATACCGTTAGACCCACACCAGATCTATAGGTACTAACCCCCACAATGACCCACAATGGATCGATAGGTAACTAACCCCCGCAATGACCCACAATGGAATGATAGGTAACTAACCCACGCAATGACCCACACAGGATCAGACCCACACAGGATCTATAGGTGCTGGCCCACATAGGACTGCTGAGCGTTGAACCACACAGGATCTGACCCACACAGGATCGGTAGCACTGATCCACGTAGGATCGCTGAGTGCTGTAGTCATCGCCATCGAATCCACAGAGGATTTTTGTACAGTCGTCATCGTCGTCGTGGTCACAGCCAGCTCTAGGTTCCCGCACACAGCAAGCTCATTCGAGACGGTCCGCTCTAAGATCCGAGGGGCTGATACATCAACTGACACATAGTCCGAAGTTGATGTATCCTAATGTTCCTTATCGTCAACAGGAACTCAACGACATAGAAGGCACATCAATCGGATGCCCAGTCTGAGAGTTATTGTCTTTTTCGTCCAAGGGGCCCGGTTGGTTTTTAAGTCAAAACCAACATGATCGTACTCCAACATCATCCAAACCTCGAGCGGAGTAAGCCAAAAGGTCCGTCTCACTTAGAGGAATCCAATAAAGTCAACGACACGTCAATCGGACGTCCGAAGCTCATGTTATAAGCTTTTCTGCTCCCAGGGCCCGGTTGTATTCGTGTATGAACAAACACGGCCGAACAAAAAGTACTCCGAATCCTTCAGTGTAATATATCGAAACGACCGTCTCGTTCCAAGGATCACATCGCCTATGACAGTACATCGATCGGAGGTCCGCAACCGAAGTTACGAGAAAAAGACTGTGAGAGGACCGGAAGTGGGTATTTCGGGCCCCGACCGACCCGACCTGAGACCCCCTGGCTCGGCCCGAACTGGGTCGACCCGACCCAGGAGCGGGTCCGGCACTACATGTGTGCGGCCCGGGCCGGCTGGTGCGGCGCGGCCCGGCCTGGGCGCAGCCTGGCGCATTGGCGCTAGCCAGGGCCAGCTGCCTTGGCCATTCAGCCAAGCGGACGGGGGGGGGGGGGTTCCCCCTGTCTCGTAACCGCGGCCCCATAAGGGGGGCCACGCACATCCGGCCAGCCGGGGGATACAAACCCCCGACTCTTCCTCCGACCGTCCGACCCGCTCCAGCCGGCCGGCTGCTGCACCACGGGACCGACGCTGGCCGGTCCCCCTGCTCCGATTCCGACGGCCCGAAACCGATCGTCGGTCCCTAATCTACCGTGGCCTTGGTCCGCCTGGCGCAGCGCGATGGCGCCACGCCCCTCTGCCGCGGCCTCGTTCTGGCCGCGGTGCCTTTGGGGTTCTCCGGCACGGCGCGACGGCGCCGCACATTTCCTTGCCGCACGACCCCGCATGGTGCGACAGCACCACGCCATCCTCATTCCATTCCACCACAAGATAGACAAGAGAAAAAGGGGAGGAGGGTCGGCCATGTTTTTGCGGTCCGGCCCCCTCCCGTTAACTGATAACAATCGGTCCAATTGTACGAGGAAAGATGACGGAAGAAATTCATGAATAGAAACGCATAAAACCCCTACCTCGTCTAATTCGTTGAGTGAGGGTTTGTCACGGAAATAACCTTTGCAGAAGAAGGCGTCGTGGAAGGAGAGAGTCATGTCGCAGAGAAATGATTCATCAGTGTCGCGTCGTCGATCTCCGAGGATCTGGCGTTCTTGTCGACCTTTGTCGGAGGTCGGCGTTTTTCGCATTCTTCGCGTTCTTAGTCGAGGAAGAAGAACTTCAATAGATTTTCCTTTTCACCCAAGGACCCACACAACAAGACCAACCAAAATAAAATAAGTACTTCACTTATTTTATTAACATGACTTAATCATTTGAAACTGAAAAGATCAAAATTAAACTCACCTATTTAATTAACATAAGTTATCAAATTAAATGGTTAGATGAATGAGTTAGAGAATATGAAGGGGTGGGGTTTATGTGGGCCCCACCACTCTCATAACCTCCCATGGGAAGTATGGTGGTTACCCCAACTTCCACTCAATGGATAAACCACAAAAAAAGGAAATTAAAATTTTAACTCAATTTTTATTTTAACTTCTATAAAATATTAACAACTCATCCCGTGAAAACACAACCCCGAAAAAGGTGTTCCTAAAAAATAATGGCGGTGCGAGCCCATCGGTGCCCTATGAATTCAATTCCGAGAACCGGTTCAAAAGATAGAAAATTCCGCTCGTTCGTTCACTGAACGTACCTAAGCTAAACTTTGGAAAATGATTCCGGGCACACTGGGCCTCAGAATCAGGTGCCGTCAGAAATTGTGTTCTTTTAAAATCCCAAAAAAAAATTTAAGAAAACATTTCCCTTGAATTTTATGGGTCTTTACATTACTCCCACATCAGGGCTTTACGTCCCCATAAAGATACATAAAAATCTAGGGAATGAAATGTGGGTACTGAGCATGCATCTGAGCCTCCCGCTCCCAAGTTCTCTTCTGGAGGTTCCAGTGCTGCCATCTGATGCGCACTAGAGGAATCGACCATCCACAGAGGACCCACTCCTGTCGGTCCTCAATCTCCACTGGGACCTCCGAAAATGTCGCCCAATCATCAATGTCCAGCTCCCATTGGTCAATGATATGTGTCGGGTCATGCACGTATCTCCTCAGCTAAGATACGTGAAAGACGTTGTGCACGCGGTGCAACTGAGGTGGTAGAGCCAGGCAATAATCCACCTCGCCAATCATATAGAGGACCTGGAATGGTCCGATGAAGTGTGGATAAAACCTACCGCCTCGGCCAAATCTCTATAATCCTCATCGAGGTGAGACATGAAAGAATATGTGGTCGCCATCCTCGAAATCCAGTGGCCTCCGCCTCCTGTCAGTAGAAGACTTCTGCCAGCTCTGAGCTGTCCTCATCCACTCCTGGATGACCTGGACCTTCTCCGTCATAGCCTGGACAATCTCTGGTCCCACAAGTGCTGACTCCCTAGGGTCTGTCCAGCACAGAGGAGATCTGCAAGGTCAGTCGTACAATTCCTCGTGTGGTGCCATCCAGATGGTGGTGTGGTAGCTATTATTGTACGTGAACTCCACCAAGGGTAGGAGGTCCTCCCAGCTACGACCAAAATTGAGGACACATGTGCGGAGCATCTCCTCAAGAGTCTGAATGGTCCTCTCCATCTGACAATCTATCTGAGGGTGAAAGGCGGTACTCAAATGTAGCTACAACCCAAATGCCTCCTGCAACCCCATCCAAAGCCAGGAAGTAAAGAGAGCATCTCGATCCAAGAAGATAGATGATGTAACACAATGAAGCCGTACAATCTCCTGAATGATGAGGTGTCCCAATCACTCCACTGAGCCCTACTCTCTGATGGGTAAGAAGTGAGACAACTTGGTGATTCGGTCGACAATCACCAAAATGGATTCGTGACCTCTGGAAGTGCGTGGAAGTCTAGTCACGAAGTCCATAGATATGTCGTCCCACTTCCACTCAGGGATCTCCATGTGCTTCACCAAGCCTGCTGGTACCTGGTGCTATGGCGTCACATGTTGGCAGGTGAGGCATCGAGAAACTAACTCTGCCACAACCTTCTTCATGCCCGGCCACCAGTGCTATCATCTGAGATCCTGATACATCTTCGCCACTCCAGGATATACCGCCAAATGGGGAGTGTGAAACTCTCTCAGCACCTCCTCTCGTAAAGAAACTGGTACCAAGGTACGTCCTCTGAAAAGGATATCGTGCTCTCCTCCCATGAAGAATCCATCAGGTGCTTGTCCTGGGGATATCTGCACATGCTGCATCTCATAGTCGGCATCCCCACGATGTGCCTCTCTAACCCACTGCAATAGTGGAGGAGTGACTATGAGTGAATGAAGGAAGGATGCTCCATCTCCATCAACGAAGGATATCTGCAAAGCGGCTACCTGCTATGTCGCCTCCCCAAGTAGCCGATTGCCCGTCCTCTTGCTGAGAGCATCGACTACCACGTTCCCCTTTCCAGGAGTATAGACTATCTCAAAGTCATAGTCCTAGAAGAACTCGAGCCATCGTCGTTGTCTCAGGTTCAGCTCCTTCTGCGAGAAGGTGTACCTGAGACTCTGGTGGTCAGAATAGACTATAAAGCGCTTTACCATCAGATAGTGTCACCACATCATTAGAGCGAAGACCACTGCTGCTAACTCTAGGTCATGGGTAGCGTAGTTCTGCTCATGCTACCTCAACCGACATGATCCAAAGGCGATCACGGCCCACTTCTCCATCAGGACACATTCAAGTCTGATCCCTGATGCATTGCAATAAAGTACGTATCCAACTCCCTTCTCCAGTAGCCTCAAGATAGGCGCGCTGGTCAATCTCTATCATAGCTCCTAGAAGCTCTACTGACATCTTTTTGACCACAAAAAGGGTTTCCCCTTCATCTTCAAGGCTAAGAGTGGTGTCGCAACTCCGGAGAAGTCTGGAACAAATCTCCGGTAGTACCCAGCTATTCCCAGGAAACTCTGCACCTCCATCATGCTCCTGGGTGGCTCCCAAGCTAGCACTGCCTCGATCATCACAGGATCCACTGCAACTGCCGCCTCAGAGATGAAGTGTCCCATTAAGTGGACATCACGTATCCAGAACTGAAACATCGAGATCTTTCCATAAAGCTGGTGCTCTCGGAGTGTGTCTAGTACAACCCGAAAGTGGTAGGCGTTCTCCTCCTCAGTGGTCGGGTAAATCCAAATGCCGCCGATGATGACCATGACAAATCGATCGAGGTATGGCTGAAAGATCTTTTTCATGAGTTTCATGAACACTACAGGAGCATTGGTTACACCGAATGACATAACTAAGAACTCATAGTGGCAATACCGACATTTTAAGGTCGTCTTCTGCACGTCCTTGTCCCAAACTCTGAGCTGATGATAGCCTGTGCTGAGGTCTATCTTCGAGAACCACCGTCCTCCCTTGAGATGATCGAAGAGGTCGTCAATCATCAGTAGCAGGTACATGTTCTTCATGGTCACCTGGTTCAGGCGACGATAGTCGTCACAAAGTCGCAAGCTCCAGTACGCCTTCTTGGTGAACAATATCAGGGAAGCCCGGGGTGAAACGCTTGGTCGGATGAATCCCTTGCCTTGCAAGTCCCCCAAATGTACCCGTAGCACTCGAAGCTCATCGGGGGAAATCCGATATGTTGGAGTGGATATCGGGGCTATCCCAGTGTACAAGTCAATATAATAGTCTAACTCTATGTGAGGCGGTTGTCTTGGAATGTCATTGGGAAAAACGTCCTCATACAGATCCACCACTGCAGGAAAACTAGGACCCCACACTTCTACTGCTCTTAGGATGAGGCTAGACAACTGATTAGTAATCGGTTGTCCTCTACTCTGTGAGAGTCCCTATTGTACTTCGAGGGCTCCCTTATCGCAGGTGAAGGTGAACATGCTCCCGTCGGTGCGTACACACCACACCTTGTGCCTAATACAGTCGATCTGAGCATGGATTGTAAATAACCAATCCATGCCAAAGATGACGTCGTAAGGCCTCGACACCACTACAAGAATACCCCAGCCAAAACTATCACCTCCTAAAGTAATCTAACACTTCTAGCACCAGTGCGTGATCGTCGAGTCTGCTCCCGTAGGAGTCCCTAGCTGTAAAGATCGAGCCAACGGCTCTGTCGGAATCTCCTAGCTCCGAACAAGAGCAGCGGCTATGAAAGAATGACTCGCTCTTATGCCTATAAAAACTACTGCAAGGGTGGAATAGACACAGATAGTACCTAGAATCATCTCGGGTGCACCGTGGTCGTAGGCCTCCTCTTCCTGAAGTTGTGCATGTCTCTGCCCGCCAGCTCCCTGTGGTCGGGGTGGGCCTCCTGGTGGTGGTGGTCGTAGAGCCTCAATGCGTCGCCCACCACCTGCTGCTCAGCCAGCTCCTCTGCCTCGTCCGCCTTCTCCCTGCAGACCGCCACAGTCGAACCTCGGCCTCTGCATGGGTGGTCCCTCAACTGTCTGCAGCTCCTCGGCACAGCAGGTCAGGAAGTCACGAGCCATGTGGCCCTGCCCGACGAATGCATAGCACTGTCTGCCTCTCGAAAGACTGGCTCTACGCTGTGTGCCCCACCCCACTGAGCTAGTGTCCTGATGTCGTCTGCCTAAGGGTCTGGTCTGCTGGGACCCATGTGTCATCCGTCGATGGCCTTATGCATAAGACTCTGCTACATGACACCCTGCGGTAGGTCTCAATGCTAATGTAGGCTCTGCAAGGAAGCTCTCGATGAGAAGGTCTCGCTCCAGTACCACTTCCTATGTCGGAATGCTGAGGGAGATCAGTGATGCCCTGATCTCATGCCTCAATCCCTGCTCGAAGGTCCGAGCCCTGAAGAATGGGTCCCGTACCATGTCTGTCGAATAGCTTGAGAGATATGTAAATCTTGCTGAGTACTGGGCGACCGTCAAGCTGCCTTGCCGAAACTGTAGAAGCTCCTGGATATGCACTGCACGGAGGGTGGCTGGGATGAACTCCACACGGAAGAGTCTCTCAATGTCCGTCCACAAGAGATATGCCTCATCGTGGACCAGGATCATCAAGCTCCACCATCTGCCTACTGCCGCGTGCAGGAGGCTCGCTGCGAGGATCACCATGAGATTAACTGGTGTCCTCACTAACCTGAAAAGTCGTACAACCACCTTCGTCCAATCCTCGTCTGCCTGAGGGTCCGTCTCCCCATGGAACCTGGGTGGTCTCTGATGCTGAAACCCATGCAGTGTACTAAGGCTTCGTGCATCATCAGTGGCTGGGGCTGGTAGCATCGGTGGCTTGGTGGGTAGAGGTACCGCCAGTACCTCTACTATAAAAGGGCCCTGTAACAAGGCCTCGTCGCTCGGTGGGCTGTCATCCCGCATAATGCTCGGAACCCTAGTTGGCTGCCTACGTGGGGACATTCTGAAAATAGGAAGGTGCACCACGGTCAGAATAGTATACCTGGTGAGCTGACAGAAAGTCATCACAATGAAAACCTGAAACACACATGCAATCAATGTTTTCATGCATTAAGTCAGAAATCAGAATTCAGGGTCCTGGTGTACGGATACGTCGGCCGCCACACCAACACTGGACTCCCTGGACTGATAACCACACCCAATACCCTTAACACTATTGCTTCATATAGAAGAAAGATCAGAATCCAATGTTCTACGGTAGAACTGAACTCCTCTGATACCAATTTGTCATGACCCATCCTGGGGCCCGTGCCATGACTACCCCAAGCCAGCCTTCCATAGGCCAGGGGCTGGAGACTAGAACCAAGGCGTAATTCCCAATAAAAAGGGAAGGCATTGCCTTTGTAATGTAAACAAAAACCACAGACCAAGCAAAAAAAATTAAATACTAAGTAAATCTAGGTACAATAGAAAGTGTGGTAGAGTATGTCGGCCAGAATACAAACCCAAACTGAAAGTAAAGTACAACTGAAAAAGGGAGTACACCAACTGAAAAGTAAAGCCGCAGCCTCGATCCATCCACTGGAAGTCCCACCTAAAGGGTTGGTACATATAGCCTAGACAGCTCCTCGGGTCCAGCCATCCGCTCTGAGTATGCCCCACCCAGTGGTCCACCTCCGGGCACTGACCTGCTCCTCGTGCCTCAACCACAATCAGTGTTGTCCGTCATCTGAAACCAACACAATGTAGTGCGGACATAGCCAGTGCAGGTGTGAGTATATCTACTGAGTAGGGACCCCGAGACCCCAAAGGTCACCCAAAATCCAGAAAGGATAATCCACAAAGGAAATATACAATTACGAAGTATCTTCTGACACTACTTAGGCATATGCCCATACATATACCTAAGTCATCAATTCTTGTTCGGTTCCAACATCCGAGCTCAAGTACAACCCAGTCGACACTGGAAATCACAAGCCAATCCACACAGGAATTAATAACATAATCTACATAGGATATCATGTCAATCTTATCGAAGATACGGATTGAATGTCAAGATTCATCTCACACATGTACACTTATTCGTAAGATGATAAAGATGATCAGATATAGCCACTGATTCATCTAAGCTGTCAGACCCACATAGGATCGATAGGTAATAACCCCCGCAATGACCCACAAAGGATTGATAGGTAACTAACCCCCACAATGACCCACAATTGATCGATATGTAACTAACCCCCCCAATGACCCACACAGGATCAAACCCACACAGGATTTGTAGGCACTGACCCACACAGGACAACTGAGCACTAACCCACACATGATATGACCCACACATGATCGGTAGCACTGATCCACATAGGATGGCTGAGTTCTATTGTCTTCGTCGTCGAATCCACGGAGGATTTCTGTACAGTCGTCATCGTCGTCGCAGTCGCAGCCAGCTCTAGGGATCCCGCACACAGTAAGCTCGTTCGGGAGGGTCCGCTTCACGAGCCGAGGGGATGATACATCAACTGACACATAGTACGGATTTGATGTATCCAAAAGTTCTATATCATCAACAGGAACTCAATGATACAGACTACCCGTCAATCAGACACATGGTCTGAGAGTTATTGGCCTTTTCGTTCCAGGGGCCCGGTTGGTTTTAAAGTCAAAACCAACCCTACCATACTCCAACTGCGTCCAAACCTCGATCGGCGTAATCCAAATGGTGCGTCTCACTTAGAAGAATCCAACAATGTCAACGGCACGTTAATCAGACGTTCGGAGCTCAAGTTATAAGTGTTTCCGCTCCGAGGGCCTGGTTGGTTTCGTGTATGAACCAACCCTGCCGAACCCAAAGTACTCCTAAAACTTGAGTGTAATATATTTAAATGACCGACTCATTCCAAGGATCTCATCGCCGCTGATGGTGCGTCGATCGGAGGTCTGCAGCAGATGTTATGGGCAAAAGACTGTGAGAGGTCTGGAAGTGGGGGTTTCGGGCCCGGACCGACTCAGCCCGAGAACCCATGGGTCGCCCCACTTGGGTGCGGCCTAGCCCAGATGGCGTGGCGCGACCCAACTTGAGCACGGCCCGACATGGACAGGGTGCGGCCCGGTACGGCCTGGGCGCGGCCCGGCGCGCTGGCGCTGGCCAGGGCCTGGTGGCTCGGCCATTCGGCCGAGCGGACGGGGGGGGGGGGGGTAGGGGGGTTGGGCATTGCACCATGTCTTGTAACCACAACCCCAGGAGGGGCCCCACTCACTTCCGGCTAGCTGGGGGATACAAACCCCCGACTCTTCCTCCGACCATCCAGCCCGCTCTGGCCGGCCGGCTGCTGCACCACGAGACCAGCGTTGGTAGGTCGCCCTGCTCCGATGCCAGCGGACCAGAACCGGCTGCCGGTCCCTGCTCCGACTCGGCCTAGCTACAGCCGCGGTGCCTTCGGGGTTCTCTGGAATGGCGCGACGGTGCCGCGATCTTGTTTGACTCAACGGCGTGGCGCGACAG
This sequence comes from Viscum album, assembly GCA_963277665.1. Classification (NCBI taxonomy): domain Eukaryota; kingdom Viridiplantae; phylum Streptophyta; class Magnoliopsida; order Santalales; family Viscaceae; genus Viscum; species Viscum album. The sequence continues at coordinate 286,714,331 of OY728166.1, read as the reverse complement.
CGCCACACATTTCTTTGCTGCACGACCCCGCGTAGTGCGACGACACCGTTCCATCCTCATTCCATTCCACCACAAGATAGAGAAGAGAAAAAGGGGAGGAGGTTCGGCCGTGTTTGTGTGGTATGGCCCCTCCAGTTAACTGATAACAATCAATCCAATTGTATGAGGAAAGATGACGGAAGAAATTCACGAATAGAAATGCATAAAACCCCTACCTCGTCGAATTCGTTGAGTGAGGGTTCGTCGCAGAAATAATCATCATGGAAGAAGGCGTCACAGAAGGAGAGAGTCGCATCGCGGAGAAATGATTCTTCGGCGTCATGTCGTCGATCTCCAAGGATCTGGCATTCGTGTCAACCTTTGTCGGAGGTCGGAGTTCTTCGCGTTCTTAGCATTCTTCGTCAAGGAAGAAGAACTTAAAGAGCTTTTCCTTTTCTCCCAAAGACCCACACAACAAGACCAACCAAAATAAAATATGTACTTCACTTATTTTATTAACATGACTTAAGAATTTGAAATTCCTAAGTTCAAAATTAAACTCACCTATTTAATTAACATAAATTATCAAATTAAATGGTGATTTGAAGCAGTTAGGGAATATAAAGGGGTGGGGTTCGTGTGGGCCCCACCACTCTCATAACCTCCCATGGGAAGTTGGGTGGTTACCCCAACATCCACTCAATGGTTAAACCACTTAAAAAAGAAATAAAAATTGTATCTCAATTTTTATTTTATCTTGTATATAATTTTAACAACTCCTCCCGTGAAAACGCGACTCCGGAAAAGGTGTTCCTAAGCAAATACCGGTGCTGCGATTCCATCGGTGCCCTCAAAATTAAATTCTGAGCACTGGTTCAAAAGTTAGAAAAACCAACTCGTTCGTTCACTGAACGTACCCGAGCTAAATTTCAGAAAATGATTCCTGGCACACCGGGCCTCGGAATCAAGTGCCTTTAGAAACTGCGTTCATTTAATATCCCAAAGAAAATTAAGAAAAAATTTCCCTTGAATTCTACGGGTCTTTACAATAACATACATAAAATTGCACTACAATCCGATTAAAGAAATTTCTTAGGTTATTCTACTAAATCTAAGGCATATAGAGTTTTTAATAAAAATACTTGTACAGTGGAGGAAATAGTACATGTCAATTTTGATGAAAATGATCCTTATTTGTTCAGACAACCTACATCATCAGATGTATTTTATAAATCTAATCACCAATATTGGATAGAATATTTTTTAGACAAGGATAATTTTCATGAAAATGTTTCTGAAACATTTACCCCTTAAGATTTTCTACCTTATGTTGATGAACATGTTTTTTAAATTCCTAGTCAGTTGTTACTTAGGAATCATCCCAGTGATAATATCATTGGAAATGTTATTCAACCAGTAAGAACTATACTTTCATTACTGAATGAAGGAGAACATGTTTCATTTCATTCCCAATTTTAACTAATGAATATCAATGATGCCTTAGGTGATGAAGATTGTATTAAAGAATTTCAAGATGAACTCAATGAATTCGTAAGGAACCACGTTTTGGAAATTGGTTGAAATACCTAAGGAAACTTCTGTTATTAGAGTAAAAGGGGTTTTTAGAAATAAATGCGATGAAAATGGATTCGTTGTTAGAAATAAATCCTGATTGGTTTTCAAAGGCTATAATCAACAAGATGGCATAGAATATGAATAATCTTATGCTCCTATATCAAGACTTGAATTTATTTGTATTCTTCTATCCATTGTAGCATTGTTTAATTTTAAACTTTATCAAATGGATGTGAGTTGTGATTTTCTTAATGTTTATGTACACGAGGAAGTCTATGTAGATCATCCCCCTATCATTGAAGATACAAAATATTATAATCATGTTTATAAACTTACCAATTATTTATATAGACTTAAACAAGACCCTAGAGCTTGGTATGATAGACTTTCAGTATTTTTGATTCAAAATATCTATGTTAAGGGATATACTGATCCAAACCATTTAATTATGAAAAATAATAAATATGTTTTGATTGTTAAAATTTATGATGATGAAATCATATTCGGATCAAATGAGAAAACCTTAACTGATTCCTTCGTGAATATTATGATACAAGAGTTTGAGATGAGCACGATGGGGGAGTTAACATTTTTTAATGGTTTCAAATTTCTCAAAAACCAGAGGGAACGTACATATCTCAACATAAGTATATCAATGATCTTATAAAGGAGTTAGTGTATGAAAACACTAAGAGTATATGTACTTCTATTGGAACCTCTAATACTCTTGATATTGACGAATCAGGTAAACCTGTATATCAAACATCTTATAGAGGGATGATAAGTACTTTACTATACATAACAGATTGTAGACCTGACTTAATGTTTTTTGTATGCCTATGTGCATGATTTTAAGAAAATCTTAAAGAATCCCATTTAAAAGCCATGGAAATAATTTTCTGATATTTAATCGGGAACTTTAGATTTGGGAATATTTTATTTCTATGGAAATTATTTTGAACCTAAAAGTTTTTTGGATGCTGACATTGGTTGTTGTAAAATGGATAGAAAAGGTACATATGGAATGTTCCATTTCTTATGATATTCCTTAGTTTCATGGTCTTTAATGAAACAAAAATCTATGAAACTTTCCACTACTGAACCTGAATATGTAGCAGCTGGAAGTTGTTGTGCTCATGTGTTGTGGATGCAACACACACTCACAGACTATGGTATGAGTTTTACTAACACTAAAAATATGCGTGATAACACAAGTTCCATTTCCCCAAGTAAAAACCCTACACATCACTCCTGTGCAAAGGACATAGACATTAGACATCAATTTCTTATGGATCACGCACTTAAATGAGATATTATTCTTCAATTCATTGGAATGTAAGAGCAACTTGCTGATATTTTCACAAAGCCTCTTGCTTCTGATATATTTGAATACATTAAATAGAAGCTAGGAATGATTTCTGTATGGTAGTCATTCATATCTACTTTTTTTAAATCATTTCCTAACATTAAACTACTCATTATTATCAGGGGAGTACATATGTTTGTTTATTTTATTCCATTAAACTCTATTTCCTTAATTTGAAATTTTCAGATTTCAAAATATCAGATTTGAAAATTTCATATTTGAAAATTTTGGATTTGAAAACTCCTATGAAAATATCTTATAATACTGATGAATCTCTTAAAGTATTCTAAAAGGTAGTCTTTCTTACTCTTTATTCTCTTTATGTTATGTTTTTAGTTGTTGGTATTTGAAAATTTCTTTATTTCTAGTTTACCTTAATTCAAAAGATCGAAATTCATATATTTTATATCCATTCTCAACCGTCAGATTAGATCAGGCTTTTGTCAGCCATTTGTTTATCTTATGGAAGTGGAAAATTCATAGTTGTGTCTATATAAGGGGTGTCTTGTTCTCTAGTATCGCACCATCCTTATTTTTATCAATGCCAAAGATCTGCTGCAATCAAATCTATTATTCCGAACTTCTCCTTCACCCTGAATGACTCTGGATACCTCAGCAGATCAGATACCTATTAGCATGGAGATAAAGGATTGCTCAATCTTTAGTGATGGTTTGGTATGCCCTATATTCTTTGAGAAATATGATTCCTTTATTTCTAAGGTAATAATAACTAATGGATGGGAAAGCGTTTGTGTGGCTAAAGAAAAATCTCAGGATCCGGTTTATCCTAACATGCTAATTCAATTCTATAAATATATTTCTTTCTTCAAATAGGATGGTAAAGATCTGTTCAAGTTAAAATTCTATGATAAGACATATACAGTTCCCTTCAAGAATGCAGTGAATGTTATTAATATAACATATGAAGGGGAGGCTATTCTATGCTCTCAAAAACAACATGAGAAATAAGGTTCTTTTGAAAAGTCCAAGGCTTTGGATTTTCATGGTCTTAAGTTTGTTATGAATGAAAAGATTACGAATCTTTCAACTAATCACAAGATGGTATCCCTTTGGATGGGAGGATTTCTTATTCCATTAATGGGAGATAAGGATTCTTTGAAAATATGTAATATATTTCTCCTAGAATTTCATTTCAACCTAAGGATGATCAACTTGGTGAATTATCTCTTTCACCCCATCCAATCAGTAAAAGGCGGATCTATCAGATCTCAGATCCATATGTACCCACCAAAAATATCAAGGATAATTGTTTTGTGTCTTCAAGAGATGAACATTCCATGTCGATCAATATCGATGCCATTCAAGATATTGTTTCTAAGTGACAACACTCTATGGAGTATGAAGGTAGATTTTGTTCCAGAATCGAAAAACATTGAATAAATGGTTTTCCATAATAAGAGTGATGTTCCAGAATCTTCACAGACAGTATCTAAGAAAAGAAAACATGATGAACCAAGCTTGTCAGTACCAGTTCATGATGTAATGGTATCAGATCCTCCTCCTGTAATGAAACTGAAAGCTTATTCAGATGAAATGGTTTCAAATTGGAGAGAGATGACAGCCACCAGAAAGGATGGAGATCCTTCTTTTGGTTTGAATCCAGCAGAGGCTAAGGTCTTGAAAATCAATCAATGCTAAAAATATTGGGAAATAAAAGAAGGAGAAATCCAGAAAAATAAATCCATGGAAGACCAAGTATGTCAGTTTCTACAAAAAGCTGTTAACAATAAATATTAACAAGTTATGGAACCTCATAAGAAACCAGTGGCCACTCTGGAAATCCAAAAATCCAAGAAGGTTATAGATTTAGCAGAACCTATTCAAGAAGTAGAAGATCAGATAGTCCAAGAAGATGATGTTGATGTTTTAAACGATGTGGATGATTTTGTTGGAACTCCTTCAAGATCAGTTTCTAAATCTGTTTCAAAAGAAAAAATTGAAGAAGCGGAAAAAAATGAATAACAGATAGAAGTTGAAGAAGAGATATAAGTATAAGAAGAGGTTGAAGATGAAGATGAGGAAGAAGATGAATTACAACTAGAAGAAGAAGTAGAGAATGAAAAGGTTTAACAACAAGAAGAAGAAGAGGAATATTTTCAAAAGAAAGAAGATGTACAGGAACATATTAATGTTATCCATGTTACAGATGAAAAAAAACAGTGAGAAATTCTCTCAAATGGAAGAGTGTAATGGTTACTTCATCTAATAATGAAATGCCTAAAAAGTCCTCTAAGAGAATAGAGAGACAAGATTCTTTAACTCCAAGATGATTTGAGAAAGGAAAATACGTTTTAGAAACAGAGTCCTCTTCATCCATTGAAAATGATTTTGTTAATCTATCATAGAGAAAGTTGTTCAGTACCATTCTGGTTCTTGCAAACATAGATAGCCGGAGTCAAATGATGCAACAAACCCTAAACCAAAAGATATAATCGACAAATATACTTATGGGCATGGTTGTCAAGCAAGAATTTGTCTTCAGTAATGTGATGTCATGATTCAATTCTTATTCCGGTGTTTATGTGATGTAGTTTTTCAATTTTGATTCTAGTGTATATTTGATGTTGTTTTTCAATGATGATTACGGTGTATATGTGATTCCGTTTTTCAATTCTGATTCTGGTGTATATGTGATACCAATTTTCAATTCCAATTCCAGTGTATTTTTGAAGCCGTTTTTCAATACTGATTCCGGTACATATGTGATGTCGAGTTTCAATACTGAATCTGGTGTATATATGATGTCTATATTCATGATACTGAATCCAGTGTATATATGATTCCGATATTCATGATACCAAATCCGGTGTATTTGTGACTCTTATTTTATGATTCTGATTTCTAGAGAATGTTATTTCTAAGAATCCTTTTCCTGATTTCATAAGATTCCTTTTTCTTGATAATTTTAGAATTGCATAATGTATCATTCCAATTATATCAGATTCCATGATTTCTTATACTTAACATTTATCTTTAACATAACATCATTTCTGTTACATGAAACGTTGTCGTACAATCAGTTACAAACTAACCATTGTATGTTGGCCACATGTCCATGTCCCTTTGATATTTAAGGGAAATATGACCGTTAGAGAGGATCTGACCATTGGGAATTTTTACCTATAAATACAAGCCTCTTTGAACGAGAAAAACACATTGGAGAAAGAGGACGAACTTGATGCATGTGAAATAGCTGTGAAGTGATTTCTAGAGAGACAAGATCATAAAAATCTCAGTGATTCGTGAGGATTTCATGAACAATGTGTTTAGGCGTGAACAACTTATTCAGACATGCTTCATGCAAACTCCGATCATGATGATCGTGGGATTTCGGGTTTGGAAGACAGAGGTTCTGATTTCCTTCTAAATCCAGGGCTTATGGGGATATCAAGAAAGATACTGATCTTCAGATTGAGGGCTTACCTGGGGTTGGGTAAGATAGAATTTTATGAAATTATAAATCAAAGAACCTTAATCCAAGTTTGTGGGATACTTTTCTCTTTGGGTTAAAAGAATCCAATTATTACTTTTTTTCTTTTACAAGTTGTATTAATTTTGCTAATGTATCTTATATTTGTTAAAGTTAGATATTATAACTTTCTTATACTTTGTAATTATGTTACTCTGATTTTATTACATATTCAATACGCTTTAAGGTAGATTCGTACTTTTAAGAAATTAGAAAAGGTTTCTTTAAGAGTTCTTGTGAATGTTTGTTTAAACTTGTTAAACTTAACTTTAATGGTTCTAAATGAATTTTTAAAGTATATAATTCACCTCCATCTTGTATATTGAGCATCTAAATTCTTATTTCGATCCTACATCTATTTACACTGGAATGTGTTTTGTTTCACCATCTTCTCTCTTATATATAGATGATATTATCCTTTTCTCATAGGGGATAGGTGAATATCTATAACAAAAAAAATCATCCGTTACGTTTTGAGATTTTTTATGACCAAGAGAAATGTTGTAACAAATCCTTTCTGTGATTTGGGAGGAATTTCTCTATTGTGAGGAAACATACCATCATCAGGGAATTGGGAATTAATGAGGGTTACCTTCCCTTCATCTACTTCGGGGTTCCTCTATTCTATTGTAGGCCACAGGACTACAATATCTTAGGTATTGTCAGTAGGTTACAAGGTAGCTTTTTTTAACGGGAAGGGAAAATCCTTATACATGGTGGTTTGTCTTTTTATGAGAAATCTACCATTGTTTATAAAATAAATTACTCCTTCATTGTCTTTAAATGACCCATATAACATATAAAAGTTATTTGTATCACTATTAATATATTTATATGGAGTTTTTCAAATAAGGAAAGAAGTCTTGATACAATATAGTTGACCACTTTCTGCATGTGATATGATGCAGGGGGTTGGGAATTAAGAATATGGGCTGTTTTAATGATTTTTTATAGGCTACATTCATGTGGAGGCTCATAAAAGTACACTATGAGGCTCTCTGCATCCCCCATTACATATTCATTAATAAACTCAAGAAAGGACATATCAATTTTATCAGTTCTTCAGTGTGGCCTAGCGTGAGGTCTACATACTTCTCAATCAATGTAGATTCAAGATGGATTGTCCTAAAGTATTAATCCTTATCATTATAGAATTGAAATTGGACTAGGTCTCCATCAGCTGAATCGATTTTGGATGGGGACTCAAATTTGGATCATGATATATAAGTTAAACAACAACTAGAAAATATGAATAATCCCCATTAGAATTTAATCACTATTGTGAATAACTACAGCTTCTCCATAAGGGAGGAATTTCATGAACAGTATCCTACCAATAATGGCATGCTATCATAAAAAATGTATTATAATCATGATGATAATGTCAATAATGATTTTTATTGGATATGGAATCTGTGGAAGAACTTCTTAATTCCCTCTCAGTCAACTTTGGTTTGAATCATTTCACATAGAAACCTCCCAACAGATGGATTCTTTTAAACATGTGTAATCTCATTATGTTCTTCTTGTATTTTGTTCCATCAACATAGGGAAGAAGTTGATAAAAATTTCCTCAGTTATGCGGTTACTTCAGAAAAGTGGAATGTCATGGGAGATGTGTTTGAAGTGATCCTTCCTCACATCTGTTTGATTTGAGATTTCTTGAAGGGATGGTTTGACCTCAATATGACACATTACATCCTGATTCTCTTTAAGGTGGTTTTGGAAGAACTTATGAACTACATTTAGAATTTTATAAACAATGTGATCCATGATAGCCAATCATTCTAGTTTGTTACTAAATTGTTTGATAAAATTTCCATTTCATGTGATGCTGTTATACCAACGAGGTTATTCTATTCTAACTCCATACACAATCATACGTTTTTGAATCAACGTAGGGTTAAGGGGAATTTCTGGCCATCATAGGGTACGATTGATGTTATATGACATACTCTCTTTCTCGGATGCATTTAGATCATCTCTGAAGGATCTAACTTAGGTAATATGGTCCCTTATTGATTTGGGGTAATTTTTATGGATCCTAGGGGATGCATTTTTGGAGGCATGTATCTCCCTTGTGGCACTGCTTCTACTTTTGAAGTAGAAATGTTTTCTATTATCGTGGATGTTGAACATGTTAAGAAATGTGGTTGGAAGATTAATTGTCTTTAATGTGATTCTTTTACTGTTGATCATGCTATATGTATTTGATTTATTCATTTTCCCTGGAATTCTATAAACAGATGGATTCAGGTCATGTATTTTCTTTTTATGATGGACTATATTGTCAGCCATACTTATTGACAGGATAATGCACTATGTGATGGATTTGCTAACAAAGTATTCAATTTCATTTATTTTTAATGGGATCATATTGCACCTAATGATATTATCCAATTTCTCATGAGGGTTAGATGTAAATTTACCTTTTTCATAATTGTGTAATATTTTTTTATAATAATAGAAACATTCTTTTCTCGAGACGGTCTCAGTATACTATTAAAAAAGAAACATATTATAACACCACACCAGTTTAAATAGTGTTTACAACCTACCTACATATTCTGTAAATTTTATAATATATTGATGAATTATATTTATTCAAAATAAAATAATTTATGTTAACATTATATAACCACATTAAAAACAAATACTCCTATCTCATAACCATTACATAATAATATTATTATATAATTAATTATTCTTAATAATTTAATTTCTATAATTACATTTTCATTTATTAAATACTATTATGAATCATTTAAGTATTTATTTAACAACACAACATTATCCCCATTCATTTATTTAAATTATTTCATGAATTTAATTAAATATATGCATATATAAAAAGGAGAAAATACTATAGAAAACCTGAATACATTACCAACACATTAACTAGTCATTACCAAACCACTCTAACTACCATGACCATATATAAAATTACCAAGGTACATGGATTTATATGAACTCATAAAATAATAAAAACTCAATACAATTCCATTTTAATACATAATAAGAATTTTATTACTTCAAAAATCCAATTTAATCTATCAAATATCATATCATTGTATGATCTTAAAAAAAAATAGCAGGTATAAAATTTATATATATATCACTTTTGATATATTTCCCCGCAATGTTTCTGTTATGATATTTTTTAAAATTTGGTGAATCTCTTATAAATAATCAAATTATTACTACGATATACTAAATTAATATCAAAAAATAAAAAATGATAAAAAATGATTAACCTACAATAATTTTATACTTAATATATAATTAGAAATACGATTTAATTTATATATCAACCACCAATATTTCCAAAATATTTTATTAATAATATTATAACTCACTATCATCAACA